>CM061546.1:23598238-26098238 GCA_030864215.1 Capsicum pubescens | reverse complement strand
TAATTACTTTGATATTTAATTTGTAGTAAAGTACGTAATCTTCAACTTTCTAACCACGTTACACTTACTAGTTTTTTTGTTAAACTATTGTACTCTTTTTCTCTGTACTTCCTAGCTTCTTCTACTTGTTTTAGTATAACGGTAATTTTCGAGCCAGCTTATGCGTGCATACGTACTTTTATTATTTTCATTAGTATGTATTTGAATTTTATGAGATCAAGGTCGAAATAATACAACTTATTTGAGTTATTTGTTTCGATGAATCCATATCTTACACTCTGTCGAGCCTCGTTTCTAGCTACTTACCAACGTTTAGACAGATAAAAAGAATCACTTAACGTTTTTTGTCTTTATAATTTTCACTCATTTCATCGACCATTCGATTGGTACTTCCTAGGTGGTTCTCTTCTCTCATGCCCACTTATACCATGCACTAATTTACCCACAAAGCAACTTTACCATTATTTGTCTTTTTGCCTAAACAATGGCTATGATACATATGAGCCGAGGATTTTTCGAAAACAACTTCTCTATCTTCACGAGGTAATAGTAAGATCTGCGTACTCTATCCTCGTTAAATCTCACCTGTAGGATTTCATTGGGAATATTGTTGTTGCTGAACTTTCGAAAACCGCCTTTCTATCTCCACGAAGTAATGTTAATGTCAGCTTACACTCTATCCTTTCGTAGACCTTACTTGCGGAATCTCATCGGCTATATTATTGTTAGCCTAAACAAAAGCTATATCTTTTCGACTTTCACTACACATCACCAACTAAATAATAAAAAACAAATTTTATAGCATAGTTATTACATATCAATAACTTTCCCATGAAGTAACTCAAATTAAATCTCCTAAGTTTTCTCATTGGTTTGATACATGCCCATACCTAATAAAAAGTATAGCACCGGCCTAAAATAAAAAAAGAGAAAGATTCTTGCTTTATATAAAGGGGGGGGGGGGGGGGGAAGTGTTAATTAACGGCTTAATTTCAAAGGCCACTTGGTATTAAGCACATAATTAGAATCTAATCAAAATTAGGTAATTCTTTTCATCTGTCCTAGCCAGTGACGGAGCCAAGATTTTCACCAAGGGTTCACAAGTGAACATACGAACTAGAGCTGTCAATACGGATCGACCCAACCCATTCGGGCTAACCTACACGGGCTTTGAGTTTGCCGGGTCGGGTCGGGCTGGGCGGGTTGGGTCGGATCGGGCCATCAAAATGATGATCCAAAAAACACCAAGCCCACACCATAACTCTGTGGGCTACGGGGGGCTCACTTTTAAAAAAATAATATTTGTAATTTAATTTTAGAATGTTAATAAACCTAAATATTGTCAGACAATATTACATAATGTTAATACTTGTTCACCAAGTCTCCAACACCCTAAAAAATATTCCTAATAGTGAAATTAAATAACTTTTGACATGATATCTTTCGAACCAAATAAAAATACTACTAGTAATAAACAACCTAAATAGTTGCATGTATTTAACTTATGGGCCGACCCACGGGCTAACCCAACCCACTTTGCTCAAGTCCCATAGGCCACGAGCTAAAAAGTCTTATTCTTAAATGGTGCAAAAACTGAAGTCCAACTCCATCAAATTACAGATCGGGTCGGGCCGACCCAACGGACATGACCCATATTGACGGCTCTAATACGAACTAACCAAAGAAGGTTCGACATCTCCTATGTATACATAAAAATAATTTTAATCATATATATAGTATAATTTTTCGTCGAAGGAAGTTCGGATGAACCTCTTCTCATACATGTAGTTCCACCCCTGGTTCTAGCCTTGATGTTGATGGATAAAATTATCTAATATTTATTGTTGATGGAAGGTGACATATATCAAATTGAAAAATTTAAAAAAGAAAAAGAATCCAATCAACACGAATTATATGATACTTTTGTATATTAAAAAAGAAATACAACTATAGTGCATTGGATAGAATTTCCACATTCGTTACACATGCTTAAAAAAGATATTTAAAGCAAAATTGTGAAGTCCCCTATTCATTTCATTTCATTTTATTTTTTTTTAAAGAAAATCTCTGTTCAATATCCCATTAAAATTTAATTAAATTTACATCTGCTAAATGTAGAGCTAATGTTTGATGATGACGCTTTTTTTTTTTCTATTTGTGAAACTTCACATTTGAGATTTTCTGATTAAAGATACAAGGATTCAAACCATTTCAAAACCGTGTTGATCACTTTTTCTTTTTTTAATGATGAATCACTTGTATTAAAATCGTACCTTATTTTACTTTTTTTTTTTAAAGATGAGAGGACATAATTAAGGAAACTCTTTCTACTTTCTTTTTAACCCAAAAGATATGAATTAGTTGCTACTCCTAATTTTGTGAAAAATATCATATCGACCAATATATCTAACAAGTCGCACTATACTTTATTCCCATGATTAATTATTTTCTCAAAGGATACTTGCAAATTCACTACCAATTTTTTGGGTAGAAACAAGAAAAAAGATACGATTTTTTCGTTTATGTTCTAATTTTTTTCTTATTTTTTAGTCTTTGGAGCTTTAATTTCATCTTAGTTTGCTTAAAATTTTTGAAATCAAGTTTTATTTTTTGATTAGGTTTTGAGGGGGAAAAATCAAGCAATTTCTCTTTTTCTATTTCTCCTTCCTATCTGGTTATTGTAGCTGATTTTAGTAATAGAAATTACGATATAATAATTATCTAATTAAAATAAAAAAGGATAATTTTTAGATTTTATTTGACTCTATTGAATTGATTGTTGCAGATTTGTTTTGGAAAAATAATGTTAATTTCTCATCTTTCTTATTTTTCCAAATACAAAAATAATTGTTTCAATGCTTCATTTTTTCCTACAAATATGAAGATTGAAAGTAGTAAGGTGGTAGGAATGTCTCGATTGAAAGTAGTTTGGTGATAACTTGAGTATTTTGATTTTGATTAATTGATGGTAATTTGAGTATTCTCATTTTGATTATTTAATGGGTTTGATTTTCATAAATTAGTTAGTGATAGTTTGATAATTACTTTATCACCCTACAATGAAATTGGGTGAAAATTGGGTGACTATGGTGCAGAAGTTGAAGGGTAGAAGAAAGAGAGAAAAAAATAATAATCTTATAAATAATAATATATAAATCAAAGTGTATTACACTCTGAAAGATAGCCACACTTTCTATTTTCAGCTGATATTTGGCCTCCATGTTTCAAAACTTAAATGACGTCATACCCCTGACTTTCCGATGAAAGTTTTTGTGAAGGAAGGTAGAGTGTACGTAAGTACCACTACCTCGAGGTAGATAGGCTATTTTCGAAAGTCCCTTAGCTCAAGTGCATCAAATTCAAGTATAAAGAAGAAGAAATCAGTGAAGAAAATATAAAAATTAATAAGAAAACGATGCAAAGTGTACAAGAAAGAAACAAATATAACAACTAATAGTGCAATAGTTGAAACACAATAAACAACAGATTATGATAGATATCACAAGTAGGAACTACAATGCCACAATACTACAACGACAAACACCAACAAGCCTAAACTTTTGAAAAGTAAGACAACATTCCTACCTACCTAACCTTCTACTCTAATACCTGCCCTCAACACCCTCTAATCTATGGTCATGACCTTGGAAACCTGACGTTGTGTCTTGTCTTTTGAAAATAGTCTTGCTATTTCTACAAGATAGAAATAAAGTCTACGAACACTCACCATTTCAGATCCACCTTTAAAATTTCACTAAATATGTTATTGTTTGTATCATAATTTTTCAAATTTCATGAAACTTGGGCCTAATGGGCCTTGACATTGATCTAATCAAACAAGGCCCACTAGGCATATTTGCCATAACACTTTGCTTTCCTTAGTTGAGGAAAAATTGACCACCTTCAAAAGTTCGTCACAATCCGGTATTTTCATGAAATTTGAAAAAATATAATATAAATAATAACATATTTTGTGAGATTTTACATGTGAAATTTGGGAATGGTTTAGTGTTTGTAGACTTTATTTTTACACTATAGAAATAGAAAGATTGTCTCTAAAAGATATAGTGTAATGTCAAATTACCAAGGACATGATCTTAGACATGAGGATTTTGAGACACGTATTAAAATAGAAGGTTCTTTGGATAGGAGTATTGTCTTGCTTTTCGAGGGTTTAGACTTGTTGATGTTTGTTGTTGTAGTATTGTAGTACTAGAGTCTCTACTTGTGATATCTATCATAATCTGTTGTTTGCTGTGTTTCGATTATCACACTATTTTGTTGGTATTTTTGTTTCTTTCTTGAAGCTTTGCACTATTCCCTTGTTACTTTTTATATTTTCTTCATCGTTTTCTTCTTCTTTATACCTGAATTTGTTGTACTTGAGCCAAGCTTTCGTAAACAACCTCTTTACCTCCTTAAGATAGTGGTAAGGTTTACGCATCCTCTACCCTCATCAGACCTGATCACTTGTGAAATTTCACTAGATATATTATTATTATTATTATTATTATTTTTAAAGGTAATGGATTATCAAAGCAGTAAGAAAAGAAAATAGATACAATATGATGTATCTAGAATCTTCAATGGTTATTCTTATCACCTAGTTAGGTAATACACCAACAACATATCCAACCTCGTTAGAGAATAATGTAAGAAAATATATTTTCAAAACTCCTTATTACACACGCTTTAGAAAAAATAATCAAAAAGAAAAGCCGATTTTATAGATCCTAATTCTATCACCTAAATTTCACAATAAAGTACCTAATTAATACAACTTACCAAAAAAACCAAATAAAAATTCCAAACTCAATTAAAGTAATAAATAATTTATTATATAAATTTATTTTTATTTATTATAGTAATAAATCCTAACAGTCAATTTTTTCCCGCGGGAGACTCGTTACGTAATTTGGCGGTAAAATGCCTAACAGACAAAACACGTGTCGAATTATCATTGGCTAATATCACATTTATGTCGGCTATGTATGGTACATAACACATAACATCCCTTTTATGTTATTTTCCCGCGCGAAAATTAGGGTTTATAACTATAACATATCAAGCAAAAATAAATAAAAAAAAAGCAAAAATAGAGAGAGAAAAAATTAGGGTTTTTTTGGAGGTTGAAGAATTTGGATCTAAATTGTATAGATCTGATAAATTGGGTGAATTTTGAATTGTGGGTTGGTGAATTCTTGGTTTTTTTTTGGTTCTTGATAATGGTGGAGGAGGAGAATAAGTGTTTAATTTCTATGAATAATTTGGATTCTGAAGAGAATGGTGTTGCTGTTGATTCTGTTGATGTTCGATTTACGGATTTCTGCAAGGTGATTGATTCATCTTTTCTTGATTTTTAGGTGTTTTTTTTAGTTTGTTTGATTTTGGTATATTAGTTTTGAAATGATTGAGCTGAAATGATCGTCCCGCCTTTTTAATTTAGTTTAAAAAATTTGATCTTGGAACTGTTAGAAGAACAAAAAATTGTTCTTTTTCTCTTTTTGGAAAAAAGATTGTGGGGATGGATGGGTGGGGGTGGGAGGGGGATTAGAAGGTGGGTAATCGAACTAATTGAGCTACTTAGATTTCCTCATTTGTTCTTGAATTGTTCCTTTTTATTTGTTTTTTGATAAAAAAGATTGTTGGGGGTGGGGTGTGGGGCGTGGGGGGTGGGGATGAGGATGGGGGTGGCGTGGGGGGTAGGGGAAGGGGAAATGCGAAGGGGATTAGCAGGTGGGTAATCGAACCAACTGAGCTACTAAGATTTTCTTATTTGTTCTTGGTTCTGTTAAAAGAATAAAATTGTTCCTTTTTTTATTTGGTTGTTTTTCTTTTTTCGGAAAAAATTTTTGTGGGCTAGTGGGTGGGGTAAGCGGAAATGTGGGAGGGGATTATAAGGCGGGTAATCGAACTAGCTGGAGCTGCTAAGATTTTCCTGTTCTTGGTTCAGTTAAAAGAATAAAAATTGTTCCTTTTTTATTTGTTTGTTTTTTATTTTGAATTAAGAAGTTGGGGAGAGGGGGTGGGGGTGAGGGGGAAGGGGAAGGGGAAATGGGGGAGGGAATTAGAAGGTGGGTAATCGAACCAATGGAGCCACTAAGATTTTCTTATTTGTTCTTGCTTCTGTTTAAAGAGCCGATAATTGATCCTTTTTATATTTGTTTTTTAAATCAAAATATAATTTGAGTGGGGGTGGGGGGGAGGGAAAATGGCGGAGGGGATCACCAGGTGGGTAATCGAACTGATGGAGCTATTAAGATTTCTGTATTTTGTTCTTTATCGTTAGAGAATTGTTAATTTTTGTTTTATATTGTAGTTTTCATCAAATTTCAGTGAAATCCCATACAAGCAATTAATTTTGATTTGTCGTACACGATTATGTTCCTTTATCCATATTTTATTAATTTGGAAAAAGACCCTAATTTGGTTATTTGTTCTTTCAATTTGTCGTTTTCTTTTTCTTGTATTCTTTCCTTGAAGCTCGGAGAGCTATGTATGCGAATTTTGTTCTTTTCTATTTTCTTTTTGTTGTCTGGTGTGTTTAAATGTTTTCTTTAAGCGGGGGTTGATAGTTTAACACGTGATGTATGGTTTACAGAATGGACAAGGATTGTCCGCGGGTGAGAGCTTCATGCTAGAAGCAATAAAGCTGTTCAAGGACAGTAAGCATCTTTTACTGTCAAATAATGCTGCTATTGGAGCTATAACGGTAATGCCTTTTATGCTCCAGTTGTTTTCTCTATTTGAATATTATATAAATATACATGGTTAATTGGTTTGTTTTCTGTATTTGAATATTATATAATTACACGGTTAATTGGTCTTAGTATGGACAAGAATTGATTTTAGTGTGTTCTTAAACAGCAGGAGGAAGTTGAACGGTATTGGTTTGTCTTTGTTCTGTTCTCGGTGAAGAGATTAAGTGAGAAAGAAGCAGAAAATTCGAGTAATGGGAATGAAGGAAATGGATTTGATCTATGCCAAATTCTGCGAGGGGCGAAACTCAAGTAGGTTTATCTAATTTTAAATGTTCTTTGTGGTTCTTGTAAATGTATTCATGTTGTTCTTATATATTTTGTTTTATTCGTTATAGTGTCGTAGACTTCTTCAAGGAGCTTCCGCATTTTATTGTTAAAGTTGGTCCAATATTAAGCAACCTATACGGTTCAGATTGGGAGAAGAGACTTCAGGTAATGATGTCGCGGAGAGTTACTCTCATGTTCTGAAACCATTGTTGTTTCTATTCAATGATTAGTTAGTAGTATTTTATGTTTTAAGCATTTATTCATGGGTTCTAATTTGTTTGCACCATTGTTATAGGCAAAGGAATTGCAGACCAACTTTGTGCATTTGAGCCTTTTAAGCAAGTGGGTACTGTTTTCAGTCACTAGTTTTCTCTACTTGTGATGCTTTGTGATATTCTATCATATTTATGCTTTTTTACTGCTCAACATCATAATCTTGATCGAATTTTGATATAAGAAACCTTTTGGTTTATCCTACTTCTCTACTAAGGTAGTACTTGAACATCATATTTTACACAGTAGGTCAATTATGTATTTGTTCGAGGGGAATGAAGGTACTTTTCCAATGTCATCGTCTTCTCTATCATAAAGAACATGCGAAAATGATTAAGATAACGAACTCCATTTCATTTGGAGACTAACCTTCTTGATTGAGAAACTTAAGCAATGTGTTTAGTGTTTTCCAGTTGGTCATATCATTGGATGCTTTACTAGTTTACTAATCTTTATGATCATAAACGACTTGAATCTTTTGTCGTTTATATTGGAATTTGCCAAATTGTTGGCTATGCTCTTATTTCTTTGTTTTATGCTTTTTTAAAGTTGTTCTGGTAGGATGAGTCTGGACAGAGTATATTTTGTATTATGCACCCAAGGGTGTGGCCTAGTGGTTCAGTGAAGTGGGGATGAGCACCATGAGGTCTCAAGTTCAATTCCCAGTAGAGACAAACACTAGGTGTTTTCTTCCCATTTGTTCTAGCCTTGGTGGACAGAGTTACCTGGTATCTGTTGCTGGTGGGAGGTGGCAGGTATCCCGTGGATTTAGTCAAGGTGCGCGCAAGCTGGTCCGGATACCACGGTTATCAAAAAAAAAAAAGAATATGTTTTGTATTATGACTTTTAAAGTTGTTCTGTTAGGTCAAAGTAATTTTCTAAATTCTTGTTTCTTTATGTCTGACATGATTCTGGTATTCATTAATTTATTACGCATGATATAGCTTTTTGTGGTACATTTGATAACGTATTTAATGCTTGTAGGTACTACAAGCGTGCATACCAGGAACTGTTTTTGTCAAGCAGTAGCAATGAAGACAAGCACGCTGCTACTTTTAATTCAACTATCCTCTTGCCACAATATTATCGTTTTGGCTGGTTGCTTTTTCTTTCACTTCGCGAACATGTATTTAGCCGCTTCAAGGACCTTGTGACATGCACAAATGGTTTAGTTTCTGTGCTGGTCAGTTCCTATACCATCTTGTTGATTGCTTGGGTTCTGTCTGATTTATTTTGTTAGATGTGCATGTTGTATTGGACATGCTGACGGTAGACTCTGTATAACTTGTATGCAATGTTGTAAAGGTGGATATAAGCCATGAAGCTAGGTGCATTTTAGGTTAGGTGTTTTACATCACTTAGGTGTTGTTTAGTACAGGCACCAATCTGCTTAAGGTGGATCTCAAAGGAAACATCTTTTTTTCCCGATAAATTATGAGGCCAGTGGGTTGTTGTTCATCTGCGCCTTTATCTTCACCAAAATGCATTATTCTGCTACACTTTCCATTTAAACAAGCTGAGCTTGGCACATTTATACTCTTTTTTGTCTTTGACATAACTGGTACAACAGTTATGTATTCAATAACTAAACACGGTGCATCTTATATCTTTCCCATTGCAATTCTATGGATTGGATAATACCGTGTTGCTCTTAAGAAGTAGGTGACAAGTCTGACTACTGCTTCATAAACCATGGTGCAGGCAATCTTAATAATACATGTACCTGTCCGCTTCAGAAATTTCAACATCAATGACTCCCCGCGATTTGGTAATTATCTTTTAATATTTTGCATTAAAAGAGTATGGATTTTGGTCCATACCTCTTCAACTTTTCTGTCTCAATATCTATGATGGTGTTTACCTTGTACTAAAGCTAATTTTCTTACAGTTAAGAAAGGAGACAAAGTGGACTTGTTTGTTTCATTAAGCAGCATTTATCAGACCTCAGTAGATGACTTAAGGGAGACCATGGACAAAGTTTATAATCTAATAACAGGAAAGTTGAAGAAGAAACCTTGTTTGGCTTCAGAATTCAGGGCAGAGAACCTGGACAACATCGACACAGGTTTGTTTCGACATCAGCAATTTCTTGCTTTAGTAATTGCTTTTCCTAAAAGTTCGGAAGTTTGTTGCAGACGGTTTGACCTATTTTGAGGATTTACTGGAAGAGTCATCTTTATCGTCAAGTATAAGTATTCTGGAAAAGGATTACAATGATGCAATTCAGAACAAGGGTGAACTGGATGAGAGGATTTTTGTTAATGAGGAGGATAGCTTGCTGGGGTCAGGAAGCTTGTCCGGAGGTTCAGTCAATATGAATGGAGTCAAGGTTTGTTTTCAGGATATCTCCTGATTTTATTTTAGCCCATATGCAGTAAATTGAACACTCACTGAAAGCACGTCTGTGTTTGTCTTCTGTTGTGCAGAAGAAATTTGATGCTTTGGCTTCCCCAGCAAAGACGATTACAAGCCCACTCTCTCCTTACCGTTCTCCTGGTGCATCCAATTTTAGTAGCAATCCAAACTGTGGTAACTCAAGGATGGCAGCTACACCTGTAAGCACAGCGATGACAACTGCCAGGTGGTTGCGTACTGTCATAGCTCCACTACAGCCAAAACCTTCAGCAGAGCTGGAGAGATTCTTGTCCTCCTGTGATAGAAATATATCAGCTGATGTGATCCGGAGGGCTCATATTATTCTGGAGGCTATATTTCCAAGTAGTGGTCCTGGGGAGCATTATGCAGTTGGGAGCCTACAAAGCACGAGCTTAATGGACAACATATGGGCAGAGCAACGTAGATCTGAGGCTTTGAAGTTGTATTATAGGGTTCTGCAGACTATGTGCATTGCAGAATCTCAGATATTGCATGTGACCAATTTAACTTCATTGCTAACCAATGAGAGGTTTCATAGATGTATGCTCGCCTGCTCAGCTGAACTAGTTCTCGCCACTCACAAGACAGTTACTATGTTGTTTCCAGCTGTTTTGGAGAGAACAGGAATCACATCTTTTGATCTCAGTAAGGTGATAGAGAGCTTCATTAGGCATGAAGAAACTCTTCCTCGAGAACTGAGACGCCATTTGAATTCACTTGAAGAACGGCTCTTGGAGAGCATGGTTTGGGAAAAGGGATCTTCAATGTACAACTCTTTGACTGTTGCAAAACCATCACTTTCTGCAGAAATTAATCGCCAGGGCTTGTTGGCTGAACCAATGCCATCTTTGGATGCAATTGCAATGCACATTAACCCTTCTTCAGGAAGTTTACCGCCACTGCCATCTCTACAGAAGAGCGACTTGGCCCCTAATGGTATCTTGTTTGCCCCTAATCTCAAAGCTTCGTTAGATTCCAGGACAGTTTAATTCTGAATTGTTCCCTTTTAGATTCTTAGGAGGAAAACTAACCTAACTTTATATCAAATTATTTATCTTACTAGGTCAACTCGGTGATATCCGGTCACCGAAGAGATTGTGTACTGAATATCGCAGTGTGTTGGTTGATCGAAATTCCTTCACGTCACCTGTGAAGGATCGCTTTTTGGCTCTCAACAATATGAAGTCAAAATTTCCTCCTGCTTTGCAGTCAGCATTCGCAAGGTATTTTCGATTTATAGTTGGATTCTTAAGTTTTTATTTACTCTATAATCCAGAGATTTGTATTTTGCTATAAAGAGTTGATCTTTTGAACTTTTACAGCCCAACTAGACCAAGCCCTGGCGGTGGAGGGGAAACATGTGCGGAGACATCAATCAGTGTATTCTTTGGCAAGGTATAAAACTGTTCAAGGCATTCTATCAGTTTGTATGCGGATTATGGTGTCAATCTCTTGTTGAAGTTGTTATTCTGGCACAATTTTACGTTGTTCAAATGCTCAGATGCGCCAGTTAGTGCCAAAAGTGCTCTTTATGGTCTCAATTCTCAACTTCTTTTTGGAAAGAATTACATCTCTGTAACAGCTAACTTTTTGATCCAAGTAACTCTTGACAATTGAGTTCTTGATTTTAATCTTCTTGTAGCCCCTTAAAAAATATAAATCAAAAATGTCAGATTTGACTGAGGCAAACAGTGGAATCTAGCAGTTTGAATGTGGATTTTCTGGATTCTGATTCTTCTGTTTATAATGCTATAGAAACTTTTTTTTTTCTCGATCAAGATTTCCTTTGGTTTAGTCTGCTGATTACTTGACCTTTTTTTTTTTTATTGCATCACGTTATCTAGATTGCAAAGTTGGCTGCTGTCAGAATCAATGGCATGATTGAACGGCTGCAACTTTCTCAGCAAGTAAGGGAGACTGTATATGGCCTTTTTCAGAAGATTCTCAAACAGAGGACAAGTCTTTTCTTCAACCGACATATTGACCAGATCATCCTATGCTCTTTCTATGGAGTTGCCAAGGTAGATGTTCAGGAACATGGGGGATACTGAAGTTGGTAGTCTGTAATGTTCTATTTTTATACTTTGGTTTTCTATTACATGCAGATTTCACAACTCAACTTGACCTTCAAAGAAATTATATACAACTACCGAAAGCAACCTCAGTGCAAGCCACAAGTTTTCCGAAGTGTTTTTATTGACTGGGCATCAACACGCCACAATGGGGTAATATGATCAGTCTTTTAGATTGTTGATATTAGTCCTTTACAGTATCTAGAATTACTGACCAGTTTTCTTTTTTTAAACAGAGGACAGGTTCAGATCACGTTGATATCATCACATTCTACAATGAAATGTTTATTCCCTCCGTTAAGCCATTATTAGTCGAGCTTGCACCTGCTGGAAATGAGCAAAAGAATAACCATGTTGAAAAAAACAATAACGAGGGTAAGTTGTCTTCATGATGTGTTTTGTGAAGTAAATATTTTTCTTGTGGTTTGGTTTCTATATCTGATTTCTTTCTCATGTACCAATGTTAAACTGCTGGCTTCTTTTTGTTCTTAACTTCAGGTCAAGGTCCGGCATCCCCCAAACCTTCTCCATTTCCCAATCTCCCTGACATGTCTCCGAAGAAAGTATCTGCTGCGCATAATGTTTATGTCTCTCCGCTGCGCTCATCTAAGGTAATGAGTTAATCCACAATATTTTTCCAATGTGACTTGAAGTTCGGCATACCTCAAGTGCGTGCTTCAAAGTTGAGAAATATATGAAATATACCTTTATAATTGAAATGGATGAATTTCGACTGTGATTTAATCCTAATTAATTATTGCTGGCTTCTTCTATCTGAGAATATCTCCAATAGAGATTACCCGGCATATTTTAATTAGCAGTGAGAATAAGTAAGGACTCCAGCTTCTATATGAATCTTGAACTGGGAAGAAAAAGAAACGGTGGAAAGGAGGATGCTTATTCAGGTGGGAGGGGATTTTTCTGCCAAGGCGATGATGCAGTTTTCCGTTGGCCTGCTAAATTCTGTTGTTGTTGCTTGTCCCTGTTATGGTAGAAAGCTACTTGTCCATCGGTAGTTATATCTTTCACTAGCCTAAAGGACTATTAGGACGAGTTTTTGTCCTCACAGTTGGAATTATTAGAATTTCCCGTTACAATCTTAGTACGCATTTCTTTGGTCCATTATTTCACATATTTATCTATTATTTCTGATTTCAGATGGATGCCTTGATCTCCCATAGCTCTAAAAGTTATTATGCATGTGTGGGTGAAAGCACTCATGCTTATCAGAGCCCTTCAAAAGATCTGACTGTAATCAATAACCGCTTGAACGGGTAATGTGGTTCTTTACATATCAGCAAGTTCCTTAATCCTAAGTATATTTCATGTCAAATACTTGAAAAACCTTGTTTGATCTGCAGCAATCGGAGGCTTAGAGGCGCTCTCAATTTTGATGACGTTGATGCTGCTGGCTTGGTTAGCGACTCTATAGTTGCCAACAGCCTTTACCTTCAAAACGGTGGGAAATGCATATCATCACCGCGTGCAGCTGTGAAGACTGAGCATCCCGAGTCCTAATGCCTTGCACAAACTTACTTGCATGTAAATAAAATAGCTTTCGGTTTCTGACATTTCGTTTCCTAGTTGTAAGGTAGAGAGATGTATAGGGGTGTTGAATGAGCGGTAAAGTCGATGTAAAATGCCCGCCACCAACCCGATGCTTCCTTTCTTCTGATTCTGGGAATATATATAGATAGCCTTGTTCCTTAATAAGAGTAGTGGTTTAGCATCCAATTCACTCGCTAAGTAGGTAAAACTGATGTTTGCTGAATGTGCACTTCTTGCTGAAGCAATTAGCCTCTTGTGGAGTTAAATTGGCTGGCTTTTGCTTCATTTGTTTTCGGCCAAATTCATCGGTGGCCCCCTAAACTTGGCACGAACTTTCACGTTGGCACCTCAAGGGGACGTTCACTTTGACACCTTTCGACATCAGCTCTGGTGCGTGGGTTACAACGTGGATTACCCGACCAATTAATTTGTGTCATCTAATTTTATATTGCCTCATCATTATATATACACAATTTTTTTTATTTTTTATTTTTAATTTTTAAAAAAGGTCAAAATACATGACAATTACATCCAATGAATTAATGACACATTGTTTTATTCCCTATATAATTACAAAAAAGATTTGTCTTGTTCACCCAATTTTCTTTTAGCTTAAATCTCCGTTAATGGAGATTGAACTTTTCAATAATGATAAACATACCTCCTCATTCTCTAACAATAATCGATCTACATTAATAGCTTCATGAATTTCAAATACATGATGAAAAATATGGAGAAGGATGAGGTTAGTGTTCAATTAGAAAATAAATTAACGAAAGAAAATATAAATACGAATGGGAGTTTCTTGGAACTAGAATTTTAGATACATGGGAAGGAGAGACATGGGAATTTTAGATACAGTGAAGTTGAAGAATGATTTGACAGACATGGGAAGGAGTAAAGCTGGAAGTGGAAGGAGCAAGAAAAAGAACATGGAACTGGAAAAAAAAAAAATGCAAGTCTCCAATTACACAATAATGAAGCAAGAAATAGTAAAAACATGATATTGTGAGCTTGACCTTCAAAAAATAATTGAGTAAAAATCAATTGTGTTAAGAAAAAGAAAAAAAAAACACTGGAAAACTAATGGATGGAGATGGGGATGGAAAAAAAGAGTTTGAATAACATTTTTGTTTATTTAATGGAGTGAGAAATTACTTATATTAAGCCTTGATTTATTGCTATGATGTGTAATGAATCTTAATTGCTGGTGCGCACAAATGAATAGAGGGAGCGACAACGAGAATCCGCCCGAAAATTGCATCGACTCCGGTCTCAGACGTCCCAACTTCAAAACTCTGTCAAAATCCACAGAGAATGCCAAAAACCTTTGTTAATTGTCATTGGGTTGATGTTAGTGTGTTTATGGTGTAATGGTGGAGAATTGAGATTAGAGGGTGTGTCCCGTTGATTAATGGAAGGAGTATTATTTGGTGTTTATGGTGTGTATTAGTTAATAGAGTGAGTATTTTGTTAATGGAGTGAAATTTATTTTGAGTGTTGATTTCACCTCCATTAATGGAGGTTAAGCTAAAAAATAGGTGTGGAGAAGATAATGTGAGAGAGAAGATGTAAAATTACGAAAATACCCCTAAAAAATTACAAAAATACCCCTCAAACGCGCTTAAAAGCGAGTGTAATACACTCTCTTTGCTGATTCAGCAAAAGGTGCCAAAATGACACTTTGTGGCTACTTGAGGTGTCAAAAGTGAACAACGTCCACTTGAGGTGCCTAAGTGAAAGTTCGTGTCAAGTTTAGGGGCCACCGACGGGTTTGGCCTTTGTTTTCTCCAACTGATGGGACCAAAAATCCACATTCAGTTGACTCAAATGTTGTAGTACGTATTAGGTACAAAACAAGCGATGATAAACACGGTAATATTATTTATGCCGGGTATTAAATGAGTAGATTGAATTAAATCTTGAGTCTCCGACATCATGGAATCGAACCCGCCGGGGATGTCTTACGTGCAAAAGCTATGTCATAGGGAGGGGAGCATGGGTTCACATGAACCCGGTGGTTCTCACCTGGATACGTCCTTGTTCAAAAGCTATTAATTCAACATTTTCTTACAAATATTAATGTAAGCTTCATAACAAAAACTACGAAGAGGTATTCGGTAGCGCTGTCATCATAGTATCTGCACATTGTGCATTATTTACAAACCATCTATTAATTGTGCGCTAGTATTACTGTTAAACATGACGTTATTACGATGTAACCATATGACCCATGGGTGTGACTGAAGTGGTGGTTCTCTTCTAGGATTGATAAATTGGTTTTTAGCCAATGAAGTCGGTACGTGTGGGAGTGAGCAGTCTATGATTGTGCATAAACTTTGCCAGGAACCAACAATAGAAGAACATGGTGAAAAGAGGTGAGGTATTGTTTCGGATCCGGCATTGTTACAAAGCTTACAAGGTGAAATAGATGACAACTATAAATATGACAAGCAGCTAGTGTCAAAACGTACTCATTGCAGAGATTAAACAACAAGATGATAATCATACCCTATCTTTTATGGACTCTCTAATTGAAACAATTAAAATTGATTCCTTAATGCCTACTTCCAAATTCACATAAAAGAATGTCATTCGTCTCTAAGAGGCAAAAACTTGTGTTCATTGGGCTCACAGTAATCTGTAAGATAAATATTCCAAATATGGAGCAACTTAATGCACTGAGCAACAACGTAGAAATCTTCTGATGGTCATCATGGGTTATTTTACTGAAGATCCATCCAAGAAACACTCCAAGAGCGGGAAGCCTACATAATCACAAAGCTTTGCATTTCCTGCAGGTATAAGTTCATCCTCTGCTATGATGAATCTCACGTATATAGTTCTAGAGGAAACAAGTAGAACCACAGAAACTATACTGAAAACCTCAGCAAACCCATATGAATAACTATGTTCTCCAGCATCCATAAAAGAACAAGTCGAAGCTCCGATAAAAAAAAGCCACTGATAGGACGAAAAGACAAATTCTCAAAGCTACATGTTCTCTGTTAGAAATATACTCGAACAGTCTTGGAAAAACTTCTTTGAGCTGAATGCCCCCCTTCTTCTTCGTGCTGAATGTCCACTTCGACATCATGAGTGTCCGCCATTATGGAAGGAGCAGTCTGAGAGAGTGAGAAGAAGGGCAATATTGGAGTGACAGTAGCAGTCTGAGAGAGTGAGAACAAGTATGGAGTGTGTTTTTGTAAGAGATGGAGAGAGAAGATGTACGAAGGGGTGAGGGTTTGTTGGGTACGAAACGAAGGTGAGGGTGTGTTGGTACCAAGGAAAATGTTCGTTTCTTAGACTTGCATGTCTAACTGTAACTTGATAGCGTAGAATATTTGTAAACTAACAATCTACAAAATTTAAACTCATAATAATTTGATGAGTTTAAATTTTGTGCACTTTCTGTGTACAAATATTCGATAAATTTAATTTGTTATTGCACGTTACTCAATTTTTTACATTAAAAAAGAAAAAAAAATTCCACATAGTGGGATCTGGAGAGTAAAAGGTACGCAGTCCATACCACTATCTTTGGAGAATTAGAGAGTCTGTTTCCGATATACCCCACCTCAAGACAAAGAATAGTAAACAAAATCGTAATAAAGAATGAAAAAAGATGGAATAACAAAAATAAGACATCCGCAAATTAAAGTAGTACCCTACACTAATGAACCAAAGGCACCCACCACCCCTGTACCCTCCTACTAGTAGCTCCAACCTATGGACATAGTCCTAGGATTACCAGCCCGGCTATCCCAAAAGTTCTCCTAACTACTAGCTATAACTCACCCACATGCACCAGTCTTCTAACCTAATTCGCTTCCTCCATACCTTCCTATCTAAGGTCATTTCCTCAGTAAGTTGTAACGGCTCCATATCACGTCTAATCGCCTCTCTCCAGCATTTCTTCAGCCTACCCCTACCTCGTCTGAAACCATCCAAAACTAGCCTCTCATACCTACGAACTGGGGCATCCCCCTCCTCATCATATGCCTAAACCATCTCAACCCAACTTCCCGCCTCTTGTCATCCATCGAAGCCACTCTCACCTTCACCCAGATAGTCTCATCCTAACCCTATCACCCCTAGTAAGCCCACACATCCAACGCAACATTTGTATTTCCGCCACCTTCAATTTTTGAATGTGGGAGTTCTTGACTGACCAATATTCCGCTTCATACAGCATGACCGAACGAACTATCACTTTGTAGAATTTGCCTTTAGGCTTGACGACGCATTCCTATCACAGAACACATCCATCACCAAAGTAAACAATTATTTTATATTCATTTTATCCTTTTATAAATTATTATTAATTATTTAATATTTAGATGACTGTAATAATTAATTAAGAAGTCTTATAGTAAAAGAAAGGAAACAGACATGTCTCAAATGAGGTGAAAACCCAATGGTCCAAATTTCAAATTTATTTCTTTAAAAGTCATGATAGTTTCAACTTTTTAAATTCATTCAATGATTTTTTCATAAAAATGTAAATATTATGGTTTGTGCAGAAAATATAAAAATAAAAATACTAATAATAAATTATATAAGGTAATAATGTTATATAATATCCCACCATTTCATATTACATTATCCTCAAATTAAAAATTGTTAATTTAATTTAATAATCTAATATATAAAATTAATACTTTTAATTTTTTATCATGTATACTGTAGTAGTGGTCTTACTATTTCAGGGTACACCTATAAAATTCATTACGTATTTTGCACAATGAAGGGATGTCTCTTCCTCATCCCTAGGAGTTGCAGAGTATAGCCAACGAAAGTTACTTTTTCTGTAAGATGAGACAAAAATACATAATGAAGGGAGTATATTTTTTTATTACTAATAAATCAAGAAAGCATGCAAGAGCTAGGTTTGAAATTGTTTTTATATTTATACATTCATGCAGATCCATTATTCTTTTATCATGCTTATAAGTATTTGCAAACATGATAAAGAACAAGCTCAAGTTATTTTCATCCAAAGAAAAAAAAAAAGGAAGAGAACAAGCTCTACACGAACTTCTTGTTAGTTATAACATGTTATTATTTATTTCAAATTACGTATCAATGGATACTTGTTGTATAAAGTAATTTGCAACTATCACTTGATATAGTTAATTACCTGATTATGTAAATAACGATCGTATCGTTTCAGTTTATAGCACTTCGATACTCAATGTTGTTTTTCAACGGTAGAAGTTCGAGTTAGGTATCTTTAAATGTGTGTGAAATTTTTAATCTCTGTGCTACAGTTGAAACTTTCAACATATATGAGAAATTTATTTGGATTTGGATTATATGATAGAGCTTCTATTTCAATGTATGTGATTATAGTTCTCTTAACAATGCAATTTTCATAAAAAAAATTAAGTTAAATAAGGTGAAGGGTATTTTTGTAAATAAATAATTTATTCTTAAAAAAAATGCAATGCATATTATTTTTTGTACCACAAATCAAACAACCACTAAAAAATAATATCATAATAACCAATCCCATTACAACTAATCTCAGTATAACTAATCTCAGCATAATTAATCCCAGCATAACTTGTTTCCCACCCAAACGCCCCGGTAATGAATAAGAATTACTCTTATGGTCAAGTTTTACATTTTTTAAATAATGAAATCATAATTTCAAATCTCTGATCATTTGACGTTAATTACGTACTTTCTTAATTCGTTTTCATTTGACATATCAAAAAATAAGATATTTTTTATATTTATTTTTAATATTAATTGCTTATTCTTCAAATTATTTTTAATATATTAAATTACACATCAATTAATAGAGATAATATAATAATTATTTTTCTTAATGAATAAGTTATATCAAAAGTGACAAGTAAAATCAAATTGAGAGAGTAAAATTAATGCAAACAGTGAATACGAATTGTGGTGTAGTGGTGAGACAGTTTCAAATTAGAGCCCTAAATATGGAGAATATCATGTTGGGAGCCTCATCCCCAAAATGAGTCATCCAGTGCGCTATTCAAATTAATCAAAATTTCAATACAAATATCAAATACCGAATAAAAAAAATCAACGGAGGCAATCTCTTTCTTGCTTAAATTTTGACTAAACTTTTAGTGATCGTTTGGTGTGAGGGATAAGAGCAAATAATTTTGGGACAAAATTTTAATGTCTCATAATTGCTTGTTTGGTTGTACAACTTGGGATGACTTATCGCGGGATTATTAATTATTATCCGAATAAGTTATCCCTTTCTCTAGGTGGTACAGTAATATCGATAAGTTATCCTTAGTTAAAGCAATTAAAATGTCAAAAGTACCCCACAACCCTTTTTCATAATGACTTTTTCACATCTGTGTATATTCACAATATTTTTTAATTATCATTTATAATAACATTTACAACCCCCACTACTCGTTATTATGATAAACTTCATATATTTTATTTAAAAAATTACACTATATAAATATATTTTTTATTTATGAATATTATACGTTAAATTTATTTGGCTAATTATATATTTGCTTTATCTTAAGAATAATAAAAAAGTTGACTCCATTGTTGAATTACATATTTTAATATGAATAATTTTTTAATCACTTAGAAATTGATATTGTACATATCGATTAAAATGAATTTTAATATTTTATAGTATATGAGTGATATGTGTCTAAATGAAGTGACATAAACAACAAATCCTTCTTTACTTTAACAAATTTAAGTTGAAAGTTTTATTTGAAACTAAATAAGATGTAATTAGACTTTTTTTTAAGCACACACGGTATAATTATGAAAGGCACACACAAAAAATTTTAAGTTAAATAAGTTGTAAGATTTATTATGAAAATGCACGCAAAAAAAAAATGCTAAATAAGATGGAAGATTTATTTTTAAGAATGAATAGTTAAAGTTTGAAAAAAAAAAAAAGGCTAAATAAGATGGAGGAAATTTTTGTAATTAATTAACTTGTTGTTAGAAATTATACGGTGGATATTATTTTGATTACAACAAATGAAACACGTAATAAAAAATAATCTTAATATAATTAATTTTAGTATAACTTATGCCAATATAATTTATTTCACCGTAATTAATTCAGCATAACTTGTGTTCAAAGTTCAGACCAACCTGACCCCTTAGTTGTTCAAGACCTCTTTCTAGTTACGTTGATCCAAAAATTATATGGATTAAGACTACTACAAAATAAATTCAATCCTACATCAACTTTATTAATTTTATAAGTAAAAAATTACAACGTATGATGGAGAAAGGATCCCCATATAAAATTAAAAAGTAAAAAAAAAAAACTTTGGTCGTTGTTTTTAATTTTTTTTTTTTTATTCGGTATTCGAATTGGAGCCCGATTAATCCGAATCATGCGTTGCAGGATCCATTAAAGTGAAAACGCTCTCAACAGAGTTCTATCCATACCCAGGGGCCAGGGTCGAACCCTCGACCTCTGGTTAAGGGTGGAGCAGCTTATCCACTGCACCACAACTCATGTTGTTGTCGTTGTTTTTAGGTTGTATGATTAGTTAATAAAAAAATTAATTAATAATAAAGTTAAATTAATTTAATATTTTAAAAATAAAATTTAAATATCTAAAAGTTAATAGAAATTACTATAAATTATAACTTTCCTTTTCTTCAATATAATTAAAAATGTATCTTTAAATCTTAATCAAATTTATACTCTAAAGGATCATTTAGTAAGATGTATAACGCATAATATCTCATTAATAAGTTTGAGCTTTTTCATTGATAAAATTTATATCATATTTAATTTTGAAACTAATTTATACTATTAATTAAATATCATATAAAATTAATATCAAATTTAATTTAATATAACTCATTTTATCTCACAATCATAATATCATACTTATACCATCTTTCATCAAAAATTGTAATTCAAAAATAATTTAGTCTAAAAAAACAAAAAGGAATATAATGGAGCAATAAAAAAAAATTACAAGCTGAGCATGAGCATTCCCTTACATCCAGGGAAATCGAAAAAGCTGCATGAAATATTGAGGATATTCATTTCATTACAGAAGAGACGTGATGGCCAAAAGTTACCTTAATTATTACCTCCGTTCCATAATAAGTTAATTATTGAATTTTATCACATATATATTAAGATAAAAAATAAAGATAAATTTATCATGTTTTTCTATTTTTACTCTCTTTAAATTTCAAAATCTTAATAATGATATATCACTCTCAATGCATATTTAATGGATGATAAATTTGAAAAAGAAAACTCCAACATCTACCTTGAATTGTGAATCATTCACTTATTTTAAACACTAAAAAATATTTTAACAATTAATTTATTATAGAACGGAGGAAGTATAAGCCATCACGAAAATCAATTGCAACTAGCTTCACATATTGTTTTTTTGTTACTTTATTTGAAAAGCAAAATAGGGTCCCTTGTATTTTACACCCCAAAGTGTTTTCCTTTTTTAACTTACATCTTATTCTATTTATTTTTATAATTTACACCTTAATCGCTTGAATCCATTGATTTTTACACCCCAAGGTATTTTCTTTTTTTAATTTACACCTTATTCTATTATTATTTTTTTTACAATTTACACCCAGACCTTTGTATTTCCTTACAAAACAGTAAAATTATTTTTTTAATGATTTTTTCATGAGGGCAAAATAGGAATAACAATATACTCCCTCCGTTCCATTTTACTCGTTTCAATTTGACATTGCACATTGATTAAGAAAAATAATTAATAACATGATTATTTTACCATAGTACCTTTATTAAATAATGTTTACATTTTAATTTGGAGATAAAATAATTAATACTAAGGGTAAAAAAGAAAAAAAAAATTATTTTGTCTTGATTAATGAAAAATAACAAGTAAAATCAAAAATCAAATTAGGAAATTTGGGACGAGTAAAATGGAACGGAGGAAGTATTATTTTTAAAATAAATTTATTTAATTTTTAGTGTAGGAAGTTAGATGAAAAATTTACAAACTCAAATTTTTAGAAAATTCCAAACGAATGCCATCTGAGTTAAGAGAAGATTGATATTGCAGAACTAGTGATATAGGAAGACATTGTTAAAGACAAAATTCCACCAATTCATGTGTTATATTTTTTGCTTTATCCTTAACTACTTCTATTCTATTCATTTTTCCTCAATATTTTGGTCCTTTCTTTACGTTATTATTTTCTTTCTGACAGGTAGTATAGGTGATTATGATTGCATTAATATAGATATGGCTCCAGAAATTTCACTGTACCGTACTTTCACCATTCAAAAGCAACGCCACTACGAAATTTTAGCAGTTACAAATTAAAGTGAGAATACTTATCACATGACAATAGTTAGATGATAAATGTGAATGCAAGAACATATCTTGAAAGTTCGTTACACTAAAAATTAAATAAATTTATTTTAAAAAATAATACTTCCTCCGTTCTATTTTACTCGTTCCAAATTTCCTAATTCGATTTTTTATTTTACTTGTTATTTTTCATTAATCAAGACAAGACAATCTTTTTTTCTTTTTTACCCTTAGTATTAATTGTTTTATCTCCAAATTAAAATGTAAACATTATTTAATAAAGGTACTATAGTAAAATAGTCATGTTATTAATTATTTTTCTTAATCAATGTGCAATGTCAAATTGGAACGAGTAAAATAGAACGGAAGGAGTATATTGTTATTCCTATTTTACCCTCATTAAAAAATAATTTTACTATTTTGTAAGGAAATAAAGAGGTTAGGGTGTAAATTGTAAAAAAAAATAGGATATGATGTAAGTTAAAAAAAGGAAGACACCTTGGGGTGTAAAATGCAAGGGATCCAAGAGGTTAGGGTGTAAATTATAAAAATAAATAGAATAGAGTGCAAGTTAAAGAAAGGAAGACACTTTGGGGTGTAAAATGCAAGGGACCCAGCAAAATATGATCTTGTAAGTAGCGATATATATGATCTTCTATTTTTACTCTCTTTAAAATCTATCAACCAACTTCAATCAAATAAATATCAAAATATTTTTTTTGTATGAATTTTTATAACTATTCAATTTCTTACAAAAAAATCATCAAGAAATTTAATTTATTCCATCAAAATTAACTTTTTCCAATAATTAAATTAACTTCATATATTTAAGAATCAAATTTCAAAAATTTGAATTTAAAATCGAAAATAATAAACCTCAAAAAATGAGTTGAGTTTAAATTGAAAGAGGGAAGGGCTGAAAAAATGAAATTGCATGTAAGGATTTAAAGAACAGTTTTAGGAGTGGGGTGTGTGTGTATCGCCGCGGGGAAGGTGGGAGTGGGGGGTTGAAGAAGAAATGAAAGTAGGGTATGAGTTTTTTTATTTTTTTTAATTATATAGAAGTATTTTTTAAATAAAAATAATTTTCTTACGTGACTCCGACGTGACAACACTAAAGTGAGGCTTGTAATACACTTGCCACTATGAACAGTGATTAAATTTTTTGGGTGATATTTTATTTCTTAAAAATTATTTAGAGGAATGAATAATTACACTTAAAATTTAAAGTAAATTTTAAAGATAAGTTTAGAAATATTTCTATGTATTTTGCCTGTACTATATTATTTTTTGATTCTAAAGTTTGTATCTTCTTCACGGTACAAGTATTGTTTGTTGTCCTTGCAAAAGTAGTTTCTTGTTCCCAGAAAACTATTTTTGTCCATTTGATATTACTCCACTGAAGTAGAGTGGAGTGGACCCCATTCTATTCTCACTATCAACAAGTTATTTGCCTGCACATTTCAGACATACTAAGTTTTTAAACTTACATAAATTAATGCTTCTTATCTAATCATGGACAATATGTTTCAGGTGTTTGATTTATCTAAGTAACAGCATTGCAGAAGAAATCCAAATTTTTTATACAAAATTTAAATTAAAAATATCTAATGAAACACTATATAATGTGTCCAGTTATTTAATTGGAAAATCTAACAACTCAAGTGTCTATACGATTTTTAAAACAAGTGATCTAACACGATCTTTGAATATTATATGGATGGTAAATCATTTCAATATGAATAAAAGTGGAATTTTCTAATGAATTTGTTGCTAATTATAATAAGGCAATATTCTTTCTAGATGGATTAAAAAAAAATGTGTTACATAAAATGAAACGGAGAAATTATCTATTTTATACCTATTACTCCTTTCGTTTGAATTTACTTGTCATATTTTAACTTGACATATAGATTAGAAAATAATAATTGATATAGTGAATTTACTATATTACTCATGTTTATTGATGTTTAATAATGAGTAATGAAAAAAAAATAATCAAAAGATAAGTAATTAATGCTAAGAAGAAAACATGATTTTTTTAAAATCTTTTTTTGATATATCAAAAATGACGAATAAATAAAAATCAAATTAAAAAGAAAGTGAGAAGTAATTCGAGCAAAGAGAGTATTAAATACTATCATTCCTCAACGTTTATGTGACTACAAAAGATTCTAGATGACAATGGGACAGAGTGATCGTTGCGGGATGGGCCGAATTTTAAGCTATGCGGTATTATGGAAGGTGTGGGATGGGGCGGGTTTTAAATTATGCATGGTGGGACGGTGACAGGGCGAGGCAAATAGTTACCCTGAAATCAGGTTTCGAAGAAGGATTTTTGGCCCAATCCAGGGAGCCATCCAGAATCTGATATTAGACCCACCCAGTATGAATATGCCAAACAAGATCTTCCTGACAGGTATTTCATCCCCGGAGGAGAGATTTCCAGATAACAGATCGGTTGGTTATTGGGCCCGTAGAACCAGGTGAAGATCGAGAAGTAGATAGAGAGTAAGGAAAGGACCAGGGGGATTTAGGGTTCTGAAACAGTCGCCAAGAAGTAGAAGCTGAGAGCGAATAGTTTTTAGGCCGAAGGCGTTGGATGCCCAGGCCTCCCGTGGCCTTGCCTTGGGTTACTTGGTCCCAGCTTAGAAGGTGTAGCCTTTTGCGTTGTGGGGTAGAGCCCTCCCTATAAGAAGTGGCGTTCACAACGCTCAAGAGTGAGTGGTAATGATGCTTGTAGGAATGTTTATGAATTGCATCACATGATTAGGCATTGCATTCAGAGTGGTTCAGATGAGTGTGAGTCGTCCTGCCAGAGACAACTGATTGGCTTTCCAACCCGCTAGGCGCAGTCGAACTGCGTCCACGAGGAACTGAAAATCGCTAACTTTAAGACAGCCATGCACAATGAGAAATCCCACGTATTTTTCAAAGCGAGCGCCTTTTTGGATGTTGAAGTAATTAAAGGCAAGGGATTCATCAGTTGGTGTCGTCGACACTACAACAAATTAAAATACATGTATAGCTACATGATATGTCATAGCTAAATATGAAAAGTTTCATGGCTAAACACTTTAGCCACAATTTTTTTTCGTAGCAAGAAGAGGCGTAACTAAAAGTTAGCTATAAACTTTACGTGATGTGGCTAAGGACAAATACTTACAGCTATAAAAAAAATTGTGTTGTAGCTGAGATCGTAAAAAAATCTTGTTACAAAATATACACTTAAAGCAAATAAATTTACTCTTTGCTACGACAAATAGAATCTGTAGTGATCTTTTATATTGTAGCTACAATTTATTCTATTATAGCAAAATAATTTGCTATGAAAATTTATAATTTGTGGCTAGTTTATGTTTTAGTATCGTGATAACAATATTTGTATTTAACTACGAGTTAGAAAATTTATAGTTGTAAAATGAAGTAATGCCATAAATATTTTGCACATAGCTAAGAATTTATTCATTTTGCCATGAAATACATAAATTATAGATACTCTTTTTAATTCGCTATGAAAAGTAAAAATAATTAGACATATTTTTTACAATAATACATATAGCTATAAAAATTCATTGCTACAAATTGAAGAATATTTTCATAAATATTATTAATAACAAGAATTTCTATAATGTAGATAAAGCTAAATGTATAAATATATATATATAAATCTACAAGTTTTGTCAATAAGAAAAATTATATAATATAGCTACAAATTCTTTTTTGAGATTCTAAAACAATTGTCAAATAACATATAATTGCATTTTACAACTAAGAATAATCACAATATATAATTCTTTTAAGACACCATCTTGTTTTAATCCAAAACAGGATAGTCTTCTCCTATCTCTTCTTCTTCAATCTTCAACTGCACCTCAACTTGACAACATACATCCTAATTTGTTATTTATATGTTCTTAGTCCATTAATATACCTGTCAATAATGGTAAAGTATTTTAGCACCAAGAAAGAAAATTAATACCAACTAATTAAATATGGAAGTATGTGTATATGTAGAATTTCAAGGAGAAAAATATACCTTAATTAATAACAATAAGGAAAATGCAAATCAACCAAGGAAATAAACAAATCCGTTTAATTTTTAAACTTATTAAAACATATAGATATGAATTTCAGATTTCAATACAACAACAAAAGATATTCAATATAATCTCATAAGGATTATATCTTAAATCTTAATATTAATTTTAAAATCTACACGAACAGAATATTACCTTCAAATTAATAAAAATATATATAATTCAATAAAATACTCATATTGTAAAACTTATTTCATCTACATGGTGAATTGCATATTGTAAACCTACAAAAAAGAAAATAATAATCAAGGGGCAGCAGGGGATGGAGGGGGAAGAGGGAAAAGGGGGTCAACAATAGGGTTGAGTGGGAAATAGGGTTATTTAATGAAAGTTTTAATTTTAAAATTTGGGGGGGGGGGGGGGGGAGGGATTTTGGTCCTTTTGCAATTTTTTTTTTGGGGGGAGATTTTGGGGTTTGAGATAAATGGGGATAAATGTTTGGTAAAATTTTAGCCTCTATTTTTCTTTACTTTTTTTATGATAATTTTTTTTCTCTTTACTTGATATACTAAAATGTATATTTTTTTGTTTTTATTTTTACAAATTCTATTAGTGTTGGAACTAAGGAATACATTGTACCTAAAAGAACAAATATAACAAAGAAAAATATCTAATGACAATATATATTTTACTTAAAGTTAGTAGAGAAATCAATTATTTATATAAAATAAATATTATTCTAAATATATTATTTCTTTTCAATTTTTCTTATTGTGATATTGTTAGTTTTAATTTGTTATGTAATCTTCTATTTTCATAAATTTTTAATTTAATAGTGTTTAATTAAACTGGTGATTGTTTTGAATTACAATTTTTAGTTTGAATTATAAATAAAAAAATTTATGAATTAAAAATAATTGTTTCTACCATTGAAGTAAAAATAAAGCATGTGTATATTCTAATCTCTTTTCGAAGTTCATTTTGTGACTACATTGGGTATATTATTTTTGTGGTTGTATATGAATTTAAAATGATTTATATGGATTAGACTGTTAAGTTTAAAATAGAAAACTTGAAATAAAATAAAATTATCAATATCAGAAAATCAACCTAAAACATTTATATATAATTGAAGATGAAAAAAATATTTGCAATGACGAGTGTCAATTGCCATAGTATTCAAGTTAAAAAATTATTTTAAGATAGAAATATATAATAAATATACTAAAATGTATATTTTTTTGTTTTTATTTTTACAAATTCTATTAGTGTTGGAACTAAGGAATACATTGTACCTAAAAGAACAAATATAACAAAGAAAAATATCTAATGACAATATATATTTTACTTAAAGTTAGTAGAGAAATCAATTATTTATATAAAATAAATATTATTCTAAATATATTATTTCTTTTCAATTTTTCTTATTGTGATATTGTTAGTTTTAATTTGTTATGTAATCTTCTATTTTCATAAATTTTTAATTTAATAGTGTTTAATTAAACTGGTGATTGTTTTGAATTACAATTTTTAGTTTGAATTATAAATAAAAAAATTTATGAATTAAAAATAATTGTTTCTACCATTGAAGTAAAAATAAAGCATGTGTATATTCTAATCTCTTTTCGAAGTTCATTTTGTGACTACATTGGGTATATTATTTTTGTGGTTGTATATGAATTTAAAATGATTTATATGGATTAGACTGTTAAGTTTAAAATAGAAAACTTAAAATAAAATAAAATTATCAATATCAGAAAATCAACCTAAAACATTTATATATAATTGAAGATGAAAAAAATATTTGCAATGACGAGTGTCAATTGCCATAGTATTCAAGTTAAAAAATTATTTTAAGATAGAAATTTCAAAATGAAAATGTCAATTCAATTTCCTTTTACAATAACAACGAGAATTCAATTTCATGGTAAATTACTTTATTATGGTGATTTCATACTTTCACAATATTTGATAATTTTCACTTAAATTTGAACGAGAATATGAATTTTAAATTACTATTTTTTGGTATGAATTGAAAATATAAAAATTATATGAATGTAAAATGAGTATTATGAATCAAAATACCAAGTTTAAAATAAAAAAAATAAAAAATAAATTAAAATTATTTTAAAAATAATTGTCAATTCAATTTATTTTTACATCAAAAATATAAATTCAAATTCAAATTAAAGTGTCCCATTATTGTGGAACTATTTTTGGCAACATTCGACTATTTTAATTTGAATTTAAATAGAAATGTGAATTTTGAACTGCAGTTTTTATTTGAGTATTATGAATCAAAATACCAAGTTTAAAATAAAAAAATAAAAAATAAATTAAAATTATTTTAAAAATAATTTTCAATTCAATTTATTTTTACATCAAAAATATAAATTCAAATTCAAATTAAAGTGTCCCATTATTTTGGAACCATTTTTGACAACATTCGACTATTTTAATTTGAATTTAAATAGAAATGTGAATTTTGAACTGCAGTTTTTATTTTGGATTAAAGATACAAAAATTATATGAATTATATGGCTTAAAAGTCAAGATTATAATAGAATATTCAAAGATAAAATATTCAATAATAAATTTGAATAAAAAATAATTAATATATCAATATTTCTTTCTTTCTTAGCGTATGTGTATTAATTATATTGACCAAAAAATTGACTTATCTATTTATATTCTAGACTAACTCATATTGCATATTTATTAAATATGACAATATTCTAATCAAAGGTAAAATATTTAATTAAAAAAAACTCATTTAAATATTACGTATGAAAAATTACAGTGAGGGGATATATAACGTAAAGGTACTATAATTCAAACTATTTTTAAATTAAAAAATAAAATAAATAAGTATAAATTTAATATTTTCAAAATATAATCATATAACATTTGTAAATATTATGATTCCTTAATAAAGTTCGTTTATCGTGTGAATTCAAATATAAATGTACATAATATGTCTACATTATTGAAGTTTTTAGGCATACCTATTTTTCTTTGAAAAAAGTTCTAAAAATATAGGAAAATAAGCACTTACTTTAAAACAATAAAATATCAAGTATAGACAAATTTTCTTACAACTTTCAAAAAAGAATTAATTGTATAATTTTTTTTTAAAAGGACAATTAACATTCAAAATAATATTTTGCAACAAAATAAAATTACCTTGATATTTTTAAGAAGTTCGTTGATAAGTTTGAGGTTATTATTATGTATATTACCTTTTTTTCTTTTTTTGTATTATAATGTTTTTAGTTGAAATTTAATTGATTCTATCTGTGTGTATATAACATTATATTTGAAACTTAGAAAAAAGATCATACAAATTAATTGTATATTTCTTTTTTAAAAAAATACAATTAACATTCAAAATAATATGTTGCAACAATATAAAATTTACTTAATATGATTAAGAAGCTAGTTGATAAGTTTGAGGTTATAATTATGTATATTACCTTCTTCTTCCTTTTTTTGTATTTTAATGTTTTTAATTGAAATTTAATTGATTCTTGTATGTGTATACTAGTTTAACCGCATTTGTCTCGCACGTGTTATGTTTGATTATTTAAAACTAAATAATTCTATCTATTGTGAATTTTTTTTAATGAAGTGTAAAAAATTTAAATCTCTTTTCAAAAATCCTTCACATTTTACTATAATAATGTAAATATAAACATATATTATAGTGTAAGCATGTGTCTCGCACGTATAACGTTTGATTATTTAAAATTAAATAATTTCGTCTATTGTGAAAATTTTTAATGAAGTGTAAAAAGTTCAAATTACTTTTCAAAAATTCTTCACATTTTAATATAATAATGTAAATATAAATATATATTTTAGAATAAGCACATATATATATTTTACCACCAGAACTTTCAAGTGGCTGGTAGATCATCATTTTTGTATTTTTCATGAAGTACTTCTTTCCCTTGCTACCAGATGCTAGGAGAGACGTATCAATTTGAATCATATTTGTGGTACAATTATTTTTTTTATAATTAAAATCTTTCCTTATTTTTACAGTCAAATCTTTACAAAATCATTGATTACATTTTTATTGCGTATTTAAAACTTTTAAAAATTTGATACTTCTTAATTTTTTTTTATTCTAATGCTTTTATATTTATTTTCGAATTTTTAAATCTTTTTTAAATCAAATTAATTTGATTTAGAATTCTTAAACTTATGAAAAAAATATTAGTTGTCATTAATTCTGATGACTGCTAATAACGAAAGGTTTTACCATAAATATCTTTAATTATTTTTCAACTCTAAAATACTAGAAAAAATAGTGAAAGGACGATTTTTTATAAAACAAAAACTTTTAATGAATGACAAAAAGTTCAAACAATATTTTTAATGTCTTTCACACTTTTAATATATTATAGATAATAGATATAGATATAGATATAGATTATAGATTATAGATTATAGATATAAATTATATGGATATAGCTATATATAAAATTAAATTTGAGATTTAGAAATAAGATCATACCAAATTGAATCCAATTTAAAGATGAACACGTCTAATTACATTAAATTTTTAAAATTATTGTTTCAATACATCATATTAAATTCAAATAATAATTCTAAATACATATATTAGGTTGGGATGAAGTTCTTATGAACTTTGGCATGATTAGTTAATTGAAATAAATATAATCAAATATTTATTTATTTACGACTTATAATCTATAAAATTGAATTAAATCGGTTGATTAATATCTTCAATCACATTAGAGTGATAAATATATTATTCTGCTGAAACAAATTTGAGTCAAATGACAATTTTAAAAGAACTTGATTGATATTAAACTTTAGTAAGACTAAGTGAAATTATTTTTAAATTGAACATAATTAGTTAATCAAAATTAATTAGAAGTCTCTATTTATTTAAATTACATTTAAAATTCACAATTAGTCATGTAGTATTGAATCGAATCAAACCAAATCGAACCGAATGATTAACACCTCCAATTGTACTAAATTAGTATTGCAATAATAAATTTTATCTTGAGGTAAAAATTAATTACTAACTATAAAATTTTATAATAGTATTAAATTTGTGGCTAAATCATTTCACCATGATAAATAATTTTTCAACTGTTCCAAATAAGTGGTTTTAACATTTTTTATTTTATTTCTAAATAAGTGATATTTTAAATAATCAAGAAAACATTAATGATGTTCTTCCAATTTTATCCTTCTTTCAATAAAAAGAAATTTACATAATTAAAAAATTATTAAAGAGTTAATCCTCTTCAAGATATTTATCAAGGATAAGATATTAAAACATCTTTGTTTTTTAAGAATGAATAGTTTTATTAAAGAGCTTGTCCAAATTAAAATCACCATTTATTTTAAAACAGAGGGTATAACTACTATTATGCCACCTATTGCCACGATTTTTGGTACTCAAGGTCAAAATATTTATTAGGTATAATATTTTATTTCAAATAACCTTTTTCATGGCTAAACGGTCACTATTGCTATGACAAGTTTCAACACATTGCAACAATTAACAATTAGATATAAAGTTTCATTGTAGCAAAAACTCTATGGCTATATCATTAAACTTATTGCTCTAATTTTTCGTAACTTGAAGCAAAAATATTTATTTAGCCACAACATTTAATTTTAAATAATTTATTATGACTAAAAGGTGACTATTTTTTTTGGGAAATCTTTCAAAAATAGTCACATTTTGCTGAAAAACTCACCTTTCAGAGCCATATTTTACATAATTACCATTTATAGCCGCTGTATTCAATTTACGCCTGCTGTATTCGATTTTATCAATAGTCTGTATTCATATAAAATATAAATACAGTACTATTTAAGTGTTGTATTCGATTCACAGCCGTTGTATTCACTTTTACTCAGTGGTCTGTATTCATAAAAATGTAAATACACTACATATTTACTCTTGCCAAAAACACTACCACTTTTTTCATTTTTATTTTATATTTTTTCTTTTTCGTATTTTCCTCGTTTTTTCTTCTTCTTTTTTCTATTTTTTCCTATTTTATTTTTTTCTATTTTTATATACATTTTTCTCTCTTCTATCTCTCTTTCTTTTTTTTTTCTTTTTATTTTCTTTTTTGTACTTATTTTGTTTATCATTTTTTTTGTTCTATTTTTTATTTTTTCTATTTTTAAAAAATATAACTACTCGAGCGCAAGTCATTGATAATAACGTAAATACCATAATTTTTTATCTATTTGTAGTCACGCCGTCATTTATATTTTTGAATTCATTGATACAACTGTATTTGTATTTATATTTTAAAGTTTGCGGTTGTATTTGTATTTTGTAGTTCACGTTTATATTTGTATTTTATAATTCACACTTGTATTTGTATTTGTTTGTTCGCACTATCGTTTATATTTTATATAATTCGCACTTGTATTTTAAAGAACTGTTTTGTATTTGTATTTTATAATTGACTGTATATTATATTGGATTAGATTTGTATTATGATTTTATTATGTTTGTATATTTAGATTATATTTGTATTTATATTCTATTTTCGTCGATGTCTTTTTATTTTTAAAAAATTATTTTATATTTGTAAGTTGATTGCATATTGTATTTAGCCGTGATTATGTACAATTTATCATTTGTATTTGTATACAAACAAGTAAATGCATTAATTGTATTTTCTTGATTCTAAAATATATAAATATGCAATGTATCATTTGATACAAATGTACCATTTTGTATTTATATTTCAAAATTATTATTCGTATTTGTTAATAAATAAATATCACTTGATACAAATACAATTACAAACAAATGAAACCAATGATTTTAAAAATACAAATACATATTGTATTTATATATATATATATATTATATTTTTATAAAAAATTGAATTGTATTTATTTGAATCAATAAATACAACTCGTATAAATAAGTACAAACAAGTATTCGTAAAAAGAAAATCAATCGTTCTTTTTCAATAATTTAAAAATACAAATGATAGATCACACTTGTATCTATATATTATAGTTCGCATTTGTATTTGTATTTTATAGTTCCCACTTGTATTTGTATGTTATAATTCGCCTTTGTATTTATATTTTATAGTTCACATTTGTATTTATGTTTGCTAGTTCGCACAAATGAAAAGAAGGAGAAAAATAAAAAGAAAAAAAGAAGAAAAAATGTGGGAAAAAGGAGAAAAAATACAAAAAAGAAGAAGAGCGTAATAGAAAATAGAGAAAAAAAATAAAAATAAAAAGAAGAAGGAAAAGAAGAAAAAGAAAAAAGAGACAAAATGAAAAAAAGACAACGAAAAAGAAAAAATTGAAAAAAGAAAGAAGAAAGAGAAAATAAAAAAGGAAAAGAAAAAATAAAGAAAAAGGAAAAAAAAAAGAGTAATAGAAAATAGACAAAGAACAGGAGAGAAAAAAAATAAAAAAATACAAAAAAAAATAAAAAATGAAAAAGAAAAAATTGAAACATAGTTCACACGTGTATTTGTGTTTGCTAGTTCTCACAAATAAAAAGAATGAGAAAAATAAAAAGAAAAAAAGGAGAAAAAATGTGAGAAAAAAGTACAAAAAAAGAAGAAGGAGAGTAATAGAAAATAGAAAAAAAATAAAAATAAGAAGGAAAAAAATAAAAAGGAAAAGAAGAAAAAGAAAAAAAAAAAGACAAAATGAAAAAAAGACAACTAAAAGAAAAAATTGAAAAAAGAAAGAAGAAAGAGAAAATAAAAAAGGAAAAGAAAAAATGAAGAAAAAAGAAAAAAAGAGAGTAATAGAAAATAGACAAAAAAAGAGAAAAAATACACAAGAAAATAAGAAAACGAAAAAGAAAAAATTGAAACATTGTTCACACTTGTATTTGTGTTTGCTAGTAGGGGTGAGCATGGTATGGTATATACCGAATTACCATACCGAACTGAATTTTTTGATACCGTGGTTTTGGTATTATGGTATTTGGTATGGTCTATGGTATACATTTTAATTTTTTTGGTATATGATACGGTTTTTGGTATTTATAAATTACATATCGAAATACCGAATACCATACCGAAGTATGTATATATATGTGTGTGTGTGCATATATATATATTAACAAATATACAATTTAGTATCAGTATAAAAATGTTAAGACATTGAAACTTTGACTACTCTATCTTGATTGTAATGTCTTTTTTATTATAATTAACTAAAAAAAAGAGTTGTTTGTACTTCTTTTTGAATATTTTTACATGTGTAATATGTAATTACGATACAATTGAGATGTGCTTTTGATAAGTCGAAATAATAATACTTTATTATACGAGTATATACTGTTGAAATTGAACAAACTATGGTATACCGATTACCATACCGCAAAATACCGAAATCGAACATCAAAATACCGAACCATACCGAATTAATATGATATGGTAATGATATAGTGTTTTTAAAACTCGAATATTAAAATTATCGTACTGAAGTTTCAAATACCGTACCATACCATGCCCACTCCTATTTGCTAGTTCGCACAAATGAAAGAAGGAGAAAAAAAAAGGAGAAAAAATGTGAGAAAAAATACAAAAAAAAAAGGAAAGTAATAGAAAATAGAGAAAAAAAAAAGGAAAAGAAGAAAAAGAAAAAAAAGACACGAAAAAGAAAAAATTGGAAAAAGAAAGAAGAAAGAGAAAACAAAAAAAGAAAAAAAAAAGAAAAAAAAAGAGTAGTAGAAAATAGACAAAAAAAGGAGAAAAAATAAAAGAAAAAAAAGAAAAAAAAGAAAAAAAAATACAAAAGGAAAAAAGAAAACGAAAAATAAAAAATTGAAACATAGTTACGAAAAAGAAAAAATTGAAAAAAGAAAAGAAAGAGAAAACGAAAAAAAAAGAAAAAGAAAAAATGAAGAAAAAAACTGAAAAAAGAAGAAGGAGAGTAATAGAAAATAGAGAAAAAGAAAAAATATATGAGAGAGATTATGAATTGTAATTATGAAAAATTAATAGGTAAGTGGAGACTATGAATTGTAATTAATTGAAACTAGGCTAAAAAAAGTAATTAGAAGTCAATATTGGCTAAGTTATGTAATTATTCTTTTTTTTTTTTGATTTCTCATCCGGTGTCCTGTGCCCGCATTGGAGCCCCGAATAATTCGGATTGCGCATTGCAGGACCCATTAAGGTGGCATCGCTTTCAACAGAGTTTTATGCGCTTTCAACAGAGTTTTCTCCATATGCAGGGTCGAACCCTCGACCTCTGGTTAAGGATGGAGCAGCCTCATCTACTGCACCACAACCCATGTTGGTAAAAAGATGACTATTACTACAAATAAGTTTCAATTCATGGCAAAGATTTATAATTAGCTATCTATGTTATAGCAAAAAATAAAATAAAATGTGGCTATATCATTTTACTCTTGCCACGATTTTTTATGACTTGAAACAAGACAATTCATTTAGCTACATCATTTTATTTTAAATATTTTATTGTGGCTAAAAAGTTTACTATTACTACAATAACTTCTATCGCGTGACAAAAATTTATAATTAGCTATAAAATTTTACCGTAGCAATAAAGTTGTAGCTATTTAGGTAATTACAGTCACGATTGCTAGTAATCATAGCAAAAATGAAGAATTAGCTTTGCCAATTTAATTTTCATGACTAAAAAATTTTAGGAATCTATAAATAGCTATGAAATTCAAAATTTTATAGCTGTTACTAGTTAACAATTATGATTTCAAAATTCATAGCTTAGTTTCTGTAGCTATAGATGCCTCTTGTTGCAGTGTGAAGTGGAGAAAAAGATCTGAGATTTGAGATAATTAATGAATTGGCCTGAAACTGAAGTGAAAAGATCAAGGCGACATGCATGAGGTTTATCGCTTATTTAGAGCAATGCATATAATTAAAGGAAGTGATATGTTTTAAGTATTTAATTTATTCAATTGTAACAACATTTCAAGAAAAAAGCATAATTTTCCTTCAAAATTTAAGTAAAAATAATTTATAGGAATATTTTATAAAATGTGCAGTTGTTTAATTAGAATATGTAATTATTCAAGTATCTATATGAAATTGAATGACAAATATAAAAGACTATTAATGTGCTATTAGACGTTTATAAAGACGAAGATACTAAAACATTTATCGATATTATTTTAACAAAATCATAAAATATATGTCTATTTATATACGATATAATATTACTTCCCCGTCTCATTTTATGTGTTGCCATTTCGTTTTTGGTCCGTCTCAAAACAAATATCACCTTTTCTTGCGCTGACAGTAGGAACGGAATATTAATCTCACGGCTGCCGGCTGTGGAAATATCTTGAAAAACCAAAAATAAAATAAAATAATTTAATGACATCATTCCTATTTTATTATTAGTGGGTCAATTTATTAAGAAAAGACAACCAAAAAGTAAATATCAAAATAACTTTAAAAGGATAATTTTGTAATCTTTTCAAAGTCATCACTTATTTCTTAAATTTCATGTCCAATCAAACAACGACATATAAAATGAAACGAAGGTAGTATATTATATTGAAATCTTTTCATACACCAACATGAGTTGTGGTACAGTGGATGAGACTGCTCCACCCTTAACCAGAGGTCGAGGGTTCAACCCTGGGTATGAAAAAACTCTGTTGGGAGCGCTGCCCCCTTAATGGGCCCTGCAATACGCGATCCGAATTAGTCGGGGCTCCAATACGGACCCCAAACACCGAATGAAAAACAAAAAAAAATCTTTTCATACAAAGGTGGAGAGTATAATGAATCAAGAAAATCGTCTAGATATGAATCTTTTTTGTTTTGTTTCGTTTTACTAGTACTACAATTTAAATAACAACAAATTTCTCAATAAAAAAACAAGCCACCAATACTCCCTAATCTCAACCAGCTTATACAATTTAGAAACAATGAAGACATAATTTATTACTCTCTCCGTTCTTAATTATTTACCTTCTTTATTAAAATTAAATAATTATTGATACTTGTTATTTTATAAAATCAAAACATAATTAGTAGTTTATTTCTATGTTTACTCTTACTCATGAATATAAAGGGATATTAATATAATGGAAAAAAAACATTAAATAAGAAAATAGTTTAGCCAAACTAACTTCTCAAAAAGTTTTTCTTAACAAATATACAGCTTAAGAGATGACAAATATTTATAAATGGAGAAGGTATGTTATACTCTATTCATTTATTTTATGTGTCAACTTGACATATTACATATGAAACAAGGAAGATTTTTAAAATGTATGGTCTAAGACGATCTTTGAATATTTATATGAATTGTAAATCATTTCAATATGGATAAAAGTGAAATTTTATAAAGGATTTGTTGCTAATTATAATAAGACAATATTTTTTTCTAGATGGATTAAAAGAAAAGTGTGTCACATAAAATGAGACGGAGAAATTATCTATTTTATACGTATTACTCCTTTCGTTTGAATTTACTTGTCATATTTTGACCTGATATATCGATTAGGAAATAATAATTGATATAGTGACTTTACTATATTATTCATGTTTATTGATGTTAAATAATGAGTAACAACAAAAAAATCAAAGAATAAGTAATTAATGCTAAGGAGAAAACATGATATTTTTTTCATCATTTTTTAATATGTCAAAAATGATGAATAAATAAAAAAAAAATGACAAGTAAATTCGAGCAAAGAGAGTATTAAATACTATCATTCCTCAACGTTTATGTGACTACAAAAAATTCTAGATGACAATGGGATAGAGTGATCGTTGTGGGATGGGGCAAATTTTAATCTATGCGGTGCGGGAGGTGCGGGATGGGGCGGAGTTTTAAATTATGAGGGGTGGGACAGTGGCAGGGTGAGGCAAATAGTTATCCCTGAAATCAGGTTTCGAAGAAGGATTTTTGGCCCAATAATCCAGGGTCCATCCAGAATCTGATATTGGTGAAACTGTTCTGAATAATATTTGTGGTTAAACATTTACGGATCGAAAGAATACTTTGAAATTATATTCTCACATCCACATATTGAAGGTGGTGGAAATGAGGATTTGTATTGGATGTGGGGTCTTACTAGCAGAGATAGGGTTAAGAATGAGATTATTCCGGAGAGGGTGAAAGTAATTTCAGTGAAGGACAAGATGCGGGAAGTGAGGTTTAAATGATTTTAGCATGTGATGAGGACGGGCACTGATGCCTCAAATCATAGGTGTGCGAGGTTGGCTATGAATGTTTTCGGGTGGGGTAGAGGCAGGTCAAAAAATATTGGAGTGATGTGATTATACATGACACAACATTAGCAATTACAACTTACTAAGTACATGACCATAGATAGAAAGTTATAGAGGACGTGATTCAGGTTAAAGGGCTAGTGCATCTGGACGAGTCATAGTTAGTAGATAGGAATGCTTTAGTGTAGTCATTCTAGTAGTTGTACGGTTTTGCTTTGGAGTTTCTAGTTAGGAGGATTTGGAAAGGTGTGTGCTTTCTATTAGATAGTGCATAGTAATACTCTGCGGGTGTTTTATTTATGTTATTTTATCTTGTTTCATGTTTTATTACAGTTTTGTTTACTGTCTTTTTCATCCCGAGTCGAGTGTCTATCGAAAAATAGTCTCTCTACTTATTTGGAGGCAATGGTGTAGACTACGTATACTTTACCTTCTCCAGACCTACTATATGAAAGTACACCGAGTATGTTGTTGTTATTGATGAGTTTAAATAAAAATTATGTCAAACATATCGTATCTAGATTTTTCGTATATATGACTCTCAAAAAAGCATAATTCTTGAAAATACATCCGTTTCCGTTTTAAATTATGTGGCATTTTTGAATTGTTTGAATTACATTTGTTAAAGTTTTTTTCAATATTAATATGATTAATAAAAAATCTTACAAGGTTGTTTAATAGTTATAAAATTTGATTCTATCATCAAACGAAATATGACGAATAAAAGTAAACTAATATGATAAATGTAGCTCTTCAAAAAGGTGCTTTCTAGCATCGAAATCGTACAAATACCCTCTAGACACTTCTTTTTGAATTTTGAAGTTCAAATGAGTTTTTCTTTTTTATCACAACGTTTATGTGCTTTTTAATTATTTTAAATTATTATTATTTTTGGCTTATTTTTTTTTTTTACTCAATTTTAAATATATAAATTTAAAACTCAAAAAAAAATTAAGATTTCATACACTAATTAATGGAATTAATACAACAATAAAATATATTTTAAAATTTTAATCAAAGCTCGTAAAGTTTTAATTTTGATAAATAAAATATGATGGATAAAAGTGAACGGACAAAATATATAAAATCTAATGCTATAAATTTGAAGTATTTTGAATAATGAGTGGTGAAAGAGAAATACTGTTGTTTATACGAAACATGCATGTGTTTGTTGATTTGATATTAATGACTTGTTGATTGTTTTTACTTTAGGCGTCATTTATCAAAATATTAGATAATAAAATAAATAAAGTTAGTTAGAGCACTACTTTGAAAAATATAAAATTATAATATATTATTTTTATGAACGTAACTTTTTTGTCTAGCTTTTATTTTATAATTCAAACATAACTTTTTTGTTCAAAATTTGAAAAATGTAAATGTATATTTGATCTATATATTTCAATGGAGATAAAAGATGTTATATCACATCTTTTGTTTGAGCAAATATACTTTTAGCACATTTTTTTCTTTCTTTCAAAAAGTAAAGCAATTTATTATTTTCAAAAATAGAGCTTGTTATTTTTGAAAATAAAACGTTTGTTATTTTTTCCAAACTCCAATACTTCTAACACGTTTGTTATTTTGTTAAAATAATGTTAGCTCTTACAGTAGTATTTGTTTGCCAAGAATAACGTAGTATTTATTAGGACTCTTTTAATTAATGATAGTTTTTTCTTTTAAAAAATGAATATATTTTTAGTATTTATGTATAACTATAATTTGAGAAAAATGGTAAAAAGATAATGTTATCTAAAGGAGAGTGTCTTAATGAAAGACAAAAAATTCAAATAACCTTTTTATAACACCGATGTGAGACTCCAACACCCCCCGGCACGCTCAGGACATCTGGAGCGTAAACAATATAAGATGGGGGGTCCAATATCGCGAAAAATGAATTGGGTGGGCCTGACTCTGATACCATGTTAAAGAATGGACCTTGTGCGTAACTTAACTTCAAAAGCTAGCTCATGAGGGGAGGATTGCCCAAGACCGATCTCTACACCTTTCTAATGATATTTACACCTTTCTAATATATTGTATATGTAGATTCTATATGGCCTTCTAGGCTTAAGGCACCGTCTCGATATTTGGGCCTTTAAAGATACCATATTTGTAAAATTAATCAATCTTGTCCTCATTCATACTTTGGAATCATATTTGTCTCACCGGCTCACCGTAAATAAAGTTTTCATATCTTTCCTTCTTTTAATGGGATGCCCCCACCCAAATCAGCCTAAATAGCAATTTTTAAAAGTAAAATACAAACCCGCGACTAAGACTGTCTAACGGGCCGGTCCGGTTCAACCCGGAACCGGCCCTCTCATTCTTACCGGGTTCCGGGCCGGTTACGGGCCGGGTTTGGCCTTAACCGGTCCGGGCAGGGCCGGGCTGCACAGTAAAAATATTAAAACCCACCCGGAACCGGCCCACTTAATCCAATCCGGTCAAACCCACTAAAACCCGGTCAAACCCGGTCAAACCCGGTTAAAAACCGGTCAAATATACACTATATACGCTATATACATAATATATACATTAAATATACACTTTTATAGAAGATATATACACGTGTATACATTAAATATACACTTGTATAGAAGATATTAAAATTATAAATCGTTAAATAAAAAAAAATAAAAAACAACGACTATACGTTAAATATACACGTCTATAGAAGATCTATTAACATTCATACACTCTATTCTATGTATATGTAATACTTTAAATGAGATATACTACAATATATATACATTACAATATATATTTGTATAGTTATATACTAATTTATAAAACATATACACATGTATACGTTAAATATACATGTCTATAGAAGATCTATTCACATATATACACTCTATTCTATGTATAGGTAATACTTTAAATGAGATATACTACAATATATATACATTACAATATATATTTGTATAGTTATATTCTAATTTATAAAATATATACACATATATACGTTAAATATACACGTCTATAGAAGATCTATTAACATTCATACACTCTATTCTATGTATATGTAATACTTTAAATGAGATATACTACAATATATATACATTACAATATATATTTGTATAGTTATATACTAATTTATAAAACATATACACATGTATATGTTAAATATACACGTCTATAGAAGATCTATTCACATATATACACTCTATTCTATGTATATGTAATACGTTACATGAGATATACTACAATATATATACATTACAACATATATTTGTATAGTTATATACTAATTTATAAAATATATACACATGTATACGTTAAATATACACATCTTTAGAAGATCTATTCACATATATACACTCTATTCTATGTATATGTAATACTTTAAATCCACTAAAACCCGGTCAAACCCACTAAAACCCGGTCAAACCCGGTCAAACCCGGTTAAAAACCGGTCAAATATACACTATATACGCTATATACACAATGTATACATTAAATATACACTTCTATAGAAGATATATACACGTGTATACATTAAATATACACTTCTATATAAGATATATAAACATATACACATGTATACATTAAATATACACTTGTATAGAAGATATTAAAATTATAAATCGTTAAATAAAAAAAAATAAAAAACAACGACTAAGGAGTGAATGAATTTGTGGAATTTTATTGATTGCAAAATGATCCAAAATTTATAATTTACATGAATGAAAAATCTATAAATTATGCATCATTTTTTCCAACTCATTCATGTTAATATTAATTGGAACTTGCATAGGGTAGTTGGCCCAATAATTTTTTTTTTTTTTTTAATGCCGGGCCGGGCCGGTTAACCGGCGGGCCTGGACCGGGTTGGTCCGGGCCGGGTTAACCGGGCCCAGTTAAAAAAAAACCGGACCGGAACCCGGAACCCTAAAGCCCTAGGGCTTACCGGGCCGGGTCAAACCGGTCCGGTTTGATATGTAGGGCCGGTCCGGGCCGGTTCGGGCCGGGCCAGCCCGGCCCGTTTGACAGGTTTACCCGCGACACATCAAAAAAGATCCAAACAAATATACACACTATATGCGTCTTCTCCGCAATTCTAATTTCTAAAGAGCGATTCGAAACTCGAGAGAGATTAAAGCTCTATGCTAATGGAATATATATCCCATTTCACATTATTAACATATTTCTCATCTAGGGTTTTCAGATTTGTTGAGGGAATTTTTGTAAAGGTATAAAATGCTCTCTCATTTGAGCATATATATTTCTCTTCTTTCGTTTATCTTTTTTACAAGCTAGGGTTTCTATGTTAAGCTTCAAAAGTAGTTTATGATAAACTAAAGATTTCCTAATTCTAATAAAATGTCTAACTTCTTTCTTAGTTCTCTTTAATTGTTAGCTAGCGTTTTGGACTTTAGATTTAGGTTATTTTATTTGCGATTAGAGTTTTTATGATAATTATTTGTTGACACTTCTGTTATTAGATATACATTTTATTTTGATGATATATATGATCCTTGCAAGTGCCAAATTTAAAAATGTTTATGGATCCTATGCTGTTCTAAGTTTAGGGTCGAGATGAGTTGTTTTAGGAGATGATTTAGCTTCTATTAGAGTTTATTTTGAATTTGAATTGTTGTAGCTTTTTCTGTAACAAAAAGATTATCTTTCCTGTAAAATAGGCATTAGATAAGACTCTTATAGTTATCTTCATCATGTACAAAATTTGTATAAAAAGAGATGTAACCAGCAGAATAATAAAAAAAGCACTTACGTTCAAACCTTCTGGTGTGCTCAACTTTTCTATATGGTATCAGATTTGCCCATCGATCCTATGGCCAATCCTCAAAACTCCAGCAACCTGTTATCACTTGCAAAAGACTCTGGTTCTTCCAACATTATTCAGTTGCCAAACCTCTCTCTTAAACTTGATAGAAACAACTATTGTCTTTGGAAAGAAAATACCTTGGACATACTCAGAGCCTTTTCTCTTGACTCCTTTGTTCTTGGTTCCAATCCTCTTCCAAAAACCATTACTGTCGCCCCTTCTACTATAGCGTCCGCTACCAGCCACGCACAACCAGTGGTTACTTCTAACCCTGAGTATGATGAATGGTGACGCAGCGATCTTCTTACTCTTGTTTGGCTTCGTCAAATAATTTCTGATCCTCTTTTTGGTCACTTAACTCGAGCTACCTCTTCTTATGATGCTTGGACTAAAATCGAGCGTATGTTTCAATCGCAGACACGTGCTTGAGTTATGCAATTAAAATCTCAACTTCAAAACCTTCCTAAAGGCAATCTTTCCATCACAGAATACTTTGAGAAGAAACGCGCAATCGCAAACTCTTTAGCAGAAAGCTTGTACATTGTACAAGATGATGACTTCATCTCATTTGTTCTTAATGGTCTGGATTCTTCATTCGGAATTTTCAAGGTTGCACTTAATATGCGTTCTGGTCCTATGACTCCCGAAGAACTATTTGGACTCCTCTTTCAGGAAGAAGAACGCTTGGCTGAAGAAATTCGTTTGACCGCCATTAATACTCAATTTGGCTCTACTCCTTCTCATGCCCTCTTAACTCAAAATTCAGCTATACTCTTCCCTCTCCACCCGTTCATAATACCTACCAGTCATCTATTCTTGGACCGCCCCCACTCTCTAATCTTGTTGCCCACAATTTTCATAATCATGCTCAATCTATGGTACCTCAACAATATTCCCATTCTAGATTCTCTCGGTTCAATAATCGTTAGTCCAAGCGTCGTGTGCCATGTCAAATATGTGGTAAAACTAATCATGAAGCTCGTAATTGCTACCATCGCTCCAATGAAAAAAATTATCCACCAACAAGGCCATCGCCATCACGGTCAACTCCCAAACAAGCACATTTTGCTTCTCCTTCGGCTATTGTTGATCCTGCTTGGTATTTTGATTCAGGTGCAACACATCATGTGACTTCAGATATGACTAACCTCTCGTTACATCCTTACACTGGTAATGATGGTTTAGCGGTTGGTAATGGTATGGAACTTCCTATTTCGCACATTGACTCATCAATTTTGTTTGCACGCACACAACCCATTCATCTTAAAAATATTCTCCATGTCCCTAAAATTTCCAAGAATTTACTTAGCGTTTCTAAACTGACTCGTGATAATAATGTCTATGTGGAATTTCATCCTTATGATTGCTATGTGAAGGATTTGCAGGGCAGGAAACTGCTGGGAGGAACACTTGATGATGACCTGTACTGTCTTCAACTATCATCGTCTCATTCTCAGTCTTCCCCGCCTTCCGTATTTCTTGGTGAACGCACCTCTCTTGTTGGTTGGCATCGTCGACTAGCTCATCCAAATGAAGCTCTTCTTCGTCGTCTTGTGTCTAATTTTAGGCTACCTGTTTCTAGCTTTGATTTTCCTAATGTTTGCGAACCTTGTCAACTAGGCAAGAGTCGACGCCTATCCTTTTCCCATTCCCATGTTTCTAGCAGTAGTCCTTTTCAATTAGTTTATTCTGATGTTTGGGGACCTTCCCCCGTTCCTTCTATTAATGGATCCTCCTACTTTATTTTATTCATTGATGATTGCACCAAATTTATTTGGATATATTTCATGTCACATAAATCGCAAGTTTTTCAATTTTTCACTCAATTTAAGTCGGCCGTTGAAACCCAGTTTGGGACAAAAATAAAATCAGTTCAAACTGACTGGGGAGGTGAGTACCGAAATGTATCATCGTTTTTACAAAATCAAGGCATTTATCATCGTATTTCTTGTCGTTATACTCCTCAACAAAATGGTGCATCGGAACACCAAAATCGAATTATAATTGAAAAAGGACTCGCTCTTCTTTCCCATGCTTCTCTTCCATTTCAATTTTGGGAGCATGCTGATAACGCTCAATCTACAGCTCTCGTAGGAGTGTAAAGCGGTCGTTAGCAAATATAGAACCCAACCTGGGTTGGGTATCGATCCCACAGGGAATAGCTTGGTCAACAAGTAAGCAACGATTACTAGACTTTTAGTGCAAGTCTCGTAAAAAGGGGGGAATTGTATTGTGAAAGTAATGTAACCAAAATAAGAGAGTAAAGCAGAAAATAGCAAAGTAAAAAGAGAAAATGTTTAGTAGGTTGTGAAACAATGAGAATTGAGGAGTTGGGGTTATGTCCACCTTCTGAGTTATACGTCTCTATTGACTATGAGTGTGTTGAATTCAGACATGTATGTGCTTATAGAGAATTGTATTCGATGGTAAATCCAGGCGTCTTTCGACCTATTCGAGGATTATTTCACTTTAACTCTTTCGAGCTTAAAGCGTGTCTAACGGTACGAATTCTCCAAGAGGTTAATCCAGTTACGGCACTAACTTTTTAATAGGGGATGGGACCCTACTACCTTGACATTATCTCTTTTCCAGACAGATAACCTTTCTTTCGAACAAGTTAAATATTATACTGGCGTATTCTTGCGTTTGCAACCACAAAGAATTTAGATTAAGATGAAGAGAATAATGATATAAGCAACATACGTGTCACGAACTCACAAACTCACAGCAATAGATAGTATCTCATTCGGCTTCCATAACCCCAACAGAGAAGTTTAGTTACCCATGAGTGCGAAGGAAATCACAATTGACATTGTTGTTATACCACAATAAAGATTTCACGTTTGTAATGGTGTGGTAGGCGTTAGGCGTGAATTCCTTAGCAAGGTAACGTTTCTCTTATTGCGGAATTTAAGAATAGATGAATAGAAGAAGAAAAATAGAATTAATGGAAGAATGATTGTTTAGAACTAGAATGTCTTAGAAGTAGAATAGAATAGAATTGAATGTAAGAAGATGTAAGAAGATGTCCTAAAATCTCTAGCAAGATAGGGTATTTATAATACCCATATCCTATTCCTACTAAGCTAATGAAATGCATCCTACTAAGCTAATGAAATACTTAACCCAATTGTACTAGGTTAATGTATCATTATCCTAATCCTAATAAGCTAATGAAATACTTAACCCAATTGTACTAGGTTAATGTATCATTATCCTAATCCTAATAAATTACTGCTAGTCCCCAAAGTCTTCAGAAATATTGTTTTAGCCCGGGACAGAATTTCCATGCGCCATCTTTAGTCCTTGGCGTCCAAGATTGACTTTTCTCCTTTCGTGAAGCTTTCTTTGGCGTCAAGTTATCCATAAAATGCTGAATTCTGCATCATTTATACCTGAAACTTTGCTAATCATGTTCGTTAGCTCACTTACAGGAAAAAGGACTAAAAGTGCATGAAATATATAATTTGTTCTCAAAACTAGGCTAAAATATGGGCAAAATATAGTGCTATAGGCGTGTAAATTCGCCTATCATCAACACCCCACACTTGAAGCTTTGTTCGTCCTCGAACAAAATATCATGTCCCTCTAAACATCAACTTAGGGTTTCACAGCAACAACACAAAATATTCGTCAAGACAAGCACAACAATTATCAACAAAGAGTAGTTTTTCGATCATTAGTAGAAACAGTTTAACCTCTAGCATAGACTCGTGATGGTGGTCAACTCATATTCAAAGGTTAAGGCACAAAGAATCATACACGACTACCCAAAACTCATCAACCATGTGTGTCTCACAATATATTACCCATAATCACTCACAAGTATAGCATATTTTTCAAACATGGGTATCAAAATATCCTTGCTCTCGCTCTCACAAAGAATTCATATGAAGCAACTGATGACCATAGGCTTGCCCTTAGTGTAATGCTCCACTAAATGTCAGAATGTCAAGCTTAGGATCAACTAGGTCTTTTGATGGTTGTAATGTAGGCTAAGGGACAGGTAGGACTATTTTGGCCAGAAATAGTGACTATGTTCCTAAGCGCTTTAATACATCACATTGTATAATTAACACTTTTCTTTCAAACAACCTTTCTACTTTCTTTTATTCTACCACTCTTTTTCTCCTCTTTTGTTTTTCAATTTTAAACATAACTAACTTTTCAGTTTTCCTTTCCTTTTTCTTTTGATAACATACCTCTTATGATAGCACTTTCTTTTTCATAACTCATTCAAGCACCAATGCATTCTAAAGCATCATACTCACCCAATTTCCTCTTATTTTGTCACATGACTTTTTCACTTTAAAGCACTTAGGAATTTGGATCAAATTATGGTCTTGAAAAAAATGGATTAGGCTTACATACGAGGTTTGTCAAAGAAAATAGGCTAAAGGCTCAAAAGGGTTTAACTAGGATGATGTCCATGGGTAGGTAAAAAGAAGGTAAATAATCATAGGTTGCCAAAGAAATGCCTAAATCATCTCCTACACTTGCACTCTTTATTTTCGCTTTACATACATACCAGGCAAGTTCTAGCATCAGCCACAAGCACAAAATATACTATTATCTCACACACACAAGGCACATGGTCGACTTTATTGGGAGTAGTATAGACTCTTGACCCAACGGATGAAGGAATTAAACCAAACAATATCACATAGTGAGTCACAATTAGAGCCTAAATGTCTCAATAGTCATGATTTTAGCACAAACTCTTGTCATAATCTCATGCTGCCTATTAGAATAATTTCATGCGAAGCTAAGCTAAAAAAAACAATTAACTACAAACAAACATAAATAAATGCAAATATGGATGGAGAAGTATAGCATGCAAATACCAACACCCCACACTTAGACGGGACACACTGTCCTCAGTGGAAAATAAATAAGAAGAACCTGGTTAGTCGGACTCATCCTCTATGTCTGGGGTCATACCCCTTGCATCGGAATCATCATCAGAGTCGTCATCCTCAGAATTTCCTCAGAAGTATCCCACTTAATTCCAAGAGTGAGTCGAGGTATTTGCAGCGAGGAAGGTTCTCCTTGCCTTATCTTTGCCTTGTCTTGCTTTGGGTGCCATTGTACCTGAGACTTAAAACAATGTTCATATTAGCATCATCTTGATGGATACAATCTATAAACAAGCAGTAGTGGCACCACCCCACACTTAGTTTGTTGGTACAGACTAGTGAAGTGAAAGTGGTCGATTACTCAGACTTCATCGACATACGTTTTAGGGGCTATATTCCAACAAGAAATTCAGATATGTAACACTTCTTGCAATCTTTGCAATACTTTCATGTTAGGTATATCAAGACTTCTACATAGGGATTACATCATGGTATAGTTTCTATCAATAATCACAATCTCCTATGTCGGTAGGCAACTATAAGTCTTATTCCGATGAGCGAGACATCCCAACATGTAAGTATTCAAGTGACAAGAGTATGCAATGTTCATGACTATAGCAATTCCGCAAGTAGTATAACACTGCATCAAAATCAATATTCAAGTCGGAAACAAGTTAAGAGTATCCTAACGTACATGTTCACTCACTTGGTTTTGTATCAACAATTAAAACTCATTAACATCACCAATATTTCTTCAAGATTTAGCAATTCATAATAGACATAGCAACGTAGCACTTACGAAAAATAGATAAAGAACAAAAGAGTACTTACGTGATTGAAGCCTTTGGAGATGTTCTTGTGAAGTGGGAGAGCAAAAAGAAAAGTTTTGAGATGATTTGGAGAGTATGTGCGACGCCTAGGTCAAGTTTTCAATGTGTTTGTGTTTCAAGACTAAGTCTCCTTTATATAGGAAAAGAATGGGTCGGGTTTTGACCCATTTAAAATCGGTTTTGGAGACAAAAAGTGACCATAGGCGGCGCCTTTAGCTTTGCCTATGGTGACCATAGGCGGCGCCTAATGCAAAGCCTATGGTGAGCATAGGCGGCGCCTAGTGCAATGCCTTTAGTGACCATAGGCGGCGCCTTTAGCATGGTATATGAGATTCAGAGACCAAATGCTTTAGCATAGGCGGCGTCTATGCTATGGCATACTTGAGCATGGGCGGCGCCTATGCTATAGCACACTAGATTCCGAGACCTTGGGCTATAGTATAGGCTTTGCCTTGTTCGTGGCCTAGTTTTACCTAGGCCTAGCCTTGCTCGATGCCTATTTTGTCATGAGCAATGCTCAATCCATAGCCTTATGCATCTTCATGCCTAACTTACCACCTTTACCATGCAATACGTCCAAATCAAAATTTGAAACCGATCTCCTCGTTGAATACCTCTTGCACCTACATTTGCTCAAAACCAATAAAAACGATTAGTACGATGGGTTGCCTCCCATCTAGCGCTTGATTTATTGTCGCGGCACGACATAGCTATCTCGATTACTTAGACTTTATCGAGATAGATGGTTGATCGTTTTCTAAATGGATTCAGACGATAATGAGGCTTTCTTGTAGGCATACAATCTTCTTCGAGATGACCCTTGTGCATGCCTATCCCAGGAGGGATACCAATTATATCATCAATAGTCCAACCCATTGCTCTCATGTATCTCTTCAGAGCAGAGATGAGAGCCTCTACGTGCTGTTTACTTAAATCATCCGTACTCACTGGAAGTATATTTATACTTTCCAAGAACACATACCTTAGATAATCGGGGAGCTCTTTCGATTCTAGCATTGGTGGCTCTTCAAGGAAAGTCTTCGCTGTTGGTGACGGTTGATTCTTAAGATCATGGTCCGGTTGCTTAGGAGTATGGGAATAGGACTCTATTTCTGTTAGAGCACCCATAAGTTCTTCATAATCTTCATCGTCCTCATGCTCAACATTCAGTGGCGCAGCATACAACGGCTCAACAGTAAGCTATTTCTCTACAGATAATGCTTTCTTATCCTCATGATGAACATCAGCTACAGAGAACACATTCATATCGCTGGGCTGCTTCATTGCTTTGCATATATCAAAGCGGACCACTTCGTCATTCAACCGAAATAAAAGCTCATTAGCTCTCATGTCAATAAGCACACTTCCTGTTGCAAGGAAAGGACGTCCCAAGATTATGGGAACTTCAGAATCCACCTCGCAATCCAAAATCACAAAGTCTGCAGGAAAAATGAAGGTAGACACCTTCACCAACACATCATTCAAGATACCCACAGGTTGTTTTACCGACCTATCTGCCATCACGAGCCGCATATTGGTTGGAGTAGGGTCGCCCAACCCCAACTTTCTGTAGACGGATAGTGGCATCAAATTGATGCTAGCTCCCAAATCGCACAATGCCTTAGCAAAATTTATAGATCCAACCGTGCAAGAAATAGTGAAAGCACCAGGGTCTGCCTTCTTCTGTACTAAGGACCTTGTGGCAATTGCACTGCAATGATGAATATTATCTTCGGCTCATAGCTTACTGCCCGCTTCTTTGTTAACAGATCCTTCATAAATTTTGCATACCCAGGCATTTGTTCAAGTGCCTCCACCAATGGAACATTAATGGTCAGCTGTTTTAACATAGTCATGAATTTTCTGAACTTTGTATCGTCCGCCACCTTCTTCAATATTTGGGGAAAAGGTGGTGGTGGGTATGGAATTGTTCTCTCCACGGCTTTCTTCTCCTCTTGCTTCCATTTTTCAGCTTTTCCAGGCTGCACGTCGTGAGGAGTGACGTTAAGGATGTTAGGATCGGCTGCTGCGGCATCTTCCCCTTTCACCTTATCATCAATTTCCACTTCTTCGTCAACCACTTTCTTGCCCTTAGATGAAGTTTCCAGTGTCTTACCACTTCGAGTAGTAATAGCCATGCATGATCCCTCATTCCTTGGATTTTGCACAGTGTCGCTAGGTAAAGTGCCAGCCTTTCTTTGATTGAGTGCTGCTGAAAGTTGGCTCAATTGCTGCTCTATTTGCTTGATTGAAGTGGAATGTGAATCAACTAATTGCTTCATAGAGGACAAATCATTTATTACCTCCGTTACTCCCGCGCTAGTTGCTTCCACTCCTTTCAGTAGTTTAGCCATCATGTCTTCCATACTTCCAGAACTAGATGTGGTGGCGTCACGTCTTCCATGGGGAACATACAAACCACTACTGTCATTCTTGTTCTTCCAACTACCTTGGTCCATGTTTCCAGATTTACCATGATAGTTCCGACCTTGGTTTTCTTGGGCATTGCCTCGGAAAGCCCCCTGATTGTTCAAGTAGTTGGCTTCCTCTTCCGAATCAGATTCGTCTCTTCCTTTTGACGCAATAGCTTTCACTTTTTCGGTCTTCCCTGATAATAAATGCTTTGTAAGAAGATCCACTTGTGTTTTCATGTGCGTCATATCTTGATCACGTTCTTCTTCTCTTCTCCTTTGGTCTGCAGTCATGCCAATAGAAAAAGTGGGGCTTGCTACCACAGAATCCCTGGTATGCCAAGCTCTACTTTGCTTCGTCATACGATCTAGCATATTGCTTGCCTGACCAAAGGTGAGATCCATAAAAGATCCTCCGGCCGCATTATCCACCACTGGTTTAGTTATTGAATTCAAGGCTCTATATAGTATCTCCATTAGGTGAACATTAGTCATGTGATGGTTTGGGCACCTCATTAGCTTCGTCTTGAACCTCTCCCATGTTTCATGAAGAGCTTCAGTGGGAAGCTGACGAAAGTTGCTGATTTCATCTCTCAATTGTGCTCTTTTGGATGACGGAAAGAATCTTTCTAGGAAAGCGTCTCTCAATTGCCTCCAATTTGTAATAGAATCAGGAGTCAGCCCATTCAACCATAGAGTTGCCTCCCCAGACAGAGACAATGGAAATAGACGTAATCGAATTGCATTCTGACCAACACCAGGATTGTCAAATGACTTGCATGTAGAAATAAAGTTGATGAGATGCATATTCGGATCATCGCCTGCTAGTCCACCAAATAATCCCTTAAGTTGCAATAACTGAATCATGGTGCTTGTGATATTGAACTTGGCTCCGGGCGCTAATGGTGGGGGAATAATAGCTCCTGTGGCTCCGGCTCCATCAAGATCATCATCATCATCGTCGAAAGCTGGCTGCATAGCTTGGCGTTCAGGCCTAAACCTAGCTTGACGATCTCTTCTGTTGGCAGGTGTTGCGATCTCAGCGGCATGCCTAGGGTTTAGTAGCTCGTCATCACCTAGATCTTCATCGTCAGGATTTGTTGCTCGCCCAGGGTTATCAATATTCTGTTGATGCACTTGAGCGGCGGCTAGTGCAACTAGCCTCGCCTGTTCCTGTTGAGCAGCCATCCTTTCAATTGCGTGTTGTGCCTCCATTCTGCGAATACGTTGTGGTTCAGGATTGATAGGTAATAACGGTTAACCAGAACTTCGGGTATGGGGCATGCACTGAATAAAAACCTGCAGTAAACAAAAACAAAAACTAAAAGTAAAAGTACGAGAATCTTTGACCAAAGGGTCTAGTAATTATTACGAACTTAATTGACACTTGTATTCCCCGGCAATGGCGCCAATTTTTGATAACGCTCAATCTACAGCTCTCGTAGGAGTGTAAAGCGGTCGTTAGCAAATATAGAACCCAACCTGGGTTGGGTATCGATCCCACAGGGAATAGCTTGGTCAACAAGTAAGCAACGATTACTAGACTTTTAGTGAAAGTCTCGTAAAAAGGAGGGAATTGTATTGTGAAAGTAATGTAACCAAAATAAGAGAGTAAAGCAGAAAATAGCAAAGTAAAAAGAGAAAATGTTTAGTAGGTTGTGAAACAATGAGAATTGAGGAGTTGAGGTTATGCCCACCTTCTGAGTTATACGTCTCTATTGACTATGAGTGTGTTGAATTCAGACATGTATGTGCTTATAGAGAATTGTATTCGATGGTAAATCCAGGCGTCTTTCGACCTATTCGAGGATTATTTCACTTTAACTCTTTCGAGCTTAAAGCGTGTCTAACGGTACGAATTCTCCAAGAGGTTAATCCAGTTACGACACTAACTTTTTAATAGGGGATGGGACCCTACTACCTTGACATTATCTCTTTTCCAGAAAGATAACCTTTCTTTCGAACAAGTTAAATGTTATACTGGCGTATTCTTGCGTTTGCAACCACAAAGAATTTAGATTAAGATGAAGAGAATAATGATATAAGCAACATACGTGTCACGAACTCACAAACTCACAGCAATAGATAGTATCTCATTCGGCTTCCATAACCCCAACAGAGAAGTTTAGTTACCCATGAGTGCGAAGGAAATCACAATTGACATTGTTGTTATACCACAATAAAGATTTCACGTTTGTAATGGTGTGGTAGGCGTTAGGCGTGAATTCCTTAGCAAGGTAACGTTTCTCTTGTTGCGGAATTTAAGAATAGATGAATAGAAGAAGAAAAATAGAATTAATGGAAGAATGATTGTTTAGAACTAGAATGTCTTAGAAGTAGAATAGAATAGAATTGAATGTAAGAAGATGTAAGAAGATGTCCTAAAATCTCTAGCAAGATAGGGTATTTATAATACCCATATCCTATTCCTACTAAGCTAATGAAATGCTTAACCAAATCCTACTAAGCTAATGAAATACTTAACCCAATTGTACTAGGTTAATGTATCATTATCCTAATCCTAATAAATTACTGCTAGTCCCCAAAGTCTTCAGAAATGTTGTTTTAGCCCGGGACAGAATTTCCATGCGCCATCTTTAGTCCTTGGCGTCCAAGATTGGCTTTTCTCCTTTCGTGAAGCTTTCTTTGGCGTCAAGTTATCCATAAAATGCTGAATTCTGCATCATTTATACCTGAAACTTTGCTAATCATGTTCTTTAGCTCACTTACAGGAAAAAGGACTAAAAGTGCATGAAATATATAATTTGTTCTCAAAACTAGGCTAAAATATGGGCAAAATATAGTGCTATAGGCGTGTAAATTCGCCTATCATCACATGCATTTCTCACTGCTATGTACTTATCTAATATTACAATATCCTCTTCTTTGTCCTTTAAATTGCCATATCAATTACTGTACAAAAATTCTCCCAATTATGATTTTCTCAAAACTTTCGGTTGCCTTTGTTATCCTTTTCTTCGACCTTACAATCATCACAAAGTTGATTTTCGGTCTCTTCTTTGTGTCTTTGTAGGATATAGTTCTCGTCACAAAGGTTACCTTTGTTACCATGTCGCGTCTTCTCGAATTTATATTACTCGTCATGTTGTGTTTGATGAAAATACTTTCCCGTATTCCTCTATGCTGCCGATCACAACATCATCATCCTCATCGTCCCATTTCAACAACTCTTCTTTCTCTTTACTCAATCAAGCTTCTCAATGTCCAGTGCGTTCACATTCTCTCGCATCAAGGTCATCATCAAGTCCTCCAGTTGCATCACCTATCCCATCATCTGAACACACCAATCATACACACATACCCTCTACACCCTCTACTATATCCCCTCAAGAATATCCACAAACAGAGAATACACCAACCATTAACCCATCTGAACACCTGCCACCATCTGGTTCATCTTACCCGACCTCAACCCCTTTCTATTTTCGCCCCCCCGACACCTCTAGTCATCACGTGGTTGTTCGAAGTAAAACGAATTCCTTAAGACCAAAAGCTCGTATAACATCTCGACATTCTCTTCCTCCTGATCCTTCGCACATTCCAAAACCTACAACATATCATCAAGCCTCCAAATATCCTGAATGATGTCATGCTATGCAGACATAATTTTTAGCCCTTATGCGAAATAAGACTTGGACATTGGTTCCACCATCACCTAATTCTAACATTGCTGGTTATAAATGGGTCTACAGGGTTAAGAGGAAAGTTGATGGATCAATTGAACATCACAAAGCTCGTCTTATAGCGAAAAGTTTTCACCAAGAGAAGGGTGTTAATTACTTTGATACTTTCAGTCCCGTTGTTAAGCCTACAACCATTCGGCTTGTTCTGTCTTTAGCTGTGACAAAAAAGTGGCTCATTCGACAACTTGACATTAACAATGCGTTCTTAGATAGTGATCTTTCCGAACAAGTGTTTATGGAGCAACCAAAAGGATTTGTTGATCCTCATCGGCCACATTTTGTATGCAAATTGAACAAGGCCTTATATGGCCTCAAACAAGCGCCACGCGTTTGGTTCAATAAGTTAAAGGTTTTTCTCCTCGGTATTAGCCTCCGCTCTTGTTTATCTGACTCTTCTCTTTTTGTGCACCAAACTTCTAAGCACACAACATATGTTCTTGTCTATGTGGATGACCTTATTTTAACTGGCAGCGATAGTCATTTCATCACTGCATTTATTCGTTCTCTTGATCAACAGTTTTCTCTCAAAGATCTTGGTTCCTTAAATTATTTTCTTGGTATTGAAGTATCTCCAACATCAAATGGGATCATTTTATCTCAAGGCAGGTATATTCGTGACTTACTTCGTCGAACTAACATGGTTGATGCAAAGCCTATCTCTAGTTCGGCTGAACCTGGATCAAGACTTACTCTTTTTGGTGATCCCCTGCCTGATGCTTGTTTATACTGTAGTGTTGTTGGTGCACTTCAATATGTTACTATCACTAGGCCAGAAATATCCTATGCAGTCAATCGAGTATGCCAATTTATGCAAGCACCCACCACTGTTCATTGGTCAGCTGTCAAACGCATACTTCGATATCTAAAAGGATCCATCCATGATGGTCTCTTACTAGGTCCTATGTCGGATTCTAGCCTTGTAGCCTTTTCAGATGCTGGTTGGATCTCTGACATTGATGATAGTCGCTCCCAACATGGTTTTGCATTATTTTATGGAGGTAACCTGATCAGTTGGTCTTCTCGCAAACAAAATACTGTAGCCCGCTCAAGCACTGAAGCTGAGTATCGTGCTTTAGCTTTTGCAACTACTGAATTAATTTGGGTTCAGCAACTGCTCAACGAGCTACGTGCTCCTCTCACTACACCCCCTATTGTCCTTTGTGATAATCTTAGTGCACAGTTTTTATCTCGAAATCCTGTCATCCATCAACGGTCGAAGCATATTCGTCTTGATTATCATTTTGTACGGGAGATGGTTGAAGATCAATCGTTAGTGGTTCGCTATGTTTCATCTCAAAATCAACATGCAGATATATTTACTAAAACAGTTGGCACGAATCAGTTCCTCAGTCTTCGATCCAAGCTCTTGGTTCGATCACGAACATGATCTTGCAGGGGGCTATTAGAGTTTATTTTGAATTTGAATTGTTGTAGCTTTTTCTGTAACAAAAAGATTATCTTTCCTGTAAAGTAGGCATTAGATAAGACTCTTATAGTTATCTTCATCATGTACAAAATTTGTATAAAAAGAGATGTAACCAGCAGAATAATTAAAAAAGCACTTACGTTCAAACCTTTTGGTGTGCTCAACTTTTCTATAGGTTCGACTAGTTTAGGATAACGGGGAATTAAGGGGTGGTTTGTGGTATTAGGTTTACCTTTAGGGGTCGTTTGGTAGAGTGTATTAGAAAATTAATGAATGCATTAGTTTAATGTGTATTACTTATACTTTGTTTGGTATAGTTTTGCACCCTATGTATAACTAATGCACGCATTAGTTATACACTCTATTGTATATTAATGTGTCTATTACTAATACCTCAAAATCCATGGTATTAGCAATGTAATGGATCCAATACATGTATTAACATGATTAAAGACATTATTATCCCTCAAAAAAAATTTACATCCTTTCTAACAAATATATGAAGGATATATTTGTAATTTTTTTTTAAGAAATTATTTAATTCATGTTATTTTTAATACATCAAATCAAACACTACATAAGAAAAACACAAACATAACTAATACAAGCATTACTAATATTTACATTATTCTTATACACTCTATCAAACAACTTCTTATTTATTGAAGTGTATATTTTATTTAGAGGTTTTTTCCTTTCTAGGTTTGAAAAGAAAAATGATTGCATTGTCACGAGGATTGGAAGAAAAATTGGAATATGATCCCACTATTTTATTCTCTGTGCCCTAAAAGTTATGAAGAAATGGGACTTCAGTGAATTGATATGTGGTCCCAACTTTTTTTTTTTTTTTTGGGATACTTTCAAGAAAACTGATTCTTTTAATCATAGTTTTTGGCTTTTTGTAGTTCTTATTTTCCATTCATTATTTTATGTCAAAAATTAGTACTCCCTCAGTTACAAAAAGAATGGTCTATTTTAACTTGATATAAAATTTTAAAAAGTATTTTTTTTTTTAAATTTTATAATTCTAAATTAAAATTGTGTCAACTATATCAAAATATTCTTTAATTTTATGATTCTAAACGTATTATACGGAAAACTAAAATTAAAATATTACTAAAAAAAGTTATTTTTCTAAAGTAAATTTTAAAAAAAAAGGGTCTTTTCTTTTGAACGGAAGGAGTACAATGGTATTAATTGTCGCCGCCTACACTGTACACTTCCGCTGCAATAGATGATGATACTCCTTTTGCACAAAAACAGGGAGGCAAGGGCTGTAAGGGACGTTTGGTTGAGAAAAGTGTTTTCGAAATAATTAATTTTTTTATTTTATTATGATGATATAAGTAGTGAAATAAATAATTTTGGAATTAGTTAAGATAAATAATAATTGTCATAATAGTCTTGGCTCGTGAGGTTGGAACCAACCCTTTAATTTAGTACGATTGAGTTAAGTTTTTTAATCCATTTAAAAACGGGGCTTATAAGTTTAGTTTCACTTGATTCTTCGGCCTCGGAAGTGAGCTCATGGGCTCGAATATTAAAAATAAGAAACAGTTACAGAAAGTGACATACTTAAAGATTATAATTACAATAAATAACAATATTTTATTAAAATTATAATTTATAATAAAAGTAACATTATTTTTGTGGGACACTCACTATACACTTGTTTGTTTTTTGGTAACTTTTTCTATTTTCACTCCAATATTTTACCTCTTTTCTATCTTACTTTACATTATTTTATTTTTTTAAATAATGCAGATTTTCATTCCAATTTTCCCCATTTTTTTTCTTCTATTTTCACTCCAACACTTTATCTCTTTCCTATCATACTTTACCTTTTATTTATTTATTTATTTTTCAAATAGCGTATATTTTGTAGATTTTCATTTCAACTTTTTATCCTTTTCTCATATTATAGATAGAGATTGTGCTTCATAAAATTAGGTAAGTATCAATTTACAATTATTGCATATTATCTCTTCTACATATTCTATATATTTTAAATTTTTATATATTTTTTGTTCTTCATTGTTCTTGTCGTTTATTTTTTTTGAAATTTTTTTTGCTGTATAATTATGAAGGTTTGCTCTAACGCGTGAGGTAGAAACATTGTCATGATTCGGAGAAGATGACCAAAATTATGAAATAAAAAGAATTAAAAAAAAAACTTCATCTCCAAAATTTTCAAAAATACAAAGATTGAGGAAAAAAATCGAAGAATCAAGCAAAATTTCAAGTCCTAATATTGAATACTCTTCTCAATATGATTCGAAAGAAGATAAAATTGATATTAACTTATGAATTTTCATTTTTTTTTTTTTATATATATATATATATATATAGGCAAAATTTATATTTTTTGTATTTTTAAGATATATATTATGCATGTATTTTGTTGATTAACTATATGTATATAATTATTTTTGTTACTGTATAAGATATGCGTTTGTATTTGTTGTTTAATATGGAACAAATACGCATTTCATAAATACATATACAAATATATATGTATTATGTAAAAGAAAGCATATGCATACTATGTATTTCGTGTTATTTTTTTTCTTTTTGTAAGACATTCAAGTAATATAGATTTTTGTCATTATTTTGTTCCATAGGTGCCGCGTGATCATCTATTCATGTCAAGAGTACTTTCAAGGTTTGCACCACATGTAAAATATCACACAGTCAATGATATTGGAGAACTTATTAAGGCGATGTTATCAAAGTACCAATACAAGATTTTTTATCATAAGAATATTTGTGGTGTCTACATGAAGAAGAAGAAGTAACGTGTAGTTCAACCACAATTAGACATATATTATGTCATAAATGTATTATAATTTTTTTTTGGGGCATGTGTGTGTATTTGTATTTTATATATATAAATACATATTCATATGTATTTTTGTACGGTGTTGGATTTGTGTTTGAACTGTTTTATGTCATTTTAGAAGGTAATATATGCACTTTTTTAATTATTATTTAAGATATGTATCATGTATTTTTTATTACTTGTATGTATATGTATGTAGTTGTCCTTTTTATTATAGAAATTTTGTGTCCTATATGTTTATATATATATATATATATATATATATATATATACATGTGAGTCAGATATGTATTTACGTAAATAGATATGCAGATATATATGTATATTTTTTACCGTAAATACATATACAGATCTGTATGTCTATTTATTTTGTATATTTTTTGAATATATATATATATGTGTGTGTGTGTGTGTGATATGGATATTTGTCTTTTAAAAATAAAAGATAGAGATAGAAGAATATATTTTTTTTTTTAAAAAAAAAGACAGACAAAAATAAAATCCATAAAAAATGAAGTGAAAAAGGAAAAAAAAGAAAAAAGAGAGAGAAATAGAAGCTAAAAATAGAAGTAAAAAAAAAGAAGAAAACAAAAAAAATATGAGAAAGAAAAAAATTAAGTAAATGAAAAATAAAAAAAGAAAAAAACTAAAAAGAAACAAACGAAGAGAAGTAGAAGAGAGAAAATAAAGTGAAAAGAAAAAAAACGTAAAAGAAAAAGAAATTAAAATAAAAAAATAAAATGATAAAAAAAATATGAAAAAAACTAACAAGAAAAAAAAAGTTAGTGATATAAGAGAATGATATTTTGAAATTTTAAAGATAATGAAGATAATAATATTCATATTTGAGTTTGATTGGAAAGAGAATCTACTAAATTAAATAAAAATAATTTATGGGAAAGGAACGTGCTATACGTATCTTAGTAGCAACACTTTTTTAAAATACAAAACACAAGATTATGAAACAGTTGCCATGAAACTTCTATTTATAAGCTTAAGTTTGTTTCTTGTCAAGTTTTAAGTTTGCCATTTATTTATTAGGAATTAGAATTTTATCAATCTTTTTTAACTATCCGTTTATTTTTTAATCCATTCTTTTGATTCTAATTTCTTTTTTTTTAAAATTTAATGTGTGTTTGAAATGACTGGTAAAATGCTTCTAGTTGAACTTCAAAAAGTTATTTTAATTGGAATTGAGATGTGGAAAAAAGTTTATTGGATTGTAGTTTTGTAGATATGATTAATTATTTTTATGAAAAATTTAGTGAAATGACTATAATTTTGGGAATCAATTACAACCACAATTTCAGTAAATGATGCTTCGTACCAAAGTTTAATTGTCAAGTAATTGTGTTCGTTCTCACAACAGATATGCAATTCTATAATTGACTGCTGACCTCTGAATCAAAAAGATAAGAGTACTATAATATGATCACAGATGCAAAAAAACTAAAAAGACAACCAAAAGGACAGAAAAAGGTGTTCTTAAATTTTCTATCCATTAAGAATAATTATACAGAGAGTAATCTCTAGAATTTGAAGTTATAAATTCTACATCAACTTCAGATTAATAAAATAATATTACTTTTATTATCACATTATTTATAAATTTCATAATATTTTTTCTGTTCATTTTAATTTTCATGTTTCATTTTTGATAACTATAAATTATTTGAGCTTTGATCAATATTGTAAACCACATGTCTAATTTCATCGTATTAAGGTGACAAGGATTACAACTTATAGTAGTGCACTGGAAATGGAAACAATATTGTGATGGATCCATAATTTAGAGATCGTAGGTGTTCATGAAGTTCAAACACATGTATTAATGTACAAAGCCTTTAAGGTTCCGCCTGGAAATTAAAACATCCAATTATATATCTTCTTGGTTTATCAGGTGCTTTTATAAATCTTATACCAATTTTTATAGATTTTTTATATAATTATAGCTAGTATGCATCGGATTTAATGAGTGCTAGAAGACCACAAAATAGGCCATAGGTCCGCTTCTTGGATGGTGGGGACTGCTTCATCTTTAATCAGATTCAATTTCGAGGTCAAACTCCGAGTACGAATAAAATCCTATTGAGAACGCCATCCTCAGACTGGATATTACAATTCGCAATCCGAATTAATCGAAGTTCCAACACAAATATCGAACTCTAGGTTAGGAAAACAAAAAAACCTAGAAGAATCAACACTTTTTCTTCATAGTTAGGGACTAATTAGGGTAAGGTCAAAGTTTTTTTCGAGTTCAAATGGTATAAATCATTGCATGAAAAAAGTATTTTTCATGTTGTGGATGAATCATTTGAATTCCTTAGTGCAAGACAACCTGACCAACCTAGCCAGCTACTTTCATTTATTGTGATCTCTTAAGTATTGGTTCCAAAAAAAAAAAATGACATAAATCCTTTTATGCCTAACTCCTTCGATTTGGACGGCACTACTTTCACATATTCTTAAATATTAGTATTTGTTTCATTCATTCATTGTATGTTTTTAAACATCAAAAATAAAATAAATACATATATATGTCATCTTTTATAATGAGATACTATAATTTAAACGTGTTGACGGGAAGCTTTGACGCATTAATTACTTTTTGGGTCCTCAGTGACCAATGAAAACATCTTATCATATCCACAGGATCGGGTTGTGGCCCTGACTAATAACTGTTTTTGCTACTCCTCCTGATGAAAAGAGTGTTAACCCCCATCCCCCACTAATCTTAATACAACGGCTACCTCTTCTTGACCCCCCTTAATACAACGGCTACCTCTTCTTGATCCTAGTTTATCAAGCACATCGACAACTTCTTTTCAGTTTCAACACTTTTATACAAATATTTATTTTAATTTCTAAACAGTTATTTTCAGCTTTTAAATACATAAATTAAATCCATACGGGCTTTTAATCAATCTTAAATTAAAAATATATAAAATATATTAAAGTATTCTTTAACTTTTGTGGTTTTAAATATGTCATGCAACAGTTTTTTTTTTTTTTTTTTTAAATAGAAAATGAAAAAGACATTCTTTTTTAAATGAATATATAGAAAAGTGACATAAATAAATTAAAATAAAAAAATACTATATAAATTTTATTTGGTTGCAAATATCTACAAGTAAGAATTAGGAAGATAAAAAGATCATTAATTTGATTAGTTTCTTGGGCACAAAAAAATTATTTTGACTATCAGATTACTACAAATTGTTTTGCTACATTAGCAAACTAATTTACCTTAATTTATTTTTTCATTACAGAGAAAGTTTTTTTGGCGTCCAGAACATGAACGTCAGATTACTTCAAACTTCAAGTTAAAAGTTGCGCGCATACTTGTTGGCTTGTTGTCAAAAGCTCGTGACAATAACAAGAAGCCCAGGTGGATTCTTCCTGAAAATTGACAAAAGTTAAATGACTTTTGGGAGACCAATTTGAAGTTCAAGCAGATGAGAGAGATTGGCAAGACAGCTAGAGCATCTAATAAGGATGACTCTTTAGATACAAGTGGAGCTCAGAATCAGGGGAATGTAAGAAGGAAACTGGTAGGTTCATGTGATTGTTGTAATCTTCATTGAATTATTCTTGATTAGTGGTATGTTATCACATTCTTTCTAACAAATATATGGAGGATATATTTGTAATTTTTTTTTTTTTTTTAAATTATTTAATTTATATTATTTTTAATACATCAAATCAAACGCTGTATAAGAAAAACACAAACATAACTAATGCAAGTATAACTAACACAAATATTACTAATATTTGCATTATTCTTATACACTCTATCAAATGATTTCTTATTTATTGAAGTGTATATTTTATTTATAGGTTTTTTCATTTCTAGGATTGAAAAGAAAAATGATTGCATTGTGACGAGGGTTGGAAGAAAAATTGGAATATGATCCCACTATTTTATTCTTTGTGCCCTAAAAGTTATGAAGAAATGGGACTTTAGTGAATTGATATGTGGTCCCAACTTTTTTTTTTTTTTTTTTTTGGACTAAAACTGATTCTTTTAATCATAGTTTTTGGCTTTTTGTAGTTTTTTGTATTTTTTATTTTTCATTCATTAATTCATGTCAAAAATTAGTACAATCGTATTAAATGCCACCGCCTGCACTGTATTTTTTTTTAGGAAAAATTATATTCGACTCGAGAAGAAATGACTCGAAGGACTCGAAAACAACTGTTTTGTCGATTTTATTGTAATTAAAGTGATAATGTCATTTCATATTTTTTTCTGCCCAAATTATCCTTCCCATTTTAAAACCATCCGATTTTATTTAAAAATCATTCCCCACGCCTGTATTGTCTTATTCCCCATTATCTCCTTCTACTTAACCCTCTATCTTTTCATTTATTTTTTTTTATCCGATTTTATTTTGTTTTTATATAGAAAATTAGGGTTTGAGACCTTCAAATTGGGAACTATTCATTGGGTCCATTTATTATTGTAATTCGATTTTGAGATCCTTCAATTTAGGTCCAATCCAACTAAGTAGATTGTTAAATGGAAAAAGGACATGAGATGATCATTTAAAAAAAAAAATGGCCCACGTGTGAAAAGGTAGACATGGGTTATTCAGGCGGGTAAAATAACCCCCTTTTTTAGCCATTTGGTCTAATTGGGCACATGCAGTTTATATATTCAATTGATATACTTTATACCACATTGATACACTTTTATATTATATTGATACACTTTTTAAAAATGAGAAAGAAAATTTTAAGCAAGCACATGCAGTCCCTATACCCAATTGATACTCTTTTATACCACATTAATATACTTTTATACTACATTGATACACTTGAGTGTCCATATACCCAATTGATACTCTTTTATACAATATTAATATACTTTTATACTACATTGATACACTTGCAGTGTCCATATACTCAATTGATATCTCTTATACTAGATTGATACATTTTTAGAATGCATGTAGAAACTATATAGAATCATATAAAATATATATCTAAATAATAATTATAATTAAAAATTATATAGAATATATATAAAAATGCTATAATTATTTATAGTACTTTTAATTAAAAAAAGATTTACAAATATCCTACCTAATTGAAAATTGCTAATCTCCAGGCACCGACTGGAAAGGTATGTCGAGGCGGAAATATTCTTTTGCTACTGGCAACAAATTTGCACTCCTAATATTATCAAGTCTCTTAATTGGCTTCAAATTGTTGAATATTATTTTATACCAATAAGAAACTGATGTATATTGGTTAAATAAACGTAGTAATAATGATTGAGCTTGCTTTAGTATAAATATGACAATGTTATTTCTCGAGTGGGTGGCTATTTATTGGGGTTTAGAATTTAGGTGTTAATTTTGTGAAATTATTTTAGTTTTAGATGTTATTTTTGTTCTTTTCCCGTTAAATAATTATAAGTGTGTCATGTTTAAAAGTTAGATGAGATGAAAAAGTCAGATTGATTATGTATGGGCTTGTATCAATTCTTCTAAGGGCTTAAGTTTTAATGTATTAGTAGTGACGGAATTAATTAGTTATACTTGTATTAGTTATGTTAGATATTATTTTGTTTGATTTGATGTATTTAAATAATATTTCTTGTTTATTTTTTATAAAAAGAATATTTATTTACAAAAATACCATCTACATTCTGTAGTTTTGTAAAATGAATGAAAGTTAAATTCCTTCGATATCATTCATTCAATTGTTTTCGGTTTTTGTTAAAGCAAAAAAGTAAAAAAAAAAATCATTTTAAATTTAAGCGTACAATTTTTTCAATGTTAATCCTTTCTATTTTTAAATTTTAAAATCTGTGTTTTTAAGGTAAATACTTTTTTCTTTAATTCCACAACGTGTAATTTTCTTCTTTCTTTTTTAATTAAAATCAATACATCAGATTTTTATTTTTAATATATAAAAATTCAATATTTATCACATAAAAGATAGTGTCGAGAAATTTGTCAGAGTGCAGAAAGACGTTCATGATGTCAAAATTTAGTTTCAGATATAGCGGATCCTGTAGTGACTAGTCGTCGTAGTGGAAAAATTATTAAAAAACTTTTACAGTTTACGCTCTTGGGAGAATGGTACAATAGTATTCTCGAGGAGCCTAACACATAACTCCTTAATTACGCAGAAGCAATGCATGACAAAAATGTTGAATGTAGATTTCTGCTATGAAATCTTAAAGGGAGTCTATGCACTCCAATCAAGATTGAGAACTTATAGAACCACTTAGAAGAGTTTAACCAATTAGATGTAGATGGATCTATAAGAAAAAGAAAGATGATGATGAAAAAGTTTAAACTTTTAAGGTTAGGCTTATTGCAAAAGAATTTATTCAAAAAAAAGAAATTGATTATGAAAAAATCTTTTCATTGATAACTATGCTTAAATCCATTAAGATTCTCTTATTCATTGCTGCTTATCTTAATCATTGTTTCTTATTATGATTATGAAATTTAGCAAATGAAGGTCAAGACAACATTCCTAAATGGAAGTATCGATGAGTGCATCTATATGAACCTAAATTTTGTCAACTTAAGAAATCCATTTATAGATTAAAACAGATCGATACAAAGGCATGAAATATTTATTTTGACAATTTGATTAATGCTTTTGATTTTGATCAATGTGAAAATGAGGCATGCATTTGTAAAAAGTTGAAAGGAGACGAAGCAACATTTTTTATTTTGTACGTAGATGATATCTCGTTCATTGAAAATAATATGAGCATGTTGAATTCTGCTAAGGAGTGGATGTCCTCGTGTTTTGATATGAAAGACTTGAGAGAAGCAGCTTAAATTCGTGGGATCAAGTTCATGTGAGATCACAAATAAAGAATATTGGACTTATCTCAAACATTTTATATTGATACTATTCTTACAAGGTTTATCATGGCAAACTCTAAAAAAGGTTCCTTCTTTTAGACATGAGATTACTCTATCAAAGGAGCAATCGCCCAAAAAGATCAATGAAATAGAGAGAATGAAGACGGTCCCTTACGCTTTGGTTATAAAGAGCCTCATGTATGCTATGTTGTGCACCAGACCTGATATTTGCTTTATTGTTGGTAAGATTAGTTGCTTTTAGTCTAGTTTTGGGCAAGAACATTGGACTGTGGTTAAACATATAATCAACCTTGTGTTGATATCATATAAGAATTGAAAGAAAAATATGAAAAAGAAAGACAAAAAAAATCTTTTTCTGAATGAACAACAACAACTTTGTACGATGTCCCATATACAAATAAAGAAAATAAATAATCATAAAAAAATCATCATTAACCGACTTAAGAGTTCTAATTAAGGTACAAAAATAATAAAAAGACATATTCTTAATTAAGATAGAATACACTTCTAAATAAAGTTTACCTAGGCAAGGTTTTACCAAATATGGGTCAGACTAATGTTAAGGTTGACCCTAAAATCATGTACTGCAACAACAGTGTAATCCTCAATGAGATAGAACAAGGAATTCAATTCGGTCCAATTAACCAATTTAGTATTATCTTTAAGAAAATGTACTAAATTATCAGTGGTGGACCCAGAATTTAAGGATAGTGGGTGTTTAATTTATTTTTTTAAATAAGAATCACCTCAATGAGTGTAAGACCCTGCAAAAATCGTTGCATCCGAATCCAGCTCTCTTGACTTTACAAGTCTCAAGTCTTAGCAAATTTTCATAAGTGTTCAACACTTAGTCTCATTTTAGACCTCTAAACTTCGGAGATTTATTTGACGACCTTTTCGACATTCGTTTTTCGATTTTCAAGTTGCGTTGTGATGGGGCAAGGTTGTAGTACTTCTTGGGTAAGTTTTGGAATTTTTGGAATCCGTTTGGGCTTGTTTGGATTTGAAAACAGTAGCTCTCCGCGATTAAGGGGCGTCACCCTACTTAGAGAGGGGGCAAGAGCAAGGCGCCGCCCTGATATTCCGGTGGGTACCCAATTTTTTCAGCATTCAACCTCCGTATTTTAAAGGGTTATTTGGGTAATTTGATTCATGTACTCCCTTCGTTCATGAATCTCAAGAACCATCTTCTAAATTATGTATTATGATTTTTATGTTGATTAATGGTTGATGATCATGTTGTTGGAGATTGATGATGCCCAAGATGGGATTTTTGTATGTTTGTGTGAAGCTATGGTGATATATGGTGTGTAAACATGTGTAATTTGTGGTTGAATACTTGAAATCATGATGAATCCACCTATGCCTAAGATGTGCATGTAAGGTGTTTGTGAAAATACCTAAGAGACCAGAAATCATGTTTTTATGACATAATAGGTCATAAATAACTATTCCATGTTCTAAGTTTATATTCAACGTGATTCCCATGCTATTGTCTTGAATTGAGGATGTTGTATATGATACTCATGATATTGTTGTGATATGGAATGACCATGATATTGAAGCCATGCAAGTATATACATGTTGTATGCATTCCCGTTCATGTGATAGGTTGTTGAGAACCATGCTTAGGATGAAATCCCTATTTATAATATTATGAATTGTGAATGATGTTAGAGTGTTCATGAAACTAGTCTTATGAGATCATGCTACAATTTTCTTGCAAATCCTACTTATGTATGAGATGTGTGATAGCCATGTACTTCATGAAAATTCCCAAGTTATGATATTATGGATTGTTGACGTTGGTCATGTAATCAAGTCATGTTATGTGAGTCAGTTTCCTTCCATCGAGTCCTGGGGGTACTTGTACCCAAAAATAATAGTTGTGTGCCTAGAGTTGTGTCATGTTTCACGATATCCTCAGTCAAGTTATGTTCCATGGAATTCAGCTAGTCATGTGACTCAGGAAAACTCAGAAATCTCGACAGTTCAATAGTCTCAGTAATTTCAGTATTCTCAGTCAGACCTTAGATCTCAAGTAGCTTTTCCGACAGTTAACGGAACTCAGTGAATTAGCTAAGAAAATACTACCAGCTCGATTAATCAGTACAGTTAGTCAGTTCAGCTCAAAAAAATCATGTTCAGTATCTTTCAGTTGAGAGTTGGAACTAGCACCGAGTGAGTATGGGGATGGCATCTTTCTCGTTATAAAGGCAGAGTCGTTAGCAGCAATCCCTGTACTCCAGAACTGCATAGCCAGCGCAGGACCAGGAGTCACCCGTTATATTAGGCTTGACTACCTCCCCGGAGTCACCCGTCATATTAGGCTTGGCTCCCACGAGGTGTCACCCGTCATATTAGGCATGGAATCTTGGGTTCAGTTAGCAGAGGTCTTTACCCGTGGCACGGTATTGACACCCTTCCAATCAGGGAAAGGATTGGACCCCCACCAGTTCAGTATCGGGGCATGTCAGTTAGGTGACTGTCTCCCATAGTTACAGTCTCAGTATCAGTCTTCAGAGTAGAAATAAGAAATCAGGACTGTCAGATACAGTCATCGATCTCAGCGAGGAACTCAGGTAGTTCTATTGATCCATGGATCATCCCGTCAGATAGGCTTGGTCTCATGTTCAGATTCTTATTATCAGATTTAAAGACCACCCGTCATATAGGCTTGGTCCCTCATTAAATTATTCAGTATCAGTCCTTATAGAGGTTACCCGACAGATAGGCTTGATCTCAAATCTCAGATTCAGTCGAGTATTCTCATTATCAGTTCCAGAGATCACCCGTTATTTAGGCTTGATCTCAAGCTTAGTCACTCTTAACCATTTTTAGAAGATTTTGGCTATCAGATATAGTCGCTCAGTGTTAGTTACATCGGTTACGCCGATCATCACAGTTATATCAGTCATATCAGTCGTCATAGCTACGTATCAGTATTCAGTTTCAAGACTGTTAGACACAGTCAATCAGACCAGTTCTTCATAATTCGAACTGTCAGAAATAGTCATTCATTTATTCAGTATCTCAGTATCAGTAAAGTCATGATGTCATTATTCAAACTCAATAATCAGTATCTCCACGAGTTCAGTAGCAGTTATGTATGTATGTATGTATGTATGTATGTATGTTTTCCCACGTTCATATTAGTCAGCATGTTCATGCATATAAACCCCATGCATTTAGCCTACCTCCACGTATACTCGGTACTTTAGTTGTACTGACGCATTTGCGCTATGGTGCTTTCTTTTATGTTACACCATAGGTTCTAAGGCGTAGATTCCAGACCAGCATTAGCAGTTCAGTTAGCAGTGAGTCCTCATCCTTCGAGGACATGATCATTACATTTAATATTTTAGTATTTCAGGTAATTTTCAGTTTAGGGAGCTAGTTGGAGACATGTTCCTTCAACTCCTTATTCATACAACATAGAGGCTTTTCAGACGATTACAGAGTTTTCAGATTTAGATTTTAGTACTTTCAGTTTTGTTTTGGTACTGTGATACCACCTTATTCAGATGTTTTATTGTTCAAGATTGAACCTTACGGTCTTTTTGCTCATGTCTCCGCATTTTATACGTATATTATGCAGTATACAGGTACAAATATCAGTCATGAGTTAGCTTGTGGTCCTTCGGGGTCATGAGCACCGTGTAGCATTCCGGTTCAGAAAAATTGGGGCGTTACAATGAGGTTCAAACTCGAGACCTCCTCCCAATGAAACACCTTAAGATCAACTCAAATGCCAAGGCACCTAACCAACTTGTTGTTATTGTGGGTGCTTTTATGTATTTTATATCCATTTTCATATATTTTCTATGTAACTATATATACCTATTCCACATCGAGTTTAGTGGGTGTCGGTGGATGAAGCACAATTTTTGAAAAGTATGATTATGGAAATTCTTGGTTCTTGAATGACTTTAAATAGTTCAGTTGAAATGATTTTTATTTTTATGAGTTGCCTATTATTTAAATACGTTGACTTTATCAAGCAAGAGCACATCATATTTACATTTCTGTAACAACTCTTTTCGCAAAAGTTAAAAAATGTCCCTCTACTCTCAACAATCAATCAATTTTATTCCTCGTCATACTTTAGGCTAAATATACTATTTCCGTTAACAAAGTAAATAAAACTATCCTTCCACTACTAAAAAAATCGGTAAAACCGACCACAAAATGTGTTCGGAAAAAAAGGACCACAAATGGTCATTTTTTTTGTTTTTTTTATTTTAAAAAAAAGCGACCACAAGTGGTCGCTTTTATATTTAAAAAATTAAAATAATTATTTCAATAAATTTAATATTACTTAATATTTATTTAACAAATAAAAATTAAAAAAATAACAAAATCGATTTTTTTTAAAAATATACAACAACAACAACAAGCCTAATATATTTTCACATAGTAGGGTCTGGGGAGGGTAAGATGTACACAGTCCATACCACTACCTCTAAAGAAGTAGAAAGGCTGTTTCCGATAGACCCCCGGCTCAAGACAATGAATAATAATCAAATCCATAATAATAAAGCATGAAACAATACGACAAAACATAAATGCGATAATCAAAGATAATATAATTAAATATTTAAAAAAATGACCACTAGTGGTCGGTTTTTAAAAATTATTTTTAAATTTATTTTTTTTAAAATATTTATAAAGACTGACCACTTGTGGTCGGTTTTCAAAAAATCTTTTTTAATTTATTTTTTAAAAAAATGACCACTTGTGGTTGATTTTTAAAAAAAATATAATTAAAAAATCTATATAAAAACCGATCACTTGTGGTCGATTTTTAAGAATATTTTTTAACTTATTTATTAAAAAACTGACCACAAGTGGTCGGTTCTTTAAAAAATATATAATTAAAAAATCTATATAAAAACCGACCACTTTAATTTTGTTTTAATTTATTTTAAAAAAACCAACCACTTGTGGTCAGTTGTTGAACTAAAAAAAAATTAAAAGTAATTAATTTTTAGTAACAACTAATTATATATATAATCAAATATATATATATATATATGCGCTGATCACACGTAGTCGATAAACAGTATAATAATAATAAAAATCAATCATTCTTAAATTTTGTGAAAAAATTACACTAAAAAATATTTCAAATAAAATAAACATATTACGTTAAACATAATTTTTATCTTCTACTTATGTGTCAATATATAAAATAAATGTTTTCCTTTGTATATACGTTAAATGACATTGAACATGCATAATCTTTGTATAATGAATATGTATATATATATATATATCATATACTGATCGATTGATGAACGATGTAGTCAAAACCTAGCTAATATATTAAGCTAATCAAATATAATTAATCGATCACTAATCTGAGTATGTATAAGAAACACATCGCATTATATTTGCATAATATACTTGTGTATGCATGTGATGTATATAGCACGTACTTTGAACTTGATATAGTCGATAGTGTGTATATGTATATGTATGCATACATATATATATATATATATATATATATATATATATAATATACATGTTATATAGCGACGATATATTAATGACATAAGATAAACCAATCGATAATTTATTTGAGTTTATGTGAAGTACCATGGGATAGTAAAATCGGTTATGTGATGTATATAGTTCGTATATGAAATACATCACATTATATTATTGGATTCTCGTGTACGTATGTGATGTATATAGTACGTATTGATATAGTTGATAATGTGTATATATATGTGTGTGTATGTGTAGGTATATATAGTATATACATATTATACAGTGAAGGTATATTAGTGACATAAGATAAACCAATCGATAATTCAACTGAGTATTTATGAAATACGTTGTATATTATTATGGGGTAGTAAAATCGGGTATGTGATGTATATAGTACACATTTGAATGTTGATAGCCAATTGAATATATTTATATATACGTATATCTCGTGTAGTGATGAAATAGATATACTATTTTGTATAATTAAAAAAAAAAGGGAAGCTGCCCCTTCTCTCTATCTCTCTCCCGTCCACCTCAAACTTCTTCTTCTCCTTCGTCCAAATCATGGACGAAACTCTAATCCCACCCTTGCTACCAAATCCACCGAGTCAAAACGCCTCGAAAGAAATTCTTATGGCAGATCCCCCTCCCCCATCCTACAAAGAGATGGTCACGGGGAAACTGAAACCCCACAGCCGCACCACCTTGAAACCGTGGGAGAAAACACCTCAAGTTTCAACAGTCCAGGGACGGAAAAAAATCTCTTATCTGAGGAGGATAAGATACGCCTCTATGCCCTTGGATCTATTCGGTAATTGTTAAACCAGTCAAAGGGAACCTCAACCACCAGTACCTTAAAAGGAAGTTGGAGGATCTATTGAATCTCTCCGAACCCCTCTGCCTAATAGATCTGGGGTTAGCCTTCTACAAAGTCAAACTCACCAAGGAGGAGAACCAATATACTATCCTACAGGGAGGACCCTGGTTTGTAGCCGACAGCTTTCTCTCAGTAAGAAAGTGGGAACCAAGTTTCATTCCCAGTATGTCAAAAATCAACTCAACGACGATCTGGGTCAGGCTCCCGCACCTCCCAACTGAACTCTACGACCCGATTATCCTTCATGGAATTGGCTTCGAAATTGGAACCCTCTTAAAGGTCAATGCTTGTACCTCTGCTACCCTGAGGGGAAGATGTGCTAAAATCTGCGTCCAAATCCCCTTAAATGTGTCGGTCACTCCCTCAATCACCATTAACCATCATGAACAACGGTTTCTTTACGAAGGGGTGGGCTTCCTATGCAAAAATTGCAGGAGATTGGGACACACGGGGACCTCTTGATCTTTTTCACTAAAATCCCCACAAAATCGAGATGACCTCCGTAGCCCAACATCGACACCAAACCCACAAGTTAAAACACAACCTACAATGACAGAAGTCTCCTCTGAGTGGAAAAAAGTTCCCTTCGTCAAGAGGAAGAAAGCGGGACACAACCAACCACAATCCAACACGAAAGGTCCTTCCACCGGCAAGGCCAAGCAATCCACGGGGAACCCAGTTAAGCCCCCTAACCTAAATCCCCCTAAGGCGTTCATGGCAGGGCCGTCTAAGCCTCCCCTTTCAGGGACATCCCCACCAAGCACTACCCAAGGGGATACGTCCATGTCTAATGGGGCTGCCCACTCGAAATTGGATCAGAACAAAAATCAGGCCCAAATGCCCCACTATAAGAGGGACGGATCCATGACGTTTTATGGGCCTAATTTTAAAGCCCAATCTGAGTCCACAAATACCCAGGCCCTTTTGCCTACCTTTGCGTCCCTCGATGTAAAAATGAAAGACTCTCTACCTGAGGGGCCCCTCATTACTGAGCTGGACAAAAGCGATGATGAACCTACTGTCTTGATGACGGGAAACGCTTCAGCTCCCCCTGATGATTTGATAGGTACTAGTCAGGCGGGAGACACCACATTAAATGCTGGTGGTCCTCCTAATGGCGAAACCCCTCAGCTACTTCTTCAAACTTCTCACCAATATATATACCCTGAGTCCTGCATGACCAAGACTACTTCTAAAAATAGTCATGGAGAACTCTGAACCCAACCAAATAATAACACCAACAATTCCTCTAGCACCAGACCACCAACCAACCTCATGGTTGGAGATATGCCTAACTAACCAAACAATTGCAATCCACTTGGAATGGGAATGGAGACAACTCACTCTTTTTATCTAAGACCCTCAATACTTAGCTCAGCTGACAATGACGAGTCTAAACCAGGGGTTACAAACGTATGGACCAAACGTTTGGATGGCCACCCTGTTCAAGGTGATTAACTCCCCCTGGGAGGAGCTGAACACGGACTCCCTAGACAACATCATGCACGAAATGAGCCCCACTTTACCTTTCCTCCCACCACCCAACGCTGCGCTTATGTTACTAGGACCAACCTTTGCCCCACCAGTTGGGAATATCCATACCACTCCTTCTCCCCCTCAAGTGATCACCACCATACAACACCTAACTCTGGAGAGATTAGAGAGGGTAAATGCCCTGGAAGCTCTGAAAGAGACCAACAAAGAGCTAGAGGATCTCCTATCGCAGCTCAGAGTCTCGAGATTAGAGGTGCTAGACATGGTCGTGCCCCTAACACTAGCGCTCAAAGAGGCAGTACACAAAATAGTGACCATTCTGTTGCCCTTAGGGTTATAAGGGCTAGGGGTAAGCATAAACATAGCAAACCCCCTAAAAGAGGAGATTCTTATGGTCACCTTGACCCCATTCAATAGGAAAAGGAAAACCTCTGCTCTATCTCCCCCTCCCAAACCCAGGGCAAAGGAAAAGGAGAAAGTACCTCAACAACCTCGCCCCCTATATTCCATGATAAAGAGCTGCACTGTGTGGAATGTTAGAGGGGCTAAAAATGCTGAGTTCAGGAAGCATTATAAGTCTAAGATCAATATCCACCACCCCTGCATCTTGGCCCTTCTTGAAACCAAGATGTCTGATCAACAATACCTTGCTGAGGATCTGGGTTACCAATGTTATATCCTGTCTGAAGCCAATGGCAATTCAGAAGGGCTTTTCATCATGTGGAAAGAGGATACTATTTCCATCTCTACTATCTTCATTACTTCCCAGGCCATAAATGCAAAAGTTCAGGTTAGCCATCCTCCCTCCTTCTGGTTCTTTAGTGTTATCTATGCTAGTACTAACCTTAATAATAGAATCAACCTCTGGGCTCAGCTCAGCTCTTTCTCTGATAACCATATCTCCCCTGAGGGTAAGAGCTGGTTGGTGGCTGGAGATTTTAATGAAGTTCTTAGAGCCTCTGAAAAATTTGGAGGTTCTAAAGTTAACTTTAGTAGGATCAACTTATTCATGAACTTCCTTAACTACTGTAGTTTAATTGACCTGGGTTTCAAAGGGAGTAAGTACATCGGGTCCAACATGAGATACAAAAATAGATGTGGCCTCATCTTGGAAAGACTGGATAGATGTTTGTCTAATGACCCCTGGATTTACTCCTTCCTTGAGGCCACAATTACTCACTTGCCCAGAACCCACTTTGACCACTCTCTCCCCCTCCTTAGTGTGGGTGCCCCTCCTAGGTTCCAATATAAACCTTTTAGGGTTGAATCCATGTGGCTTGACCATCAAGACTTTCCAAACCTGATCAGGGAGGTCTTTTCTAACTATCCTTGTATTACCTCTGCAACCTCTGATTTTGAAGGTAAGGCTAGGATGTGGAATAAACACACCTTTGGGGATATCTTTAGGAAAAAAAAGCACTTACTTGCAAGGCTAGCTGGTATTCAGAAATCCCCTAGTTACCCTTTCAGTCATTTCCTCCACCAGTTGGAGCATAATCTTCTAAAAGAGTTCAACAACATCTTAACCTTGGAGACTGAGTTCTGTAAACTCAAATCCAGGATCTCTTGGATGCTGCAAGGTGACTTAAATACCAGATTCTTCCACACCTCTACCCTGAATAGAAGAAGAAGGAATAGAATTAACTCCATTATGGAGGAGAGTGGCACTTGGCACTACCACCAGAAGGATATTAAATCTGTTATTTACTCTTACTACTCAAACCTGTATACCTCTGATCAGTCCCTTGGCTACATGACTACCCAGTCCAACCCCTATGCACATGAAGATCAGCCCCTCCTACCATGACATCCTCTAAGCCTTTCCTTCTATGGAGGAAGTCAGGAGAATTGTATTTTCCTTCAATCTTGACAAGGCTCCGGGTCCAGATGGGCTCCATCCCTTCATGTAACAAAAGTCCTGGGACACTCTTGGCCCTCCCAACACTCTTGACCCTCCCATTGTCAAATTCTGCCAAGACACTTTCAGCACCTCTTCAATGGACCCTAGAGTGAACACTACCTACTTCTGTCTCATCCCTAAATGTGGGAATGCCATCACCCTAAAAAATTTTAGACCTATAGGGTTGTGCAATACTCAGTACAGGATTATCACCAAAATCATATCCTCTAGAATTAATCCCTTACTTCCTAACATCATTGGTCATGCCCAAGACAATTTCTTAGCCAAAAGATAGCCTCTGACAATATTGTCATTGTACAAGAATACATTACCCACTTCTCCAAAATAAAGGGTAAGAATTCTGCTATGGTTCTCAAGATTGACCTTGAAAAAGTCTTTGATAGACTGGAATGGTCCTTCATTAGACAAGCACTCTTCTTCTTCAACTTCACTAAGAACCTTATCAAGCTCATCCTATCCTGCATCTCTATTTTCTCTATCTTTATTTTGGTTAATGGGGGAAAAACCACTCCATTTGAACCCACTAGAGGAATGAGACAAGGAGACCCTATGTCCCCCTATCTCTTCATCCTCTGCATGGAATGCTTGTCCAGAAGGATCAATTATGAGGTTGGCACCCTCAACTGGATCCCTATCTCCATCTCCAAAAGGGGTCCTCCCCCCTCGCATCTCTTCTTTGCTGATGACCTCACACTGTTTACTAGGGCTGATCATAAGAACTGCCTCACCATCAACAGGGTACTACAGAGGTTTAGATCCCATTTAGGCCAAAGAATTAGCTTTCTCAAATCCAAGGTCCTTTTCTCTAGGAACTGTGATATAAATATCCAGAAGGACCTTTCTTCTACTTTAGGCATTTCCCCTGCTACCAGTTTTGGTAAATACCTTGATTTCCCTATTTTCCACAGAAAACCTGCTAAGGATGACTTTCGCTTCCTCATTGACAACATGAAAAGTAAGCTGGCAGGTTCGAAAACAAAATTCCTTAACATGTCTGGTAGAATCACTCTAGCTAAAGCCTCTCTTGCTAGCATTCCCAATCATCTTATGAATACACCAAGCTTCCCACCACCATCCATAAAATCATTGATAGAATCTAAAGAAATTTCATCTGGGGAACCACTGAGACTAAGAAGAAGATGCACCTTATTAGTTGGGACATTATCACTAAGCCTAAGAAGGAGGGGGGTGGGTATATATAGAGCTGACATTAAGAATAAAGCCCTCCTCTGTAGCCTAAGTTGGATATTGTACTCTGAACCCAAGTCTCTCTGGGCCAATATTCTCATTGCAAAGTATGTCTCCATGAAGAAGGGTTATGGCGATGACTCCAGCACCTGGCGCAACATTGTCAATACCTGGAAGCATTGCAGGAGTGCCCTCCACTGGGACATTAAGGATGGTTCCGAAGTTGATGCTTGGAGGGACAGATGGGTACCTATCCTCCCTCCTATAAACACCATCATTCATAGCCCTGCCACCAACCCCCCCACTCTGCTCTAGTCAAAGACATTTGGAGGAAGGAAACTGGGATTTCTCCTACCTACCCTTCACTATCCCTCCAAATGTTATCTACATTATCCAAAACTCCTTTATTCAAATCTCCCACCTTACTCAGGACACACCTCTATGGTCCCTTAGAGAAAATGGAGTTTTCACTTGCAAAAGTGCTTACAACTTCATTGCCGGGGGGGATGGCCCCATCATAAACCTAGGAACAACTTTACCTGGATTTGGAACCTGGGCATTCCCAATAAATTGAAGATCTTCATGTGGCTTACCCAGCACAAAATACTCCCCACCTCCTCCAACCTTCACAAAAGAGGCATAAACCTAAGCATTTCTTGTCTTGCCTGTAACAATGCTCAGAAAGATCAACAACATATCTTCTATGATTGTGACTCTGCCATGATCCTTTGGAGCCAGCTTATCCAATCATATAGGGGAACCCTCTCCCTTAACATCACCGTGTTCTACCTTCCTAACTGGGCCCATACTTGGGATACTCTCAGCAATCTCCATTTTGATAACAATATTCCCTAGAACACCCTCCTCTCCTATTACCTCTAGCACTTTTGGAAAACAAGAAATGCTAACTACTTCTAAAATACCAAAGCTAAACCTTGTTTCAATATGCACTACGCCGAGTCTGTTGAAGATCACTGCTTGGGTAACTGTCGTTCTCCCATTAAAAGTCTGAGCTTCTCGTCAAATAGTTACCCCCTTCCCAAAACAGCTTCAAAATAAATACGGATGGTTCCTGCCTCGGTAATCCTGGGAAAGGGGGGATTGGAGGTGTTATTAGGAATAGTAAGAGTGATAGGGTTATGGGTTTTAGAAGAAGCTACACTCATGCTACCAACAACCTTATGGAACTGTTGGCCCTCAAAGAAGGTTTAAGCCTCGCTCTTCGACATAATTTTAAACCTCTTCAGATCTGTGTGGACTCAATGGAAATTATTAGCATGCTCCAACACGGTAACCTTCTCTATGATTCTATTATAATTGCTTGCAGGTCATTACTAGGGAACTTGGAGAATCCTCAGGTCCAGCACACCTACAGGGAACAAAATAGAGTAGCAGACATGTTAGCCAAGCATGGATCACATCAAGACCTTTTTGACAGAACACATTTTTTTGTAATTCCACCTGCCAGTGTAGGAGTAACTCTTTAGGATGACTTTAAAGGGAGAGTACTCTCAAGATCTGCATCTAGCAGTAGGTTTTTGGCGCCTGATTTGGTACTGCTGTATTTAACTCAAACTCTCTTTTCTTAATGCATCCTCCTCATTACCAAAAAAATATGTATTATTTTGTGTCAATATAATGTAGACACACGTATATTATTGAAGTTGTAATAACGTAAGACAACTATTATGAGGTACATATGGGGGGGGAGGAAGTAGGGGAGGGAGATAGAAAATTGAATCATGACACTATCATATACTAACCATTTGCTTTGAATTTTGGATTTTGAACGACTGCCAAATTTCGACAGTGAATTTGAGTTTTTTCGCTTAAAAAATTTGTATTTGAGTATATGTGAAATACGTTGTATATTCTTATGGGGTAGTAAAATCGTGTATATGATGTTTATATTACGTATTTAAATGATGATAGACAATTGAATATATGTATATATACATATATCTCATGTAGTGACATATGTAGTAATCAAAAGCTCGATAACTGAATCTATATATCAAAATATTTTGAATAATACATTGATATCATACTATTGAAGAAATAGATATACTATTTTGTGTCAATGTAGATACGTGTATATTATTGAAGTTGTAATAACGTAAGACAAGTAATCAATAATTTATCTGATTAACACGATGTATTAGGAGGTGTCTACATATATATATATATATGTCACGACCCGAACCGGGGCCCTGGCCGTGACGAGTGTCCCGAACCATAAAGGCCCAAAACACCCCTATCTGTCTGGTAATCATGCACATAATTCATATGATAGAGAAATGCGGAAGATAAACTATATTACGAAAATATGGTCAAGAATCATATGAAAGCAATAATAGGGAATAATGTCCCTCAATCTCAACACAACATCTCGATAACGTCTGCGAAATCTCTACCACATGACTGAAACAAGTGTCTATCTGAAAACTGGGACAAGGCCCCCAGTAGACCCAAAATTAATAAATGATAAATGAAACTGCCAGATATTAGGCCTTCCGAAATATAGAAGGCTCACCAAGTGACTCTGGAAATTTGTTTGAGGAATCTACTGATTTTCTGGACCCCTAGACTGTGCCTCCGAACTTGGGAGGAAGGGGGTCAATACAAAAGTACTGGTACGCAGAGATATCAAAACAAAACATAATATCTTTACAAAATATAGGTGAGAGCCATTATAAAGCATTTTCATATCGAATCCTTTGAAAACACATGGGCATAATGCAATAATTTTTCAACCATAATGCAATGCAGCTGAGCTAGGTGGAATACCCTACATATCACATTTACACCAACTGTCAAACCTCGATTGCCGCCGAGATTAGAGTATAAGTGAGGGGAAGAGACACAAGATCACACAACAGGGTGTCTCGACCCAATGGTAGTGCACAAGATCACAAAGCAGGGCTCCTAACCATAGTCCCAACTTGGGAATGACATAAAGTCAGGTACGCAAGATCATAAAGCAGGGTACCAAATTCCCATGTCGGTAAACACGGTTTCCAGCGATGAGCCCTTACACTCAAATGCCTTTTCGAGGCATCCATCTATCTCGTGTAAAATCAATGCATTCAGATTTCATTTAATTTAATCACATATCATATTTTGTAGGGTATCGTCATACCCGACCTGCAAGCCATCAATCTCACATCATTCTTCTCATTCAACCATTGTATTCAACATGTTCCAACACAAATAACCCTCTTGTTTTCAAGTCAAAATCATATCAATTCTCAAAATATTTCATGTCATGCTTTTCAAGATGTTTTCAAATAATTTACATCATATGAACATTTGAAACAAATTCACATCAAGAGAGGGATTTTATATAATTCATGCTCTCAAATTAACACCTTTTTGAAACACATGCATATACATATAAAATATGTCAAATCATTCAAAAATAGGCCTAAAGACCAAACCAATATCATAGAGATGCTTAAAACATGTTTAGAACATAATCATATTCGTAGTTTCAAAACCCCCATTTGTAAAACATAAATTTAAAGACCCATGAGATTTTTGGGATAACCCCACGTACCTCTATTTAGGAATTCAAAGGGTGCTTCTTGATGCCCTCGACTTGGGGATTCCAAATCTTCAATTTGTTTTGAAAATCCACGGTTAAATCTTGAGTTGCTTGGGTTTTTATTTTGAAACCCTTGAGAGAGTTCTTGAGAAAATTTGATGAATGTGATGATATTTTGGTGTTTGAGGGATTAAATCCCGTGTTTAAGTTGATAGGGTAGGGTAAAATGACCAAAATACCCTTAAATGCTCGGAGGCTGAAGCTGAAAAACTGGGCACCCCCGGGACTGGCAGGGCGGCGCCCTGCTCTGAGAGGCTCTCTAACTAGGGTGGCGCCTTGCTTAGAGAGACTCTCTAAGCTGGGCGGCGCCCCCTTATCGTGGAGAACTACTATTTTGCCAACTCAAACACAACATTAGGCTCGTCTAAAAATTCCAAAACTCCTCTGAGGCGTACTACAACCTTGCCCCATCGCAACAGAAAAATCTAAAAATAGATGTCGGGAAGGTTGAAAAGTTGTATCCCGAAGATTGCTAGCTAAAATGACTCTAAGTCCTCATTACACTTAGAAAATTTCAAGTTTCTTACTCTTAGTGCTAGTCATTGTAAGGTAACACATACAAGGCTTTTACGAGGCGTTACATTATCCCTCCTTGGGATCATTCGTCCCCGAATGATAATACGGAAAACAAGCATGCACGAATTCAAGTAGATTCAGACATAGAAAAGAAAACATAAGACAGGAATTGTACCTTTCACCATTCGCTTAATCAAATAGGCTTGGGTATCTAACTGTCATGTCGTTTTATGACTCCCAAGTTGCTTCTTCAACTTTCTGATTTCGCCATAGCACTTTAACTGAGGCTATCTCTTTGCTCCTCAACTTTCTCACTTGACAATCTAAGATTGCTACAGGCTCTTCTTTATAAGCCAAAGAATCGTTCACTTTGATTTCCTCCACAGGCAACACTAAAGAATGATCTCCAATGCACTTCTTCAACATGGATATATGGAATACCGAGTGAACAGAACCCAAATTTGTAGGCAACTCTAACTCGTATGCAACTCCTCCTATCCCTTTTTACAATCTGGTATGGTCCTATATAGCGAGGACTCAACTTACTTTTCTTCTCGAATCGCATAACTCCCTTCATGGGAGGAACTTTAAGGGATACCCAATCTCCAACCTTAAATTCTAACTCTCTTCTTCTAACATCGTCATAGGATTTTTGACGACTCTGAGCCGTCTTAAGTCTCTCTGATGATTTTCACATCCTCTATTGCCTGATGAACAAGATCAGGCCCAAACAACCTCGTCTCACCAACTTCATACCACCCTATAGGAGACCTGCATCTTCTCCCATACAATGCTTCAAATGGTGCCATCTTAATACTGGAATGAAAGCTATTATTGTAAGCGAATTCTATCAATGACAAATAATCTACCAAAATACCTTTGAAATCTATTACACAAGCTCTCAACATATCTTCAAGGGTCTGAATGGTGCGTTCAGCTTTCCCATCAGTTTGAGGGTGGAATGCCGTACTTAGGTTTACTTGGGTACCTAAACCCTTCCGAAAAGATCTCCAAAACTGAGAAGAAAACTGCGTGCCTCGATCAGGTATAATAGAGATAAGTGCTCCATGCAGACGGACTATTTCCTCAATGTACAACTTCGCATAGTCATCTCCCGAATAATTAGTCCTCACAGGTAAAAAGTGAGCTGACTTTGTCAACCGATCTACAATCACCCAAATGGAGTCATACTGGTTTCTGGACTTCGAAAGTCCTGTGATGAAGTCCATATTTATCATCTCCCACTTCCATAAAGGCAGAGCTATCTCTTGGGAAGTACCTCATGGCCTCAAATGTTCTACCTTCACTTGTTGACAGTTCAAACACTTGGAAACAAAATCAGCCACATCACGTTTCATGTTATTCCACCAATACAAAATTTTCAGATCATGTTACATCTTAGTAGAGCTTGGGTGAACGACATACCTTGAAGTGTGCGCCTCATTAAGGATCCTTTTATGCAGTCTATCAATATTCGGAACACACAACCTACCCTGATATCTCAGAATACCACCACCACCAATTTTAAATGACATTACCTTTTGTTGACCCACATCTTTCTTGATTTGCATCAAGATGAGATCTTCAACCTGCTTCTCCTTAACTTCAGCACAAATGGATGACTTAGCTAACTCATTAACGATCACCCCTCCATCTTTGGAATCTAAGAGTCGCACTCCCAGATTTGCCAGGCGGTGAATATCCCTCACCATCTCTTTCTATCCTTCTTCTACATGACAAAAGGTTGCCCATAGAAAACTTGCTGAGGGCGTCGGCTACAACATACCTTGCCCGGATGGTAATGCAGGCTCATATCACAGTCTTTCAAAAGCTCCATATAACGTCTCTGCCTGAGGTTCATTCTTTCTGCGAGAAAACATACTGCAGATTTTTGTGGTCAGTATAAATATCAACATGGACTCCATAGAGATAATGCCTCCAAATTCTAAGTGCAAACACCACAGCTGCTAACTCCAAGTCATGGGTGGGGTAATTGCGCTCATGCACCTTTAAATGCCTAAATGCATAAGCTATCACCTTACCACGCTGCATTAATACACAACCAAGTCCCGCACGGGATGCATCACAGTAAACCATAAAGCCATCTACACCCTCGAGAAGGGTCAAAACAGGAGCAGTGGTCAGCTTATCTTTCAACTTCTCAAAACTATTTTCACACAGATCAGACCACACAAACTTTACCTTTTTATGAGTCAATTTAGTAAGCGGAGCAGCTATGGAAGGAAAACTTTCTACAAATCTTTTGTAATAACCTGCCAAACCTAAGAAGCTCCGTATATCGGTTGGAGTTGTGGGTCTGGGCCATTTTCTCACTGCCTCAATCTTTTGGGGGTCCACTCTAATCCTATCACTAGATACAATATGCCCCAAGAAGGCAATAACGTTCAACCAGAATTCACATTTGGAGAACTTAGCATACAACTGGTGATCCTTAAGGGTTTAAAGGATAATTCAGAGGTGATTGGCATGGTCCTCCCCACTTTTGGAATAGATCAGAATATCATCAATAAATACTATAACGAACATATCTAGGAACTGACGGAACACCCTATTCATAAGATCCATGAAGGCTGCAGGGGCATTAGTCAACCTGAAAGACATGACTAAGAACTCGTAGTGACCATATCGAGTTCGAAAAGCTATTTTGGGAATGTCTGACTCCCTAACCTTCAACTGATGATAGCCCAAACGAAGGTCTATTTTCGAAAAACACTTAGCACCCTGAAGCTGGTCAAAAAGATCATCAATACTAGGAAGAGGATATTTGTTTTTAATAGTGACCTTATTCAACTGGCGGTAGTCTATGAACATACGAAGGGATCCATCCTTCTTCTGCACAAAAAGTATAGGTGCACCCCATGGGGAAACACTAGGATGAATAAAGCCTTTGTCTAGGAGGTCTGCAAGTTGTTCTTTTAACTCTTTTAGTTCCGCAGGAGCCATTCTATATGGCGTAATGGAAATAGGACGAGTGTCCGGCAACATATCAATACCAAAATCTATCTCCCTATCAGGTGGTATCCCTGGGAGATCTTCGGGAAAGACTTCTGGAAACTTATTCACTACAGGGACTGACTAAAGAGAAAGATTTTCAACTCTTGAATCTTTTACTCGGATTAGATGGTACATGCAACCTCTGAAAATGAGTTTTCGGGCTCTAAGATAAGAGATAAAGTGACCTCTAAGTGCCACAGAATTCCCTGCCCATATAATTGGTGTCTCATTCGGGAAAGAAAAAGTAACCTTTCAGGTTCTGCAATCAAGTGTGGCATAGCACGAATGGATCCAGTCCATCCCAAGGATGGCACGAAAAGTTGTATCCCGAAGATTGCTAGCTAAAATGACTCTAAGTCCTCATTACACTTAGAAAATTTCAAGTTTCTTACTCTTAGTGCTAGTCATTGTAAGGTAACACATGCAAGGCTTTTACGGGGTGTTACAATATATATATATATATATATATATATAAATAATATCGTACTTAAAAGATAAATAACCAAAAATTTATCGTAATTTGCAAATTTATTGATATTATTATGCGATTGAGGAAATATACTACTCGTGTTAATTTGATGATAAAATAACTAATTATCTGATTTATATATATACGCATTGTATTAAATTAATTAGATGTTGTTATAAATATTATAGAATTTATTAAAATATTAATTTGGTAAAAATTATTTTTAATTTATTAATTTATTAATTTATTAATTGTAGTTTATTAAACTATCATTTATCAAAAATTTTGTAAAAATCGACCACATATGGTCGGTTTCAAAAATATTTTCCAAAAATCGACCATATGCGTGGTCGATTTTACTGTAAATTAAAAAAAAATACAATTAATAACCTAACCAAATATTTCACTTTTCCAATTATTGGAACCAAATACACACACTAACAGAAACACACGTACGCACACAAACACAAAAGCTTCCACCGTCGCTGCTGCATACGCACATCTGCCGCTGTCGACTAGCTTCTACTATCGTCGGTCGAACACACTCTTGATTTTGAGCTTTCAACTTATTTAATCACTCAAACACACTCAAAATCAGTCGAAAAAGTGGGTTCTCGAAGCAATTCTTGATTTCTCCAACTCAAGTAAGAATGTGAGATTGCTTCACTTTAGTTTGAGTTAACTTCACTTTATTTTGAATTTTGAAGCCATAATTCTTATGTTTTGGTTGAAAATGGGGAAATCAGGGATAAACTTGAATGTAGTATGGATTGTGTGTGTTACGTGGACTGAAATAAGTAATATCTTTCATAGAGTAGATGGATATTTTGGAGAAAGTTGCAGTAGCCTATCTTATAATTTGCTAAGCTCATCATTCTCGATGTTGCAGCTTCCCGTGAGAGAATCTATAAGCAGATTGAAGCTGCTATTTTGAAATATCAAGAAATTAAGGAAAATATCAAAGTTATGTTGACATAGTGAAGCGTGTAGGGCTATCTTCGATTCACTATTGTTGTTATATTGTTGTTATTGTTCATATTTAAGTCTAGTGAAGCCGTGTGTAGCCTTGTTCGATTCACTAGCATTGTTGTTATCTTCTTGTTATTGTTCATATTGAAGTCTAGTGAAGCCGTGTATGGCCTTGTTCGATTCACTAGCATTGTTCTTGACATGTGGTGGCTTGTTGTTGCTTGTTTTGAATGTGGTTTTATTTTTATACTTAGTCGCTTTAAAATGGTTAAGTGTAGGGACTTTAAAGGGGGATTTTGTGTTTTGAATGTGGTTTTGTTTTGATATTTATAGTCGCTTGAAAATGGTTAAGTGTAGGGACTTCAAAGGAAATTTTGTGTTTTGAATGTGGTTTTGTTTTGATACTTGGCTGCTTGAAAATGGTTAAGTGTAGGGACTTTAAAGGAGATTTTTTTGTTTTGATTGTGGTTTGTTTGGTGACTTAGTCACTTGAAAATAATTTAGTGTAGGGACTTTAAAGTGAATGTTTTGGTTTGAATGTCGTCTGTTTGGTGACTTAGTCGCTTGAAAATGGTTAAGTGTAGGGACTTTAAAGGGAATTTTTTGCTTTGAATGTGGTTTGGTAGGTCACTTAGTCACTTGAGAGTTGTTAAGTATAGGTACTTTAAAGGGAATTTTTTATTTTGAATGTCGTTTGGTTGGTGACTTAGTCGCTTGAAAACGGTTAAGTGATGTGACTTTAAAAGGGGATTTTTTGTTTTGAATGTCGTTTGGTTGGTGACTTAGTCGCTTGAAAGTTGTTAAGTATAAGTACTTTAAAGGTGACTTGGTAGGTTGAAAATGGTTAAGTGTAGGGACTTTAAAGGGAATTTGTGTTTTGAATGTTGTTTTGTTTTGATACTTAGTCGCTTGAAAATGGTTAAGTGTAGGGACTTTAAAGGAGATTTTTTTATTTTGATTGTGGTTTATTTGGTGACTTATTCGCTTGAAAATGGTTAAGTGTAGGGACTTTAAAGAGAATTTTTTATTTTGAATGTGGTTTTTTTTTGATACTTAGTCACTTGAAAATGGTAAGTGAAGGGACTTTAAAGGGAATTTTTGTTCTGAATGTCGTTTGGGTGGTGACTTTGTCGCTTGAAAGTTGTTAATTATAGGTACTTTAAAGGGGACTTTTTTATTTTTAATGTCGTTTGTTTGGTGACTTAGTCGCTTGAAAATGGTAAGTGTACGGACTTTAAAGTGAATTTTTTGGTTTGAATGTTGTTTGTTTGGTGACTTACTCGCTTGAAAATGGTTAAGTGTAGGGACTTTAAAGGGTGTTTTTTGCTTTGAATGTGGTTTGGTAGGTCACTTAGTCACTTGAAAGTTGTTTAGGTACTTTAAAGGGTTTTTTTTGTTTTGAATGTCGTTTGGTTGGTGACTTAGTCGCTCGAAAATGGTTAAGTGTAGGGACTTTAAAGGGGATTTTTTTATTTGATTGTGGATTGTTTGATGACTTAGTCACTTTAAAATGGTTAAGTGTTGAGACTTTAAAGAGAATTTTTTATTTTGAATGTGGTTTTGTTTTGATACGTAGTCGCTTGAAAATGGTTTAGTGTACGGACTTTAAAGGGGATTTTTTTGTTTTGATTGTGGTTTTTTTGGTGACTTAGTCTCTTGAAAATGGTTTAGTGTAGGGACTTTAAAGGGAATTTTTTGTTTTGAATGTTATTTTGTTTTGATACTTTGTCGCTTGAAAATGGTTAAGTATAGGGACTTTAAAGGTGATTTGGTAGGTTGAAAATGGTTAAGTGAGGGACTTTAAAGTGAATTTTTTGGTTTGAATGTGGTTTGTTTGGCGACTTAGTAGTTTGAAAATGGTTAAGTATAGATACTTTTAAGTGAATTTTTTCTTTTGAATGTCGTTTGGTTGGTGACATAGTCGCTTGAAAATGGTTAAGTGTAGGGACTTTAAAGGGAATTTTTTTTTAATGTCGTTTGGTTGGTGACTTAGTCGCTTGAAAGTTGTTAAGTATAGGTACTTTAAAGGGATTTTTTTTTGTTTTTAATGTCGTTTGTTTGGTAACTTAGTCTCTTGAAAATGGTTAAGTGTAGGGAGTTTAAAGGGGATTTTTTGCTTTGAATGTGGTTTGGTAGGTCACTTAGTCACTTGAGAGTTGTTAAGTATAGGTATATTTGTTACTTGAAATGTTTTCATATATATTCATTTTGTAGGAACTAACAACTTGTTAACTCTACGTAATTTAGATGTCGGGAAGAGGTGACAGGTAAGGGAAAGATTGATCCTTCAAAAACAAAAAAGTAAAAACAACCTCCGCTGTATAGACGACCTACGGGTATTCACATAAATAAGGGTCGGTTTGTTGACGCGCCAACACGACCCTCATATTCTACATCGTCTCAGTATTCGATCGGTTCCTGTACCCACGCATCTGTGGACACTACCTAAGTCTGCACTGACTCATTCCGCTCCTACCACCGTGCCACCACCACTATAGTTCCTTCGGACGACTGCTGGCCCATCCAGACATCTACCACCGTAAGCACCCTTCTGTAGCTGCCACACAGCTACTCACAGTGATTCTGCTGGATTTATTAGGTTGTCGGATCTTCAGCTTGGAGATACTCCATCTTCTATTTCAGATCTGCCCACGCCTATGCATCCACCATCGCTTGCTCCACAACCAGGAGACAAATATGATTTTGGGAGGCTTTATCTTATCCCATATGCGACGAGGTAAGATTTTTAAATATAATAACATTATTTATTTTTTTGGTTATTATATTATTATGTTCTATGATATTATTGTTTGATCCTGTGTTGTAGGTTTAGGCCGGATGCTGAAGTTGGACAAAATGCGAGAAAATACATTTGTCGGAGCTTCAACGGCTACTGGACAAGCTGGCAGAAGGTTCCAAAAATTGACAGGGAGAGAATGTTTCAAGAATTTCATGTAAGGATTTAACTTGTCTACTACTAAACACTTTGTTAGAATAAAATATTGAATATTATATTTTTGTTTTTGTTGTAGAAATTTTACTGGTGGGATGAAGCGAATGCATATTTTATAAGGAGGAACTTTTTCAGAAGATGTAGAGCCAGATTTAACGGTCTATAGGATTATGCCCGAACCAATTTGGTACGACCAGACTGGATTGCTGAACCCTTGTGGCAATAGTATATTCTCTATTGGAATAGCAAAGACTATCAGTTGTTGAGGGAAAAAGGAATGAAAGCTCGGGCATCTTCCAAGGGTGGTTTCTTACATACTGCAGGTGCCAAAAGTATGATTGCCGTGGAGGAAAAAATGGTATGTAACTTTTACAGTTTTAATTATTTATTTTGATTTAAATTTTTAATTATTTGAACATTGATAGTTTTTTTATATATGCAGGAAAAAGAAAAGGGTAGGAGCATATCCCAAGATGAGCTATTCGAGGCGACACATCTGAAAAAAGAAAAAGAACCCGACTGATCCAAATGTCTGGATAAAAGCACGTGCAAAAGCTTTCCATGTAAGAATCAAATTTTTTATTTATGAATCTTTTTATCAAAGTTGACATTATTCAAGTATAAACACTTTAATACTTTTTTACTTTTAATTTTAACTTTACTTTGAAAATAGAACAAATATAGCCAGCTCCTTAGTGAGTATCGTAGTAGTCAAACTCCTGAAAGTCAGGGTGACCCGATACCGAAACATGTTGTGGAGGAGTTATGGGAACAAGCTGTGGGTCCAGCAAATAAAGGTCATCACTACGGATACCACAAAAGTTATTTTGGCGAGAACGTTAGGTCTTTGTTCGGTTCTACATCATCCTATACCTCTTCAGTTGATAGAGAAACCATTGTAAAACTACAAAATAAGGTCTCTAAACTCACTGAAGAGCTTGCTGAGCAGAGAGAGAGGTATACTGAACAAATAGAGAGGCAACAGAAGAAGGGGGAGGAAACTGCATCACAAATTAAGATGCTGCAGCAACAGTTCAGCTCTTTCATTCAGGCTGGTGGGATTATTCCTCCGTATCCAGGTGATGCAATTCGGGATACAAGAGGTCTAGGCCCCCTGGATCATATCAGCTAAGATGAGGATGCGGAGGACGAGGACGATGACGATGACTTTTAGTTTTTTTGACTTTTGTATGTTTTGTACTTTGATTTTGGACATTTTGTTGTAGTTTTTACACTTCATTATTTTTGTTGAATTTTGTATGTATTGTACTGCATTTTCTAAGTTGAGTAGGAATACATTTGGATTTTTCTTGTTGTTGTATTGTATTGTATTATTTCATTTGCTGCATTTTATTTATTAAAAAAAAAAATTGGTCAATTTTTTATTTAATTAATTATTTTTTGAAAAAAACCGACCACAAGTGGTCGGTTTTTTTTTATTTTTTAAAATTATTTTTTTCTATTTCAAAATAAATAATCACGACTTTTATATATATATATATATATATATATATATATATATATATATACACACATTTTAAAAAACCGACCACATGTGGTCGATTTTTAAAAAGCTACCACTGCTTTACCGACCACTCGTTTTGGTTGGTTTTGTGGTCGGAATTTTAGAAAAATCGACCACATGTGGTCGGTTTTTGTGGTCGATTTTTCTCTTTTTTTAAGTAGTGTTCCTTGCATGTATTCCTGAAATCAATTTAAAATACTCCATTTAATTAAAATAACCCGTCCCACCTAAAATACTCAATTTTATTTTACGATTACGCTTGATCTTTTCATATTTGCCCTCTAATACTCAATTTTGATTTACAATTATGCTTGATCTTCCACATTTGCCCTCTACTGGAGTGGCAATGAACTAGAGATAACTTTTTGGATCTAAGTCCAAAAAAGATGTTAGTTGGGGACGTACTCAAAATGTACAATTATTTTAATTTTAACTTTTTAATGGATAGATTTGCTCTTCAATATAATATACTTCAATAATATTTATGTAACTAAATAACATAAAATACTCTCTAAATTAATATTGCCACGACTATGATATATTATTATTTTATAGAGATATTATTTATTCGATAAATTAATATTTATTAATTTAAAGGACTATAAAATATTATTATTGTATAGAGATATTATTTAATCGATAAATTAATATTTATTAATTTAAAGAATGTTTTCGAGATTTAATGAAGTTGATTTTGATTACATTACTGTATCTTACTATTCTATGCATCATATTTACTGAATTAATGTAAGAAATTAAATTCATCATACATAAAGTACATTGTATCTACACTGCAAAATTTGTTGAGTGGATAAAGTCTCAAGAAATTTAAATGAACCCACCTGTGAAAATGTCATTCATGAATTTGATGTCATGATTAATGATCTTGGTTACCGCAATGAAATGGATATCAATAGCTTATTGGATTACTCGAATGAAAAAATGATACATGTTCAGAGTCCAGAGCTTATAAGCAATTGTGGATACCATTCTGAGAAACAATGTTGATGAAATTGAAAATGATACAATAACTTAGAAATCATTTACACGCAAGAGAACACTTATCGCGTCTAGAACTCTTCATAACTTTTTGTTGTTGATCGAGAAGGCAACACCAAAATTTTTGAATGTAATAAAAAAAGTTAGAGATGAGCTTCAACTAGATTTAAACTTTAACAATAAACAAAAACATTGTTATCATATTTCACTAAATTATTTTAGATACTCTTATAATTTTATAGAATTATTAATTTATAATATTAATGGAACCATACATTTATATAAGGGTCTTTCAAAAAATATATTATCTTATCAAGATTGGTAATTTTTTACATTGGCTCGCCCAAGTCATGACCAGAAAAAAATATTATCCTAGAGAGTTTCTTAATTTGTTAAGTATTAACTTAGAGAGATTTTACTATATACCTGATGTTTACGTACGCCATAACGCATTATCTTACCGTGTGGTTAAATATAAAATTAAAGTTAGAATGTGTATTAAATCTGTGATTTAGCAATAATGATAATAATGTGTGCCATCGTGTATTTATTGGATTAGTGTAACTATTGTATGCACATCATTTTTTAGACAAATAAACCTAATAATTTTATCAGGATATTAATAAATTATAATTCAGGTAATTAGGAACGTTAAAAAAATTATATTTAAAATTGAATTTATGATAGGTTATATAAACATGCAGCAAAACTTTAAAGATTTAAACCAAATAAAAGAAGATCGGGAGAAAAATATAACGTAAGATATGTTTAGCTGTATGATAAGACCTAATACATAACTACCTTTGATTGAAAATAAAAAAAATTGGGCTTCAAAATTACTTAAATTCAACAAAGTGCATCAAGACAAATTATGTAAAATGTAATCTTAGGAGGGGTAAAATAAAAGAGTAATCCTTGTAGTATGATAGACCAACTACAAAGGCAAAAGTGTCAAAGAAAAGGAATTTACAAGGATAGCTCAAATTTCCATATTAAACCTTGTTATCCTCTTTAATGAGATACTCAACAAGGAAGGTCCATCTCCTTTTTACTACAAGAAAAATCTTTATTTATGACCAACAATTTGGGATGGGCTGATAATTCCGTCTCTAAAAATATAATTATTGAGACAAGAATATTTTTTGGTCCTTATTTACGTATTTATTGTGAAGATAGTAAATTGTGGTTCGAAAAACATTTAGTATATGGTCCCAAATAATAGGCATGAGCGGGAACATTTTGTTTTTTGTTCTTTGATCAAAAATTAAAGCGGCAATTACTTTTCTTTACGAAAAGTTAAAGCCTAATTATATGTATGCATGCATATGCTGAAAGTGAAACTTACAAAACATTCCTTACGTTAAACTATCAAACCTAGAGCTACAGTAATCACACATACTTCCAATTTCCACATCGATCTGCTCTACCAGAGAGAAATTTTCTTGGAGCTCTACAGAAAATCGAGGAATTGCAAGGTATGCGTCACTGTCCAATCGATCGATGTTACTGATTTTCATTCATAGGCTGCTCGATTTTTGTATTAATATCAAAGTTTTTCTTGTTTTTCAATTTCCACTGATCAGCTCTGCGTAATCTCAACGAGAGAGAGAGTTTTTCTCGCAGGTCTAACCTAAATCGACGAATTCCAGGTATGCCCTCTTTCCAATCGATGAAGTTGCTGTTTTCATTCATAGGCTGATGATTTGCGATATTAATTTCAAAATGTTGCTTGTTTTTCAACCGATCGAGTTGTTGTTTGGTTATCTTTATTACTTAGTTAAGTGATATCAGAAGTGCCAATGTTTAGAATGTGTTTTGTCTGGTTGTGAGTTTGGAAATCTAGTGAAATTTCTGTAGATTGTACTGGAGATTGTGTTAAATGTGCTATGTTTGATTTTCTTTGTTATTTAAATGTACTGGAAATTTCTTTGTTACTTGGAAATCTGCTGAATTTTTTTTGTGCAGTCACTATGTTTTTCTAATTTTTATCTGGTTTTCTAGCTACGAGCTTGTATTTCTGAAACACAAAAGTTGCATTACAAAATATGCAATAGACAGTACCTGTCACATAGGAGTCTCGATTGAACTGCCTTAGAGAATGCGTGTAAAGTGTGTCTTGATAAGAATCGATACGACAACGATTTATGACAGACATATCAGCTCCAACTCAAAGAGCCACAACTTGGTGTTTTTATGATCCTGTTTTGTACTGTATAAATATGTCCTATAGTATAAATCCTTGGCCAATTTCAACAACAGTGGCATAACGGAAGTTGGTTGATCCATCCACAATATTGAGACTACCAGTTATGATGGTAGAATACATGCCATCACCAAAAATTATCAAGTTCATTTTCTTCTTAGTAACTTCAACATTCTCTTCATAAATTCCCTTCTTGACATAGATCGTATACCGCGTTTTGCTCTTATCTGGTACACCCACGACTACTTCAGAAACTGTTTGATAATCCAGTATCATCCTGTGCCACTACTTCATTTCTTTCTTGACCTTTCCTGAACTCTCCATCAGCTTCCTGTCTCGCAAACTGATCCAAGACGACATTCTCCCTAAAAGCCACATAAAAACTTCCTCATTCTTAGCCGTTACAGATGCGATCATCGCCAATGCTGCCTTGGCTGTCAAGACAAACTCGTCAAGAATCATTTTGTTTTCAGTAGTTTTAGTAACAGAATGTAGCTCATGTAAGCATGTAACGTGGTTTTGAGCGCACCACTTAGCCAAATTTGTGCGTTAGCAGTATCATTACTTCTTCTATTACCAAGTGCTGCAATATGTCAGAACATACATGGCTTGATCTTGCCTTTGTACAAAAATAATACAGGGAAATGAGAAAAGAACCAGTAGGTGCTCCGATTTGTTCTAATAAATCATATTATGTTGTTGCTGAATTAGTTAGAAGACAAAGTTATGTTCATCTAACTTTAGTTAGAAGACAAAGTGACTCTTACATTATCGTTGAAGTGTAATTTGCTGTAAAGATAAGACCTCATCTCTACTTATTGACCACTTAATTGACACCTATAATAGTATACAAAGAAGCAAATACAAAATAATTGTCTGATAAACGAAATTGAAGCGCCCATCTGAAAAAGCCAACATCATTATTAGCTTTTCATATATGAGATGTCTATCCAGACAAGGAATTATTCTGAATGTTAGTTTATTTTTTGTGCCCTCTTTGTTGTTTTAGTATTCATTTTCAGTATTTGCTGCAAACTATTGTTGTTCTTTTTCTTTTTAAATGGTAGTTTTCTAAGTTACATGTGATGATAACATGTTATGTGAATATAATTATTTTTCTTATCTTTTATTTTTTCTTAATCTATTTTTTATGTATTCTCCAAGGTTATGGCACCAAGTAAGAAGTGGATGCAACTTTCTCTTCATAATCGAACCGACAAAATCTACTTATGCGGGGCGAAAAAGTTTGTTAATTATGCTTTTCGGGGAAAAGAAGAAGAATGTGAAATCCGATGTTCGTGTTACAAGTGTTGTAATGCAACATTAGGAACTCGTAAAATGATTGAGATGCATTTGAAAGTCCATGGAATAATTGAAAATTATACGTTTTGGTTTCACCATGGGGAACAGTTAGGTGAGCCACTATCAGACTCTGAAGATGAGGATGAGGATGAAGCAGATGATTCTGAGAATGAAGATGAAGATAAAGTACAAGAACTTTTGAGAGATTTATATCCTAATGCTGAAGTTGGAGGACATACACACACCGATTTTCATGATAAACTTGAGGAGGATCCAAATGCTGAAGCTGGAAAGTTTTATAGACTTCTGGATGATTTCGAGCAGCCATTGTATCCAAATTCAAAGGCTTCAAAGCTTTCATCTTTGATTAAATTGCTTCACATCAAAAGTATGGGTCATTGGAGCAATGAGTCATTTACCATGCTATTGAAAATGTTAAAAGAGGAGTTGTTGCCTGATGGAGCTAATTTGCCAAATTCATATTATGAGGCAAAGAAGATAATTCGACAGCTTGGGCTTCCTTACAACAAGATTGATGCTTGTACTAATGATTGCATGTTATATTGGAAGGATGATAGCTTACTTGATTCTTGCAAAATTTGTGGTGCGTCTAGATGGAAAATAGATGCACATAGCGGGGAGACAAAGAATAAAAAGGGTAAAAAAATAGCGTCGAAAACTTTATGCTATTTTCCCTTAAAGTCTAGGCTGCAGAGGTTGTTTATGTCTACAAAGACAGCTTCACTAATGACATGGCATAAGGATGAAAGAACTGATGATGGAATAATGAGGCACCCAGCTGATTCAATGGCATGGAAGTCATTTGATGAACTATATCCTTCATTTGCAGTTGAGCCTCGTAACATTCGACTTGGACTTGCTAGTGACGGATTCCAATCATTTCGAAATTCCAAAACCTCATATAGCATTTGACCTGTGGTTCTTATTCTTTACCACCTTGGTTGTGTATGAAGCAGGAAAATTTTATGTTGTCAATGCTTATTCCTGGTCCAAGTAGTCCCGGAGATGCAATTGATACATATCTTCAACCTCTAATACAGGAATTGAATGAGTTGTGGAAAGATGGTATTGAAACCTTTGATGCATCAAATAAATAAAATTTTAAGTTGCATGCTTCTTTGCTATGGACTATCAGTGACTTTCCAGCATATGGAAATTTATCTGGATGGAGTACAAAAGGAAAAATGGCATGTCCATCTTGTAATAAAGACAATTCTTCAATTCGATTGGCTAATTGTAAGAAAGAGTGCTTTATGGGTCATCGACGTTACCTACCTTTGAGTCACAGATGGAGGAATGACAAGAAGTCATTTGATGGTACAACAGAGAAAAGGCACCCGCCAAAGATGCATTCTGGAATTGAGATACTTAATCAAGTGCAAGATCTTGACGGCCAACCATTAACAAAGGATCCTAAGAAGAGAAGGAAGATATCACATGAAAAGCGAAATGATAATTGGAACAAGAAGAGTATCTTTTTTAAACTTCCTTATTGGAAATATCTCTTGTTGCGACATAATTTGGATGTTATGCATATTGAAAAAAATATATGTGATAGTTTTTTGGATACATTCATGAATGTCAAAGGAAAGACCAAAGATACAATGAAAACTCGATTAGACTTGCAAGCAATGAACATTACACCGGAATTGCACCCTATCCAGAGAGAGAATGAAGTCGAAGTTCCAACTGCATGCTACACATTGTCACCTGAAGAAAAGCACAAATTATGTATTTTCTTGAAGAATTTAAAGGTCCCGGATGGATTTTCATCTAATATTTCTCAATGTGTGAACTTGAAAGAACACAAGATATCTGGTTTAAGAAGTCATGACTGTCATGTTCTTTTGCAGCATATACTCCCTCTTGCACTCCGTGGTATGTTGTCGAAAGAAGTGTGTGAACCTCTTATTGAGTTGTCTTTATTTTTTTGTGTTCTTGGATCAAAGAAATTGAGGATTGATGCGTTGACACATATTGAAGAGCAAATACCCATTACACTTTGCAAGTTAGAAAAGGTCTTCCCTCCTTTTTTTGATGTCATGGTTCATTTACCTATTCATTTAGCTGGTGAAGCTAAGATCGCTGGGCCTGTTCATTATCGGTGGATGTATCCTATCGAGCGAAGGTTATATTTTTTGAAATCTCTCATTGACAATAGAGCATATCCAGAAGGTTCCATTGCAGAGGGCTACCTTGCAAATGAATGTATGACCTTATGTTCGAGGTATCTGCATAGAATTGACACAAAATTCAATCGTCCAGAACGAAATTATGATGACGGTTTAAAGAATTCAAATGGAGGCTTATCTATATTTTGTCAACCTGGAAAAACCCTAGGAGCTAAAGATCCATGTGTGCTTGAGGAAAATGAATTGGAACAAGCTCATATATATTTTTTAAAGAATTGTGATGAAGTCATACCATATCTTGAGTATGGAGGATTCTTTTGTATCATCTTGTTTTCCCAATTTCCTTTTAAGGTAATATTGTTTCTATATGACATTTATGGTTAACCTCAATTTTGTAGAGAGTTTACAAATATGGATATTGTTCAACACTTGTCAGATACAGAATGGGATCGAGAATTTATTAAATGGTTTAAAAATAGGGTAAGTTATATGAGCAACACATAAACATTATATTTGACTTCTTAATGTTGTATTGCCTATTCTAAAGTATTAAATGTATTCTTATTTTTAGGTCGTACAATTGCATAAAGCTGATAATAGTCAGATCATGGAAGATCTTCTCTCATTTTTACGTGGTCCTACCAAATATTCAACACATTGTAATGGTTACATTGTAAATGGATATAGATTTCATGCAGAAGATTATGATCGATCTTTAAGGACTCAAAATTGTGTTGTTGTTATAGCTAGCAAGAATGATGAAGATAGTGAGATGTTTGATTACTATGGAGTTTTAACAGATGTGATTGAATTGCAGTTTGTCCCGGATAGAAGAGTGATTTTGTTTCGGTGTAATTGGTTTGATGTGCATGATAAAATAAAAGGAATAAAAAGAGATGAGTATGACTATGTAAGTGTGAATCCGAGTAGATTTTTGAAAACAAATGAGCCTTTTGCTTTAGTGGATCAAGCATCTCAAGTGTTTTATGCTAATGATAATTCCAACAAAGGCTGGCATGTAGTGAGGAAGACTCAACCTCGTGATTCCTATGAGGTTGTGAAACAAATGGATGATGATGTACATGACTTGGAAAGTCCTTCAGATGCTGTAGATGATTTAGAAAGTCTAACGCAAAAGAAACGTAAAAGAATTGATGAGGTGAATTATCTTATAAAGTACTTACTACAAAAAACTTCTATTATTTTAGCATTAAAAATTTAACTTATAATAATTTTTGTATAGATTTTAAGATTTTGTGAAGCACACAGACTACATGACTACATTGACTGTATTGTTTACTTGAATGGGTAAAAAGTTTTCTCACTATTTTTTTACTTTTGGCTTTTTTTGCAGGTTCACTATGAAGACTGAAAATGAGGATGGATCAACTATTAAGAGTACTATGAGATATACTTTCTGCGCACCTGGTGGAATTGGAAAGGGACGGGGACGAGGGCTTAGATCTTTGATAACAAAAGGAAAAACTCTAACTAAGAGTTCATTAAGTTCAGTTTATCAACCTAATGATATAGTTAGGCAATACATCCAAGAATTTGAAATCTTTTAATTAATTAGTGTTTTAAATTGCATAAATAACTTGAATTAAACACCAAAGCTTATTCTTGTAACCTATTTTTGTTTGTCCTTTGTTGTTCTTAAAAATATAATTCCTCGAGTATTAGTAATATGATTTTCTTTTTCCAGTTGCTATTGGAAAGGGACCAGCAGAAGGAGTTACAAACTCTACCATGTGTTCTAGTCAAGTAATGGGAACGAAAATACGTAACAACTTCGTGGTTCAGGAGAATGACTGCGTGGGAGTTAATACTTCATTACCTCTGTCTACTAATGAGGTTAAGACATATTTACAAGAAGTTGAAACAAGTAAGTTTTTCTACATTACTTTTGGGTTAGGAAACAACACCCTGTCGATTTGTTGCTACTGTGGTAGCTGCTTTGGAGTTCCTGCCACACTCTGTGAAGCTTGTGGTTGCTACTTGTTGTAGTCTACTTGTTTTCCTTTTTTGTTTTACTAGTTGTGATAGTTGTATCGCTTGTGGATGCGTCGCTTATCTTTTGTTTGATGCCTCCATGATTTCTTGATTGTCCTTCTGTGTAATTCATCATCTATGTTCGATGAACAATGCTTTTCCCACACCCTTGAATGCTCCCAGAAATAGAGTTCCACTGCAGGGAGTTTGCAAAATAATAGAAGTAGGAATATTTTTGTTTTCATAGGTTTTTGATTTCTCTTGGTTCCTTCTTCAATTGATATACCAACTGTGAAAGTTGGTGATGCTGAATGTTTTCTTGTGGTTGTACTCTCCTAGTGGTTCTTACACAACAATAACACTTAACTATTAAAACCAAAAAATAAAAGAAAGAATAAAAGAAGAAAAGGTTTCCAGATTTTCGTAGTTTCCAAATTTCTATATCAGTTCCAGATTTCCATAGCTTCTTTACTGCAGCAACCATTCCAGATTTCCATAACTTCTTTATTTGCAGGCTTCAATTCATTTTATTCTTTTCTTCACTGTTGTAGAATCGAACTGGTAACACAAAAACTAATCTTAAATCTCTCTTTTCCCTGTGCAAGTAACTTCTTCTACAATACTTTTGGGTTAGGAAACAACACCCTGTCCAGGAATGCCTCTTTTTGCATACTTGCTTAGTAAATATGTGAATCACTCTGATGTGGACAGAAGAAAAATCAGAATGCATATATTCTGCCCAGATAAACTCCCAGCTTTCCATTACAAGACCATTAACAAACGTTCCAGAAACATGTGATTCACAGATGTCTTGCACATTCTGCTGTCTTGAAACTGATGGACCATTAACAGGTGTTGCACCTTCTGGTGTTTCAAGGTTTCCACTGATACATATATGGCACCAATCATAATTCTCCTTAGCAGGATAAGACTATCCGTAAACATGAGTTGGTCGACCTTTTATACTATAGCAATGTATGTATTTACTCCATATGTTCAGAATGAGTAGCTTTCCAAAATCTGCACCTCATATTAAGTGAAACAATATGATCCTATTACAGCTGCCATATTGAACTTAAAATGTTTAGCTCATACAACTGTATATTTGTTTTGAAAGGTTCTATTGCGAAAGAGCAAGAAAAAGCACTAAGAAGCTCTACCATGTGTTCTAGTCAAGTAATGGGAACAACGATGCGTAAGAACTCCGTGGTTCGTCAGAACGACTATATGCAAGCTGATACTCCATTGTCTCCATCAATTAATGAAGTTAAGCAACGAACCAAGGAGGATGAACCAAGTAAGTTTTTTTCAAGTCTGTTAAGTTTTTGCTTGCATTTATAATTTAATTATTAGTAATATGATTTTATTTCTCTAGTTGCTATTGGGAAGGGACAAGAAGGAGGACTTAAAAACGTTACCATGTCTTCTACTCAAGGAATGGGAACGCTACGTAAGAACTCCATGGTTCTTGAGAAAGCATATATGCAAGTTGATACTACATTTTCTCCATCAACTAATCAAGTTAAGGAACGAACCAAAGACGCTGAAACAAGTAAGTTTTTTTCCAAGTATGTTGACTTTTAATGGAGTTAAGAAGTGCACCAAAGAGGTTGAAAATTTTTATTATTCCTTTTGGCATAACCTACAATCCAATAATGAGGGAAAACAGAGAAATCGTTTGAAATTTAATCACGCATTATTTCTTGCTCTTGAGGGTAGACAAGGTGCTGCTCCGTCTCCCAGTTCAACTTTGAAGCAACTCTTTCAGGACAAGGAACATATTCCTCGAGATTCTCGATAAGCTCAGTTGGTGTTGGCGCAGATATGATAATTTGACGATCATTGGGCTTGATGAAGCCTTCCTCCACAGCTTTGTCAATAAATGACAATAATGAATTGTAATATCCATCCACATTCAGCAACCCTACTGGCTTATCATGAATGCCAAGCTGTACCCAACTAATTACTTCAAGTAGCTCATCGAGTGTGCCATAACCACCTGGTAAAGCAATAAAAGCATCAGCATGCCTCGCCATTTCTGCTTTTCTTTGATGCATATTTGCAACTATCTTCACTTCTCCTACCGTTTCACCAATTAACTCTCTTTGCATGAGTGTCGTGGGAATAACTCCAATAACATGCCTACCACCATCATGAACTGCTTGTGAAACCAAACCTATTAGGCCTATGCTACCTCCCCATAGACTAAATCAATTTTTCTTGAGACAAGTTCTTTGCCTAGCTCAATTGCAGCATCTTGATAAGTACTTTTCTTCCCTTGACTACTCCCGCAGAACATCAATTTTCTTGAATTTTGACACCATAACATCACTTTCCATTTCCATTTTCTTAAGGTTTTTGTAGTTTTTTTCTCTATTGTAATTCTGCGCCACTTAAGAATTGTGTGGAAAATGATTTGAAAGTGTAGGGTATTTATAGAAATTTTTTGGGGTTTGAAAAAATATTTGATTAGTTAAAAAATAAAATTGGCTCCCAACTATCATATAGCCGTTGGGCTCAACGGTCATATAGCCGTTGGGCCCAACGGCTATTTTTAATTAAATTCACATTTTCAATTCAACGGTCTTGTTAGGGTTTTTTAAGAATAAAGGGGTTTTATACAATATGTATGATTAAATTTATAAAATTGAATGTTATTATTATAGTTCTTACCAAATTATGCAGTTGTAGGATCATCTAATCCTAAAAAGGTAAAACGAGTTTGAGGGAGCAACAAGTGCAGGGAAGTTGCATCACTTGAAGTCGGTCAGTAGTTGAAAGTAACCTTTCACAATAATAGAACGGTTGGAAAAATAGCAATCTGTTTTTGAGACACTTGGGAAAAATAATTCGTGACAGTAATATGTGTCCATTGGCTGTATCATGTTGGAGTGATATTAATAAACAAAATTTGAATCACATGTGGGCAGCTATTGAGGTAACAAATGTAGTCGATAGTATGAATGGCCATTTGGACCTTTTTTGGGTTCTTTTTATCTAATGTTGTGTATTGATTATTGTAGGATAAATTTGAGAGATGATATGAATGATCATCGTGGTCATATATTTGGATGGATGAACGAGTTGTGGAACAAATGGAGAGGACATTTGCATAGTAAGTATGTTAGAAATAAGTCAATGGTACATGCTCTTAAATGTAAACCAGAGAGAGCAGAGAAAAAGGTCTGGGAGTGGTTAGTTAAGGAACATTTTTGTTCTGAAAGTTTTCAGGTATTCTATTTCGTAGCGCTATATTACTTTCTTTATAATTGTGTGTGGATTACCTGCTACTTCTTCCCTATAAACTTAATTTGTTGATGCAATTTCAGAATTTGCATTTGAATAGATGCTAAGCTTATTATTTAAGAATAATACAGGCAATAAGCAAAAGGAATACAGCAAACCGAGCAAATTTGACAATGCTTCATCATTTTGGTAGCAAGCCTATTCGAGAGATAATGTATCAACAGGTAGTATCAAAAATTATTATCATAACAAAATACTTATGAGGTTTTATTTGAAATGTTCTCTTTCATGTAAAGGGAGGGAAAGATGGCAATCCTCCAGATTTGGGGACTATTTTCTATGAGATTCGTAAGAAAGGCAACAAGCTTGTTGAACCTGAAGCAATTGAAAAACATGTGCGTTTGGTAAATTAAAATTTTAAATTGCTTAAAATTATTATGGGTTCTGATTGAAAATGTCCTTTTATCTATCGTGTAGGCTAAGATCGAAGAAATTGTGAAAGCAGATCCATCTCTACCTACCATAGAGATTGTAGAAAAGTGTTGGGGACCTCAAAATCGTAGTCATGTAGTTTGCTTTGGCGGTGGAGTTAAGGCAAAAGTTATGAAAGGGGGCACTTCTTCAAAGACTGAATTACCGTCCGCTCTATGTTCAACTCGAGAGGACAATAAATCCTTGATTGAGGAAAACAAATCATTGAATGATTGTTTGTCAACCTTAGAAGATGAGATGGAAAAAATAAGAAAAATGCAAGAATTTTTTGCTGCTCAACAATCTCATATCCCTCATACAACCGCGCCCGTTTCAACTGAATGAGACTGGCTTATTTTACTGTCCAAGTAAGTACTTATTTTACTTGGGGTGTGGGGGGGCTTGAGTATTTCTTGCTGATGCTTGGATTATAAGTAAATGAGCTGCTTCACATAGTATACTTTCTTAAACAAAGAAGATGTATGACTGAAAATGCCGACTGCTATTTCTGAAACTGTTTTGCTGCTGCTGCTTGTGTTTTTTTCTGAAGCTATTTTGCTGCTTCAATTTCTCACTCGTAAAAATTATCTTTGGAAAGATTTACCCACTTGTATAAACTTGACATGTTATGCAACTCTATCATGTTATGTTATTGTGCCAGAGCATGTAGTTTAACTTAAGGATTAACTTTTCAAAACTTTGTTCTGACAGATTTTTGATGATTCAAGTTACAAGACAAGATGCAAGTTTAGAAGATGCACAAGCTTATTATTATTTTGCTAAGAGCGTTATGTAAAGCTTGACATCATATTCTAGCTCAGGATGTTAATCTGTTAAGTTTTTTTGTTTAAACAATATTGAAACTATTGACAATATTCTAGCTCGGGATGTTATTTGGTTAAGATTTTATTGTTTTGCAAATATTGAAATTATATTTATTATACTTTGTTCCTTTTCGGTAATAATTTTATATTTAACAATGAAATATATACTTTTATGATATTAAGTTTCAGGTTGTACCATTGGTGGTAAATTAGAGATACAAATATAATATTGTTTGGTCTAAACGTTAATTTAGGATGATTTAGTTGCTTGTCTCTAAAGGTTAATCAAGGACGGGTTAGTTTCTCGTCTCTAAAGATTAATTAAGGACGAGTTAATTGCTTTTCCAAATAGAGTAATTTAGGACGAGTTAGTAACTCATCGCAAAAACGTTTTAGCGATCACAAACTAACTACTTTTTAAAAATGAAAGTCATACATTTGGGATGACATATATGGTCTCTAAAAGTGTTTTTGCGACCGGATATGTTACCGTCGCTAATGACATTTAACGGCCAGTTAGAGCACCTCGTCGCAATTGACTTTTAGCGAAGAAGGCTATTAGGACGAGCCGCGACGAGCATTTTCCCGTCCTAAAAGGTCATTTGCGACCAGAATTGGACTTTTAGGGACCAAATTTCCCTTCCCTAAAGGCTGTTTTTCTTGTAGTATACGATGAATAGGTAGTTCAGAAGCACGATACATCACGTATCTATAGAAACTTAAACCAAGGCAGAAGATAACGCACCAACTAACAATTCTCCCTTCAACATGCGAACAAGTACCACCATTGCTAACCCCAAAAATATATCTATAAATCCAATATTATATTCAGCTCGCAAGCAGTCGGCAAATATATAAAAATATAAGGTACAGGATAGCAGTAGGCAAAAGTAGGCTTCATCGCACTCCAAAAGATGAGGCAAGGCTGCTGCAAGTGCTCAGTATTAGCCCAATCTCAATTACAGTCTATATATTCATGCATGTACTCTTACTCAGTCATACTCATGGTATTTAGTTATTAGTGTGCATGCATATGAACCTATGCATTTCAGCCTACCTCACTGAGTATACCAGTACATTCAAAGCACTAACACATGCTTTTCTTTGTTGTTGTTGTTGTTGTTGTTGCTGCTGCTGCTGTTGTTGTTTTCTTCGAACTCACTCAACGAGAGATGATCACACAGAGTTTTTAGAAGCAAGAGAATATTTTTCTTATGCAAAAAATTTTCATACTAAACTTGTGGAAAAAATGCAAGTTTATATAGCCATAAAGTGCCCCTTTTGAAAGGTGGCAATGGTTCATCCGAAAAGGTGTATCCTTTGAAAGATTCATGTCTTTTTATTCAAAACATTGTCTTTTTCTGTACAGTCACAATTAAGAGTTATGTCTATTCATTCAAAACATTGTGTCTTTTTTTTTCCAGACATTCACAACTATCTGAAATAATGTGTCTTTTTGTCGAAGGGTTGTGTCCCTTCATTTTTCATTCACACCAATTTAACCCAACATATACTTGTTACCAGAAAAGAATACACAGGAGATCTTAGATTGATATCCCTCACCTACTACTTTTTCAATCAAAGCTTGTTGTATCAGTGTATATAATCTTAATTATTTGTCACTAATTACGCAAGTTATTATTCGACTATCTTCTTATCTGTTGAGCTTCTAGCTTCAAACATGAATGTTAATAGCAGTGGGTTAAAAGTGGATCTCAACTGCATAGCCAAACTCTAGCATTGTGAAGCAATATTATAATCATTTATATTAATAAATCATAAGAGAATTTTCTTCTGAAGCTACATTCATATATTCAAGTTGATTACTTTATTATATTCACAAAGATTTAAACATTCAAAGTGAAGATAATAGGTGGAATTTGAATGACAGAACAAAATGATACAACTTAGAGACATGAAAATTTATCTAAACAATATATGCATTTTTTAATATCAGAAGAAAAAAAAGCCAAGATAGATTCAAAACATCGGTTCACCATAAAATTTGTGACCATCAGAAAGCAAAGTAGTATTCTTGATCAATAAAATCAACGTAATAAAAAAAGAAATTTAACCCCTAGAAACCATCAAGTTACTCGACAATAAAAACTTGTTACTGTACCCAAAAAGGAAATCTTAAACCGACAGAAACACAAAGGTGCATGGGAGATTCAACAACAAAACTTATTTACAAATATTAAATAAAATTGTTATTCTTAAGGACAAATACTCTGATAATATTTAATTTTGTGACCATTCATCTTTAAGGAAGATGACAAGCTCTAACTTTATAATAAATATCTCTACAATTTTATTGAAAAAAAAAAATCTTTATCCAATTTATTTATATTTTAGTGTCGTTGTATATTTGTGGTGCATAAGCTATAGTAAAACAAAGAACTTTTAAATCTTAATAAATTTGGGGCTCCTAAACAATGAACAATTGAACTGCATGTGCGATTTAAAATTTTAAAGTAATACCTCGTTTTGTTAGATCAACAAATCCCACATCAAAAACATCCAATTACATGTGTTATTCAAAATCATATCAGTCTCACATCAAATATTATTATATGTAAATTAAGAGTTTCATTATACCACGCCAATGCAAAAAACAAAACAAAAAAACACTAGACACAAAGAAATAATAATCTTCTTTTAATGCTATCATATTTTGCTTTAATTATATGCATATTGGTTATTGACAGTCTTGGGATGTATGTAAGTAGGAATGGTTGAACATCACGAGAAGATAGGCTGATTTAACAATTTAATTGAGAAGGGACGCTAGATGAAATGTCATTCTAAATAATGAGTTAGTGGAAAATGTTGTTAGTTCCTTTCTTATCTTTTTTTGATAAAATATTCATGCTTTTTTTTTTTTTTTTAAATATATGTGATTATTTTGATTGAGTTAAATATATGTGATTATTACATATAAACACATTGTTATAAAAATGGTGATATTAAATATGCCAGGTATTAAATGAGTGGATTGATTTAAGTTTGGGAGAGGAAAAAAGTCGCGATAATGTCATTTGTGAAACTTATATTTTTCTAATTTTATTAGGAAAAGTCATTATCCTCATTTTAAGAAATTTATTTTCTCACAGGAAATATTCCATAAATTCTAACCAATCAAACCTGAAAAAATTTAAGAACATTTTCTGAAAATTATTTTATCCCCTGCCAAACACACCCTAAATGACTGCTAATACCATTCATTTCAAATCTTGTCATAACCCATGATAGATTGGATAAACATGATGGACAATTATCTAGAAAATGATTATTTGTTTATTTCTCTTGCAACTTATGGTTATGAATTATTTAGACGATAAGTTTTAAAAATCTTTTAGATTGAGCGAACGTTATATCACAGTATAATATTTGTCAATGAGATTGAGTAATATATAAGTAAACATTATATCCGAATTTAACATTATCTGAAATAATATTTTTAAGAGCAATATATGCCCAACATCTAAAAATAGTACTAACAAACTAAAAATAATGACCTAAAAAACAACATTCTTAGAATTGTCTGATTTAGTTTCTTTTCTTAGTTTTTCTATTATAGTAACAACATAAATAAATCCTTTGATATCACTAACTGATTTCTATTGATCTTATCATTAAATTTTATTGATCCATTTTCTTTTATGAATTGTTATCCTAATCATTTGAAGTTTAGCAGATTCATTATAAAAAAAAACTTAATTATCTTCCCTTAAGTAGAATGATATAAATAGCAAGTGATTCAATACATTGCAAGAATTACCAAAAACAAAAATTTTGTTTTTATATAAATTTGAAGAATCCTCTTCGCCTTATTATTATTTTCTCACTATGGCTAATAATTCACTGCTCTAAATTGTCTTAATTTTATTGATCATTCCTCTTGAACTTTCAACAGCAAAATGTCTCTTTAGCCCAAGGTATAGAATTCATATAATCAACAATCTTCCTGTTGGTTCCGCACCGCTAAAAATGCATTGTGCATCTGGAGATGACGATCTGGGAGAATATTTTCCGGTGATAAATGAAGATGTCAATTGGTCATTTTGCGGAAGTATTTTTGGAAAAAGTTTGTATTTTTGTCACTTTTGGTGGGGATGGGACGTAAAAAGTAAAATATTCGATGTATTTAATAATCAAGAAACGTGTGTCGATGGGGGACAAATCCCTTATGGAACAAGGCATTGTGTATGGATAGTGAAATCAGACGGTTTTTATTTGGGACATTATAATGAATATGGGGGTATCGATATGTATCACTATACTGATTGGTCTTATACTTAGGGCATGTGGTGTATTTTTTATTGTAGAATTATGGGGAAAATAATATATGCATTTTATTGTGGATGTTCTTGTACATATGAAAATAAAAATAAAAATGATTTCAATGGTTACCGTACTTACGAGAATTATAGCCTATAATTTTATCGGTTATTTCAAGGGCTCCAATAGGCAGTGCTTGAGCAAAAATTTGCATGTCTAAATAAGGGGTTTCCGTACCATACTTTGCTAATGCATCTTCTACAAAGTTCTTGTTGGGTGTGAAAAACCAAAGTCCCACCTCGGTAGCTGAAGTGATTGAGAAGCTACAGGTGAGGCCTTTTTGGAAAAACCATGCGGGCTTGACCTGAAGCGGACAATATCACACCATATATATATTCGGTCTGACGATTAGCTACCTGCAATCTACGTTACTCGGATTCGTCAAAAATGTCAATGGGTGCGTGTGAGCGTGTCGAATTCTCCACAATTAGTGTATTTTGAAGAATCCGACACGAGTGCGGCATAAAAAATGAAGAGGCCGCACAACTTAGCCTGCAATCAACAACCAAATGCAAGTGATGAACACGTATATAGTAGTAACATTCATAAGGATTTGAACCACAAATTGAGAATCAATTTCAATGTAAATGTGCTGAATATTAGGATTATTATCAATAGTATTGCTGGCAAAAAATTTCAGTTTTTTAACCATCTGAGTTCTTTGTACTGTACATTCAACAACGAATGCTTTCTTGTTATTCCACCATGTATATGAGATAATTTATCCCATCATTGTGGTGTAAATGGTGGGATAAGTTATCCCGATATTAACAAATACCTTCAACCGAACACATTACATTTACGAAGAAACCTGCTCCGCGATGATTGAGAGTTACGAAGGAAGCTGAACAGAAGAGAAGTTAAGAATACAACTACATATTAAAGTGTATATTTCATGTATCTCCCCATTCATCCGCTCAACGCTTTCATAAGAATCCCATATACAACACTCAGAAGCGACTGCGTTGGGCAATCCGAAAGCAAGATAGCCTCAAAAGGAAAAATAGTAAGCGAAGTTTGCTTGATGTATTAGCGCGGCTGATGGCTCTGCCAAGTTTAGAAAGAAGAATTTAACAGCAAAAAATCCAATTAGCCAACGTTAATCTTAATTATCAAAAGCTTATTGCAGTACTCTATATTAAGCATAAACTAGGTCATAAACACAAGAAAGTCTGTGGATTCACGCCGTGGAAGCTGCCATTAATGCTGCAAAAATATAAACAGCTCGTGCAGGGAAAAAAATGGAATACCATCACATGTATGATCAGATGAGAAAACTCCAAAACGTTTGCTGGAATTGCTGTATTTATTTCTGCAACAACCGTAGTTCTTCTCTGTTCAACTGAATTTGAAGTCCAAGTGAGTAAATAGGGAAGTAAAACATCTAGTACCCTCCTGAACTATGACCAAATTTGCTACGACATACTCACTTCATGGAGGTCCTATTATCCCTGAACTAAATTTTAGCCTATTTTTGTCAACCTATTTAGATTTAGCTAACGTGACACATTTTGTCATTTTTTTTAGCTCACGTGACACCTTTAATGCCGGCCTCATTTTATGTAGTAAAGGTTCCACGTCACCACAAAAGGTGACAAAAATACGTTAAAATTGAGTTGGGGGTAATAGGAGTCCAGTGAAGTTGAAGTGTGTTATAGCAACTTTGGACATAGTTTGGGATACTGGATGCTTATCTCTAAATAGGGAGCAGCCCATTATCAATTATGCAAAATTATGGTAAAGGGTTTAAGTATAAATTTCCAAGATACAATATTGAGACCTCCAGCCATTGATGAGACTTGAGGGAGCCTTTGAGTAACCGGTAAAGTTACTCCCATGTCATCGGCAAGTCACAGATTCAGGTCTTGCAATACAAGGTAAGACTGCATACAATAAACTCTTATAGTCGGGCCCTTCCCCGGACCTTGTAAAAAGCAGGAGCTTTAATGCACCGAGCTGCCTCTTTTTTTTTTAGCCATTGAAGAAACTTGTGGAGCTTAGCTTCTTCAGGAGTCGCCATTGCCAAAAACATAGTTCAAGCTTCTGTGTCCAATGATTCTCCATTATACATTTAAAAAGCCAAATTCTTGACATGATCATATATACATGATCCCTTACCAAGAAACTAACGAATTAAACTCACCTATAATAATGAGGTACATGATCAAACAATCAAGAGGTACTCAAAACAATATATTATACAAATTTGTACTGCCAAAAAATCATTCTTTCCAAACAATATGTCAATGCATAGATTAATATGAATTTCTTTTGACATCACATAGACACTCATCGCTAAAAAATACAACGAGAAGATGAAAGCAAAACACCATTTTAATGACAAACAAATATCATAGATGTCTACTAGCTACCATAACATTACATTAAATGCCATTACCTATTTATGAAAAATCATCTAATCTAGAATGTAAGACAATCTAATCTAAAAGATAAAGACTAGTAACAAGTTTGAGCTAATTAGTATACAACAACCAAATTCATGAAGCAGATTGAGACATATATAAAGAGGAGAAATCATAGAGGAATTTGACACACCACGACTACTGATCCTAAGAATTTCGTATACTTGGTTATTATAAGAAAAGGGCAGCCCGGGGCATTAAACCTCTCACTATATGCACAGGGTCCGGGGAAGGGCCCACCACAAGGGTGTATTATATGCAGTCTTACCTTGCATTTCTGGCAGAGGCTGTTTCCAAGGCTATACGAAAAAAACTAAAGAGGAAATCTGATGAAATTGTTTTGAAGAACAAAATTGGAGATATAGTAACATATCATGATGAAGAGGAGAAATCAAAAATAGTGAAGAGATTTTTAAGCCACTAAAAGCTCCTTTTTTAGAGGCTAAAGTTTAATTGCTTGTGATTAGTATTAACTATAATTATTATTGTGTAAATTCATTGTAAACTTTTTGCATAAATTTCAAGAAATTAAACCCTCCATTCACCTTGTAAATTCCTTATTATTTTCTCATAATGGCTAATTCATTGATCTACATTTTCTTATTTTTATTGATCAATTTTCTTGAATTTTCAACAGCAAAAACATGTTTATTTAGCCCAAACTACGAGGTTCATATTATCAACAATCTTCCTGAAGATTCTGCACAACTAAAAGTGCATTGTGCATCTGGAGATAACGATTTAAAAGAATATTTTCCGGGGGTAAATGAAGATGTCAATTGGTCTTTTTGTGGGGATGTTTTTTGGAGAAAGTTTATATTTTTGTCACTTTTGGTGGGGTTTGGATGTAAAAAGTAAAGTTTTTAATGTTTTTAATGATAAGAAACTTGTGTCAAAGATGGAGAAGTCCCATATGGGTCAAGGAAATGGGTATGGGTCGTGAAATCAGATGGTTTTTATTTGGGACATTATAATGAAAATGGGGGTATCGATATGAATCGATATACCGAATGGTAAGAAATATGATGTATTTTTAATTTTAGTATTATGGGGAAAATAAAATTATTAATTTTTTCGCAGATGATGTTCTTGTAAACGTAAAAAGTAAAAACAAGAATGAATTGTAGTGGTTAGATTGCTTATTTTATTGATTTTTTTTTTTTTTTTTTGACAATTTACGAACCATTTTATTAATTAATCACCAGTAAATATTTACAGACCTAATAATATACTACTCTATAAGTGATAAAACAAGAATGAATATTAATTGTCTCATCGTTTAAATTATTCGACACAACGTAATATTATTTACTTGATCAGTGATGGAGCCATATATTCAATCAAGAATCATTAATTGAATCCTTTTTGACGAAAAAACAAACTGTCTAAGGATACTTATTTGGAACCAAAATAAAAAGACTATACGATCAATTATTATGGGTTGGGGTGTACATATATATTATTTTAGTGGAACCAAAAGATTTAATTTTGATATTTTTGCAAATTGATAAAAAAATTTATTTTAGTGAAAAAATAATATATTTATACCAATCACGTGAAAATGAATGGCTTCAATAAAACTATATTTTAAGAAACCTCGCGAATCACGATAATTTCACTAGTTTCTTTTATAAACTTCTATCTCCCCAATCATTTGAAGTATAACAATATCATTACGAAAAGAGAAAGTGATTCGATGCATTGAAAAAATTAACCATAAGCAAAAATATTACTATTTCACGAACCCTCTATTCACCTCGTAAATTTGTTATTATTTTCTCCCAATGGCTAATTCGTTGATCTACATTTTCTTATTTTCATTGATAAATTCACTTGAATTTTCAATAGCAAAAAAATGTTTATTTAGCAAAGAGTACGAGGTTCGTATTATCAACAATCTTCCTAAAGGTTCCGCACCACTAAAAATACATTGTGCATCTGGAGAAAGCGACGCAGAATATTTTCCAGCGATAAATGAAGATGTCAAATGGTCTTTTTGTGGGAATATTTTTGAAAGGAGTTTGTATTTTTGTCACTTTTGGTTGGGGAATGAAAAAAGTAAAGCTTTTGATGTTTTTAATAATAAAGATACTTGTGTCAAAGATGGACAAATCCCATACACAAGGCAATGTGTATGGATTGTGAAATCAGATGGTTTTTATTTGGAACATTATAATCCGTATGCGAATTATATCGATCAGTATCTTTATACTACTTGGTCTTGGGGAATATGATGTATTTTTTATTGAAGAATTATGGGGTAGATAATAGAGTATTATTAGTTTTATCGTAGATGTTCTTTTACAAGTAAAAAAGAAAAATAAGAACGAATTCTGAAGTAAAATGTCTTTTAAGATATGAATTCGTCTCGCAGGTATAATCACTACAACAAATTTGATTATTTGAGACGAATTATTTTGTCACTTATAAGTCATATTTCATCACAAAAGATTTAACGTGACGAAAAAAATTTCGTCAATCAATCGTCTCAAAAAGTGGGTCGCTAAAAGTTGATAAAGACGATTTAATGCTTCGTCGCTAAATTTTTTTATAAATTAACTACAAAAAAATAAATCGTCCCTAAATGTATAACATTTATGACGAATATGTTTGTCATAAGAATATAATTTTTTTGTAGTTGATGATGTGTTTTTGTCACTAAAAAGTTATTAATACCGACAAAATTTCATCGTCCCTAATTATTTAGTTCAATCAGCGACGACATTAGTCGTCTCTAGAGTTACATATATTTCGTGGTTGAACAAATATATTTTCGTCACTATTGACAACTTTTTGTATACAACAAAAATTTCGTCCTTAAATGTATGAATTAGTGACAAATTTATTATTATAATAAAGAATAATAATTTTGTAGTTAAATCTACCATTTTGTCACTAAAAATAGTATTTTTTATCGACGGCGTAGAATCGTCACTAAATTATTATGATTACCGACAATTATGATTGTCATTAAAGACAAAACTAATTTGTATCAAATAAAAAGGAAGATATTGATACAAATACATTTGTCACTAAATATAGTCAAACTTATGATAAACTAGTTTATTTCGTGACAAAAATAATTGTCTTGAAAAGTCTAATTTAATCGTTGCTAAAAATTATCTTTGATAATAAAATCTTTTGTCACCAATTACAATAAAACTATTAATTATTTCATAGTTATATTATTTTTTAATTAGAATTGAATAAATTAAAAATAAAATTATAAAAAATGTTAGATTGATAAAATTCAATCACAATCATACAATTAAAAAAATTAAAATTGTACAAAGGTAATATCTCCTCACAACGCAAAGAAAAGTAAAACTAGTCCAACACAAAAGATATCTAACTGAAATATAGTACTAAATATTACTCCTATTCTAAACTAAGATAGATATGTAGAGGTTTCTTCCAAAGTACCAACAACGCAAAGAAAAGTAAAACTAGTCCAACACAAAAGAAATCTAACTGAAATATAGTACTAAATATTACCCCTATTCTAAACTAAGGTAGATATGTAGAGGTTTCTTCCAAAGTACCAATAACGTATTGAGCTTGCAATTGGTCTTCATTCAACTCTCAGTTTTACACCTGTGGAAAAGAGAAGAAAATTAAGATTGATGATGATGCTTTCATATTTGATAGTCAAAATGACTACATGCTATTGCTGCTCCAAGCCACAACTAGAATTCATTAAACATGTAATTATGAAAAACTAGGCAACCCAAAAACTAGATAAATACTATAAACATCACTATAACAACAGTAACATACCCGATGTATTCCCACAAAGTGAGGTTTGGAGAGAACAAAGTGTTTATGCTTTTCATAAGTTACTGACCTAAATAAATTATTATCTATTATCCTCTCCCCAAAAACAAACTATAAGTTACAACAAACTATCATGTATTATCCCCACCCTAAAAACAAACCATCTCCTGAAAGAAGAAACTTCATAAGGAACTCACTTCAAAAGGAAAAAAATACCAACTATCTCCTCTGTAGAAACAACATGAGACATTCACCAACAGAAACACAAAAATATCAGCTCACTGACAGACAATATTCCCCACTACAGATCAGAAAAGGAAATCCTGAAGACAGAAAAATAAAAGACCTGACTCCCTCTTTCATAAACCCAGCAGAACCTACAATTTAATTTAACACTAGATTGTCAATATTGATGAGGTTTTCTTTTTACTGCTCAAGGCTCAAGCTAGCTCATTGAGGAACTGATCCCAAAAATTAGCAATACTGTGATTTGCAAAGTTGTTAAGAGTTGCAGTCGAGATAAGCTAAGGTTCATGCATTCAGTATTAAGAACACGAGATATGTGATTATTCACTGATTTTTTTTCTACAAATAAGATACAAAAAGGTCCAATTTGGAATAAGAAAGCAATCCTTTGCAGTTTTAGCTCAGTAATTGTCATATTCTCCATCCTTAATAGAGAAATAGAAAATAATCCCGAATGTATGCTTAAATTTAAAATGAGCAAGGTAAAGCAAGTTGATAAAATTGGGAAAAAAAATCAGGACAACGAAAGATTAAGGGACAATAGCCAGGGTTTCCCTTCAGAAGATGTGCTTGAATTTTGACGGGTGAAATTATTTGGGCTTTATGAGCCACCAGTCCACTTATCACATAATAAGTCTCTAACACAAGTATTGCTTGTTTTATCTCAAACATAAGTAAATACTTAGCTCAGCCAACCTAAAAGAAGCAACAAAATGGAAGAATCAACAATGCTTGCACTGAATGTATGACTGTAATAGAGACATGGAATAGAGGCAAAGAGATTATCAAAACAGTGATATTTATTAAATAACACAAATGCACTAGGGACGATGAATTTGGACTTGATAATAAGCCATCTAATAGAGTTCACTCTCTGGATGAGCGACCAGAATGCTGCTTACTTGGTTAACACAGAAATCAAGTAGTTCGACACACTATCCACTTTACTTTAAGAATTTAGCCCATCTCAGCATGACATCTTTTAACAGTATGTTAGAACAAAGTTGAAGATGCAAACGTAATCTACTTGTGCAGAAAAACAAAAAATAAAAACATACATTTCTGTTTTTTACTTCTTTTATCCTTTCCAGTCAATATATGTAAAACTTCAATTTTAACAACTCTATTAGCAACAGACCCACCAAGAACATGTTAGAACACGTTGATGCACATAATTTATATATTTAATAAAGAGAAATTAAATAGAACTTATCATATAAATTTATGTTACCTCTAACTTTGACCACGATGGGCTAACAAGAAGTTGTATTTTCTTAAGCATTTCCTCTTGGTGTGCCGCTACAGTATTTAATTGAGAATTTAATGCTTCAATATGCGACTGCTGGTCTTGTATCTGTGATTGCTGGCTTTCTACCACAGTTTCAGCTGCATTTAATCATTTCTGTAGCTCATTTTGGGCACTAGCAACTTCCAGTTTTGCCTTTTTGAGGGAGTCTTCTAACTCTGTTGTTCTCCTTTGTGTTGCCCTTGTAGTATTAGGTTTAGGACCATAGCCAAGACCTTTTATGTACCCCGAATTTGTACCAAGTACAACATCCACAATTTCATCAATAGTCATGGAAGACTCTCCAGAAGTATATAGAGCTTGCAAATCTTTCATGTTGTTCTGCATATAATAGTAACACATTTAAAGGAGAAGACATGAAGAATATTAATAAATAAATGCAATGGTATGTTACTAAAATACTAATTTTTTACATAGTTAGTCTCAGCTTCTTCAGATGACCATCCTTTTTCATTCTTGTAATGAGTACTCTTGTAGAACTCAATTCTGTCAGGCTCTACACCTTCAGATTCCTTTTCACCCTACATAACAATAAAATAATATGAAAAAGTATTTAGAGGTATCTGACTGAAATGGGCTACAACTTACATACCTATTCTCTTATTTATCAAACACCACAATATTAAATAGTACCAAAGTGTCATTAGTAAAAAGAACTAAAATGGTATAACTTACAATTTCAGCACGAGCTGCTACAAACGCTTTTGATCCCATGAAATAGTTATATTTAAGCTTAGTTCGATTGACCTTGTTTATTTCGCATCGTTTCTACAAAGAAAATATAAACATCATAACTTAAATGACGAAAATAACATGAATATAAATTACCTTGTGCTCTGGATTGTTCCATATGTCACAAAGCTTATTTCAATTTTCTGAGGTCATGTGTTCGACTTCCATTTTACGAGCCTCTTCCATAGAGCGTGCACTTTCAAATTTTTGTTTTAACTTGTATCGCCATTGTCGGCTTCTATTTTTCAGAATATCCTCGCGGCTATCTTTCACATAATGCTCGTCCAAATTAATGTCAAACCTCTCCTAAAAAATAAAGAAGTATTGAAGAAACACACAAAACAATTGAAATCCCTTTTAGATTAAAATTATAATCATAACATCTGCTAACATGCTTAGTACCTTAAAACTCTAATGCCCTTAAAAGCATAGATTGCAGAAAGTTGCATTTTGTTATGTTTTTGATGTAATCAATTATACCCAAATGACACTGTCACTATAATTGATGTTTTAGACTCAATGAAGTTTGGAGTACTATATATAAGGTTTCAATACAACCCATGTACTGTTCTGATCAACCAAACATAGCTGTTATAAGTAATAAAACAATGTGCTTATGTTTAACTCAGAGCTGCAAATAGTCTTTATAAGTTGTATGACTGTGTTTTTAGCAACTCAAATATATAGTCTTTTAATTTATATCCATATTACAGAGCACTTGGGCACCACCAGTGTGAACGAACTGTTTGTCATGTAATAGATTTTAAAGGAGTATAGAATACTTACGTGACATCTAATTAGTGCTGCATCTTTGTCCTCTCTTGTAAGTTCCTTCCACTTGCTTGGAAGTGGAAGAAAATTTCGAGCAATTATCCCTAATTCATTGGATAGTTTGGCTGATTGAATTGGCTTTGTTGGCCTTCCTTTACCAATCGGGATCTCTATTTTCATCTTGCTTCCCATAGCCTTCTTCATTTTTTTGAGTCCTTTCCCTCCAGTCTTGCCACGACCTTTCTTGAGCCTAGCGGAATCATCGGACAATGAAAAAACATCAATTCAAACTACCACCTAACTCTAAAAATGACAAGAGTATATATATATATAGATATATTTATAAAACAACAACAAACCACATTGATTAGAAAAGAAGTAAAGAACATATCCAGTCTGCTTTCGATCAACTAAAACATATTTCAATATTTTCCAGTGATAGTATCATCGCATTAGGTACATCCTTCTCGAAACAAACGGTTTACCAAGATGCACCTCTAGTGACAGGTCGTGAAACCAGAGTGCCTCCGGCTATAACTGACCCTAAAACTAATATTATGGACTATAACCCTAAAATTCAGATGCAACAAGTTCAAAATTCTGTAGTTATGCAAGTGTTTTATACCCAACAAACAACTGCAACACTTCCCTCTCAGTACCAAACTATGACCCCCACCACTGTGGTTTTATTATTACAAGCTACAGCATAGCTAGCTGCGGAGAATACAACGACTCAGAACAAAACTTCATAGCCTTTATAGATAAAACTAAGCAGTTCAAATATGTGTTATCAAGTGTAATTTTTTTTACAGTACGGAGTATATTATGCCAAAAAGTAAGGGTATTATGGGATTCCTCATCCTACAACATGTTGTTGGTTTTGATGGTGCTAAGAACATACTTGTTTGTAGTGTCATAAGGTAAAATGAAGAACAATCTTGCAATTGCTTTCCATGTAGTTATTGACCTCCTTGTGGTCATATAGTCTTAATATTAACTGGTATTGAATAATAAAAAGCCTATTAGACTAATTCTTTGGTCAACAACGTTCACTTCGTTACATGCCCAAAGAAAGTTTTAAGCCAAGGGATCAGATCTGGATCAGAAGCCATAAAGTTAGAAGGATAACATAATATGCATCAATCTAGCTAGGGAGGTCCATGGTATTTTTCGAAATAAGGCTCTCAAAAATATACCTTTTTTTGTGCAACAAACTGTCAAAGCATGTTCCTTTAGTGGTATTGTTCCGACATGCTTGGCTCTCTCCTTCGTAGAGGACTAAAGTTTTGCTTTGTGGGAAGTTAGAGTGAGGTGTGAAAACAATATATAGCACATAGACGTTGTATGCCACAGTAGGTCATCAAACTATTTGTTGGCACCGTTTATGGAGATAGCAGCAAGGATCTTGTTTTAGTAGTGCTAATGTAATTTTGCACCTTTTGGCTTTAGACAAGTTAAACTAGTATCTTGCGTTAACTCCAGTTCTAATAGCCCCATAGCACCAGAATAAAGCTTCATGATGTTTCTTCAGGAAGGCAACCCTTGTGCTAATAAAAATTATTGGTCATTCAAAACTAAGTGTCTTATGGTTGTTTGGCAGCACCATAAGCCCCATGTCAACATTCAGTTACTAAGCAAAAATCAAAATCAATTTTACAAAGAAATAGTCTTAAAACACCAGTACAGACATATCACTTCTAACTTCTAAAGACATGAACAGTTCCTCCCACAATAAAGACAGTACACCTACTAAAATCACTTGATGCACTACTCTTGATCCAAGTAGTTATTCGACACTAACAAGAGATTTTGGTTGATACTTCGTCATCCATTTACAATGAGGTTAAGCCACTAATCTGTATATTTATTCTATGGTTAGTCTGGGGTATCTCGGCAGAGAAGGTTTAACATTAGATGGTACATGACTGGACAAATTCACCATATTCTGCAATCCATTGACAAGAAGATTGATTTCTGTTGACGGATAAAAAAGGAGGTTGAAAAGCAAGTGTTATTAGAAATCATCACTACGACGCTTGAAGGGACACAACAATGCAAAGAAGGGGCTCTCATAGTTGAAACTGTGCCTCTAATGAGAACAACACTTTAAGAAATGAAGCGCAGACTGCTTCAGCAATAGCTGATCATCCAGTGATTGAGTTGACAAATAACTAAATAATATAATCCTAATAGACATAGTTGAATTTATTACCTGTATTAACAACAGGGGTAGGGTTATTTGATTCATCCCGTGATTGAGTTGCTTGAATAGTTCCCCCTGTAAGTGTAGTTTGCCTAAAGACACCACCTCCTGGTGCCATTGATTTGTAAAATTCTGCCCAAACACATTACGTAATTATAGTACATTCAAAACATAAAAATTCCATTGTTTAACAAATGAATAGTAAATCAATTTGAAAAATAGCATGCACCATAGAACCACATATTGTATATTAATAATTAGCTCATCCATAACTAGGTTAATAAAAAGAGGCTTAAGGATCTTTATAACTAATATTCTACAAATTAGCTGCAAGTTCCTATCACAAGAAAAAGAACTGTAATTCTAATATGCCATACACCATCAACGTGCAGCTTATAGGACAGTGATGAACTTAAGTACAACAACTTTGTGTTTTAAGTAGAAAGATGTTGTAAATCTAAATCTTATCTTATTCAAAACAAAGATGCTATATGTTAAGTAAAAAATGCATGCCATGTATGTTGACAGGTAAAGCTACAGGACTGATTGCATATCAAGGATGCTGTCATACTTGTTAGCAATGTTGATAGTTGTTACCCTAAATATCATAATATAGAATTGATAACGGTCCATTGGCTATCTAACAAATAGTTCAAGCCTTACATGTGTGTCATGTTTTTGAATTTAGAGTTTATTTTATTTAATTATAATTAATTAGCATTTATTTTACTTCATTAATTTGGTGTAACACCGAATATAGATAAGTTTTTACGTTCATTTTTCTCCAGATTTCAGTTCTGCGACTTGATTTTTGGGTACTTACCTCGACAAGTATATGAATTAATTATATTCTACCAAGTAGTATTACCTTTGCTCAAATATATGATCTAAAGAGTCCGAAGAGAGAAAATGTAATTTGACGAGAAATAAAAGATAATTTAGTCAAATAACATTTATGATAAATTCTATTGGTATTTTTTTTATGAATATGTCAAAATCTTAATCGACAAACAAAAACAGTAGAATGGAGTATCTTGTAATTATGAGTGATAGTGATCGACAGTGGCAGATCCAGGATTTAAAGGTCCTGGGTGTTCGGGAGGTCCAAACACACATTGACGCCCAAAAGTTTGAAGTTCCATCTGGAAACTAAAACACACATCTATCTTCTTGATTTAAAGTCTTATACCAATACTTATACATTTTTACATAATTGTACCTAATCTACATCAAATGTTAAATTCGAGAAATCATCTCATTTTAAAGTTTGAACGATTGAAAAGTAGATATTAATTTATCTAAGTTTTATTTTAATGACGTTATCGAATTTATGAGTCTATGGCTTAATGATTAGTGTATAGATATGCAAAGACATGTATCAAATATATATCACATTGGTGTAAATAGCAAACACGAATAAACTTTTACGAAAGGAAATTATAGTTAGAGCCAGAGTCAATTGTGATTGGACTTATAGAGTCACATATCGGACAGAAATGTGTAATCAATCTCCTTATTATATGTACTTAACTCAACCATAACAAAAAAACACCAATTGTTCATTTATGGGTCTGACTCTGATGCTATAAGAATTGGATGAAGATTTAAATAGTTAAGTTTACTTGTCCTAAAAAAAAATAAAAAAATTAGTATGAATCAATACCTAATCACTACTACATGCTACATGCTATATTTGCGTATATGCTATAGAATATTCATGCACTTGATTAAATGTTATATTTACATATATGCTATAAAATATTCATATGTCCACCTACTATATTTACATATATTCTATAGAATATTCATATATGTAATCTACACTTAATTATAATCTGAATAGATCAACTACCTCTAATATTTATATATATGCTATAGAATATTCTGATAAAATTAAGTAAAAAAATTTAAGTAGCTACGTATTTATTTCAGAACATTATGATGCAATGAGTTTCTTTTTATTTTATTTTAGAAAAAAATATTACTTTATGATTTAATCGCTAATTTTGACTGTGGCAGTCAAATGAACTCCAAATTGGCAAAATATTAATGTTTATTTTCTTATTTAAAAAGATTCCAAATTTCTTAGAAACCAAATCAAAATTTTTGTAGATATGACTAAGATTATTTTTTTTGGTATAAAACACCACAATCTATCCCTCCCCTTTTCATTTTAAATATTTATCATCTCCCCTAATATGGCTCTCTCATTCGTAAACATCTTCTTCTTGTTGTTATTGATCACTCCCCTTAATCTTTCGATAGCAAGAAAATGTAATATGTTTTCCCTACAGATGTAAGTACAGGTTATCAACAAAATTCCTCCCAATACCCCAGAATTATTTGTTCATTGTGCGTCAAGAAATAGAGAAGTTACGTTGGAAACCAAACTCTTGTCCCAGATGAAGACTTAAATTGATCGTTTTGTGAATCAGTTTTTGAGAATGATTTGTACTTCTGTCACTTCTGGTGGGGTGAAAAGGACAAATCATTTGAGATGTTTAATGACCCATACTATTGTGTCAAAGATGGGAAAACTTTAAATCATCTAGAGTATTGTAAATGGGAGGTGAGGGAAAACGGTTTTTATCTGGAACAACATGATGATGGTCGTGATACGTATTATATGGAACGATTATATGAATGGCCTTAGGGACTAGGATGTTTGTAATTTGGATTATTGATTATATAAAGTAGGAAAGAAAAATTGGATTGAATTTTAGCTATCGTTAAGACATGCGATTTTATTTTGTGTGATTTTCTTTCTCATTTATTCTTGTGTTTTCATTCTTGTATCACTTAATTAAAAGTGGTAGATGAAACTTCACTTCTTGACAGTGGCGGATTTGAAATTTTTCTTTAGGGGGTTCGAAAAATAAAAATATAAATGTATGAATAAGCCAAAAAAATAGAATTTCAAGAAATGCAATAATATATAGTTTATAGATACAAAATGTTTAAACTTAAATTGGAGTAATTAATAAGTAAAGAAAAAGTTAGTCATTTACAATGTGTCAACACGAACTAGGGTGCTACGTAAACAAAAAATTAGCTCTGTATAATATATCAAACTAGAACTAGAATGCAAAGTAAAAACTCCAAAAAGATATCACTGCTAATACTTTTCAAACACATTTATAGTACCACTCGATGAGGTTTCATTGCTTGAGTACAGAGCCAGCTCAAGGGCCAAGCGAACCAAGAGATCGCTTTAGGCCCCCAAATATTTTACGCCCCAAGTTAATTACTTTCTTCATCCCATTTTATGTGTCGTCATTTTCTTTTTGGTCTTTCACAAAAAAAATGTCATATTTGATAACTATTTAGTGACATTATCCCCATTTTATTCTTATTGGGTCCTACTTAATAAGAAAAGATAACTAAAAGTTCAACAAAAAGTAACTTTACGAGGGGCAATTTTGTAAACTGCACGAATTCATCACTTAAACTCGATGCCCGATCAAATGACGACACATAAAATGGGACGACAGTAGTATTATAAGTTGGCCTAAAGTGTTACTTTTTGAAAAAAAAAAACAATTAAACGACGTAACAAACAAATACAAGTTGTGAAATTTTATTATAATATCAAAATCAAAATTTAGAATTTGTTCTACTATTCTAATTATTTCTATTCTCTTTAATTTGAATTTTTTTATTTATGAATCTCAATTTATGTGACATACTTTATTTATTATTCTACTTTGAAAATAACAATTAACAATTTTGTATTTAAAAGGTTAGAAAACTAGACATCAAATAATGTATACATGATTTTTATAAAAATAAAAAAAAATTAGACCCTCGTAGTAAATTTTGGCTTTAGGCCACCGGATTGGTTGAGCCGCTCCTGCTTGAGTATCATCAGTTGAAACATTATTAAACACATTCAGTTGAAACATTATTAAACACTTATTTTTTCATAAAAGGAACCATGCGATGATACTCCTAACTTATTCTTATTTTCTTATGGATTAGGTTGACTATGTGCGACAGAACTTGAATTTGATATTTCAGAAAAATATCTCTTCATGACTCTTGAATGGAAAGCAACAATGAAAGAAAAGAAGCAAAAAGAAAAAGAATTTTAACTTTGGGTGAAGAACAAGAATGTGATTTTGGAATTTGACTTTGAGAATTCTCAAATTCCAATTTTAATGTTTGTATTATAATATTGAGGTTCTCAATTTTGTAATTTTAAAAAAGGAAAAAGTGGTTTTAAGTTTATGTTGATTTTGTGTTTTAATTATTTATAGCATTTTTTTTAATAATAGCAGTTGTAGCTGTACAGGACAACATAACAGTGAATTTTAAAAAAAAAGGTTGTCTGCACCCCCAACGGGAAACAAATCCGCGAAGTGGGGGCTAGAGCATGCGACCCAACTGTGCAGTCCAGTACCACTGAGCTATCTAACATCCTTGATTCAGGTGGTTCAAAATTAATATATGTACAAAAACATATATTTTCTACCATATATACAAGATAATTTTTTACTAAGAAGGTTCGGATGAATTCTCTGACAACCACGTAGGTCCACCCCTGCCTCCTGATAGGATATGATGCTATTCAATTCTCATGATAAAAATTAGGAATTATTTGGTGTGAGAATTATTTACTTTTTTGAAATAATATACACTTTATTATAAATCAGTGTTTAATTATAAATTTTATTTGAAAAATATGTTCCAAATTTGTTTTTCAATTCTAATCTTCATAAATTTCAAATAAAGTTCTTTCTTTTTTATATATATATAAATGTGACTTAACAATATTTAATTATTCCTGTAGAAGTCAAGTTCATCAATAGTGTGATGTGATCCTCAAAAAAGTACAAATTGTTGGAACCAAGTCAAGATTTTGTAGACTTAAATAATTAATTAATCTAATGTTATTTTTTCTTTGGTATAAAACATGCACTAGAATCCCTTTCTCCCATTTCAATTTCAAGAATTATCTTCTCTCCCATATGGCCCTCTCATTCACCAACATCTTGTTGTTGTTATTGATCATTTCTCTTGATCCTTTACTAGCAAAAAAATGCTTCTTTTCCCAAAAGTATGAGGTACATGTTATCAACAAACTTCCACCGAGCTCCCCAGAATTACAAATTCACTGTGCATCGAAGAATACAGAACTTGGAAACCAATATCTTGCTATAAACGAAGACTTTAACTGGTCCTTTTGCGAGAGACTTTTTGCTAGAACTTTGTACTTTTGTCACTTTTGGTGGGGTTCAAAGGATAAGTCTTTTACTGTGTATGACGACCCAAACTACTGTATCCATCACGGACTAAATCAAAATGAATTAAATTATTGTAAATGGGAGGTGAGGGAAGATGGTTTTTATTTGGAACAATATATTGCTAGTAATGACACATATTACATGGATCGCAATAATGGGTGGTCTCAAGGAATATGATTTTTCGTATTTTTTTTTTATGTAAACTGAGAAGGAAAAATGAATGAGACTGAATTTTAGCGCGATTTTCTTTCTTATTTACTGTTTTCTTTTTTTATTTTAAGAAAAGGTCCATTTGCCTTTTGTATTTTTTTGAAAAAGTCCAACTTTCGCGCCCTCAATCAGAGGTTTGATTCATCCATACTCTCAGTGTCATAATTTTAACTCGAAATTGTCACTAATCACTAACGAGCCAACATTTATCCATGCCTAGATCAATGGAATATCATCCTACATTTATCGACTGGGTGTTGCTCGATCACAATCAGTTTCAGGGACAATAACACATTGGTATCATGTTAAATTCAGAGAAATTATTTTATCTAAGAAATTTAAATTATTTAAAAGTAGATATCAATTTATTAAATTATATAATTTTACCACTGATCCAATTTATGATCCTAGTTTTGCTTAGATTGAGTCAAACCCCAATATCAAAGGAAGGAGTTTCCTATATGAGAACTAATTTAGGAAAGGCGATCAAGTTCCACTTCAGTAACGCGATGTATGAAAAAGTTCTCATTTCAGTTTCCGAAGACAATGCTTTTATCATTTTATAAATTTTTGGAGAGATCAAACTTTCCAAAAGAAGACTGAATTTGGGGATCTGGGGAATAGGATGTTTGTGTTCTCGTTTATGCATACCGTATAGTGAAAATGAAAAAATAAGACTGAATTTTTGTGTTTTTCTTTCTTATTTATTTGTGTATATATATATATATATATATATTTTATGAATATATCAAAACCTTAAATGACGAACAAAAATGATAGGATGGATTATCTTGCATAGGGTATCGTAGTCATCGACTGGATGTTGCTCGATTGAAATCACTTCGAGCGACACCAATACTTGAATTGAGAATCTCAATCTACATTGTTATATTATTAAATTCGATAATTCATTCCATTTAAAAAATTGAACAATTAAAAAGCAGGCATTATTTTACTAAATTTTATCTTGACGATATAATTTTGTTTACGAATCAATAATTTAAAGGGAAAAGGACATCACGTAGCTTTTTTTTAAAAGTAATGGACAATAATAGCCCACCTTTTCCTTTTTGGACAAAAGTAACACTTCTACTATATTTAATACCATTTATTAGCCTTCTACACGCGCCCTAATAAGCCAAACACTAAAGGATAAAAAAGCCATATGCGTCCTTTGCAGTTGTTCTTTAGGAGAACAACTTGTACCTACAGTTCACGTTACGTGGTATCCTTTTCCTTGTTCTTTTCCCGAAAAAAAAGAAATACAGTAACTGGTACCTACAGTTCACGCTAAAGGATAAAGATTTGTAGTGATGAAAATCAAGAAAAAGGTTAGTACTGATACCAAATTAGCTGGTAGAGGTACCAGATATGATCCTAAATTTGTTGCTACTGATGATGCTTTTGAAGATTTACCAAATCCTGATATTCGATTGAAGGATTTGAAGAATGTTAATGCTAGTCTTAGTCGAATTACTAGGTCTCGAGGTAAATTAGTTGGTGATCCATCAATGGCGAAACAAAAAAAAATCGCTAAAAAAAGGGCACAAATAGATTTGAGTGAGAATTCAGATCTTGTTGTTATTCGAAAAAATAAATAAAAAAAAAACAATGATTCAAAAAATGATGAAGATGATGGTAAGTCATCTAAAGGAAAGGAGAAGATAACTGCTAATGATGAAGGAGATGCTCCCAGAAAAATAAAAAAAAGGAATCGATCAAATGACGGAGAAGATGATGCTCAATCATCCAAAAAGAAAAATAAAAAAGTTCCTTGGAAGAGAAAAATACCCAAATTAACTGATTTTGAGGTACATTATTTGTGCTTTATTTGTATTAATTATGTCTGATAGATGTTCAATTGTTGTGTTGAATTTGTGTATATTTAAAATATGTGTGTTATTGATGTATATAATATGTGTCAGTGTTGTATATGAAATGTATTGGGTAGTGATGTTTGTGAAATTTAATGTACATTAACTGTACAACTGTTTGTGTATCAGGAATGTATAAGAACTGTGTATAGTTTGAATATTTATATTGTAACTCTGTAAAATTAAAAAACACTGTTGTAATATGAGTACAATTAGTGTACATTGACTGTATAAATATTTGTGTATCAGGATTGTATAAGAACTGAGTATAGTTTGAATATTTATACTGTAAGAGTAAAATTAGCAACACTGTTGTAATGAATATTGTATGAGTAAAATTAGTGTACATTGACTGTATTACTATTTGTGTATCGAGATTGTATAAGAACTGTGTATAGTTTGCATATTTATACTGTAAGAGTAAAATTAGTATACATTGACTGTATGACTATTTGTGTATCAGGATTATATAAGAACTGTGTATAGTTTGAATATTTATATTGTTACTGTGTAAAATTAGCAACACTGTTGTAATGAATACTATATGAGTAATAGATGTAGCTTTTTGAAATACTTATACCTAAAAGTACACTTATGTATTGCAGGTTTGGGATATGTTTCTTGGTCCATCTGATCATTACAAGTGTCAGCTCAGCGTGCACATAAACTATGCTATTGTGACTGCGTTGAAATCTAAGTTGGACAAGAAACAACTTGATTTGTTTAAGAATAGTTGCTTTGGGTATTTCTTATCTTTACCAAATATTTTTTCTCAAAATCAACTTATCCATGGAATGTTGCTTAGAAAACTTGTTTGTGAGAGAGATGATGAAATGTGAATTAAAGTGAAAAACACTAGGTTACGTTTCGGCTTACAAGAGTTTGCTATAATTAGTGGCTTAATATGTACTGAAAATTACAATAATGAGTTTGTTGTTAGTGAAGAAAGTAAGCTGATGGACTTGTATTTTTCAAGAAAGTCCAAGGTCACAAAGCTTGATTTAGAAGAGTGTTTCATGGGAAAAAAGTGACGATGTGATGAAGATGCTTTAAAATTTCTGTTTTGTTCTTCATTTATTCTTTTATTTTTTCTGTCACGTATAGTTATGTTATAACTAAGAATGATTTCTTATTGGTTGAATTTGGGAACTACGAAATATTTCCTTGGGGAAAATTATGTTTTCGTTTGATGTTGGAGTCAATGAAGTCTAAGGTTTATCAACGAAAAACTATGTATCGTTGTGCTGATTTCCCTCTTGCATTTCAGTGTTGGTTTTATGAGTGTTGTCCTTATGCCGATGGCCATCTTGCTGACCGAGTGGGCGATGGTGTGCTACGTATACTGAATTGGTTTGTAAAGTATAGACCAACATACAAGGAGGTCAAGTATGCATTTTTTGATATTAGGCAAGAGCAGGTATATCGTTGTTTTAAATTGTAATTTATATATGTTTTGTTAAATTGTTATGTGTTTCTTAAATGTTGACTGCTGTTTTGTATGTGCAGGTTATGTTGCGTAACATTACGCCGACAGTTAGGGGTGTGCATCGGTCGGTTCGGTTCGATTTTACGTGTTATTGGTTCGGTTTATCGGTTTTTAAATATGTAAACCAATAACCAACCAATAAGATATTTTCTTATCGGTTTTGGTTTATCGGTTTTTGGTCCTTAACGGTTCGGTTTTCGGTTTAACCAATAAGAAAATACTTATAAAATAGAAATAGTAACAACTAACATAAAAAAATAAAATCTTAATTATCGCCAAAACCTACGCAATGCATTTTAGTTTACAAGAATCTTCAAACTTGAACTGAATGTTAGTTAGGAAAAAAATTGAATTCTAATTGTTGGAAGCTATAAGTGCTTCAAGTTTTTTATTACGATAATAGCCGAACTTTATATTGTGCCTTTGTTGCCATGAATAGGTTAATACTTTGTGAATCACTGAATTATGAATTAGTAGTGCATATAATCTATATACATACACATCTCTCTCTCTCTCTCTCTCTCTATATATATATATATATATATATATATATATATATATAAAACATAAATAGCGATAAAACAATAATTTAGTGTATCCTTATTGGGTTATCGGTTTAACCGATAACCCAATAAGCTAAAATCGATACCGAACCGTTTACCCAAGAATTTTTTTTATAAAACCAATAAAAAACCATTAACCCGATAACCCAATACCAATAATCCAATAACATTTTTATCGGTTCGGTTTGTCGGTCGGTTCGATTTTTGCACAGCCCTACCGACAGTTCTTGAAAAAACAATCCTTCAATTACCTAATTTCAAACCTATGAATACGGTTGTGCACTTTGTTGATTTACCTAGCACAAGTAAACAAGAATGTAATCAGTCGAGCTCAGATCATGAATTGGCACTTTTGAGAAATGATGTTAAAATGGTATGTCGAAGGTTTTTATTAATATTTGTATGTTTTTGTTAATTGATGTGTTGACTTTTTCCTTTTATGTTTAGTTAACGAAAAAGGTTTCCTCGATGGAGAAGTTTATGAAATCCTCATTTGAATTGATTTTTCAATCTCTAGATATAAAGAATGCGCCTAAGGTATTCTTTTCCTGAATTTCTCCTGTTTTTTTAACAAAACTTATATACACTATTGTACTTATTTTACAAAGTTTTTTTTATAGGTTGGTACATCAATTGGTGATAACGATGGTGACAACTCAAATGAAAAAGACGATGAGACACCTAATGTTGGTGGTACAGGTAATGATCAAGTTAATGATCCACCTAATGTGGGACAACAAAATGATGTTGTAACGGAAGTGAATCATATTAGTGATAATTTGATGGATGATGTAGGAAAAACAACAGATTGTGTAGGTGGTGACGTAATTGGACATTTGGTGGATGATGTTGGAGAGAAAGTTAATTTTGTAGGTGATTGTGTAGGTGGTCATGTCGATGTTGATTCTGTGGCTAAAACTTTTAAGGATGGTGCTTGGAAGAATTTTCCAAATTTTGATTTATTGAAGTTCACACAAAGCTCAGGTGAAAATAAGGATATAGGAGAGGGTAGAAATAGTCAGGTTGATAGTGATTGATCTAATTTTACTGATTTTGAAGTGACTAAATTTACTCAATCTTTTCGTGATCAAAAGAAACAAAAAGAAGGTGATGTGGCAATGCTTAGCTAGGAAGAGCTTGACTAGTCAGAAATTCCAGACGCTGAAATTTCTAAGTTCACTCAACTCGATAAGAGTGTTGCAACAACGGATGCAACTGATTTAGTATGTGATAATGTTAGAAAAGTTGATGTAAGTGCAAGTGATAATGTTAAAGGGATTGAGAAAAACATGGTGGTTGCTCCTGTTATGTTGGATGAAACACCTGCTATTCCTCGCCGATTATGTAAGCCAGCAGCAGTATGTGAATCTTCATTTTTGTCAAAATTTAATTCTGGTTGTGGCAAAGTTGAAGGCCAATCATCTAAGTGTGTAGAGAATGCTCAGCCAAGTAAATGTGTCTTGTCTATAAAGCATCCTTTTGTGAAGAGTATTACGGAGCGAATTGATGATATGAAAGTGACATTAAAGTTTAATAGGTTTGTTACGAGATCGTTGTGCGTTAAACATATGTACGTTTTTGTTCATAATTTTTTTGTTTTACTTTATTTTATCATATATTACAATTTTTGTAACATTTTTTTCAGGCCTGTTTATTCAGATTCTGTCAATGCTCTCCGAAAATATTTTGACTATGGAGTTGATACTGTTAAAATGAAAGAGTGGTTCTTCACATTGGCATATCTAGGAGTACCGTTAACCGATTCAGTAAGTAATGAATTTGTTAGTTAAGTAGGTTATATATCTTTTATTTTTGTACTTGATAGTGATAAGCTAATTAGAATACTAAAATTTTGTATATGTTGAATGTTATATAAGTCCTATGCTTTATTTATGCAGTACTTTATGTTCAGTTTATATGCAACACTTTATATGCAATGTATATATGTATATACAGGTCATATGCAGTGTTTACACAGTAGGTACACAGTTTTAAATGCAGTTATTGCTATTTAGTATATACACAGGTCTTACACAGTAGGTACACAATTTGTATGTTGTAGTTGATATGATGCATGTTATATAAGTAGCTTGTATTTATCAGATTTAAATTAGTGTTCTGTATTCATTTTTAGCATTTTAACGTGGTTTTGTTGTTTGTATTTTCAGCATATTGATGATATCTTTTACTATTTGCGAAAGAAGTCAAAGTACGGGCCTGTTTGTGATTCAGTTAAATTTACAACCACCGATTGTTGGTTTAACTGCTTGATTCAGAATTTGTATAGGCATTTTGTGGAGAACAATAGAGATGTAACAGTTATCACTCAAGAACATCAAATCGTTGAGTACATGCTTGACTTTTTTATGAGATGCAATGTCCCGTGGGATAGTGTTAAGAATGTTCTTTTCCCAATTAATCTTGTTGAGGAGTTTCACTGGATTTTGGCGAGGCTGTCTTTTAAAGATCAGTGCATATATGTGTATGATTCAATGCATGGTGCAAGGCATGCCATTCGTGTTCAAAAATCAGTTGCAGCGTATTCAGAATTAATTCCGCACTTTCTTTTTTGTATTGGATTTTGGGAAAGTAGGAGCGATGGACTTCTAGTGGCTAATTCTTTTGATATTTGTATTGTTGATGGACTGCCAACTCAAGCTAACACGTAATATATTGAATGCACATTCAATTGCTCATTTTACATATTTTTTTTATCAATTATACTGATGATGTATTATGATTACAGGGACTGTGGTGTATTTGTTGCTGCCTTTGCTGAGTATTTGCTTGATGGTCTTCAAATTTCTAATCATCTAGATGATATTGATGCTATTCGTATTCGGTATGGTGTTTTGTTGTGGAATTATGGAAAGAAGAAACAAAGCCAATGTGCAGTTAGTGAAGATGAATCTACTGGTAGATTGTTGAAGAAAAAGGATGGTGTGTAGCAAATTTAGTTAGAAATGTCTTTGAAGCATAGATGTTAGATATGTTTTAGTGTTGAAATGCTTAGAGTTGTTTTTGTTTTGTGTTGATACACTTGGAGATTCTTATTATGAAATGTTATGCTGAATACTATATGTTTTTGTAATTGATACAATTCAGTACAACAGATGCTGAAATATTAGTTTATGTTGATCACAGTTGATATTCAGTATATATGCAATATTTATTCAGTTCCTATATAGTTTAATATCCAATATATATTCATGTGCTATACAGAAATTACACATTTCATATGCAGTATATATATAGGTCCTATATAGTAGTTACACAGTATGTACACAGGTTATATGCAGTATTTATGCAAATTTATACCAACAAAATATAAAACTTACCCATTGTTGACACAGGTCATATAAAGTAGTTATATAGTTTAATATCCAATATATATGCAAGTGCTATATAGAAATTACACAGTTCATATGCAGTACTTTATATGCAGTATATATACAGGTCCTATATAGTAGTTACACAGTATGTACACAGGTCATATGCAGTTTATATACAGTATTTATGCAAATTGATACCAACATTCCAATAAAATATAAAACTTATACATTGTTGACACAGGTCATATAAAGTAGTTATATAGTTTAATATCCAATATATATGCAGGTGCTATACAGAAATTACACAGTTCATATGCAGTACTTTATATGCAATATACACACAGGTACTATATAATAGTTACACAGTCTGTACACAGGTCATATGCAGTTTATATACAGGTCGTATACAGTAGTTACAATATTATATGAAGCATTTATGCAAACTTATATCAATATTCAGTATATATGCAACATTTATTCAGTTCCTATACAGTTTTTACACAATTTAAGCACACTATTTCTAAAATTTTATACATTTATCCCATCCAGATATAGAACTTATATATTGTTGAAATAAAGTATTTATACAGTTTATAAAAATAGTTATATTCAAAATATAGAGGTGCTATATATTTTCTAATTAATTCAAAAGATAAATACTAATACTAGTACTTTTATGTATTCAAATAGTAAATAGGTATTATACATGATTGACACAAATGATATGCAGTTTTTTAGGCATTGTAGCAGAAAAATTACACTTTCCCAGCTAAGAGGAGTTGATTAGTGCACCTCACCAAAGAATGTGGCTTAATGAAACACCATAATGCACAAATTTCTATAAGAGTAGAATGCATTCGAAGTAAAATAATATTGTTGCTATTACATTGCTATGAAATGAATAGTCTTTTTTCAAGGAAAAAAATGGGAAAGATAAAAGTGTTCTTGCAGCAGCATCTTATTAGATTCTTGTTAGAGCATTTCCACATGTTCTTCGATTGTGTCCTGTTTTTCCACAGCGCCCACATGAAATTTGTTGCTTAAAGTAGTCCATAATGCCCTTTCCTCGGTTGTTCTTTTTTGGTCTTCCTGGTTTTGGTTTTTAGATTGGTGGTAGTACTATATTAGCTGATATCTCTACTGGAATGTGCCAAGCTGTTTCATCCGGAAGTGGTATAACTGAAAGTTCATATACTTTCAAGAAGTTTTCTCTTTTGTAATATAGAGCACAATAGCTTTGTAAATTCATATGCGTGTAAGTTAGGACTGCCATAGCATGTGGACAAGGTATGTCATCTACTTGAAATTGTAGGCAGGAGCATTTTTTTCACGCATGCAAACAATGTTTTTTTTTTCAGTTTCATCAATGACTACATAAGAATAGTGAGTAGAACTCATCACCTGCAATGTAAAAATATATTAGTAGATAGTGTGCACATTAGAATATGTAAGTGTCTGTGAAGTATAAATAAGAAGTAATACCTTCATTTTATTTGATAGAATGAGATTTTCCCTGATTATTACGTTGTATTTGTTTTCCAATTCTGTAAATGTTGCTTCTGAATGCTGTCTATGCTCATTATTCCATCTCATGACCAGATCCATCATAAACTGTAGGAATTTTTTAATTGGCAGGTCTCTTGCATCTCTATTTGCTGAATTTAAGGACTCTGCTATGTTTAAAGTCATGAACATCGACCTGTTGACATGGGCATGAGCTATGGACCATTTTTCATAGCCTATATCACTCCTTCACCCTATTATCGTTTTTGTTTATGTCTTCCATAAACCGATCAAAGTCTGCCTTTATGTACGTTCTGTCCATTGTAAAGAAGATCCCCTTTAGTTGCTTTTGATTCTTCTTAAATCTACCCTTGATGTTATTCCATAGATGGTAGATACATATACAGTGAGCTACATTTGGATATACAAGTGCAGCAACTTTTAATATGTTGTCATGCCTATTAGATACTATGCACATGCCTTCTCTTTCACCAAAAGCAGTGTTAAACATGCGAAAAAACCATTCCCACAAAGTATCATTTTCAGAATCAACAACAGCATATGCTAGTGAAAAAATATGTCCTGATTAAACAAGTGGGATAGTGTCTATCAGTGCATGCCAGCATATACATAATTTTATCTAAAAAAATTTCATAAAACTCACCTGCTGCATCGAGTACACTAGCAGACAACATTGTTCCCTTGTATGCAGATTTCAGAAATATTCCATCAACAACAATAGTAGGCATACAATATCTCCAACCCCTAATTGATGTGCTCAACGCGACAAAAGCATATAAGAAGTTATTGTCCTCCATTTTGTGTATCCTTATGAATGATCCAGGATTTATTGTGTTTACCATGTATAGGTAAGCTGGTAATTTAGCATAAGATTCACGCAAGGAACCTCTGACTAGCTCAAGTGCTTTTTCTTTGGCTCTATATGCTTTTTTGTAGTTCATTCTAATTCCGTACAAGTTTCTCATTTCTTCCATGATCTCTGCTGGAGTGTATGTTAACTTAAGATTTAGAAAGTTGTGCTTCACCATTTTAGCGATGGTTAAAGAAGTAGCATCCCGTTGTGAAAGCATTCTGTCCGCAATTGGACAGGTGTGATCATCGACAAATTTTGTCACCATGAAAACTTCTGAATTTTGTTGACTTGAAGATCTAAAAGTCCAATTGCATCTTTGATTGATACACTTAAGATAGTACCTAGATACATTCTGCAGTACACTATTCATATCCAATATATATGCAGGTGCTAAACAGAACTTACACAGTTCATATGCAGTACTTTATATGCAGTATATATATATATATATATTTCCTATATAGAAGTTACATATTTTGTACACAGGTCATATGCAGTTTTTATACAGGTCCTATAAAGTAGTTAAAATATTATATGCAGCATTTATGCAAATTTATACCAATATTCCAACAAAATATAAAACTTACACATTGTTGACACAGGTCATATAAAATAGTTATATAGCTTAATATCCTATATATATGCAGGTGCTATACAGAAATTACACAGTTCATATGCAGTACTTTATATGCAGTATATATACAGGTCCTAAATAGTAGTTACACAGCATGTACACAGGTCATATGCAGTTTATATATAGTATTTATGTAAATTTATACCAGCATTCCAATAAAATATAAAACTTATACATTGTTGTCACAGGTCATATAAAGTAGTTATATAGTTTATACCTTGATGATGATGATCTTTTCACCTTAAATTGGAATCTCTCACGGATTGCATAATATTTCATCACACTTGATATTGTATTTTTATCCCAGTACAGCTGCCCTTCTTCAACATCTTTATGAAGTGGATCCTTAATTATTGATTCGGGCTGTTCTTCCATTTCTTCATCTTCAGTTGTATAATCAGAAATATGTATCGGATGAACTTGAATAGCAGTCGGAGATGTTTCGATCAAATTTCCAATTGAGGATTCTCCATTTTCAAATGTGTTTTGTAGTCTCATACACAATGGAAATTCATTTATATCCAAAAAAAATTTCTTCATCTCCATATAAAGTCTAACACTCATATCATTGTAAATAGTCATAGATCCACTCATTACAATGTATTTTATTCTCATTAAACCAAAATTTCGCTCTAGATTCAACTGCTTATACAGTTCATCAACAAAATATTCGTACCTGCAATCCGAATTCAAAAGTACTCCATTGATTGTAAACTTTTCAAACTGTACATCACTTAACCACTCTCCTCTGTATTGTAGCATAACTAGAACTAAAATTGAACTTGAAGCCATAATTTTGTATCAACTGAAGCTAATTGTGAATGGAAAAAAAAAATTTGAAGCTAATTGACGGAGGATTTTATATATTTATATGCAATTTATGGAGGTATTTTAAGGTAATATGGTGTATCTGAAAAAGAATTTGTGAGGTAAAATTAATGGAAAGGAATTCTGAGGTAAAATTGGGGAAGGAAAGTGTGAGTTTCAATTGAAAAGGAAAGAAATATATTACGCGATTTTTGTGGCTTTTTAGCGGTGATTAGAAGATGGTTAGAATATGGTATTACTTTAATGGCTATTAAGTAAAAATTAAAAACAGGGGCTATTTTTGTGGAATAAGTTTCAGGAGAAGGGCTATTTTTGTCCTTCTCCCTAATTTAAATATAATAGTGTATATAAAGACATGTATCAAATTTATATTGTAATGGTATAAATACCGAACATGAATAAATTTTTATGGAAGGAAATTATAGTTAGAGCCAAAGTCAATTGTGAGTGGACTATTTAATTAAAGTATAATTGGATAAAATTCAAGTAAAAAGGAGAAGTTGTCACGTATTTATTTCAGAACATTATAGTGAAATGATTTTTTGTAAAAGATTACTTTATGATTATATTGCTAATTTGTGGCAGTCAAATGGACCAAATATGGGTAGTATTAATGTCTAGTTTCATATTTTTTATTTTAAGAAATCCTATATTTTCCTTTAATGGTTATTTAATAATTTCAAATCCAAATCATTAGAAATCAAATCAAGATTTTGTAGATATGAATTTTAATGAAATATTTTTTCTTTTTGGGTATAAAACACCAAAACCTATCCATTCCCCTTTCATTTAATATTATCTGATTATGGCTCTATCCTTCATCAACATATTTTTAGTGTTGTTATCGATTGCTCCTCTTGATTTTTCCGCAAGCGAAAAATGTATCTTTTCTCAAAAGTATGAGGTACATGTTATCAACAAACTTCCTCTTAATACCCCAGAATTGAGAGTTCATTGTGTGTCAGGAGATAGCGAAGTTGGAAATCAAGTTCTTCTCATAAATGGAGACTTAAATTGGTCGTTTTGCGAGGCATTTCTTGATAAATCATTGTACTTTTGTCACTTTTGGTGGGGTTCGAAGAATACGTCTTTTGATGTGTTTAATGACCCAAACTATTGTGTCAAACATGGAAAGAATATAAATGTTCTAAAGTATTGTAAATGGGAGGTAAGGGCAGACGGGTTTTATTTGGAACAGTATATTGCTTTTAATAGCACATATTATATGGATCGCTATACTGGGTAGCCTTAGGGAATAGGAAGTTTGTTATTTGGGTTATTGCTTATATAAAATTGTCACACCCCTTTTTCGACTCCAAAAAAAATATGTATTTTAAGGTTTGAAAGGGTTTTTATTAAAGTGACAAAATGAAGATTGGTTCCGAAAAAAGATTGTTTTTATATTCAAAATCAGAGTCGCCACTTGGCATAATCTGGTGTGTCAAGTCATCATTGGAAAATCCTTTTCGAAACCATTTGACTCTTTAAACCGGTTTACGAACAGAGATTCCGGCTAAGGAATTCTGTTGACCGAGGGGAAGGTGTTAGGCACCCCTCGATCCCGTGGTTCGACCACGGTCGCTTGGTGGAGCGTATCGGCTAATTTGACATTACAAATGTACAAACCACATAAACACACAAAACAAGCAAACAAATAAATCACACAAAATTCAAAACAAACAAAAATAATGTTCAGTCCAAATTATACAATCTAAAATAAAAGAGGTGCTGAAATATAAAACCTATTCTATTCTAAACTAATCCTAAACTAAACTCCACCCGACGTTGCGGGCCTTGATCACGAGCCTCCTTTGCGTACATGCTACTTCAGGGCATTCCCCGGATAAATCAATACAAATCTTTCGGGGCATTCCCCGGCCAAATGAGTACAATTTAAAATTTTCGTGAAATAAAGTAGAAAGTACCATTCACGCACATATTCAAATACTCCAATAAATCGTTATTCCTAAATTTGCCTAACCGGCCTACGTTTGCCTACCAAGTTCAACATATCACAATTCTATCATGTTTAACATTATCAATACATCAAAATTAATCAATAGTCATTTTACTCCATTTTTAATATCCACCTTAATTCATTTTTAACCACGTAATTAACCCATTTCAATACACAATCCACCAATCGAGAATAACAAAAATTCACCAATCATGCTTAGCACATCACACACCCAAATGTCACCAACAGTTCACATCAACAAACAAACCACGGTATCGAATCACACGCAATCACAATCACATAAGAATTAAATAAAAGAGAAGAAAGAATTGGACCTTAAATTTGAAGCTTTCAAACTCAATGTTATTCGAATAAAGAGAGTCCGCACCCGGAAATCTCGAGCCGAACCTTAACACCAATAATCCAACTCGACAAATAATGACCCGTTCACCGTCACTTTTCACGCCATCACTGTTCACCGATCACTGTTCACCGGTTACTGTTCACCGGTTACTTTTTTTTTTTTTTCGTTGTTGTTCTTGTTCTTGTGAGGAAGATTATTTGGTGATTCTTGTTATTGTGGAGAAGATGATGATCAAAGAATGAGCCCCCTTTTTCTTCTTAGAAATTTTCTTTTATAATGAGCATGGATTTGTTATGATGTGGAAATTTTGGTGTGTCCCCCATATATTCTTTCTTTGTGGATAAGAAAAAGGAGGGGGGAATCACATGGGTAGTTAGGGTAGGTGGAAGCTTTTGATTGGGTAGGTTGTTAGGATAAGATAAATTAGTTAGAGGTATTTTTTTATTTATTTTTGTATTTTTTGTGGGATATAATTACATGGGGTTGGACACATGGTAAGGTGAACTAAAAATGAATAAAATTAGACTTCGGGAGGGACAAAATTAGGTGTCTACATCATGCCCCCTTTGAATGTAAACACGAAGTATTTTCAAACAAAGAAGTAGACAGCGAGACCAAATTTTGACCCGACCATTATTCAAAGAAAGAAACAGAAGGAAGAAGGACAACCAGGTCTTGACTTAAGACATCCTTCCTACCCAAATTATGAGAGAATCAAGTCACGGGTATTTCAAAGGATTGGAAGAGAAGTGGACTATACCGAGTTGGAGAGTCGAGTAAGGTTCCATCAAGGTTTCGGTCCGCGGCTCTGTCATTACATCAAAAAATGAAAATTACAAGTTAAAACATAAATGAAATTACAAAAATCCTATCTATACAACTTTCGTTGGCTCTTGACCCGACTTTTATCACCATATTCTTCAGGCGGACTCCTGATTTGCAATTTCTTTCAACCTGTTGCTTGCCTTTCAATTTCTTCACCCTGTTCTCCAGGCGGGTTCCTGACTTGCTATTTCATCAACTTGTTGCCATGCTTTCAACTTCTGCACCCTGTTCTGCAGGCGGGCTCCTGACTTGCTATTTTTAAATCTGTTTAACTTTCAATTTCTTCACCTTGTTGCTTGGTTTTCCATTTATTCGCCATGTGCTTCGGGCATGCTCCTGAAATCACATCAAAACTGAAAAGAAAATTATCCCAAATAAAGAAATGCAATTTCTATGAGTTAATTGGAATGACTCGACTAAAAGGTACGTCTTATAGGAATCCAGGGGGATGACTCGACTAAAAGGTACGTCTTCTAGGAATCAAGGGAAATGACTCGACTAAAAGGTACGTCTTCTAGGAATCAAGGGAAATGACTCGACTAAAAGGTACGTCTTATAGGAATCAAAGGGGATGACTCGACTAAAAGGTACATCTTATAGGAATCATAGGGGATGACTCGACTAAAAGGTACGTCTTATAGGGGTCAAAGGGGATGACTCGACTAAAAGATACGTCTTATAGGAATCAAGGGATGACTCGACTAAAAGGTACGTCTTATAGGAATCAAAGGAAATGACTCAACTAAAAGGTACGTTTTCTAGGAATCAAAGGGGATGACTCGACTAAAAGGTACGTCTTATAGGAATCCAGGGGGATGACTCGGCTAAAAGGTACGTCTTATAGGAATCAAAGAAAATGACTAAAAGGTACGTCTTCTAGGGGTCAAAGGGGATGACTCGACTAAAAGGTACGTCTTATAGGAATCAAGGGAAATGACTCGACTAAAAGGTACGTCTTCTAGGAATCAAAGGGGATGACTCGACTAAAAGGTACGTCTTATAGGAATCAAAGGGGATGACTCGACTAAAAGGTACGTCTTATAGGAATCAAAGGGGATGACTCGACTAAAAGATACGTCTTATAGGAATCAAGGGAAATGACTCGACTAAGAGGTACGTCTTCTAGGAATCAAAGGAAATGACTCAACTAAAAGGTACGTCTTATAGGAATCAAAGGGGATGACTCGACTAAAAGGTACGTCTTCTAGGAATCAAAGGGGATGACTCGACTAAAAGGTACGTGTTATAGGAATTAAAGGAAATGACTCGACTAAAAGGTACGTCTTCTAGGGGTCAAAGGGGATGACTCGACTAAAAGGTACGTCTTATAGGAATCAAAGGGGATGACACGACTAAAAGGTACGTCTTAGGAATCAAAGGGGATGACTCGACTAAAAGGTACGTCTTATAGGAATCAAAGGGGATGACTCGGCTAAAAGGTACATCTTATAGGAATCAAAAGGGATGACTCGACTAAAAGGTACGTCTTATAGGAATCAAAGAGGATGACTCGACTAAAAGGTACGTCTTATAGAAATCAAAGGGGATGACTCGACTAAAAGGTACGTCTTATAGGAATCAACGGGGATGACTCGACTAAAAGGTACGTCTTATAGGAATCAATAGGGATGACTCGACTAAAAGGTACGTCTTATAGGAATCAAAGGGGATGACTCGACTAAAAGGTACGTCTTCTAGGAATCAAAGGGGATGACTCGACTAAAAGGTACGTCTTCTAGGGGTCAAAAGGGATGACTCGACTAAAAGGTACGTCTTATAGGAATCAAAAGGGATGACTCGACTAAAAGGTACGTCTTATAGGAATCAAGGGAAATGACTCGACTAAAAGGAACATCTTTTAGGGGTCAAAAGGGAAATGCATTACCTAAGAAGAAAAATTTAAATTACCCAATCAAGGAAGTGTGTTTCCTTACCAATGTTGTTTTGAATTATCAAAACAATGAAGTGCTTCTCCTTACCAAAGCTGCTTGAATTACAAACATGTGCAGCAACCTTGCCTCTTGCATTTGTTGAAGTGAGAAATTACGGCCTTTGATGTTTAGGCTCTGAAATCCTTGATCTGAATGCAACATGTATTCCTATTACATACAAAGAAAACTTGTGAGTTTGAAACACGGTGGCTAGTTTGTGGCTTTGGCTTTTGAGACAATTGCTCCTGCCCCCGTCACATTTAGCTTTGCTTCCAACCATTAGCATATGTCATTGATTTGTTGTATCATTGACTCAAACTCAGCTTATCAAGAGTGACTCTGAAACAAACACAGTATTTCTTCTTTGTCGTGTTTCTCAAATAAACCCTTTGAACCTTGGTATTTCCATGAGTTCCCCGACTTCTCTGTTGACAAAACTTTCTGCATGCCCTTTTTGGGTTCACAATAATGTCTCTTTCATGTGCTAGCTTTTGTCTTGATTTGTGCAATTAAAAAAGCTGGTAGCCAGTTTTGAAATCTTTTCTCACTTGTTTTGACACGAACTTGACTCAAAGACAAGAAACAAAAAAAAAAAGAATGACAATTTTTGTTTTGATAACTGACTCAAGAAAGATAAAATTAAAATAAAGAGAAGAAAGAAAAGACAATGAATGTCCCCTTTTAAAACAAAGAAACAAAAAATTCATCTAAAAGTGACAGTCAACACTAATGATTATGCCATGCATTTTGGATTAAGCAGCTTGACCCTTTCATCCAAACTTTCTACCCATTGTTGTTGAGTTAATGGCCTTGAAACTGAGGCACTTTCTTAGGTCAATTGCATTTAAGACCCCATCGGCTAGTGGTGCCTTGAAGGGTTTTAGCCAACAAGCTTCTTTCATTTTCTCTTGGCTCACTATCGCCTTATGGTGCCCGTGAGGGTTTTCACCAATAAGACTCTATCATTTTTATTTCTCTCAACTTACCATCGCCTTATGGTGCCCGTAAGGGTTTTCACCAACAAGACTCTCTCATTTTTATTTCTCTCTTGATTCCCTATGCTGAGGAAGACAAATAGGTCCCAAATGCATCATCATATTCCTTGCATGCTCCGCCTTAACATCCTCAAAGATTGATCTGAAGGTTTTTCTTTGGTTGTAACTTGGCTTTTGGATAAGGTTAGAAAGAAAGAATGACATGGGGCCCAAACGACACTTGAAGTGGGGTGGGACTTACAACTTTTGGAATCGACTCAAACAATGAGGATTAACTCATCCCTCAGTTTCTTTTGACTGGATGATACTAAATTGTTTATTTGGTTGGACCGAGCCCTGAGTGGGGCAGCCTACGTATCTCACCCTTGAGAGAGGAGAATCAGGTCATGCGTAGTTCTGGCAGCTTATTTTGCTTGATTCTGATTTCTTTTTTTTTTTTGGGGGGGGGGGGGGATTTTTCTGACTCTATTTTTCTTCACACTCTTTTTTCTTTTTTTTTGACACATTTTTTCTCTCTTCTCTTTTTTTTTTAAACTCTTCTGACTATTGTTTTGCTCGACATTGTTCTTTCGAGCTTTGCTGACTATATTGATTCCAAAAGAGGTGTATGAAAGAAAATAAGACTAAAGCTCAAATGGGGTATACAAAGGATGACACGATGTTTGGATGGCAGAATGAAATGCCTTCGTCATATCAATCTTTGAAAATGCAAGTACATATCATGCAATATGAAAGTGAAAGATGAAGATCTTTTGACATCTTTTACAACATTAACTTTGACTGGGTCTGTGCATCACTATTTCTTCTGCGTTTATATGGCATACAACTCCACTTTTGTTGCACATTCCTCACATTGAATGACTCATGATTTTGTGAAGCTGATTTTCTTTCAGTTCCTCTTGATAGGATCACGTAGACACTGTTTGACCTAATTAAGACATGTCTTTCAATTGATGACCAAGTTATTCTCACGATTTTCAAAATAACAGCCTTAATTTTCAAAGAAGGTTTCAACTTTATCACCAAATGCCCCAGCACTCTATCTATTTCCTCAGATGCTCTCTTTTTCTAACTTTAACCCTCTGATTCAATGTTCATTCTTAAACTGGATGTTAAGATCTAGCTGTAAATTTCACTAGCATATCATATCACTAGAGTCAACATAAAATGTACTATGTAAAAACAAACAAACAACACATATTTAAAACACAAAGAAAAAGGGGACACTCCATTTAATAAAAATGAAAGATAGAAGGGTTTGAACATAAACGACAAAGGGACAAAACAAGATAAATCCCGAACTACAACCCTGAAATAATTTGGAGAACAGAAAATAAAACAAAACAAACTACCAAACCCCTTCCTGGTAAGGAGAGGGGTGACTTCTCCATTGCTCAGCCTGATATCTTAGCCACTGGCTTGCATATCAACATGACTGGAGCTTCCACCACTGTCAGACACATTTCCTTCAACAAATAAGCTCTGGATCCCCATGCTTAACTCATTGCCTCCCACAGATTGTGCAGTACCGCGTGCTGGTGAAGAACTCTGTGGGATGGTCGAAGGGTCAATGTTTTGCACCACAATCAATTTATCTTGAATTATCTTTTCTATTTCTCTTTTTAAAGTGCGACAATCTTCAGTACTATGACTCTGAACATCAGAATGATATGCACATCGCACATTAGGATCAAAGCTTCTTGAATGCGGGTCAGGAGTATACCCAAGGAGAGGAGTGATCATGCCCTGTTGTACCAATCTCTGGAATAAACTGGCATAGGATTCCCCAATAGGAGTGAAATTATCTTTTTCCTTCCTCCTCTTTGCGAACTCTGGCCTCGGATGAAATTTGGATTTAGAGGTCCCTTGGTAAATTTATGGGGGTCGAGGACGATGTTGAGGGACAGAGGCATGCCATTGTGGATAAGAAGATGGATGAGCATCCAATTGTGTATTGTTCATAAGATATCGAGGAAGTGGAATGGGATTTCTTGGATTTCGGAGAAAGAAACCTTGTTGCAAGTGGTTATGTGGATCTGATATGTAAGCTCGGTATTGAGGCTGACAGTATTGGTGGGTTGAACCTCTCAAACTCTACTTTGGCCCTATCATGATAATAGGTGCGTTTTCCTTCTTCTTTCCTTCAGTTTCCCTTGGTTGATTGCAATGTCGTCCCGAATGTTTCACAGAATCCTTCTGTCCATCAGGCTCCCCAAATTTTGAAGTCTCAAAGCTGGGAGGAAGGTTAACACTTGAAGACATGCCCCAGTTTTTATATGAAACATCTTCATAGCCCATAAGTCCAGGGGAATTTTTCATATCATTTTCTACACTCTTCACTTTCCCAACCATTTTCTCTGGCTCTTTTGGCATGCTAGGCTTCTTAGTAAGAAATTTTGGCGGTTCACTTAACTTAACTGTAGGCTCAAGAGTATACCAATGATCATCAATAGTATTGAACGTGGAGTCACTAGTGGACTCGGAAAGCACAATCGTTAGATTGATAGACAAAGTGGAAGCCTTAGTAGAAGGTTGAGTAACAAAAGCACAGACGGTATGTGGTGTTGTGAATGTGGTAGACTTATACTGAGGAGATAAAGAAAGAGTGGTGGAAGTATTGAGGTGCATTTGACGTGGAATGGATTCTGAGGCATGCTATGGTGCATCAACAACAGTAGGAAACTGACTTTGCGATTTTGGTGGAAGACTCAAGGTATTTGCAGGGTCAAAAGTGGGGAACGGAGGTGGAGGCAGCCCACTGGCCCAAGCTCGGTACATTCCCATCATTTGTTGTCTCAGTCTCAAATTCTCTTCCTTTAAACTCTCAATTTCCCGACTCTTTGTTTCATCCATGATGCTACTCTCTATATCCTTGTTGGACACAACTAACCCTTCCTTGGATTTGGTGTGATATGGAGGACCAGCCAGGAAACCACAAACCAACCACCTTAAACTAACTGAACAAGAGGTAACAAATATGTTAGAGTTCAACATTTTTTTTTCTTCAAAACCTCTTCTTTTTTTTTTCTTGAAGAAAAATCACTGAACCCTAGAAGGGCGCCTACGTATCTCACCCCCGAAAGGGGAGAATCAGGTGTGCGTAGTTCGTGAAGTTTTGCCAAAATGGCCAATTAAAATCTTTTTTTTTTCTTGAAACTTTAAAAAGAAAAGAAAATAACAAATTATCAAAAGAATTGACGAAAATCTTTTTGCATTTTTTAGGTTTAAACTCCCTATACAAAAATGGAATCTATGATTACCAAAGAAGAATCTTTTTGGGTTTTCGATTTAGAATTTCATAGGAAAATGAAACTTGAAACTATTAAAGAAAAATCTTTTTGTAGTTTTCTTTTAGAGATGTATATGAAACACCTACTCTAAGTGAAGAGTGAAGAAAATCTTTTTGAATTTTTCAGATTCCTGTACAACATGAAATCTATGGTTACCGAAGAAAATATTTTTGGATTTTCGATTTTAAATTTCATACGAAAATGAAACTTGAACCTATTAAAGGAAAATATATTTTTTTGCTTTCTTTTAAAGATGTACATGAGACACCTACTCTAAATGAAGAGTGATGAAAATCTTTTTTGAATTTTTGAAATAAGATCCCCGAACCTAAAATAGGTTGCCTACGTATCTCACTCCCGAGAGAGGAGAATCAGGGGTGCGTAGTTCGTCCAGATTGGACAATTAACGATTAACTAACAGATTGACCCTAACTTAAGGGCACAACCAAAGACAAACGAATAAAATCTTTTTGAGGTTTTTTTTCTTTTAATTAGACACTTCAACTAAACTGACACCAACAATTATGAAGGAAAAAAAAAAATCTTTTTGGTATTTTCATTACATGAAATGTACAAATTTCTACCATTTTTTGCATTTTCTTTTATAAAAACTGCTAAAAAAATCTTTTTTTTTTTGAAAATTTCGAATTATGAATGCATGCTAAAGGAGACAAATGAAAAATCTTTTTGATATTTTCGTTTTTGAGAAATGAGTGCAAAAGGTAAAAATCTTTTTTTTTGAATTTTTGGATTATGAAGAACAAAAGCCATAAAGAACACTAAAAGCTACGACACTTTTTTTTTTTCTTCTTTTCGACTCACTTCACTTTTTTTCTCTATTTTTTTCAACAGTTCTTGCCTACGCACCTTACTTCTAACACATGTTTTCACCAAATCAGTTCGTCAAATGACCCCATTACCCTAAAAAATGCAACATTTAGCACGTAGGGATGCGTTAGAGGTGAGTCTCCTACAAAGGACCAAGTGGGCCCCGCTAGGTCTCAATATGATGCACATAAGCATGACCTAAAGGCTGACCTACGTTGTGGTTTACTAACAAGGCCGTTCGGGGGAGCATATGGTCGATAGTGGCTGCTTTGCTTTCCACCTACTCCATACATCCAACGGCTCCCCCCCTAAAATAAAGGTGACTCAACTAGAGTTCGTGCGCATGACGTGCGCTCCGAGACTTGTAGCGGAAAGAATTGACTCGGGTTATGCAAATGATGCCAGATATAAAGCGGTAACACATAGGATAAATACTGTAAACAAAGAGCACGAAAATGCACAAAAGTGAAAACACAAACAAAAATCACAAACAATGCTTATACACTCGTAATGCCAAACAAAGCCTATACGACTCCAAAAAAAGCTCGGATTCTGAAATAGTCCCCAGCAGAGTCGCCAGAGCTGTCACACCCCTTTTTCGACTCCAAAAAAAATATGTATTTTAAGGTTTAAAAGGGTTTTTTATTAAAGTGACAAAATGAAGATTGGTTCCGAAAAAAGATTGTTTTTACATTCAAAATCAGAGTCGTCACTTGGCATAATCTGGTGTGCCAAGTCACCATTGGAAAATCCTTTTCGAAACCATTTGACTCTTTAAATCGGTTTACGAACAGAGATTCCGGCTAAGGAATTCTGTTGACCGAGGGGAAGGTGTTAGGCACCCCTCGATCCCGTGGTTCGACCACGGTCGCTTGGTGGAGCGTATCGGCTAATTTGACATTACAAATGTACAAACCACATAAACACACAAAACAAGCAAACAAATAAATCACACAAAATTCAAAACAAACAAAAATAATGTTCAGTCCAAATTATACAATCCAAAATAAAAGAGGTGCTGAAATATAAAATCTATTCTATTCTAAACTAATCCTAAACTAAACTCCACCCGACGTTCCGGGCCTTGATCACGAGCCTCCTTTGCGTACATGCTACTTCAAGGCATTACCCGGATAAATCAATACAAATCCTTCGGCGCATTCCCCGGCCAAATGAGTACAATTTAAACTTTTCGTGCAATAAAGTAGAAAGTACCATTCACGCACATATTCAAACACTCCAATAAATCGTTATTCCTAAATTTGCCTAACCGGCCTACGTTTGCCTACCAAGTTCAACATATCACAATTCTATCATGTTTAACATTATCAATACATCAAAATTAATCAATATTCATTTTCCTCCATTTTTAATCCCCACCTTAATTCATTTTTAACCACGTAATTAACCCATTTCAATACACAATCCACCAATCGAGAATAACGAAAATTCACCAATCATGCTTAGCACATCACACACCCAAATGTCACCAACAGTTCACATCAACAAACAAACCACGGTATCGAATCACACGCAATCACAATCACATAAGAATTAAATAAAAGAGAAGAAAGAATTGGACCTTAAATTTTAAGCTTTCAAACTCAATGTTATTTGAATAAAGAGAGTCCGCACCCGGAAATCTCGAGCCGAACCTTAACACCAACAATCCAACTCGACAAATAATGACCCGTTCACTGTCACTTTTCACGCCGTCACTGTTCACCGATCACTGTTCACCGGTTACTTTTTTTTTTTCGTTGTTGTTCTTGTTCTTGTGAGGAAGATTATTTGGTGATTCTTATTATTGTGGAGAAGATGATGATCAAAGAATGAGCACCCTTTTTCTTCTTAGAATTTTTCTTTTATAATGAGCATGGATTTGTTATGATGTGGAAATTTTGGTGGGTCCCTCATATATTATTTCTTTGTGGACAAGAAAAAAGAGGGGGGAATCACATGGGTAGTTAGGGTAGGTGGAAGCTTTTGATTGGGTAGGTTGTTAGGATAAGATAAATTAGTTAGAGGTATTTTTTTGTTTATTTTTATATTTTTTGTGGGATATAATTACATGAGGTTGAACACATGATAAGGTGAACTAAAAATGAATAAAATTGAATTTGACAAAATTAGGTGTCTACAAAAATAAGTTGAAAACAACAAATTAAAACATGAAAATTTCAGATATTTGGCCTATTGACGATATTTGCCGTGATGATGATTTTAGGTAAGGAATGATAAGTGGAGCTATTTTTTGAATAAAAAATTTAACTCAAAGGACTTTTTATGTAATTTTTTCAAATAATTATATTACTGTTGGGAGTTTTTTTTTTTTTTTTTTGGTTACAAGATGTATATAGACTTATTTTCCGATATTATACAAAGTCATAAATAGGTAGCAAATTTTTAGGATTTCTCCTATATCTTTTATCTTTAAGTTAGTTCATAATATGGTAATTTATTTTTAAAAAAAGGCTCCTAATACTATTATATTTGTACATGTTTATTTATTGAATAATATACAAGTTATTCTGTCCAATTAGTTTGTACTACGAGTAATGATTTAGTAATCTCAAAATAGTACAAATTTGGTATTAAAATTAAGATTTTATGAACATGACTAAAACTTTTTTCTTTGGTGTGTATAAAATACCATTTTCTCCCCTTTCATTTTCTATACTTATCTTCTCCCATATGGCTTTTTCCATCATCAACATCTTTTTGTTGTTGTTACTGATCACTCCACTTGATCTTTCAATAGCAAAAAAATGTTACATTTTTCTGGGTGATTATCAAGTACATATCATCAATAAACTTCCTCCTAATTCCGCACAACTAGAAGTTCATTGTGCGTCGAAGAATGATGACCTTGGAACCCGTTATCTTTCCATAGATGAAGATTTTAATTGGGCTTTTTGTGATAATTTTTTTTCTACAACTTTATACTTTTGTCATTTTTGGTGGGGTTCAAAGGATAAGACTATCACTGTGTATGACGACCCAGATTTATGCGTCCATCATCAAAAAAATGTAAATGATCTACAATACTGTAAGTGGGAAGTGAGAGAGGATGGTTTTTATTTAGAACAACATGACGAAAATGGCACATTTTATATGGATCACAATAATGAGTGGTGAATGAAATATCTTATTTGTAATATAAAGGGAGAAGAAAAATAAGACTGATATTACTTTATTTCTTATTTATTCTTGTCTTTTAATTTTTGAAGAAGTTTCAAATTTGTTCTTATACTTTATGAAACAATCTAATCTCGCTCTTAATTAGAGATTTTTACTCATCCATATTCTCGTCATTATATATAATTACTAGGTCAACATTATATAGCTAAGCGGCAGACACGATGCTACTCAATTTTCATGGCAAAATGAAAGATTAATTTGTTTGTCTTATTTTTTTTTTGTATAATCTGTTTAAAAAAGAATGTTTCTTTCGCTTTCGATGATATTTTTAATTCTAATTTTTATTATTTAATATTTAAGATCACAGAATTAAAGAGAATTTTGATACATTTCAAGAAGTTACTTTTTCAGCTTTATAAAGAAAAGTCTTAGTGGCAGAGATAAGGTTTGGAAAGTCAAGTATGATGAAATCCTCTCTCTGAGTATGAATTTATTTGATCTTATTATTAAAATATGAAGATTCTTTTAAGAAGGAACCATATATGAAGATTGTCTCTGATAATTTGACAAATAATTAATAAATCTAATAACAATTAACTATAATGAAATAAATTAAATATACGCTCGATCACAATCAATTTCAGGGACAATAACACACTGGTATCATGTTAAATTCAGAGAAATCATTTTATCTAAGAAATTTAAATTATCTAAAAGTAGCTATCAATTCGCTAAATTGTATATTTTTACAACTGATCCAATTTATGACCCTACTTTACTTAGATTGACTCAAACCCTAATATCAAAGGCAGTTTCAAAAACGAGTTCCCTATATCCCGGCTTGATAAAGAAAAATTTGTTAGTTGTAACTTGTAAGGTTTGGAAAGTCAAGTATGATAAATTCCTCTTTCAGAATAGGAATTTATTCGATCTTATTATTAGAACATGAAGAATATTTAACTAAATATACTGCTTTGCTGACGAAGAGAGCAGAAAATGAAATGAGAGAAAATGTTTTAGGGATTCTAAATTCTAAAATGTTGGAAAAAGATGTTAAAAAAATGTGTATTGTAATCTGGCTATACTTGTCATTAATTTGGGCTTAAAGTGTATTTCAGATAATTTAATCCAATGTTTGATCATTTAAATTGGTGATAGCTTAGCTACATGATATCATACAGTTGGAAATTTTAGGACAATAGTTAATGAGAGTAATTATGTATTATCCTAAATATATGAAAAACAAATTCTTAATAGTGATTTTTAAACTTAATTAAGTCATCCACTCAGGCTTTCACCTCTTGCGGTAATATGGGATTTGGATGGAATTGATTGGTATATTATGGGCAGATATTAAAAACTTAGAGATGGAACCTTCCAGAGTAACATTTTCCGAGATATTTAGGACAAAATTGCGTATTTTGATAAGTATTAAGCACTATTTTAGTGAAGGCGATCAAGTTGCAGATATCCTTGCCAACTCGAAACTGAACTATTGAGAATTGGTTTAGAAAAGACGATTAAGTTCCACTTCAATAGTGCGATGTGTGATAAATCTTTTCATTTCAGTCTTGAAGATAATATTTTTATCATTTTATAATTTTATGGATAGATCAAACCTTTCAAAAAAAAAAAAAAGGACTGATTTTGGGGATCTCGGGAATGGGATGTTTGTAATTTGTGTTCTCGTTTATTCTAAGCAATCCAACCCATAAGTTCATAGGTTACATATTTTTTTACTTTTTCACTTTTCATCAATAAAAATGACATATTATTAGCATAAGTTTTGGGACCTCTTATTTTGTTGGCACAAGATTCCATCTCTATTTATGAAAAATTTGAATTTTTATGTGACTTTTTTTCTTATTTATTTTTGTATTTTATATTTTTTTTGAATATAGTAAAATCTTAAACGACAAACAAAAATGATAGGATGGAGTATCTTGCACAGGGTATTGAAGTCATCGATTGAAATCACTTCGAGGGACAATAATAATTGGATTGAGGATCTCGATCTACGTTGTTATATTATTAAATTCGATAATTCATCTCATCTAAAAATTTAAATAATTAAAAAATAGGCATTAATTTACTAAATTTTATCTTAACGATATAATTTTGTTTACGAGTCAATGATTTAAATATAATAGTGTATGTAAAGACATGTATCAAATATGATTGGACTGTTTAATTAAAGTATAATTTTATAAAATTCAAGTAAAGAGGGTAAGTTGTAACGCATTTGTTTCAGAACAATATTACAGTGCAATGATTTATTTTTTTAAAGATTATTTTATGATTTTATTGCTAATTGGATTGGATTGAATTTTAGTGTTATTTTCTTTTTCATTTGTTCTTGTGTTTTTATTTTTATATCACTTAATTAAAAGTGGTGGATAAAACTTCATCACTTGATATATAGGACATGATGCAATTCAATTCTCATGACAAATCAATTTACTTAATCAACTGCTTTTAAGTTATACAAAATTGCTTTGACAAAAATAATTTTTATTAAACATTTTCTCTTGCATTCAATTAAAAAGAACTTAAAAAATCCACTTCAATAGCGACGTGCAATGTTTTTATCATTGTGTTAATTTTAATCTTAACTTAGTGAGTTTACATTCTCTCAATTAACCAATGCTAAAGGGTAACCACGTCAATAATGCAAAATTACTGTATATAATTATTATTTAATAATACTCCCTCCGTCCCAATTAATATGATATTTATTTAATAATTCGGTATGAAGTCTGAGCAAGAAAGGAGGAAAAAATTAAAATTTTTGTTCAAAACAAATCATAGATACTTGTATTGTTATAAATCTCTCACTAAAAATAAAATAAAATAAAATAAAAAAATTAAAGTTAAATTATTTCTAAATATAAAAATATATAGTCAAGAATTTACTTGATAAATTATACTAAGGGAAATCTTTAAAATATAATTGTAGTTATTAAGTACTAATTTTTTTAATATTATTCTAACAAACATTTTTTTAATATAAAATGGAGGTAGGGGAAACGGGGAGGTCGGGATTAAGAATGGGAAACAAATCATCACCATTAAGGTGAAAATTCAGATAATCAATCGACTGAGCTAGTAAGATTTTTTTTTTGTCTAAAAGTTCAAACTTCGTAGTTCCAAAGGTCAAATAAAGTAGTTATATAGTTTATACCTTGATGATGACGATCTTTTCACCTTAAATTGGAATCTCTCACGGATTGCATAATATTTCATCACACTTGATATTGTATTTTTATCCCAGTACAGTTGCCCTTCTTCAATATCTCTATAAAGTGGATCCTTAATTATCGATTCGGGTTGTTCTTCCATTTCTTCATCTTCAATTGTATAATCAGAAATATGTATCGGATGAACTTGAATAGCAGTCGAAGATGTTTTGATCAAATTTTCAATTGAGGATTCTCCATTTTCAAATGTGTTTTGTAGTGTCATATACAATGGAAATTCATTTATATCCAAAAAAATTTTTTTCATCTCCATATAAAGTCTAACACTCATATCATTGTAAATAGTCATAGATCCACTCTTTACAATGTATTTTATTCTCATTAAACCAGAATTTCGCTCTAGATTCAACTGCTTATACAGTTCATCAACAAAATATTCGTACCTGCAATCCGAATTCAAAAGTACTCCATTGATTGTAAACTTTTCAAACTGTAAATCACTTAACCACTCTCTTCCGTATTGTAGCATAATTGGAAATAAAATTGAACTTGAAGCCATAATTTCGTATCAACTGAATCTAATTGTGAATGAAAAAAAACTTTTTGAAGCTAATTGATGTAGGATTTTATATATTTATATGCAATTTATGAAGGTATTTTAAGGTAATATGGTGTATCTGAAAAAGGATTTGTGAGATAAAATTAATTGAAAGGAATCGTAAGGTAAAATTGGGGAAGAAAAGTGTGAGTTTCAATTGAAAAGGAAAAAAATATATTACGCGATTTTTGTGGCTTTTTAGCGATGATTAGAAGATGGTTAGAATATGATATTATTTTGATGGCTGGCTATTAAGTGGAAATTAAAAACAGGGGATATTTTTGTGGAATAAATTTTAGGAAAATGACTATTTTTGTCCTTCTCCCTAATTTAAATATAATAGTTTATATAAAGACATGTATCAAATTTATATTGTATTGGTATAAATACCGAACATGAATAAATTTTTATGGAAGAAAATTATAGTTAGGGCCAAAGTCAATTGTGATTGGATTATTTAATTAAAGTATAATTGGATAAAATTCAAGTAAAAAGGATAAATTTTCACGTATTTATTTCAGAACATTATAGTGAAATGATTTTTTGTAAAAGCTTACTTTATGATTATATTGCTAATTTGTGGCAGTCAAATGGACCCAATATTGATAGTATTAATGTCTAGTTTCATATTTTTTATTTTAAGAAATCCTATATTTTCTTTTAATGGGTTTTTAATAATTTCAGATCCAAATCATTAGAAATCAAATCAAGATTTTGTAGATATGAATTTTAATGAAATATTTTTTCTTTTCGGGTATAAAACACCAAAACCTATCCATTCCCCTTTCATTTTAAAATTATCCGATTATGGCTCTATCCTTCATCAACATATTTTTAGTTTATACCTTGATGATGATGATCTTTTCATCTTAAATTGGAATCTCTCACGGATTGCATAATATTTCATCACACTTGATATTGTATTTTTATCCCAATACAGCTGTCCTTCTTCAACATCTCTATAAAGTGGTTCGGGTTGTTCTTTCATTTCTTCATCTTCAATTGTATCATCAGAAATATGTATCGGATGAACTTGAATAGCAGTCAGAGATGTTTCGATCAAATTTTCAATTGAGGATTCTCCATTTTCAAATGTGTTTTGTAGTGTCATATACAATGAAAATTCATTTATATCCAAAAAAAATTTCTTCATCTCCATATAAAGTCTAACACTCATATCATTGTAAATGGTAATCAGATTTTTTTTGTCTAAAAGTTCAAACTTCGTAGTTTCAAAACTTCACTACTTGGATCTTTAAATCAAGCAAATACAATACTTATTTTTGTATGGGGTGAAATAACACGTGGACCTATTCGGGTTGAGTAGAACTGAAACCGTCCATCATGATATTGTCCTGTGAACAAAATCTAGACGGTAGAATGTCTCCTCGGGCAAAATAGAAATGACACGAGATTACTAGCGATGACTATTACACAAGAAAGGATAGACAAAAGGTCAGTGTATCAAAGCTCTTAGGTGCAAAAGCGATCCTCGACTGGACCGTGTCCGACATACGATATTGGGCTTGCATCCCCTCAATGGTTTGTCGGCAAGTGGCACTCTATCATTAATCACGGCACTACAATGATACATATTGAAAACAACAAAACATGAAAATTTCAGATATTTGGCCAATATTAGCCGTGATGATGATCTTAGGTAAGGAACAGTAAATGAAGCTTTTTTTAGTAAAAAATTTAACTCAAAGGACTTTTTATATAATTTTTTCAAATATTTATATTACTATTGAGAGTTATTTTCTCTTTGTTAGAAGATGTATATAGACTTATTTTTCAATATTATACAAAGTCATAAATAAATAGGTAGCAAATTGTTTTAGGATTTCTCCTATATCTTTTATCCTTAATTCCTGATATGATAAATTTATTAGAAAAAAGCTCCTAATACTATTACATTTATACATGTTTATTTATTGAATAATATACAAGTTATTCTGTCCAATTAGTTTACACTATTAGTAATGATTTAGAACTAAAATTAAGATTTTATGAACCTGACTAAATATTTTTTTTTGTGTATAAAATACCACTTTCTCCCCTTTCATTTTCAATACTTAATCTTCTCCCATATGGCTTTTTCCATCATCAATATCTTTTTCTTATTGTTATTGATCACTCCACTTGACCTTTCAATAGCAAAAAAATGTTACATTTTTATGGGTGATTATCAAGTACATATCATGAATAAATTTTCTCCTAATTCCCCACAACTAGAAGTTCATTGTGCATAAAAAATGATGACCTTGGAACCCGTTATCTTACCATAGATGAAGATTTTAATTGAGCCTTTTGCGACTTTTGTCATTTTTTATGGGGTTCAAAGAACAAGACTATTACTGTGTATGACAATCCAGATTTTTGTGTCAATCATCAAAAATATATAAATACTCTACAATACTGCAAGTGAGAAGTGAGAGAAGATGATTTTTATTTAGAACAAGAGATCGAAAATGGCACATTTTTTATAAATCACAATAACGAGTGGTGAATGAAATGTCTTATTTGTATAAAGGGAGAAGAAAAATAAGACTAATATTGTCTTGCCCCTTTTTTAACCAAAAGAATTGATTTTAAGTTTGAAAGGATTTTATTATTGAAGTGACAAAATTAAAATTTGTTTTAAAAAAGAATTTATTTTTTCAATTAAATTCAGAATCGCCACTTGACATAATCCGATGTGTCAAGTCACCTTTGAAAAATCTTTTTTAAAACAATTTGACTCTTTAAACTGGTTTGCGAACAGAGATTCTGATTAAGGAATTATGTTGACCGAGGGAAGGTGTTAGACACTCCACGATCCCGTAGTTCCACCGTGGTCACTTGGTGGAACATATCCTTTAATTTGACACTATAGAATGCATAAACCAAACAAATCCCACAAAACCAAGCCAACAAACAAATCAAACAAAAATTAAAACCAAAATAATGTCCAATCTAAGTTATACATTCCCGAAAAATAGAAAAATACGAAAATGTAAATCCTATTCTAAACTAATCTTAGACTAAGCTCCAATGTTTTACCCGATGTCTCGGGCCTTCATCACGAACCTCCCTTGCATACATGATACGTCGGGCATTCTCCGGATAAATCAATACAACTCCCTCGGAGCATTCTCCGGCCAAATGAGTACATTTTTAATGCGATAAAAATGAAAAAAATCACTCAACACAAATATTTATCACATTCGATAATTAGAATCCTAAGAGTTGCCTACCCCAAAACCTAGAATTTGCCTATCGATTTAATGGCCTAACCATGTTACTATCGTGTTCAACAATATTCCTGCTTAAACCAAATTAAACCAAAGTCTTAATCAATCCAAATTTATCCTTTTATCAATTTCTCAATTTCGCCCCCAAACAATCAATTTCAATTCTCAAACGAGATAACATTTCACCAAATCATAATCAAGACAACCAACTCCGAATCAAAACAAACACGCATTCATCACCAACAAGGATCAAAACAACATCCAATATTCAATCCAACACATCAAAATAAACAATGAAATAAAAAGAGGGAAAGAGTAGAATTGGACCTCAGTGTCGCTTTCAAAATCGATGTATTGTTTCGATTAAATAGGATCCGTGTCCGAAAACCTCAAGTAATCGAACTCGAACAACTGATTGAATAGCAAATAAAATCGGATGGATTTCAAATTACTAGAACTGACTGGAACAGGGCCCGCCAATGGTAATTACGATATTTCGACGAAACCTCACCGAAAACGACGCCAAAATCGACCGACTGTGGGCTTACCGTCGCTGCCTAATAGACTACATATATAATTATTAAATACATCTGGGTTATTCTGTAATTAGTTATTCTTCAGTTCTCTATATATACAGCTGTAACCCCTTCAATATGAAGTGAGATCAATTATTATTAAATTTGTATCATGGTATCAAAGCTAGGGTTTCTTCTTCCGCCCAAACCCTAATCTCTCCTCTTTTCCGACGTGTGTGCGCCGCCGCCACCGTCTACACCACGCCGCACGGCCTCCCTCCTCCGCCGTAGGTCGGCGCCATGGACAAGGTTATTGATCCTCTGTCAAAATTACCGTCTGGAGTAAAATTACTGCTCAGGAATCTCCACAATCTCATCCCCGAAAAATTATCTGACAACAACTACCCGGCCTGGGCACTTAACGTCCGCACCGCCCTCGCAGCCAACTTGCTGCTCGGATGGATTGACGGTGCGGAGAAGCCGCAGCCCGAGACAGCCGAGAAGGACGGCGTCAAGCTCCCAAATCCCGACTACCTTCCGTGGATGATCGTAGACACTCAGATCCGAGCCTGTCTTCTCGCAGTTATTAGCCCCTCTGTGCACAAACACGCCCGGGGTTTTCTCACATCGGCTTCACTTTGGGACGCACTAGCCACAAGGTACAACTCTGTGTCCACGGCTCATATTTTTCAGTTGCGTGACAAATTGCATACTCTTCGGAAGGGAACGAAGACGATGACTCAATACCTTGATGATGTGGCCTCTATTCTGTCTGACCTAGATGCTGTGAACGAGATTATTCCTGAACGAGACGTGGTGAATGCCGTGATACGTGGTCTTCCGGCTGGCTATTCCTCTCTCAAACAGCATATTCGCCTCTCGCCTGTCGAAATCACTCTGAATCAACTGTCTGGATGGCTTAATGCAGAAGAATTGAATCTAGACATGGAACACAAATTACTGCTCGGAGAAGCCAGTTCCACCCCTGGCGTCACGGCTCTTTACTCGGCTGGCAGCGGAGGCTCGGCCAGGGGTCGCGGTGACGATCGCCGTAACCAAGGGCGAGGCAGCGGCGGCGGTGACCGTCGAAACACCGGGCAGCAAGGCAGAGGCGGGCCTCCACCGAGGGACGGCTTCCAGTCAGGCCGCGGACAGGGATGAGGAAACCAGCGGATGCCCACACGAGATCTTCCGACGTGCCAAATTTGTGCTAAACGGGGCCATTCTGCGGCTAATTGCTGGTATCGTTATGATGACTCGCAGAATGTAAATAGCCAGTCCGGAGGATCAAGGGCGATGCATGCGTCCACAAACGCTCAATCTGGCGATTGGTATCTAGACACAGGTGCTAACACCCATGTGACGTCGGATTATTCACAACTTCAAGCTCCTCATCCGTATCATGGCTCAGAAACTATTACAGTAGGCAATGGTCAATCCCTTCCCATCACAAACACCGGCTCTGGGTATGTCTATACCCCAAATGGTAAATTTCATCTCTCAACCCTTCACCACGTCCCTTCCCTCACATCCAATCTTTTATCTGTTTATCGCTTTACTAAAGAAAATAACTGCACCCTCATTTTTAATGACACCAATTTCCAGATAGTGGACAATACCACGAACCGGGTGCGGTACACGGGCCGCTGTGAGCATGGGCTATACACTCTTCCATCCAGGTCTCCGTCTGTTGTGAGTCAAGCCATTCTCTCGTCAACCTGGCATCGCCGGCTTGGGCACCCATCATCCGCCATCACCAAATCCATTTTATCTTCCTTAGGTTTTAATTTTTCAGAAAAATTACATTGCGAGTCCTGTTCAGTGTCTAAATCTTGTCGTTTACCTTTTTCACTGTCTGAACACAAGGCCACTGCGCCATTTCAATTAATTCATTCTGATGTTTGGGGTCCAACCTCAGTTCCTTCTGTTCAAGGTTTTCGTTATTATATCTGTTTTGTTGATGATTACAGTAAATTCACTTGGCTTTATCCTCTGAAATTTAAATCCGAAGCTTATACTATTTTTGTAAACTTTGACCGAATGGTTCAAAATCAATTTAATGCCAAAATCAAAATTTTTCGAAGTGACAATGGCAAAGAATTTGTCAACAATGCATTTGGTGTTTTTCTTCAAAATCTAGGGGCTCTTCATCACACTTCATGTCCATATACCCCTGAACAAAATGGCGTTGCTGAGCGCAAACACCGTCACCTAATAGAAACAGTTGTTGCGCTCCTCCATGATTCCACCTTACCTGTTTCCTTTTGGGTTGATGCCCTTGCTACTGCCAACTACCTCATAAATCGCATGCCCACTCACACTCTCTCCAACTCCACTCCATATGCCCGTCTCTACAATCATCCACCCGACTATATCCATCTCCGCCCGTTTGGGTGTCTAGTTTATCCCTGGTTGCGTCCGCACACTCAACATAAACTTCAACCTCGGTCCACCCCTTGTGTCTTTCTAGGCTATCATCCCACTATCAAAGGTTACAAATGTTTCGATCCTGTATCTCAGAAAACATATGTTTCCCGTCATGTTCGTTTTGTGGAGGAACAATTTCCTTACACAAGTCTTTCCTCTACTCCATACTCCCCCAATCCACTTGGCGTTGTGCCATTATTTCCGTCCATTTCCGGCAACAACTTCGGCCAGTCTCCGGCGGATCACAGCCGTGACAGTTATCGAGGGTGTTTTTCGATCGATTTTTGGTGTTTTCCGGCCAAGAAGTTGGTCGCCGGAACAGCAACCAAGGCGGGTTCTCTCCTCTCTTCCGATTTTCACTGATTTTTACCTATTTTGCCCTCAATTTCTCTATTTTCACTACCCATTTTTCCCGTCCTTGTCTACTGTGAGTGTGTATATGGATTTTTGTGTGTGTTTTTTCGTGGAGGAGGCTATGAATGCGTGTGTTGTGTATATTGTATTCTTGTTGTGTGTGATGTGAAGATGGGAATTGGAGAGGTGTCTGATGTCGTGCTTTGTGATGTATGCTGGTTGTTGTGTTAAAAATGAAAGAAAAACAGTGATGTGTGTGAGTGGTGAAAACAAAGTGGAGAATTGTCCAGTCTTGTGTGTGTTGCTGTTTTTTGTTGACAAAAATGGAGTGTGCATGTGGGGGTGGCAGCTTAGTGGGTGGATTGGTTGGGGTAGGTAGGGTTGGGGTGAGGGTAGTGGTAGGGTAAATGAGTGGAAATTAAATTTTTAGATGGACAAAATTATGTGTCTACAATTAACATACGGTTAAGGAATTTTACATTTAATACTCTGTGAATGTATCATACATTTACACTAACGTGTAATCTATAATTATACACATAAAAAAAAATGAAAAAGACAACTTAATTATTCACGATTTATGTTATATGAGTGTTGTCACACCCCCTTTTTTTTTTACCAAAAAAGATTTGAATTTTTAAGTTTCAAAAGAGTTTTTATTATTGAAGTGACAAAAGGTGAGGATTTGTTCCGAAAAAGGATTATTTTTATTTTTTAAAATTCAGAGTCGCCACTTGACATAATCCGGTGTGTCAAGTCACCTTTAAAAGATCCTTTTCAAAACAATTTTTGACTCTTTAAACTGATTTGCGAACAAAGATTCCGACTAAGAAATTCTGTTGACCGAGGAGAAGGTGTTAGGCACCCCTCGATCCCGTGGTTCGACCACAGTCGCTTGGTGGAGCATATCGGCTAATTTGACACTATGAATATATAAACCACATAAAACAAGCAACAAACAAATCAAACTAAGTTCAAAACCAAAATAATATCCAGTCCAAGTTATACAGTCTCAAAAAAATAGAAAAATATGAAAATGTAAATTCTATTCTAAACTAATCCTAGACTAACCTCCAATGCCTCACCTGATGCCTCATGCCTTCATCACGAACGTCCTCCGAGTACAAAATACTTCAGGGCATTCCCCGGCCAAATGATACATTTGATCCAAACCCATAAAACCAAGCCATTCAACACACATTTTCAACATTCAACAATCCACGCGTTCTAAATTTGCCTACCCGAACCTACAATTTGCCGACCAGATTTGATTTATCACAATTCCTTCAAATTCAATATAATCGATGATCCAAAATTAATACTAATCACTAATCGTGTTTAACCCCTTCCCAAATTTCTTTTAACACGGAAAGTTTAACATGAAATAGTTATCAAGCCATATCAACATCGATTTCATATCAACGACTAGCTATCCAGATAAACAACACCAAGTATCAACCAAATACTCAATCAACCATCGTCAAACACATAATGATAATAAAAGAGTAGAGTCGAGAATTGGACCTCCAAAGTTTTCGATTGACTTAAGAAGAAAGGTGAGAGCCACTCCGAGAACCTCAACGAACCTCAATTCGAACCCGAGCTCCGGTATGCATCCTTCTTTCCTTTTCTACTGACCCAAAATAGAAAATTGCCAAAATAGACGAAACCGAACCCAATTTTTTTTTTTTGCAAAAGAAAATCTCAATTCAGACTTGAATCGCCAATTTTGAACCCAGCTCCTACCTAATTTTGCACACCGAATGGATTATTCCATCTGCTTTCCAGGGCGTTTCGGGATCGGACTCACTGTGTTCTCCCTCGCCTCTTCTTTGTTTTCTCCTCTGCTCGCTACTGATCCCTCTCCTCTTTCTCTATGTGTGTGCGTGTATGGTGTGTGACGGTGTAGAAGAGAAGAACAAAAATGGAGGCATTTTCTTATTATGTCCCCTGTGCCTTTTGTGCGTGATTCTCTGTGAAGAGGCAAAAGGGAAAAATGGAGTTTTTGTGCTTGTATATGTGCTGTTGTCTTCCCTTCTCCCCTGCCTTCGATCTCTCTCTCCCTTCAATTTTGCAATCTCTCTTCGATCTCTGTGTGTGCGTGTGAGCTTCAATGGAGTGTGTCAATCTGGTGGAGAAGAAAGGAGAATCGGGTCTCTGTATATATTTTTTTTTTCAAAAATAGAAATTGAGAGTGAGTGATGTGTATGTCTATCCACTGGGTGTGTTCCCAAAATGAAAAATATGGAAGAGTGATATGGGTCCCCCCTTTCCTTTCAATTCCCTAGCTGTGTATATATTTTTGTTAGAAAAATAACGTGGGGTGGGAGGGTAGGGTAGTGAGGTGGGGGTAGAGATAGGGTATGAGATGGGTGAGTTGGTTAGGATAGGGTTAAAACAAGATAAAATTTGTTAGGGATTTTGTTAAGGGTTGTTATTTTTGTATTTTTGTGGGATATAATCACATGGGTGAGAGCACGCAGTAAGATGGGGGTAAGATGGTAAAAGTCCTTTCGGGGAGGGACAAAATTACGTGTCGACATCATGCCCCTCTTTGCATGTAAACACAAAGTGTTTTCATACAAAGAAGTAGACAACAAGATAAAATTTTGACCCGACCATTATTCAAAGGAAGAAACAAAAGGCAGAAGGACAACCGAGTTGGAGAGTCGAGTGAGGTCCCGCCGTAGTTCTAGTCCGCGACTCTGTCATTACGTCAAAAATGCACATTACAAGTTAAAAACATAAATGAAATTACAAAAACTCTATTTGTGCAGCTTTTCTTGACTCTTGACTTGCTACTTCATCACCCCATTCTTCAGGCGGGCTCCTGACTTGCAATTTCTTCAACCTGTTCTTCAGGTGGGCTCCTGACTTGCAATTTCATCACTCTATTTTTTGGGCGAACTCCCGACTTGCAATTTCATTGCTTATTGCTTGGTTTTCAATTTCTTCACCCTGTTCTTCAGACGGGTTCCTGACTTGCTATTTTTCAATCTGTTGACTTTCAATTTCTTCACCTTGTTGTTTGATTTTCAACTTCTTCACCTTGTTTCTTGACTTTTCATTTATTCACCTTGTTCTTCAAGCGGACTCCTGAAATCACATCAAAACTAAAAAGAAAATTATCTCAAACAAAGATTATTATAAAGAGATTTCATTTGCCAGAAAAGTGAAGTTCCAAACATAAGAATTAAATTTTGCCCCAGTTTATCATCAAAGGACTTTTGTGAAAGTCACATCATTATAGGAATCAAGGAGAATGACTCGACTAAAAGGTACGTCTTATAGGAATCAAATGGATGACTTGACTAAAAGGTACGTCTTATAGGAATCAGGGGAGATGACTCGACTAAAAGGTACATCTTATAGGAATCAAGGGGAATGACTTGACTAAAAGGTACATCTTATAGGAATCAAAGGATATGACTCGACTAAAAGGTAAGTCTTGTAGGAATCAAGGGAGTTGACTCGACTAAAAGGTACGTTTTATAGGAATCAAAGGAGATGACTCGACTAAAAGGTACGTCTTCTAGGAATCAAGGGGAATGACTCGACTAAAAGGTACATCTTATAGGAATCAAAGGGGATGACTCGACTAAAAGGTACGTCTTATAGGAATCAAGGAGGATGACTCGACTAAAAGGTACGTCTTATAGAAATCAAGGGGATGACTCGACTAAAAGGTACGTCTTATAGGAATCAAAAGGGATGAATCGACTAAAAGGTACGTCTTATAGGAATCAAAGGGGATGACTCGACTAAAAGGTACGTCTTATGGGAATCAAAGGAATGACTCGACTAAAAGGTACGTCTTCTAGGGGTCAAGGGAGATGACTCGACTAAAAGGTACGTCTTCTAGGGGTCAAGGGGGAATGACTCGACTAAAAGGTACGTCTTATAGGAATCAAGGGGAATGATTCAACTAAAAGATACTTCTTATAGAAATCAAGAGATATAACTCGACTAAAAGGTACACCTTATACGAATAAAGGGGAATGACTCGACTAAAAGGTACGTCTTATAGGAATCAAGGGGAATGACTCGACTAAAAGGTACGTCTTCTAGGAGTGAAGGTTCAATTTAAGAAGTGAATCACCTAGCAAACCAAAACTGAAATCCCTAGACAAGAAAGTGTGTCTCCGAGAGATATAGCATGATGAATTTTTACCATGATTTGACTATCAAACCTATGTAGCAACATTGCTTCCTGCATTTGTAAAAGTGAGGCATTGCAGCCCTTGATATTTATGCTCTGAAGTCCTTACTTTGAAGGTAATATGTTTTCTGTTTCATCAAAGAAAACTTGTGAGTTTAAAACATGGTGGTTGGTTTGTGGCTTTAGCTTTCGCGGCGATCTCTCTTGCCCTTGTCACATTTAACCTTGCTTCCAACCATTAGCCTATGTCATTGACTTGCTACTTCATTGACCAAACTCCGATTTATTAAGGGTGACTCTGAAACAAACACAGTATCTCTTCTTTGTATTTTGGATTACAGTCAACTCTAATGATTATGCCATACATTTTGGATTAAGCTGTCTGATCTTTCTATCAAAACTTTCTACCAATTTTTCAGAGACCTCATTCGGCCAGTAGCGCCTTGAAAGGTTTTTTGACAACAAGCCTCTCTCATTTCTTTCTCTCAACTCACCATCGCCTTATGGTGTCCGTGAGGCTTTTCAGTAATGGGACTCTATCATTTTCATTACTCTCAGCTCACCATCGCCTTATGGTGCCCGTGAGGGTTTTCACCAATAAGACTCTCTCATTTTTATTTCTCTCTTGATTTCTTATGCTGAGGGAGACAAGTAGTTTCCAAATGCATCATCATATCCCTTGCATGCTTAGCCTTAACAACCTCAAAGATTGATCTGAAGGTCTTTCTTTGGTTGTAACTTGACTTTTGGATAGGGTTAGAAAGAAAGGATGGCATGGGGCCCGAACGACACTTAAAGTAGGGTAGGACTTACAACTTTTGGAATCGACTCAAACAATGAGGATTAACTCATGCCCTAGTTTCTTTTGACTGGCAATTCTAATTGTTTATTTGGTTGAACCGAGCCCAGAGTAGGGCAACCTACGTATCTCACACCCGAAAGAGGAGAATCAGGTCACGCGTAGTTCAGGCAGCTTGTTCTTTTGATTGATTCTGATTTTTTTGTTTTTCTCTTTTATTGACTTTTTTTCTCTTTGAAACTTTCTGACTCTATTTTTCTCGACACTCTTCTCTTTTCTTTCTTTTTGGACATATTTTTTTTCTTTATTTTTTTTTTTTTTGAAATTTTTCTGACTCTATTGTTTTGCTCGACACTTTTCTTTTGAGCTTTGCTGACTCTATCTTGATTCCAAAAGAGGGCTATGAAAGAAAATAGGACTAAAGCTCAAATAGGGTAAACAAAGGATGACACGATGTTTGGATAGCAGAATGAAATGCCTTCATCATATCAATCCTTGAAAATGCAAGTACATATCATGTAATATGAAAGTGAGAGATGAAGATCATTTGTGACATCTTTTTAAGCATTAACTTTGACTGACTCTGTGTGTCACTACTTCTTCTGCGCTTTTCTAGCATACAACTCCACTTTTGTTGTACATTCCTCACATTGAATGACTCATGATTTTATGGAGATGATTTTCTTTCTGTTTCTTTTGATATAGGATCACACATTCATTGTTTGACCTAATTGGGACATGTCTTTCGATTGATGACCAAGTTATTCTTGTGATTCTTAAAATATGTATCTTAATTTTCAAAGAAGGCTTCAACTTGACCACCAAATGCCCCAGCACTCTATCTTTTTTCTCTAATGCTCTCTTTTTCTAACTTTAACCCTCTGATTCCATGCTCATGCTTAAATTGGATTTTAAGATCTGGCTGAAAATTCCGCTAGTATGTCATATCACTAGAATCAACATAAAATGTACTATGTAAAGAAAACAAACAAACAACACATATTTAAAACACAAGGGAGAAGGGGACACCCCATTCAATAAAAATGAAAGATAGAAGGGTTTGAATATAACGACAAAGGGACAAAACAAGATAGATCTCGAACTACAACACTGAAATAATTCGGATAACAGAAAAAAAAATAGAACACACTACCAGACCTCTTCCTAGTAGGGAGAGGGGTGACTTCTCAATTGCTCAGCCTGACAACTTAGCCACTGGTTTGCATATCAGCACGACTAGATCTTTCCTCACTATCAATGTTCTGCACCATAATCGATCCATCTTGAATCATCTTTTCAATTTCTATTTTCAAATCTCGACAATCTTCAATACTATGACCCTGAGCATCAGAATGATACGCACATCGTGCATTAGAATTAAAATTTCTTGAACACCAATTAAGGGTGTGCCCAAGGAGAGGATTGATCATGCCCTTCTGTACCAATCAATGAAATAAAATGGCATATGACTCTCCAGTTGGTGTGAAGTTATCTCTCGACTTTTGCCTCATTTCATTATTTGGCTTGGATAGAAAATCTGGCCTAGAAGGGTTTTGGCACGTTTGTGAAGTTAGAGGATGACTTTGGGGCGTTGAGGTATGTCATTGTGGGTAAGATGAGGGTTGAACATGTGGTTGTGCATTATACACCGGATATGGATGTGGAAGAATAGAGTATAATGGATTTTGGGAGTGATTATGTGGAGCTTGGGCATAAACTTGAGCTTGAGCCTGAGAGCGACGACGACGTGGTCTTATTGACCTATCCTGCTATCCAACTACAATAGCAGATGCATCTTCCTTATTCTTTTTCTCCCCAACACTTCCTAAACCCTTTTGAATTGCTTGAGTAGTCGCTTTCAATGTTGCAAAACTCACAATGCGACCAGTCTTAATTCCCTCTTCTATCATCTCCCCATTTTAAGGACCTCAATGAACGACTTGCCTAATACAGGTAACAAGTATTGATAATATGTTTCGTCCTGCACTTGAATAAATACCTCCACTATCTTACTTTCTTTCATTGGCAGTTTAACCCTAGCAGCTTGTTCACGCCATCTAATCGCATACTCCCTGAAACTCTCAGTATTCTTCTTTTTTATACTAGTTAGGGATTTTTTGTCAGGGATTAAATCCACATTGTATTGAAATTGTTGCAAAAATTCATTAGCTAGTTCATCCCAACTAATCCACTTGTCAATGTCTTGGTCAACAAATCATTCCGAAGCTAGGCCTGAAAGACTCTCCCCGAAATAAGCCATGGGTAGTTCTTCCTTCCCTACAACACCTCTTAATTGGTTACAATAGCGCCTCAAATGTGCCATTGGGTCCCCATGTCCATCATATTTCTCAAACTTTGGCATTTTAAATCCAGGAGGAAGGTTGACACCTGGAAATATGCATAAGTCCTTATATGAGACACTTTTGTAACCCCCAAGCCCTTGCAAGTTCTTCATAGCCAGTTCCAAACTTCTCAATTTTTTGGTCATTTTCTCTTGTTCTTTTGTTATAACAGGCTTCTCAGTGTTAGGAGGAAATTCAGGCGGCTGAGTGTCACCGTAAAGACCATTCAACTTGAATGTAGGCTCGAAAGTGTAATGCTGATCACCAGTAATATTCAATGTAGGCTCTTTTGTAGAGTAGAAAGGCACAACTTATGGATAAACATCAAAAGTAGGAGATTCAGGTGGGGCTGGCACCGAAAAACATGAACAACAGGTGGAGCCGAGTATGTGGTAGTCTTGGATTAGGGAGTGAGGAAATGAACATTGGAAGTGGTTGGCTATTGTTGCCCCGAGTCGATCCTGATGCATATTGTGTCATATCAACAAAAATAGGAAATTGTGCATGTGACACGGGAGGCAAGCTAGAAAGATATTCCAGATTATCAGTGGGAACTGGAGGAGGTGGCAACCCATTAGCCCAAGCTCGATGCATTTCTATCATTTTCTGCCTTAATTTTCGAATATCTTCATTAGCTCTTAAATTCTCATTTCCCGAACTCCCTATCTGATTAGTGACAACAAACTTGGTATCCTTGTTGGCCATAACCTTCTCTGTGACTTGGTGCAATATGAAGGACCAGCCAAAATGCCACAAACCAACCACCTCAAACTAGATGAACAAGGGATAGCAAATGCATTAGAGTTCAACACTTTCTCAAAATCTCTTTGGTTTTTTTGAAAAGGTCACCGAACCCAAGAAGGACGCCTACGTATCTCACCCCCGAGAGAGGAGAATCAGGTGTGCGTAATTCGTGAAGTTTTGCCAAAATGGCCAAATAAACTCTTTTTCTTTTTCTTGAAATTTTAAGAAGAAAAGAAAAATGACAAATTGTCAAAAGAATAGACGAAAATCTTTTTGAATTTTTCAGCTTTAATAACCTATGCAAAATGAAACCTATGATTACCAAAGAAACTCTTTTTCAGGTTTTCAATTTTGCATTTCATACGAAAATGAAACTTGAACCTATTAAAGGAAAATCTTTTTGTAGTTTTCTTTTATTGATGCATAGACACCTACTCTAAATGAAGAGTGAAGAAAAATATTTTGGATTTTTGAAATAAGATTCCCGAACCAACAATAGGTTTCCTACGTATCTCACATCCCGAAAGAGGAGAATCAGGGGTGCGTAGTTCGTCCAGATAGGACAATTAAGGATTAAATATCCAACTGAACCCTGACTTGGGAGACCCGACCACAAACAGAAGATGAAAAACAACAATAAAATCTTTTTTTTGAGTTTTCAATTTGATACTTAACCCTAAAAAATGGCACCAACAGATATGAAAGAAAAATCTTTTTGGTATTTTCATTATATGAAATGTACAAAACTTCTATCATTTTTCTTGCATTTTTCTTAAAAGCTCCTAAAAAATATTTTTTTGAAATTTTTTGAATTATGAATGCATGCTAAAGGAGAGAAAGGGAAAATCTTTTTGAGGCTTTTAGTTTTTGAGTAAATGCGTGAAAAAGGTAAGAAAATCTTTTTGAATTTTTGGATTGTGAAAAATAAAAGTCATAAAGAAATCTAAAAAACTACGAAACTCTTTTTCTTTCATCATTCTCTTTTTTTTCTTTTTTTTTCCATGCCTACACACCCTTCTTTAATTCTAGCACATGCTTTCCCCAAAATCAGTCTGTCAAATAACCACGTTACCCTCAGAGATGCAACATTTAGCACGTAGGGATGCTTTAGAGGTGAGTCTCCTACAAAGGAGCAAATGAGCCCCGCTAGGTTTAAATATGATGCACATAAGCATGACCTAAAGGATAACCTACGTTGGGGTTCACTAACAAGGCTGTTTGGGGGAGCGTATAATCGATAGTGGATGCTTTTCTTTCCACCTACTCCATAACACCGACGGCTCCTCCCCTAAAATAAGGGTGACTCAACTAGAGGTCATGTACAACACGTGTACTACAGACTTGTTGCAGAAAGAATGACTCGGGTTATGCACATAATGCTAGATATAAAGCGGTAACACATAAGATGAAAACTGTAAACACGTAGCACATAGGCACTGAACAATGATAACACAAATAAAAACAATAACACAAACAATGTCTATACACCCATAATGCCAAACTAAGCCGATATAATTCTAAAAATAAGCTCGAATTCTGAAAATGTCCCCAGCAGAGTCACCAGAGCTGTCACACCCCTTTTTTTACTTATAAAGCTTTGGATTTTTAAGTTTCGAAAGGGTTTTTATTATTGAAGTGACAAAAGGTGAGGATTTGTTCCGAAAAAAGGATTATTTTTATTTTTCAAAACTCAGAGTCGCCACTTGACATAATCCGGTGTGCCAAGTCACCTTTAAAAGATCCTTTTCAAAAGAATTTTTGACTCTTTAAACTGATTTGCGAACAGAGATTCCGGCTAAGGAATTCTGTTGACCGAGGGGAAGATGTTAGGCACCGCTCGATCCCGTGGTTCGACCACGGTCGCTTGGTGGAGCATATCGGCTAATTTGACACTATGAATATGTAAACCACATAAAACACATAAAACAAGCAACAAACAAATCAAACAAAGTTCAAAATAAAAATAATGTCCAGTCCGAGTTATACAGTCTCAAAAAAATAGAAAAATACGGAAATATAAATTCTATTCTAAAATAATCCTAGACTAACCTCCAATGTCTCACCCTACGCCTCGGGCCTTCATCACGAACGTCCTCCGGGTACAAAAGACTTCGGGGCATTCCCCGAATAAAATAATACAAGTACTTAGGGGCATTCCCCGACCAAATGATACATTTGATCCAAACTCATAAAATCAAGCCATTCAACACACATTTTCAACATTCAACAATCCACGCGTGCAAAATTTGCCTATCCAAACCTACAATTTGCCTACCAGATTTGATTTATCACAATTCCCTCAAATTCAATATAATCGATGATCCAAAATTAATACTAATTCACTAATCTTGTTTAACCCCTTCCCAAATTTGTTTTAACACGCAAAGTTTAACATGAAATAGTTATCAAGCCATATCAACATTGATTTCATATCAATGACTAGCTATCCAAATAAACAACACCAAGTATCAACCAAATATTCAATCAACCATCGACAAACACATAATGATAATAAAAGAGTAGAGTCGAGAATTGGACCTCCAAAGTTTTCGATTGACTTAAGAAGAAAGGTGAGATCCACTCTGAGAACCTCAACGAACCTCAATTCAAACCCGAGCTCCGGTATGCATCCTTCTTTCCTTTTCTACTGACCCAAAATAGAAAATTGCCAAAATAGACGAAACCGAACCTAATTTTTTTTTTTTGCAAAAGAAAACCTCAATTCGGACCTGAATCACCAATTTCGAACCTAACTCCTACCTAATTTTGCACACCGCACGGATCTATTCCGTCTACTTTCCAGGGAGTTTCGGGATTGGACTGACTGTGTTCTCCCTCGCCTCTTCTCTGTTTTCTCCTCTGCTCGCTACTGATCCCCCTCCTCTTTCTCGATGTGTATGCGTGTATGGTATGTGACGGTGTAGAAGAGAAGAACAAAAATGGAGGCCTTTGCTTATGTCCCCTGTGCCTTTTGTGCGTAATTCTCTGTGAAGAGGCAAAGGGGAAAAATGGAGTTTCTGTGCGTGTATATGTGTTGTTGTCTTCCTTTCTCTCCTGCCTTCGATCTATCTCTCTCCAATTTCACGATCTCTCTCCGATCTCTGTGTGTGCGTGTGAGCTTCAATGGAGTGTGTCAATCTGGTGGAGAAGAAAAGGAGAATCGGATCTCTGTATATGTATTCTTTTTTCCAAAAATGGAAATTAAGAGTGAGTGATGTGTATGTCTATCCACTGGGTGTGTTCCCAAAATGAAAAATATGGAAGAGTGATGTGGGTCCCCCCTTTCCTTTCAATTCCCTAGCTGTGTATGTATTTTTGTTAGAAAAATAACGTGGGGTAGGGGGGTAGGGTAGTGAGGTGGGGGGTAAGGGTAGGGTATGAGATGGGTGAGTTGGTTAGGATAGGATTAAAATAAGATAAAATTTGTTAGGGATTTTGTTAAGGGTTGTTATTTTTGTATTTTTGTGGAATATAATCACATGGGTGAGAGCGCGCAGTAAGATGGGGGTAAAATGGTAAAAATGCTTTCGGGGAGGGACAAAATTACGTGTCTACAAGTATGCCATTTTTTATGTTGTCTAAACAAAAAATAATACATGTGGTCAATTAAAAGTCAGTGGTGTCAGTTTAATATCATACATTTTAAAAAAGTTTAACATGTTAATGTTAACGGTGTAATACACAATCATCAAATAAATATTTTTAGAAAGAGAATCAACTAAAGTGTAATAGTTTATGAGCTAAATTAACACTAAAGAGAATCCAAGGGACACTACATACACATATGCCTTTTTGTCACTCTTATGATGGAGTTCCTTGCACGAAATCAAGCCTTGTATTTTCTCAACTAGTTAATCAATCATCAGCTGTATGCATTTCCTGAATGGTCACTGAATTTTGCCGCCTTCTTTGTTTCATAATCCTTAAAAGCAGCTTTAATTGTATCCTCGATGAGCATGCTGTAGTATGTTTTGCCATCTCCGATATTGATATAGGGATGTTCATATTGATTTTAAGCGAATTGAAGAATGGAGTATAAGAAAAAAAATTTCAGATCGTAACACCAAAAATCAAGACGACTTTACTTTGATGTTTAACAAAATATTTGACATTTAAATTTCAGTTACGTTTTTTAATCATACCCTAATTAATGTTAGATAATTATTGGCGTTAATTAAGGAACAGTAAAATAATTTATGATTTACATTACCTTAAATATAGGATTAACTGTTTTATCATACATTCGATCAATGTATGAGGGACGACCGAATGTATTAGTATATTTACAAAATCAGGAGAGAGAAAGCATGAAGGAATTTTATGTAATTAGTTTCAGTAGGTAGAGGATTTATGTTGTTTACACTTATTATTAGGGAAGTGCTAAATGACCACAAAAATATGGCCCAAATTTGACCACAATTGTAAAAAGACTGCAATAACCTTTTTTTTTTAATCAATGAAAATTAAATTCTTTGTTATTCGCTAAACTTAAAATTCAATTCTTACATTGAAAACTATTCTTTTACTACTATTTCCTAGATACTCAAAATTTTATGTTATTAATTATGTGAGTGAGACACATTCACCTTTTTCTCTTTCTCTCCACTGATTTTTTTTTTCATTTTCTCCCATTTAATCTTCTTCTTTTTTTAATAAAAATTAAAAATTGTTGCTTCACCTTTAATCTTCTATCTTGTATTTTTATTTTTTAAATAATTAAATTTTAAAACTAATTATATTATATACAAATCATAGTTTATTAAAATATTTTTTTTAAAAAAATCATCATTGGTCATTAATTTTAAATTTATTACATAAAGATTATCATTTATTATATAAAAGTCATTTAATTCTAAAATGTCATATAATTTTAATTTTTTGTTAACATAAAAGTCATTTAATTTTAAAATTTATCACATAAATTCAACATTTAATTTTTTTTTTGTCACTTAGCAATCATTCATCTTTAAACAAGTTAATTAAAAAGTAAATGTTGCATGAATTTTAATATTTTATATCAAAAATATGTTGTCGCTTCAAAACAAATTACATCTATGATAATATTCAAAACATCCATTAGTGGTTTGCTGCTTAGAGTAACACACGACTTTTAGAAATACACGTTGTCACATTTGTTTTTCTATTTTTAACGTACTATCAATAATATTTACAAAAATATAATTTAACTATTTTTCTATCCTGACATACTCATTTTTTTTGTAAATTTTGCAAAAATAAATAAAATAAATTGTGTGTGATAAATTTTAAAATGGAATACTTTTATGTGATAAAATAGCAAAATATTTTTGTATGATTATTAAAATTATGTGATTTTACTTAACAAAAAAAGGATTGAAAGTAATTTTTTGTATGACATGTTGACACCTAATTTTTGACCTCCACAACTACGTTTAATCTCGAGTTTCTTCGATTTTCAAATAAAATCACATCAATTATTTTTTTCAAATAAATGCATTTTAAAATAGGTATATGGGCTAAATTTGTCATTTAAAGTGATAATTGTATATTTTTCGTATTTGCATATACGAGATTGTATAAATGATATCATTTAAATGAACATTTTCATCAAAATTGGACTTTAAATTAAGGATTATTTGGAAAATAAATTTAAATAATTAAATCTTGATTTAAATATAGTCTATTCTCACAAATAATCTATTTGGAGAAATACTTGTTTGGTTTTATTAAATCAAGAAACTCGGGATTAAAAGAAGTATTAATTCGTATTTAATTTCAATTCAATTTAACCAATCTATTAAATTTGATCATAAATTCAAATTAAATTGGCCACAATCGCAATACATTTGGCCAATTAGCCTTTAATTTGATCAAAATTTAATTAGAATGGGTTAAATGCTAATTGAAACTATTTTTCTAAACTATCCATCCTAATTTTAAACCCAATTTTGCTAAACACCTGGGCCCATTTCATATTTTCTTCAAACAGCAACCCATTTACCTTTTTTAATTAAGCAGGCTCAACACTAAAACCACCAGCCCAACACCAAAAATAACCCAACCCGGCCCACCTTATACCTTTTTCAATATCACCCTCAGCAAGAACGACTTCACCAACGTCAACCCTTAACTCGAATTTTCTTTCTCCCTCTTCATCGCGAGACGCTTACGCGAGTTCGTACGAGAACTGTCGAGTAGCTTCTAGAAATCTCCAAATAGCAGCTGAGTCATGGGTATCAAAGGATATTCCCAAATCTGTTTTGAATCCGTTAAATTCGTACCACGAAGGTACATGTGCGTCCATTTTTGATTGGCTGTGGGAGGAAGATTTTTGAATTTCAAATTCTAGGTTTCCTTTCTTTTGAGTCCCTAAAATACCCCTATTCATCTGCTATATAAAGGACCCTTCGTTCACTGTCTCGGGGGTGGTTGGTTTTCTTGGGGGCTCTAGGATTCTAAGTTGGGGGATTTTGGGGAGGTTCAGAAGTTTTTTTTCTCTTCTCTTCTTTCAAGGGTTTGAAAGTTTAGGCTGAAAATTTTTGGGTTCGAAATTTTTTAAGGGGTTCGAAAGGCTTGTTCGAGAAAAATTTCTGAGGCTTTTGGGTTCGAAAATCGGATTTTGGTTCAAAAGAAAAGTTTTTCTAGGGAAATTTTAATTGAAAGTTTGAGGGGTTTCAAAACCTTTAAGGGACAAAAAGACGTTCTGTTGGTGGTCGACGTCGCGAGATTCTGGTAGCGACGATTTTTCTGATAGCTCGTTGTCCCGTTTGCTGTCCCGAAAGAGGTAAATACACGTTCACCCCTTTTAATTTTGTTGTTTCCTGCTTCATCCCCTCTTTCTTCGTTGAAATATTTATCTGTTTATCATGAATGAGGCTGGGATTGTCTGCTGTAGTTGGCTATGATAGCCTTAGGATTAGTTTGTGATTGGATTGTTAAGCTATTTCGTTGAATCAGTGTTCACGTGAAATTTTTGTGCTATTATGTCAAAAATACTGTCTTTATTTGTTTGCTGAATGAGTATATGTATCATCTTCACCTTTTATTTCTAGTTTTCCCCTTTTGGGTCTAGTGTTTTGTTGCATCTGGATACCTGTTTGTCATAATTGTTTGATCCATGATTTAGCTTTATTTTGCTTCTTTTGGTTTTGTGATTCGTTGTTTGAACTGTGATATCATCAGGTAAGCATTTACCTACTGTTTTCATCTTGTGTTCCTGCTCGTAATCTGACTTGCTGTTCTCGATTGAATTCATGTCCTAGTGTTCGCTTTGTCGTTTTAGTTCGACATCGCCTCGTTGGGTCACTGTTCAGTTCCTAGGGTGCCACTAATACAGTTATCTCTTTGCCTAAATGAGTAGGAGTGTGTGATTCCTTTTTAAGGCTTTGCTGAACATTGGAGTTGTTGGTTTTATAGAAAATGTCTCATGTTTAATTTCTTCCATGATAGTTTTGATGAGAATCCTCGCAAGTTCGTTAAGGAGATGATGGGAACGAAAGAAAATATTTGCCTCTTTCGTAATCTGTCCCCTGTTAAGTAGGATTATGAAAAGTTTCTTTTTTAGTTAGTTGTCTAAGTCATTCTTCTATCAAAGTTAGTTGTCCAAGTGATTCTTTTTTAGTTAGTTGCCTAAATTATTAGTTGTCCAAGTGATTCTTGCTTAAGTTGTCATTATATGTCAGTATTTTTTTTTTTTCAAGTTGTTAATTCCGAAGTAAGTTTCGACAATAAATTGTATATTTTCTAGAAGTGATATAACGAAGAGCCTTGTCCTATTTCCTTGAAAAGAGGAATCTTTTCCTATTCGACGTTACATGTGAGTCGTTTATGAGGTTATTGCAATTCCCGACCCTAATGTATTCTCATCATTTGCTTGTTCTTACTTAGGGGATCTTCATCGATTTAGTGTTAAACTTTCTTTGGTATATATACGTTTAGCCATGTACTGATGATAGCCGTGGTTGCTTAACTTCACCAATATTGAGCATTCCCTTTTTCTTCGACTTTCTATATCTCAATTTGCTGCTTATTATGTTATTTTCGATCACAACAATTTCTCGTTTTATCTATGGATTACGTATGAACTAATTGGATTTCCTCCCTTTGATTACCTATGTGATGTTTTTATATATCTCTTCTTCTTCATTGGTCATGTATTAATATCTTTTATTTTTCTTACTTCACATGTGAATTCGTTGGAGTCTAAACGGACTCTTTTGCATTCCCTAATGGGCCAATAAGGCCCATCTCACTGAGTCAGTCCCGAAAGAGAACCCAAAGTTGGCTAAAATGGCGCATGGATATGAGGAGTCGAAAGAGGGAAAAATAGGTTTAAAAGTCCCATGTTTGAAGCGGCCAAGAGACTTGAAAGTCTCGGTTTTTCCATTTTATTTGTTCATTCTATCATTCTTCATTGTTGTCTTTATTTATTTAGTTATTTATGTTTTATTCGTTCATTTGGGCCACGAAGCCAAAGTTGTATTTAATACAGGTATAGCAAGATTCGAGCCAAAGGCTCGAGAATTAGACTAGGACAGGTGAAATGGGTTGAAAAATCCAAATAGCTTAAGACAGGATCAACGGTTTGGGCTTAGAAGCCTGAATCACTTCTCCTCCCCTTTTCCCTTTTTCTTTTAATTACTTACACGCTTCTTTGCAAACCTGATTAAATCCTTAACGAAAGTCGCTAAAAAATTGATTTTGTAAAAACTTTTTTTCTAATCAACTACTTTTCAACAAATTAATCTTTTCGAAGTTAATCAAAAGACGATTTTCAAACAGTCAAGATAACCGCAAGTTAGCAGACGTTTTAGGTGCTTAACACCTTCCTAAAACGTTAATAGGAACCACTTACTCGGAATCTCTAACTTAAAACGATTTTCCTGTTTTGAGTCATTTTAAGTAACTCTCTAAAGGTTTCTTAATTCCTTTTCAAAATTAAGTGGCAACTCTCTTCTAAAAAGTCAAAATTTCCGCAAAACATGACAAACTCAATGTTAGATGATCATCGATAAATTTTGACCAAAATAAACTTTATTTTAAATATTTAATTTTTTAATTCTTTTAATTTTTACCTATAACAATATACCCAATGTAATCCAACGATTTTCACCTTCCTTAATTATTTTTTAAAATTATGAAAATAAAAATAAGAATTGATTACTCATATATGTTAAATCAAAAAGAGTAAGACATAAGTGTTGATCGCACAAGTCTTTCGCCTTTATGTTACGCCAATATGATAGATTACGGATAGTTACTTATATATATTATCAAATCAATCTCTAATTAATTATTATATTTAAATTAAATTAAATTGCATATTTAAATAATTTCTACACATAATTTGTGAAATATTTCAATAACGACAACTCAAATACTTTAGACATTGTAAATGTTGACATATTATAGAAATCATATAGTTCATACTTCATATGTGTCGAACTAAAGAGAGTGAGATATAAGTGTTGACCAAACAAGTCTTTCACCTTTATCTAACGCCAATTTGATAAATTGTGGATCGCTACTTATATATATATATAACTAAGTTAACCACCAATTAATTATTTTTAATTTCTATATTTAAATAAACGTAAATTGTATATTTAAATAATTTTTAAACATAATTTTTGAAACATTTCAATTAAGACAACTCAACTCACTTTAGAACTGATAAATGTTGACACATTATAGAAATTATGCATATAGTTCATATATGTTGAACCAAAAAGAGTGAAACATAAGTGTTGATTGTCTTTCGCCTTTATGCTATGACAATTTGATAAATTGTGAATCATTCTTATATTTATTACTAAAATGACTTCTAATTATTATTTTTTAATTATTATGTTAAATTGAAATTAAACTATATATTTGAATAATTTTTAAACATAATTTGTGAAATATTTCAATAATGACAACTCAACACATTTTAGACCTGGTAATTCTCGACATATTATAAAAATCATGCATATAGTCCATATGTGTCGAACCAAAAAGAATGAGACATAAATATTGATGGTACAAGTCCTTCGCCCATATGTTACGCCGATTTGATAAATTGTGAATCATTACTTATATTTGTTTCTAAAATGACCTTTAATTATTTATTTTTAAGTATTATGTTTAAATAAAAATAAAATATATATTTAAATAACTCTCAGGCATAATTTGTAAGATATTGCAATAACGACAACTCACCACACTTTAGATCTGGTAAACGTCGACACTTATAGAAATCAAGCATATAGTTCACATATGTTGAACCAATAAGTGTTAATCATACAAGTCGTTCGCCTCTATATTACGCTGATTTGATAAATCGTGAATTATTACTTATATTTGTTACTAAAATGATCTCTAATTAATTATTTTTTAAATTATTATGCTTAAATAAAATTAATGTATATATTTAAATAATTTCCAACCATAATTTATAAAATATTACGATAACAACAACTTGTCACACTTTACATCTGGTAACTCGATAAGTTCAACCATTAATCCAATAATCAAATTATCATTAAAGATTATTGGTTTCAATTTGAATTTGAACAGCCGTAGCTAGAGTCAAGGGTGTTAAGTTCAAACTTAAAAAATGCGAATTAAAGTACTGTATGTTTTTTACTGTCACAAATAAAATTCTTACTATGAAAGAATAAACATTGACTAAGATTACACTGAAATATTGAGATCTCTACCTAATTATTTTTTTCTTAACTAGAAAAAGTGTAAAATTATACTAATTAAAATTAGAGATTTCTAGCTAATATATTAGTCAGAAATACACATATTAAATATGAATAATACTTAAATAAATATATTACCTAAGAAAAAAGATTATTGAAAACGTATTTGCCCAATTGACAATGAATATAAATCATGAAACAGACACTTTTCCATATTTGAATTAACCATAATTAAGCTCATTAACATAATCAATTTATTGAAAATAGGATAGAAGAATATATTCAACTTTTAAGATAAAAGGGTAAAAATGCCAAAAGGACACTAGAGGTGTGCATCGGTCGGTTCGGTTCGATTTTATGTGTTATTGGTTCGGTTTATCGCTTTTCGATTTTTAAATATGTAAAATCAATAACCAACCGATAAGAACCAACCAATAAGATATTTTCTTATCGGTTTTTGGTCCTTAACGGTTCGGTTTTCGATTTAACCAATAAGAAAATACTCATAAAATAGAAATAGTAACAACTAACATAAAAAAATGAAATCTTAGTTACCGCCAAAATCCTATGCAATGCATTTTAGTTTACAAGAATCTTCAAACTTGAATTGAATGTTAGTTCGGAAAAAAACTAAATCCTAATTGTTGGAAGCTACTAAATGCTTCAAGCTTTCTAATACGATAATACCCGAGCTTTATATTGTTCCTTTGTTGCTCTGAATAGGTTAATACTTTGTGAATCACTGAATTGTGAATAAATAGTGCATGTGTATATATATATATATATATATATATATATATATATAAAGTTATATAGATATTTATGTATATAACATAAATAGGGATAAAACAATAACTTAGTGTATCCTTATTGGGTTATCGGTTTAACCAATAACCCAATAAGCTAAAACCGAAATCGAACCGTTTACCGAATAAATTTTTTTTATAAAACCAATAAAAAACCATTAACCCAATAACCCACTAGCATTTTTATCGGTTTGGTTTATCGGTCGGTTCAGTTTTTGCACACTCCTACTATTGTGGCCAAATTTGGGTCAAAATTTTGTGGCCAAAAAGATTTTTTTCTTATTATTTAATACCAATAATACTCCCTCTATCCCAACTAATTTGATATTTATTTAGTAATTGGGTACAAATTTTGAGCAAGAAAGAGAAGAAAAATTAAAATTGTTATTCAAAATAAATCATAGATATTTGTATTGTTATAAATCTCTCACTAAAAATAAAATAAAAATTTAAAGTATACGAGAAACAATTGGGGGCAATAATGAAGTAGGTGAAGTGGTTGGATTTTGCGAGCTATTCCAACCACTTTGGATGTTATTTCAAGAACCAAACGATAATGAATACTACACAGAAGAGTCAAAACCTGTCTACTTAATAAAATGTTTAACCGATCCATTCTGAATTGACCGAATTAGTAGAAAAGTTGTAGCATCAAAAAACCACGTAAAACACGACTTATTTGAATTTCCTCTAAAAGTTCAAACTTCGTAATTCCAAAACTTTCCTACTTGGACCTTTAAATCAAGCAGATACAAAAATTATTTTTGTATGGGTGAAATAGCATGTGGTCCTATTTGAATGGAGTAGAATTGGACCCGGCCATCATTATATTCTCAGGAACGAAACCGAGATTGTAGAATGTCTCCCTAGGCAAGGTAGAAACGACATGAGACACCTAGCAATGATGACCACGCAAGAAAGGACAAATATAAGACTAGTATGTCAGAGCTCTCAGGTGCGCAAACTCGACGGGACTCATCAAACACACAGCATTGGGCTTGCATCCCTCAATGGTTCGTCGGCAAGTGGCGCTTTATCATTAATCGCAGCACGACAGTGACACATATAGAAAACAACAAAAAATGAAAATTTCAGACATTTGACCTACTGGCATTTTTGTCGGTGATGATGATTTTATGTAAGAAATGATAAATGGGCTTTTTTTTTTAAGTAAAAAATTTAAGGAAAAAGAACGAAAATAACACCTAAAATTAAAATAATTTCATAAAATTAACATCTAAATTTAAAAACTCGATAAATAGCTACTCGGTGAAAAGTAATTCCAACCGAATGGCCACGAGATCAGTCAGCTGAGGCCAAACACATTATTTGCCACTCGGTGGAAAGTAATTCCAACCAAAATGGCGAAGAGGTCAGTCAACTGAGGCCAAACACATTTTTTTTCTTTTCAAAATGTACAAGTATTCCATTCTTTTTGTTTTATGTGATCTTATTTGATTTTAAGATGATGGACCTGAATTCAAAATGTACAAGTATTTCATTCTTTTTGTTTTATGTGATCTTATTTGATTTTAAGATGATGGACCCGAAAATACATACGTCAAAATCAATTTGGAATTTTGCAAAAGTGCCTATAAATCGCAGAGGATTTTTTTTTATTAAGACTTATGTGATGTACTTGTCTATAGAGCTCTATCAAGAATAGGAATCTGTCACTCTTCTTACTTTTTATTTCTTCTTTCATTTGATTACACTTATAGATGTGGGTATAATTTCAATTATCCCTTTTAATTTAATATGAATTCCTTAGTTGATTGATTCTGTTGATACAGAATAAATTTTAATGACTTTATTAGATAAATTTTTATAATTGAATAGCTTTTTGAGATATTAATTTAGTCCTCTATATTTATTGTCTAATTTAATCTAAAAATGTATCAATTTAGTATAAGAGAGTATCAATTAAGTATATGGACACTGCAAGTGTATCAATGTTGTATAAAAGTGCATTAATGTGGTATAAAAGGGTATCAATTGGGTATAGAGACTGCATTTGCTTGTATAGAACTTTCTTTCTCTTTTTTAAAAAGTGTATCAATGTGGTATAAAAGTGTATCAATTGAGTATAGAGACTGCATGTGCCCAATTGGGCCAAATGGCTAATAAAATGAAGGGTAAAATTCAGAAATAACATACTTACCCCCCTTAATTATGAGCTTCATAACAACAGTTTCATAATTACATAATATAACAAGTTGTATTTTGTATTTTTGCAGACTGTTGCTAAAAAATACAAATACATATGATTTTTACTACCCTTATGATCGATATGTATTTTGTATTTTTGCAAACTGTTGCTACAAAAATACAAATACACATGTTACAAAATGTAATTTGATAAAAGTGTTGCTATTTTTTGTAATTTAATATTTAAGTATGCTACTTTATGTATTTTTTCCTAAAAGGAATTAATTTAGTCGACTAGCTATAGTATGTCCATCTTTTCAACTATGGGCCATTTTTTTTCTTCAAAATAGCCATGCCATGTCCTTTTCCCAAAATTTAATTCAAAGGATATTTTATATGATTTTTCCAAATATATATTACTGTTAAGAGTTATTTTCTCTTTGTTACAATATATGTATATAGACTTATTTTTCGATACTATACAAAGTCATAAATAGGTAGCGAATATTTAGGATTTCTCCTATATTTTTTATCCTTAGTTCCTACTATGGTAAATTTATTTTAAAAAAATTCCTAATATTATTACATTTATACATGTTTATCTATTGAATAATATGCAAGTTATTCTTTCCAGTTAGTTTACACTTTTAATAATGACTAGTTTAACCACACGTGGCTTACACGTGTAACTGTTGATTATTTAAAATTAAAATAATTTTATTTATTACGAAGATTTTTAATAAAATACAAAAATTCAATTCACTTTTTAAAAAGTAAAAACTATATTGTAGAAGCAAAGACATGTAATCACTAAAGGTTGAATATGTTACAAATTCTAGCATCTTACAACATTGAAGACCATCACTCCCACCGAGAGACTACTCTGAAAAACCCATATATCACGTACTATGACTTTATTTCAGTCTTCTCGCAAACTAATATTTTAAAACTTTTTAATATCTTTTTATCATATATTTTACCATTTCTTAATTATTAATTTTCCTAATTAATATCTCTTGGCATATATTTTAAAACTTCTCAATTTCTTGTTAAAACAAATTAACAATAATAGCATATATAAATGATTGATTAGATAGACAAATTGATATATAGTTACAGATTGAAGGCGTTGTGTAATCATATTTATGATAAAATTTCCGTAACTTCAAAACACTTATACGAAGGAACTCTCGTCATCATGCTCTTCACTTTCAAAGAGAATAAAGCAAAGTAAGAAATCTAAGAAAGAAATATCCAAACCTAAATCAAACCAAACAAACTATGAAACAAATAGACAGAGAAATCAATCTCGAAGCTTGGACACTACGATTATAAAAAAAAAAAAAGAAGTAGTACTACAAAGTTTATTACTCTACAATTAATTTGTCCAATACAAATTTATTTGATTGTAATTTTTTCTTTTCTTTTTATAATCGTGGTGCCCGAGCCTACTTACTCTCACCTCGACTATCAAAATTTAATACTATATTATTCACCGTATAAAAGAATTCTAACAAACAACAAAAGATCATTCATGGCATAAAAGAATTCTAAACCTAAACAAACAAAAGATGTGACAGTTTTTTTTTTCGTGGAAGAATATATTCTATAATTTATAAAAATAAATGATAAATAATAATTTGAGAAAAAGAATGAAAACACAATTTGTCTAAAACGAAATCTTTTAATGAAGGGCAAAAAGTTGAAACAACATTTCTAAAATTATGAACATGTTGGGATCTAAACAACAAATTGAATTACAGCAAAATAAAATTAATACAACAAACCAAATTAATGTTTTACAAATAATAAACCATGTACTACAATCCTCACCAAATAACCTTCGCATTATCAACTTGAAAAATGTTAATTTAAATACCCCTAAAATTTATGTATCACGCACCTTAGCGTCCAGTTGCTGATTGTAGTTATACTTGGGGATGAATAGTGGTAGTGCCAATATTTTCCGACGGGAATAGGCTTTCATTGTAAGTACAAATGCTGAAGTTTATAACCCAGCAAGGAAATTCTTGGAGTTGAAGATATCGTAAAAGACAATAAACCAAAGCATCAGTTGATGTTGAGTACATTGCAAATACAATTTATTCACCATGATGCTTGCAAATTCTATAGGGAGTTAAGTCTTTTATACCTCCTCATTCTAAAGGAAATCGAAATATCTGATGTTCCCATTCTTCTTGATCTTCAAAAACCCATAGATGGAGAGAAAATCTGTGTAACAAAGTCTGAAAATCCAATGTAACAAAGTCGAGAGAAAAGAACATGGAGAAAATCAGAAACAACAAGTGATTATATAGAATTAGAGGATTCATGAACCAAATAGGACACTAAGTACTTTTATTTTGGGAAATTAGTTGTTGATAAAAGGTTTATTTGTGTTATAAATGTATTTACATTATAGTGAATGTCTATCAAGATCTACTTTGATATCTATTAGGATTTGAAGCATCTGTCTTTTACTCAGACTAGGAGTAAATTTCTCCTATAAATAGAGGGGTTTTGTTCATTGTATTTACAATCTTATGATCTCTCATCCCTCAAGAGAAGTAATAAGAATTACTCTCTCTATTCTCTCTACACTTCTTCTTGTTCTTTCTTGTTTTATAACACGTTATCAGCACGAGACTCTGCCAAACAAGGTGAGATTATAAATTTGAAGGATTTCACGGTTAATAATTCTTTATGTTATCTTTCTTTTGCTACTACTAATATAATTATTATTGGATTTGAGAAAAAATAATTGGTTTGGAACCATTTATATTTTAAATTTATTCCTCAAGATCAATATTATCAAAAAGGATGATAATATGTTGGGTTCAAGTCCCATCGATTCATTCCTAAGATGCCTTTATATGGATCAAATATTGAGTTTGAATCTCAATACACCATATTGATGATATTGTGATGGCTAAGGCAAAATAATGGGTGTTTGATGAAAAGTCATGAAATTCGATCCATTGAATATGCTCCATTCCATGAAGTGAATGTGGTAGCAATATATGATAAATCTGAAATATGACAACTTACTTCATTCTTGAGGTGTATGTGATAGCAGTGCATAATATGTCTGAAAGAAGACAAGTGATTGAATGCACGAATATACGCGTGGAGAGACAATATGATAATGATCATAAAAAATGATGATATTTTCACACGCTTATATGATTATAAGATATGCTAGAGAAAAAAAATTCTCTACATCATATGTATGCCTCGATTTGCTTTTGAAGTAGCAAAATCTTGAAAGAGGTTATAAGCTATCATAATTTGATAGGCTTAAGACACAATTATATTCCATTCCTCGGGAATGAGAAACTTATTAATGCAAACGTGCACTTGATTGTGATTGTATCACAACTCACCTCCAAAAGAGGTTGAATAATTTTGAAATCTACTTCTGACGTAGTAAATTTGAAATTTATTCATGTAATAGTAAATCTGAAATTTACTAAAGAAAAAGTACATGTCATGGTAAACTTGGAGTTTACTAGAATAAAAGTTCATAAATTGATATGAACGATTGTGACATCTCGAAGATGTGCATGTATTGAAGAATTAAAAGATTCTTCAAAAATTATTTATGTCGTTTGTTCTCATGATAAGTTGGTTGGATCAACTAATATTGGGATTGAATCTCTTCAACTCTGAAAATTATAAAAGGTGAATAAGGGCCCGTTCATCTATCATGTGATATGTTAAAATGATGCATCAATAAGATGATCACATGTACATTTATTGTCAACCTGCAGTTTGACATTCATAAAGTTGCTTGCTCAATAAAATTGAATTAAGCATGACTTTCAGATTGTGTAATCAAGATAATTCATCTTGATGATGATGGTTTAGCATTGAATGCCTTCGATAAATATCTAAACCATTGTTAATGAGAACAAAACTTTACGTATTGGTCTGCAATATGATATATTGCAGTAGCACTTGTATGCATTAGATCAATAAATTATGATTATTTCTTCCCTCTCAATTGGTTTAAGGTCGGGAACCAATTATTCCATCTAATAATTTTGATGTGCGGTATACGATTAATGAATATACCATAATGCACAAAGATGGATTCCTCAAAGAAGTAGAGGATGTATGTTAGTTTTTCTAACATAAGGGGGAGATTATAAGCGCTATGGAATATGTTAGGAATTATCACCAGATCTTCATCCAAAAGATAATTCAAGTCAAATGCCGAAAGTGTCTCATATTAAGCGCAAGTGCTCTTATTTTGTGCTCCTAAAGGACAAAGTCTATGCATGCGTGAAGCGTGGTAGACTAATTGGTTCCAAATGAAATAGTCCTTGAAAAATAAGGAGCAAATAATCATAATAAGAAGGCAATGAGCTCTTGAAGAGCCTATGACATAACACTTCATGAAACCTTATGAAAGGTTCATGTACCTGAAAATAATGAAGTGATGAGATCTCAAAATGTTATGTTGAATTGTGAACCGATACTAAATGATATATCATCAATATCCTTGACACAATATTGACGCAATATTGTGAAAGATTATGAGGATCTTAATTCTACGTTAATTTAAGCATGCTGACGTAGAAACATTTATCAAGTGACATGAAAGGATGCATCTTGGTAAGTATTAAACTTATTTGATTTGCAGTCCAGATATTTAAAGATGTCACTCATGAAATGTTGAATATTGTCACCAGACAAAACTTATGTGAAAAACTTTTAAGGATTCAAAATGCTTGAAGCATATAAAAGTTTCTGGATAACTTATTTATAATCCTTATATTTATAAGCTTATTGCTTGAACATCATTAGAACTCTTGGAGAGTTTTCAAAGCAATAGATTATTTGCTGAAATTCAAAATATATCGAATTGGATTGGTTATGAAGTACCATATCTTAGTGCAATTGATGCACTCATGGACCTTGCAAATACTACAAGGCCTATAGCCCTTTTAGTCAGTTTGTTAGCGAGGTATATTTCTGCTCCTACTATGAGACATCAAAATGGGATAAAACACATGAGCTTGTTTTATTCTAAAGATTGCAGTCCCGATCTTATTGGTCATGCTGATGTTGGGTACTTATCTGACCCGCATGAAGCTCGGTCTCAAATAGGCTATGTGTTCATATGTAGTGGTACTGTCACATATTGGAGATATACAAAGCAGTCTATCGTAGCCACTTCATCGAATCATGTTGAGATAATAGCTATTCATGAAGAAAGACGAGAAAGTGTATGGTTGAGGTCCATGATACATCTCATTCGAGAAAAATGTGGTGTGAAATATGACAATCTACCCACAATTTTATACAGAGATAATTCAGCATACATAGCACATCTTAAGGGAGGATTCATAAATGGAGATAGAACAAAGCACATTTTGTCAAAGCTTTTCTACATACATGAGCTATACATGATCTACAAAATAATGATGATATTAACATGCAACATATTCGTTCAACTGACAATGTGACTGATTTATTTACCAAATCTTCTCCAATTGCAACTTTCAAGAAGATGCTGCATATGATTGAGATGCAAAGGTTAAGGATGTTCTTATTTGAGGGAGTTAATACGCACTGTACTTTTTTTCCCTTATGAGGTTTTGTCCCACAGGATTTTTCTTGTAAGTTTTTTAATGAGGCAGCCAAAATGCGTATTATTAGAGATGTGTACTCTTTTTCCTTCACTAGTTTTTTTTCCTACTGATTTTTTTCTAGTAAGGTTTTAACGAGGCACATTATCTACCAATTAGACATTCAAGGGAGAGTGTTATAAATGTATTTACATTATAGTGAATCTCTATCAAGATCTACTTTGATATCTATTAGGATTTGAAGCATCTGTCTTTTACTCAGACTAGGAGTAAATTTCGCCTATAAATAGAGGGGTTTTGTTCATTGTATTTACAATCTTATGATATCTCATTCCTCAAGAGAAGTAATAAGAATTACTCTCTCTACTCTTCTTCTTGTTCTTTCTTGTTTTATAACAATTTGTGTATTTTTGGAAAAAATATTTTAGGTGTAGGCGCTTCGCGCGTGTACCTCGCTTTATTGAGTTCAAATGTCACATTAAATAGGATATTTGTTTAAATAATAAAGATAAACACAATAATTAAATTCAACATCTTTTGAAGAATTTATTTAATTAAGCCTAACCTTTACCCAAAAAAATTGTTATAGTGATCGACATTCATCTACCACATGTAAATTGCAACAAAACGAGCAAAACGATACGATGAACAAAACAATATAATTAAATCTAACCTTTACACAAAACTTTTCTCAAAATCGTCTGACACTTATTTACCACCTGTAAACTATAATAAAATAATACGATAACAGAGATCAAAATAATACAACTGAACTTAACTTATACACAAAAATATTCTCAAAACAGAGATATAAATACTATACAATTAAACCTAACCTTTACCTAAAAAAATTTCTCAAAACCGACCGACATTCATCTACCACCTGTAAATTCATCATGTAAACTAGAACAAAATAATACAATAGTGATCACAAAACTTCAATTTTGATAAAAATAATTCTTTGTCCGAGCGAAAATTTTGACCTTGAAGAATAACTTGAATGGAAACAAAGAAGACATATATATATATATACAGACAAAGAAGACATATATATATATACAGACGTTGAATTCTATTATGTTGACAAAAATAGTGAAGAAGTTGAGGGTTAGAAAATTAAGCATCCATCAATCTAGACATGCAACTGAATCAAGTTTGATGATGTAACGCCCCAATTTTTTGAACCGAAACGCTACACGGTGCTCATGACCCCGAAGGACCACAAGCTAATCCATGACTGATATCTGTACCTGTATACTATGTAAAATAATGTATAAATGCGGAAACATGTACTGAAAGGCCATAAGGTTCAAACTAAATAAACATCTAATAAAACAATGTAAAAAAATGGTATAATAATACCAAAACAAATCTAAAATAATTGTCTGACATGCTATAGTCTGAAAGCCTCTAAACTGTCTGAATGAGGAGTTGATGGGACATGTCTCCAACTAACTCTAACTACTGAAATAAGCTGAAAACTGAAACAGTAATGAAATCATCATGTCCTCGAAAGATAAGAACTCACTTCTAACTCTGACTGCTGAGACTGGAATCTACTGCTGATCTGGAGCCCGTGCTTCTAAACCTATGGTATAAGACACCATAGCGCGAATGCGTCAGTACTTTGAATATACTGGTATGCAAGTGAGGTTGGCTAAATGCATGGAGTTCATATGCATGAACAATAATAACTGACTGACTAACATGAACGTGAGAATACATGCATGACTACACAACTGTGATTGAGATTGGGTTAAGAATAAATACTGAATTACTGAATACTGAGGGACTGATACTATGCTTCTTATACATGAACAACTGAGTTTGATAGTTTTGGTTATGAAGAAATAGTCTGGTTGACTGTATCTGACAGTCCTGAAGCTGAAGACTGATTACATATGTTCTGATAATGATATAACTGATAACATGAGTGACTGTATCTGACAATCCTGAATCTGATGGAACTAGCTGAGTTCAGTACTGTATCTGAGTAACTGAATCTGAGATCAGTCCTATCTAGTAGGTGATCTCTGAGTATACTGATAATAAAGATGATTTGACTTAGTCTGAGATCAGTCCTACCTAGCGGGTGATCTCTGAATCTGATTATATAACTACTGATTGACCATAGTTGAGATCAGTCCTAGCTAATGGGTGATCCCGTAGTCTATTTATAATGAAAATGATTGACTGTATCTGATAGTCCTGATTTCTGTAACTGAAACTGTGGGATGTATTCATTTAACCGACATACCCCAAACTAAGCTAACTGGGGTCCAACCTGTAACCCCAGCTGGAAGGGTGTCAGTACCGCGCCACTGGTAAAGAAAACTTCTGTGGAGTCAGTACTAATCTAGCGGGTGACCCCTGAGATTAGTCCTATACATATAAATATGCTAACGGGTGAGCCCTGAGTATGTCAGTCCTATATATCGGGTGACATCTCGTACCTATGCTGGCTACGTAGTTCTGGAACTTAGGGATTGCTTCTAGGGATCTCAGTCCTATCTAGCTGGTGAGTCCCCATCCCTAAGCTCGCTCGGTGCTGAATCCTACTCCCATCTGAAAGACACTGAACTGATCATTTGAATTGAACTGATTGACTGAACTGAGCTGATTAACTGAACTAAACTGATTCTAGTGGTATTGTATAGCGGAGCTAAACTGAATTTACCGAGTTTCGTTGATTGACAGAATGTACTGAGTTTTGAGATCACTGAGATTGCTGAACTACTGAGATTACTGAGATTTCTGGATTTTCCTGAGTCACAAGACTGACTGAGTTCTATGGATCATGGATTGACTGAGAGTATCGTGAAAACATGACATGGATCTAGGTACACAACTAATGTTTTGGGTACAAGTACCCCCAGGACTCGATGAGAAGAAACTAACATAACATGACTTACGTGAACACATGACCTACAACACAATTCATAATTCATATATTGAAGCATTTTTTCAAATATGTGATATCCATAAACTTGTACATGATTGGGGATTTCATGATATCATACTGGTTGAGCATGTTTCCTTCATCTAGGCATTTAATCAAACACATAATAGGCATAGAATGTGTAAACAACATTATACAACAATCAAATATCATGATTCATCTTTAATTTCATCATCCAAGTGTTTTTAATCCTAGGTTTACATGAATCTACATCATTACTAATCAATTACACATGCAATTTATCACCAACATGGATTAGAATGGAATTAGTCATTATCAACATGAACAAGAGTAGTTCAATCATGAAATTCATAAACAAATCCATAATTTGAATTTAGAAAAGAGATTCTTGGACTTCATGGATGAGAGGAGTCCATGAATGAACACTATGCGTACCTTAGCTTATGATTCTATGAAGATTGATGGAGAGAATTTTGAAATTTGATGGTGAATTCCCTTGGAGTGGAACCTTCTATGAAAACCCTAGGGCTTGTTCTTGAGAGTTTTTGAGAGTAATTGAGTATAAGTTGCTGAATTATGGCCAAATCTCATGTTATAAGGCTTATATAGGGGGGAAATTGACCCTTTTAACCCTAGGACACGTCTTTAATTTTTGATAATTTTTTTTGGTTTTCATCCTTGGCACGACGCGCCACTATCGCGCCAAGTTACTGGAAAATGACAAATGGGAAATTGCACGGTGGCGCGACGCAGAGCTATCACGTTGCCACCTTGTCTGAGACCTGGAAGTTTGGTTTGCCATTCCACTATCATGGAGAAACACTGGAAATTGACAATTTCCATTTGAGCTATCTCCGCGATGCGCTGAAGGCTCTAACTCTTCACCCGAGTGTCGGATTTGGGCGAATTTGGTATCGATGGAAAGCTTATTTGATTTCTCCACATGATAAAAAATAAAAATATTGAAAATACCACATTTATAAGAGTGGATTCATCTTTCAATGAAATCTTCTAACATTCTTGGGAAAAATTTTCAAGCTAGGAAAAGTACGGGTATTACAATATCTCCCCCTTGAGAACATTCATCCTCGAATGAGACTGAGAGTTAGGGAAAGAACATAAAATTATGTACATACTGAACATGAATAACTGGAACGTGATCTCATGACTGATAAGATGAACATACCATACTGAACATGCATATCTGATGCATGTATAACTAATTCATGAATGCATGACTAGAGGTTCTGAGGAACTAAGTTTCTCACAATGAAAATGCATGTTTGATGCATAAATATATAACTGAACTAATACATGAATGCATGACTGAAATGCAATGGTACTTGATTCCAAGTTTGTGACGAAAATTGAACATGAAACTGAGTAAGCTTAAGGGGAATTGTTACCTTAAACGAGAATGCTAATGAACCCGAGATCATTTCACTAAACATACTTGAGCAGGAACACAAGAATCTAACTGACTGATACATGACATACGAACTGAACATCATGAATTGAACTGAAGCTCTAAATATCTGGACCACAGCTAAGGTTGGGACTCTGAGGGTCAGCTTATGAGTACCCTTTACTCTTTACTGGATTCTTCATGCGAAGAGAAACTAAACTTAAGACATGAGAGCATTGGGAAATAATGGTGTATCTCCCCCTTGAGACGCTATGTCCCTCTAGAAACTATTACCTTACTGAGATACTGGGGCGATGCACAGCGCATCAACGAACTGGTTCATGACTGAATAACTCATGCTGAAAATCTTAAGCTAAAATGAGAGCAAGAGGTCTAACAATGCATATCATGAGTAGGAAGAACCTATAACGTACCCAAATCTGTGCTAGGGGAATTTCCTTGATCCTGGCGAGTCTGAATAGCATAAAACCTATTCTGACGCTGACCACTAGTGGTACTGGAAGTGACTCCCTGCTGGCGTAATTCTTTTCCCTTCTGATCCCTTACTCTACATTCCAGCAGCCTGTGACCCGGATTACCATATCCATAACACACCTCACTGCCAGCTCTACATACACCCAGGTGATTCTTAGTATACTCTCTGTAAGGCGGATCGGTAAGACTCCTCACTACCCTGGGCCTTGAATCCTGGCGACCCATCACGATGGTCATTCCTGAGCTTAGGTGCTGGTGCACTAGCTGAAGATGGGGCTGGAACTGAAAGCTTATGACTATATTGAGAACGGCTACCTATAACACCCCGTATTTTTGGGATAGAATCAAAATCGTCGCCCTTATGCGTATAGACTTGAACTAGATGATTCCTTGTTAATATATATGTGGTGATCAATCCTATAGTGTATGAATACCTTTGAATATGAATTGAGTTCACAAAAATACCCTAACTCTAAGACGAGTTGAAAACATTTCAATCGAATATGTTTTAGTGGATGTTTAAACTTGGGTAAACTTCCATCAACCATAACTCCTATAATATGATGAATTAGAGGGCCTATTCAAATATCAAATGAAAGGTCTTCGAATAAGCTTTCCAACGATACCAATTTCGCCTAAATCCAATATCCGAGCGAAAAGTTATGGCCATTTTAGTGACTCAGACAGTAGCAACATGCGATAAGCGTGCGACACCCGCCCTATCGCACGCTCCAAATTTTCAGATACTGTTTCCACATTTTTAAGGGTAAAATGGGTATCTTCCACCCCTTATCCATCTATAACATGGTATTAAACTCCCAAAACACCAAAATATGATTTTATTCACCCAAATTACCCAAGAACACTCTCTAGGGTTTTAAACTAAAAAACCCAAATAAATCAAGATTCAACCATGGATTTTCGAAAGTGATTAAAGATTTGGACTCCCCACACCAAAGGCTTCAAGAATCATCCACTTTTCTCTGTAATCAAGGTACACAGGGTTTTTCTAAAATCTCATGGGCATAGAAATCATGTTTTAAGAGTGGGGTTTTGAAGTTTATGAATATAATCATGTTTTAGAAGTTTTGACGGTATTGTTTCGGTCTTTAGACCTTTCCCCCAAAGTGATTTGAAATTATGTATATATGTACGTTTGTGTTCAAGAATGTCTATTCAATTGAGAGCATGAATTATAATAAATCCCTCTCTTGTTATGAGTTTTCCCATCTTCATATGAGATGAATTATTTTGAATGTATTTTGAAAAGCATGATATGAAATACTTTGGCTTTTGATATGTTTTGAATATGATTTTTGAATACGAAAGAGAGGGTTGTGAATGTTGAATATACATATAATGAAAGAGTGCATGATTTTGCCAAGAGCACATGACCATCATATGTTTGATGAAAGTTTTTGCATGGTTTTGACTTGAGTTTTGGAACATGAAATCTTTTATGCAAATTACATGTTTGGGTGGTCTGAAACTATATTTTTATGAAGATCATGCTTATTGTATTATGGCTCAGAAATAGAACTTGCAAGTCTTGGTGTGACGACACCAACTCAGAAAATGCCATGATAACTTCAGAACAGAATAGAATGCATGTTTAAAATTAGATTTATAGATTTTGTGATTTGAATGTTGCATGATTAGAAATGGTTAAAAATTGGGCAGAAAGAGATGTTAGGTGGTTCCCCGAAGAAGGCATGAGTCCAGATACTCATTGCCCGAAATTGTGATTTGCCGATCCGGGTATATCTTATATTATGCTGGCCTAGTGCCGTATCAGAATTAGAGACTCCAACTCTTGCGGAATACTCGGGTTGGAGGCTTCCCCTCCGAGTCATTGGCGAATTCCATATAGCCCGTGGAATATCAGACTTGTAGGGGAGCACCACCTAACTCAGAAGTAATACAAAGATCAGAACTGTTTTGACAAAAAAATGACTTATGATTTACGAATAATGCCTATGTGTTTTCATAAATTATTTTATGCATGATGTTTGATGAAAATTGCTCTCACTTATTATATTTATATATGTTCAAATACTCTATTTTGGATTTCTTCGCATGCCAGTACTTTTGTGCTGACCCCCCCTCCTTCCAGGTTCTGAGGCACATTCTAGGGGTCCAGATAAATAGTAGATATTTCAGATCACAGATCAGATTGTGCAGTAGTGAGCCTTCTATGATACAGAAGGCCTGGTTATTTTAGATATTTATCCTTAGTTATGTTTTGGTCGACTGGGGCTTTGTCCCAGTTTTCAGACAGTTTGTTTAGTTCATAGTAGAGATTTTGCAGACTGAGTTAGACATTATTACTATTCAAATATATTTTGAATTTTAGTTTTCAGTATTTGATCACTTTCAGATTGACCATGTTTCCATATTAGATGTCTATTTTCGCATTATCTTTTATTAAGTGAATGTTGTGCATGATTACCAGATAGAGAAGGGTGTTTTGGGCATTCATAGTTTGGAATGCTCGTCACGGCTAGTGCCCCGGTTCGGATCGTGAAAAACTTGATATCAAAGCAAGGTTCATGGTCCCAGGGTGTCTGCGAAATTGCGTCGGGTAGAGTCTTGTTTATGGGTATATAGCGCGCCACACTTATAAGTAGAAGGCTACTAGGTGTTTAGGAATGTCTCTCTTTCTTCATGTTCTAGTTCGTGCTATAGAGTCAGAATGTTCCTCCTTCATACTCTAATTCGTGCTATGATGTCGCCGATACGAAAAAAAAGTTATCCTAATTTTTTTCCTTACTATGGTGTTTTTAGATAATGCTCTCTGATTTACTAATAGAAAGTTCAGAAGTCACACAAAGGGATTGAGAGGAGCTCCTTGATGTGTCATAAGTCCCTCAAGTTTAAAATTGTGGTTGTTGGAACTGTATTACCGCCCGAGTAGTAGTATAAGTTAAAGTGTCGGTGTCATGACCTATTGGTAGTGAAATTAGACCAAGAAGTTGGTGATATTAAGTCACAAGGTTAGAGGTCAGAGTGAGGGTGACCTTTGTGTAACTAAATATTTATAGCCAAAATAACCATTGATTGAGAATGATTTACCATTTTTTTTAGTGGTAGACTAATGTGGTAGTACCATTTGCGGATTGTATGGTAGTCCGTGGAGGAAGTGTTTGACTCAGATTTTTATTTATACAGAGTAAGATGAGTATCCTTAGATCATTGAATATGGTGTATCAATTTTCTATCTCTTGTAGTATGTAATCTTGTTATCATAGTGTTTTTGAAAAACAAAAATCAAAGTCTAGTGAAGCCGTATGGGGATCTTTCGATTCACTAGCATAGTTGCTTTGTTATTCATTTCATTTTCTTGTTCAAAACACAAAAATCAAAGTCTAGTGAAGCTGTGTGAGGCCTATTTCGATTCACTAGCAACTTGTTGTTCTTGTGTTGGTTGAATATTTATATAGTCGAATCTTTTCTCATGAGATTGAGTTGGTAATAAAGTGATATGTCTTTATGTGTTAGTTTAGTAGAAGGTATAGAAGTAGTTATTAGTTAAGGTGAATTGTTGTCTGCTTGAAGTATGAAAATGGCTAGATGAGCCAGTAAGTAATAATTATAGACTCATGTTTGCTTGTGGAATTTGAAGGTAGTCTAAATGTACACTTGGGCAAGTAAGTGTGATGCGAGAAAGCCGTATAAGTAGATAGGATTGTATGGGGTTATAATATAAGATTAAGGTTGACCATGTCTATTACGTGACTTTACCCCCCCCCCCCCCCCCCCCTTAACCTTCTTTCCATTGGTAGTTGTAAACTAGTACTACTTGTGAAAAGGTATGTAGTAGATTTTTGAGGTATTTGGATAGAATGTCCCAATTTGACAGACTAGTATATTATGTTGCCTTCTTCATTGGTGGTAGATGATTGATGCTAGACTATTGGTTTGAATTTAATGTAGGATGTGGATGTAATAATAGTGGCTTAAGATTAATGATGAATGTTTTGTGAGAATTGTGTATCAGATTGGGTTGTAAATCATGCTTAGCACTAGACATTAAGTTTGAACAGTTGATGTCCATAAAGGTGGATGTGATGATTTCTTGGTTAATGATACTAGTTATATGGAAGTGATCTAATAGACTTGAATGGTGTATGCAATAGATTAAGTTTATTTGATTCGTAACAAAGTATGATGTTGTATGTATGAGGTAGAAGTATGCCCAAGGTGATATGGAGTTGCGACATTTTTTAAGACTATTACATGTTGTGTGTGGCTAGTAGACATAGTAGTACTGTTGAGTTGCTAGGTAAGGTTTCTTCTATGATATAAGTTATACGATTAACGGTCTAATGTTAGAAGGTTAAGTAGTGTAGAGTGGATTTTTATGTGATAAGAAGGGAGGATGCGTATGTATGCTCATGAGAGTGCGAGTTTTAGGTTGATGACGATTGAGAATAATAAAATTTAAGAGTAGCATTCTGGGAAAGCAATGTTTTTAGAGTATGTGTTAAGTAGTCATAACGCCCCATAGTTTTCTCGATTTGATGTTACTCAGTAACGGGATTAAAGGGCTGGAAACTTGAATGATCCCCTTTTTCTAAGTGTTGAAGAAAATGACTTAGTTACATTTTGAACTTCCAATCTTTGATGATTTTATTTTCGACCTTCCCGACCTCCGATTTTAGATTTTCTTGTTGATTCATGATCGGGGAAGTCAAGGGTACATTTTGGGTGAGTTTTGGAATTTTTGGGTGCCATTTAGGGCATGTTTGGATGCCCAAAATAGTGGCATCATGCAATATGCATGCGTCTCATGCTATAGTGCTGTGCGATACAGCATGCGACGCATGCTCCAGTCCGGTGGGATAGAGCATGCGACGCATGCTTTGCTGCACGTACCTGGGAATTTCAGCATTTACACTCCATCTCATAAAGGGCATTTGGGTCAAATTCCATCCACATTAATTCGGCCTAAACACCAAATTTGAGTAGCAAAATAGTACTTTAGCCCTAAATTAATATTCTTCCCAAATTAAAATCATCCTTCCCTGCCAAGAACATAAATTCTAACTCTTAAGTGTTTAGAGGCGTGGATGTCCATACCTATAATGATGTTAGTCATGAGTGGATGATCTTGGGGTTAAAGGAAGTTATGATTAGTATCCCCGAAAGGGGGATGTCCCAGAAGGAATTTTGTGTCTTTATGTTAAATTATTGAGGAAAGTTTGTGTTCATGTGTATATAGATATCCCCTATTGTATTGATAATTGTGGTTATAGATTGATAAGAAGTTAAGTTCTCAAGTCTAGGATTGTGACTTTAATCTAAGAGGGAGATGGTGAGTTAAGGTAGTTACCGAATCTTTCTCATTGTGGCAAGTTTGGGAAGAGTCATGATGGACCTCCTCCTATTCAAGTGTGTTCCTCTTGCTTTAGTTTAAGAGTTCATGCTACCAATGTCTTATGCATTCAAGTCCTGCCGATGTCTAAGGTTTGTGTTCTCTATGTAAGTCATGTCATATTTCGACGTCCAAACAAGAAGCAATAATGTACCTCAGTGACCCAATAATCCAAGTATCCGAGCCATAGGCTATATTGCTCATGATCCAAACCTATGTCTCATGAAATGCTCGGTCCTAAGGAAATATGTTTTTGTATATTGCAGAATCATTTTATGTTGGAATTAGCCAAAGTGATAAAGTCTATGCTAACTCATGGAAAATTTTCAGCTCCTTGAATGGGGAGCAATCACTTTAAGTGAAATTCTTACCTTAGTTGTTAGTGACGTAAATTTCGGCTTTATGCCACATAGCTCATGATATGTGCATCCGTGTTTCTCATTTTGGTCTATCCTAAAGGGACCACCATGGGTTGTGTCCATGCCGAATGAGCCTTTACTTATGATCTAGACGCTTGATATTGGAAGCACTTCGTGCCTATTGTATCGTATCTTCACTTCACGTCCCTCCTCTAATAGTGCAATAAGTATGCGTGATGGTCTGATAATGTTACTTTCATTCATGATGTTTATGCTCGGGTCCCTTAATGACCCTCCATATGTTCGTATGATGGTGGTTGTGGAAGCGTAGTAGTGAGTTAGGTATGTGAGAAGATGTTCTTGAATATGAGAAATTTGATGTGATTCTCGAGCTGAGGTTATAGGTGAAAGTAAAAGAAAGGATATGAACTTTTGTTGGGTGAAATAGTAAAGAAGAAAAAAAATAAGGTGAAACTATTTGTAAGAGTGATTGAAATTGTTGGCCTCAGTGGGGAGAGATCCATGTAGTGGGTGTAGTAATGACAGGCTTAAATTTTGTGTTGGGCGAAGAAATAAACCAATATGCCATGTGGTTAGTATTCCTTGAATTAAGACTTGAGTTGTTGGATTATAGTGATAAGGTGAGATAGTTTATGGATATGATGTAGAGTACAGGGTACCTTAGTTTAAGTTACCACCTTTTTCCTCCGAGTGAGGCTTCAACATAGAAGTGTATTACAGTGGAAAGTCAAATTTGTGTGGTTAAACGCGTATGGGAAAAATTGTAAGTTGGGAATGATGAGGCATGTAATTTATTGTTTGGGGCGTAGGCAAATAATGTCTCCAAGCTTAAGTCTTTTAATTGTATCTTGAAGATGGAGAAGGATAATATTCGTACGTACAGAGAGATTTTCATCTCATGAATTGTACCAATCTTAATTAGGCCGAGGATTCATAGGAAAAATTCATATCTTACAATGCTTGGATCATGTGCCATAAAACATATGCCAAGATCATGTCGATGTCATGTTTCGTTATCTCATGTTTCGTGCTTTCACGTTTCACTAGGGGTTATCATAAAGCTTGTTCGCTGCCTTCTCGTATTTTGTTGAGGAAAAATACTTAACGCTATATTACGTTCTTTATTCTACACTTTTAGAGCTCCAAAAAGTCCCTACCCATCATTCGGGGACGAAGGGGAGATAATGTAACACCCCGTACTTTCGGGATAGAATCAAGACCGTCGTCCTTATGCGTATAGACCTGAACTAGATGGTTCCTTGTTAATATATGTGTGGTGATCAATCCTATAGTGTATGAATACCTTTGAATATGAATTGAGTTCACAAAAATCCCCTAACTCTAAGACGAGTTGAAAACATTTCAATCGAATAAGTTTTAGTGGATGTTTAAACTTGGGTCAACTTCCATTGATCATAACTCCTATAATATGATGAATTAGAGGACCTATTATATAGCAAATGAAAGTTCTTCGAATAATCTTTCCAACGATACCAATTTCTCCTAAATTTGATATCCGAGCGAAAAGTTATGGCCATTTTAGTGACTCAGACAGTAGCAGCATGTGATAAGCGTGCGACGCACGCCCTATCGCACGCTCCAAATTTTCAGATACTGTTTCCGCGTTTTTAAGGGCAAAATACGTATCTTCCACTCCTTATCCAGCTATAACACGGGATTAAACTCCCAAAACACCAAAATATGATTTTATTCACCCAAATTACCCAAGAACACTCTCTAGGGTTTCAAACTAAAAAACCCAAATAAATCAAGATTCAACTGTGGGTTTTCGAAAGTGATTAAAGATTTGGACTCCCCACACCAAAGGCTTCAAGAATCATCCACCTTTCTCCGTAATCAAGGTACGCGGGTTTTTTCTAAAATCTCATGGGCATAGAAATCATGTTTTAAGAGTGGGGTTTTGAAGTTTATTAATATAATCATGTTTTAGAAGTTTTGACGGTATTGTTTTGGTCTTTAGACCTTTCCCCCAAATTGATTTGAAATTATGTATACATGTACGTTTGTGTTCAAGAATGTCTATTCAATTGAGAGCATGAATTATAATGAATCCCTTTCTTGTTATGAGTTTTCCTATCTTCGTATGAGATGAATTGTTTTGAATGCGTTTTGAAAAGCATGATATGAAATACTTTGGCTTTTGCTATGTTTTAAATATGATTTTTGAATACGAAAGAGAGGGATGTGAATGTTGAATATACATATAATGAAAGAGTGCATGGTTTTGCCAAGAGCACATGACCACCATATGTTTAATGAAAGTTTTTGCATGATTTTGACTTGAGTTTCGGAACATGAATTTTTTTATGCAAATTACATGTTTGGGTGGTCTGAAACTATATTTTTATGAAAGATCATGCTTATTGCATTATGGCTCAGAAATAGAACTTGCAAGTCTTGGTGTGACGACACCAACTCAGAAAATACCATGATAACTTCAGAACAGAATAGAATGCATGTTTGAAATCAGATTTACAGATTTTGTGATTTGAATGTTGCATGATTAGAAATGGTTAAAAATTGGGCAGAAAGAGATGTTAGGTGGTTCCCCGAAGAAGGCATGAGTCCAGATACTTATTTCTTGAAACCGTGATTTGTCAATTTGGGTATATCTTATATTACATTGGCCTAGTGCCGTGTGGCGTATCAGAATCAGAGACTCCAACTCTTGCGGCACACTCGGGTTGGAGGCTTCCCCACCGAGTCAATGGAGGATTCCATATAGCCCGTGGAATATCAGACTTGTAGGGGAGAGACACCTAACTCAGAAGTAATACAAAGATCAGAACTGTTTTGACAAAAAAATGACTTATGATTTACGAATGATGACCATGTGTTTTCAGAAATTATTTTATCCAAAAGGCCTGGTTATTTCAGATATTTATCCTTAGTTATGTTTTGGTCGACTGGGGGCCTTGTCCCAGTTTTCAAACAGTTTGTTTAGTTCATAGTAAAGATTTCGCAGACTGAGTCAGACATTATTACTATTCAAATATATTTTGAATTTCAATTTTTAGTAGTATGATCACTTTCAGATTGACCATGTTTCCGTATTAGATGTCTATTTCCGCATTATATTTTATTAAGAGAATGTTGTTCATGATTACCAGATAAAGAAGGGTGTTCCGGGCCTTCATGGTTCTGAATGCTCGTCTCGTCTAGGGCCTCGGTTTGGGTCGTGACACTACCACCCTCTGACTTAGACTGAGCAAAGCTGAAACTACCTGTCCTTGCCCTCTTATTCTGCTTTTCCTTCATCTTAATCTTTTGGTCTTCTATTTGCTGAGCATGGGTCATAAGTCTAGCTAAAGTCATGTCACTATTTAGCATGGCAGATCTGCACTCATTAACCACGCTATCATTCACCCCTGACACGAACTTACTTATTTTGGCTCTACTATCTGCAACCACATGAGGGGCATATATGGCTAATTGAGTAAACTTAAGAGAATACTCTTTTACTGTCATGGTGCCCTGCCTGAGGTTGATGAACTCTAGCACCTTAGCTTCTCTAATCTTTAGGGGAAAGAACCTCTCTAAGAATGCAATGATAAATTCATCCCATTCTATAGGCCATGTATAATCTTCCCTTTCTGACTTCCACTGCTTGAACCAAGTATGAGCCACATCCTGCAAATGATATGTAGCTAGCTCAGCACTCTCAACAGTAGTCACCCCCATGACGTCAGTCACCTTCTGAACCTGATCTAGGAATTATTGAGGGTCCTTGTCTATCTTAGACCCGAGAAAGGTTGGAGGAATCATTCGGGTGAAGTCCTAAATTTTGGCTGCAGCTGAATTGGCCATTGGGTTGGCCAGAATGATAGCTGGTCGTTCATTTTGGGTAGCAACTAACTGAGAAACTGATTCCCAATACTTCTTTTAGGAGGCATGTTCTTTAGAAGAAAGGGAGAAACGAATTAGACTGATAGATTGAGATGAGATTATGCTCATTGGCACGACATGAATACTGAAAGAGGGGAAACTGTTCCTAAAACATCTTATATCCTCCTGCACATAAGTGTGGTGCACAACACACTTATGTACAAGACTCTACTAAATGCGACATTTCAAACTTCCTAGGACACTGTTGAACCTTAATCTCTGATACCAAGTTTGTAACGCCTTAATTTTCTGAACCGGAATGCTACACGGTGCTCATGAACCCAAAGGACCACAAGCTAACCCATGACTGATATCTGTACCTGTATACTACGTAAAATAATGTATAAATGCGGAAACATATACTGAAAGGCCATAAGGTCCAAACTAAATAAACATCTAATAAAATAATGTAAAAAAATGGTATAACAATACCAAAACAAATCTAAAATAACTGCCTGACATGCTATAGCATGAAATCCTCTAAACTGTCGGAATGAGAAGTTGATGGGACATGTCCACAACTAACTCCAACTACTGAAATAAACTGAAAAATGAAACAGTAATAAAATCATCATGTCCTCGAAAGATAAGGACTCACTTCTAACTCTGACTGCTGAGACTGGAATCTACTGCTGATCTGGAGCTCGTGCTTCTAAACCTATGGTATAAGACACCATAGCGTGAATGCGTCAGTACTTTGAATGTATTGGTATGCAAGTGAGGTAGGCTAAATGCATGGGGTTTATATCCATGAACAATAATAATTGACTGACTAACTTAAACGTGAGAAAACATGCATGACTACGCAACTGTGACTGAGATCGGGTTAATACTAAATACTAAATTACTGAATACTGAGGGACTGATACTATGCTTCTTATACATGAACAACTGAGTTTGATAGTTTTGGTTATGAAGAAATAGTCTGGTTGACTGTATCTGACAGTCCTGAAGCTGAAGACTGATTACATATGTTCTGATAATGATATAACTGATAACATGAGTGACTGTATCTGACAATCCTGAATCTGATGGAACTAGCTGAGTTCAGTACTGTATCTGAGTAACTGAATCTGAGATCAGTCCTATCTAGTAGGTGATCTCTGAGTATACTGATAATAAAGATGATTTGACTTAGTCTGAGATCAGTCCTACCTAGCGGGTGATCTCTGAATCTGATTATATAACTACTGATTGACCATAGTTGAGATCAGTCCTAGCTAATGGGTGATCCCGTAGTCTATTTATAATGAAAATGATTGACTGTATCTGATAGTCCTGATTTCTGTAACTGAAACTGTGGGATGTATTCATTTAACCGACATACCCCAAACTAAGCTAACTGGGGTCCAACCTGTAACCCCAGCTGGAAGGGTGTCAGTACCGCGCCACTGGTAAAGAAAACTTCTGTGGAGTCAGTACTAATCTAGCGGGTGACCCCTGAGATTAGTCCTATACATATAAATATGCTAACGGGTGAGCCCTGAGTATGTCAGTCCTATATATCGGGTGACATCTCGTACCTATGCTGGCTACGTAGTTCTGGAACTTAGGGATTGCTTCTAGGGATCTCAGTCCTATCTAGCTGGTGAGTCCCCATCCCTAAGCTCGCTCGGTGCTGAATCCTACTCCCATCTGAAAGACACTGAACTGATCATTTGAATTGAACTGATTGACTGAACTGAGCTGATTAACTGAACTAAACTGATTCTAGTGGTATTGTATAGCGGAGCTAAACTGAATTTACCGAGTTTCGTTGATTGACAGAATGTACTGAGTTTTGAGATCACTGAGATTGCTGAACTACTGAGATTACTGAGATTTCTGGATTTTCATGAGTCACAAGACTGACTGAGTTCTATGGATCATGGATTGACTGAGAGTATCGTGAAAACATGACATGGCTCTAGGTACACAACTAATGTTTTGGGTACAAGTACCCCCAGGACTCGATGAGAAGAAACTAACATAACATGACTTACGTGAACACATGACCAACAACACAATTCATAATTCATATATTGAAGCATTTTGTCAAATATGTGATATCCATAAACTTGTACATGATTGGGGATTTCATGATATCATACTGGTTGAGCATGTTTCCTTCATCTAGGCATTTAATCAAACACATAATAGGCATAGAATGTGTAAACAACATTATACAACAATCAAATATCATGATTCATCTTTAATTTCATCATCCAAGTGTTTTTAATCCTAGGTTTACATGAATCTACATCATTACTAATCAATTACACATGCAATTTATCACCAACATGGATTAGAATGCAATTAGTCATTATCAACATGAACAAGAGCAGTCCAATCATGAAATTCATAAAGAAAATCCATAACTTGAATTTAGAAAAGAGATTCTTGGGCTTTATGGACGAAAGGAGTCCATGAATGAATACTATGCATACCTTAGCTTGTGATTCTACGAAGATTGACAGAGAGATTCTTGGAATTTGACGCTGAATTCTCTTTGAATTGAACCTTCTATGAAAACCCTAGGGCTTGTTCATGAGAGTTTTTGAGAGAATTGAGTATAAGTTGCTGAATTATGGCCAAATCTCGTATTATAAGGCTTATATAGGGAGAGAAATTGACCCTTTTAACCCTAGGACACGTCTTTAATTTTTGATAAAATTTCTCAGTTTTCATCCTTGGCGCGACGCGCCACTATCGCGCCAAGTTACTGGAAAGTGACAAATGGGAAATTGCACGGTGGCACGATGCGGAGCTATCGCGTTGCCACCTTGTCTGAGATCTGGAAGTTTGGCGCGATGCGCCACTATCGCGGAGCAACACTGAAAATTGAAAATTTTCATTTGAGCTATCTCCGCGACGCGCTGAAGGGTCAGGTGATACACTATCACACTAAAAAGGCTCTATCTTTTCACCCGAGTGTTGGATTTGGGCGAATTTGGTATCGATAGAAAGCTTATTCGATTTTTCCACATGATAAAAAGTGAAAATCTTGAAAATAGCACATTTATAAGAGTAGATTCATCTTTCAACAAAAGCTTCTAACATTCTTGGGAAAAATTTTCAAGCTAGGAATAGTACGGGTATTACAGATGAGCATCAATCATATTTTTTCAATAAGTAAACCGATTTCTTCTCTAGTTTCATGTGCATCTCAATATTTATAGAAGTATTTCCTTAATAGAGTCCTATTTTAGGAGTATTTTTCTATCCTATTTTAAGAGTATTTTCTAATATATTATAGATATAGATTATAGATAAGATTAGTTTTTTTCTGGGTTGAATATGAACGTGTATGTTATAATTTAGTTAGAATAGGATTTTGATTTTTGTGTACATAAAAGAAAAATTAAATTATTTAAATTACCTTCACACAAATTATACTCTTCAAAGGATTTTATAACTAATGCGCTAATACATGTTTTTTTTTTAATTTTCACAATTTTTTTTCACTTTGAGGTTTTTCGTTAGGAAACCTTTTTTTTTTACATGCTTATTTAAAAATACATATTGATTATTGATTTTGTATAAGATTTTTGTTTTTGTCACCGTTAAAATTAATTAAAAAAGAAGAAGATCAAATAAAGAAAGATTCAAATTTATGAACCTCATGATTACAAGCATGTAACTATTTATAATTTTGATAAGCAACAATGTTGAAAAGGGAGAAAAGAAAAACCTACTGATTAGGGTTCCTATATGGACGTTTGTAAATCAATACTTATTTTATTAAGGCTTTTGAGTCTTAATTTCTTTCCATATATATTAAGAGTCCTTAATTTAATTAAATTATAATTTGTTGGAAGCTTTCCATAAATATTAAGAGTCTTAGTTTCTTTTCATACATATTAAGATATTGATTTATTGGATTTGTAATTTAAATAGAATATGCGAAAAGACGATTTTATCTAAAGGGAGACTTTTAATGAAGGGTAAAAAATTCAAATATGATTTATAAGGCCTTCACACTTTTAATATAATAGAGATAGAGATTTGGTAATCCCAGATAAGTACAGATTTGGAATTCAAATTAAGATTTTATGAACCTGACTAAATTAAGTTTTTTGTGTGTATAAAACACCACTCCTCTTTCATTTTCAATAATTATCTTCTCCCATATGGCTATTTCCACCATTAACATCTTCTTCTTGCTGTTATTGATCACTCCTCTAGACATTTTAATAGAAAAAAAATGTTACCTTTTTGCCGGTAAATATCAAGTACATATCATCAATAAACTTCCTCCTAATTCTGCACAACTACAAGTTCATTGTGTGTCGAAGAATGATGGTCTTGGAACCCGTTATCATGCCATAAATGAAGATTTTAATTGGGCCTTTTGCGATAATTTTTTCTATAACTTTATACTTTTGTCATTTTTGGTGGGGTTTAAAGGATAAGACTATTACTGTATATGACGACCCAGACTATTGTGTCTATCATCAAAAAAATATAAATGATCTACAGTATTGTAAGTGGGAAGTGAGAGAAGATGGTTTTTATTTAGAACAACATGATAAAAATGGCACATGTTATATGGATCACAATGATGAGTGGTGAATGGAATATCTTATTTGTATAAAGTGAGAAGAAAAATAAGATTGATGTTACTTGAGATAATTTTGATTCCTGACCACTCTCAAAACTTATTTTGAGGCATAAACACTAATTTTTTTTTTGATTTATTTTTTAGGGCTAGGTCTTGAAAAAGGTAAAAAGTGGGCAAGAATTATGGGGTCATGGGTTCCTTTAACATTTTTAAAACTTGGAGAAAAAATATAACTTTTAAAAAACTACAACATTGTCCCTTTTTGTATTTTTTTATTTTCAAAATATTTATTAAAATCATTTAATATTTTCAACTACATTTCTCTCTCCTCAAAACCTTTCTTCTCCCGATTTTGGTTCCTATTTTTTCGAACCAAAAAATTTGGTCGATCGTTGCTTCCTTAGGAGAAATTTTTTAATTTATCTTGCCCAGGTAAGTGTAATTGTGTTTCCCAATCAGTTTTAGATCCATTTTAGTAATTTTTTCCAATGACGCTTTGTGTTGAGGTTCGTAGATTTTGACAAAAATTGCACTGTTCTTCGTTGAATTAGTCAAAATTTGAGTGTTTTTAGTTAACATTGTCGATGTCGCATGTTTAATCGTGTTTTACTTTGGATAATGATTAGAAAATTTTCAATTTTTGTAGTTATATTGCGTTTGATTTTGAATTTTTTGTACTGAATTAGGCTCATTTTAATGGTGTTCTTATTGTTGTGAATTGCACTGCCAATATCTGGTGAAGTTGGAACTTGATTTGCATATTTGATGTGAGGTGTTTTCTCATTTTTTTTAATAGACCAGTGGTTGATAGATCGACCACTACAGATTTATTTTTGCTGCATTTGTTCATTTTTATTAATAAACCAGTAGTTGATAAATCGACCAATACAAATTCATTTTTTGCTCTAGATCATAAATGGTGAGAAGAGTTCATAGAGCAGTTAAAAGGCCTGCTTCCACTGCTTTTACCAGTAGGAAGCGAAAAGCCAAAGAAGTTTTGAAAACTTCCAAGATAAAAAAACTCGTAGTCGATGAATCGGAGTCGAAAACCAAATAAAAAATCCTTACCAATATTTTTGAAAATGACGAAAGTAGTGCACACGAGAGTGAGGATGCTGAGGATAGTGAAGGTAAAAGCGAGGGGAAAAGCAAAGAAGAAAGTGAAAGTGATAGCGGGGATGGTGAGGATAGGAGAGATAGCAGAGACTGGGAGGAGGATCCCCTATCCTTGCCGATTTGTGCGAGAGATATATCCATTGAGTCGTATGGCCTAACAACCTAGATGGATGATCTTGGCTCTTTTCTTACAAAGATTTTTGTGAGAGCAAGAATGACAGTGTATCGAGAGTTTAGACGGGTTCTTGTTGAACAAAAGTTGTATTGTGATTTTAAGAAGACATGTTTCGGACACTTGAGGCATATGCCTGAATATTTAAGTTTAATGGACATATGATTCATTAGATGCTGCTACGACATATAAAAAATAAAAAAAACTGCATGAAATTTGGTTTTGTATGAACGGTAAGCCAGCTTGTTACAAATTAAAGGAATTTGCTTTGATTACGAGTATGAATTGTTCAGCATATCCCCGTGAATAAAAAATGAAAAAAGTCATTCAAAATGGAGAAAGCTTTCATTTTAAGGCGACGAAGAACAAGAGCATTACTGCTGCAAAGTTGATTGGCCTGATGAAAGGTAATAGGCTGAATAATCAACAAAAGTTGAAGTGTGCTTTGGTTTGGTTTGTGCACGCGATGCTGTTAGCAAAAGAGTCCTTTGAGATGACCTTGAGCTATGTGAAAAAGAAGACTGATCTAACCAAGCATAAAGAAGCTGTTTTCAAGAGGAATAATGCATCGTACACGTTATTTGGATTTCCCTGGGTGTTTTGGTACTTATAATCTACCATCTTATTGATTTTTTATAGACTCCTTCATATTTATGCAATAATGCATAGACACTATAGACTTACTTGTGTTTCTATTGATCGCAGGTTTGAATATATGAGGCCTTTACTCATCTGGGAAGGTACGCCGGCAAGTCGTTGGATTCTCCCCTGCCCATTTCCCATCTTCTTCGATGGCACACATCGAAGTACGACAACATAATGAAAGACGACCCGTTTAAGTACAAAGGAAACAACACAAAAGTAAAATTATACTTATTATGATATGATACTAATATTATTATATTAGCGAATGTCTTGTAATTTATTTTTATTTTTTTGTAGATTGTGCACCCATACCTTACCCCTACTTTCCGTGAGATGGAGCAGAGATACATGAAAAATTTTAAGCCATACACGGACGAAGTTAAGGATACGTCCATTGATGCGTTGAAAGAGCAACTAAAAGGCATGACTGTCCTGACTTCATTAGTGGAGGTCGCGGACGAAGGCGAATATTTGGGTGGCCACCATTATGTTCCAAGTTCACCACACGCTTGTGATCATGCTGGTTTAAGTGGACTCAAAACATCACCAGACACTTTTAATAGCGATGACCTGGGCGAGTGTGTTGCTTTGCTCAAGAAATGTCTATCGGATATTGCTTCTTTTGTTAGAGATGAGAGGATGAGGAGAATCGAGAAATATAAGAAGAAGAAACAAGAAGAAGGTAAACAATTTTATTTTTTGCTATTTCAATTTAATTTTCTTGCATATGTTTAGTAATCCTTTTAAAACAATATAGTTGTAACAACCCATATTAAAGTACGTGTATTGACGTATTTAAGTACGTGTATTGGTCTTATTTATATGGAATTAATTTTTTATATTTTATTAATACCCAAATTTGCCCGTCTATGGTTACATGCAAAGGTTATTGAATAAACTTTCAAAAGACATAAAGATTTTCAAAAACGAATAGGTTTCAAATATAATCGATCACGTTTGAAACTATAAAACGGTGGCCGAAATATTTGGGAATAGTAAATGTGAAGGAAAAAATCCTGCACACAAATTACTGAGGCCAGCCGAATTTTTGGGTCAACTTCGAACGACCATAACTCCCTTAATATAATAAACTGGGAGAGATTCAAACTAAGAAAAGAAATATATTTGAGTCTTGTTTCCAATGCAATTGGTTTCATCCAAATCCAACGCCTGAGTAAGGAGTTATACTCGTTTTACTTCAGCCTATCAAAACAGATTTTTAGGATTAACTTCAAACGACCATAACTCCTTGTACTGGATGAACTGGGTGGCCTACTTTATATGAAATGAAAGCCCTTTGAATTATCCTTCCAACGATACCAATTTTACCCAAATATTATAATGTATAAAAGAGTTATGGTCGATCTACTTTAGCTTACCAAAAAAGTCCACCAAAAGAAAAATTTGACATTATTTAAATTTTAAAGGCATTTTGGTCATTTTCTATTATATTATGGACGGGAATATGTGTATATATACATGTATATGAGTTCAAAAACTCATTTTCATCATCAATCATTGAGAAAGAACAAACCCTAGCCAAATTTGACCTTTAAATTACTTTTGATTCAACCATAGAAATTCCAAAGTAATCCGATAACTGCGTTTGTCATCTCGAAAGATTCGAACGACACCTATTATTTGTGCAAACAGGATTGCATAATCAAGAGGTGAATTCTAAGGTATGAATATTGTTTGACTTTATTCTTTTCCATATGTATATGTGTGATAGAGGATTATATGTATTGGTTGTTATTGAAAGATGATGGAAATAGGGTTATGGACTATTTTGCATGGCTTGGTTGTATTGAATTGTAGAAGGTGGATATGGTAATTGAGTTATGGAAGGTGGATATGGTGATATACTATTGAATTGATGATTATTTATGTCTATGTCTCAATTTTGTTTAATGGATTGGTTGGAAGGATAAATGAATCCAAACTTGATATTGTAGGATGTTGTATGAATACGCATGGCATGTGAATGTAATTGGAGTATAAGAGGGTTAAAGTGACACCCTTTATGGTGTAATTAAGGCTTACTACTTAACCACTAGTTTGGTGAATTCAAATAATTGAATTGTAACGTTTGGTTGCTAATACTAGATTGCTTATATATGTTCATTGTAGATAAGTAATCCGAAAAGACGGGAAGTCCATTTGGGACTAGTATTGAAGGATGACAGTAAGGTATGTAAAGCATACTCTATACCATATCTTTGGCATGAAAGTGAACAATTGTTCTATTAAGAAAGTTTCCAAAGTTATTCAATAACATGTGATCCATAATGGTTTTGTATGATGTCCTACGTTACCAATGAACTTGTTTCCACCCAACAAGATGTCAAGACATTCCAATACTTACTTGCTTTCCAAATCTTACATGTTTATTGTACTAACAAATGTCAGAAGGTCTCCGGTTACTCAAACAAGATCCATGTGCTATTAATGACTCCAAAATATTTCATTGATATACCAATAAGTTCCTACTTCATTGTTATGACATTGATGACTCCAAAACACTTCATTGATATGCCAATGAGTTCTTACTTCATTGTTATTGCATTGATGGTCTATTTATATGTCTCTTATTGATGTATCATTATTTCAAAGTATCAAAAATGCGGTGGCGACCAAAATAACAATCTCAAAGATTAATTGAACTAAGTGATGGAAGTTCTCTCTTATCGGGTGCTATACCAGGGGCATAAGCCTATCATGGGTTGATCCCTATTTATGTGTTTATGGGTGGTATCCCAGTGGCATAAGCCTATCATAGGTCGATCCCTATTTATGTGTTTATGGGTGGTATCCTAAGGGCATAAGCCTATCATGGGTCAATCCAAGTTGATATGTACTGGAGGCAGCCTAATGGTCACAACACAGTACAGTAATGATTACAAAGATGATAAGAACGAAGGTAAAGTGATTGAATAAATACAATGTACAGGTTGTCACAAGTTCTAGTAAGTGTGGTCCACTCCTATTACGATTTATTCACTTGTTTCTGATTTCAATTGATCTCCTATATCATATGTGATTATCTACAGCTTTACATACACAGTACATATTTCGTACTGACTTCCCCCTCGGAGGACCTGCATTTCATGCTGCAGGCACAGGTACCTCAGCTCATACACCGCAAAAGTAGGAGCCAGGATATCCAACTGCTTTTGGTGAGTTCCAGTTTTCTTCGGGGCTTTCCGTGTCATATCCAGTCACTTTTGGTATTGTATAGATGTTAGTTATATGGTGGGGTATGTACTGACTTTAGTTAAACTCTGTGTATTATCTATAGGCTTTGTAGACCCAATGTACAGTTAAGGTGGTGTTTTGTTAATAGACGTGATGGCTCTAATGGCCAAGTATTGTATATACATATATATGTGTGCTCGAGATTATACAGGTGATTATTATTTTTTATATGCGACATGATGTTGTCCAAATTTTGGGTTTTCATAGAGGTATCCATGGGAAGTATAAGGTTATGAGCTGGTTCTCTCGGGCCTCCTCGGTTACGGGTGCCAGTCCGCCCCAATAGGATTTGAGGCGTGACAAAAGTGGTATCAGAGAAGTTCATCCTAGTGAGTCTACAAAGAAATGTCTACGTAGAGTCTTGTTTATTGGTGTGTCGTGCACCGCATCTACAAACAGGAGGCTATGGACATTTAGGAATTGTTTTTTTTCTTCATGTCTTAGATCGTGCGATAGAGCCTATATTGTATATGAAGTCATAGTTGACCACTGAATCTGTTTGTTTCTCTTATTATAGTAATGATGCCGGTTACCAGAAGCAAGAATACCGGTAAGCAAGTAGATGTGGCTGCCGGAGAGGGGACTAGTAAGTCACCCACTATACCAGCTAATCAAAGCGAGGCTCCAGCTAAGCATGCATCAGAAACTTCTTCCACTCCGGAAGAAATAAGGGGGAGGAGAACTATATCCCCAGAGCCACCTATTAATGCTGCTGATCAAGATCATAGAAATGCAGTGTAACTTTTGACTCGTATAGTTGCTGGGCAAGCTCAAGGGCAAGCCATTCCTACCACGGGTCCTAGTGGTACAGATAGGGCGGCTAGCCTTCGAACACAGGATTTTCTTAAGATGGATCCTCCCACTTTTACTGGATCAGATCTTAACGAGTACCCATAGGACTTTATTGATCAAATTCAAAGGGACATAAATGTTATGCATGTAACGGGTAGAGAGACAGTGGAGTTAGCGGCGTATAGATTCAAAGGGGAGGCTATATATTAGTACGAGGACTGGAAACGATCTAGGGGTATTGATGCACCCCCAGCTACTTGGAAAGAGTTCAAAGAGGCAGTTCTTGATCATTATCTTCCATTCGAGATTCGTCAGGCCCGTGCAGATCAATTTTTAAATCTTCGTCAAGGGAATATGAGCGTGAGGGAGTACAGTCTCTGATTTAATTCATTGTCGAGATATGCTCCTAATGTTGTAGCTACTATGGATGACAGAGTTCATCAATATGTGGATAGGCTTGAGCCATATCTGGTTAGAGATTTTACTATTGCCGCTTTGAACAAAGATATGGATATAGCGAGGATCCAAGCTTTTGCACAAAAAATGGAAGATCAGAGGCAGAGGAGAAGAACATAGGAATTAGAAAGAGGATATTCCAAGAGGGCCAAATCTACAGGGAAGTTCATGGCATAAGAAGGGTTCATACCATAGTTTCTGCTAGACCACTTAGGCCATTATCTTCCTATTCTGCAGATAGTGCCCCACCACAGTTCCAACGGAAATAAGGAAATCAATTTGGGCATAGAAGCGAGAGTCAGAGTTTGCGGATAGTGAGGTACCAAGGGCAAGGGAATATGAGACAATCAAGACCTCCTCGATATCCATGCAATAAATATGGAAGGTATCATTTGGGCGCATGTCGGCTGGGGACCAATGTTTGCTTTTGGTGCGGTATGTCGGGGTATATGATGAGAGAATGCTCACGAAGGGGCATAAGGGGTATGGCACGACCTATGGGGTCATTTGTTGCATCATCATCATCGATGCCTTATTCAGGAAGGGGTGCACAACCAATGGGTCGTATTAGAGGTGATAGAGGAGCCACGAGTTCTAGCAGTGCTCAAAATCGTACGTATGCTCTAGCGGATCAACATAATTTAGAGGCTTCCCCAGATGTGGTTATGGGTACGTTTTCTATCTTTTCATTCGATGTATATGCCTTAATTGATCCCGGTTCTACATTATCTTATGTTACTCCATTGGTTGTTAGAAAGTTCAAAAGAATACCCGAACTGTTAGTTAAGCCATTTGAAGTGTCCACACCGGTTGGGGAATCTATTATAGCTAGAAGGGTTTACCGAAACTGCATAGTAATTGTTTGTGGTCGTGATACGATGGCTGATCTTGTGGAGTTAGAAATGGTAGATTTTGATGTTATAATGGGCATGGACTGGTTGGCGTCTTGTTATGCCACAATTGATTGCCGCACGAAAAAGGTATATTTCTATTTTCCAAATGAATTAGTCCTTGAATGGAAAGGTGAAATTGGCGCGCCAAGAGGTAGATTTATTTCTTATTTTAAGGCAAGAAGAATGATTTCCAAGGGATACATATATCATTTAGTTAGAGTAAGGGATACAGAAGCGGAGCCACCAACTCTTCACGCTGTTCCGGTGGTAAATGAATTTTCTGATGTATTTCCTGAAGATCTTCCAGGTTTGCCTCCTGAACAAGAAGTAGAGTTTGGTATTGATGTAGTACCAGACACCCAAACAATCTCCATTCCTCCGTATAGAATGGCCCCAGAAGAATTACGAGAATTGGAAGAGAAATTAAAAGATTTGCTAGAGAAGGGATTCATAAGGCCTAGTATGTCCCCCTGGGGAGCACCAGTGTTATTTGTGCGCAAAAAGGATGGCTCGCTGAGGATGTGTATTGATTATCGACAATTGAATAAAGTGAATATTAAGAATAAATATCCTCTCCCAAGAATTGATGATTTATTTGATCAGTTACAGGGCGCCAAGTGCTTTTCTAAGATTGATTTGAGGTCAGGTTACCACCAAGTGAGGGTCAAAGAGAAGGATATACCCAAGATAGCTTTCCGAACATGGTATGGTCATTATAAGTTTCTAGTTATGTCATTTGGGCTAAAAAATGCACCCGCAACTTTTATGGATTTGATGAATAAGGGTGTTTAAGACATTCCTGGATGTATTTGTGATAGTTTTTATAGATGATATTCTAGTTTATTCTAGATCAGAAGAGGACCATGCCAATCACTTACGACAGACATTGCAGACTCTTCGTGATTGTAAGCTTTATGCAAAGTTCTCTAAATGTGAGTTTTGGTTAAATTCGGTGGCATTTTTGGGTCATATTGTATCTAGTGAAGGGATAAAGGTTGATGCTCAAAAGATAGAAGCTGTGAAGAACTGGCCAAGGCCCACAACGCCTACGGAGATTCATAGTTTTCTCAGGTTGGCCGGTTATTATAGAAGGTTTGTTGAAGGCTTTTCTTCCATTTCAGCACCCTTAACCAAGCTAACCCATAAAGCATAAAAATTCCAATGGAATGATGCCTGTGAGAAGAGTTTTCAAGATTTAAAGAACAAATTGATTTCTACACCCATGTTGGTACTTCCAAAAGGTACCGAAGGGTATTCGGTGTATTGTGATGCTTCCAGAATTGGTTTAGGATATGTATTGATGCAGCATGGTAAGGTAATAGCATATGCTTCTAGACAATTGCGGCCACATGAGATAAATTATCCTATATATGATCTTGAGCTAGCAGCAGTTATTTTTGCTTTAAAGATATGGTGCCACTACTTATATGGGGTTCATGTTGATATATATACTGACCATAAGAGCTTGCAATATATTTTTAATCAGAAGGATCTAAATTTAAGGCAGCGGAGATGGCTTGAACTATTAAAGGACTACGATGTTGATATCTTGTACCATCCAGGGAAAGCAAATGTGGTAGCTGATACGTTAAGTCGTAAGGCTATGATGGCGCCAATAGAAAGGCAAGGGATGATTAAAGATCTTCACCAGTTAGCTAGTTTGGGAGTTCGCCTTCTTGAAACTTCGGATAAAGAGCTTATCGTACATAATGCTGCGGAATCTTCATTAGTAGCTGAAGTGAAAGAGAAGCAATATGCAGATCCTATTTTATTACATCTTAAGGAGAACGTTCAGAGTGGTGCGACCAAGGCATTTGAGCTTACGTGAGAAGGAGTACTTCAGTGCCAAAATCGATTGTGTGTGCCGGATGTAGATTGGCTAAGAAATAAAATTATGACAGAGGCACATTGTTCAAGGTATTCCATTCATCCAGGATCAACCAAAATGTATCAAGATTTGAAAGATATGTATTGGTGGAATGACATGAAGAAGAGCATTGCAAAATTTATAGCTGAATGTCCAAATTGTCAAAGAGTTAAAGTTGAGCACCAAAAACTCGGAGGTTATATTCAATGCATTGATCTTCCAAGATGGAAGTGGGACATGATCAACATGGATTTCATTATTGGTTTGCCTCGTACATCCCGGAAGTTTGATTTTATATGGGTGATTGTTGATAGGCTTACCAAATCCGCATATTTCCTGCCAGTTAGGACCACTTACATAGTTGAAGAGTATGCGAAACTGTACATTAAAGAGATAGTCCGATTACATGGAGTGCCAATCTCTATTATATCAGACCGGGGAACCCAATTTACCGCAAACTTTTGGAAGTCTTTTCAGAGGTGTTTAGGAACACAAGTGAAGTTGAGTACAACTTTTTACCCTCAAACAGATGGACAAGCAAAACGTACCATCCAAACACTTGAAGATATGCTACGAGCTTGTGTAATAGATTTTAAGGGCAACTGGGATGATCATTTACCTCTTATTGAGTTTTCTTACAATAATAGCTATCATTCAAGTATCAAAATGGCACCATATGAAGCTTTATATAGAAGGAAGTGTAATCACCAATAGGATGGTTCGAAGTGGGTAAAACTCTTTTGTTCGGACCGGATATTGTTTATCAAGCCATAGAGAAGGTTAAAGTAATTCAGCAACGACTGAAAACAGCCCAAAGTTGACACAAGTCATATGCGGATAGTAGAAAGAGAGGGCTAGAGTTTTCTATAGGTGATTGGGTATTTTTTGAAGGTATCACCAATGGAAGGGGTAATGAAACTTGGCAAGAAAGGGAAGTTGAGTCCTCCACGTTATATAGGCCCGTATAATATCACTCGAAGGTTTGGACAAGTTGCATATTAATTAGAGCTACCCCAAGAGCTCTCATCAGTACATCCGGTATTTCATGTGTCAATGCTTCGAAAGTGCATCGGATATCCATCACATATCACTTCTACTGAGGATGTGAAAGTTGCGGAAGATCTTACCTATGAGGAAGTGCCTATTGCTATTCTAGATCGCTAAGTTAAGAAGATGAGAAATAAAGAGATAGCATCTGTGAAAGTACGTTGGAGAAATAGTCAAAGGGAAGAGATTACATGGGAAGCTGAGGAAGCAATGAAATCTAAGTACCCTCATTTGTTCAAAGATGAAGAGGAAGTTCAAGAAACGGAGTTAGAACATTAACAAGTAAGTTTTTTTTTTTATATATGCATAGTATTTATGTGATGATGTGAATATTAATGATGGACTTGAACTTGTTTCGGTTGAATAACTACGCTAACATTCGAGGACGAATGTCCTAAAGGGGGGAAGGATGTAACACCCCGTATTCAAGTACGTGTATTGGTCTTATTTATATGAAATTAATTTTTTTTATTTTATTTATACCGGAATTTGCCCGTCGATGGTTCCATGCGAAGGTTATTGAATAAGATTTCCAACGATATAAATATTTCCAAAAATAGATAGTTTTCGGATATAATCGAGAACGTTCGAAACTATAAAACGGTGGCCGGGATATTTGGGAATAGTAAATGTGCAGGAAAATTTCCTGCACACAAACTACTGAGGTCAGCTGAATTTTTGGGTCAACTTCAAACGATCATAACTCCCTTAATATAATGAACTGGGAGAGCTGCGACCTATTAAAAGAAATATCTTTGAGCATTCTTTCCAACGCAATTCGTTTCATCCAAATCCAACGTCTGAATAAGGAGTAATACTCGTTTTACTTCAGCCTATCAAAATAGATTTTTAGGGTCAACTTCAAATGATCATAACTCCTTGTACAGGACGAACTGGGTGGCATACTTTATATGAAATGAAAGCCCTTTGAATTATCCTTACAAATATACCAATTTTTCCCAAATACGATATCGGAGCAAAGAGTTATGGTCGATCTACTTTAGCTTACCAAAACAGTCCACCAAAGGACAGATTTGACATTATTTAAATTTTAAAGGCATTTTGGTCATTTCCTATTATATTATGGATGGGAATATGTGTATATATACATGTGTATGAGTTCAAAAACTCATTTTCATCATCAATCATTGAGAAAGAACAATGCCTAGCCAAATTTGACCTTTAAATTACTTTTGATTCAACCGTAGAAATTCCAAAGTAATCCGATAACTACGTTTGTCATCTCGAGAGCTTCGAACGACACCTATTATTTGTGCAAACAGGATTGCATAATCAAGATGTGAATTCTAAGGTATGAATATTGTTCTCCTTTGTTCTTTTATACAAGTGATTATTTCCTTTTATATGTGACATGATGTTATCCAAATTTCGGGTTGTCATAGAGGTATGCATGGGAAGTATAAGGTTATGAGCTGGTTCTCCCGGGCTTCCTCGGTTATGGGTGTCAGTACGCCCCAATAGGATTTGAGGCGTGAGAATAGTTCACCTTGATAGTCCCCCTCATAGCCGGCATCAAGTAAACCTCGAAGAACTTGTAGTCACAGTGATAGACATTGCTGCAGCAGATGAAAAAGGTGAAGAAGAGAAGAAAGAGAAAGAAACGGAAGATGAGAATGCAACAGATGAAGAAGATGCAAAAGAAGAAGAAGTAGAAAAAGAAAAAAGATGAGGAAATGATAGTTGAAGAAGAAAAAGAAAATGAGCTGAAAACAAAAAAAGTTGGTGAAAAGAAATCAGAAGAAGAAGAAGACAAAAACCCGAAGGTAGTCGAAGAAGAATTAGTGGTCGAACAGGAGGTTGAAAACATTGAAGAAGAGAAGAAATCATCAGAAGAAGAAGAGAAGGAAAATGAGAAGAAAGAAGTTGAAGAAGAGGAGAAAAAACATGAAGAAAAAGAAGTGGATGTGATGGGCATTGTTGCGGAACTCAATCAAGAAAACAAGTAGTTTTGTGGATTTGGAACAAACAATTTTCTTAATAATTTTTTTTTTAGTGATTTGTTCTTTATGAATAATTGAATTACATATATTTGACATGTCAATGATTTTTGGGACACTTTTCCATGTAATGAGATAATGACATATGTAGGACACTTTTCCATGTAATGAGATAATGACATATGTAATGAGATAATGACATATTTGACATGTCATTAGTAGTTTAATCTAATGAGATAATGACATATGTAGGACACTTTTCCATTTGATTTTTGGGATGCTTGAGACATTGTAGTTGTTAACAAAAATTAAAGGCAAAAAAATAAGAGTGTTAACACAAAATAGCCTTCCTTTTATAGAAGAAAAAAGTGAGATATTACCGTTGGGTGTTGATTTGATGTGTACTTTATTACCATTGTAAAAATCTGATATTTTGATTTTTTTTACTGCTGGTCTTGTTTCATAGACCTTATTTATAATCGATGCCTTCTCAGGCTTTTGGTAGATGATTCACCACATAGATAGGAAGTCTAACATATACTAAGAGCTAATTCCTTAATAATCTCACTAGACGATGCTGCATATTCATAGACCATAACTAGCACATATTTTGAGAAGGATTATTTGATCAATAAAATAATAAATAATTGGATTTTATGCAATTAAAATAGCTTGAACAAGTCATGTAATCGTATGAGAGTCTACATAAATATGATAAGGTGATCAATGATGTGTGAGGATGGATAGTTGATGAGCAACAAACATGCTTGGGGCAATTTTTATCCAAAGCACAAGTATGTTGTGGAGAATTCATTTGTTCAACCACAACTCATCACTTCACATTTTTGATCACCACTTTCTATTTATGTGGACTCTCATACGAGCACATGACTTGTTTAGGCTCATTTAATTGTATAATATCCAATTATTGATTATTCTATTAATTAATTAATCCTTCTCAAAATATGTGCTAGTTATGGTCTATGAATATATATCATAGTCCAGTTATTTATTTGTGGAAGTAGTTTACAGTCTATGCTAGACTATATCAGATCGAGTACAACACTAAGCATAGTATATCATATATTTTGTACAACTTCATTAATAAATGTACTTGACTATGACACATATTTATAGACCATGACTAGCACATATTTTGAAAATGATTATTTAATTAATAAAATAATAAGTTATTAAATTTTATGCAATCGAATGAGCCTAAACAAGTCATGTGATCGTATGAGAGTCCACATAAATTGAAAGTGGTGATCAAAGATGTGAGGTGATGAGTTGTGGTTGAACAACCAACATCCTTAGGGCAATGTTTACCAAAGCACAAGTATGTTGTGAGGAATTCATTTGTTCATGCACTACCCATCCTCACACATCATTGATCACCTTATCCAATTTACGTGGACTCTCATATGATCACATGACTTGTTCAAGCTCCTTTAATTGCATAAAATCCAATTATTTATTATTTGATTAATTAATTATTTCTTTTTTTTTCAAATATGCTACTAAGGGAAATAAACCAATACGGTATATTATTGACAAGACTTACAGTCTATAAAATTCACTGAACACAATCAATGTACATGTATTGTTGAACACATCGATTAAGTACAAAATCGAGCATAGATATTGAGATGAGTATTTAATAAAACCCATCGACTTTGCATTTAGTTTTGTATAAACCAACATAATCGCGGATAGACCAGATTCATTTTCCGTTTGCGTATATGATTTAATTTGGCGTCTGACAACTGTCTCGTTCATCTTCTAACTTGATCTCATGCAAAAATTCTAAAAAGAAAAAAATTGTTAAATTACAATGAAGACAAATACAGAAAACAAGAATTAATTTTACATTATCATATATGAATTCATTTTCATATCTCACAAATGTTTGATTCATCTTCTAACATCAGAAATTGCAAAAAATTAAATTAGAACAAATTTGTAAAATTAAAATATACAAGAATGTAGGAAACAAACATATTTCATTAATAATTCGTTGCAATGATGGTGTAGAATCGAATTTACAGAAAAAACAACAAAAAAAGCAAAATGAAGAAGCTTTCATCTAAAGTTCCTAACCATGAAGGCTTCTCCTTGCAGCGAACTTAAAACAAAAAAAAATTGAAATAAAAAAACTAATCTAAGGGGATGGTGGGGGCTGATCATCTAATCCAACTCCATGTTGATCCGCTCCACAATCGCCCATAAAAAATAGGCAATCCGCCAAATTTCACGGTGGACATGCTCCCTGTCCTATCCCAGTCCATAGAATAGGCGGTTCAAGTCGTTACGAAAGAGGAGAAGGTCGTAGTTATGGTGGATCCTCCTTCTTGGCCTCAAAGAAATGTATGACATCTTGTCAATTAAATCTGATTTGAGTTGATGAAGATGAATTTTGGGTGCATTAGATGGGTATTTATATAGACCAAAATAGAACCCTTTGGTCTTCCCGCTCATTGGTTGGTAGACGTGTGAATGGTGAAAATCGAAAAGGGGTAGCGCATACCCAATCGACACAATATGTTATTGGACGTGCAACAACTTTTTTGATGTGTAATAAATGCTCAACTGTTCATATGTCCTTTTGAATATTTAGGGTTTTTAGTAGACCTTATATGGGATCGATAATAAACTATGTGTTAAATAAAGAATACAACAAATAAACCTGACACACAATATATACAATACCTTAAAAGGTCAATAATAGACACAAAGTACAGTTGATAAGTCTGGCATTAATCAAACTACTGAAGGGTTGTCAAAATGCATACACTGCCATAACTTACAAAAACACAAATTCATACAAGTGTAACTACGATTTGTTGTTGTTACAATTGGTTCTCTTATGCCCTGGACTCTTTCACAATGAACACTTATTCCTCCTCTTTGACTTGAAAGTCTCACCCATGCCCTTAACGCATTTTCATTTATTCCTTCCGAGCTTGGTGACCACGAAAGGAGGAATACTGTTCACGTCTAGCAATTCTTGTGGCACGTGCCATTTGGACTCCAAAGGGACAACATTAATTGATTTAGAATACGCAAGGAGGTACTCTTCCACTTTATACAGGGGCGAAGAGTACTTATAGACTCTCAAACCATAATCATCACCATGCTTCAATTGCAAAGCAATCATCGCGTGATCGCATGGTATTTTAACTAGGTCAAACTTCTTGCAAGAACACGAATTTTATAGTAGGTCGACTTTGGCCGTATAGCCACTGCCGAACACGGTGAATTTCATTTTATCCCCGCTTCCGTTCTCAACATAGAAGGAGTCTCCCTCGCTCATATTGTCCCTTAAGATCTTTTCGGCGGAGGGCAAAAATTTTTTATCCTTAGATTTGAGGACATAGGCACACCTCCCCCTGAATATTTCACCAAACCTCTTAGCAATCGAATTGAATATGGATTCATGGGGTACTCCCTTTCAACAATCAATATAGTTTTCACTGACTCGACAATATTTGTGGTCATCACGTCAAACCTGTTGTCGGGGAAATATGCCCTGCTCTATTTCTCAAAACCAAGATCATGCTTGAGGAAAAAGGCTGTCTCGGGATAGTAGTTCTTGAATTCCACAAAATAGTTGCTAAATTCCCCAAGATAATATGCCTTTGCCGCATTGTAGAATAGATAGAGGTGTTCTTCCCAGTGGTGATTTACCTAGATATTTTCACCTAGGTGCCTCATGCAGTACCTGTGATGAGCATGGTTGTACGCCTTCGCGATGCCATTGGCGATGCTCTTGTGCCTATCATAGATAAAGCACAAATCTGGTCCATCAACCACAATAGACTTCAACTTCTCAAAGAAGAACGTCCAAGATGCATCGTTCTCCTTTTCAACGACGCAAAAGGAAATGGGATAAATATGGTTCTCCGTGTCCTGTGCAACCGCGCTTAGCAACACGCCCTCGTACTTGCCGTATAAATAAGTTTTGTTGACCGCAATAAGCTTCCTCATGTGGGAAAATACCCTAATGCAAGGGCCCAACAATAAAAAGTAGTACATAAACCTACAATCGATCTTGTTCACCATGATGGAATAAGTAGTGCTAATATTAAGAGCGTCGATCATGTATGAAAAAGTGGGTAGGCAGAAATACCCGTGCTCCACTGTCCCTCGAACCATTTCCTCAAAAATCATACCCCCATCCAACATTTTCAATAGCTTGGTTTACTTTTTAAGTTCTTGAAAAGGATCCTCCGAATTTCGCTAGTGTCCGAACCCTTTCCTTCGCGATACATGTTCACACAAAGTGACACAATGACTTTAGACAAGATTTTCTTATGGAAGCTGTTGGCGTATTGAATTCCACAACTTTGATCGCCGACGTATTTATAGATGATGAATCTCTCCATGCATTCATACTTCTTTGCCTGCAACATCCACGCGCAGCTAGGACAAATGTATTTCACCTTGAGGAATTTGCTACAACTCTTCAACGTAGCATAATCAAAAGAATTTCTCATAGCTGCTACATCTAACAACAATTTCATCTCCTTTTTGCTGCTAAATGTTTGATTTACCTGAAAATTAATTCCGTTGGAGAAGGTATGGTTGGTTTGTGCTCCCAATTCGCACTCTTCTCCCCCTTCTTCAGAGAAAATTGAATCTTCCAATTTCATTGAATGATCTTCCGAATCCATTTAATGAGCATGCAAACTCTCATCTTCAAATGAATCATATTTGTCAACTATCGACTGTGGTGGTGGGATTGTCGGAGACCCCGGGACAATATTTATCCTCAATAATGGCCAAGAGCCATTGGCAGCGACATCCAACATGTATAACGATACATGTTGATCATTATTTATGAACGTGGGATGTATTTTACCCCACCCATTCATTACATATCTAATCACAACGTTCTTTGGCTCGCATTCTAATTCTCTGCTCTTAATTACGCTTTGAACCATGTCACCGTACGATCTATTGCGACACAGCGGGATGGGCAATGTCTCCTTGCTAGATGATTTCTACTTTCAATAGTTGGGACCCTCCTCCCACGCACCCATATAATTACCACCCAAGACAACTACCTCTGCTACTTCTATAATAGACCACACAAATCGATAATAGATTAAGGTATCCGTCTATAGTTGGTCGATGACTGGTCGATCATTGGTATGAATATGTTCATACAAAGACGCGAATCGAGTGATTTTTGATATAATTGTTTCCCTCCTAGCTCTGGGATTGAAAAATATATGTGTAGGACTTCTAAAATACTGAAATATATCTAATGACGAGGTATTGAGCGGATTTGGAAAGCTTTTCGAGCTAGTAGAAATGCTGAACTTTTTTTTTTTTACATTTTTTTTTTCAAAAAAAAAGGTACAACAATGGAGGCAATGATGAAGAATGGAGATTTTAAGTTGTGATGAACAATAAAGTGACCAAAAAAATTATCCGGAATAAAAAATTACTGGTGAAAAAAGGAGCTCCTATTGGTGTCTTCTTGGACAATTTTCTAAATTAAAATAAAAAATATGAAAAAATGGTGGAAATATAAAAAATGGTAGGAAATATTAAATATTAAATGGATGAGGAGGGAACTAAAGTTTAAAACTTGAGCGGTAGGTTTGTATGTAAGAAGTGATGATGTCATAATAGTGTCTAAACACCTAATTTTCCAAGATTTGTGTCTAAATGCCAAAATAAGTTTTGAAAGTGTCTAAATGTCAAACTATCCCATGTTACTTTCCTTCTGTTATGAAATATAAAGAAAGAACAAAAAGAATAAATAGAGAGAGAAGAGAGAGACTCCTTTATTTCTCTTGATGGATGAAAGATCATAAGATTGAGAATACAATGAACAAAACCCCTCGATTTAAAGGGGAAATTTACTCCTAGTCTGAGTAAAAGACAGATGCTTCAAATCCTAATAGATATCAAAGTAGATTTTGATAGATCTTGATAAACATTCACTATAATGTAAATACATTTATAATACTCTCCTTTGAATGTCTAAGTAGTAGATAATGTGCCTCATTATAACCTTACTAGAAAAAACTCAGTGGAAAAAAATCTAGTGAAGGAAAAAGAGTACACATCTCTAACAATACACATATAGTTTGCCTCATTAAAAACCTTATAAGAAAAAACCAGTGGGACAAAATCTCGTAAGGGAAAAAGAGTACAGCGCGTATTAACTCCCCCTAATGAGATCATCCTTGTACCTTTGCATCCCGATCTTGTGCACCATCTTCTTGAAAGTTGCAATTGGAGGAGACTTGGTGAATAAATTAGCCATATTGTCACTTGAAAGAATTTATTGCACGTTAATATCACCATTCTTTTGTAGCTCATGTATGTAGAAATTTTTTGATGAAGTGTGCTTCGTTCTATCTCCTTTTATGAATCTTCCATTAAGATGTGCTATGCATGCTGCATTATCTCTGTATAAAACTGTGGGTGTATTGTCACATTTTAAACCACATTTTTCTTGAATGAGATGTATCATGGACTTCAACCATACACATTCTTAGCTTGCTTTATGAATAGCTATTATCTCAGCATGGTTCAATGAAGTGGCTACAATAGACTGCTTTGTATTTCTCCAATATATGGCAGTATCCCCACATATGAACACATAGATTATTTGAGATTAAGATTTATACGGGTCAGATAAGTACTCAGTATCAGCATAACCAACAAGATTAAGACTGCTGGCTTTAGAATAAAATCATGTGTTTGATCTCATTTCGATGTCTCCTAATAGGAGCAGAACTATTACTTGCTAACAAATTAACTGAAAAGTCTATATCAGGCCTTGTAGTATTTGCAAGATACATTAGTATACCAATTGAACTAAGATATGGTACTTCAGGACCAATCCAATTCAGTATGTTTCGCATTTCAGCAAATAATCTTATTGCTTTTGAAAACTCTCTAAGAGTTTTAATGATTTTCAAGCTATAAGCTTATACAATATAAGAATTCTAAATAAGTTTCCTAGAAACTTTTATATGCTTCAAACATTTTGAATCCTGAGAAAGTTTCATATGAATTTTTTCAAATGATAATATTCAACATGTCATATGTGACATCTTCATGTGTCTGGACTGCAAATCAAATAAGTTTTACACTTACCAAGATGCTTCCTTTCATGTCACTTGATAAATGTTTCTACGTCAGCATGCTTAAATAAACACAAAATTCAGATCCTCGTAATCCTTTATAATATTGTGCCAATATTGTATCAAAGATATCATTAATGATATATTATTTTGTATCGGTTCATAATGCGACATAACAATTTGAGATCTCTTCACTTCATTATTATTCAGGTACCTGAACCTTTCATAAGGTTTCATAAAGTGTTATGTCGTAGACTCTTCAAAAGCACATTTCCTTCTTATTATGATTATTTGCTCCTTTTCCTTTTCAAGGATTATTTTATTTGGAATCGATTAGTCTACCATGCTTTACGCATGCATAGACTTTATCCTTTAGGAACACAAAATATGAGCATTTGCAGCTTTAATATGAGATGCTTTCGGCATTTGACTTGAATTGTCTTTTGAATGAGGATCTGATGATAATTTCTAACATATTTCCTAGTTGCATATAATCTTCCTCTTATGTTAGAAAAACTAACATACATCCTCCATTTTCTTTGAGAATTTCATCTTTGTGCATCTTGGTATATTCATTAATCGTATACCATACATCAAAATTATTAGATAGAATAGTTGGTTCCTGACCTTGAACCAATTAAGAAGGAAGAAATAATTTATTAGTCTAATGCATACAAGTGCTATTGTATGCAACATATCATATTTCAGATCAATACATGAAGCTTTGTTCTCATTAGTAATGGTTTAACTATTTATCGAAGGCATTCAATGCTAAACCATCATTATCAAGATGAATTGTCTTGATTACATAATCTAAAAATTATGCTCTTAACTCAATTTTATTGAGCAAACAACATTTATGAATGTCAAACGGCAGATTGACAATAAATGTACGTGTGATCATCTTATATCGATGCATTTTAATAGATCACATGACAGGTGAATGGGACCATATTCACCTTTTATACTTTTCAGATTTACGAAATTCAATCCCAACATTTGTTGGTCCAACCAACTTATCATGAGAACAAGCGACATAAGCAATTCTTGAAGAATTTTCTAGTTCTTCAATATATGTCTAATACTCAATATGCACATCTTCGAGATGTCACAATCGTTCACATCAATTTATGAACTTTTATTCTAGTAAACTTCAAGTTTACCATGACATGTACTTTTTTCTTTAGTAAATTTCAGATTTACTATTACATGAATAAATTTCAGATTTACTACTTTAGAAGTAGATTTCAAAATAACTTTTCTCAGTTATTCTGCCTCATTCGGAGGTGAGTTATGATACCATCACAATCAAGTGCACGTTTGCATTAATAAGGTTCTAATTCCCTAGGAATGGAATATAATTGTGCCTTAAGCCTATCAAATTGTGATAGCTTATAACCTCTTTCATGATATTGCTACTTCAGGAACAAATCGAGGCATAAATATGATAGAGAGAATTTCTCTATATTGCTACCACATTCACTTCAAGAATGGAGAAAATTGTCATCTTTCAAACTTATCATACATTGCTACTGCATTCACTTCTTGGAATGGAGCATATTCAATGGACAAGTTTCATGACTTTTCATCAAAAACACATTATTCTGCCTTAAACATCATAATATCATCAATATGGTGCATTGAGATTCAAACTCAACGTCTTACCCATATAAAGGCATCTTAGGCATAAACCAATGGGACTTGAACCCAACATATTATCATCCTTTTTGATAGTATTGTTCTTGAGGAATAAATTTAAAACATAAATGGTTCCAACCAATTATTTTTCTTTAAATCCAATAATAATTATATTATTAGTAGCAAAAGACAGATAACATAAGAAATTACTAACCTTGAAATTACCTTTAGATTTATAAACTCATCTTATTTGGCAGAGTCTCGTGCTGATAACGTATTATGAAATATAAAGAAAGAAGAAGAAGAATAAATAGTGAGAGAAGAGGGAGACTTCTTTATTTCTCTTGATGGATGAGAGTTCATAAGATTGAGAATACAATGAACAAAATCCCTCTATTTAAATGGGAAATTTACTCCTGGTCTGAGTAAAAGACAAATGTTTCAAATCCTAATAGATATCAAAGTAGATCTTGATAGATCTTGATAGACATTCATTATAATGTAAATACATTTATAACACCTTCTTATTTATTCTGGTCTTTTTATTTTTGAAGAAGTTTCAGATTTATTCTTGTTCTTTATGAAAAAGTCTAAGCTTTCCCTTAATTAGAGATTTGACTCATCGATATTCTCGTCATTATATATAATTTTGACTCAAAATTGTTCTTTAATAGTTAATAGATCAACATTATATAGCTAAGGAAAATGTCCAAATTTAATCCTTATGGCTCGAAATTTCTTTTAGACACTAATGCAACATTTTCATGGCAAAATGAAAGCTAAATGGTATCTCTATAGTTTCAATTTGTTTGTTTTATTTTTATTCTAAAAAGAAAGTCTTTTTCATTTTTGGAGGCTCGTTTGATTCCAACATTTTTATGACATGTTTACAATCATCAGATTAATTTTTTTTTATATAAATAACATAAATATCAATTCTTTTGCAAGTAATTTCACTCTCTCCCACCTTTTTAATTACTTTACTCTCACTCCCTATTAATATACATAACATAACCGACATATACATAATATTCTGTGTATATGTTGGGATTTTTGTAACATGTTTAGGGAGTTGGGAGTTTTTGTAATATTGAAAACATGAGTTGTGTATTTGTGTAATTTTTAGAATTTTTTTTGATACATTTATATATCTTTAGTTTAGTACAAGATTCAAAAGTCATTGTTAGGTTTACAAACTCTATACCCAATTAAAACCAGACCAAATCAATATATATATATATATATATATATGTGTGTGTGTGTGTAAGTAAAAGTATGGAAAAGGTTTAACAAGGCTTAAGTCATCGACAGACCCTCAAAATTATTTCGAAAAGTGTGTGTGTGTGTATGTATGTATGTGCGTATGTAAAAGTATGGAAAGGTTTAACAAGGCTTAAGTCATCGACAGACCCTCAAAATTATTTTGAAAATTCACTTAGACCTCTGAACTAAGACATGTACCTCAAGTGCTAAAATTGGTACCTATCAGACACAAAATACTGATTTAACAAGGAGAGTGTGCTACACTCTCCTTGGGCGCGTGAATCAGAAAAAAAATAATATTTTCTTTTTTTAATTAAAAAACTTATACTTTAATTATTTTATTAATATAATTTTTAATTTAAAAAAGAAAAAAAAAGAAAGGCACCCCCCTCCCCCCTCCCCCCGCTTTCATCGTCGTCTTCATCTCGTCAACTCCCAACCCTCCTACCCCACCCACCCCTTCCCATCATCGCCATCCCCCCCCCCCATTTTTATCGTCGTCTTCATCTCGTCAACATCAAAGCAAACCTTGACAAATAAACAATGAACACATATCGACTACAACTAAATTAGAATGCAATCATCATCAGCAAAGATTTTTCAATCCAAATATGCATTTGGAAAATATACTCAGAAAAGTGAGCAATATTAGGATTTAATCACTCTTCTTCCTCATTTTTTCCCCCTCGAGTTGGTCAGTGAATTGCTGCTGCTTCCACTTTGAAAGACATTAATAACTTCTTAAAATTGGCTATTTCCAAATGAAGGATGAAAGGAGGTTAACAAAGAGTCATTAGAGCCACCAGATAAACTCTCCACCGAAACCGGGGATTCAAAATCAAAATTCCATTGAGGAGACTCAATAGAATCAGGTGTAGTATTGCTGAGGAGACTAGAGGAATAATCCTGTGGATTGATGATGGCAGATTGAGGGGAATTCAAAACTAGGAAGATTATTGAATATTGTACTAGTACCATTTTGTACAAAATCATTTCTTGGACCCATTGGAATTGAAGGGTGCCTAAAAATGAAAGCATCAGGAGAATGAAAAAGTTATTCTTAAAATAGGGCTTCCATAAAAGTTGCTTTTAGCTACTGAATTATGAAGATAATTGATTGAAGAAATCAAGAATAAAAAATAATGAAACAAAAATAACAAGTTGATGTTGCTCAAAACCAAAGCTTGACGGTGACCGGAAAGCCTCAAACAACGAAGGAGAAGAAGGGTCGGGTGTGTGTGCGTGTGCAACTGTGCATATCGAAAGGGGAATGGACCCATAATTTTTTTACACTACTGGAAAAAATAAATTTTTTTGAGTAGAAGATGAGGAAGAAGAGGGGGGGGGGGGGGGAGGGGGGGCATGGGGTGTTTAGTTTTTTTTTTTTAAAAAAATGTTATAATTCTGTTTTAATTGTAATTTAATTAATTATGAAATATTTTTTAATTAGTTTTGAATTCAATGCCAAGTGTCGCTTTTTAATTCATCATTTTTGCCACATCAGCAGGTGTGTCACACACTTGAGCTTTTGGCTGATTGACAAAAAAATGCTAGATTGAATCAAAATTCGGGTAGGTTACGGGCCTGATAGATATAAACCTTAGTTGAGGGATCTAAGTAAATTTTCGGGACAAATTTAGGTGTCTGGCGATGACTTAAGCCGTTTAACAATCTTCACATAAATATACAATGACATATGGAGAGAAATGTTTCGGATATTACAAGAAATGTAAATGGAGTTCCAATCCAATATCTTGTGACGATGGTTAAATATTTATAATATTAAGTCTATTTAACAAAGAAAAAAAAAGAACAATAAGAAGAGAAAAATAGGCAAAACACATTTAATGGTAACCCAATGCTTTGGAAAACGTACAAATAGTTAGCAATCCAAATCAAGATTTTGTAAGAGTTGACTGACCATAATTTTGTTTTAAGATAATAAAAGTCACATTTTAATTAAATGTTGTATAATTGTGTTGTTAATAGTAGGGCAATTTTAAATCTCAATAATGTTAACGAAAAATTTGATTAAGGAGGACATTTTTGAGTCATTTTTAATATGTTAAAGATATTTTATAATTCAACAGGTAGAATCGAAGAAGGAGGGACAAATTTTAATCTTTTTTCTTTTGCCTCTTTGGGAGTTTCCTTTTTTTTTTTTTTTTTGTTGTTGTAATGGTTAAGGACATTTTGACCATTTTTTGAAAAATAAAAACCTCAAAAATAATACATTGTTCTTTTGTCACTTTTTGTGAGGTTCAAAAGAGAGATTTTAATGTGTTTAACGACGCACATTCATGCGCAAAACGTTCAGGAAATACAAATATTCTAATATGTTGTAAATGGAAGGTGAGGTCAGATGACTTTTATTTGGAAGAATGTAATAGCAAAAATGACATATTATATGCATCACTATTTGGAGTGGTCTTAGGAATTAGCTGTTTATGTTGTTTTGTTTAAGTAAAATGAGAAGTAAAGAAAAAATAGAACTCAATTTTATAATGGATTTCTTAATTTTTTATTTATACAGATTTTGTTATTCTTTATTTTATCATTAAGAACATTAGAATATAATAATGTAACTGGCACATATTATATGTATGTTTGTATTTTTGGTTAAGTAAAATGAGAAGTAAGAAAATAAAAAGTGAAATTTAGAGTGGGTTTCTTAATTTCTTAATTATCCTGATCTTTTTTCTATACTTTCTCCTGCCTTTGAGAACATTAGAATATCAACAATATATTCAACAAAAGTTGGAGATAAAACATCATTTCTTTTGAGCTTTGATGTACAAATGTGGCTTCCAAAGAATGCATGATTCTCTTTAATTAATTGTGGATTCCCAGTCCATACTATTTCTGCAAACTAGCTAATGTGAGTCACATCGACTAATTTCATGCCAACTTTGTTCATCAAACTCGAAGTAAATAAAAGGTCCTCCACATTGGGATAACTTGGAAGCATTCTTAGTAGGGAAATGTTTGATCTCCATCATTGAAATCAAATTCATAAGGAGATATATCCCTCAAATTGTTGAGACATGTTTCTGCTTGATCAGTACCAGAAGCAAAAGACTCGAGGTAGTAACAGTCGAAAAAAAAGATGATGAATAGCTTCTGACCAACAATCAATATGTATAAAAATTTCTCGGATTGTTATTCTATATAAAATAATTCCATAACCCCTAATTCACCTAGTAAAATTCATAATTATTCAATTCCCATAATAACCCTTTCCTTGATCAAAATCTTCTTAACATTATTATTATTAACTCCACTTGATAATGTTATCAACAAACTTCCTTTCAATTCCTCAAATCTGAAAATTAATTGTGCTTAAGATGATGGCGATCTTGGAGACCATTATCTTGCCGCTAATCAAGAATTTGATTGGTCATTTTGTCAAGGATTAGATTCAAAGAGTAAAGTCTTTGATGTGTATAACGATTCGGTCATTGTGTTAATTAATGATGGAAAACTTCCTAAGCTTACAAAACAATGTGCATGGGTGGTCAAGCCAGAATTTTTATTTGGAAACTTATATTGACTTCGAAAGAGCGAAGATATGTATTTCTATTTGGATAGTGGTCTTGTTCATAGACACTTTCTTTAACACCCACACTTCAGGCTAAAGTTGAACCTCCTTTTCTATGTATATAGACCCGAACCCAATGGTTTCTAGTTAGAAATAAGAGTGAATAACAATACTTTAGTGTGATAACATCTTTGGAGATGAGTATACATCATAAAAATCTCCTAGCTCAAAGTTAAGTTGAGCACTTTCTTACTGGTTGAGTTTTAGTTGATGAGTTTTCTTGGGTAAACTTCCAACGAACATTACTCCTAGAATATAAGGAGTTATGTGGCCCATTATATATCAAATTAAATCTTATTGAATTCTCTATCCAACGCAACTGACTGTTCATCAATTCAATTTCCGAATCAAAAGTTATGAGTGTTTTAGATAAACAATGTCTTAGGTCCGCACCACGAACCTTGAGGTTCACTCAGAGTCCGTGCTGCAAACCCTCAGGTTCGCGATGGATCGCACCGCAAAACCCTTTTCGTGTGTCAAAAAGTGTTCTGTTTTAATTTATTTTAAGGGAATTGAGGTCTTTCCACATCCCTAAATAGTTCCCAACTCCTTATGGACGAATATAAGGTCCCAAAACACGTTATATCACCTCACAAAAATCCCTAATCATCTTTCCTTAAGCAAGAGAGGGGATTCTACCTAGAGTTGAGGATTTTAAGCTTCAAGGGTCAATTTTCCCAACGTTCTGTCCGTCAAAAGTATGTGGGAATAGCCTAACTCTCATGGGCATAAATTTAATATTTTAACAAGCTTTAAAGATGTATATGCAATGATTTTTGAAAACCGTTTGAAGATCATGCATCATGAACCCATTTTGATGAAAGTATGCATTTATTATGGTATTTTTCCATGAACTTGAGTTATAGTCATGCGTACATATGTTATGAGTTTCGAAAAGAGATTTAAGAGCATGTATCTCTCTTCTTGAACTTGTATTTTCTTAATGACATGAAACTTGATTTATTATTCATGGTTTTGATGCTGAGTTTTCAACTATGGGTTGAGAGTTTTGGATATAAGTTGTTTGAATATTTTCTCATGATTACTATTGAACTATTATGCTTTAAATTATTGGTTTGAACACTTATTGGGGTGCATGAGAATGCTGAATAAAATAGGGGTGCAATGAATTCCCTAAATTTGTAAAACATGGCAATAGGGATACAAAGAAATCCCCAAATAATTGGTTTTGGTATTAAAATTGGTGATAACCTCAACCCACTTGCATAATTAATTTTGAAATGTGAATTATAATTTGGTTTGACTTATTTTCTTTGAAACAAACGCATTGAATAAATGGCTAAATGGATAAGAAAGATTATGAAAATCTTGTGGGGTATGAAGGAATTCCCTAAGTGATTTGATTAACGGAGTCTGCAGGGTATGAAGGAATCTCCAAAGTGTTAGCTTAATGACATTATTTGTAAGTTATAGTCAGTATGAGGATACCACTTAATGATTCCTTAATGATTGACTCCTTAACAAAATGGATGTATTATGTTTTAAATATTTTAATTGGGCTTAAAGGGGGTTGTGTTAACTAGCTGTGAAGGTGTGAGTCCGAATAACTAATACTGAAAACTAATATTTGCCGACGTGAGGGTTGGTCTTAATGACCGTCTGCTTGTGGGGTACAAGGGAATCCCCAAAGTGTATATATAATTGTATCATGGTTGATGATGGGTACATGAAAATTCCCAGTTCGTGCAGCTAACATGCACTGGAGCACGTACAGGGGGTGACACTGGACCCATATAGGTCGTGGGTGGATTTTATAACGGTCAAGCTATATAACCCAGACTAAGGTTTTTAATTTCATGTTAAACCTTGTTTTCAATCCCAATATATATATGTATATATATATATATATATATTTATATATGCATGCATTTGATTATGCGCATTGAATTTGAAATTTGCCCATGTGTTTTAAAATCTATTATGTTAAGTTGTTTTCAAAAATGCTCTCAAATATATTATGTAAAATATATGTTATTTTTGAATTGTTCCGCATAACAATACTTTCCAAGTATTGATCCCCCTCCATAATACAGGTTCTGAGGCACAATTTCATGGTCCATTACATCAGTAGAAGCTATGGATATGACAGAGTTGGTGAGTCATTCATATTTTGGTAGACATATTATTCATATGTTTATCTAATTCAGTTTATGGTCTAGCAAGTGGCCTTGTCCCGGTCTAGAAAGTTAGTTCTTAGTAGAAGCTTTGTAGACGAAATTTAAGTATTATATTGTCATAACTTTATTGACATATATTGATCATAGTATCAACTTGAATTTCTTTATATCTTCCGCACTTTGATTTATGTATGGATTATGCTTATGATGGTTTGTAAGGGGTCTCTTAGGCCTTTGTGGTTCAGAGTGTCCATCGCGGTCAGGGCCTCGACTTGGATCCTGAATTCATTCGTATCAGAGCATGGTTCGTGGTATCAGGATGTCTATGAAGCCGTGTCTAGTAGTGTCTTGCTTATGGGTGTGTTGTGCACCAAACTTATAATCAGGAGGCTATCGGGCATTTAAGAGATGTTTTTCATTCTTTCATACTCTAGATTGTGCCATTGTGTTGTTCATATGGAAGTTATCCAAATTTCTTTCTTACTCTAATTTATTAGTTATGCCTTATTGTCGAGGCCATACAAGTTCAAGAGTTTAGATTCCTAATGATGTGGTTTTTTCTGATTGAGTTATCCATAATGTTATGAAATAGCACAAGAACTTGAGAGGAGTCTATTAGTGCTTCAATGTGTGTTGATTCAAGTGTATATCCCTATCTATATCCATCATGCATTTAAGACTGAGGTAAGAAGTGTATTCAGTCTCTTTCAGAATCCTTGTTGTAGATATAATGCTTAAGGTTAGAGATATATAATAGAATGTTGGATTAGTATTTTCACCCAAGTAGCAGTATATGTTAAGGTGTCATAACCTATTGGTAGTAAGATAGTTCCGAAGTTAGTGATATGAAGTCATAAATTTAGAAGTCAGAGTGAGGATAACTTTTGCGCAAAAAAGTTGATTTTAGTTGTTGATGTTGGGTGTATTTACACACCTAAACACCATAATTTACCCATGTTATAGCTAAGTTTTGAGGATAAAATATATAATTCCTGCACTTTTAGTCCATTTTCCTGTAAGTGAGCTAACCTACGTGATTAGCATGTTTTCAGGTATTAATGATGAAGATTTCAGCACTTTATGGACCTTTGGGCAGCAAAGGAAAACTTCACTGAAGAGGGAAGGCAGCTTTTGGAAGCTTATGGACTGAATGTGACGCCTGGAGAAATTGTCCCGGGCAAAAGCAGTATTTTTAAATACTTAGGGGTGCAGCAGTAACTTAATAGGACTAGGACAAGGATGTTATAAAAACCCTATTTGCTGAATTTTTCAGCATTCATTCATTGATTTATTCATTATTGCTTTTCATAATTCAGTCGACACTTTTTATTTTATTCAGTTTACAGATTCTGTAAGTTTAGACAGAGAAAAAACGCTACAAGAACGGCTAGAGAGGAAATCACGTCATTCTCATAGGGACGCCAATACATACCCATTGTGAGACTGTTATTGTTTTGGTATGATGATGATGATGTCTTCGTTGTTTTCCTTTACAATCATGAGTAGCTAAACTTCTCTGTTAGGGTTATGAAAGCCTTTTGATATACTATCTATTACTATGAGTTTGTGAATTCTTGATGTGTATGCTACTTGTATCATTACTCTCTTCGTTTTAATTTAATTCTCGTGGTTGCAAACATAGAGAATAGGCCATTATAGCATTAACTTGTTCGAGAGAAAAGTTACATATTTGGAAAAGAGAGTGTGACAAGGAAATAGGGCTACCAACCCCTATTTACACGTTAGTGCCGTAACTGGGTTAACCTCTTGGAGAGTTCGTACCGTTAGTTATACGCTTTAATCTCGAGAGAGTTAAAGTGAAATAATCCTTGATGATTGAGAAACACTAGGATTTACCATTAGAATACGAATCTCTATAAGTGCATGCATGTCTGAATTCCGCATTACTCATAGTTAATAGATACGTAGAACTCATAAGGTGGACATAACCCTAACTTATTTTTCTGTGTGATTAAATCTTACTAAACAAAGCATTCTGTTGTTACTTTGATAGCATTAATTCACGTCACAATCCAATCCTCCCTTTTTCCGTGGAATTTTCGATCAACAGTCTACTAATAATTGCAACACTTAGTGACCAAGTATTCCCTGTGGGATTCGAAACCCAACCCAGTTGGGTTCTATATTTGACAGCGACCACTTACACTCTTACGAGAGCTGTAGTTTGGGCGTTATCAGTTGTATAACCTTTGACTGAGGGATAGTTTGCCTTTTTATGTTGATTGGCTAATATTGTCGCAAGATTTGTAGATTGTCTAGAAGTCTGTGGAGGAAGTACTTGTCTATGATTATTATTTATTTAAAATAGGAAAAAAGCTCAGAATGGATAGTTATGGTGGTTGTAGAAATCATTTATAGGTTGTGAATGAAAAAGGACAGATTAGCCAATAAGTTATGAGTAGAGACTCATTGGTGTTTATGAAATTTTGAAGGTAGTTATGATGCATGCATGGATAAGTAGATGTGATATGGGAAGTTAGAATATGCCTAGGTCGTATGAGTTAAGTTATAAGATTAAGATCAACTATCTTCATTATGTGACTTTACCAACTTTATTTTCTTCTTGTGTGTTGAGATTTGTTCTTATAGATTTGATGAGTGGTTATGTCCACAAGTCTAGAATTGTGACTTTGATCGAAGGAGGAGATGATGAACTAAGGTAGTTCTTGAAATTTATCATGGTGTCAAGTTTCAGGGAAGAGTCATGATAAATCTATTCTTATTCAAGCAAACTCCTCCTACTTCAATTTAAGAGGTCATTCTACTAGTGTATTATGTATTCAAGTTATGCCTATGCTTAAGGTTCCAGTTCTCTATGTATCTTATGTCCATGTTCCGACCTCCAAATTTGAAGTATTAATGTCTCGGAAAATCTAAGCTTACAAGTATTCAAGATTCAAGTTATGAGGAGCTATGCTTTTTATATATTACTGATTTATTTTATTTCGAAATTAGCCAAAGTGATAAAGTTTATGTAAACTCATGACCATCTCATCTTTTAAAATGAGAAGCAATAGCTTCAAGCAACAATCCTTGTCTTATCCCTTGAATATATGAATTCCGATTTTATGTTACACAATTCATGATACATGCGTTCATGTTTCTCACTGTGCCCAGTCTTAATGACTCTCCTATTTATGATCTGGACATTTGATATATAAATCACTTAGTTCCTATTGTATCGTATCTTACATCTCAGACCTCATCTTTAGTAGGTCAACTAATATAAGTTCTGACTAGATAGTGCTACTCCCACTTGTGATGCTTGTGCTCTAGTTCCTTAATGACCCTTCCTGTGTTAGTATATATATATATATATATATGTATGTATATATATATATATATATATATGTATGTATGTATATGCATTTGATTATGTGCATTGGATTTGAATTATGTCAATGTGTTTTAAACTCTATTATGTTAAGTCGTTTTCAAAAAATGCTCTCAACTATGTTATATAAAATATATGTTATTTTTGGATTGTTTTGAACACCAATACTTTTCAAGTATTGACCCCCCATAATACAGGTTCTGAGGCACAATCCCATGGTCCATCACATGAGTAGAAACTATAGATACGACAGAGTTGGTAAGTCATCCAACTTTTGGAAGGCATGTTATTCATATATTTATCTAATTCAGTTTATGGTCCAGCCGGGGCCTTGTCCTGACTTAGACAGTCAATTCTCAGTAGAGGCTTCATAGATGGAATTTGAGTATTGTATTGTCATAACCATATAGACATATATTGATCATAGGATCAACTTGAATTTCTTTATATCTTTCGCACTTTGATTTATGTATGAATTATTCTTATGATGGTACTAAGAGATCTCTTGGATTTTCGTGGTTTGGGATGCCTGTCGTGGTCAGGACCTCGACTCGGGTGGTGACACTTTTACATTAGTTACATGAATTTTTATGAAAAATATTTATATATAATCTGATAAAGTGATGACTAATATATTCATCTAGCTATTCTGTTTAGGAGTGAAGAAGGTTAATTTAGTTATAGCATATTTTTATTTCTTACATTATACAAGATGTATATAGACTAATTTTCCGATATTATACGAAGCCATAAATAGGTAGCAATTTTTTAGGATTTCTCCTATATCTTTTATCCTTAGTTAGTTCCTAATATGGTAAATTTATCAAAAAACAACTTCCTAATACTATTATATTTATACATGTTTATTTATTAAATAATATACAATTAGTTTACACTATTAGTAATATCAAAAAAGTAAAAATTTGGAATACAAATTAAGATTTCATGCACCTGACCAAATTGAGTTATTTTTTTTTCGTGTATAAAACACCACTCTCTCCCCTTTCATTTTCAATACTTATCTTCTCCCATATGGCTTTTTCCATCATCAATATATTTTTCTTGTTGTTATTGATCACCCCCTTGACCTTTCAATAGCAAAAAAATGTTTCTTTAAGGGTAATTATCAAGTACATATCATCAATAAACTTCCTCCCAATTCTGCACAACTGAAAATTCATTGTGCCTCAAAGAATGATGACTTTGGATTCCGTTATCCTGCCATAAATAAAGATTTTAATTGGACTTTCTGTGATAATTTTATTTCTACAACTCTATACTTTTGTCATTTTTAGTGGGGTTCAAAGGATAAAGCTATTGTTGTGTATGACGACCCAGGCTATTGTGTCCATAATCAAAAAAATATAAATGATCTACGATATTGTAAGTGGAAAGTGAGAGAAGATAATTTTTATTTAGAACAACATGATAAAAATGGCACATTTTATATGGATCACAATAATGTGTGGTGAATAAAATATCTTATTTGTATAATGTGAGAAGAAAAATAAGAGTGATGTTACTTTATTTTTTTATTTATTCTTGTCTATTTATTTTTGAAGAAGTTTCAGATTTATTCTTGTACTTCATGAAAAAAAGTCTAAGCTTGCCCTTAATTAGAGATTTTACTTATTCATATTTTCGTCAATATATATAATTTTGACTCAAAATTGTCCTTAATAATTAATAGATCAACATTATATAGCTAAGGAAAATGTCCAAACTAATCCTTATGGTTAGAAACTTCAACTTAAATACTAATGTAACATCACCCAAAAGTGGCAGATACGATGCTACTCAATTTTCATGGCAAAATGAAAGACCAATTGTATTTGATCTATTTCAATTTATTTGTTTTATTTTTCTTTATAGCCTGTTTTAAAAAAAATATCTATTTTACTTTTTGCGACTCTTTCAATTCCAACTTTTCTTATAACATATTTAAATCGCAAGATTAAAGAAAATTTTAAAACATTTTAGATATTTTTAATTTACGAGTACAAGATTCAAAAGTCATTTTTCCTTTTACAAACTCTATCCCCAATAAAAATCAAGCAAACAAATATATATATATATATATATATATATATATATATATATATATATATGCATGTATATATATATATATATCTTAAAAGCATTAACACAAAAAACTTAAAGTGAAATTACTAAAATACCCCTATTATTAACTAATTAAATACCTCATTAAATTAAAGTAAAAAAAAAACTAACCTTCAAACATCACCTCACTTTAGACATGAAAAGTTGAAAACATTATTAAAAAAACCTAACCCTACAAACAACACTACGCTTCGAACATGAATCCATGGTTTGCCAAAAAATTGCTCTTGGCCAAGAAAAGTACGATTTCACTATCTAGATTTGCAAGCACACATGATAAATATATGATGAAAGTGCCTTCACGGGCTACTCTTCTTATCTACCATCTTCTGTTAGACGAATAGGTAATGGCCTATTACTTCTCTACCAAACTTTCTACCTTTTTGGGTCTTCATTTTATAAAATAGTTTATGAATTGCAATTTATTATCATATTTATGGCATTATCTCAATTCTTATTGTCTAATTTCACCGTTAAACTTCAGATAAATCGTCGTTTACCGCCGAATTCATGTTGTAAGTTCTTTTCAATTTAACTACTGTAAGAAGATAGCTTTTAATGTTTTCTATTCATATTGGTGAATATAATTTAATCTTGTCCACTGATTATAATTGGGCTGTCTTGTATGGTGTTTCTGTATAAACATTTTGATTCAAATGGCTAGCATATGGTTTGTCCAAAAAAAGTAAATCCAATTTTGGGTGTCTTCTTAATCTATCTTCTACCCTACTTTAAAAGCTTGAACTCACTAACTTTAAATTACTAACAAAAACCCTAACTCAATTATTTAAAATAAAATTAATTAAATTTCAAAAATACCCAATTCGAATCGGCTCTACAACCCTATACAGTTGAATTGCAAAATTCTGAATAGATACCAATGAACGCCTCTGACCAAGCGCGATGGAACTAACCAAACAATCTTCCATTTTCTCTGTTAGGATACCAAGTATATGTCCTTTACTTTGCAATCACCACACTTTCAGACTTTTGTGATTAGATATCAACTTTAAAAACTTTATGCTATTGAAACTTATGTTTAAATTTCTTTCAATGTTTGTCAATGTCAATATTGTTTCAATCTACTTCAGATGTTAGCATTTAAATCAGATACTTTTATAGCTTTTCATTTCTCTGTTTCTCTCCAGGTATTTGATGTTGTAAGTCCCTTTATATGAAACTGCTATGATACGGGTCATAACTTTGCTATCACACACAACTGCATTATATATATTTCTTATTTGGGTTCGCAAATTTTTTTTTGTGTTTCCACTTCTCTATTTTCATCCAACAATTCAAATTGTAATTTCCTTTATATGAAACTGTCATAGTGCCATTTATTACTTTATTTTCACACTTATACCCAAGACTGTCTAACGGGCCGGGCCGGTTCAACCCGGAACCGGCCCTCTCATTCTTACCGGGTTCCGGGCCGGTTACGGGCCGGGTTTGGCCTTAACCGGTCCGGGCCGGGCCGGGCTGCACAGTAAAAATATTAAAACCCACCCGGAACCGGCCCACTTAACCCAATCCGGTCAAACCCACTAAAATCCGGTCAAACCCGGTCAAACCCGGTTAAAAACCGGTCAAATATACACTATATACGCTATATACATAATATATACATTAAATATACACTTTTATAGAAGATATATACACGTGTATACATTAAATATACACTTGTATAGAAGATATTAAAATTATAAATCGTTAAATAAAAAAAAATAAAAAACAACGACTATACGTTAAATATACACGTCTATAGAAGATCTATTAACATTCATACACTCTATTCTATGTATATGTAATACTTTAAATGAGATATACTACAATATATATACATTACAATATATATTTGTATAGTTATATACTAATTTATAAAACATATACACATGTATACGTTAAATATACATGTCTATAGAAGATCTATTCACATATATACACTCTATTCTATGTATAGGTAATACTTTAAATGAGATATACTACAATATATATACATTACAATATATATTTGTATAGTTATATTCTAATTTATAAAATATATACACATATATACGTTAAATATACACGTCTATAGAAGATCTATTAACATTCATACACTCTATTCTATGTATATGTAATACTTTAAATGAGATATACTACAATATATATACATTATAATATATATTTGTATAGTTATATACTAATTTATAAAACATATACACATGTATACGTTAAATATACATGTCTATAGAAGATCTATTCACATATATACACTCTATTCTATGTATAGGTAATACTTTAAATGAGATATACTACAATATATATACATTACAATATATATTTGTATAGTTATATTCTAATTTATAAAATATATACACATATATACGTTAAATATACACGTCTATAGAAGATCTATTAACATTCATACACTCTATTCTATGTATATGTAATACTTTAAATGAGATATACTACAATATATATACATTACAATATATATTTGTATAGTTATATACTAATTTATAAAATATATACACATGTATACGTTAAATATACACATCTTTAGAAGATCTATTCACATATATACACTCTATTCTATGTATATGTAATACTTTAAATCCACTAAAACCCGGTCAAACCCGGTCAAACCCACTAAAACCCGGTCAAACCCGGTTAAAAACCGGTCAAATATACACTATATACGCTATATACACAATGTATACATTAAATATACACTTCTATAGAAGATATATACACATGTATACATTAAATATACACTTCTATATAAGATATATAAACATATACACATGTATACATTAAATATACACTTGTATAGAAGATATTAAAATTATAAATCGTTAAATAAAAATAAATAAAAAACAACGACTAAGGAGTGAATGAATTTGTGGAATTTTATTGATTGCAAAATGATCCAAAATTTATAATTTACATTAATGAAAAATCTATAAATTATGCATCATTTTTTCCAACTCATTCATGTTAATATTAATTGGAACTTGCATAGGGTAGTCGAAGTCAACGGGGGAAAAAACATGCATTGGACTTGATTCTGCTGAGTTCTCCCGTGAAGTCATAATTTCTTCAAGTTTGAGGTCGTCGTTGGGCTCTGGTTCCATTCCTTGGTTTCTTCTTTCTGCTCTAATCCAATCTCTGAGGCAAACTAAAACATTCATTGCGTTGCTTCCCAATGAGTGTCGGTTGTCTCCAAGCTGCTGTCGTCCCTGACTGAAGGCGCTCTCTGATGCAACGGTTGACATAGGAACATTCAAGATATCTCTGGCTAATCTTGAAAGTACAGGATATTGTGATTCATTATTCCTCCACCAATCCAGCGTGTTGATCCGTCGTCTGCGATCCTCTGGTGGCGTCCGCAGATAATATTTCAGCTCTTCCCGATAAGTTGATGTGTAAGCTCTCTCATCCACACTGTTCCAACAAGTTAAATCATAAAACGAATCAGGAAAACCACTATGTGCCGGCCTTTTAGAAGCTGATGGCTCCTCGGGAGGATGAGGAGCGACAGTTGGAGTGATATTTGTAGGTACGGCTGAATCAAATAAATCAGCATAGTGATTATATAATTTTTCTATATAATCTTTTGCATCAGCCGTAGCCGTCCACAAATCAGGTTGTACTTGTTCAGAATCATGGTTAGTATTTATTTCTAAGTTAGTATAAATAAGAGTACTAAAGTGACACATATGATTATATTTCATGCACGGATTTAACATAGCAGCAACCAAGTAAATAGGGGGAATCGGGAAGAAATATTTTTTAAATTTCGTAAACATAGCGCCAACAGCTTCTTTATAACCTTCTTTATCTTTATATTGTCGGAGCAAACCAGAAATATCGGCTATATATGCCAAAATATTACAAACAGTAGGATAGTATGCACCGGAAAATTCAACCGTAGCTACATAAAATTTTTCTAAGAACTTAACAAGATCATTAATTATAACCCAATCAGAATTATGTAGCATGCAATCAGCAGAATCAGCAAATGAACCACAATGTTGGTTAAAAGCTAGTGTAATAGGAATTCTATATTTATAACAAGTTTTTAAAAATTCATACGTAGAATTCCATCTAATATCAATTTCCTCAGGCATCAAAATCGGTGCAAGTCCATTTTCTTGACATTTAACTTTAAATTCTTTAATTCTAGATCTACGATTATTTCCTTGAATAAAACCAACAGCAAGACGAATTTTTTCAATATAAACCTCAAAAAAGTCAAGACCATCCTTTACAATTAAATTATATATATGACATGCACACTTAACATGAAAAATTTCAGGAAAGGGCGGAGATAGCGTAGATTTTATTTTTGTTATAGCAGTCTTGTTGTTAGAAGCATTATCAAAAGCAATACATAAAATTTTATTTTCTATACCATAATATCCGGCAATTTTAATAATAGAATCAGCAATAAATTGTCCAGTATGTTTCCGATTTTCATCATATAAAAAAGCAAGAATACGTTTTTGCATTATGAAATTACTATCCATCCAATGACAAGTAACGGTTAAATAATCATTTTTATTTACAGCACGACCAAGATCGGAAGTTAGGGACAATCTACATTGAATATTTTTTAAGAATGTTGATAAATAAAAACAATATTGTGAATGGAGTCTAAAAATATCAGACCGACAAGTAGTTCTAGGAATACCATTAAACATAGGATTATAAATTGCTTGTATATAACGAATAAAGGCATCAGAAGAAGGAAAACTAAAAGGCAAACAACCCACAGCTACCATTTTAGCTATTTCTTCTCTGTCCCTCAATTTATTATACTTTTTCGCTACTTGACCGGTTGTTGGGTCCATTCTAGTTTGCGTTGACCCACCAACATCCCCACCACCTTTTGCAATATTCAACTCTCTAGTGTGATCTTCAGCTATATGTCTCATTAACGTACCCGTACCCCCTTGCTTACCGCCACTTCTATGCTTATATTTTTGTTGACAAATATTGCACTGCACCTCAATATCTGATATACGTTCAAAAAATTGCCATGCAATACTAGTTCTTTTACGGGGTTTTGGGGCACTGGGAGGACGGGAAGGGAGATTAACTGATTCAGATCTAACGTTAGCATGTCCTACTGCGGGTGTTTCAGCAATATTTTCATCATCTTCGTCTACATTAACTGCATCTACTTCATTTTCTTCTTCTATACCGTAATTTTCCTGAAATTCTACATAATCCATATCGTGAGCACCTACACCTATTTCTTCCTCAAAAGGTGTACCAAGCGGTACCGGAGGCGAAGTCACACGGGTATATCTATTACTTGAACTACCTCTACCGCTAGTAATTCGCTTTTTACTACCACTACCGCTTCCGGGACAAAAATTTCTAACACCTTTAGTAGCGAGGTTTTTTAATTTATCCATAATATAAATTAAATTAAACTAAAAATATTCAAAATACACAAATATAATAAAATTAAATATTAAACAATTAATACAATAAATAAAAATTAAACGTAAGAGATGGAACGACAATACCAAATTTTGGAAGTATCCGAAGATTGCGACTTTAGAAACTTCCGCTCGTACTTTGTAAACGAAAAATTAAAAATTTAAATTGAACACTTTAAGAAATTAAATATATTGAATATTTGAGAATTGAGAATTGAGATTTGAGAGAGAATGAGATTTGAGAGAGTGAAAAATTGTGTGAGAAATGATTTGAAGTTGTAGGGTATTTATAGATTTATTTTGGGGATTAAAAAATATTTTTTTTTTTGTTTTTTTTTTTTTTTTAAGTTAATGGGCCCAAACTAGCTGTTTGGACCCAAAAACGGTAATATAGCCGTTGGGCCAACGGCTAGTTTGGCCCAATAATTATTTTTTTTTTTTTTTTTTTAAATTCCGGGCCGGTTCCGGGCCGGTTAACCGGCGGGCCTGGACCGGGTTGGTCCGGGCCGGGTTAACCGGGCCCAGTTTAAAAAAAAAAACCGGACCGGAACCCGGAACCCTAAAGCCCTAGGGCTTACCGGGCCGGGTCAAACCGGTCCGGTTTGATATGTAGGGCCGGTTCGGGCCGGTTCGGGCCGGGCCAGCCCGGCCCGTTTGACAGGTTTACTTATACCTTTGTGCTTCAACTCACGTCAAAACCATGTTTGTTCCTTATTTCGTTTCGCCAGAAAAAAATAGTTAAGAATTTCACTCATACATTTATGGCTTTCTACCAGTGGCGGCTCAAGCAAATTTGTGGCCTAAGGTCAAAATTAAATGGAGGCCTTAACTTTTTAAGAAAAATAATTATTTTTATGAAGTCTAATTTTAAAATTGTATATTTCTTCTAATAATTCTTTTTTAGTCAAGATATTAATTTTTTGAGACATAAAGCTCTGGATTAAATATATCAAACTCCTTCTAAATCCTTTTATATAAATTTTTTATTTTTTCTACAAATAATATATAATATATATATATTTTTTTAAATCTATGATCTATTATTACAAAAAAAAATGAGGCCCCTCAAATTTGGAGGCCTAAGGCGGCCGCTTTTTTTTCCAAAGGATAGAGCCGCCTGCTTTCCACTTCTCTATTTCCATCTAGTAATTCAAGTTATAAGTTCCTTTATGCAACTGCTATATTAGACGTTGCCTCTTAGTTGTTACTTTGATATAGCGAGGGTGCGTTGAGGTGAGTTGATGAGTTTGTCTTAACAACTATTATTACATAAGTTCTTCCTATAGCTGAAATTTGAGTCCATACGTTAAGAAAGATACCCCTTCGCGACTTAACTACTGTTTACATACTCATCCATTTCGGTTTTTGTAAAAAGGTTCTTGGCGCCACGACTTTCACGCTCATATGCTCTTCTTCTTAAGTTGTTTCAATCTATTCTACTTCCAAAGTTATCAGCGACATCTGCCTGCGGCAATCTCGAATTGTAAGTTTCTACTAAATTCTCTTGCCTCCAATTTCTCTTGCTAAGTAAACATGACCATATACAGATAGACTCTCTCCCCTATTCAGCTATGAACTTGATTAACTTCTTCATATACATATTCTGATATATTTATAATAAGTTCTACTTTACGACATTCATGCTGTAGTTTTATATGATCCCTCTCCGTATTGCCATACATTGCAAATCATTTCAAATTACTACCTTAAAATTTAACTGTTTCATTTATTGTAATTCTTCTTGTCATTTTTGATAGCTCATTCACTTGCAATTTCTTCTTGCCATGGTACACACTTAAATCAAAGAACCTCCGTAACTTGTAGTAAAATGTATATTGTATTACTATTCTATTTTTTCCCAACGACCTAATCATTTCAGGTTCTTCGCAAAATGATGTGTTCTAATTAGGAATCTTCAAAAGTATTCACCTGTTTGGTGATAAAGGTCTTGGTAATTTAGCAAGGCCTGTAAGAACATACTCTAACCCGAAGCATGAAGGTGTTTATTAGACTATAATATTAGTTGATGATGAGGTAAAACATTTTCAAATTGTATGATATTGTTTATTTATTTACAATTCCTTTATTTATGCACACTTGCCTGGAATAAAATTACAAACAACACTTCTCAACAGTCATATTAAAAGTGGCATAATTTTTTATTACCATGTAAGAGCTGTTACATTATCAACGGACACGTGGACCAGATGAATCCCAACTACTCTTAAATTCACTAAAAAGTTGAAATAACTTTTATTTTAATCTCTGACAATGGCATTCTCGTCCTAAATTTGTCTAAGGGCTTTGCATCCTTGGATGAGGTGGATACTTTAACCACTGACATTATCGTTGATAAGTATAGTTTAACGATTTTAATATATAACTCTAAACTTATTTAATACATACTTATAACATAAATTTTGTTTTTGCTCTTCAGATGTAATTTGCATGTTAATTGCGGTGAAACCACCTATTGGAGAAGTAAGGAGCAAGAGAAGAAAGCAAACAGTTATAACTGAAATATTAGGGTATTTGGATGAGCTTATAACTTTTAGCTTATTTTCTCTTTTTAGCTTAAAATTAATTTTTATTATTATCCGAACACTATAAAACTATTGTTTCGAGTATACAAAATCTGTATTTTGGCAAAACAATTTGAACACAAATTCAAGAATAAGTCAAGAACACTTATAAAGTTTTCAACACCTTCAACACAAGATCAAAAATGACCTTTCAAAGAAGTGTGTTTTTAGTATTTTAAAGAAAATTAGATGAAGAAGAAAAAGCCAAGTCCCTCGAATTCACGAAGTATCCTTAAGGAAATATAATTTCCCTCAAGTATCTGAGGTTGCGGAATTTCCCTCCAGGGATAAAATGGCTTAACAATCCGACTGTAGTGGTACTTCAAACGATCGGATTCTCTTCGAACTCAGTCAATAGTTAGATGATCATACAGAGTAGTTTAGAAGATAAGAAATGTTTTCAAGTGCAGAAAAATTCGTACTAAACCTGTGGAAAAATGCAGGTTTATATAGTCAATAAGTGTCCCTTTCGAAAGGTGGCAATGGTTCACCAAAAAGGTGTATCCTTTTTGAACAGTTATATCCGTCCATTCGAAAGAGTGTGTCTTTTTCGAACAACCACAACTATCCAAACAGTCATACCTTTTTCCGAAATAGTGCGTCTTTTACTCAAAGAGTTGTGTCCTTTCCAAGCAACTTTTCATTTTTCATTAACACTAATTGAACCCAACAATCCCCCATTGAACCCACATAATTTTGTCCTATCAAAAATTATTTTTATTATCTTATCCCGTTTTATCACGTACCCTCACGCATTCTACACTTTCCCCACAAAAAAATAAATAATAACCAAATTCTGACAAATTAAATTTTTAATTCTTAATATTTCCTTATCCTAACTAATTTTTACACCTCATCCTAACCATCATCCTACCCCACCCCCACGTCCCATACCTCCAACCCTACCCACACCCCCAAGTCACGCTTTTTCCACCTTTCTTTTAACAGAATTGGAATATATATACACAGGCCATTAACACACCACACGGATATATGGAGAATCACACAAAATAGGGGGGCCCACGGGATTACACACCATTAACAGAGGATCCCACACAGAATAATGACATACACTGTCTTCCATTTTGGCTTAATACACAAAAAAACCCACATAGGCCGGTAGGCACGAAACACACTATTCTCAATTCCATTCACAACCTCACAGCAATACACTCATAGAAACCATCTCAAGGATAACAGAATTGGACTCCGCGGGATTTTGGTTTTCAATCACATAACCTCACGCCATTAACACATACACCTCATAGCAACAATTCTCAATTGACACACACATACGCAGGAGATCACCGGGAAAAGGCACACCTCACCAAAAATTCACATGCCCTCTCCGGAAAATGCACACACACGGACACAGTGAGAAAAATCATCAGTAAGACAGTGAAAAAATTGATTGGGAAAGATAGGACGAGAGAACGGAGGGTGTTTGGGCGGAGAAAATTAAGTGGGAGGCGAAAAAAAAATTCTTAAAATTAAAAATGGCGACAAGTTTGACCAGCTAAGGTCAAAGATTCATTTAAATTCTGATTAAGTTAATTGAAGTGTAAAGTATAATTTTATAAATTTTTAAATTTTTTAAAAAGTCCCCTAATCCCAAATTTCAAATTTTAAAGTTTCCACCTTTTTCTTATGTTTCAATCTTTCTTTTTTTTTTCTTTCTCCCCATCTTCTTCTTTTTTCTCTCTCCCTAGATTTTCCTCATTTTTTATATTCACTTCTTTTTTTTTCGTTCTCTTTTCATTTCGTTCTTTTTTTTTTTAAATTTTCATGGACTATTTATAATTTTTTTTTGAAAAGTTTGAAAAGAATTTTTTTTGATTTCTTTTAAAAATGAATGAAGAAATAATTTAGCAAATTCAGCAACTACGAGAGTTTCTTCAACAACTACGATAATTGTTGCAACTACTATTAGTTGTTGTGTTACAATAATTATCTTTTTTCAGAAATTAAGTATCGAAGTTGTTGCAGCAACTTCGATACTTAATTTCTGAAAAAAGATTTGATTGGAGGATGAACTCATGAAAAAGTGATATTTATGGTAAAAATGGAGATGTTGGTGTTGGTGGTGACACTGAATGAGAAGATAACATTTGTTAGGGTGTTGATAGCGACAGTAGCAGAGGAGGAAGAAGAAAAATAAGCGATAGTTATGTAGAGGGAGGAAATAATGGTGAATCTGAAAAAGGTGCCAATGATAGTGATAGTGATAGTGATAGTAGAGGAAAAGAAGGTGGCGGTGGCGGGCGACAACAAAAAGGATGTGGAGAAGGAGTGGTGGTGATGGTATAGGGATCTTTGTGTAAATATGGGGTAGAAATCTTTGTGTAAATAATAAAACTTGAGTGTTTTAAAATTAGTTTCATTAACACTAATCTTAAAATTGTCACTTCTACTCAATATTTAAGACTTGTGTCACTTCTTTTTAGTTTTGAAAGTTTTTTGTCACCCTTAATTAATTTGCCCGTTTGGGTGAGATTTGAGCGAAAAGAAGAAAGAAAAGGCGAGAGAGGGAGAGAAAAGATACGGAAACTGACTTTTTCCGGTGAGTTCTCATCGGAAAACGCTATAGTCGTGTAAGCCCGATCTATTTTCTCCAATTCGTCATTACCGAGCTCGCCGGAGCTTTGGTAAAGCGAGAAACAGTGAATCAAGTCTTAAAATCTACTGAAAAACGCCACCATCCCCCATCCTTCTTTTCGATTGAGTCATCACCAGAAACAACAAAAATTATTTATTTGAGTATTATTCCAGCGAGATTCCACCAGAAATTGTGCACAGATTCTTCGATTTCGTGATGTTGTTTGGGGTTAGCGAAAGAAGCAGTGAAATTTAAATGGGATATGAGGTTGGGTTTGTCGCAGTGAGGTTCGGTTTGAGATTTTGGACGCGGTTTACTCGGAAGAAGCAACTTTAATTAAAATAAATGGTCAAATTGAGGTCCAATTCTATTTTCTTTCCCTTTTTATTTCATTATTTTGTGATATTTGGTGCATTGAACAAAATATTGTGTGTTGATTGATCCTTGTTGGTGATGAATAGTTATTGGTTTTAATTCGTTGTTTGGTTATAGATTGTGGTGAAATCTCGTTTGAGAATTAAAATTAGTTGTTTGGAGAGGAATTGAGAAATTGATAAAAGGATGAATTTGAATTAATTTGAATTTATTGTTGTTTTATTTACTTCGGAATAAATATCAAATTTGTGAACATGATAGAATCATGATAGGTCGAGCCGGGTAGACAAATAGTAGGCTCGGGTAGGCAAATTTAGGAATGATGTTTTGTTGAATATTTGAATTTAAGTGTGAATGTTTCTTTCTACTTTATCACAAATTAAAGGTTTAATCATTTAGCCAGGGAATTCCCCGAGGTCATTTGTACGTATTAGGCAGAGAATGCCCCGGAGTATCATGTACGCAAAGGAGACTCGTGACGAAGACCCGAGGCATCGGGTAAGCATTAGAGCGTAGTTTAAGATTAGTGTAGGTTAGCGTAGGTTTACATTTATGGATTTTTCTATTTTTGGACTGTATAATTGAACTGGACATTATATTTTGGGATTCGGTTTGTTTGTGCTTGTTTGTTTAGTTGTTGTGTGTTTATGTGGTTTATACATTCTTAGTGTCGATTTAGCCGATATACTCCGTGAAGAGATCGTGGTAGAACCACAGGATCGAGGGGTGCGTAACATCTTCCCCTCAGTCAACAGAATTTCTTAGCTGGAATCTCTGTTCGCAAACTAGTTTAAAGAGTCAAATCATTTTGAAAAGAATTTTCTAAAGGTGACTTGGCACACCTGATTTATGCCAAGTGGCGACTCTGAGTTTAAATGTAAATAACCCTTTTCGAAATAAATTATTGTATTTTGTTACTTTAACAATAAAACCCCCTTTTGAAATTAAAATATATCTCTTTTGGTCAAAAAAGGAGTGTGACAGCTCTAGCGACTTCGCTGGAGATTTTTTAGAATCCGAGCTTATTTTTTAGAGTTGTATCGACTTAGTTTGACATTATGGGTGTATAAACATTATTTGTGTTGTCGTTTGTGTTATTTTTATCATTGTTGAGTGCCTACGTGCTCTTTATTTACAGTTTTTATGTTATGTGTTACCGCTTTATATCTAGAATCATGTGCATAACTCGAGTTATTCTTTCTACAACAAGTCCGTAGTACATGTGTGTACACGACCTCTAGTTGAGTCACCCTTATTTTAGTAGGGGGATCCGATGGATTGTATAGAGTAGGTGTAAAGTTGTCGCAGCCACTATTGACCATACACTCCCTCCGTACAGCCTTGTTAGTGAACCCTAACGTAGGTCAGCCTTTACATCATGCTTATGTGCATCATACTAAAGACCTAGAGGGGTCTACTTGGTCCTTTGTAAGAGACTCACCCGTAATGCATCCTTACGTGCTAATTGTTGCATCTTTTGAGGGTAATAGAGTCATTTTGATGAACTGATTTGGAAAAAAACATGTGCTAGAGAATTAAAATAAGTGTGTAGGCAAGGAAGAATCGAAAAAGAAGAGAAAAAAATAAAAGTGAAAAAAAGAGAGAGTTTCGTAGTTTTTAGTGTTCTTTATGGCTTATGTTTTTCACAATTCACAAATTCAAAAAGATTTTTTTCACCTTTTGCACTCATTTACTCAAAAAAATAAAACATCAAAAAGATTTTTCTTTTGTTTCTTTAGTAAGCATTCATAATTCGAAAATTTCAAAAAAGATTTTTCCTTAATAGGAGCTTTTATAAAAGAAAATCAAAAGATGGTAGGAGTTTCGTACATTTCATATAGCGAAAATACCAAAAAGATTTTTCTTTCATAGTTGTTGGTGTCATTTTTATATGAAGTGTCAAATGAAAAAAAAAGATTTTATTAACGTTGTTTATCGTCTGTTTGTGGTCGTGTCTTTTAGGTTAGGGTTCAGTTGATTGTTTAATCTTTTTTTGTCCAATCTGGATGAACTACGCACCCCTGATTCTCCTCTCTCAAAAGTGAGATACGTAGGCAACCTATTGTGGGTTCGGGGATCTTATTGAAAAAAATTCAAAAAAGATTTTCTTCACTCTTCATTTAGAGTAGGTCTCAAGAAAACCAAAAAGATTTTCCTTTAATATTTTCAAGTTTTATTTTCTTATTAAATGCAAAATTGAAAACCCCAAAAAGATTTCCTTTGCTAATCATAGATTTCATTTTATATAAGAATATGAAAAAATCCAAAAAAGATTTTCTTCACTCTTCATTTAGAGTAGGTGTCATATATATCTCTAAAAATGAAAACCAAAAAGATTTTCCTTTAATATTTTCAAGTTTCATTTTCTTATGAAATGCAAAATTGAAAACCCCAAAAAGATTTCCTTTGGTAATCATACATTCATTTTGTATAGGGATGTTAAAGCTGAAAAGTTCAAAAATAATTTTGTCAATTCTTTTAACAAATTGTTATTTTCCTTTCTTCTTAAAGTTTCAAGAAAAAGAAAAAGAAAAAAAAAGAGTTTAATTGGCCATTTTGGCAAGACTTTACCAACTACGCACACCTGATTCTCCTCTCTCGGGAGTGAGATACGTAAGCGCCCTTCTTGGGTTCGGTGATCTTTTTCAAAGAAAAGGAAAAACCAAAAAATATTTTGAGAAAATGTTGAACTCTAGCATGTTTGTTATCTCTTGTTCAGTTAGTTTAAGGTGGTTGGTTTGTGTCATTTTAGCTGGTCCTCCACATCATACAAAATCTGAAGACGGTTTATCTGTGTCCAACAAGGATATAGAGAGTGACCTCATGGATCAAACACAGAGTCAAGAAATTGAGAGTTTAAAGGAAGAGAATTTTAAACTAAGACAAAAAATAATGGAAATGTATCGAGCTTGGGCCAGTGGGCTTCATCCTCTTCCATTCCCCACTATTGACCCTGCAAATACCTTGAGTCGTCTATCAAAATCGCAAACTCAGTTTTCTACTGTTGTTGATGCACCACAACATGCCGTAAAATCCATTCCACGTCAAATGCACCCCAATACTTCCACCACTCATTCTTTAGCTCCTAAGTATAAGCCTACCACATTCAAAGCACCACATACCATCTGTGCTTGTGTTTCTCAACCTTTTACTGAGGCTTCCACTTTGGTCATCAATCCAACGATTGTACTTCCTCAATCCACTAGTGAATCCACGTTCAATACTCTTGATGATCATTGTTATACTCTTGAGCCTACAGTAAGTTAAGTGGACTGTCAAAATTTCTTATCAAGAAGCCTGGCATGCCAGAAAAGCCAGAGAAAATAGTGGAAAAAGTGAAGAGTGTAGAAAATAATATGAAAAGTTCCTTGGGACTTCTGGGCTATGAAGATGTTTTTATATAAATTTTGGATCATGTTTTTAAGTGTTAACCTTCCTCCAAGCTTTGAGACATTAAAATTTAGGGAGCTTGATGGACAGAAGGATTCTGTGAAACATTTGGAATGATATTGCAATCAATCAAGTTAAACTGAAGGAAAGAAGAAGGAAAATGTACCTATTGTCATGCTAGGGCCAAAGTAGAGTTTGAGAGGTCCAACTCACAAATACTGTCAGCCTTAATCCTGAGCTTACATATCAAATTCACTTACTCATTTGCAACAAGGTTCCTCTTTTCAAAATCCAAAGAATTCTATTCCACTTCCTCAATGTCCTTTGAACAATGCACAATTGTATACTCATCCGTCTTATTATCCATAATGGAATGCATCTGTCCCTCAACATCATCCTCGACCCCACAAATTTACTAAGGAACCTCTAAATCCAAGTTTCATCCGAGGAAAAAGTTTGCAAAGAGGAGAAAGGAAAAGGATAATTTCACTCCTATTGGGGAATCCTATGCCAGTTTGTTCTAGAGATTAAAATAGGGGGCATGATTACTCCTCTCCTTAGGTATACACCTGACCCACATTCAAGAAATTTTTACCCTAATATATGGTGTGCATATCATTTTGATGTTCAGGGTCACAGTACTGAAGATTATCGTACTTTGAAAAGAGAAATAGCAAAGATGATTCAAGAAATAATGACTGTAGTGCAAAATGTTGACACCTTGTGCGTCACACATAATCCTTCACCAACACATGGTGATGCACAATTGTGGGAAGTAATGAGTTAAGCATCAGGATCCAGAACTTATTTGTTGAGGGAAATGTGTCTGATTGTGATGAAATCTCTAGTCATGATATGCAACTTAGTGTCTAAGGTGTCAAGCTCAGCAATTGGGAAGTCACTCCACTCTTTACCAGGAAGGATTGTTGGTAGTTTGTTTTGTTTTCTTTTTCATTTTCTGAATTATCTCAGGATTGTAGTTTGGAATCTATATTGTTTTGTTTCTTTGTCGTTTATGTTTAAACCCTTCTATCTTTTATTTTAATTAAAAAGAATGTCCATTTTTCCTTTGTGTTTTAAATATGTGTTGTTTGTTTGTTTTCTTTACATAGTACATTTTATGTCGGTTCTAGTGATATGACATGCTAGCAAAATTTTCACCTAGATCTTAAAATCCAAATTAATCATGAACATTGAATCAGAGGACTAAAGTTAGAAAAAAATATGAGAAATAGGTAGCGTGTTGAGACATTTGGTGACCATATTGAAGCCTTCTTTAAAAAATTCAGGCTATTAATTTGAGAATCATGAGAATAACTTGGTCATCAATTGAAAGAAGTATACCAATTAGGTCAAATAATGAATGTGCGATCCTATGTCAAGAGGAATAGAAAGAAAATCAACTCCAAGAAGTCATGAGTCCTTCAGCATGAGGAATGTACAATGAAAGTGGAGTTGTATGTTTGACAAGTGTAGAAGAAGAATTGACAGATATGCTCAGTTAAAGTTTGTGTTGTTAAAGTGTCACAATTGATCTTTATCTTTCACTTTCTATTGCATGATATGTACTTGCATTTTCAAGGATTGATTTGATGAAGACATTTCATTATGCTATCCAAACATCGTATCATCCTTTGTTTACTCTATTTGAGATTTAGTCTTATTTTCTTTCATACTCCTCTTTTGGAATCAAGATAGAGTCGGCAAAGCTCAAAAGAAAAGTGTCGACCAAAACAGTAGAGTCAGAAAAAATTCAAAAAAAAAGAAATAAAATATGTCCAAAAAGAAAGAAAAGAGAAGAGTGTCAAGAAAAATAGAGTCAAAAAAAGTTTCAAAGAGAAAAAGAGTCAATAAATGAGAAAAAGAATTCAGAATCAAGCAAAATAACAAATTGTCAGAACTACGCATGACCCGATTCGCCTCTCTCGGGGTGAGATACATAGGTTACCCTACTCTAGGCTCAGTTCAATCAAATAAATAATTTAGGATTACCAGTCAAAAGAAACTAGGGCATGAGTCAATCCTCATTGTTTGAGTCGATTCCAAAAGTTGTAAGTCCTACCCTACTTCAAGTGTTGTTTGGGTATCATGTCATCCTTTCTTTGTAACCTTATTCAAAATTCAAGTTACAACCAAAGAAAGACCTTCAAATCAATCTTTGAGAATGTTGAGGATAAGTATGCTGTAACACCCCGCATTTCCCTAGCGTAATCTAAGTCCCAATACATGGATATTTACATACAAAATTTTTGAAACACTCATTATTCTTCAGTATAGATCTTTTAATTTCATATAAAATTCAATTAGCTTTCCAATGATATAAAATTCGTCCAAATCCGATAGTAAGAAGTGATGGTGATTTTAAGTTTCAGTCGTTAAACCTCTTCATTTGAGCCTTCAGCGCATCGTGGAGTGTGTCAAAATAGAAATTGTCAAATTCCAATGTTACTTCGCGATAGTGGCGCCAGTCAGTTTCATAATTATTAATTGTCAGTGGAGGTGCGCGATCATGGCACGTCGCGGAGCAGGCAACATTGGCAAACCAAAGCATTACCGCAATAGCTTTGTATCACGGTGGTTGTCTAGGTCCCAGTTGTTCCCTTTCCAATAGCTTGGCGCGATAGTGGTGCATCGCACCAAGGCAAAAAATCGGGTTTATCAATTTTCAGCTTTCGTTTTTAAATTCGTTCAAGGGTATTTGAGTCTTTTTCCACGGCCCTAATTAACCCAAAACACAAAATTTAACCCCTAAACACCCTAAGTAATTATTATTTCAATTCTTCTCACAATCAAAGATCCCATTTCCAAGAACAAGAAACCCTAGCTTTCAAATTCAAGGCCAATCCTCACGAATTCACCAAGAATTACAAGAAATTCATTATCCCAGGTATGCTAGATGTTCATCCATGGAGCCCAAGTAACACTTTTAAATTATAAAATTATTATCTTAAAAAGTTTTTTGATTTTAAATCATGATTTCATCCATTAATCTCCATGAACTTTGATTTAATACCATGTTCCAATGAAATTGTGGTTGTTATTCGATTTTCCATGTTTTAATGTTATCATTTAGTGAATTAAATCATGCATTAGTGTTTTTCATGATAATTTCATGTCAATAATGCCGATCCTTTAGTATTTTTATAATTATTTTAAACCATGGACTACAAGTGTTTTATTAAATGCCTACAAGAGTAAATGTTTTATGCAAACCTTCATACTATGTCCCCCAAGTTTAATTATCCTGTTACGGCTATTGTTTTGAGTCATGGGGGTATTGCATACCCAAAAACCATAGCTTCTTATTCATTCTAGTCTCAGAATATTACAGAATAGCCTTCAGAACATACTATGAGCATTATCAGAATAATCAAATATCAGTCAGTTAAACTCAGAACAGTCTAGTATTTCAGTGTCTTTCAGTTGGGAGTAGGATTTAGCATCGAGCGAGTGTAGGGATGGTGTCTTCCCCGTCAGATAGGTAGGGTCATTGATAGCAGTCCCTATACTCCAAAACTACGTAGCCAGCATAGGATATGAGTAGTCACCCGTCAGACTAGGCTTGACTATCTCTCAGGGGTCACCCGTCAGTTAGACTTGACACCCTTAGTCCTTTGGATATTATGTCAGTTTAGTGGATCCACACAGTCAGCGTTAGTACCCGTGGCACAATATTAACACCCTTCCAACTGGGGTTACAGGTTGGACCCCGATTATCTCAGATTGGGGAATGTCGGTTAGATGATACCTCCCACAGTCTCGGATATAGTTTCAGTCACCGTTCGAGTTCAGTTATTCAGTCTTAGTATTGTTTGACCAATGCATACAAATTTTAGTTATTTCAGTATTTCAGTTTACAGATCTCATTCATCCCACGTCATATGCTTGGTCATGCATTCTCAGTGTCTATAGATTTTCATGTATTCTTCAGTATTTTTACAAATTTTTATGCATGTTCAGTATCTACAGATTTCGTGTTCTCTATTCAGTATTTCATGTTTTACATGTATATTCAGATAGATCGTTACTCCTATTCATGAAACCTTGCATGTTAGCCTACCTCATTTAGCATACCAGTACATTCAAAGTACTGATCACATACATTTCTTTTGCTCTATGATGTCTCATATCATAGGTGTTGACGCTCAGTTCCCGGATCGCACTTAGATTCCCAGATTATCAGCGAGTACAGTAGCAATGGTGAGTCGTCATCATCCAAGGACAGATTATATCATTTCATGTCTTTATTTAAGTAGTTAGTAGAGTTAGTTGGGGGCTTGTCCCATCAATTCTCAGTCAGTCAGTCTTAGAGGCTTTTTAGACACTACAGTCAGTTAAATATTTAGTTTATCAGTATTTTATCAGTCTCAGATAGTTGTTTTATATAGATTCATGATATAGTATTTGTTCAGTATTAAAACCTTATGGCAATATCAGTTGTTTCATTCTGCATATATGATTATATAATTCAGTGCTCACAGCAGGTACCAACTCATGGGTTAGTTTGTGATCCCTCGGAACTGTAAGCACCGTGTAATGACTAGGGGGTAGTCTCGGGGTCATTTCACTGCAATAGATATGATGCCACATTTTGGGAGGTACTCATCTTCCTCAACATAAGGAATCATGAGAAAAATAAAAATGAGAGAGTCTTATTGGTAAAAACCCTTTCGGGCACCATAAGATGATGGTAAGTTAAGAGAGTTAAAAATGAGAGAGCCTTATTGGTGAAAACCTTCACGGGAACCATAAGGCGAGGGTGAGATGAGAGAAATGAAAATGACAGAGTCTCATTAGTGAATACCTTCACGGACACCATAGGAAAATGGTGAGCTGAGAGAAAATGAGAGAGGCTTGTTGGCAAAAATACTCCAAGGTGTCACTAGCCAAATGAGGTATTGAATGCATTTGACCTAAGGAAGAAACTCAGTTTCAAGACCATTAACTCAACAACAACTGATAGAAAGTGTGGATGGAAATATCAGGAAGATTTATCCAAAATACATGGCATAATCATAAGAGTTGAATGCCATTTTTAGATAATTTTTTCGTTTCTTTCAAATGGGGACGTTCATTGTCTTTTCTTTCTTCTCTGTGTTTTAATTTTATTTTTCTTGAGTCAGCTATCCAAATAAAAAAATAATTTTTCATTTTTTTTCTCTTGTCTTTGAGTCAAGTCCATGTCAAAACAAGTGAGAAAATAAGTTTGCAAGTCAGAACAAGGCATGCAGAAGGTTGTTGTCAACACAATTATTTGGGAAATTCGTGGAAATACCAAGGTTTAAAGGGGAATGTTTGAGAAACATAGCAAATCAAAGATACCGTGTTTGTTTCAGAGTCACTCTTAATATTCCCAGTTTCGATCAATGGTGCAACAAGGCAATGAAAAATGCTAATGATTGGAAGCAAGATCTAAATGGGACAAGTGCAAGAGAAATCTCCTTAAATGTCAAAGCCGCAAGCCAACCACCCAGTTTTAAACTCGCAAGTTTTCTTTGTATGAAATAGGAATAGCTACTGCCTTCAAATCAAAGGCTTCAAAGCGCAAATATCTAGAGGTGTGGTTCCTCGTTTCTACAAATGCAAGAGGAGTGTTGCTGTACAGGTTTGGTAATCGTAATTATGGTAAAACTCGTCATCTTGTACCCTTAAGAGACACATTCTCTAATTTGGGTCTTTCATGTCTATGGCTACGAGACGCACTTCCTAGTCTAAATCATTAATTCTAAAAGATGCACTTTTAACAAGAACCTTTCACTTTCATTCTTAAGAGAGGGACTTTTTGGTCTCATTCATTCAATATTACCCTCAAAGGGGCATTTGTTGATCAGGATATTGACTCATCTTCGCATTATGCACTGTTGCAAGTAGTTTGATTGGGTTTGACGCCCGCAAAAGCTTTGGATGAAAACTGGGGCAAAAAAAAAATTAAAAATAATTCATGTTATATGGAACTTCACTTTAGGACCATCTAGAAAGTGAGACTTTATTTTTCTGAAATATAGAATCTTTCTTTAACATAATCTTTGTTTGGGATAATTTTTGTTCTAGTTTTAATTTTGATTTCAGGAGTCTGCCTAAAGAGCAGGGTGATAAAATTGAAAGTTGAAAGCTCGCTCGAAGAACGGAACAAAGAAATTACAAGTAGGGGGCCCACCCAAAGAATAGGGGTGATAAAATTGATAGTCGGAGCTCACCCAGAGAACAGAGTGAGAAAATTGTAAGTCGGGGGGCTAGCCCAAAGAATAGGGGTGATAAAATTAAAAGTCGGGAGCTTGCTCGGAGAACAGAGTGAGCAAATTTCAAGTTGAGGGGCCCGTCCGAAAAATAGGGGTGATGAAAAATGAAAGTCAGGAGCCCGCCTAAAGAACATGGGTGATGAAAATTGCAATTCAGGAGCCCGCCTGAAGAACAAGGGTGACGAAACTAAAAGTCAGGAGCCCACCTGAAGAATAAGGGTGATAAAAATTGAAAGTCAGGAGCCCGCCAAAAGAACAAGGAGGATGAAAATTGAAAGTCAGGAGCCCGCCTGAAGAACATGGGTGATAAAAAGTAAAAGTTAGGAGCCCGCCTGAAGAACAAGGGTGATGAAAATTGCAAGTCAGGAGCCTTCCTGAAGAAAAAAAGTGATGAAATTGAAAGTCAGGAGCCCGCCTGAAGAACAAGGGTGATGAAAATTGAATGTCAGCAGTCCACCTGAAGAACAAAGATGATGAAATTGAAAGTTAAACAACAAGGTAATGAAATTGAAAGTCAGATGCCCGTCTGAAGAACAAAGTGATGAAATGACAAGTCAGGAACCCGCCTGAAGAGTAGGGCAAATAAATGAAAAGTCAAAGCAACAAGGTGAAAAATTGAAAGTCAACAGATTGAAAAATAGCAAGTTAGGAGCCCGCGTGAAGAATAGGGTGAAGAAATTGAAAGCCAAGCAACAAGTTGAAGAAACTCAAGTCAAGAGTCCAAAAGAAGCTGCATTGATAGGATTTTTATAATTTCAATTATGTTTTAACTTGTAATTTTTATTTTTGATGATATAACAGAGTCGCGGACTGAAAACTTGACGGGACCTCACTCGACTCTCCAACTCGATATAGCCCCTCTCCTTTCAACCCTTTGAGATACCTGTGACTTGATTCCCTTATAACTTGGGTAGGTAGGGCGTCCTAAGTCAAGACTCGGTTGTCATTCTTTCTTCTATTTCTTTCTTCGAATAATGATCGGGATAAAATTCTGTCTCATTATCTACTTCTTTGTATGAAAACACTTTGTGTTTACATCCAAAAGAGACATGATGTAGACACATAATTTTATTCCGTAAAAAAATATTTTTATCATATTATCCCATTTTATCACGCACCTTACCCTATTCCATAATTTTTCCCCAAAACAAAGATAAAAAATAACTAAATCTATAACAAATTGACACCTCACCATGCCACCTCAACACATCACTCCTTATTTTTCATTGAATACATACGAACTACACACGCCTCACTCACCTCACACATTCATTCACATGGGACCCATACGCCACACACAATTCCCCACACCCCAACACATGCTCCCCCATTATTTTGGGATGACACAGATTGCAACATAAAAAAAGGGGCACACGTAGGACAATTACACAAAAAAGAGAAGAAAAAGGATGGCACAGGTCACTGATAGGGGGGGGGGGCACATGGAATTTTCCACTCACCATATACACACCCATTTCCATTTTTGTATAGGGATTCTCCATTCATCTTCCATTTTCTACTCACTAGAACAATTACACACACAGCCATATCAATGCACACAAACAACACAACAGATCACACACAGAGTAATACTCACGAATACACGCACTTATTCTCACCATATCTGCACACATACTCTAATATATTTTAAAATAATAGAGAAAGAAGAAATTGAGTGAAGGGAGATCAAGAAAATTGAGGTTGAAAGATTGAGAGAGGAAGATAGATCAAGAGAGAGAGTTAAAAATAGAGAGGGACTAAATAGAGAAGAGAGAGAATAGAGAACCAGCTAAACGGGAGGGACGCAAGCCAAGTTGCCTTGAATTTTCAAGAAAAATTCTTGCCGAAATCGTTTATCTCTCACCGGTTCAGCTATTGAAGCACCAAAATCCCTCTATTTTTGTTCGTTTCGGTGAAATCATTAAACCAGCCGTACCGTCAATCCGGTTTTCTCCAAAATCTGGCAAGCTGCTGCCTTCCCGTCATTGCCTGAGCTCACTGGAGCTTCGGTGAGTCGCTAAACATTGAAAGAAAATTAGGGGGTCGTCTTTGGAATTTTGGGATTCGAGTTCGAGCTTCGTTCATGGTTCATTGGTTCCGAGGCTCCTGTGATCGTTGAAATCATTTCAATTGGTCGAATAAAAGCCCCAATTTAAGGGCCATCTCTTTATCTCATTCCTATTCTTAGTTAATTTTTATTGTTATGTGTGGTTGTTTGTTATCGTCTTGACTTTATATTATTTTATGCGTGATGTGAATGATGAATGTCGAATGATATTGATTGTGGATTGCTGAAATATTATCGTTGATCTGTTATGTTGGAACAATGGGTGAGAATGATTTGAGATGAGAATCGGAAGTTAATAAAGTAAACATAATCGATTGTTTGATTTGAAATGGATATTAATGTTGATTGAATCCAGGCTAATTTTGATCCATTGGTGATGTTGATCGTTATAAATTATGATAGGCTAGTCGGGTAGGCAAATAGTAGGTTCGGGTAGGCAAATAGTAGGTTCGGGTAGGCAAATAGTAGGTTCGGGTAGGCAAATTTATGATGTGTGGATTGTTGGATGTTGAAAATGTTTGTTGAATGGTATTATTTTATGAATTTGATTCAAGTGTATTCATTTGGTCGGGGAATGCCCCGAGGTTTCATGTACTTATTCACCGAAAAATGACCTGACGTATTATGTCTTCGAAAGAGGTTCGTGATCAAGGCCCGAGGCATCGGGTAAAGTATTGGAGTGTAGTTTAGGATTAGTGTAGGTTAGCGTAGGTTTACATTTTTGCATTTTTTCTATTTTGGGACTGTATTATTGGACTGGACATTATATTTTTGGGGATTCATTTTTTTGTGTTTGTTTGTTTAATTATTGTGTGTTTATGTGGTTTATATATTCTTAGTGTCGAATTAGCCGATATACTCCACCAAGCGACCGTGGCCGAACCACGGGATCGAGGAGTGCCTAACACTTTTCCCTCGGTCAACAGAACTCCTTAACCGGAATCTTTGTTCGTGGATCACTTTTAAAGAATCAAAATCATTTTGAAAAAGGATATCCAAGGGTGACTTGACACACTCAATGGCAAGTGGTGATTCTAAGTTTTGAATATAAAAGGTCCTTTTCAAAACAAATCTTCATTTGGTGACTTAATAATAAATCCTTTCAAACCTTAAAATTTAATATTTTTGGTAAAAAAAGGGTGTGACAATCGGTAGATTTGATATCCTTGAACCATCGAGATTTAATGTACACCTAAACAATAACGTCACACAACCAGCCTTTTATCATATATGGTTCTCACAGTTTTGTTCGCTTTAGCTATGAACACGTTCCGATCTCAAAAGAGTTTAGAGAATAGGCGTTTATTAACATTTTCCTTGAAGCGTCTTTCGCTTCGCCCTCACATAGATGATTTCTAAACATTCAATCCTATATATTAAACTATTTGGTTAAATCTACTAAAATTAGATAATCATTACAAGACTTCACACCATAAGTCTTATCCTTGTTTACTAAACATTGTCTACATCATGTGAATGGGTTGAGTATATTGACAATGTTGAACCTTTAAGACACAACTTTGTTTGATCTCCTTGAACTTAGCTCTTGGGATCTCCAGTTTTCTAGGTAGAGTTACCACCATGTTGACTTGTCCTAGGCCGTAAACCCATTCCCTTGGATGTCCTCTCAACTCCTTCTCTAGTTAGGCCTTTTATATGTGAATCGGACACATTATCCTTTAACTTCACAAAGTCAATAGTGATAATTCTACTAGAGAGAAGTTCTCTAATAGTATTATGTCTCTGTCTTATGTGACGAGATTTACCATTGTACATCATGCTCCCTACCCTACCTATTTCCGCTTGACTATCATAGTGTATGCATACAGGTGCCAATGGTTTGGGCCAATAAGAAATATCTTCCAAGAAATTTTGGAGCTATTCTGTTTCTTCATCGGCTTTATCTAATGCAATAAATTCTGATTTCATTATAAAGCGAGCAATACATGTCTGTTTGCATAATTTCCAAGAGACTGCTCCTCCACCTTTTGTAAATACGTATCCACTCATGGTTTTACTTCATTTGATCCAGTGATCCAATTTGCTTCACTATATCCTTCAAGTACTGCGAGATATTTATTATAATGCAAAGCATAGTCTTGAGTGTATTTAAGATACCCCAAAACTCTTTTCATTGTCATCCAATGAGTTTTGTTGGGATTACTTGTGTACCGATTCAACTTACTAATAACACATGCTATGTCCGGTCGTGTATAATTCATTATATACATTAAACATACCAACACTCTTGCGTACTCCAATTGTGAGTCACTTTCGCCTTTATTCTTTTGAAGTGTGAATCTCACATCTAATGGAGTCTTGGTAATTCCGAATTCCAAATACTTGAATTTATCAAGTACCTTTTCGATGTAATGAGACTGTGACAATGCCAACCCTTGTGGAGTTCTATGGATTCTTATTCCTAAGATCACATCCGCAATTTCAAGATCTTTCATATTAAACTTGCTCTCGAGCATTTATTTTGTAGCATTTATGTCAGAAATGTCTCTACCGATTATCAACATATCATCTGCATATAAACAAATAATGACTTGGTGATTTGGAGTGTCTTTAAAGAAAAACATATTTATCGCATTCATTTATCTTGAACCCGTTTGCCAACATGATATGATCAAACTTAGCATGCCACTGTTTAGGTGACTATTTTAGTGTCACGACCCGAACCGAGGCCCTGGCCGTGATGAGTATTCCGAACCATGAAGACCCGAAATACCCCTATCTATCTGGTAATCATGCATATAATTCATATGATAAAAGATAATGCGGAAATAGAAATCTAATACGGAAACATGGTCAATCTAAATGTGATCATAAAACTGAAAACTAAAATTCAAAATATATCTGAATAATAATGTCTGACTCAGTCTGCGAAATCTCTACTATGAACTAAACAAAACTGTATGAAAACTGGGACAAGGCCCCCAATAGACCAAAACATGGCGAAAGATAAATAGCTGAAAATAAACAGGCCTTCTGGATCATAGAAGGCTCACCACTGCACAATCTGATCTTCGATCTAAAATATCTACTATTTACCTGGACCCCTAAACTGAGCCTCAGAACCTGGAAGGAGGGGGGTCAACACAATTGTACTGGCACGCGAAGCAATCCAAAATAGAGTACTTGAACATATATATAATAGATGAGAGAAAATTTTCATCAAACATTATGCATAAAATAGTTTCTGGAAACACATGGGCATCATTCGAAAATCATGTCATTCTTGTCAAAACAGTTTCTGATCTTTGTATTACTTCTGAGTTAGGTGGCGCTCCCCTACAAGTCTGATATTCCACGGGCTATATGAAATCCGCCATTGACTCGGCGGGGAAGCCCCCAACCCAAGTGTGCCGCAAGGGTTGGAGTGTCTGAGTCTGATACGCCACACGACACTAGGCCAGCGTAATATAATATAATCGGATCGGCAAATCACAGTTTTAGAAAATAAGTTGTCTGGACTCATGCCTTCTTCGGGGAACCACCTAAGCTCTCTTTATGCCCTATTTTAGCCTTTTCTGAACATGCATCATTCTGTAGTTCTAAATCATGCAAATCTGATAAAGTCTGATTTCTGTATTAGTCTGTGTCTATTATGGAATTTTCTGAGTTTGGTATCGTTATACCAAGACTTGCAAGTCCTATTTCTGAGCCATAATGTCATAAACATGATCTTTCATAAAAATATAGTTTCAGACCACCCAAACTCAAGTCAAAACCATGCAAAAATTTCATCAAACATATGGTGGTCATGTGCTTTTTGGAAAAACCATGCACCCTTTCATTACATGTATATTCAACATTCACAACCCTCTCTTTCGTTTTCAAAAGTCATATTCAAAATATAGCAAAAGCCCAAGTATTTCATATCATGCTTTTTAAAACGCATTCAAAACAATTCATAACATACGAAGATGGGAAAACTCATAACAGGAGAGGGATTCATTATAATTCATGCTCTCAATTGAATCATCATTCTTGAACACATATATACATATATACATAATTTCAAATCAATTTGGGGGAAAGGTCTAAAAACCAAAACAATACCGTCAAAACTTCTAAAACATGATTATATTCATAAGTTTTCAAAACCCCATTCTTAAAACATGAATTCTATGCCCATGAGATTTTAGGAAAACCCTGCATATCTCGATTACGAAGAACAACGGATGATTCTTGAAGCTTGCGGAATGGGGATTCCGAATCTCTAATCAATTTTAAAAACCCACGGTTGAATCTTGAGATATTTGAGTTATGAGTTTGAAACCCTAGAGAGTGTTCGTGGTGGTTCTTGAGAGAAATATCAACAATGAGGTGATCTAGGGCTTTAATTTTGTGTTAAAGCTGAAAAAGGAATAAAAAATACCCAAAATACCCTTAATGAGATGAAACTTAAATGCTGAAAAAAAATTCCCAGGCGTGCAGCAGACCATGTGTCGCATGCTATTTCCCACCGCACTGGAGCATGCGACGCATGCTTCCACCATGCGTTGAACCATACGACGCATGCATATCGCATGATGCCATTGTTTTGGGCATCCAAACATGCCCTAAACGACGTTCAAAAATTCTAAAACTCACCCAATACGTACTACGACCTTGCCCCATTGCAACGCAATAAGAAAATCTAAAATTAGATGTCGGGAAGATTGAAAATAAAATCTCCGAAGATCAAGAGCTAAAAAGGAGACTAAGTCTCTTTGACACTTAGAAAATTTTTAAGCTTTCAAGTCTAAGAGTACCACTGCTAAGAGCTAATACATGCACGACTTTTTACGGGGCGTTGCATTTAGTCTATAAAGTGACTTAACAAGTTTAAACACCTTATTTTCTTTTTCTGGAATCACAAAACCCTCAGGCTGTTCCATGAAAATTTCTTTCTCCAATTAGGAATGTTGTTTTCACATCCATTTGCTGAATTTCAAGATCATATATTGCCGCCACGACAATTAACATCTGAATTGACGTTATCCTCGTTATAGGTGAGTATGTACCAAAGTAATCAAGTCCTTCTTTCTGTTTGAAGTCTTTCACTACAAGTCTTGCCTTATATTTATCAATAGTACCATCCTCTTTCATTTTCCGTTTGAAGATCCATTTAGAACCTAAAACTTTATTTCCTAGAGGAAGATCAACTAACTCCCACGTATGGTTGCTTAAGATTGAATCAAACTCACTATTGACTGCCACTTTTCAAAAGGATGACTCTGAAGACGCCATCGCTTTTTAAATGTTTGAGGCTCATTTTCTAAGAGAAATGTTACAAAATCTGATCCAAATAAGGTTGACGTTCTTTGACGTATACTTCGTCTTGGATTCTCATCATTATGTACATCCTCACTTGGTTTATATCGAGGTCGTTTAGACCCCTCACTAGATTGTTCATGTCTAGTTTTATATGGATAAATGTATTTAAAGAATTCAACATTATCTAATGCAATTACCGTATTTTCATTGATATCCATATGTTTGGATTTATGAACCAAAATCCGACATGCTTTACTACTTTTAGCATATCCTATGAACACGCAGTCCACCGTCTTAGGCCCTATCTTTACTTTTTTAGGCATAGGAACTTGGACCTTCATTAGACACCCCCACACTTTGAAATATTTCAAGTTGGGTTTCCTTTATTTTCATTTTTCATATGGAATTGATTGTGTCTTACTATAGGGCACTCTATTGAGTATTCGGTTAGCTGTAAGGATAGCTTCTCCAACAAGTTTTGCAGTAAACCTGAACTTAAAAGCAAGACATTTATCATTTTATTCAAGGTTCAATTTTTTCTTTCCGCAATCCATTGGATTGAGGTGAATACGGAGTCGTAGTTTGATGGACAGTTCCATTCTCTATACATATTTCTGCAAAGAGAGGTTCATATTCTCCACCCCTATCACTTCTTATCATTTTGATCTTTTTCTCTAACTGATTTTCAACTTATGTTTTTATTATGCGTAAACGCGCATCTATTGCTCTATTCTTACTTGTAAGACCCCACAAAATCCTAAGCTCAACTCAGTCCCTTAAAGCTTGATAAGGGGTCCCAAACTTAGAAGATTTTAGCTAAGTATTCAAACTTAGTGTTATTTTAGCCTTCATAAGTTGGCGACTCTATTTTCACGACCCTTATGACCTTAAAGTATCAATCTTTTGGTTTATTCATGATTAGGAATGTCAGTAGGTGTTCTCAAACAAGTTTTGGATTTTTTGAACTTCGTTTGAAGCACGTTTGGAAGCCCAAACCAGTGGATCAATGCGATCTCGACGCGTCGTGTCGCCTATCACGTTGATAAATATTTTTCCCATCTCCCAGTGCCAATTTCCAATAATCCGATGCGAACTCGATGCGCTGCGTTGGCCAGATCGATGCGACGCGTCAGGCTGTGCGTCACTGGGCATGTTTTTAGTCATTAAAGGCCCGCGTCCAGAGTGGTAATTGGATATTTTCCTACCCTACTTCAGCCCCAAAACACAAAATTAAACCCCCTTTAGAGGCAAAATTCATTCTCTATTCTCAAAATTACTCAAGAACAAACCCTAGGGCTTCCAATTCAAGATTCAAATCCCAGAGATTTCACCATCAACATTCATTAATTTAAGAACCAAGGTATGTGAAGTGTTCAAGAAACTCTTTTAAACTACAAGTTAGATGATTTTGTGAATTTGATGTTGGATTTGAATTTAATCTTGATTATGATGATTTGTAGGTTTTCAATCCTTTGATTTGTCACAAGTTTCATGAAAACTAATTAATTCTGGATTGAACTATGTGAACTTCGTGTTGAACTCTTGAATTACAAGTTGAACGTACCATCCATGATAGTATTATAGGTTTATTGATATGTGAAATACCCATGCTCCGTAAGTGTTTGTCAAAATGCTTATGTGAATTGACTAGTGCAAGCATGACATGTTATTATGTGATTTCATTCATGTACAAGCTTATGTATATCAAGTGTTTGACAAAAATGTCTAAATGAATACATTATTAGTAAGCAAGTGCTATTATGCCACAAAAGTTAGGCAGTGCTTTACTTTTCATGCTATCGAGTCTTGGGGGTATTCAATGCCCAAAAATCTAGCTATTTACCTAGAGCTACAGTAGTTACAGAATAGTAATACTCAATAATTGGTCATAGTCTCAGTTCAGACCTCAGTAAACTCAGTCAGTTAACAGAATTCAGTAGTATGCCGTCAGTCAATGGAACCCAGTGTACTCAGTTCAATTAGACAGCACAATCAGTAGCAGTTCAGCCAAGTCTAGTATAGTATAAGAATTAGTTCAGTGTCTATTTAGTTGGGAGTAGGATTCTGCACCGAGCGAGAGCAGGGATGACGGCTTCCCCGTCAGATAGGCAGAGTCGTTAATAGCAATCCCTATACTCCAGAACTACGTAGCAAGCGTAGGATGATGAGTCACCCATCAGACTAGGTTTGACTTCCTCCCAGGGGTCACCCATCAAATTAGGCTTGGCATACCAGTCTTTTTAGTGTTAGTACCCGTGGCACGGTATTAGCACCCTTTCAACTGGGGTCACAGGTTAGACTCTATCAGTTTAAATTTGGGGCATGTCGGTTAGATAATTACCTCCCACAGTTTTAGTCTCAGTATAGAACTCAGTTCAGTTCTACAGATTCAGGACTATCACATACAGTCACCCAGCTCAGTATAGAACTCAGATAAGTTCTACAGATTCATAACGATCAGATATAGTCATCCAGCTCAGTATAGAACTCAGATTAGTTCTACAGAATCAGGATTTTTAGATACAATCACTCAGTTATTAGTAATTCAGTATTAGTAAACTCAGATATCAGTAAATCATTAATTCAAAACTCAGTATCCAGTGTTATCATGACCTTAGTTATAGTTTATGTATTCATGTATGTACTCTCATTCAGTTAAGTTCATGTTACTTATCCAGTTATTGTTCATGTATATGAACCCTTGCATATCAGCCTACCTCACTTAGCATACCAGTACATTCAAAGTACTAATGCATACTTTTCTTGTGCTATGATGTTTTATATCATAGGTTCAGACGCACGGGCTCCTGAACGCTCTTAGCAGCATGGATTATCAGCAGCAGATTAGTGGTGAGTCCTCATAGTTCGAGGATGATGTTATCTTTCAGTAGTTTAGCATATTTAGTAGATGGAGTTAGTTGAGGACTTGTCCCATCAACTTCCTATTCAGACAGTTATAGGTTTTTAGACTAGCGTATTTTAGACAGATAGTTAAGTATTCAGTATTTATTTTCAATTACGAACCTTATGGTGATTTCAGCCTACCTTTTGCATTTATTTCAGTAATATTATTATTGTAGTGTTATTATTATTCAGTGCTCACAGCAGGTATCATTCATAGGTTAGCTAGTGATCCTTCAGGGTCGCTAGCACCATGTAGCATTTGGGGTACAGACTCGGGGCGTTACATTACTGTTTAGCAAATAGACATGACAATATCTAGTACAATTGTCAAAAAAAGTTATAAAATACTTTTTTTCCACCACGAGATGGTGTTGACTTCATATCACAAATGTCAATGTGGATTAAGTCTAAGGGATTGGAATTCCTTTCAACGGACTTATACAAATACTTAGCATACTTTGATTCCACACACGTTTGATATTTTGATTTATTGCCTTCTAAGTTTTGCAAAACTTATATGTTAATTAGTTTTTGCAAGGTTTTATGCTAGACATGTCCTAAACGACTATGCCACAAATCATTTAACTCTAGCAAGTTAGAAGAAGCCTCATCTTTCTTCATTTCAACAACCATTACATAAAATTTGAAAAGGCTCTCATTGAGGTAGTCCTTTCCTACATATGTTTCATTATTGTTTATTACAACTTTCTCCAAAAAATTAAGACATGCTTAAACCCATTTTTAATAAGAAGTGTTGTCGACACTAAGTTTTTCCTAATAGTAGGAACATGGAGAATATTGTTGAGAGTCAATACCTTGCCGGAAGTCACTTTTGGAAATATCTTCTCACTTTCTTCAAACTTGGTTATTATATTATTTCCCATGAAGATCACTTCTTTGGGACCAAAAGGATCATAAGCATCAAAAGCATCTTTGTCCACTTAAACCTGTCTAGTGGCTCCTAAATTAAGACACCATTCATTTGGATATCCAACTAGATTGCTTTCAGTGATCATATCACATCGATTTTCAATCTTTCTAGTTGTTTCCAACATGTTTATCTGATATCTTTTCTTGTTTTTATTTAGAACTTGACTATTTTGAGCTATTTGTCCAACATCACTATAAATGTAGCAATTGCCTTTAAACATTTTCTTATTCTGCTCTTTCTCTTATCCAGAAGACTTCTTCATCTTCTTATTATTTGGAGCAGTATCCTTAACAGGATTTGCAACCATCATTGATAATTTTTCATTCAACTCATTATCCTCGTCTATCTTTGAATGACTCATAAGATTTTTCAAATTAGACAATTGATTTTCAATTCTTATTTTTTTTCCCAAGAATATGAGGATCTATACTTGTGAACATTTGCATTGCAAGTTTGGCCAATCAAAATAACATCATTTGTTTCCATTCTTTGAAGTTCACACCAAAATATTTTTCTAATTTCTCTGTCATTTTCATTGATAGAGCAATATCTGAACAACTTAATGACACAATATTGATTGTCGTTGGGACAACACCATTCATAACTAAATTAATTTATTGTTCAGTTTCATTCGTCATTTTTCTGTTAATCTTTGATATACTCTTTAGTATTTTAGAATATTAACAATAAAGAATTTAATCTTTAGCCAATTTGTTTCTAGTCAATGATGAAGTTTTTATATCTTCAAATCATCAACCGAATGAACTATGAAATATGACGAAGTTTTTATGACTTCAAATCATAATCAAATTCAAACAGAGTAAAATTCCACAGATTTTAAACTCCAGAAGCCAATACAGAGATTTTAACAAATCATTGAAGTTTTTATATTCTTCGAACCGAATTCTTATACTGATTTCTCGATGAAGTTTTTATATTCTTCTAACCGAGGGAATAGAAATCAAAACATTTTAGTCTCCACAAAATCAGACCCAATATAGATTAACCAAATACTTGATTTATAAATGGCGATAGTTTTTTTTTCCCTTCACCAAACAAGCACAAAAAATAAATATTTTTATACTTTTCTTAAAATTGTTGTTTTTCTCAATTTTGGTAAAATCTGTATTTTTCAACAATAACTTCAAACACACGTTCAACTTAACATATGAACAATCAAATGAAGTTTTAACTCTGTATTTACAACTTTAAATTTTTAACTATAAGTTTAACCCAACTTATGAACATCAACAAAATGAAGTTCAAACTATTTTCTGAAAAATAGAAAAAACAAATGTTAAGAACTTCAACACAAGTTCAACCAACTTATGAACTATCAAACGAAGTTTCAAGAACTTCAAATAGAAGTTTAAAAAGTTGTAGAACTATGAATATGAAGTTCAAACTATTTACTAAAAAATAGTAAACGAAACAGTACAGATTAGTATTTATTTCCTTAAGATTGTTGTTTCAGGTACACAAAATTGGTATTTTGGCTAAAAAACTTCAACACAAGTTCTAGAATAAATCAAGAACACTTATGAAATTTCCAACACCTTCAACACAAGACCAAAAATGACCTTTTAAAGAAGTGTGTTTTCAGTATTTTAAAGAAAATTAGATGAAGCAGAAAAAGTCAAGTCCCCCGAATTTACGGAGTGTCCTTAAGAAAATAATTCCCCTCAAGTGCCTGAGGTTGCGGAATTTTCCTCCCGGGATAAAATGGCTTAACAATCCGACTGTAGTGGTACCTCAAACGATTGGATTCCCTTTGAACTCACTAAACAGTTAGATGATCGCACGAAGTATTTTAGAAGATAAGAAATGCTTTCAAGTGCAGAAATATTTGTACTAAACCTGTGAAAAAATGCAGGTTTATATAGCCATTAAGTGCCCCTCCGAAAAGTGGCAATGGTTCACCTTAGAAATGTGATTTGAACTTTTAGCCCTTTTTTAAAACACTCCGCAATATACAAAAAAGTCTTTTTACTATTTTTTTATTTTAATAATTTAAAATTAACTAAAATTAATTATACTTTCTTATTTGAACTAGGTAAGAAATCCTAATATTTTGATATGCTTCTAATTTTGATTAATCTTGGAAACTCTTTCCAAAATTAATTGTATTTGTGTCATAAACTAAATCTAACTATTAAAAGAAAAAACCAATGGCAATAACGATCAACAGGCTAAACAAGCTTAAACATAAAGTCAAAATAAACTAAAAGTCCTATATAAGGTAAAATTTTATTATTCAAACAAAGATTCAAGTAATTCTAGGAGTCCCCTTTGCACTTTGGAGTTTCTTTTATTAGTCACACACATTAAATTCATTAATTTTTTAGTGTTGTTCTGATGTTTCTCATAATATAATTTTGTAATCTTTTAGGTGTGCTTTGTGATATTTTGAAATTTTATCCGTAATTTTTATTCAAATTGATTCTTATTTTCTAATTAACATAATTTATGTCTTCTAGGCTGTGACCTTACCCAGAAATTGTAGCAAAACTGAAAATTTCAGGTAGGATTGAAGCTTTGTTGTATACAGAAAATAAAGTGAAATTTATTTTTTCAATTCATGTAATTATAGTTCGCTAGGGGTCGTGATTAAGAAAAATTAAGGTTTATGTTGTTTTCTTCATGTCTAATGCCTCGTTCTTGATCATCTAGGTTAGTAACCTCATGAGAAACCTTCGTAGGAGGTGATTTTGAATTTGTTAAGTAATTTTATTACTGATTATAGTAGCTTATTATTTTTGTGGACAATTCGTTAAGAATGTTTGCACGTTACGAAAAAGGAATCAAACAAGGATTCCTATTTGAGAAAAAAAAAATTACTTTTAGTAACTGCTAAGATGTATGTGAACTTTCTTGAAAGACATTGATTCATGAAAACAGACAGAAGAAAGATTCAAACATTGAGCTAATGAAATTAAGGACTTAGTACAAGTTGTTGAGGACATAGTTGACAAATCTGTTGCGGAGGTAAAATCGAGAAAAGGAAAAGATATTGTTTGTTTTTGCACAACATTAACTAACGTAGTGGAAAGCGGTGGTTATATGTACATCATTGGCGTTGACATATGCAATCAACGAGAGAATCAAGAACCTAACAGAAAGCCTAAGAATTTATGAGTTGTTTGATATACTAAATAGGTAAAATGGTTTGAGGTAAAAGTTTAAAATTAACTTTATCCCACATTTGTTATCAGTCATTAACTATTTCGGGACTATCTTATCCTATCATATGTACTAGAATGGTGAAATTACAATATCATACAAAGGATGATATAAAATAATCCCATGAAATATCCAAACTCATGAGATATCCCCGTTTATCCAAATTAGTGTGCAAACTACCCCTTATGATATACTTCATTGTATAAATGAGGAGAAACATCTTTCGAATAAGTGATATGGAGTATTACATAATGAAATTATTTGTGTTGAGTGATAGTGTAACGCCCCGGAAACAGGTCCCGAGACATCACACGGTGCTCAAGGCTACAAGTAGCCTCAAGCTAATCCTTTTTCCCTGCTATCACGATTTACACTCATTTAAAGCAAATAAACCACCAAAGGTACTTATCATATCAAAGTTATGGGAAAAATCAAGAAAATATACTTCGTCCGAACAAAACACAATACTGAAATCTCAATAAAACTGACAAATTGGTGAACTAGTCTGACAAACCTCTACTACTCAAATAAACTAGAGAGCCATTGGGACAGATCCCCAACTGACTCGTACTCAATCAAAATAGACAACTGCATAACTAAAATACTGAGGTATCTGAACATTGATCCTCGAAGCATGAGGACTCACCACTGCAGAAGATGTAGATCAATGTGCTTGAATATCACTGTTGAATCTGGGACTGAGCACCTGAACCTACATTACGAGAAAATGTAGCCCACATACGAATATGTGGGTCAGTACTATGGAAATGTACCAAGTATATGGGGGTGTATGCAATTTCAATAGTCGAACATCACAATTTAATAAAAGACATGCATGCTGATATAAATGACTCACTTAGCTTGAATTAAATCATAAAGATCATGAATGAATAATACATGTAAAGTAAAACATGTGAGTCTCTACATAAGTTCTCAATTCACTTTCTTCTCAGTATCAAACTTGTAAAGTAATCAAGCCTCAAAACAACTCTCTTTAGAACACAACATTTCGGTCTTTCAGAAACAAGAAACTTTCTCAGAAAATCATAGTTTCAAACCATACACACTTATCCTAGATAGAGTAGATACACACTGTGGGAGTTTCTCATAACCGACATAAACCATGTGAGCTACATGGAGTCCAAAGTCAAATACACATTGGTGAGAGCTGTCCTATCCTTGCCATCAGAGTAGGACCTTAGTCATTTCATTCATTAGTGATCACTATATCAGCCTCAGGCTCATATCCTATGGGGAAACGTAGTTCTAGGAAAGTACCACACTTCCCTCTCGATGCTAAATACTACTCCCGGACTTAGCTCAGAAATTTAAATCAGCCTCAGACTCACATCTCAAACAAATTCAATACTTTGCATTGGGAGCCAAAATGCTACCCCTTCATCATAAATAAATCAAGAGATGTGGATTTCTTTCTGAGCTTAATATCAAAGCTCAATTCTTTTCCTTAGAAATCATGATAACTTACATCAAAGCTTTTAAAATCTCAACAACAAGGAGGTACGAGCACAATTCTGGTAACACTTCAAAAGATATCAATGTTTAAATCTCAAAGACTCATAGTTTCTCAAATAAGCTCAATTCAAAGCAAAATCTTGGGAATTCTTGAAAACATGATATCAACATAGGAATACGATATTCATAACATGAATTCTTAACTTAAAACATCATTAGATTGAAAAATAATGCAAATCAAGGTGTATACAATTCTCATCATCTCATAAACATGTAGTATATCAAAATAACATGAATTCATCTCGAAAGTATAAAATTTGTAAAGAAAATTTATGTCTTTGGATACAAGAGCGGAAGAGTGTTCTTGTTGAAAAACCCCACATACCTTAAACCTTAAGCTTTGGATGAACTTTTGACTCCGGAATTCTACTCATGAAAACAATGAGTACTTCTTGTAGCCCGCGGGATGGGGAATCCGAATCTCCAAAAGTTATCGAAAACCCACATTTGAATCTCGAGATACTTGGGTTTTTATATTGAAACCCTAATAGATGTTCTTGAGATTTTTTTATGAAAGTGATGATATTTTGGCATTCTAGGGATTAAATCCCGTGTTAAAGAGGTTAGAGGAGTGGAAAAATACCATAATGCCCTTAATGAGATGGACAAGAAGCTGAAAATTCCCAGATACGCGCAGAAGAGCATGCGTCGCATGTTATATCCCGCCGAAATGGAGCATGCGTTGCATGCTCTATCGCATGGTCCAGGCATGCGATGCACCATGCGATGCACACAAATCGAATGGTGCTACTTTTTTGAAAATCAAACGCACCCTAAACGACGTCCAAAAATTTCGAAACTCACCCGGAATGTCCTATAGACATGCCCCATCGCAATGTAACAAAAATTTTAAGAAATTAAGTTCGATAAGGTCGCGAAATAAATCGACGAAGATTGAGGGCTCAAAATAAACTAAGTGATGGAACACTTAGAAAAATTCTAAGTTTTAAGCTCTTCCTGACTTTGCTTCGGGGTTCTAACGTCACAGAAACTTACGGGTCTTACAGATAGGAAGGTCTTGGAGGAGGGAATTGGAGTTACAGGCAAAGGTTTAGCGAAATAGATAGTTGTCAAGCATAGAGCAATTATAGATTCTATAATATTTAAGAGCGTTGAAGAAAATAGTGTCATCAGGTCTTCTCAATCAATTGGTGATTCTGAAGGTCATCTCACAACGGATGAAACATTGTCTTTCTTTCATGCCTAATTTGTTTTAATTAAGACTAAAACGTCTAAATCTAAATATACATCTATGGTATTAATGGTAATGAATATATTATGAATTTATGTTTGAAATCAATATTTAGATTACGGAAAAGACTCAAAAATACCTCTGAACTATTTGAAATAGATCAAAAATGCCCCTCGTTAGATTTTTGACTCAAAAATATCCCTCCGTTAAATATTTGGCTCAAAATACCCCTCCCTCTAACGGAATTCGAAAAAGGATAAAAAATACCCCTGAACTATCTGAAATGGCTCAAAAATATCCCTCTGTTAAATATTTGGCTCAAAAGTACCTCTCCCCTTAACGAAATTCCACCAAGCATGCCACCTAGATAAAAAAAAACTACGTGACTATGCCACATTACCATCCACATGTAAAATGTTAGTATTTTTTAATTATATGATATTCCTTTCTTTTTTATTTTTATTTTTATTTAAAAACATCAGTGAAACGGATAAAACTTACACGGCTTTTTAATTTTTAATCAAAGTAGACAAACGGTGGTTACATAATATTTTTTTTGAAAAAATTTATTAAATGTAACATCGCTATTATCAAATTCCTTTGATCATCTAAAAAATAAATTTTTTCCTGTTAATAGGTTTAAAAGTGTGAAACCCAACAAAAGAGTCTTATTAAACTGATAAACCCATTAATTATTAGGCCAGTATAAAAGTTAAAATTAAGATTTACTCGTAAAAGTAACAAATTTCAAACTAAACTTCAAATTAGTTACTCAAAAGATGTGTTTGGCTTTGCTAGCTTTTACTCAAAATGTTTATGTTAAAATGATTTAATAAATACCTCCTCTAATCTAAAATTAATGAATCTTTGAATGTGACACACATCTTCAAAAAGTTAATGAATGACTTAATTAAATAATAATTTATCAATATTAAGTATCATTTTAATTCTTTTCAAACTTGTTCTAAAAATAATAAGATTATTCATCAAAACTGAATTTAGAAAAATGAATTCATTTCGAATGATAAAACAAGTGTTAAAAGAAATTCATTTATTTTGAAAAAGAATTTGCATGTAGTAAATTCAACTCAATTATTAGTACATCAACATTTGCTAGCTTAAAAGTTAAAATTCTAGCTCCTCCTCCAAGTCAACATCAGATCAAGATCAAGTTGTCCCTCATCCCAAACGACAATAACAAGATGAAATTTAGAAATTTTAAAACACTAATGAAAAGGTGAAATCTAGAACTTTTAAAACACTAATGAAGTAATTAGCAAAAAATTGGTTTTTTATTTTTTCCGTTTCACTGCTTTGCAAAAAAATAAAAATAAAAATAAAGAAGAAAGGAATGTCATATAATTAAAAAATTCGAACACTTTACATGTAGATGGTAATGTGGCATAGTCACGTGGTTTTTTTTATCTAGGTGGCATACTTGGTGGAATTTCGTTAAAGGGAGGGGTATTTTTTAGTCAAATATTTAACAGAGGGATATTTTTGAGCCATTTAAGATAGTTCAGGGGTATTTTTGATCTTTTTTCGAATTCTGTTAGAGGGAGGGGTATTTTTGAGCTAAATATTTAACGGAGGGGTATTTTTGAGCCAAAAATATAACGAGGGGCATTTTTGAGCTATTTCAAATAGTTCAGGGTTTTTTTTTAGCCTTTTCTGTTTAGATTATTATAATTTATCTTCTAAGTGTTTGCAGTATTTGTCTGAGGATTTTTATATGACATGATTCCCTTATTTATTTATCTAGCTAAATATGATCAATATTACTTTTTTTTTTAAAAAACATATCTTTTATATTTTATAACTTAAACATATTATTTAATAATATTTAGTTGTGTATTCATTGAATAGGTACACATTCAAAGCGCGTATGTTTAAACTAGTTATTCTAAAAAGGGGCAAAATACAATTCAAGAGACATACACTTTTCTTACCAACATTTCTCAAGAACAACGTGCAACGCAAGTGTTGTGTACTAGTATGCAATATATATATATATATATATATATATATATATATATATATATATATATATATATATATATATATATATATATATATATATATATATTTTTCCTCTCAGGATAAAATGGTCTTCAATCCAAATAATAGCGGTATTTCAAATTGTTAGATTCGTCGAACTTACTCAAGGGCTTAATGATCACACAAAGTTTTTGTATAGAAGAAGAGTGTTTTTGTTGTAAAAAATTATCTCAATGCCTGAGGAATATATCAGGTATTTATAGCCTTTAGTGTGTCCTTTCAGAAAGGATGCATTGGTTCAGCAGAAAGGCACATTTTCAATAGTAGTCACATCCCTGCGCCCAGTCTGTGCAGGACCTGCACCTGATCTGCGGCCACAGGTGACGTTTGGTAAATACAAGTAGCTTTTGCACTACATCTGCGCCCACAAGTCGTGTACCTGCGTTGATTCTGCGCCCGCAGGTCACCCTACAGCGCGAAACAGTGTGCCTTTTCCCTTGAAGGGTTGCATCTCTTCGTAATACGTTTGCATGGCGTCCGAAATGTGCTCGCATTTGGAGAAAAATAATTCTATCATATTTTTGGATTAAAAGTTTCACTTGTAAAAAAGTTTTAAATAAATTTTGTCTAAAAAATTATATCTCATTGATCGCCAAATCCAAATCCAAAGCCAAGCCGAGCGAGCGACGACAACGACGGTGCGAGGAACCACCTTGTTCTTGCCTCACTATCCATGTGGAGTTAGTGTTTCTCATTATAAACACTTACAAGTTCTCTTCTCCCACCAGTGTGGGAGAATGAGTAAACTTTCCTTTATTAGAGTACACTTTCCATTTTGGTTACTCTATTTCCCTTCACAATTTTTCCCTTCATTTTTTATTCACACACAGATTGAACTCAACATGTTTTGCATATATCCCATCCTCTCTAGACTCTACTTTGTGAGATTATAATGAGTCTATTGTAGTTACAATAGAAGACGCAAAAAAGTTGAAAAAACATTTTCCAGAAAAACACTATTCAAAGTTTTAACAATTTTCACAACAATATGAAGAGAGAAAAAAATTAAGGCAAAACACATTTAATGGTAATTCAATGCTTTTGAAAGGTACTACTCTTTTGTCCGACAATACTTGTTCACTATAATAAATAGATGTTCGACAGTAATTATTCTCTTTGGAAAACAAATTGATAATTTACCATTTTCTATCCATTATGCTTTTATTATTAAATACTATTTATCGCTCAACTTTTTTCTATATAAAACTCTACAACTCCCAAGATTTTGTAAGAGTTTGACTAAACTCACTTATATATATATATATATATATCCACCCAGGCTCGTGCTAAGCCCGGGCCTAAATTCATAATAGAAAAATAAAACATTAATTTATATTATATTTTTATTTTATAATTAATCTTATTTAATGAAATATTAAACATACCTTTTTGATAAGTATTCATAATTATTTAAGTTCATAATCATATAATTGTATAATTTAAATTAGAATATTATTTTTGAGAAATAAATATATTGTCAGAGAATTAGATATATAAATAATTCTTGAAGATAAATAATTTTTGAAAATAAGTTTATAAATAATTATGATTCGACAAAAATAATAAATAAAAAAATAAGGAACTTTTATGAATTTGTTTGTATAGATAAAATAATTTTTTTTTGATGAAAAATCTTTTCTTCTTCTTATAGAATTATTTAAAACAACAAATATTTCTATGACTTTAAGTTTATATTAAAATAGTTAGAATATTAATTTAGAGCCTTAACACAAATTAACTTAACAAAGATGAGTAAGGAGATTAAATAGTAATTGAATTACCGTAATACATTACTCATTTACTTTTCATATTTATTTTTTTACACGCCTTTAAAGAATAAGATTTTCGTCCTATTTTAATTATTAATTTACTTTTTTCAATGTCCACTAAGAAAAATAATAAATATAAGATATTATATTTTAGTTGCCCTATTTAGTACTTATATTTTTTTGAAAAAAATTAAATAAGTTTTTAAAAATATTTTAACAGTGTAGTAAAAAACTATTGCAAACTTTAATTTCATATTAAAAGTTATTTGGCATAATTTTCTTCAAGTTAAAGTAATTATTTTTAATAAATAAAAGAAGTTATAATTAAAAGGCAATCCAATAAATAAAAAAAAAAAAAAACCAATTACAAAAGACCAAGTGGAGATGGTCTTACCAAAAAAAGGAGAGGACAAAAATGGAAATATACAAGAAAATAAAATCATCAATGAACTATAAATTTGACCTATGTAGTAACTTTGCTTTACCAAAAAAAAAAAAAGTGAAATGTCTAAAAAGTCCTTGTGAGAAATACCAAAATTATGATTCTCCCTTATATATATATATATATATATATGAAACTCCATAACCCCCAATTCACATAGTAAAACCCTTAATTAGTTAAGTCTTAGAATGACTCTCCATGATCAAAATTTTCTTAATACCACTATTATTGACAATTCTGCTTGACCTTCCAACAGCAAAATCATGTTTTGTTACTCGAAAGTATCACGTACAAGTTATTAACAAATTTGGTGTAGTTTGCAAAATAGATACTTTCAAAACTTATTTTGGTATTTAGACAAAAGTCTTGAAAAATTAGGTGTTTAGACACTAAAATGACATCATCACTTCTTACATACAAACCTACCACACAAGTTTTAAACTTTACACTTTAGTATCCCACCTCATCCATTTAATACTTAATATTTTCCACCATTTTTTTTTTTTATATTTTCACTATTTTTTCATATTTCCTATTTTAATTTAAAAAATTGTCCAAGAAGCCACCAATAGGAGCTTCCTTTTTGACTAATAATTTTCAATTCCGGCCATTTTTCCGATGAAAAGTTGTCCATCACAACTGAAAATCTCCATTCTTGATCATTGTCTCCATTGTTGTTCCATCCTTTTTGAAAAAAATGCAAAAAATATTTTTTTCACCATTTTTACTAGCTTGAAAAACTTTCCAAATCCGCTCAATACCTCGTCATTAGATATATTTCAGTAGTTTAGAAGTCCTACACATACATTTGTCCAACCCAGAGCTAGGAGAGCATTGATTATATCCAAAATCAGTCCATTCGTGTCTCTGTACAGACATTTTCATACTAGTGATCGACCAGTCATCGACCAGCTATAGACTGATACTTTAATCTATTATCAATTTGTGTTGTCTGTTATGGCAGTAGCTGAGGTAATTATCGTGGATGGTAATTATATGGGTGCGTGGGAGGAGGGTCCCAACTATTGAAAGTAGAAATCATCTAGCAAGGAGACAGTGCCCATCCCGCTGCGTCACAATGGATCATACGACGACATGGTTCGAAGCGTAATTGAGAACGGAGAATTAGATTTCAAGCCAAAGAACATTGTGATTAGATAGGTAATGAATGGGAAGGGTAAAATACATCCCACATTCATAAAAAATGATCGGCATGTGTCGTTATACATGTTGTATGTCGCTGCCGATGGCTCTAGGCCATTATTGAGGATAAATGTCATCCCGGGGTCTTTGACAATCCCTCCACCACAGACGACAATCGACGAACATGATTTATTTAATCTGAAGATGAGAGTTTGGATGCCCATCTAATGGATTCGGAAGATAATGGAATTAGAAGATCTAATTTTCTCCAAAGAAGCGGGAGAAGAGTACGGATTGGGAGCACAAACCAACCACATCCTCTCCGATGGAACTAATTTTCAGGTAAATCAAACATTTAGCAGCAAAAAAGAGCCAAAATTATTGCTGGACATAGCAGCTGTGAGAAATTCTTTGGATTATGCTACGTTGAAGAGCTGCGACAAATTTCACAAAGTGAAATGCGTTTGTCCTAGTTGTGCGTGGATGTTGCGGGAGAAGAAGTATGAATGCACAGACAGATTCGTCATCTATAAATACATTAATGATCACAGTTGCAGCGTCGAATATAACATGCACAGCCATAGGAAAATCACATCTAAAGACATTGTATCGCTCTGTGTGAACATGTATCGGAAAGGAAAGGGTCCGGGCACTAGTGAGATTTCGAGGATCGTTTTCAAGAACTTGAGAAGTAGACCAACCTATTGAAAATGTTGGTTGGGGGATGTGATTACCAAGGAAATGGTTCGAGGGACAGCGGAGCATTGGTATTCCTACTTGAAAGCTTTTTTGTACATGATCGACGCTCTTAATGTTGGCACTACCTATTCCATCATGGTGAACAAGGTCGATTGTAGGTTTATGTACTACGTTTTAGCGTTGGGACCTTGCATTAGGGGATTTTCCCACATGAGGAAGGTTATTGCGGTCGACAACACTCATTTATACTGCAAGTACAAGGGTGTGCTGCTAAGCGTAGTTGCACAGGATACGGAGAACTATATTTATCCCATTTCCTTTTACATCGTAGACAAGGAGAATGATGCGTCTTGAATGTTCTTATTTGAGAAGCTGAAGTCTATTGTGGTCGATGGACCAAATTTGTGCTTTATCTTCGATAGGTATAAGAGCATCGCCAACGGCATCGCTAGGGCTTACAACCATGCTCATCATGGGTATTACATGAGGCACCTAGCTGAAAATCTCTGGGTAAATCACTACTGCGGAGAACACCTCTATCTATTCTACAATGCAGAAAAGGCATATTATCCCGAGGAGTTTAGTGACTATTTTGTGAAATTCAAGAACTACTGTCCCGAAGCAGCCTTTTTCCTGAAGCATGAGCTTGGTTTTGAGAAATGGAGCAGGTCATATTTCCCTGGCTGTAGACACGTAATTTTGTCTCTCCCCAAATCATTTTTACCACTTGGTCTTACCACATACCCTCACCCATTCTACATTTTTCCCTCAAGGAAATAAATACAATAAATCCATAACAAATTAACACCTTATCTTCATAAATTTAACAAACTCACCCTACTCCACACATACCCCACCCCTACTCCCACCTCACCTGTAAGACCCTAAAAATTTTTCATATCGTTAAAGCCTTCGAAATGAGTCAAGTTGAGCTTAACACTTAGAAATTTTATTAAGTGTTCCAACACTTAGTCATTTTTCTAGCCTAGAATCTTTGTTGAATAATTTTGTGACCTTCCCGACCTTCGTTTCTTAAAATTTTTATTGTGTTGCGATGGGGCAAGGTCATAGTATGTTTTAGGTGAGTTTTGGAATTTTTGGACATCGTTTAGGACGTGTTTGGTTTTCAAACCAGTAGCATCATGCGATATGCATGAGTCGCATGGTCCAGTGCGGTGCTATAGAGCATGCGACACACGCTTCATTGCGGTGGGATGGAGCATACGGCGCATGGTCCATCGCACGCCTGAAATTCTTTTCAGCATTTTGTCTGTCTCATTAAGGGCATTATGGTATTTTTTCGACTCCCCTATCCTCTCTAACACGGAATTAAATCCGTGCAACACCAAAATATCATCACTTTCATCCAAACTGACCAAGAACAAAGCTTAAGGTTTCTATAAAGAAGTCAAGAGAACTCTTGATTCAACCATAGCTTTTCAAATATTTTTGGATAGTCGAAATTCCCGTTCCGAGGGCTACAAGAAGCACCCAACAATTTCGTAAATAGAGTTTCAGAGTAGAGAGTTCATTTAACATCTCCAATCTTGAGGTATGTGGTGGTTTTCAACAAGAACATCCTTTCGTTCTTGTGCACAAAAATATTTTTCTTTTACGAAGTTATGGATTTTAGATATTTTATTGTGAATTTGAAGCATGAATTTATATCCTATATTGATTCTCATGAGATTATGGCATTTTCGATATTTTAGGAGTGAAATTATATGAGAACAATGATATTTTGTGCTTAAAGTTGAAATTTCCAGATTTTGAAGAAATTTATATATGTTTATGATGTATAGCTTGAATCTTGATAAGTTTTAATGTGATATTGAAACATGGGTATTGAACTCTATTTGAGATTGTTGTTTTTGAGAAATCATGTGTTATAAACACCTTGAATTTGAATGATTTGAGATGATAAAGAAGCTTTGACCTTTCGGTCATAAAAAGGGGTTGATTTTGAACCCAAGATGAGAAAAGAAATCCACTTTTATTGATTTATTATGAAAGGGTAGCATGATGGCTCCCGTTGTGAATTGTTGAACTATTTTATGGTGGATTTTCTTTTGAAACAATCTGAGCTAAGTCCGAGAGTAGTCTTTAGGACCGACCGGGAAGTATGGTGGGTTTGGTACGTACTTCCCTAGAACTACGTGCCCCCATAGGAGCCGAAATTGAGGCTGATTTATATAGTGAGCACTAGTGTTCGGATTGATAATTTAAGGTCCTTCTCCGATGGCAACGAATAGGGCGACTCTCTCCAACGTGGGTAGAACGTTGGACTTCATGGATCTCACATGGTTTATGTCGGTTATGAGAGACTCCCAATGTGTGTATGTGTACTCTTCTATCTAAGATGAAAATATATTCGCTTGAATGACTGAGTTTGAGAAAGTCGTTGTTTTTGAAAGATTGAAAGGATAGATTCTAAAGAGAATTGTTATAAGATTTGATTGCTTTGATGATTTGAAAACGAGATGAAAGTGAATTGAGAACTTATTATGATGACTCACATGTTTTACCTGATATATCTTACTCTCTTATGATTATGATGATTTTATTTGAGCTATGTGAGTCACTTGTTATAGCATGCATGTTTTCTATGAATACTTGTGATATTTGAATTTTGAAAACTTGCACACACACCCATATACTCGGCCCATACTCCATGGTACTGACCCACATATTCGCATGTGGGCTACATTTTCCCTATAATGTAGGTTCAGGTGCTCAGTCCCAGATTTGACAGAGATCTTCCGAGCATATTGATCCACATTTCCTGCAATGGTGATTCCTCATGATCCGAGGACTAGTTATTCAGATTTCCTGTTTTACTTTGAGTTGTTCATTTTATCTCTTGAGTTCGGGTCAGTTGGGGCTTGTCCGAATGTCTCATTGATACGCTGTTTAGTAGAGGCTTGTCAGGCTAGATTGTCAGATTGGTTAGAATTGTCAGACAGTTCGTATTTTGTTATTTTCCATAATTTTCCATATTATAGTACGATATTATTAATGATGTTTAGATGTTTTGATTTTAATGATCTCGAAATAAGCTTGTGATGGTGTAGATGGCTCAAAGGGTTAGCTTGGTGCTACTTGTAGCCTTAAGCACCGTGTGATGCTTCAGGACCCATTTTTAGGTAGTTACAACTTGGTATCAGAGCCTAAGGTTTAAGGAGTCCTAGGGAGTCTGACAAGCCGCGTTAAGTAGAATCTTGATCATCGGTGTGTAGCGCGCCGCATCTATGAACAAGAGGCTACAAGACGTTTTAGGAAAAAGTTATCCCTCTTTCTGTACTCATATCGTTCCAGTGAGCAGAAGCTCAAGTTGAAATCTCATCCTAATCTGTGTCCTCCTTTAATTTTCAGAACATGTCTTCCACCGAAGCTAGTGAGCGAAGTAATGAAAATCATCCAGCTTCTCAGCCCGTTCCGGCAGATCCCTTGGGCGGGCATGTCTCTCACGCAGAGTTCAGAGCTGCTTTCACTACCTTAGCTAATGCAATAACTGCTAAACTAAATTTCCAAAATGTTGTCCTGTTTAGACTTTTGACATACACTCAGCACAATATGGGAGATGAGCGTAGGATGAATCAGGGAGCTAGAACCAATCACTCTACGTTAAGACCAAGGGGTAATAACCGCTCCCAGTTCTATCAGAGATTCTCAGCACCTGTTTTGCTATCAGTTCAGGCCCCAGTATCTAAGTGTAAAAATTTCAGTCGAGGAAGAGTGTCAAACTCTAAGCCACAAGATCGTAAGAAAGGTGTTCTCACTTATCCGCGCTGCGAAGAATATGGTAAGAGCCATAAGGGAGTGTGTAGAGCAGGAAGTGACGTATGTTTTGGATGTGGTAATCTAGGACACCGGTTGCGGGAGTGTAAAATCATATCTCGAAGGGTAGGGATTCGTGCCTGAAGAGTGCCACTTTCGGTACCAATAGTGGTCAGTTCCAGAACGAGCTTTATGCACCTCAAACTACTAGTGTCCTGGCTCTTGCAGCCTGACCAACCCCTACTCAGGGTGCTTCTTCTAGTACTGCTAGCGGTCAACGCCAGAATAGATTCTATGCCTTTCTCTCCCTCCAGGAGAAGAAGGACTCTCCCGATGTCGTTACTGGTATGCTCCGTGTATTTTGGTTTGGTGTTTATGCACTGTTAGACCCTGGGTCCAGTTTTCTTATGTGACACCCCTGGTTGCTATAAATTTTGAGGTGAGTTGTGGAGAGATTCCTGAGCCTATCTTAGTTTCTACCCCTGTAGGCGAGTCAATTATTGCCAAGTAAGTGTATAAGAATTGTCAAGTTACAGTCCTTCATAGATTCATGCTTACTGATCTGATAAAATTGACCATGTAAGATTTCGATGATTATTCTGGGTATGGATAGGCTTCACTCTTGTTAGGCATCCATAGATTGTTGTACCTGTGTAGTTGAGTTTCAATTCCCTGGCGAATCAGTTTTGAGTGGTTCAGGAGCTCTGTATCTCCCAAGAGTCATTTCATATCATATCTCAAAGCCAGAAAGCTTGTTTCCAAAGGGTGTGTATTCTCAGATCATTGATTATTGAGTGTCAAGTGTCTATCTTTGGAAAAATATTTTTATCATCGTGTTGATGAAACTTAAATTCTAGTGAAGCCGTGTGGGGCTCTTTCGATTCACTAGCATAGTTGTCTTGTCATTTGTCTTAGTTTCTTTTTGAAAAGGCAAAAAAAATCAAAGTCTAGTGAAGCCGTGTGAGGCCTATTTTGATTCACTAGCAACTTGTTGTTTATCTTGTTGTTCATCTTTTTTTTTCCCGTGCCGGTAGGAAGTTTGGGTGTAGAGGTGTAGCGTCAAGAAAAGGTGGTAAGAGTGATTTATGGAATGTATATGTAGCCGAGTCGTTGTATGCGATTGAGTTATTAATCAAGTGGTATGGCCTTGTGTGTTGGTTTAGTGGAAGGTCGAGGAATAGAGTTGTTAGTTAAGGTAAATTGTTGTTTTCTGGAAGTGTGAAAAGGGTTGTTGATGGTGTTTGTTGTGCTAGAAAAGTATAGATTATTGATGAAAGTACTTGCTGGTTGAGAGATGCCAATTTAGGTCGCAAGAGGGAGTCTGGTTGGAACTTATAGAGTTACGAAAGAAGTTTAGATGTATAAAAAAAGTATTTAGTGATGAAATGTGGAGGAAGGAGGTGCTAGCAAGTCTTAATAAGATAGATCATAGGATGGTGATTGATCATTATCGTTATGAGGTTTTAGCGGACTAGTGTTTTCAGATGTTTGGCGTGTAAGGATATAGTGTGAAGTTATGGTTAAATTATAGCTAGAACTAGACACTAAGTTTAAATAGTAGATGATGAGCAAGATGGATATAATGAGTGGTTTCTTTGTGATGCTCATTGTATGAGAGTGATCTAGTAGGCTTGAACAGTGTATGCAAGAGCATACGTTTATTTGGGTCGTAATTAAGTATGATGTTGTATGTATGATGAGGATTTTGTCCAAGGTGTTATGGGGTTGCACGATTTCCAAGTTAATAAGTGGTTGCGTATCATATGACGACTATTGGGGGTATAGAGAGATGGGCTGTAACTCAGAAGGTGGTATTAAGAGTTGTTTTTATGCCTTCAGGTATAGTCATTTGAGATAAGTACTATTATTCATAAGTATTGTTATATCTAGGACTCTAGAGAAAGTGGTTGCAGTTCGACTAAGAGTTTATATACGGGCTCAAAGCCCTAGAGTGATGGTTTGAATTTAAGGGGGAGATGGTAGAACGAACGCCCAAGTCAAGTTTTCAGATTCTAATAGATGTACCAGTAAGTTGTAAAATGGATGTTGGAATGAATGATGCCCGACCCATCCTTAATTCTGTATTTTCAGACATCCCAATACCTACTCATGCCTTACATTTCAGTTCCATGATCATAACTCATGTTCGTGCATATCATAAAGAATCATGTACGCTCCTAGTTCCAGTCCATTCAGCAGTTGGAATCACATTCCATAAGTTATGAAGTCCAAATTCAGGTCATACAACTCATGACTATTGTACTTAAGTTTTGTGGTATGTTCAGTCCAAATACTCAAGCAATACCTTTGTGATCAAGTGAAATCGGATTTATATAGTGCATGTCCCTAGACTAGACCTCTTTGATGAGTCTATGATATTAATTACTCTATTCCTCAAGCCTCAATCGAGTGTAAAGTCGTACATATTATTTCTTCATTTTCAGATCCTCATTGTTGACACTTAATTTTGACTCGCCCTTTTTACCTTTAATTATTTTTCCGATGCTTCTTGGCTCTAAATAATTTATAAAAAAAATTTAATTAAACAAAAATAAGATTTGATATTTTTGTTTCTATTTCTTCAAGTCTTAATAAAAAGGATTTTTTTTTTTTAAATTATTTTAATTGAATTCAATTAAATATTTTAATAAGTAATATATATATATATATATATGTATGTATGTATATATATATATATATGTATGTATGTATATATATATATGTATGTATGTATATATATATATATGTATGTATGTATATATATATATATATGTATGTATGTATATATATATATATGTATGTATGTATATATATATATATATATGTATGTATGTATATATATATATATATGTATGTATGTATATATATATATATATGTATGTATGTATATATCGTTTGGTATTCGCATTTTTTAAAACTTTTTGGGCAGTATTGTGATCTTATATGTATATTTTTATTACCCAAAATATGTTTTTATAAGATGTACGTTTTTTTATTATATTCTTATTTTTATATATCTTATTATATTCTTATATATATACGTATATATATACGTATTTTGTTAATAAGAAAGTCAAAAATTTTAAGTTAGATGTCTGTACGAATTATGTTTGTAAACTAAAGAATAATTTTTTTAGGATATCAAGAGCATCGATAAATTTAATTTCGATGAAAAAGAGTATTTGGGCTAATAATAATCCCAGTTTTTTTATTTTATTTTATTTTTCACCCGAACCCAACTCTTATTTTATAAATTTCAGCCAAGAACCCGGATACCAGCCCGAGTTAGTATAATTTCTATGCTCGCTTCATCATTCCGCCTTAGCAAATATAATCTGACCCGATCTGTCGATTTATTTTTGAATCCAAGGGATCTCAAATTTTCAAATGTTGATATATATATATATATGTATGTATGTATATACATTATAATTTTCCTTTTTATATATAATTTTTGATTTTTTTTTTTTATATATATATATATATATTATAATTTGCCTTTTTATATATATTTTTTGAAATTTGAACTGTTCCGATCAAATATCAAATGGATCAAAATAATCACTTCTCAGTTAACTCTTATATTTATCCATCATATAAGATTTATAATTTATTTTTATTTGTTGTTTATTTATTATTTTATTTTATATATATATTGAAACATGGACCGTCCGATCAAGCGATCAAACGGTCCACATTTTAGTCAAATAAACAGTACAAATAATTAGTTGTATCCCTTTCCCAAATTCAGAATCACGTGAAGTCTCTTCCCCCAAAGGTCATCGACCTTTCCCATCCGCCTTTCCCAAAACACACAAAAAATTTCAAACTACTTTCTCATCTTCTTCTTTCTCCTCAACAACCCCCCCCCCCCCCAAAAAAAAATACCGCAACCCTAATTACCATAGTCTGCGGCGATGACAGATGTAGATACCGCCCCTACCTAAGATTATTCCCAAAACAACCCTTCCAACCCACAAAACCTTCGGAAGACAGATAATCAGTCCTAAATCTGTATAACAACGGAAAAGGGACTTAAAATCGCCATTAAATCGCCTGAAAAGTGGAGATTCGAATTCAGAAAGAGATTTCAAGTTTCAAATCGACTAGGTGGTTTATTTTGAGTTTCGAATCCGGATTTTCAAGTCCGGATTCCCTTATAAATTGAAGCCTTTCCATCTCCATGAGGGGGAAAGAAAAAGAAAAAACGGAACCAAAGATTCAAGATTGAGAGAGCAACAAGAATCAGTGAAAAAAAAAGAGTTTTATCTTCGAATTTTCTTCTTCAAGGAAAATTCGAAACAGGTTTCTGAGATAGAAGGAGTTTGATATTGGTTTGAAATTCAGAAGAAAAAGAGTTTCGAGAGTTCTCGCTTCCGTTTTAGAGTGGTTTTTCAAGCTGGTCACTTCGCGGATTCATCCCTTTGCCTCTGTTTGATTTTTTTTTTTCTGTGCGACCCCCTCCCTCTCGTCTAATTTTAGTTACTTGTCCATCTATTTGGGTCCCATTGGTGTGTGGTTTTATTTTGGGATCCATACCGTTGATGTTGTTTTCTTTTTGATTCGAGGATGAATATGATTTTTGATTTTGAAAATTATCTCGCACATGAATGCGCAAGCTTGTAAGTAGGTAGAACATGTTTTTTTTTTCTTAAAAACATACAAATAAAGGAAAGTGGAAAAACTTAGTTGGGAAATGTCGTTTTCTGGAAATTAGAATTGGAAGTTAAGTGATTCTGCTGATGTTGTGTTAATGTGATGGTTTCGTGGCTGTTTTGTTACGTATTAATTTGTTATGGAGAAGGAAGGTGCGGTTGCTATGTTCTCCTTCGAAAAATTAAGGACGTAAATCAACTAGTTTGCAAAATTCATGTGTATCGTTTAGTTTTTTTTTTTTTTTTTCTTTTCCATTTTTCTTTCTCCGCTCAATTGTGCTATAAGGATATGTGAATGAGATTTATTTCGCTTCAAGTTAATACTTTAGGGGGCTGCTATGTTTTCATATGTAGAGGCATATAATTCGGGAGCTATGGATATACCTTGAAAGTTTTCGAACTTAAATGGGGAAGGGAGAATTGTGTTTGATTCATTACGTAAGCGTTTTTCTTATAATCACAATTTGTAAGAACCTTGACTAGATCATATCTGGAAAAGGATGAGAAAAGTTAAATCCTTAATAGAGTACTATCAGAAGGCAGCATTGTTACTGTTTTGAATGTTGCAGGGAGTACAGATTGTTAAGATATAGTATGTTGGTGTTGCAATTTGATGTTGATGTGAGATATATGGACAGTTTCAGTGAATGAATTGAAATGCTAACTTTCTAATCGATTGATAATAATTTTCTATGTGTGGTACCTGATGAATACCCAAATGGTGTCAGATGTGGTTAATGATAGCTCATGTTTTGGTTTACTCTTCTTGCTATGTATTCGGATTTATGGAACAGAAATGATAGGAAGTATAACATTCCTTGAGTAAATGAGCTTAGTAGGACGACTAGCGGAAGTAGTATCGTATTGATAATGTAGTGTTTGTTGGCACAATGCTGATTTGAATCTAATCTTGTGCTTGGGTGCTTTTGTTTCAATGTGCAATAGTGGAAAACAATTCATCGTAGTGCAGGGTAGGATATAGAAAAAACAATCATCTTAGTTTGAGTGGCACATTTAGTCTATTTACTCTCACTGGTCTTTAATAACAAAGTTGGGGGTGATGTTATTTGAGGAACGTTGGTTGTTGGATTCATTTATAAACTTTCTTGGCATTTTAAATCACCGTCCTATCATCTTGCATTTTTCTGTGGTTAAATCTCTTTGCATATTAGGCCCTTGTTAGTGAATCAAGTCATGTTAGATAAAACTCTCTTTATTTTTTCATTATTTCAATCTGTTCGAACAACATAATATTCAATTTCTTTATGCGTTGCTCAACTCCTTTGGTTACGAACTATACTTTGTTGTTCATTCTCTCTATTCCAATTTATTTTTAATTCTTATCTTTCCTTTGATGCATGTGACATTATTGCGAGTCCACTTGGACTCCGTTTTTTCCTCGCATTCAAACTTTGCGCGTCCAAACCTTAACCAAAGTCCCCAAAACGGATACAAAAGGCAAGGCTGTATACGCGTGTATACATAAGATATACACCAGATATACAAAACGCTGGAAAGTACATTCATTGTACCTTAAATCATTTTTTAATATCGTGGTGTTCGGGCTAACTTGTGCGCACCTCAACTTATTCCAAGAGGCACCTGTCATAACCCCCACACACAAAAATCACTAGTAGGTATTAGCCATTTGGTCTAGAGCTAGTTTCTAAGGGGGTCTCTTAAATGGTCCATTACTTTGTTTTCACTTTCCACCTTATCAAGTACTTTGGTTATGGGATTCTTTGATAAAAGAAGTGTATGGTGATGCATCAGCAAGTTTAATGGTTCAAAACAGTTCAGTATACACTTGAGAGGCTACCTTGAATCTACTCTCAATTAATGTGAAGGACTTTATCGGCTATCACTGTTTTGGGTGAGCAATGGGATGAATAAAATATAAGAATAGGTCAAAGTTACAATTTGAACTAATTGAGCTAATAGCAGGGTGGATAAATATAATTTGATGAACTGAGAGTTAACCGTGATATCCCGAGGTTTGGGTAATTTAATTTAGTTATATGTTGTTTATTTCTAAATAAAATATTATTCACTTCTCTTTTCCCTTTTGAGCCCTTTAAAACTTAAAGGATTTGCTTTTTTTTTTCACCACTGTTAGCTTAATGAACCATATGCTATTATTTGCCTTAGGAAGGCTTAATTTTCATGTATTATGTGTCAACTCTCTAGCTGTCCTTTCCTAAAGAATAAGAGCGCTTTACTTGGAACATTTCGGTTATAGTTTTAGCTCTAAAATAGTTTTCTTGTTAAATTCATTGATTTCCATAAGTGACGTATCTCTAATGAGTAATGTTCATTTATATTCTTAATTAAGTCATAATATTGTATAATCGGTTCCTAATTTCATCATTTTTCTATTTCATGTGAACTCGGGAGCTGGAGTTCCGCAGTGGAACTCATCTTTGACCCAAGCATCGGGTCAATCGTCGCTAGGATTGCAAGAGCCTCGGTGTCGCAAAATTAGAAGCCCAAACTCTTAAATGGAGTCTAGTATCTCTTATCTTCTTTAAATTTAATGTATACTTGTCATGTTGAATTTTAGAATGATACTAACTCTTGTTATTGATTTTTTTAAGATAACTTTACTTAATTGTTACATTTATGGTATCTTGTTATTTGTCGATCCTTTAGAAGTAGTTTTAACATTCCGACTTTCGCAAATAACTATCGCTAAGGAAAATATACTTTTATCATAATCGACTAATTCTTTTTGAAAAACTCATTACCGATATCTTAAATGAGATTAGCATAACAACCTTCACATTTTCTTTAAAATATAACAAAGGATAAGAATAAATAAAATTTCAGTTTTAGAAGTTATTAAAATTTTATATTTTCCCCAAAAAGAATGAATTTATCAACCTTAACTTTTTCGGTATATAATTCTAATGTTCAAGCTATTTTATATTTTAATATTCATTCGGGTTTTCAATTTTCGGTAGATTAGAAATGCAAGGTATATATATTCATCCGCTATCACGTACAAGGTATATCATTTCATACAATAATTATTTTGTTACTATTATCCACAATTAATATTATTAATATTATTATTAATATTATTATTGTCATATCGAAACTATCGTCATTATTTTAATTCATTATTATCATTATTATTATTATTATTATTACTACTATTATTATTATCATCATAATTGTTATTGCTATCACTATTACTTTTCCATATTTTCCACACATCCATAATCCAACATTCATTTTTCACCCTTTTGAAAGTACGTTTCACAAATAAATTCTCATGCCATAAGATACTTTATTTACTCCATAAATAATTATAGTTAACTATTTAAATTCACATATCTCTCCAATTTCTCCTATAGAATTACAAGATTTTAAATTTTATAATATTATCACCCTTTTCATACTTAAAATGCATGTATATTTTGCGATAACTGCATTACTTTCTTTGTACGTGGTAGCACCATGTTTGATATACTTTAAATTTTCTTTTGAATAATAAATAATAACAAAGTTTTCTTATCACCATTTTAAGCAAATGACAAAATAATATTTTCCTAAACTAAGTATAAGGACTATCTTCGGATAGGCTCTGAGGGGTGTCTAACACCTTCCCCTCGAGTGACCAAAACCCTTACTCAGAATCTCTAAAACGTTTCGATAGACTAGAACAGAGTTTTACAGTAAAAAAATAGTTTTTCCTAATTTTTCCTAAGAGTTAGGTGGCGACTCTAAAAAATAATTTTTTAATCCCAAGAGTCACGACACCCCACCATAAGTCGTGTGTTGTTTCGATCGGTTCGAAATAGGGCTCGACACTCATATCCTAATCTTTTAGTTACTTTCCTTAGTCAAGATAGTGGGGGATAAATAATTGTGTCGGGAGGAGAGTAAGTGGTCCCTGTTGATGAAGATGGTTGTATGCTCATTTTAGCTAAGACTGTAAGTGCGAAGTAAGGATTGAGGCCAAGCTTTTGGTACATGTCATAGTTATTTGAAGTTTTATGTGATTATGTTTGGGAATATTGCCGTGCCTTGGTTCATGTGGGTCTACAAGTAAAGGGAGAATGAGGTGGAGTTTTGTGTATGACTGGGTTGGTTGATAATGCTTCATGTGTGTTTTCCGAAGAATTGAGTAGTGTGTGTGCTAATGTCAGGGATGGGGTTATTAGGAGATATGAGAAAGATGCTTTAAGGGTGGTGTTTAGAAGTGCATGTGTGGTTATAAATGTAGGATTGAACGTTATGCTTGTATATCTGAATGGATGCACTGCAAGTTAGTAGATGTCTAGTATGAGGTTGAATGTGGTTGTTAGAGTGGTAATAAGAATTATGCGTGAGGTGAGGAGTTGCGAAATGCAGAGTGTGTTGGATTCATTATTCAGACTAGTATTATAATGTTATGTGGCATATCTTATGAGTACTTTGAGTTAGGCTTGAACATGGCGAGAGAATTTAGTTCAGTTCAGACACTAGTAGATGCATTTGTGAATGCCATGTGAGAACAATGAGTTGAATCAGATACTATAGTATTTACAGAAAATAGTATGGTGGAGGGAGTGTTGCTAAGTGTGAAAGTAAGGAGTTCTATTTCCTAAGGCCTAGTAAATCTATCCTAGTTTATGATGTATGAGTCTTTGTCTCTAGCGGTAGGGTTGTATCGATGCTATGATTTATTTGCTCCCTAATATTATTTGAATTTATTAGAAGGAGTGTTGGAACAATACCCCTGTCGAGATCCTTGATTTCCAATCCCGAAGACTAAGGGACAAGGAAGTTCCCTTGGTCGAGGGTTGTGGCAAAATAAGTCTATTTAGGGTACAACTTGGGAAAAACCGAGGCATATATGTGATCCAAGTACCCGCACCTATTTTTCGCAAGCTCCGATCAAGCCGAAGGTACCGTTCTTCTCTAAATCATCCCTTTTATATTCAAAGTTGCAGTAGTTCAACTGTTATTTCTTATTGTTCAGCTGTTATGTCGTGAGTTTATGCATTTTATGTTGTATCCGGAGTTTAGAATGAAGTGGAGATGAGCTTAGTAAGTTACCTCAGTTGTATACCCTTCGTTTCCATTTTATTCTTGGCATATCAAGTGTCATTCGAGGACGAATGTTCCCAAGGGGGAGATAATGTAAGACCTCGGAAATTTTTCGTGTCGTTAAAGACTTCGAAATGAGTCAAGTTGAGCTTAACACTTAGAAATTTTATCAAGTGTTCCAACACTTAATCATTTTTCTAGCCTAGAATCTTTGTTGAAGTATTTCGTGACCTTCCCGACCTTCATTTCTTGAAATTTTTATTGTGTTGCGATGGGGCAAGGTCGTAGTATGTTCTGGGTGAGTTTCGGAATTTTTGGACACCGTTTAGGGCATGTTTGATTTTCAAAACAGTAGCATCATGCGATATGCATGCATAGCATGGTCCAGTGCGGTGCTACGGAGCATGCGACGCACGCTTCATTGCGGTGGGATGGAGCATGCGACGCATGGTCCATCGCACGCCTGGAAAATTTTTCAGCATTTTGTCCGTCTCATTAAGGGCATTATGGTATTTTCCCCACTCCCCTATCCTCTCTAACACGGGATTAAATCCCTACAACACCAAAATATCATCACTTTCATCCAAATTGACCAAGAACAAAGCTTAGGGTTTCTATAGAGAAGTCAAGAGAACTCGTGATTCAACCGTAACTTTTCAAATATTTTTGGATATTCGGAATCCCCGTTCCGAGGGCTCCAAGAAGCACCCAAAAATTTCGTGAATAGAGTTTCGGAGTAGAGAGTTCATTCAACATCTCCAATCTTGAGGTATGTTGGGTTTTTCAACAAGAACACCCTTTCGTTCTTGTGCCCAAAAATATTTTTCTTTCACGAAGTTATGGATTTTATATGTTTTATTCTGAATTTGAAGCATGAATTTATATCCTATATTGATTCTCATGATATTATGGCATTTTCGATATTTTAGAAGTGGAATTATATGAGAACAATGATATTTTGTGCTTAAAGCTGAAATTTCCAGATTTTGAAGAAATTTATATATGTTTATGATGTAAAGCTTGAATCTTGATAAGTTTTAATGTGATATTGAGACATGGGTTTTGAACTCTATTTGAGATTGTTGTTTTTGAGAAATCATGTGTTATAAACACCTTGAATTTGAATGATTTGAGATGATAAAGAAGCTTTGACCTTTCGGTCTTAAAAAGGGGTTGATTTTGAACCCGAGATGAGAAAAGAAATCCACTTTTATTGATTTATTATGAAAGGGGTAGCATGATGGCCCCCGTTGTGAATTTTTGAACTGTTTTATGGTAGATTTTCTTTTGAAAAGATCTGCGCTAAGTCCGAGAGTAGTCTTTAGCACCGAGCGGGAGGTATAACGGGTTTGGTACTTACCTAGAACTAGTGTTCGGATTGATAATTTAAGGTCCGACTCCGATGGCAAGGAATAGGGCGACTCTCCCCAACGTGCGTAGAACGTTGGACTTCATGTAGCTCACATGGTTTATGTCGGTTATGAGAGACTCCCAATGTGTGTGTGTGTACTCTTCTATCTAAGATGAAAATATATTCGCTTGAAAGACTGAGTTTGAGAAAGTCGTTGTTTTTGAAAGATTGAAAGGATAGATTCTAAAGAGAATTATTATGAGATTTGATTGCTTTGATGATTTGAAAATGAGATGAAAGTGAATTGAGAACTTATTATGTAGACTCACATGTTTTACCTGATATAACTTACTCTCTTATGATTATGATGATTTTATTCGAGCTATGTGAGTCACTTGTTATAGCATGCATGTTTTCTATGAATACTTGTGATATTTGAATTTTGAAAACCAGCACACACACCCATATACTCGATCCATATTCCATGGTACTGACCTACATATTCGTATGTGGGCTACATTTTCCCTATAATGTAGGTTCAGGTGCTCAGTCCTAGATTTGACAGAGATCTTCCGAGCATATTGATCCACATTTCCTGCAGTGGTGATTCCTCATGATCCGAGGACTAGTTATTCAGATTTCCTGTTTTACTTTGAGTTGTTCATTTTATCTCTTGAGTTCGGGTCAGTTGAGGCTTTTCCCAATGGCTTATTGATATGTTGTTTAGTAGAGGCTTGCCAGGCTAGATTGTTAGATTGGTCAGAATTGTCAGACAGTTCGTATTTTGTTATTTTCCGTAATTTTCCATATTACAGTACGATATTATTAATGATGTTTAGATGTTTTGGTTTTAATGATCTCGAAATAAACTTGTGATGGTGTAGATGGCTCAAAGGGTTAGCTTGAGGCTACTTGTAGCCTTAAGCACCGTGTGACGCTTCGGGATCTATTTTCGGGGCGTTACATCACCACCCCTACCCCTACCCTTTAAACCCCCCTCCCCAACAAATTTGTTCAATGAAAGAGAGAATAATATACACCCAGCTATACAACTGTACACATATAGAACATCCTCCATTTTTATACAATACAACATATACACACACAGAGGGGAGCACAATTCACGCATACACCTACACACACCAACATACATCACTCACAGAATAGAAAAAAAGAGTTGTGATAGCTCTGGCGACTCTGTTGGGGATATTTTCTGAACTCGAGCTTATTTTGGAGTTATATCGGCTTAGTTTGATACTATGGGTGTATAGATGTTGTTTGTGTTGTCGTATGTGTTATCGTATTATCATTGTTGACTATCTACATGTTACATGTTTATGGCATTTCTTATGTGCTACCTCTTTATATAGGTAATCATGTGCATAATCTGAGTTATTTTTTTCCGCAACAAGTTTCGTAGTACACGTGTGTACACGACCTGCAGTTGAGTCACCCTTATTTTAGAAGGAGGAGCCGTCGGGTGTATGGAGTGGGTGGTAAATTCCTGCAGCCACTATCGACCATACGTTCCCCCGAACAGCCTTGTTAGTGTACCCTAGTGTAGGTCAGCCTTTAAGTCATGCTTATCTGCATCATATTGAGATATAGCGGAACCCACGCAGCCCTTTGTAGGAAACTCACCTTTAAAGCATTCCTACGTGCTAAATGTTGCATCTCTGAGGGTAACGTGGTCATTTGACGAACTGATTTGGGGAAAGAATGTGTTAGAAGTAAAGTACGTAGGCAAGAAAATGTTAAAAAAATGAAAAAAAAAAAAGAGAAAAGAAAAGGTGAAAAAAAAGAGTTTCGTAGTTTTAGAGTTTTTTATGGCTTTTGTTTTTCACAATCCAAAAATTCAAAAAGATTTTGTTACCTTCTGCATTTATTTTCTCAAAAAAATAAATCAAAAAGATGTTTACCTTTTGCACTCATTTTCTCAAAAAATAAAAACATCAAAAAGATTTTTCTTTAGTTTCTTTAGTAGTCATTACAACAACAACAACAACAAACCCAGTGTATTCCCACCTAGTGGGGTCTGGGGGGGGTAAGATGTACGCAGTCCATACCTCTACCTCTAAAGAAGTAGAAAGGCTGTTTCCGATAGACCCCCGGCTCAAGACACGAGATACCACACAAATACATAGTAAAGCACAAAACAAGATTTCATAACATAAATATGGCACCCACAAGTAATAAAAAACAGAGAAAAGCACACAGATTCATAATACAACATGGAACAAGGTATCATAACAAGAATAATACCCCCACTAAGTAATTCCCTACACTAGCGACCCCAAATGGCCCTAGCCTTCTGCCCTAATTCGCGTCCTCCAGATCTTCCTATCTAGGGTCATGTCCTCGGTGAGCTGTAACTGCTCCATGTCCCGCCTAATCACCTCACCCCAGTACTTCTTCGGCCTACCCCTACCCCGCCTAAAACCATCCAACGCTAGCCTCTCACACCTACGAACTGGGGTATCCATGCCCCTCCTCATCACGTGTCTGAACCATCCCAATCGGACTTCCCGCATCTTATACTCCACTGGAGTCACACCAACCTTCTTCCTGATAGTCTCATTTTTTAGTAGTCATTCATAATTCAAAATTTTGAGAAAAAAAAAAGATATTTCTTCATAAGAGCTTTTTATAAAAGAAAATTTCAAAAATGGTAGAAGTTTGTACATTTCATATAATAAAAATACCAAAAAGATTTTCTTTCATAGTTGTTGGCGTCAGTTTTATGTGAAGTGTCGAATTGAAAACTCAAAAAAGATTTTATTCGTCTGTCTTTGGTCATGTTTCTTTAGTTAGGGTTAATATGCTAGTTAATCTTTAATTGTTCAATCTGGACGAACTACGACCCCTGATTCTTCTCTCTCAAGAGTGAGATACGTAGGCAGCCTATTGTGGGTTCTGGGATCTTATTTAAAAAATTAAAAAAAAAAGATTTTCTTCACTCTTTATTAGAGTAGGTGTCATATATATATCTAAAAGAAAACCACAAAAAGATTTTTATTTAATAGTTTCAAGTTTCATTTTCGTATGAAATTCAAAATTGAAAACCCCAGAAGTTTTTTCTTCGATAATCACAGGTTTCATTTTGTTTAAAAATCTAAAATATTCAAAAAGATCTTCTTCACTCTTCAGTTAGAGCAAGTGTCATATACATCTCTAAAATAAAACCACAAAAAGATAGTTTCAAGTTTCATTTTCGTATGAAATGCAAAATTGAAAACCCAAAAATATTTTCTTTGGTAATCATAGATTTCATTTTGTATAGAGAAGTTAAAGCTGAAAATTCAAAAAGATTTCGTCAATTCTTTTGACAAATTGTTATTTTCTTTTATTCTTAAAGTTTCAATAAAAGAAAAAAGAAAGAAAAAAAGAAGAGTTTAATTGACCATTTTGGCAAGACTCCACAAACTACGCACACCTGATTCTCCTCTCTTGGGAGTGAGATACGTAGGTGCCCTTCTTGGGTTCGGTGATATTTTTTTTTTTTTTTTAAAAAAAGGTTTTGCGAAAGTGTTGAACTCTAGTATATTTGTTATCTCTTGTTCAGTTAGTCTAAGGTGGTTGATTTGTGGCATTTTGGCATTGTAGTTGACTCTTCACATAACACCAAATCCAAAGGGTTAGTTGTGTCCAACAATGATATAGAGAGTGATATCATGGATCAAACAAAGAGTCATGAAAATGAGAGTTTGAAGCAAGAGATTAGGAGACTAAGGCAATAAATGATAGAAATGCACCAAGCTTGGTCCAGTGGGTTGCCTTCCCCTCCATTTTCCACTATTGACCCTATAAATACCTCGAGTTTTCCATCAAAATCGCAAATCTTGTTTCCTACTGTTGTTGATGCACTGCAACATGACTCAGAATTCACTCCAAGACAAAAGCATCCAAATACTTCCACCACTCTTTCTCTAGATCCTCTACATAAGTCTACTACATTCACAACACCACATGTCGTCTGTGATTTTATTGCTCAATCCTCTACTGAGGTTTCTACATTGGCTAGTCGCCCAACGGTTGTGCTTCCTCATACTGCTAGTAGACCTATGTTCAATACTCTTGGTGATCATTGCTATACTCCTGAGCCTAATTTTAAGTTAACTGGACCACCAAAATTTCTTAACAAGAAGCCTAGTGTGCCAGAAGAGCCAGAGAAAATGGTTGGGAAAATAAAGAGTGCAAAAAATGCTATAAAAAATTCTCTAGGACCTGCGGGTAAAGAAGATATTTCATACAAAGATTGGGCATGTCTTCAAGTGTTAACCTTCCTCCAATCTTGAGATGTCGAATATTGTGGAGCAAGATGGACATGAGGAATCCATGAAACATTTGGGACAATATTGCAATCAAGTAAGGAAAATTGAAGGGAAGAAGAATGAGAAAGATGCAGCTGTTATTATAGTTGGACAACGAGCACGTCGAAGAAGATCAGGTCGTCGTTACCCTCAATCTTAAGCCTAAGTTCATATCGAAGCTCTCTGTAATCCCTCCCAAAATCTATTATACTCCATTTCCCTACCTCCATATCTAGTATATTGCGCACAACCATATGTTTAACTCCATTCTTACTCACAATAGTGCACACCAACTCCTCAGAGTCATCCTCCAACTCCACAAACATACCAAAGACCTTCTAGGCCCAATTATTTATTCAATCCAAACAATGAAATGAGGCAGAAATTGAGGGATACCTTTACACCAATTGGAGAGTCGTATGCCAGTTTATTATAGAGATTGGTACAGTGGGGCATTATCACTCCTCTCCTTGGGTATACTCCTAACCCATACTTAAAAAGTTTTAATCCTAATGTACGATGTGCATATCATTCTGATGTTCAGGGTCATAGTATTGAAGATTATCGTTCTTAGAAAAGAGAAATAGAAAAGATGATTCAAGATAAATCAATTATGGTGCAGAACATTGGTAGTGAGGAAAGCTCCAGTCATGCTGATATGTAAACCAGTGGCTAAGATGTCAAGCGTAGCAATTGGAAAGTCACTCCTCTCCTTACTAGGAAGGGGTCTGGTAGTTTGTTTTATTTTGTTTTCTGTTATCCGAATTATTTTAGGGTTGTATTTCGGGATCTATCTTGATTTGTTCCTTTGTCATTTATGTTCAAACCCTTCTATCTTTTATTTCAACTAAATAGAATGTCTCTTTTCCCTTTGTTTTTTAAATATGTGTTGTTTGTTTGTTTCCTTTACATAGTACATTTTATGTTGGCTCTAGTGATATGACATGCCTGCGAAATTTTTAGCTAGATATTAAAATCCAATTTGAGCATGAACTTTGAATCAGAGGGCTAAAATTGGAAAAAAGACATTCGAGAAATTGATAAGAGTCTTGACACTTTTGGTGACCATGTTCAATCCTTCTTTCAAAATTAAGGAAATTATTTTGAGAATTACAAGAATAACTTGGCCATTAATTGAAAGGCACTTCTTAATTAGGTAAAAAATATGCGATCCTATATCAAGAAGAACAGAAAAAAATCAATTCCATGAAAGCATGAGTCCTTCAATATGAGGGATGTACAACAAAGGTGGAGTTGTATGTTTGACAAGTGTAGAAGAAGAAGTGACACACATGCTCAGTTAAAGTTAGTGTTGTTAAAGTGTCACAAATGATCTTCATCTTTCACTTCATATTGCATGATGTGTACTTGCATTCTCAAGGATTGATATGACGAAGGTATTTCATTCTGCTATCCAAATATTGTGTCATCTTTTGTTTACCCCATTTGAGCCTTAGTGTTATTTTCTTTCATACCCCTCTTTTGAAATTAAGATAAAGCCAACAAAGCTCAAAAGAAGTGTGGAGCAAAACAATAGAGTCAGAAAAATTTCAAAATAAAAGAGGAAAAAGAAAAATAAGTACAAAAAAGAAAAAAAGAGAAGAGTGCCAAGAAAAATAGAGTCAGAAAAGGTCTCAAAGAGAAAAAGAGTCAACAAAAGAAAAAACAAATCAGAATCAATCAAAAAAGGTTGTCAAAACTATGTGTGACATGATTCTCCTCTCTCAGGAGTGAGATACGTAGGCTGCCCTACTCAGAGCTTGGTCTAACCAAATAAACAATTTAGAGTCATCCAGCCAAAAGAAACTGGGGCATGAGTTAATCCTCATTGTTTGAGTCGATTCCAAAAGTTGTAAGTCCTACCCCATTTCAAGTGTCGTTTGGGCCTCATGTCAACTTTTCTTTCTAATCTTATCCAAAATCTAAGTTACAACCAAAGAAAGACCTTCAGATCAATTTTGAGAATGTTAAGGGTAAACACGCAATGGATATGGTGACACATTTTGGGAACTCTTCTTCCTCAGCATAAGGAATCAGGAGGGAAATGAAAATGAGAGTCTTATTGGTAAAAAACCTGACGGGCACTGAAAGGCGATGGTAAGTTGAGAGAGATAAAAATGAGAGAGTATTATCAGTGAAAACCCTCACGGGCACTGTAAGACGACTGTAAGTTGAGAGAAATAAAAATAAGAGAGTCTCATTGGTGAAAACCCCTTACGGACACAATAAGGCAATGGTGAGCTAAGGAAAAGAAAATGAGAGAGACTTGTTGGTGAAAATCCTTCAAGGCGTCACTAACCGAATGAGGTTTCCGAATGCAATTGGCCCGAGGAAGTAACTCTATTTCAGGGCCATTAACTCAAGAACAATTGGTAGAAAGTTTGAATGAAAAGATCAAGCAGCTTAATCCAAAATGCATGTTTTAATCATTAGAGTTGACTATCATTTTCAGGTAAGTTTTTCTTTTCTCTTTTTCAAATGGGGACATTCATTTTCTTCTCTTTATTTTTATTTTAATTGAGTCATTTATCCGGAAAAAAATTGTTGTCATTTTTCTCTTGTCTTTGAGTCAAGTCCATGTCAAAACAAGTGAGAAAATATTTTAAAACTGGTTACCAACTTCTTCAATTGCACAAAGCAAGACAAAAGGCCAGCACATGAAAGAGACATGATTGTGAGCTTAAAAAAGGCATGCAAAAAATTTCTTTTCAACAGACAAGTCCGGGAACTTGTGAAAATACCAAGGTTCAAAGGGTTTATCTGAAAAGCATGGCAAAGTAGAGATACTGTGTTTGTTTCAAAGTCACCCTTAATAATCTGAGTTTGGGTCAATGATGCAGCAAGACAATGACATATACTAATGGCAGGAAGAAAGATTAATGGGACAAGTGCAAGAAAAATCTCCCAAAAGCCAAAGCCGCGAGCCAAACACCCTATTTTAAACTCACAAGTTTTCTTTGTATGAAATAGGAAAGTTGCTACCTTCTAATCAAAGGTTTCAAAGCGCAAATATCCAGAGGCGCAATTCCTCACTTCTACAAATGTAGGAAGCAATTTTGCTGCATAGGTTTGATAGTCAAATCATGATAAAAATTCATCATCCTATATTCTTCGGAGATACACTTCCTTGTCCAGGTATTTCAGTTTTCAATTGCTAGGTGATACACTTCAGAAATTGAACCTTCACTCCTAGAAGATGTACTTTCTAGTCGAGTCATTCCATTTGACTCCTAGAAGATATACATTCTAGTTGAGTCATTACCCTTGAATCCTAGAGGATGTACCTTCTAGTCGAGTCATTACTCTTGATTCCTAGAAGATGTACTTTCTAGTCGAGTCATTCCCTCTGACTCCTAGAAAATACACTTTCTAGTCGAATAATTCCAATTAACCCATAGAAGATGCATTTCCTTGATTGGGGTTTTCAAATAGTTATGATGTAACTTTCACAAAAATCCTCTGATCATAAACTGGGGCAAAAATTTAATTCCCATTGTTTGGAACTTTACTTTTCTAAAAAGTGAAGCCTTTCTCTATCATAATATTTGTTTCAGATAACACTTGTTCTAGTTCTGAAATTGAAAGTCAGGAGCCCGCCTGAAGAATAGAGTAATGAACTAGCAAGTCAGGAGCCCGCCTGAAGAATAGAGTAATGAACTAGCAAGTCAGGAGCCCGCCTGAAGAATAGGGTAATGAAATGGCAAGTCAAGAGCCTGCCTGAAGAGTAGGGTGATAAAATGGCAAGTCAGGAGCCCGCCTGAAGAATAGGGTAATGAAATTGCAAGTCAGGAGCCCGCCTGAAGAACAGGGTGATGAAATTGCAAGTCAGGAGTCCGCCTGAAGAATAAGGTGATGAAATAGTGAGTTAGGAGACCACCTGAATAATAGGGTAATGATTGAAAGTCAGGATCCCGCCTAAAAAATAAGGTGATGAAATTAAAAGCCAGGAGCCTTCCTTAAGAACAGGGTGATAAAATTGAAAGTCGGGAGCTCACCTGGAGAACAGGGTGATGAAATTAAAAGTTGGGAGATCACCCAAAGAATAGAGTGAGAAATTTAAATTCGAGAGCTCGCCCGAAGAATAAGGTGATGAAATTGAAAGTTAGGAGCCTGCCTGAAGAACATGGTGATGAAATTGCAAGTCAGGAGCCCGCCTGAAGAACAGGGTGATGAAATGGCAAGTCAAGAGCCCTCCTGAAGAATAGGGTGATGAAATTGCAAGTCAGGTGACCTCCTGAAGAACAGGGTGAAAAAATAGAAAGTCAGGAGCCCGCATGAAGAACAGGGTGATGAAATTGCAAGGCGGGCTTGAAATTGCAAGTTAGGAGCCTTCCTGAAGAACAAGGTGATGAAATGGCAAGTCAGGTGACCGCCTGAAGAACACGGTGATGAAATAGAAAGTTAGGATCCCGCCTGAAGAACTGGGTGATGAAATGGCAAGTTAGGTGCCCGCCTGAAGAACACGGTGATGAAATAGTAAGTCAGGAGCCCGCCTAAAGAATAGGGTGATGAAATAGCAAGTCAGGAGCCCACTTGAAGAATAGGGTGATGACATTGAAAATTAGGAGCCCTCCTGAAGAACAGGATGATGAAATTGCAAGTCAGGAGCCCACTTGAAGAACAGGGTGATGAAATAGAAAATCAAGAGCCAAGGAAAGTTGCATAGATAGGACTTTTGTAATTTCTGTAATCTTTTAACTTATAATTTTTATTTTTGATGTAATAACAGAGCCGTAGACCAAAACCTCGACAGGGCCTCACTCGACTCTCCAACTCGGTATAGTCCCTTCCTTTTCAATCCTGGAACCACCTGGGACTTGAATCCGACATAACTTGGGATAGGTAGGATGCTCAAAATCAAAACTTGGTTGCCCTCCTTCCTTATTTTTCCTTCTTTTGAATAACAGTCAGGACAAAATTCTTCCTCGTTGTCTACCTCTTTGTTTGAAAACACATTGTGTTTACATCCAAAGGGGGCATGATGTAGACACGTAATTTTATCCCTTCCCAAATTATTTTTACCACTTTACCCCCCGTCTTACCACGTACCCTCACCCATTCTAAATTTTTCCTTCAAGGAAACAAATACAATAAATTCATAACAAATTAACACCTCATCCTAACAAATTTAACGAACTCACTCTACTTCTCACATACCTCACCCCTACCCCTACCCTTTAAACCCCCCTCCCAACATATTTTTTTAATGAAAGAGAGAAAAATATACACCCAGCTGTATAACTTTACACATGCAGATCATCCCCCATTTTTATACAATTTAGCATATACACACACAGAGGGGAGCACAATTCACGCATACACCTATACACATTAATATACATCACTTACAGAATAGAAAAAAAGGGTATGACAGTGGCAATAGGTTTGACGTGATGACCACAAATATTACTAAGTCAGTGAACTCTATGTTAATTGCCAAAAGGGAGTACCCCGTGGCATCCATATTCAATTTGACTGCTAAGAGGTTTGGTGATATATTCAGGGAGAGGCGTGTCTACGTCCTCAAATATAAGGATAACAAATTTGTGCCCGCTGTCGAAAAGATCTTAAGGGATAATATGAGTGAGTGTGACTCCTTCTATGTGGAGAACGTAAGCAGGGATGAAAGGAAATTCACAGTGTTCGGCAGTGGTTGTACGGCCAAAGTCGACCTAATGAAAAGGTCGTATTCTTGCAGGAAGTTTGAGCTGGTCAAAATATCTTGCGATCATGCGATGGCCATTTTGCAATTGAAGTACGATGATAATTATGGTTTGAGAGTCTATGATTACTCTTCGCCCGTGTATAAAGTGGAAGATTACCTCCTTGCATATTCAAAATCAATTAATGTTGTCCTTTTGGAATCTGAATGGCACGTGCCACAAGAATTACTAGATGTGAACATTATTCCACCTCTTGCGGTTACCAAGCTCAGAAGGAAGAAAAGAAAATGCATTAAGGGAATGGGCGAGACTTTCAAGTCGAAGAGGAGGAACAAGTGTTCACTGTGCAAGAGACCTAGGCACAAGAGAACCACTTGTCACAACAACAAATCGTATATAGACTTGTATGAATTTGTGTTTTTGTAAGTCATAGCAGTAAATGCATTTTGACAACCCTTCATTGGTCTGATTAATGCCAGCCTTATTGATTTTACTCTATGTTTATTATCAAACTTTTAAGGTATTGCATATATTGTATGTCAGGTCTATTGCTTGTATTCTTTATTTAACACATAGTTTATTATCGATCCCATATAAAGTCTATTAAAAACTCTAAATATCCAAAGGGACAGATGAATAGTTGAGAATTTATTACACATTAAAAAAGTTGTTGCACGTCCACTCACACGTTGAGTCGATTGGGTAAATTCTATCTATTCGATTTTCACCGATTCACACGTCTACCAACCAATGGGCGGGAAGACCAAAGGATTCTATTTTGGTCTATATAAACACCTATCTACTTTACTAAAAATTCATCTTCATCAATACCTAAAATAGAATAAATCGACAAGATGCCAAGCATTTAATTGAGACCAAGAAGGAGGGTCCAGCATAACTATGACCTTCTCCTTCTCCGTAACAACCTAAACCGTCTATTCTATGGTCTAGGATAGGACAAGGAGCACTACCACTACAAACTCCGACAGATCGCTCATTTTTTACAAGCGATTGTGGAGCAGCTCAACATGGACCCCAATGAGATGATCACCCCCCACCATCCCCTTAGTTTAGGTTTTTATTTCTGTTTTTTTATTTTATTTTAATTTCATTGCAATGGGAAGTTTTCATGGTTAGGTTTATGTTAGATGAAAGCTTCTTTATTTTATAGTTTTTGCTTGGGTTTTGCTGTACGGATGTCGTATCATTTCAATGAAGAATGAATGAACTATGTTGTGTTTCCTATATCTGTCTCCTAGACTTGTTTGAATTTGTGCAATTTCCTTTGTTAGAAGATGAATCAAACAATTGTGAGAAGGCATCGATTAATTCATAAATGATAATAGAAAATGAATCTGATATATCCGGAGTTAATTTGTTGTAAATATGGTGTTAAACCATTGCAATGAACTTATGAATGAAGTATTTTCATGTTTCCTGCATTTTCTCCACTTTAATTTTATATTTTTTTTATTTTTTTAATTTTTGCAATTTACCCTGTTAGAAGATGAACGAGACAGTTGTCTGACGTCAAATTAATTCATATATGTAAATGGAAAATGAATCTGGTCTATCCTCGATTATGTTGATTTATACAAAATTAAATGTAAAGTCGATGGGGTTTATTATATATGAAGCTCAATATCTATGCTCGAACATATACATAATCGAAGTGTCTAGTGTATTTCATAGACTGTAAGCCTTGTCAAAAATATACCGCATTAGTTTATTGCCCTTAGTAGCATATTTAAAAAAAAAAGGAATAATTAGTTAATCAAGAAATAAATAATTTAATTTTATGCTATTAAAGAATCTTAAATAAGTCATGTGATCGTATGAGAGTCCACGTAAATTGTAAAAGGTGATCCAGGATGTGCGAGGATGGACTGCGGATGAACAAATAAATACCTCATAACATACTTGTGCTTTGGTAAACATTGCCCTAAGGATGTTGGTTGTTCAACCACAACTCATCACCTCACATCTTTGATCACCACTTTCAATTTATGTGGACTCTCATATGATCACATTACTTGTTTAGGCTCATTCGATTGCATAAAATTCAATTACTTATTATTTTATTAATTAAATAATCCTTTTCAAAATATGTGCTAGTCATGGTCTATAAATATGTGTCTTAGTCTAGTACATTTATTAATGAAGTTATACAAAATATATGCTAGACTATGCTTAGTTTTGTACTCGATCTGATATAGTCTAGCATCGACTGTAAACTACTTCCACAAATAAATAACTAAACTATGATATTTATTCATAGACCATAACTAGCACATATTTTGAGAAGGATTAATTAATAAGAATAATCAATAATTGGATATTAAGCAATTAAATAAGCCTAAACAAGTCATGTGATCGTATGAGAGTCCACATAAATAGAAAGTGGTGATCAAAGATGTGAGGTGGTGATTGTGGTTGAACAAATGAATTCTCCATAATATACTTGTGCTTTGGGTAAACATTGCCCCAAGCATGTTTGTTTTTCATCCACTTCTCATCCTCACAGATCTTTGATCACCTTAGTCAATTTACGTGGACTCTCATACGATCACATGACTTGTTCAAGTTTCTTTAATTGCATAAAATCTAATTATTTATTATTTTATTGATTAAATAATCCTTCTCAAAATATGTGGTAGTTATGGTCTATGAATATGTAGCATCATCTAGTGTGGTTATTAAGGAATTAGCTCTTAGTATATGCTAGACTTTCAATCTATGCGTCATTGTGGCAATCCAGTTATTTTTAGGACATCACACACCGATTGAAATCCATGTCAAAAAATTTTTAACTTGCGGTTGGAAAGGATAATGACAGATGCTCTTTTTTTAAGTGGCTTGACGAAGACTCACCAACGAGCAGCTCATCAACATCAAAATTTTTAGGCTCTTGCAAGTTTCATGTACTACAAAGGCTTCAGGAATTTGAACAAAATAGCGATCTACTTATGGCATTGCTAAGAGAAGCTGAAGAGAAAAGGGATTACTTGAAAGAATCACTAAAAGAAGTCGAAATGGAGAGGGATCAAGTAAAGCAAAGGCTAGTTTTGATCGAGGAAAAAGAGAAAGGCCTAAAAAATTTATTGTATGGTTTGTTATTGTTGTTGGTTTTCTGGAAAGGTGTAATAGGGATATAGAAAACTGAATAAATAGATGTATGGTTTCTTAAATCAATCGTGGGTGTAATCTATAATTAATAGAGAATTATGTCTATGTCTTTTATCATCGACCTCTATAAACCATGATAGTTACTATAAACATATGAATTACTCAATCAATAGTGTTTTAAGTCTATAAATTATAGAGAACAACTTCTACAATGTTTCCAATGAACCACTATAAATTAGGACAATAGCTCAATTGGTAACGCAATGTATTCAGTTGTTTAATCTAACGTGACAATAGAATAAATGAACATTATTTCATCAGTAATTGTCATCATTGACATGCCAAATATATGTAATTCAATTATCCATAAAGAACAAATCACTAAAAAAATCATTAAGAAAATTGTTTGTTCCAAATCTACAAAACTACTTGTTTTCTTGATTGAGTTCAGCAACAATGCCCATCACATCCACTTCTTTTTCTTCATGTTTTTTCTCCTCTTCTTCAACTTCTTGCTTCTTATTTTTCTTCTCTTCTTCTTCTGATGATTTCTTCTTTTCTTCAATATTTTCAACCTCCTGTTCGACCATTAATTCTTCTTCAACTGCCTTCTCATTTTTGTCTTCTTCTTTTGCTGATTTCTTTTCACTATTTTCTTTTGTTTTCTCCTCATTTTCTTCTTCTTCTTCAGCTGTCATCTCATATTTTTCTTCTTCTTCTTCTTCTTCTTCTTCTTCTTCTTCTTCTTCTTCTTCTTTCGCATCTTGTTCATCTGTTGCATTCTCCTCTTTCGTTTATTCTTCTTTCTTTTCTTTTTCAACTTTTTCATCTACAACAGCAATGTCCGTCACTATGGTTGCAAGTTCTTCGAGGTTTACTTTATGCCTGCTACGAGGGGGACTGTCAAGGTGCACTGCATTATTTTGAAAGGATTACAAAAAATATGCAAGAAAATTAAATTGGAAGAGCAAAAAAATTAATTTACCCATATCTTGTTGCTTCTTCTTATTCTTCTCGATTCTCCTCAGCCTCTCATCTCTAAAAAAAAGAAGCAATATCCAGTAGACTTCTCTCGACCAAAGCAACACGCTCGCGTAGGTCATCGTCGTTTAGAAGAGTCTGGTGTAATTTTGAGTCCACTTGAACCAGCATGATCAGAAGCACGTGCTGGACTTGGAAGGCCATCCAAATCTTCGTCTTCATCCGCGACCTCCGCTGATGAAGTCAGGACGGTCATGCCTTTTAACTGTGCATTCAACGCAATGATGGACTTATCCTTAACTTTGTCTGTGTATGGCTTAAATGTTCTCATCTATCTCTGTTCCATCTCACGGACAGTCGGGGTAAGGTACGGGTGCACAATCTATAAAAAATAAAAATAAATTACACGGCATTCACTAATATAATTATATTATTTTTTATTCTTATCATAATAAGAATAATTTTACCTTTGTGTTGTTCCCTTTGTACTTAAATGGGTTTCTTTTCATTATGGTGTCGTACTTCGACGTGTTCCATCTAAAAAGACTGGGAATGGACAGAGGAGAATCCAATGACTTGCCAGCATATCTTCCCAGATGAGAAAATGACTCATAATAAATCAATAACATGGTAGATTATAAGTACCAAAAATGCCCAGGGAAAGCCATATAATGTGTACGATACATTATTTCTCTTGACAAAAGCTTCTTTCTACTTGATCAAATCAATTTTCTTTGTCAGATATCTCAAGGTCAGCCCAAAGGACTCTTTTCCCCATGGATACCCCCCCTCCCCGAAGAATTCTAAATCAATTGCCATCTTGATGAGATCTAAATCCACCTTCTTTGACGGGTCTTTTGCCAGCAGCATCGCATGCACGAACTAAACTAAAGCATACTTCAACTTTTGTTGATTATTCAGCCTATTACCTTTCATCAGGCTAATCAACTTTGCAGCAGTAATGCTCTTGTTCTTCGTCACCTTAAAATGAAAGCATTCTCCATTTTGGACGACTTTGTTCATTTTTTATTCACGGGGATATGCTGAACAATTTAGCCTCGTAATCAAAGAAAATTTCCTTAAGCCAAAACAAGTTGTCTTACCGTTCACACAGAACTAAATTTCATGCAGTTTTTTCTGATTTTTTGTACGTCGCAGCAACATATAATGGACCATCTGTCCATTAAACTTAAAATGTTCTGGGATATCCCTCAAGTGTCCGAAACATGTATTTTTAAAATTAGAATACAATTTTTGTTCAACAAGAATCCATCTAAACTCTCAATACACTGTCATTCTTGCTCTCACAGAAATCTTTGCAGGAAAAGAACCTAGATCATCCATCCAGGTTGTTAGTCCATACGACTCAACGGGGATATCTCTCACACAAATTGGCAAGGATAGGGGATCCTCGTCCCCATCTCCACTATCTCTCCTATCCTCACCTTTTCCGCTATCACTTTCACTTTCTTCTTCGCTTTCCCCCTCGCTTCTACCTTCACTCCCCTCAACATCGTCACTCTCGTGTGCACTGCTTTCATCGTATTCGAAAATATCAACAAGGATTTTTTATTCGATTTTCGACTCCAATTCATCGACTATGAATTTTTCCTCTTGGAAGTTTTCAAAACTTCTTCTACTTTTCGCTTTCTACTGCTAGAAACAGTGGAAACAGGCCTTTTAACTGTTGTATGAACTCTTCTCACCATTTATGATCTACAAAAAAAAACGAATCTGAAGTGGTCGATTTATCGACCACTGGCCTATTAATAAAAACGAAAAAATGCAGCAAAAATAAATTTGTAGCGGTCGATCAATCGACCACTGGTCTATTATGAAAAACGAAAAAACGCCTTACATCAAACATGCAAATCAAGTTCCAACTTCACCAGATATTGGCAGTGCAATTCACAACAATAAGAATACCATTAAAATGGGTCCCATTCAGTGCAAGAAATTCAAAATCAATACGCAATATAAGTACAAAAATTTTAAAAATTTCTACTCATTATCCAAAGTAAAACATGGTTAAACATGCGGAATCGACAATGTTAATTAAAAACACTCACATTTCAACTAATTCAACGAAGAACGGTGCAATTTCTTTAAAATCGAAGATCCCCAACACAAAATGTCATAAAAAAATTACTAAAATGAATCTAAAACTGATCGGGGAAGAACATTAAACTTACCTGACCAAGAGAAACTGAAAAATTTCACCTGAGGAACTAAGAATCATGCAAAAAAAAATTTCGAAAATATTGGAGCTACAATCGGGAGGAGAATTTTGAGGAGAGAGAAATATAGTTGAAAATATTAAATAGTTTTAATAAATATTTGAAAAATAAATAAAGGGGCTCATGTTGTATTTTTTAAAAAGTTGTATACTAAAAATTACACAAATACACAACTTATGTTTTCAATATTACAAAAAAATCCCAACTTCCTAAACATATTACAAAAATTCCACATATACACAGAATGCTATGTATATGTTGGCTATGTTATGTATATTAAAAGGGAGATAGAGTAAAATAATTTAAAAAGTGAGAGAGAGTGTAATTATTTTTAAAAGGTTGGTATTTATGCTATTTCTACTATTTTTTTTTCCAAGTTTTAAAAATGTTAAAGAAGTCAATGACCCCACAATCCTGACCCACTTTTTGACCCTTTTATACCCTAACCCTTAAAAATAAATCATAAAGAAATTTGGTGTCTAACCCTCAAAAATAAGTGTTGAAAGCGGGTACTTTTCAAAATTGTCTCAACAAACTTCCTTCTAATTCATCTAATCTTAAAATTAATTGTGCTGCTGGTGATGACGAACGTGGAAACCATTATCTTGCCACTAATCAAGAATTGGATTGGTCATTTTGTCAAGGATTTGCATGGAAAACATTATACTTTAATCACTTTTGGTGGAATTCAAAGGATAAAATTTTTTATGTGTATAATGATCCAGTACATTGTGTTAATGATGGAAAACTTCCGAAGCTTACAACACAATGTGCGTGGGTGGTGAAGTCAGATGGTTTTTATTTGGGAACTTATATAGGCCCCGGAAAAGTTGAAGATATGTATCGTTATGCTCAATGGTAATCTTGTTTATGTATACTATTATAGTAGCTACAGGCAAAACTTTATGAAAAATATTTGTGGACAATCTGATAAAACGATGACTATTGTATCGACCTCGCTTCAAAATCTGTGGGGAAGTGAAGAAAATTAATTATATTTATAGCATGTGTTTATTACTTACATTTTTTTTTCTTGGTCATATTTTCTTCGTTTTATTTTAGTTGATCATTTTTCTAAAGATGATATTTATTTCAATTTAGTTGTCCCTTTTATGAAATTACGAAAATATTATTCTGTTGTTCCAATACAATTTTAAAATGGAGGGAGTGTATATATTCACAATGTTTTGCTATTGAAAGTCTAGGATTATTTAATGATCTCAACTGAAGTACAAATTGTTGGACTCCAAAGTCAAAATTTGTGGAACTAATCACTAAATTAAAGTACCTTTTTTCTTTATAAAATTGCAGTAACTCCCCTTACCTTAGCAGTACTCATTTTCTCAAAATGGTGGAGTCATTGATCAACATTTTAATAGCAGAAAAAAATGACCTCGACCTTACTTATCACTCCCCTCGACCTTTCAATAGCAGAACATCGTGAATTGACCTCGAATCATATGGTGCATGTTATCAACAAACTTCGTTCTCATTCTCAGACACTGCAAATTCATTGCGCGTCAAAGGATGATGACCTCGGATATCATAATCTTACTACAAATCAAGACTTTGATTGGTCGTTTTGCGAGTTAATTCTCTATTGATTTTTATTCTTTTGTCATTTTTGGTGGGGTTCGAAGGAGAAAGCACTTGATGTGTTTAAAGACCCATATTCATGTGTAGAAGGTTCAGGAAGTCTAAATGTTCTAACTGATCGTAAATGGGAGGTGAAGTCAGATGGCTTTTATTTAGAAGAGTATAATAATGTAAATCACACATATTATATGTATCACTATTTGGAGTGGTCTTAGGGAATTAAGATGTTTGTGCTATTTGTTTAAGTAAAATGAGAAGTGAAAATCCATAATTATTCCCATAATGACTCTCTCCTTGATCAAAATCTTCTTAAAATTATCATAATTAATAACTCCACTTGATCTTTCAACAGCAAAATCATGTTTCATTACTCGAAGTATGAGGTATATGTTTTTAACAAACTTCCTTCCAATGCCTCAAATCTTAAAATTAATTGTGCTTAAGATCAAGATGATGACCTTGGAGACTATTATCTTACTTCTAATCAAGAATTTGATGGTCATTTTGTCAAAGATTTGCGTGGACAACATTATCTTTTTGTCATTTTTGATGGAATTCAAAAAATAAAGTCTTTTGATGTGTATAATGATCGAGTACAATGTGTTAATTAATGATGGAAAAACCAAAGTGCATGGGTGGTGTTTTTATTTGGGAACTTATATTGATTCCGAAAAAATTGAAGATACATATCGGTATACTGGGTAGTCTTTTTTATATATACTTTCATAGTAGTTACAGGTAAGTTTCTATAAAAAAATATTTTATATTTATGAACAATCATATTAAAATGATGACTAATTGTAATACCCGTAAAGTTTCATCCTCGTTTAAGCCTCCGAAATGAGCCATGTTAAGCTTAACACTTAGAATTTTCTATAAGATGATTCAACACTTAGTTTTATTTTGGACCCTTAATCTTCGTTGAATTATTTCGTGACCTTCCCGACGTTCGTTTCTTGAGATTTTTGTTGCGTTGTGATGGGGCAAGGTCGTAGTACGTCTCGGGTAAGTTTCGGAATTTTTAGAAGAGCTTAAGGCTGTGTTTGGGGTGCAATTCCAGTAGCTAAAGGCGCTAGACCCGCGCCGCCCAGCTCTTGCCCCCTCTCTAAGGAGGGCGCCGCCCAGCTCTTACCCCCTCTCTAAGCAGGGCGCCGCCCTGCTCTTGCCCCCTCTCTAAGCAGGGCGCCGCCCTGGTATTACCCCCTCTCTAGGAAGGGCGCCGCCTTGCCTAGGGCGCCCGGTCAAAATCAGCAACTTCATCCGTTTCATTAATGCCATTTGGTAATTTTCAATGCCCCCATCCTCTTTAACACGGGATTACATCCCAATAATACCATAACAAGCCTATTTTCATCAAAAAGCTCCAACAAACTCTCTTAGGGTTTCAACATAAGAATACAAATAGATCAAAAACTAACCGTAACTTTTCAAATATTTTTGGATATTCAGAATCCTTGTTCCGAGGGCTACAAGAAGCACATAACAATTTTGTGAATAGCGTGTCGGAGAGGAGAGTTCATTCTAAAGCTTCAAACTTAAGGTATGTGGGGGTTTTCAACAAGAACACCCTTTCGTTCTTGTGCCCAAAGTTAATTTTCTTTACAAAGATATATGATTTGATATGTTTTACTACGAATTTGAATATATGAATTTATGAGTTACGATGTTTTCATGAGAATGTTGATATGGTTGCATATAAAGCTGAATTTTCAGATTTTAATTCATTATTGTATGCTTATGACGTAAAGTTTGAAACTTTGAAAGGTTATATGGTGATATTGATACATGGGTTTTTGGAACTCTATTTGAGATTATCATTTTTGTGAAGTTACGTGTTATAAACACCTTGATATTTGAATGAATTGAATAATGAAGAAGATTTGACATTTTTGGTCATGAAGGAATTGATTTTTGAAACCAAGTGATAAAAGAAATCCACACGTTTGATTGATTTATGATAATAGGGGTAGCATGTTGGCTCCCGATGAAAATTGTTGAATTGTTTATTGTGAATTTTCTTTAATGTGAGTCTGAGGCTGATTTAAATTTCTGAGCTAAGTCCGGGAGTAGTCTTTAGCACCGAGCGGGAGGTATAGCGGTTTTGGTACTTTCCTAGAACTACATGCCCCCATAGGATGTGAGCCTGAGGCTGTTATAGTGATCACTAGTGAATGAAAGATTTAGGTCCTACTCCGATAGTAAGGATAGGACAGCTCTCCCCAACGTGGGTTAGACGTTGGACTCCATGTGGCTCACATGGTTTATGTCGGTTATGAGAGACTCCCAATGTGTGTGTGTGTAATCTCTTATCTAAGATGAATATATATTCGTTTGAAGAACTGATTTTGAGAAAGTTGTGGATTTCGAAAGATTGAAAGAACATATATTAAAGAGAATTGTTATGAGATTTGATTGCTTTGAAGATTTGAAATCGATATGGCAGTGAATTGAGATTTATTATGATGACTCACATGTTTTACCTGATATATCTTACTCTTTTATGATTATGATGATTTTATTCGAGCTATGTGAGTCACTTGTTATAGCATACATGTTTTCTATGAATACCTATGATACTTGATTTCTAAAACATGCATACACCCCCATATACTCAGTCCATATTCCATGGTACTGACCCACGTATTCGTACGTGGGCTACATTTTCTTATAATGTAGGTTCAAGTTCTCAGTTCCAGACTTGACGGTGATTTTCGAGCACGTTGATCTACATCCCTTACAGTGGTGAGTCCTCATGATTCGAGGACGTGTTATTTCAGACATTCAGTTCATCTTGATTTTGTTATTTTACTCTTGAGTTCGAGTCAGTTAGGGTCTGTCCCAATGGCTCTCTGGTTATTGATTAGTAGAGGCTTGTCAGACAGGGTTTTTATAGACTAGTGAGATGGAGTTGATAGATGTTTCGTATTTTGTTAATTCTCGCATTTATCCATATTATTGTGACACATGGTTGATGATGATATTATGTAGATGCTTTGGTTATAATGATTTTGAAATGAGTGTTGAATGATAGGAAATGGCTCAAAGGGTTAGCTTGGGGATACTTGTAGCCTTAAGCACCGTGTGACCCATTTTCGGGGTGTTACAAGCTTGGTATCAGAGCCTAAGGCTTAAAGAGTCCTAGGGAGTCTGACAAGCTGTGTTAAGTAGAGTCTTGACCATTGCTTTGTAGCGTGCCACATCTATGGGAAAGAGGCTATGAGACATTTTAGGAAAAAGGTTATTTGTTTCTTTCAGAAGTCCATCGTGCTTACAGTATCTCTCTCAGCTATTAATTCGTTTTCTCTTATTTCAGAATATGCCTCCTCGTCGAGCTACAAGAAATAACGTCGGTCAGCAACCTCAGCATGCTGACCCACTGAATGATAATGTTTCCCACGCCAAATTCCGGGAAGCCTTTCAGGTGCTGGCCCAAGCTGTTACTGCGAATGTTCAAGCCAATCCGGCCCCAGCTCCACAGCATTAGGGAGGTGATTCATCTGCTGCGAGGATTCGTGACTTTATGCGGATGAACCCACCAGAGTTTTATGGGTCCAAGCCAGATGAGGACCCACAGTTATACTTGGAGGAGGTGAGAAAGATTACACAGGTGATGTATGTCTCTGAGGAGCATAGTGTGGAGTTGGCATCGTATCGGTTGAAGGACCTTGCTTATGATTGGGTAGTTCTTGGAGAAAGGGTAGAGGTGAGGGTGCAGCCCCTACGACTTGGCAGGATTTCCAGGATGCATTCCTAGATAAGTTCTTTCTATTGGAGATGAGGAAGGCGGAGGTGGAGGAGTTCATGAACTTACGGAAGGGCTCTATGATTGTTAAAGAATACTGCTTGAAGTTCAATCAGTTAGCTAAATACGCTCCTGATTTGATAGATGATAACCGGGCCAGTATGAGTAAATTTGTGACAGGAGTATCGAGCTATATTGTTAAAGAGTGTATATCTGTTATGCTTAATAGTGAGATGAATCTTTCCCGGCTGATGACACATGCCCAACAGATTGAAGCAGACAAGATCAAGGAGAGGGACAGAATGAGAGGGAACAAGAGATCTAGGTTCGATCAGCACAGACATGGCCAGACTAGATCATAGGGGGGGAACCGCCCTCAGTTTCAGAACCATTTATCTGCACCAGCCCCATCATCAGCTAGCGATCCCGCGCCTAGAGGTAGGCAGGAGGAAAGTGGTAAGTCGTATGTGTCCAGGACTCAGTACAGTGTTGGCAGTAAGCCAAATTATCCTCCGTGTACCCAATGTGGTAGGATTCATTCGGGTGAGTGTTGGGGTGAGAAAAAAGGTTGTTTTAGGTGTGGTGACATGGATCACAAGTTTAGGGAGTGCCCACATACCAGGAAAGGGCGACGTGATAATCGCCCTCAGACTCAGACTCAGACTGCTAGTGCTCTAGTTTTGGTGACTCGCTCAGCCCCAGCTCAGGGCGCCTCTTCTAGCACTACTAGTGGTCAGCGCCAGAACCGGTTTTATACTTTACCATCTTGCCAGGAGAAGGAGGACTCTCCCGATGTGGTTACTGGTATGCTCCGTATATTTCAGTTTGATGTTTATGCATTTTTGGACCCTGGGTCCAGTTTTGCATATGTTACACCTCTGGCTGCGGTGAATTTTGAAATGAGTCCCAAAAATATTCCTGAGCCTATCTTAGTTTCTACCCCAGTGGGTGAGTCGATTGTTGCCTAGAAAGTGTATAGAAAATGTCCTGTTATAGTCTTTCATAGAGTCATGTTTGCTGACCTGATTGAGTTAGACATGGTGGACTTTGATGTCATTCTGGGTATGGACTGGCTTCATTCTTCGTATGCCTCTATAGATTGTCGTACCCGAGTTGTCAAGTTTCAGTTTCCTGATGAATATGTGTTTGAGTGGTCTGGGAGTTCTGTATCTCCCAAGAGACATTTTATCTCATATCTCAAAGCTAGAAAGCTTATTTCCAAGGGGTGCATTTTTCATCTGGTTAGAGTCAAGGACACTAAGTCTGAGGCTCCAACTCTCAAGTCAGTTAGCATTGTCAATGAGTTTCCTGATGTCTTTCTGGAAGATCTCCCAGGGGTACCTCCCGAGAGAGAGATAGAATTCAAGATTGATCTTCTTCCCGATACCCAGCCCATTTCCATTCCCCCTTACTGTATGGAACCTGCAGAACTTAAGGAGTTGAAGGAGCAACTCAAAGATCTGTTAGATAAGGGTTTCATAAGGCCTAGTGTTTCTCCTTGGGGTGCTCCTATTTTATTTGTGAGAAAGAAAGATGGTTCCTTGCGTATGTGTATTGACTATCGCCAGCTAAATAAAGTCACTGTCAAAAATAAGTATCCCCTCCCGAGAATCGATGATTTGTCTGACCAGTTGCAAGGTGCAAGTTATTTTTCCAAGATAGACCTTAGATCCGGCTATCACCAACTCAAAGTAAGGGAGTGTGACTTCCCGAAAACAGCCTTCCAAACTCGCTATGGTCATTTTGAGTTTCTTGTTATGTCCTTCGAGCTCACCAATGCCCCAGCAGCTTTCATGGACCTCATGAATCGAGTGTTCAAACCATATCTTGATATGTTTGTCATAGTGTTTATAGATGATATTCTGGTATACTCTCGTAGTGAGAATGAACATGCAGATCATCTCTGAATCGTCTTGCAAATCCTTAGAAACCATCGGTTGTTTGCCAAATTCAGCAAGTGTGAGTTTTGGTTAAGGTCAGTTGCTTTTCTTGGTCATATCATTTCTTCCGAAGGCATTAGGGTTGATCCCCAAAAGATTGAAGCTGTCAGAAACTCGCTTAGACCTATCTCCCTGTCTGACATTCAAAGTTTCTTGGGTCTAGCCGGCTATTACCGCCGTTTTGTTGAAGATTTATCCTCTACAGCATCTCATATGACCAGTTTGACCCAAAATAAAGTGAAGTTCTTGTGAGAAGAGTTTTCAGGAGTTGAAGACTTGACTCACCTCAGACCCTGCTTTGAATTTGCCTGATGGTGTTGATGGTTTTGTGGTATATTGTGATGCTTCTAGAGTTGGTTTGGGTTGTGTATTGATGCAGAAGGGTAAGGTGATAGCTTATGCTTCTAGGCAGTTAAAACCTCATGAGAAGAATTACCCTACCCATGATCTCGAGATAGCTGCTATTGTGTTTTCTCTGAAAAACTGGAGACACTACTTGTATGGTGTTTATGTTGACGTATTTACTGATCATAAGAGTCTGCAATATGTATTTACTTAGAGGGAGTTGAATCGTAGGCAGAGAAAGTGGTTAGAGTTGTTAAAAGATTACGATATGAGTGTGTTGTACCATTCGGGAAAGGCCAATGTAGTGGCGGATGCCCTTAGCAGGGTGTCTATGGGTAGTGTTTCGCATGTTGAAGAGGGTAAGAAAAAGTTGGCTCGTGATGTGTACCGTTTGGCCAGGCTGGGGGTTAGATTGTTTGACTCGGCTAATGGTAGTATTGGGGTTCAGAGTAGTTCTGAATCCTCCTTGGTTTCGGAAGTGAAGGAGAAGAAAGATTTAGATGCTAGTTTGGTCAGACTAAAGGAGTCAGTCAAGGACCAAAAGGTGGAGGTTTTCTCCCAAGAGGGAGATGGTGTGTTGAGATTGCAGGGTAGATTATGTGTTCCGAATATTGATGATCTGAGACAAAGAATAATGGCTGAAGCGCACGGAGCGCGATTTCTATTCATCATGGTGCCACCAAGATGTACCGCGACTTGCGGGAAATCTATTGGTGGAGCGGCATAAAGAAAGATATAGCAGCATTTGGGGCTAAGTGTGCGATATGCCAAAAGGTTAAGGTAAAATACCAAAGACCTGGCGGTAAGACGCAGGAGTTTAGTATTCTCGCTTGGAAGTGGGAAGAGATAAATATGGATTTTATGACTGATTAACCTCCTTTCCGACGCCACCATGATTCCATTTGGGTCATTGTTAATAGATTGACTAAGTCTGTGCACTTCTTGCCTGTGCATACTTCTTATACTGCTGAAGATTACGCTAGATTGTACATCCGAGAGTTTGTCAGATTGCATGGAGTTCCCTTGTCTATCATTTCGTATAGGGGTACTCAGTTCACTTCGCATTTCTGGAAAGCTTTTCAAAAGGGTCTTGGTACCCAAGTGCTTTTGAGTTCTGCTTTTCATCCGCAGACAGATGGTCAGGCTGAGAGGACCATCCAAACTTTAGAGGATATATTGAGAGTGTGTGATCTTGACTTTAAGAGGAGTTGGGATGAGCATTTATCGTTGATAGAGTTTGCTTACAATAACAGTTATCACTGTCACACCCCTTTTTCGACTCCAAAAAATTATGTTTTAAGATTCGAAAGGGTTTTTATTATTAAAGTGACAAAATAAAGAAAATTTGTTTCGAAAAAGAATTATTTATATTTTTTTATTCAGAGTCGCCACTTGGCATAATCGGGTGTGCCAAGTCACCTTTGGAAATCCTTTTTCAAAACTGTGTTTGACTCTTTTAAACTGGTTTGCGAACAGAGATTCCGGCTAAGGAATTCTGTTGACCGAGGGGAAGGTGTTAGGCACCCCTCGGTCCCGTGGTTTGACCACGGTCGCTTGGCAGAGCGTGTCGGCTAAATTGAAATTACGAATGCATAAACCACACAAAGCACGCAAGAATAATCACTCAAGCAAACAAAAAAAAATAATCCAAAATATAATGTCCAGTCCAATTATTACAACCCGAAATAAAAGGTACTGAAAGTAAACCTACGCTAATCCTAAACTATGCTTTACCAGATGCCTCGGGCCTTGATCACGAGCATTCTTTGCATACAAAATTATTCGGGGCATTCCCCGGTGAGTAAATACAAATGACCTCGGGGCATTCCCCGGTTAAATAAATACGCTTTTCAAATACGATAAACAAAACATTCAACAAATATTCCAAATATTCCAACAATTTAACAATTCTAAAATTTCGCCTACCCAAACCTACGATTGCCTACCCACTTTACCTATCATGATACTATCCAATTCGACAATATTCAGTAATGAATCAAAACAAACAACCTTCAACTTATTCGATTATCAATTTTCGATCCCGGCCACCAAAATTCCTTTTAATCAATCGCACCATTAAAACTAATCAAATTCTTTCATCATACCACCAGAGTCACATCACCAAGCACGTGATCATAACATCAACAACATCAAACAGTTACAATCACTTAACACATAATCATAGCCATTTCAACAAAATAAAATAAAGAAGAAAGTACGGGAGTAAAGAGATGGACCTCAAGAGCTTTCGATTGATTTTAATAAGAGAAATAAGAGCCGCTCCAAGAACCTCGATGACGACGTTACTCCAAATATCAGTCAATCAAAAGACGAAATCCGCGCACCGAAGAACTACGATTTGAATCGCGATCACGAATAACTCCAACTCGGTATTGAAGAAATACGAATGGGACAGATGTAAAATGGGTTACCGTTTGCGACTCACCGGAGCTCCGAATCCGATGCAGTCTGAGTTTCGATGAACTCAAACCAGACAGCGAACAAAAACCCAAAATATATTCCAGTGAACTTCACTGTTTCCAGCGGGCTTCAGCTAGAAATCAGCGGGAAACGGAAAAATATGGAGTATTCCGAATCGGGCTCATTGAATGAACGAAACTGGGCCAACGTCGACGACAATTCCGGCTAGATTTCACCAGAAATATGAAAAGGGGCGGCTGAATCTCTCACATTCTCTCCCACAACCGTAACCGAATCGCAACTGGGTTGCCGTTAGCAACTCACCGGAGCTCCGAATCAGTGTAGCCTCGCCGGAACAGTGACCGAACTCCACAAAAACCGTCCCACAACAACCTAAAACTCAACCTCGAGTCTCTCTTCCTCGCAGATCTCTCTATCTCTCTTCGTTACTGATTCTCCCTTCCTCTCTCGCCTTACTCTCCTCTCTCTCATTGCATATGTGTGTGTCCAGCAGAAGTTTCTGTTGGGTGTTTGTGTGTGCCCATGAGAGTGATGGTGAGTGTGTGTTCTTCCTCTGTAAAATGTGTAGCAGTTAAAGAAGATGGAGTCCTTCGGATTTTTTTCGGAGAAGAAAAGAAAAAAAATTTTAGATATGTGTTGTATCTCCTTTTTTTGGTTCCTGATGGTGCCCAAAAAATTGTCCTCATTGTGAGAGTATGTGTGTGTTTTTATTGTGAGGGCCACGTGGGTGGGTATTGGGGTAGGGTAGGTGGGTGTTGTTTTTTAATTGAGTGGGTTGTTAGAATATTAGGATAAAACAAAATTAGTTAGGGGGTTGTTATTTTTGTCATTTTGTGGAGGGATTATCACACGGGTGAGAGTACACGGTAGGATAGGGTAAACAATAGGTAAAAACTATATCGGGGAGGGATGAAATTAGCTGTCTACATCATGCCCCCTTTGAATGTAAACACGAAGTGTTTTCAGGCAAAGAAGTAGACAACGAGACCAAATTTTGACCCGACCATTATTCAAAGAAAGAAACAAAAGGAAGAAGGACAACCGGGTCTTGACTTAAGACATCCTTCCTACCCAAGTTATGAGAGAATCAAGTCACGAGTATTTCAAAGGATTGGAAGAGGTGGACTATACCGAGTTGGAGAGTCGAGTGAGGTTCCGTCGAGGTTCCAGTCCGCGACTCTGTTATTACATCAAAATAAAAATTACAAGTTAAAACATAAATGAAATTACATAAATCCTATCTATACAGCTTCTGTTGGTTCTTGACTCGACTTTCATCAACTTGTTGCCATGGTTTCAACTTCTGCACCCTGTTCTGCAGGCGGGCTCCTGACTTGCTATTTTTATCAACTTGTTGCTATGCTTTCAATTTTTTCACCCTGTTCTGCAGGCGGGCTCCTGACTTGCTATGCTTTCAATTTCTTCACCCTGTTCTGCAGACGGGCTCCGGACTTGCTATTTTATCAACTTGTTGCTATGCTTTCAATTTCTTCACCCTGTTCTGCAGGCGGGCTCCTGACTTGCTATTTTTCAATTTGTTTAACTTTCAATTTCTTCACCTTGTTGCTTGGTTTTCCATTTATTCGCCCTGTGCTTCGGGCATGCTCTTGAAATCACATCAAAACTGAAAAGAAAATTATCCCCAAATAAAGAAATGCAATTTCTATGAGTTAATTGGAATGACTCGACTAAAAGGTACGTCTTTTAGGAATCAAGGGGGATGACTCGACTAAAAGATACGTCTTATAGGAATCCAGGGGGATGACTCGACTAAAAGGTACATCTTATAGGAAACAAAGGGGATGATTCGACTAAAAGGTACGTCTTATAGGAATCAAAGGGGATGACTCGACTAAAAGGTACGTCTTATAGGAATCAAAGGGGATGACTCGACTAAAAGGTACGTCTTATAGGAATCAAGACTTAAGTTAGGAAGTGCATTACCTAAGAAGAAAAATTTGAATTACCCAATCAAGGAAGTGTGTTTCCTTACCAATGTTGTTTGAATTATCAAGAAAATGAAGTGTGTCTCCTTACCAAAGCTGCTTGAATAACCAAACCTGTGCAACAACCTTGCCTCTTGCATTTGTTGAGGTGAGAAATTACGGTCTTTGATGTTTAGGCTCTGAAATCCTTGATCTAAATGTAACATGTATTCCTATTACATGCAAAGAAAACTTGTGAGTTTAAAATATGGTGGCTAGTTTGTGGCTTTGGCTTTTGAGGCAATTGCTCCTGCCCCCGTCACATTTAGCTTTGCTTCCAACCATTAGCATATGTCATTGACTTGCTGTATCATTGACTCAAACTCAGCTTATTAAGAGTGACTCTGAAACAAACACAGTATTTCTGCTTTGTCGTGTTTCTCAAATAAACCCTTTGAACCTTGGTATTTCCATGAGTTCCCCGACTTCTCTGTTGACAAAACTTCCTGCATGCCCTTTTTTTGGGCTCACAATCATGTCTCTTTCATGTTCTAGCTTTTTTCTTGCTTTGTGCAATTAAAGAAGCTGGTAGCCAGTTTTGAAATCTTTTCTCACTTGTTTTGACACGGACTTGACTCAAAGACAAGAAACAAAAAAAAGAATGACAATTTTTGTTTTGATAACTGACTTAAGAAAGATAAAATTAAAATAAAGAGAAGAAAGAAAAGACAATGAATATCCCCTTTTAAAACAACGAAACGAAAAATTCATCTAAAAATGACAGTCAACACTAATGATTATGCCATGTATTTTAGATTAAGCAGCTTGATCTTTTCATCCAAACTTTCTACCTATTGTTGTTGAGTTAATGGCCTTGAAACTGAGTTGCTTTCTTAGGTCAATTACATTTAAGTCCCCATTCGGCTAGTGGCGCCTTAAAGGGTTTTAGCCAACAAGCTTCTTTCATTTTCTCTCGTCTCACTATCGTCTTATGGTGCCCGTGAGGGTTTTCACCAATAAGACTCTCTCATTTTTATTTCTCTCAACTTACCATCGTCTTATGGTGCCCGTAAGGATTTTCACCAATAAGACTCTCTCGTTTTTATTTCTCTCTTGATTCCCTATGCTGAGGAAGACAAATAGTTCCCAAATGCATCATCATATTCCTTGCATGCTCTGCCTTAACATCCTTAAAGATTGATCTGAAGGTCTTTCTTTGGCTGTAACTTGGCTTTTGGATAAGGTTAGAAAGAAAGGATGGCATGGGGCCCAAACGACACTTGAAGTGGGGTAGGACTTTCAACTTTTGAAATCGACTCAAACAATGAGGATTAACTCATGCCCCAGTTTCTTTTGAATGGGTGAATCTAAATTGTTTATTTGGTTGGACCGAGCCCTGAGTAGGGCAGCCTACGTATCTCACCCTCGAGAGAGGAAAATCAGGTCATCCGTAGTTCTGGTAGCTTGTTCTTTCACTTGATTCTATTTTTTTCTTTTGTTTTTTTTTATTCTCTCTTTTCACTTTGCGATTCTTTTTTTTTAACTCTATTTTTCTTGACACTCTTTTTGGAAACATTTTTGTCTCTTTTTTTGTAACTTTTGACTTTATCTTTTGCTCGACACTATTCTTTGAACTTTGCTTACTCTATGTTGATTCCAAAAGAGGGGTATGAAAGAAAATAACACTAAGGTTCAAATGGGGTAAACAAAGGATGACACAATGTTTGGATAGCAGAATGAAATGCCTTCATCATATCAATCCTTGAGAATGCAAGTACATAACATGCCATTGGAAGTGAGAGATGAAGATCATTTGCGACATCTTTTTAAGCAGATTGAGTCTGTGTGTCACTACTTCTTCTGTAAACTCCACCTTTGTTGTGCATTCCTCACATCAAATGACTCATGCTTTCCTGGAGTTGCTTATCTTCTTGTTTCTCTTGATATAGCGATCACACGTCCACTTATTTGACCTAATTGGGACTTGCTTTTCGATCGATGACCAAGTTGTTCTTGTGATTCTCAAAATAATCGCCTTAACTTGTCACCAAATGTCTCAGCACTCTATCTATTTTCTCATATACTATCTTTTTCTAACTTGAACCCTCTGATTCAATGTTCATGCTTAAACTGGATTTTAAGATCTGGCTGAAAATTTTACTAGCATGTCATATCACTAGAGTTAACACAAAATGTACTATGTAAAGAAAACAAACAAACAACATATATTTAAACACAAAGAAAAATAAGACACTTTATTTAGTCGAAACAAAAGATAGAAGAGTTTGGACATAAACAACAAAAGGACAAAACAAGACAGATCCCGAACTACAATCCTAAAATAATTTGGAGAACAGAAAATAAAACAAAACAAGCTACCAAACCCCTTCCTGGTAAGGAGAGGGGTGACTTCTCAATCACCCAGCCTGACATCTTAGCCACTAGTTTGCATATCAGCATGACTAGAGTCTCCCTCACTATCAATGTTCTGCACCATAATTGATCCATCATGAATCATCTTTTCAATTTCTCTTTTCAAATCTCGACAATCTTCAATACTATGACCCTGAGCCTCAGAATGATACGCACATCGTGCGTTAGGATCAAAATTTTTTGAACGCCGATTAAGGGTGTGCCCAAGGAGAGGAGTGATCATTCTTTCCTGTACCAATCTCTGAAATAAACTGACATATGACTCTCCAATTGGTGTGAAGCTATCTCTCGACTTCTGCCTCATTTCATTGTTTGGCTTGGATAGAAAATCTGGCTTAGAGGGGTTTTGGTATGTTTGTGGAGTTAGAGGATAACTCTGGGTCATTAGGGTATCCCATTGTGGGTAAGATGAGGGTTGATCATGTGGTGGAACAGAGTACAATGGATTTTGGGAGTGATTGTGTGGAGCCTGGGCATAAACTTGAGCTTGAGCCTGAGATCGACGACGACGTGGTCTTCTTGACCTTTCTTGCTATCCAACTATAATTGCAGATGCATCTTCCTCATTCTTTTTCTCCCCAACACTTCCTGAACCCTTTTGAATTACTTGAGTAGTCGCTTTCAATGTTGCAAAACTCACAATGCGACCAGTCTTAATTCCCTCTTCTATCATCTCCCCCATTTTAAGGACCTCAATGAACGGCTTGCCTAATGCAGGTAACAAGTGTTGATAATATGTTTCGTCCTGCGCTTGAATAAACACCTCCACTATTTTCTTTCTTTCATTGGCGGTTTTACCCTAGCCGCTTGTTCATGCCATCTGATCACATACTCCCTGAAACTCTCAGTATTATTCTTTGTTATACTAGTTAGGGATTTTTCGTCAGGGATCAACTCCACATTATATTGAAATTGTTGCACAAATTCGTTAGTTAGGTCATCCCAACTAATCCATTTGTCAATGTCTTGGTCGACAAACCATTCTGAAGCTAGACCTGAAAGACTCTCACCAAAATATGCCATGAGTAATTCTTCCTTCCCTTCAGCGCCCCTTAGCTGGTTGCAATAGCGTCTCAAATGTGCTACAGGATCGCCATGTCCATCATACTTCTCAAACTTTGGCATTTTAAAACCAAGAGGAAGATGTACACCAGGAAACATGCACAGATCTTTATATGAGACACTTTTGTACCCCCCAAGTCCTTGCAAGTTTTTCATAGTCAATTCCAAACTTCTCAATTTTCTGGCTATTTCCTCTTGTTCTTCTGTCATAACAGGCTTCTCAGTGTTAGGAGGAAATTCAGGCGGTTGAGGGCAATCGTAAGGACCAGTCGACTTAAATGTAGGCTCGAGAGCATAATGCTGATCACTAAAAATATTCAATGCAGGCTCTCTTGTAGAGTAGGGAGGCACAACTTGTGGATGAACATCAAAAGTAGGAGGTGGGGGTGGCGCCGCAAAAGCATGAACAACAGCTGGAGCCGAGTATGTGGTAGCCTTGGATTGGGGAGTGAGGAAATGAACATTGGAAGTGGTTGGATATTGTTGCTCCGGAGTCGATCCTGATGCATGTTGTGTCATATCAACAAAAATGGGAAATTGTGCATGTGACACGGGAGGCAAGCTAAAAAGATATTCCAGATTATCCGTGGGAACTGGAGGAGGCGGCAACCCATTAGCCCAAGCTCGATGCATTTCTATTATTTGTCGCCTTAATTTCCGAATCTCTTCATTATCTCCTACATTCTCATTCCCCAAACTCCCTATCTGATTAGTGACAACTAACTCGGTATCCTTGTTGGCCATAACTTCCTCTGTGACTTGGAGCAATATGGAGGACCAGCCAAAATGCCACCAACCAACCACTTTAAACTAGCTAGACAAGAGATAGCAAATGGTTAGAGTTCAACAGTTTTTCAAAACCTCTTTTTTTTCTTGAAAAGATCACCGAACCCAATAAGGGCGCCTACGTATTTCACCCCCGAAAGGGGAGAATCAGGTGTGCGTAGTTTGTGAAGTTTTGCCAAAATGGCCAATTAAACTTTTTCCTTTCTTTTTTTCTTTTCTTGAAACTTTAAAAGGAGAAGAAAATAACAAATTGTCAAAAGAATAGACTCTTTTTGCATTTTCACGTTTAAAATTCCTATACAAAATGAAACCTATGATTACCAAAGAAAAATCTTTTTTTTTTTTTTTGGATTTTCAATTTTGAATTTCATATGAAAATGAAACTTGAACCTATTAAAGAAAAATCTTTTTGTAGTTTTCTTTTAAAGATGTATATGAAACACTTACTCTAAATAAAGAGTGAAGAAAATCTTTTAAAATTTTTGAAATAAGATCAACCAAAAATGAAACCTACGACTATTGAGGAAAATCAATTTTTTTTATTTTTTTTTTGTATTTTTCTTCTCAAGATATGTATGAAACACCTACTCTAAATAAAGAGTGAAGAAAATCTTTTTTGAATTTTTTAAATAAGATCCCCGAACCTACAATAGGTTGCCTACGTATCTCACTCCCGAGAGAGGAGAATCAGGGGTGCGTAGTTCATCCAGATTGGACACTTAATGATTAACTAATAAATTGACCCTAACTTAAGAGACAACCAAAAACAAACGAATGAAAACTTTTTGGATTTTCAACTAGACATTTCAACTAAGACTGACACCACCAATTATAAAAAAAATCCTTTTGGTATTTTTTTTTTGACAAATAAGTAGAAAAGGCAAACAAAACCCTCTTTTTTTTCATTTTTTTTTTGTTGAACTTACGGTACTTTGAGAAGATAAATGCAAAACGTAAAAAAAATCTTTTTGAGTTTTGGATCGTGAAGAAAAAAAGTCATAAAGAACTCTAAAATAAACTACGACACTCCTTTTGATTCATTCTTTTCGACTCACTTTTTTTTTCTTTTTTTCACACTTTACTTCTAACACATGTTTTCCCCAAATCGGTCCGTCAAATGACCACGTTACTCTCAAAGATGCAACATTTAGCACGTAGGGATGCTTTAAAGGTGAGTCTCCTACAAAGGACCGTGTGGGCCCCGCTAGGTCTCAATATGATGCACATAAGAATGACCTAAAGGCTGACCTACGTTGTGGTTTACTAACAAAGCCGTTCGGGGGAGCATATGGTCGATAGTGGCTGCTTTGCTTTCCACCTACTCCATACATCCAACGGCTCCCCCCCTAAAATAAAGGTGACTCAACTAGAGTTCGTGTGCACGACGTGCGCTCCGAGACTTGTTGCGGAAAGAATTGACACGGGTTACGCAAATGATGCCAGATATAAAGCGGTAACACATAGGATAAATACTGTAAACAAAGAGCACGAAAATGCACAAAAGTGAAAACACAAACCAAAATCACAAACAATGCTTATACACTCGTAATGCCAAACAAAATCGATACGACTCCAAAAAAAGCTCGAATTCTGAAATAGTCCCCAGCAGAGTCGCCAGAGCTGTCACACCCCTTTTTCGACTCCAAAAAATTATGTTTTAAGATTCGAAAGGGTTTTTATTAGTAAAGTGACAAAATGAAGAAAATTTGTTTCAAAAAAGAATTATTTATATTTTTTTATTCAGAGTCGCCACTTGGCATAATCGGGTGTGCCAAGTCACCTTTGGAAATTCTTTTTCAAAACTGTGTTTGACTCTTTTAAACTGGTTTGCTAATAGAGATTAGGAATAAGGAATTCTGTTGACCGAGGGGAAGGTGTTAGGCACCCCTCGGTCCCGTGGTTTGACCACGGTCGCTTGGTAGAGCGTATCGGCTAAATTGACATTACGAATGCATAAACCACACAAAGCACGCAAGAATAATCACTCAAGAAAACAAAAACAAAATAATCCAAAATATAATGTCTAGTCCAATTATTACGACCCGAAATAAAAGGTACTGAAAGTAAACCTACGCTAATCCTAAACTATGCTTTACCCAATGCCTCGGGCCTTCATCACGCGCATTCTTTGCATACAAAATTATTGGGGGCATTCTCCGGTGAGTAAATACAAATGACCTCGGGGCATTCCCCGGTTAAATAAATACGCTTTTCAAATACGATAAACAAAACATTCAACAAATATTCCAAACATTCCAACAATTCAACAATTCTAAAATTTTGTCTACCCAAACCTACGATTGCCTACCCACTTGACCTATCATGATACTATCCAATTCGACAATATTCAGTGATGAATCAAAACAAACAACCTTCAACTTATTCGATTATCAATTTTCGATCGCGGCCCCCAAAATTCCTTTTAATCAATCGCACCATTAAAACTAATCAAATTCTTTCATCATACCACCAGAGTCACATCACCAAGCACGTGATCATAACATCAACAACATCAAACAGTTACAATCACTTAACACATAATCATAGCCATTTCAACAAAATAAAATAAAGAAGAAAGTACGGGAGTAAAGAGATGGACCTCAAGAGCTTTCGATTGATTTTAATAAGAGAAATAAGAGCCGCTCCAAGAACCTCGATGACGATATTACTCCAAATATCAGTCAATCAAAAGACAAAATCTGCGCACCGAAGAACTCCGATTTGAATCTCGATCACGAATAACTCCAACTCGGTATTGAAGAAATACGAATGGGACAGATTTAAAATGGGTTACCGTTTGCAACTCACCGGAGCTCCGAATCCGATGCAGTCTGAGTTTCGATGAACTCAAACCAGACAGCGAACAAAAACCCAAAATATATTCCAGTGAACTTCACTGTTTCCAGTGGGAAACGGAAAAATATGGAGGATTCCGAACCAGGCTCATTGAATGAACAAAACTGGGCCAACGTCGATGACAATTCCGGCTAGATTTCACCAGAAATCTGAAAAAGGGGCTGCTTAATATCTCATATTCTCTCCCACAACCGTAACCGAATCGCAACTGGGTTGCCGTTGGCAACTCACCGGAGCTCCGAATCAGTGTAGCCTCGCCGGAACAGTGACCGAACTCCACAAAATCCATCCTAGAACAACCTAAAACACAACCTCGTGTCTCTCTTCCTCGCAGATCTCTCTATCTCTCTTCGTTACTTATTCTCCCTTCCTCTCTCACCTCACTCTCTTCTCTCTCATTTCATATGTGTATGTCCAGCAGAATTTTCTGTGGGGTGTTTGTGTGTGCCCATGAGAGTGATGGTAAGTGTGTGTTCTTCCTCTGTGAAATGTGTAGCAGTTAAAGAATATGGAGTCCTTCGGGTTTTTTTCGGAGAAGAAAAGAAATTTTTTTTTAGATATGTGTTGTATCTCCTTTTTTTGGTTCCTGATGGTGCCCAAAAAATTGTCCTCATTGTGAGAGTATGTGTGTGTTTTTATTGTGAGGGCCACGTGGGTGGGTATTGGGGTAGGGTAGGTGGGTGTTGTTTTTTAATTGGGTGGGTTGTTAGAATATTAGGATAAAACAAAATTAGTTAGGGGGTTGTTATTTTTGTCATTTTGTGGAGGGATTATCACACGAGTGAGGGTACACGGTAGGATAGGGTAAACAATAGGTAAAAATTATATCGGGGAGGGACGAAATTAGGAGTCTACAATCACTTTAGCATTAGCATGGCTCCATTTGAAGCTCTGTATGGGAGGAAATGTAGATCACCATAGGTTGGTTTGAGGTGGGTGAAGCTGCTGTGAGTGGTCCTGATGTGGTGTTTGAGGCTATGGAAAAAGTCAAGTTGATTAGAGATAGGTTGAAAACAGCTCAGAAGTCGTATGCGGATGTAAGGAGAAGAGACCTTGAGTTCGAGGTTGGTGACTTGGTGTATTTGAAGATTTCTCCCATGAAAGGGGTGAAGAGATTCGGGAAGAAGGAGAAGCTCAGTCCCCATTATGTTGGCCCCTACAGAGTTCTTAGTCGTGTTGGTAAGGTAGTTTATGAGGTTGAGTTGTCTTCAGAGTTGTCTGTTGTTCATCCGGTGTTCCATGTTTCCATGCTTAGAAAGCATATTAGCGATTCTGTGGTAGTGGATTCTTCTATGAGTGCTGAGGTCCAAAGTAGTATTTCCTTCGATGAGACCCCTATTGAGATCCTTGATTTCCAAGTCCGAAGATTAAGGAACAAAGAAGTTCCCTTGGTCAAGGTGTTGTGGAGAAACCAATCTATTGAGGGTGCAACTAGGGAAACCGAGGCAGATATGCGATCCAGGTACCCACACTTGTTTTCCGCAAGCTCCGATCAAGCCGAAGGTACTATTCTTCTCTAAATAATCCCTTTTATAACCAAAGTTGCAGCAGTTCAGCTGTCATTTTATACTATTCAGCTGTTATATCATGAGTTATGCACTCTTTGTTGTATCCGAAAAGGTAGAACGAGGTAGAGACAAGTGTAGCAAGTTACCTCAGTTGTTTGCTCTTCGTTTTCTTTGTATTCTTATGCATCTAGCGACATTCGAGGACGAATGTTCGCAAGGGAGAGATAATGTAATACCCCATAAAGTTTCATCCTCGTTTAAACATCCGAAATGAGCCATGTTAAGCTTAACACTTAGAATTTTCTATAAGATGATTCAACACTTAGTTTTATTTTGGACCCTTAATCTTCGTTGAATTATTTCGTGACCTTTTCGACGTTCGTTTCTTGAAATTTTTGTTACGTTGCGATGGGGCAAGGTCGTAGTACGTCTCGGGTAAGTTTTGGAATTTTTAGACGAGCTTAAGGCTATGTTTGGGGTGCAAATCCAGTAGCTAAAGGCGCTAGGCCCACGCCGCCCAGCTCTTGCCCCTCTCTAAGAAGGGCGCCGCCCTGGTCTTACCCCCTCTCTAGGCAGGGCGCCGCCTTGCCTAGCGCGCCCGGCCAAAATTCAGCAACTTCATCCGTTTCATTAGTGGCCATTTGGTAATTTTCAATGCCCCAATCCTCTTTATCATGGGATTACATCCCAATAACACCAAAACAAGCCTATTTTCATCAAAAAGCTCCAACAAACTCTCTTAGAGTTTCAACATAAGAATACAAACAGATCAAAAACTAACCGTAACTTTTCAAATATTTTTGGATATTCGGAATCCTTGTTCCGAGGGCTTCAAGAAGCACATAACAATTTTGGGAATAGCGTGTCGGAGTGGAGAGTTCATGCTAAAGCTTCAAACTTAAGGTATGTGGGGGTTTTCAACAAGAACACCCTTTCGTTCTTGTGCCCAAAGTTAATTTTCTTTACAAAGATATATAATTTGATATGTTTACTACGAATTTGAATATATGAATTTATGAGTTACGATGTTTTCATGAGAATGTTGATATGGATGAATATAAAGCTGAATTTTCATATTTTAAGTCATTATTGTATGCTTATGACATAAAGTTTGAAACTTTGAAAGGTTATATGGTGATATTGATACATGGATTTTTGGAACTCTATTTGAGATTATCATTTTTGTGAAGTTACGTGTTATAAACACCTTGATATTTGAATGAATTGAATAATGAAGAAGATTTGACATTTTTGGTCATGAAGGAATTGGTTTTTGAAACCAAGTGATAAAAGAAATCCAGACGTTTGATTGATTTATTATAATAGGGGTAGCATGTTGGCTCCCGATGAAAATTGTTGAATTGTTTATTGTGGATTTTCTTTAATGTGAGCCTGAGGCTGATTTAAATTTTCAAGCTAAGTCCGAGAGTAGTCTTTAGCACTGAGCGGAAGGCATAGCGGTTTTGGTACTTTCCTAGAACTACGTGCCCCCATAGGATGTGATCTTGAGGCTGTTATAGTGATCACTAGTGAATGAAAGATTTAGGTCCTACTCCGATGGCAAGGATAGGACAGCTGTCCCCAACGTGGATTAGACGTTGGACTCCATGTGGCTCACATGGTTTATGTTGGTTATGAGAGACTCCCAATGTGTGTGTGTGTAATCTCTTATCTAAGATGAATATATATTCGTTTGAAGAACTGATTTTGAGAAAGTTGTAGTTTTTGAAAGATTGAAAGAACATATATTAAAGAGAATTGTTATGAGATTTGATTGCTTTGATGATTTGAAATCGAGATGGAAGTGAATTGAGATTTATTATGATGACTCACATGTTTTACCTGATATATCTTACTCTCTTATGATTATGATGATTTTATTCGAGCTATGTGAGTCATTTGTTATAGCATGCATGTTTTCTATAAATACCTATGATATCTGATTTCTAAAACATGCATACACCCCCATATACTCGGTCTATATTCCATGGTACTGACCCACGTATTCGTACGTGTGCTACATTTTCCTATAATGTAGGTTCAGGTGCTCAGTTCTAGACTTGACGGTGATTTTCGAGCACGTTGATCTACATCCCTTACAGTGGTGAGTCCTCATGATCCGAGGACGTGTTATTTCAAACATTCAGTTCATCTTGATTTTGTTATTTTACTCTTGATTTCGAGTCAGTTAGGGTCTGTCCCAATGGCTCTTTGGTTATTGATTAGTAGAGGCTTGTCAGACATGGTTTTGATAGACTAGTGAGATGGAGTTGATAGATGTTTCGTATTTTGTTAATTCTCGCATTTATCCATATTATTGTGAGACATGGTTGATGATGATATTATGCAGATGTTTTGGTTATAATGATTTTGAAATGAGTGTTGAATGATAGGAAATGGCTCAAAGGGTTAGCTTGGGGCTACTTGTAGCCTTAAGCACCCTGTGACGCTTCGGGATCCGTTTTTGGAGCGTTACACTAATGCACATTGAAGAAGGTTGATTTAATTATAACATGTTTTTATTTCTTACATATTTACATTGAAGGACACCTTTATCTTGCTTAACTTTGATCACTAGGACAAAACTTTCATTTAATAAGACATTTGTACTATAATACTTTTTTAAAATAATCTTTCATTTACAAATTCTTAATTTTCTTGAGAATTTATGTGAAAAATCTCACAAGCTTTTTTCATTCTAATGCACACCCCCTACCCCCCACCCCACCCCCGCAAACCATATTTTCTGATCTATTTTTTTTATAATTTATTTATTAAAAATTAATTGAGATTCATTTTCATTAAATTGAATAAAAGTATCAATTCTATTCCTTTTTACCAACTTGATTCATAGTTTTAGTTGAATGCATTTGAAATCTAATTAATAATTAATAAAATAATATATATATATATATACAGTAAAAGTATTGACAAACAACTTTTAAATTTAAAAAACAATAGAAAAATAGAATAATATAACCTGATTCTAGAAGTTGCTAAACAAAATTTATTATTCAAGCTTGCTTGATATTATGCTTGAAAACTTGATATTGTAACTACCCATTTCGTTGTTACTAAATTATTCATAATAAATTCATATTCCTCAATATTAACTTGGGTCCAAAATATTCAATACTTTATTTATTATGTCACCTTGAATTTTTTGGTGAAAATTCTAGCCTTCGAATATATCTAGAGAGACTCAAGTTCGATGAATTTAATTATTCGTGAGTGCTAATATCAATAATTTAGTTTGAAAGTTATTTAGGTATGAATTAAGGTCGTATAGTATCCCTAACACAAAGTTAAGTGTAAAACTTTATTTTCGATAGAGTTTTGATATGGGTTTTATTAGGGTCAACTTAAATCGATCATATCTCTTAGAATATAAGGAGTTACCAAATCCAACACCCACAAAATTAAAGATCTTTGAGTCCTCTTTCCAACGCAACAAACCGTTCGTCAATCTGAATTCAGAGTAAAAAGTTGTGACTGTTTTACTGAGCACTGTTTGGGCTGAAACGGAATTTCACTGTAGTGAAAATTGTAATAATATTTAAATCAACTTCAACCATTTTTGAGGTCTAAAAACCCCAAAATTCATTCCCCAATCCTAAGAGGTGATTTTCCAAAGCTTAAGGTGAAATTTCTTAGTTGAGGTAAGTTTTTTTTCATTATTTTCTTCATCTCTTAATCCTTTAATATCTTACAATCCTTAGAAACACCTTTAATGGCGGAATTTTTTGGGGAAAAACTCACGGTTGATTTTAATATGACCTAGAGTTGATCCTAAATTATAAATTAAAGATTCCTAACATGAATTTTATAAATTAGATTATGAATTTTGATGGTTAGGAACCTTGAATTCCGTAAAGATGAGACCTTTAGCATCAAAACTTCATAAATGGAGATGGGTTAAGTTTGAAAGAGCTAATTAATAGCTAACTGATATTGGGGAATGATATTGACCTTGAACTAAGGATAGAAGTAGTGATTTTGAATTCCCAAGATATTTATTTGAAGAGTAATAATTTAATTACTCTTATTATTGCTTGATTTTTAGATGGTTGATTATTCCAAAGGCATGAAGGAAAAGAAATAACATTCTTATTGCACCTTGCTTCATTCAAAAGCTTGGCGTCCAGGTAACTTAGGTTTAATAAGTAGAAGATTGTGTTATTTTATATTTTCATAATTTAGAATTGATGGGAGAAAGCATGTCTAGGCCTGCGGGCGCAGAGTTGAGGTGGATAAAGACACGAGTACTTAACTTTAATCCCAAAAATTATATTATTGATTGATTATGTGATATTTATGATATTAAATGTTATGTGGCCGAAAAGAGATTGTTTAAATGTAGTATATGAACATGATGTTTTTTTAGTTGTTCTAGTGATGAACTTTGTTGAGTTGTAATGGTATTAAGTTATATGTATTATGTAATAATATGATGAGGAGAATTATGCTAACATCGAATATTGATGAGCATAGTAATATCTAAGGGATAGATGACTTGAATTAGTTTGATGATTGTATTATGTGAAAAGAGGTAGAGGATAATGATACGCGTGAGTGTGCTAGTTATAGGTGGTGATGTTAGAACCTAAGTTGCGGTATTTAAGAAGATAATGATATTTTTAATAATTACTGAGTAATTAAGGATTCAATAGTGACTTGTATGTGTAAGAATTAAATTGTGATTTATTTTATGATATTCTTGTTTTGATATTGATAAAAATACTATATCTATTGAATACCCATGACAGGCTAAATTGGTGATAATGATGGTTTATTGAATTTTGCTTATGAGTGGCTTGCTTCATAATGATAACTCCTTAAAGTAATGGTATGAATACTTGTTGATTGGTTTTCGGACATACTTGAAATTGTTGATGTTTGAATTGTTGATGCGTGTATAGATGATTATTGAAAAATTATTTGATGAAATTGTCTTATGACTTTAAGTGTACTTGTAAACTTAGTACATTGTGTTGTATGTTGTGAGTTTTTGTAAATTTGATATTGATAATACTTGTATATGTTGGATCGGGTACCACGCCGGTACGAATTTGTATATACTGGATCAGGTACCACGCTGGTACGAATTTGTATATACTAGATCGGGTACTACGCCGGTACGGATATGTATATGTTGGATCGGGTACCACGCCGGTACAGATATATATATATTGGATCGGGTACCAAGCTGGTACGGATATATATATGTTGTATCGGGTACCACACCGGTACGGATATGTATATATATTGGATCGGGTACCACGTCGGTACGGATATATATATATTGAATCGGGTATCATGCCGGTACGGATATGTATATGTTATATCGGGTACCACGCGGGTACGGATATGTATATGTTGAATTGGGTACCACGCCGGTACGGTGCATGAACATAGATTGTTCCCTGCAGGTCATGACTATTTGGGCAAAAATAAGTTCCATAGCATGTGTGTACATATTTGTGTTGAGTCTGTGGATGTTTACAGTATGATTGATACTCTTGATGGTTATGTGTCTTGCTTGTAAGTACTCTTTGACCTGTTATTATTATATTGTTGATTCATTGGGTATTTGATTGTGTGATATGTATTTGAAATAGTGAAACTGCGTACTTACTTATATGTTGGTTGACTTACTTCATTTATACGTGTTTTAATCGTAGATTACTAGAATGGCTAGTTATCATTCTTTAATATTGTAAAAGAGAATTTGGTAGTTAGCCCGAGAGTTTAGTGTGGGTTGTTTATGATTGCGAGTTTGTTCCTGTGAATATGAGTAATGAAAAAGATAAGGTGAATAAAGAGGAATAGTGATGTATTTGCGTTGGATTGTGGTCGATTGTGTGAATTAATGAGGCTAGAGTATGTTGGTAGTGAATATAATATGGATGAATTTGGAAGGTTAGTTGGATGATGTAAGTTATATTGGTAAAGTAATAGTGTTATTACAACCTTAGTTGAATTATATTTCATTCAAGATGTCATGATTTACTTTCCTTAATTCTATTTTATGATTATATAGGCTAACACAGTCGATCGATGATGCCTACCAGTACATGTGGTTGTACTGACCCTACTCTTCTACATTCCTTCTTGGAGTGTAGACTGAATGCAGGTTAGTTGCAGTTACTAGATGGATGACGATATTCAATACTAACTTCTGCTTGTTAGAGTCTTTGTATTATTTATTTTATTGTCAATCTATGTTATAGTAGATAATTCTTGTACATGTCTAGCCAAGTCTCGGAATAGTGAAGGACATTTGTAAGAAGTTTTTCAAAAAGTTATTTATTAGTATTTAATTTACTTTATTATATTTAATTCAATAATTGCATATTATCCCTAAATGATGAACAGTTAAGAAATATTTAATGATTTCAAACTAAAATACAAATTGCTGAAGGCCAAGTCAAAATTTTATGGATCTTATTACTGAATTAAACTAATTTTTATCATTTATAAAAATCAAGAACTCCCCACCTTTGCAATTCTCATTTTCTCAACATGGCTCACACATTGATCTCCATATTTTTCTTGCTCCTTATCACTCCACTTGACCTTTTTTCTCAAGAACTTTGTTCTTTTGTCACTTTTGGTGGGGTTCAAAAGAAAAAGTTTTTGATGTGTTTAACGACGCACATACATGCGTAAAAGGTTCAGAAAATACAAATATTCTAACTGTTTGTAAATGGGAGGTGAGATCACATGACTTTTATTTGGAAGAGTATAATAGCAAAAATGACACATATTATATGTATCACTATTTGGAGCGGTCTTTGGAATTAGCTGTTTATGTTATTTTGTTTAAGTAAAATGAGAAGTAAAAAGGTAAAACTGAATCTTACAGTGAATTTTTTATTATCTATTTATCCTAATTTTATCATTCTTTACTTTATCATTAAGAATATTAGAATATAATATGTAACTGGCACATATTATATGTATGTTTATGTATTTGGTTAAGTAAAATGAGAAGTAAAAAATTTAAAAGTGACATTTAGAGTGGTTTCTTTATTTCTTATTTATCTTGATTTTGTTTTTCTTTACTTTCTCCTATCTTTGAAAACGTTAGAATATCAGCAATATATTCAACAAAAGTTGCAGATAAAACTTCATTTTTATAGATTTTGATGTACAAATGTGGCTTCTCTAAAGAGTGCATGATTCTCTTTAATTAATTGTGGATCCCCAGTTCCTACTATTTCCATTAATTAGCTAATTTGAGTCACATCGACTAATTCCATGCCAACTTTATTCATCAAACTCGAAGTAAATAAAAGGTCTTATAGCTTGTAAGCATTCTTAGTAGGGAAGTATTTGACATATATCCCTCAAGATATTGAGACATGTTTCTGCTTAATCAGTATCAGAAACAAAAGACTTGAGGTAGTAGCTCTTCGGATAAAAAAATGATGAATAACGTCTGGCCAGCAGTCGATATGAATAACAATTTCTATGATTGTTATTCTATATAAAATAATTCCATAACCCCTAATTCACCTGATAAAATTCTTAATTATTCAATTTCCATAATGACTCTCTCCTTGATCAAAATTGTAACAATCCTTCCGATCGTTTTTTGAAATTTTTTCATATTTTCTATTTTTAGCTCTCCCGGTAGTTATGTACGTGAATTATGACTAACGAGATGAGTAGTAGTAGTTCTTGAGGTGTTCGGAAGTAATTTAAGTCATTAATTGGATTATCAAGTTTAATAAATTTAAACTTACAGTCAATCTTTGGTCAAGACAATCTCTATTAGCATTTTCAGTATGTCCGGAACGTACTTTTTTGTTAAGTACATATTTGATTTATTTCTATGGGGCTCCAAATAAATTTGAGGACGATAACTAAAGATTGAAAGAAAGAGGGAGAAAAATTTTAAGAGGGAGCAAAGTTGTTGCGGCATTTGTCACAGAAACTTTGTATCAATCATTTAATGGAAAAGGGTCTAAAATGTCCTTCAAATATCAAATATGGTGCAAAAAATGTCCTTCCCGCCCATCTATTGAGTCAATTTTTCCCTTCCATTTAACAACTATCTATTGGCCCCACCTCATTTATCGCATAAAGACCCTAAGGAATGCGTGCTAACACGATTAAAACTTAATTCTAGTTAATTAGTTCTACAAGTCATCAAGGAAATGGTGCTGCTTAAACAATATGGTCTCAAGATGTAAGGGGATTGCGTGCAATTTAATTGAATTTAACAAATGTGAGAACTTGGAAGGGCTATTTGACTGTGGTCACTATAAGTAGCATTGCTTCAAAAATATTTATTGGATATGCTTTATTACTCAGTCCTTTCTCATTCTATATTACCTGAACCTTTCATTTTTATTTCGGTGGAGTTGTCTCCTATCTATCTCCAACAACCATATGCACCTTTTGCACTTATATCTACTTCTCAGGTTATGCACAGATGCATGGAACCCTGTTGAGAGATGTGGAGATTTACGGCTGGAAGTCTATTTCCCATAAAGTGATTTTTTAGTTCATGCTGGGCAATAGACATGCCCTGCGAAAATGCATCTCTCACCATATTTCGGATAGTTGAAGCATCGCTAGATAGTCTTGCACCTTTAGCACCACTATATTTGATAAACTTCAGCGTTAAGAAATTTGGCAGAGTTTAGAAGACCGTTAATACATTCCCGGACTTTATGAAATTTACTTTGAGTTTGCAAGGTCATGAACCAACTGATCTCTTGGTATACCAACTTAGTAAATGTCATGGAATGTATCCGTTGGATCAGTTTTGCACCAGCATCTCCAAGTGCATAATTTTGCAAAGGAGTAAAATTACACTAAAACAAAAAGTTCTTACTTGAAAAGGAGTAAAATTACACTTGCAATATAAGTCCTCCAAGAATATTACTCCAACCGTCTGCTTTTGATTGAGAAGATGGTGGAGTGGAGAAAAGAAATGAGACGAGCAGATTTAGGGTCGATGAATGGGGATTTTTGTTTTTGTTAAAAGAAATTGGAGCGGGTCTTAGTTGGGTTGGGTTATTAGGCTGGGGCGGGTTGGAATTTTAAGGATAAAATTTATTAGTTTAATTCAATATTAATTGTTCAATAGAAATATATCATGTCATAAATGAGGTGGGGTCAATAGATAGTTGTTAAATGGAAGGGCAAATTGATCCAATAGATAGACTGAAAGGGTATTTTAGGCTCAATAGGTAGATGAAAGGTATTGTTACATCATTTTAGATAGTTAAAGGTCATTTCAAACCCTATTTTGATCATTTAATAATGATTGAGCTACTGATGGCCTAATGATTAGTCGGTGATATGCTAAACCAAGAAACAGTCTCATTGATTGTCACAAAAGCCCATTTTGTTATTTATACAACTAAAGCCTTGTAAATATATTTAACTCCTGGGAATTCACGTTTTAATTCCTTTATGGATTTGTATTGCATCACTCTTGTATTCATATTCTATTTATATTTGTAAGGTAGTAATTATGAAATTAAGGTAGTAATTATAGGGTATTGGATAATTGTGGAAAATAACATAGGGCATGACGGTTTGGCACTGCAGATATATTACTGACAGTGAAGATAAGGAACAATTTAGTCATTGTCTTTTATTTATTTTTTAACTAGTGGACAAAAATAATGACTAGGTAATAAGTCGTTAGATTCGTATTTTATGGAGACTAGTTATTTGAACAAATTTTTACCATTCGGGAGCTTTACGGAATGGAAAGACTCTTGCAAATTAACTTGTATTCAAATTTTTTGGTTGAGGTAGGTTACGATTTAATTGAAGTTTTGACTCGATTTAATTGTGTGTATGCTCCTCAATTGGATACTTGTTGATTGGTATTCGGACATGCTTGAAATTGTTGATGTTTGGATTGTTGAGGCGTGTATAAATGATTATTGAAAAATGAAAATTTACTTGATGGAATTGTCTTATGACTTTAGGCATACGTATAAACGTTGTATATCGGGTTGTATGCTATGAGGTAGTGTGAATTTGATATTGATATTACTTGTACATGTTGGATTGGGTACCACGCCGGTACGGATATCTATATTGATATTACTTGTTTATGTTGGATCGGGTATCATGCCGGTACGAATATCTATATTGATATTACTTGTTTATGGTGGATCGGGTACCACGCCGGTACGGATATGTATATGTTGGATCGAGTACCACGCCGTTATGGATATGTATATGTTGGATCGGGTACCACACCGGTACGAATATGTATATTTTGGATCAGGTACCATGTCGGTACGATACATGAACATAGATTGTTCCATGCAAGTCATGACTATTTGGGCAAAAATAAGTTTCATAGCATGTGTGTACATATTTGTATTGATTTTGTGGATGTTTACAGTATGGTTGATACTCTTGATGGTTATATGGCTTGTTTGTGAGCACTGTTTGACTTGTTGTTGTTGTATTGTTGATTTATTGAATATTTGTTGTGTGGATATGTCTATTTACTTGTTATTTGATTTATGTTGTGTACATGCTACCATGTGCCTCACCTCTAAAGTTTGATAGTAGATCTTGAGCCAAGGGTGAGCACTCCGTCTCCATCTCCATCTTTCAAGCAATGAAACAATATTCTTTATTTACTTTATTTTTGGATATCTCTTTTAATTTGGACATCATCATTGTTTAGAAGTTCTTGTGCGATGACTTTCGGGTCTTGGGGATTTCAATAAGTAGTTTGTTGGATTTCCTCATTAATAACGATTAGCTCTGAATTATTGTTATTATGTTGATTTTATAATAATATCATCTTAATATTGACTAAGTGATTGGGTAATGGTTTAATTTAGATGGCTCTCCCACAAGAAGATTAGTGGATACGGTGCCACTCATATCCTTTTGGATCGTGACAAAAATCTTCTTAAAATTATTATTATTGATAACTACACTTAACCTTTAATTTCAACAACAAAATCATGTTTCATTACTCGAAGTATGAGTACATGTTATCAACAAACTTCCTTCCAATTCCTCAAATCTTAAAATTAATTGGGATTAAGATGATGGCGATCTTGGAGACCATTATCTTGCCGCTAATCAAGTATTTGATTGGTCATTTCGTCAAGGATTAGAATAAAAGAATAAAGTCTTTTATGTGTATAATGACCCGGTCACTGTGTTACTTAATGATGGAAAACTTCCTAAGCTTACAACACAATGTGCATGGGTGGTCAAATCAGAATTTTTATTTGGAAACTTCTATTGACTCCGAAAAAGTTGAAGATATGTATTGCTATTTGGATAGTAATCTTGTTTATATATACTTTCACAGTAGTTACATGATTTCTTATGAAAAATATTGATGTAGAAGCTGATAAAATGATTACGAATATATCCATCTAGCTATTTTGTTTAGGAGTGAAGAAGGTTAATTTAGTTATAGCTAGGAGTGTCAAACGGGCCGGGTCGGGTCGGGCCGGGCCGGAACCGGCCCTTCTATTTTAACCTGGTTGAGGGCCGGTTTTGGCGCTAGACGGGCAGGGCCCAACAGTAAAAAAATTGAAACCCACCCTAATCCAGCCCACTTAACCCAACCCAGTCAAACCCACCAAAACCCGATCAAACCTGGTTAAAAATCGGTCAAACCCGTTTAAAAAAAAATAAAAAAATACAATATACACACAATTATATACAGTATATACACTCCAATATACACTATATACACTCCAATATACAATATATATTTTTAAACAAATATATAAACAATTACACATATATATGTACCATTCAATATATAATTATATATGACTACACGTACTACTTTAAATAAAACATATACTATAATAGTATAATATATACATATACACTACAATATATATATATATATATATATATATATATATATTTATGTACTAATTTATAAAACATATACATATTTATACGTTAAATATATACGCTTATAGAAGATATATACACATATATACGCACTATTCAATATTTATGTACTACTTGACTACTTTAAATAAAACATATACTACAATATATATATATATATATATATATATATATATACATAGTTATATACTAATTTATAAAACACATACACATGTATACGTTAAATATATACTACTTTAGAAGATATATACACATATATATGCACCATTCAATATATATGTACTATTTTAAATAAAATATATACTACAATATACATATATATATATATACAACAATATGTATATATATATAGTTACATACTAATTTATAAAATATATACACTTGTATACGTTAAAGATATACGTCTATAGAAGATATATACACATATATACGCACCATTCAATATATATGTACTACTTTAAATAAAGTATATACTACAATATATATATATATATATATATATATATACTTACATACTAATTTATAAAACATATACACTTGTATACGTTAAATATATACTACTTTAGAAGATATATACGCACCATTCAATATATATGTACTGCTTTAAATAAAATATATACTACAATATACATATATATATACAACAATAGGTATATATATATAGTTACATACTAATTTATAGAACATATACACTTGTATACGTTAAAGATATACGTCTATAGAAGATATATACACATATATACGCACCATTCAATAATATGTACTACTTTAAATAAAGTATATACTACAATATATATATATATATATATATATATATATATATAATACTATATATATATATACTTATATACTAATTTATAAAACATATACACTTGTATACGTTAAAGATATAAGTCTATAGAAGATATAAACACATATATACGCACCATTCAATATATATGTACTACTTTAAATAAAGTATATACAACAATATATATATATATATATATATATATATATATATATATATATATATATATATATATATATATATGATAGTTAATTAATAATATATTAAAAGTAAGTTTTTAATTTAAACTAGAAATTCATTTTAAATCATTTTAAATCAATATATAGGTACTACTTTAAATAAAATATATACTACAATATATATGTATATACTATGTATATATATATATATATATATATATATAGTTATATACTAATTTATAAAACATATACACTTGTATACGTTAAATATATACGTCTATAGAAGATATATACACATATATACGCACCATTCAATATGTATGTACTACTTTAAATAAAATATATATACTACAATATACATATATATGTATTACAATGTATAGATGGTTATATTATACTAATTTATAAAACATATACACTAGTATACGTTAAATATATACATCTATAAGTTCAATTAATGTTTGAAAACTTACAATGGTAAACTCTAAGTATGATTGCTTGATTTTAGGCGTCAAAAAAAGGATTGAATAATGGATGATAAACTGATTTGTAATGGGAGAGAAAAAGAAAGAGGAAAAGGCGGTCTTGTTTAGATGTATAATATTAAGGAGAGAGAAATTACCAAGTAAGGGGATTTTTGTAATTATTTTGAATTTATGTAAATTCTTTACCAATTTGGAATTTAATGTAATTATGTAACTTTACCAAGTCTTTGATGTGTATAATGATCCACTACATTGTGCTAATAAATGATGGAAATACTTCCAAAGCTTACAACAAATGTGCATGGATGGTCAAGTCAGATGATTTTTATTCGGAAACTTATATTGGCTCCGAAAAAATTGAAGATATGTATTGCTATTTTTATATATACTATCCTAGTAGCTACAGGTAAGTGTCTATGAAAAATATTTATTATCATGTTTAAGTATGCAGTTGAAAGTTTGGGTCAAGTTAATTATAGATTATCCCTAAACGATGAACAGTCAAGAAATATTTAATGATTTCAGACTAAAATACAAATTGTTGAAGGCCAAGTCAAAATTTTAAGGATCTTATCACAGAATTAAATTAATTTTTATTCTTTATAAAAATCAAGAAGTCCTCTTACCTTTACAATACTCATTTTCTCAATATGGCTCATTCATTGATCACCATATTTTTGTTGTTCCTCATCACTCCACTTGACCTTTCAATGGCAAAACATTGTGCATTTTCTTCAAGGTATACGGTACACATTATCAACAAACTTCGTTCTCATTCTCCAAACTTGAAAATTCATTGTGCGTCAAAGGATGACGACCTCGGATATCATACTCTTTCTATAAATCAAGACTTTAATTGGTCGTTTTGCGAGTCAATTTTCTCTAGAACTTTGTTCTTTTGTCACTTTTGGTGGGGTTCAAAAGAAAAGTTTTTGATGTGTTTAACGACGCACATACATGTGTAAAAGGTTCAGGAAATATAAATATTCTAACTGTTTGTAAATGGGAGGTGAGGTCAGATGGCTTTTATTTGGAAGAGTATAGTAGCAAAAATGACACATATTATATGTATCACTATTTGGAGTGGTCTTAGGAATTAGCTGTTTATGTTATTTTGTTTAAGTAAAATGAGAAGTAAAAAAAATAAAACTGAATCTTACAATGGATTTCTTATTATTTATTTATCTTGATTTTGTCATTCTTTATTTTATCATTAAGAACATTAGAATATAATAATGTAACTGACACATATTATATGTATGTTCATATATTTGGTTAAGTAAAATGAGAAGTAAAAAATTAAAAAGTGAAATTTAGAGTAGGTTTCTTAATTTCTTATTTATCCTAATTTTGTTTTTCTTTACTTTCTCCTATCTTTGAAAACGTTAGAATATCAGCAATATACTCAACAAAAGTTGCAGATAAAATTTCATTTCTTTTGAGCTTGATGTGTAATTGTGACTTCTCTAAAGAGTGCATGATTCTCTTTAATTAATTGTGGATCCCCAGTCCCTACTATTTCCACAAACTAGCTAAGATGAGTCACATCGACTAATTCCATGCCAACTTTGTTCATCAAACTCGAAGTAAATAAAAGGGCCTCCACATTGGGATAACTTGTAAGCATTCTTAGTAGGGAAGTATTCCTCCATCATCGAAATCAAAATCAAATTCATAATGAGATATCTCCCTCAAGTTGTTGAAACATGTTTCTGCTTGATCAATACCAGAAGAAAGAGACTTGAGGTAGTAACTGTCCGGAAAAAAGATGAATAACTTCTGACCAATAGTCAATATGTATAACAATTTCTCTGATTGTTATTCTATATAAAATAATTCCATAACCCCTAATTCACCAAGTAAAATCCTTAATTATTCAATTCCCGTAATAACTCTCTCCTTGATCAAAATCTTCTGAGCAATATTATTATTGATAACTCCACTTAATAATGTTATCAACAAACTTCCTTCCAATTCCTCAAATCTTAAAATTAATTGTGCTTAAGATGATGGAGATCTTGGAGACCATTATCTTACCGCTAATCAAGAATTCGATTGGTCATTTTGTCAAGGACGATTCAAAGCAGTCTTTGATGTGTATTGTGTTAATTAATGATGGAAAAATTCCTAAGCTTACAACACAATGTGTATGGGTGGTCAAACCAAAATTTTTATTTGGAAACTTAATTATATTGACTTCGAAAAAGTTGAAGATATATATTTGTTGAAGTGTTAATCATTCATTGTATGGTCATGTATGTATAGTATGGAACATGTACACTTAGATGATTCAGTTAGGAGGTTAGTTAGTTGGTTAAGTTAGTTATTAGATTAGACTCTATATAAATGAAGCAATTGTACTCATTCAATACAACTGAATAATGAGAATTCAAGATTCATTCATTCATCATCTACATGATCAATCTCTTTTACATCTGATAATCTTTTTCTTCCATTAATCTACTACTTGAATACTCAGAATGTTCAGTTAAGAACATGGTATCAGAGCCATACATATTCGAATCATCAAGCCGAAGTCGATCGAATTGCTTTTCTCTCTTCTCTGTTTTCCGCAAATCAAGTTGTTTCACATTTCTGGGAAGTTCAAGATTCTAGAGTTCTTTGATAAAGAATGGGAACTAGTTAAGATCATGCAGCTCAGACGATGAATGGACTCAATCAGTCCACAACTTCAAACACAAATCCAATACAAGGGCTTGCTATGGATCATAATCATCCTCTATTTTTACATTCAACTAATGTATGAGGTATGTCCATAATCTCATTTCAATTAACTGGTAGTGAAAACTATACGTACTGGTCTAGATCTATGAGATTAGCATTGCTTGGTAGAAATAAATTAGGCATAGTTGATGGTACCCATAAGAAAGAAGATTTCCTTGATAATTTGGGATATCAATGGGAAAGGGTGAATACGATTGTATTATCTTGGCTTCTGAACTCTGTTGCTAAATGTCTTCTTTGAGGTATTGTGTTTTCCAATAGTGCCCATCTTAAAGAAAGGTTTGATCGAATTGATGGATCAAGAATCTTTAGCTTGCACAAAGAAATAGCTACGCTAAGTGTAGACACCTAATTTTGTACCTACCGAAGTCTAATTTTATTCATTTTTAGTTCACCTTACCATGTGTCCAACCCCATGTAATTATATCACACAAAAATACAAAAATAAACCAAAAAAATACCTCTAACTAATTTATCTTATCCTAACAACCTACCCAATCAAAAGCTTCCACCTACCCTAACTACCCATATGACCCCCCCCCCCTCCTTTTTCTTGTCCACAAAGAAAGAATATATGGGGGACCCACCAAAATTCCCACATCATAACAAATCCATGTCTATTATAAAAGAAAAATTCTAAGAGGAAAAAGGGAGCTCATTCTTTGATCATCATCTTCTCCATAATAACAAGAATCACCAAATAATCTTTCCTCACAAGAACAAGAACAACAACGAAAAAAAAAAAGTAACCGGTGAACAGTGACCGGTGAACAGTGACGGTGAACAGTGACGGCGTGAAAAGTGACTGTGAACGGGTCATTATTTGTCGAGTTGGATTATTGGTGTTAAGGTTCGGCTCGAGGTTTCCGGGTGCGGACTCTCTTTATTCGAATAACATTGAGTTTGAAAGCTTCAAATTTAAGGTCCAATTCTTTCTTCTCTTTTATTTAATTCTTATGTGATTGTGATTGCGTGTGATTTGATACCGTGGTTTGTTTGTTGATGTGAACTGTTGGTGACATTTGGGTGTGTGATGTGCTAAGCATGATTGGTGAATTTTCGTTATTCTCGATTGGTGGATTGTGTATTGAAATGGGTTAATCACGTGGTTAAAAATGAATTAAGGTGGGAATTAAAAATGGAGAAAAATGAATATTGATTAATTTTGATGTATTGATAATGTTAAACATGATAGAATTGTGATATGTTGAACTTGGTAGGCAAACGTAGGCCGGTTAGGCAAATTTAGGAATAACGATTTATTGGAGTGTTTGATTATGTGCGTGAATGGTACTTTCTACTTTATTACACGAAAAGTTTAAATTGTACTCATTTGGCCGGGGAATGCCCCGAAGGATTTGTATTGATTTATCCGGGGAATGCCCTGAAGTAGCATGTACGCAAAGGAGGCTCGTGATCAAGGCCCAGAACGTCGGGTGGAGTTTAGTTTAGGATTAGTTTAGAATAGAATAGGTTTTATATTTCAGCACCTCTTTTATTTTGGATTGTATAATTTGGACTGAACATTATTTTTGTTTGTTTTGAATTTTGTGTGATTTATTTGTTTGCTTGTTTTGTGTGTTTATGTGGTTTGTACATTTGTAATGTCAAATTAGCCGATACGCTCCACCAAGCGACCGTGGTCGAACCACGGGATCGAGGGGTGCCTAACACCTTCCCCTCGGTCAACAGAATTCCTTAGCCGGAATCTCTATTCGTAAACCGGTTTAAAGAGTCAAATAGTTTCGAAAAGAATTTTCCAATGGTGACTTGGCACACCAGATTATGCCAAGTGGCGACTCTGATTTTGAATTTAAAAATAATCTTTTTTCGGAACCAATCTTCATTTTGTCACTTTAATAAAAAACCCTTTCAAACCTTAAAATACATATCTTTTTTTGGAGTCGAAAAAGGGGTGTGACACTAAGTCAACGTACTTCATCTGTTGTTGTCTACTATTCAAGAATGAAGGATCTCTAGGAAGAATCTGAGGCCTTAGTGCCTACACCTGGATGTACATGTGAAAAATCAAGGGATTATGTTCAGTTTTTGCAGAGACAAAAGTTGTTTCAATTCTTTATGGGTCTCAATAACACATACTTGCAAGCAAGAAGTCAAATTCTACTTATGAATCCTTTGCCCTCTATAAATCAAGCCTTTGCTATGATTATGGGTGATGAGAGTCTGAAATCTGTGATTCACGAAAATTCTGGACCTAACATTCTTCAAGTGTCAGTAACTTTGAAAATGTTGCAATGTATGTCAAAAGAGGTGCACATTAGAAGGGTAAGAGGAATTATAATCTGTAGTGTGAGTTCTGCAAAATCAAAGGGCATACTAAAGATCAATGTTAGAAATTGATTGGATATCCCACTGACTAAAAGTTCAAGAAGAAGAATGTAGGAGGTGTTAACAGTGCTTACAATGTCATAACTGACACAAATGAAGGTTCAAACTCAGGTTCTCAAGGTGTACAATGCTCTCAATTTCAGTGTGGAATAAACACAAATATTAATTCTAAAAATATGAGGTCTGTCCAGCAAAACTTGAAGCCAAAAACAACTCTACTCAGCCAACAGTGCAACCATGTCTACATTCTGGGAATACCTTCACACGAGAGCAATATGACAGATCATTAAGATGCTGAACAATACAATAGTGTCCAACAACCTCCCCTCTTTAGCAAACACAACAAGTATATCAATCTCTATCTTAAATTCTACTACTCTTGATAACACTGCTATGTTAGTCCCAAATAAAAATGATAGTACTCATATACTAGCAGAACATGCTAATGGATGCATAATAGACACAGGTGTAACAAACCATATGACATTTGATATAACTCTATTAAATAAAGAATCAATAGTCAAAGTTGATATTTCTAAGAGAGTGTTTCTTCCTAATGATGATGTGTCTCATGTTCTCTACACTAGAACTAGTTCATTATCTGCAGGAAACAACATAACAAATATGTTTCATGTGCCTTAGTTCACACATAACTTACTATCAGTATCCAAACTAACTAAAAAACTGAGGTGTTCTACTACATTTTATCCTAATTTTTATGTATTTCAGGAACTCTTCAGTGGGAGGGTGAAGAAGATTGGTAAGAAAGTAAATGGACTATACTAGCTACATAAACAACCTCTAGAAAGGAATAAGAGTGTATGTTTGACTACTAATAATACTCAATCAGATTCTAACATTGAGCTTTGGCATAAGAGATTAGGACACACTTCCTCATCTATTTTAAAGAAGATTTTTCTGTTAATATGCAGTATATTACCACTGAGGTTAACAAATGTAATGTCTTTCCTTGCGCTAAACAAGAAAGGAATCCTTTTCCTAGTAGTATTACTTCTACTGTAAGTATCTTTGAACTGGTGCACATTGACCTGTGGGGTCCTTATAAAGTGGATACTTTTGATGGAAATAAGTTCTTCTTAGCTATAGTAGATGACTATTCAAGGATGACATGGACTTTTCTATTAAAACATAAATCTGATGTATGTGTTTGTCTGCAACATTTCTTGAATTTTGTTAAATGTCAATTTGATAAGAATGTGAAAATCTTGAGATCAGATAATGGTACAGAGTTTATCAACTTTGTATGTTATAAAATGTTCAAGTCCTTAGGTATTATCCATCAAAAGACATGTCCTTATACCCCTCATCAAAATAGCATTGTTGAGATAAAACACTGACATGTTTTAGAGGTTACTAGAGCCATAAGGTTCCAAGGTAAAGTACCTCTCAAATATTGGGGACACTGTGTTCTATATTCTGTATATCTCATTAATAGATTACCTAGTTCAGTTATTAGAAATAAGTCTCCATATAAGAAGCCTTCCTTAGCTCACTTAAGAGTAATAGGTTGCTTGTTCTATGCAAAAATAATACAAGAACATAATAAGCTATTACTTAGATCTAAGGCCACAGTCCATATGGGTTACTCAGAAGTCCAAAGGGTATATATTTTACTTGATTTAACTGACTTTACTTTCTTTGTTAGCAGAGATGTTTCATTTAGATAAGACAATTTTTCTTTCAGTAATGTAACTTCTGTAAAGCCTTTATTTGTGGACAATTCTCAAAATCCTGTTATGGTATTTGATTCAGAAGATGTGTACATATCTAGTCCTATCCAAACATCTACCAGTTCTATCAGTGTTCCTACTACAGCTACAACTCTACAAGAAGCATATGTTCCTACTACTAGCTCACAGAATACTCTTGATTAAGCTATTATTCCAGCATCCAAAGTAAGAAAGTCTATAAGAGCCACTAATACACCTGTGTGGATGAAGGATTTTGTGTCACTTAATGTGCACAATAAGGTATCTTATCCTATCAGTAAGTATATCTCTTATGATAATCTATCACCCAAATATCAAGCATACATAGCTGCCACCTTAAATCTAGTGGAACCTACTACTTATACTCAAGCTGCCAAGGATTCATTGTGGGTAGAATCAATGAATGAAGAAATACAAGCTCTTGAAAATAATCACACATGGGATGTTGTATCTCTGCCTCAAGGTAAGTCACTTGTAGGATGCAAGTGGATATATAAAATTAAGTACATAGCTAATAGAGATGTAGAAAGTTGCAAGGCTAGATTAGTTGCTAAAGGATATAGTCAAAAGAAAGGGATTGACTATCAAGAAACATTTTCATCAGTTGTGAAAATAGTGATAGTTAGGACCATATTGTCTATAGAAGCTTCAAAGCATAGGCGTATACATCAAATGAATGTATACAATGCTTTTCTGCAAGGAGATCTTCATGATGAAATATATATATGCAACTTCCTGAAGGATTTTCCAGTCAGGGAGAGAATAAGGTATGTTGTAGACTGATCAAATCCTTATATGGTCTCAAACAAGCACTAAGACAATGGAATGCCAAGTTAATAAAAACATTATTGCAGTTTAAGTTCAAACTGAGTAAACTTGATCACTCATTGTTCACTAAAACAAGTAATGGAGGAATAACAATGGTGCTAGTCTATGTAGATGACATGTTAGTAACTGGTAGCAGTCTAGAACTGGTTGAAGAAACCAAAAGGTACTTATCACAAACTTTCAAGATGAAAGATCTAGGTGAATTAAAGTATTTCTTGGGTATTGAATTTGTAAAGTTTGATAAGGGAATACTTATGCACCAAAGAAAATATTCTCTGGAACTTATATCTAAAGTAGGTGTGTCTGCAGCTAAACCTATTGCTACTCCAATTGACACAAATGTTAAGCTGACCAGCAAATAATATGGTGAAGAGGTCAATAAAAACAAAGGGTCAAGAAACAATGAGGAAGACCCTTTAGTTGAACCTGATCCATATCAGAGTTCAATTGGGAAGCTGTTATACTTAATCATGACAAGACCAGACATTTCTTATGGAGTTCAGAGCGTGAGTCAGTTTCTTCAATGTCCTAAAAGGTTACACATGAAAGCAACTATCAGAATTTTGAATCAAATATCTCTCCACTTAACATCAACCTGCTGATCTCCTTACCAAAGGCTTATCTAAAGTACAACATCACTATCTCTTGTCCAGGTTAGGTGTTCTGAACATTTTTCAGTGCCCAACTTGAGGGGGAGTGTTGAAGTGTTAATCATTCATTGTATGGTCATGTATGTATAGTATGGAACATGTATACTTAGATGATTCAGTTAAGAGATTAGTTAGTCGGTTAAGTTAGTTATTAGATAAGGCTTTATATAAATGAAACAGTTGTACTCATTCAATACAACTGAATAATGAAAATTCAAGATTCATTCATTCATCATCTACATGATCAATCTCTTTTACATCTGATAATCTCTTTCTTCCATTATTCTACTACTTGAATACTCAGAATGTTCAGTTAAGAACAATATTGCTATTTCGAAAGCAGTCTTGTTTATGTATACTTTCATAGTAGTTACATGAACTTTTATGAAAAATATTTATGTAGAATCTGATAAAATGATGACTAATATATCCATCTAGCTATTTTGTTTAGGAGTGAAGAAGGTTAATTTAGTTGTAGAACATTTTTATTTCTTACATATTTACGTTATTGAGGGACACTTTTATCTTGCTTAACTTTGATCATTAGAGACAAAACTCTGTTTTAATAAGATATTTATACAGTAATACTTTCTTAAAACGATCCTTCATTTACAAATTCTGAATTTTCTCAAGGATTCTTGTGAAAATCGCACAAATTTTATTATATTTAGTTTTTTTATTATTTATTTACTAAAAATTAATTCAAATCCATTTTCATGAAATTGAAAAAAAGTATCAGTCCTTTTCCTTTTTAGCAACTTGATTCATATTTTCAGTTGAACGTAGTTGAATTTAATTAATGATTAATAAAATAATATAAATCTATAAAGTAAAATATAGAGAAACAACTTTTAAATTTAAAAAGAAATAAAAAGTTAGAATAATAGAACCTAATTCGACTAATTGCTAAACAAAAGTTACTATTTTAGTTTGCTTGCTATTATGTTTGAAAACTTGACAAATAGTGTGAACTTTAATTTGTTTAATTCCCTTTGGACCTTGTTTTTGAGAGGATAGGATTTTAGGTACTTAATAAATTTATAGATCGGATATAATAATGAGACCAAAATAATAAAGATTAGAAAGGAAATGACTTAAACGTTTAGACTTCAATAATTTGTAGGATAAATCTTTTACAAAAGCTAAGGATAGTCTTCGACCCACAAAGTGTAAGGGTGTGTTTTGTATGATAAAAAATGTTTTTCTAAAATATACTCTTTTTAAAAATAAATATTTTTTTAATTATTTTTTTAAGTAAGTCTCCTATCTCATAATGTTTAATAATTTCAGACTAAAGTACAAATTGTTGAAGGTCAAGTCAAAATTTTGTGGATCTTATTACTAAATTAAACTAATTTTTTTGGAACTCCCCTACCTTTGCAATACTCATTTTCTCAATATGGCTCACTCATTGATCACCATATTTTTCTTGTTTCTTATCACTCCACTTGATCTTTCAATGACAAAACATTGTGCATTTTCTTCAAGATGTACGGTACACGCGTGTTATCACAAACTTCCTTCTCATTCTCCAAACTTGCAAATTCATTGTGCGTCAAAGGATGATGATATCAGATATCATAATCTTTCTATAAATCAAGACTTTAATTGGTCGTTTTGTGAGTCAATTTTCTCTAAAACTTTATTCTTTTATCATTTTTGGTGGAGTTCAAAAGAGAAAGTTTTTGATGCGTTTAACGACCCATATTCATGTGTTAAAGGTTCAGAAAATACAAATATCTAACGGTTTGTAAATGGGAGGTGAGGTCAGATGACTTTTATTTGAAAGAGAATAATATCAAAAACGACACATATTATATGTATCACTATTTGGAGTGGTCTTAGGAAATTAATTTTTTATGTTATTTTGTTTAAAGTAAAATAAGAAGTAAAAAAATAAAATGAATTTTACAGTGGATTTCTTAATTTCTTATTTATCCTGATTTTGTTATTCTTTACTTTATCATTAAGAACATTAGAATACCAGCAATATATTCAACAAATATTGCAGATAAAACTTCATTAATTCTTTCGAGTTTGATGCACAAAGGTGGCTTCTCTAAGGAGTGCATGATTCTCTTTGATTGTTGATCCTCAGTCCCTACTATTTCCGCAAACTAGCTAATCTAAGTTACGTTAACTAATTCCATGCCAAGTTTGTTCATCAAGGTCGACATAAATAAAAGGTCCTCCAGATTGTGAAAACTTATAAGCATTCTTAGTAGGGAAAGTATCTAATTATTGAAATCAAATTCATAAGGAGAGATATCCCTCAGGTTATTGAGACATGTGGGAGAGTATCGAGGATTCATAAGGAGAGATATCCCTCGAAAGAAATGAAGTTTTATCTATAATTTTTGTTGAATATATTGTTGGTATTTATAATGTTTTTAATGATAAAGGAAAGAATTACAAAATCAAGATAAATAAGAAATTAAAAAATCCACCGTAAAATTCAGCTTTATTTTCTTACTTCTCATTATACTTGAATAAAATAACATAAACAACTTAATTCTCTAAATGCAATAGTAAAGACATATGATACGCTTCCCAATAAAAGTCATCTGACTTCACTCCTTATTTACAAACAGTTAGAATATTTGTATTTCCCAAACCTTTTACGTATGAATGTGGATCGTTAAATACATCAAATATTTTTTTCGAACCACATCAAAAGGGTCAAAAAAATAAAGTTTTAAAGAAAATTGACTCACAAAACGATCAATTATAAAGTCTTGATTTATAAAAAAAAATTATATATGTACTTACCCCATCCTCCTAGATCCGTCCCTGAGCGTATTTGCTTCAGTAACTGTCCAAAAAGGAAAGATGAATAACTTCTGGCCAACAATTAAGATGAATACGAAAATCATCTTTTCTGCCAGGGTGAAATGGAAAAAAAATAAAAAAAAATGGAGGAAATTTGTTGGACCTTTTGGTATTGGTTACACTAATAACAAACTCATCATATTTTTTCTTAGCGGTTAGAACCACAAGTCTTGCAACCCTATTTGCAAAACTTTTTGAACTATGATTGAAGACCACAAATTCGACATCATGATTCAGCATTATCCATATCCCATGAGCTAAATCATATTTTGTTATTCTTTTGGCAAGATGTAGACTTATAGTCTTATTTTAATTATTATGTACGAAGTTTGGAATGGAATACCAAATGATCAATAAGAGTTGGAACTTAAAAAAAAAAGGTTTCTCTAATTAATATTCTATATAAACTTTCATCTAATAAAATCCTTTGTTATTCAATTTCCAAAATGACTTTTTCATAAATCAAAATCTTTTTATTATTATTATTATTATTATTGACAACTCAAGTTAAGGGTGTCAAACGGGCCGGGCTGACCCGGCCCTACCCGGCCCGATTAGCTAACCCGGCCCGGTTTGACCCGGCCCGGTAAGCCCTAGGGCTTTAGGGTTCCGGGTCCCGGGCCGATTTTTTTGTTAAAATGGGCCCGGTTAACCCGGCCCGGATCAAGCCCGGTCCAGGCCCGTCGGTTAACCGGCCCGGCCCGGGAAAAAAAATAAAATAAAAATTGATTTTGGGCCAAACTAGCCGTTGGCCCAACGACTATATAGCCGTTTTTGGGTCCAAACGGCTAGTTTGGGCCCATTTAATAAAAAAAAAAAAAACTTTAAAAAATATTTTTTAATCTCCAAAAAAAATCTATAAATACCCTACAACTTCAAATCATTTTTCACACAATTTTTCGCTCTCTCAAATCTCAATTCTCAATTCTCTAATATTCAATATATTTAATTTCTTAAAGTGTTCACTTTAATTTTTTAATTTTCGTTTACAAAGTACGAGCGGAAGTTTCTAAAGTCGCAATCTTCGGATACTTCCAAAATTTGGTATTGTCGTTCCATCTCTTACGTTTAATTTTTATTTATTGTATTAATTGTTTAATATTTAATTTTATTATATTTGTGTATTTTGAATATTTTTAGTTTAATTTAATTTATATTATGGATAAATTAAAAAACCTCGCTGCTAAAGGTGTTAAAAAAATTTGTCCCGGAAGCGGTAGTGGTAGTAAAAAGCGAATTACTAGCGGTAGAGGTAGTTCAAGTAATAGATATACCCGTGTGCCTTCGCCTCCGGTACCGCTTGGTACACCTTTTGAGGAAGAAATAGGTGTAGGTGCTCACGATATGGATTATGTAGAAGCTCAGGAAAATTACGGTATAGAAGAAGAAAATGAAGTAGATGCAGTTAATTTAGATGAAGATAATGAAAATATTGCTGAAACACCCGCAGTAGGAGATGCTAACGTTAGATCTGAATCAGTTAATCTCCCTTCCCGTCCTCCCAGTGCCCCAAAACCTCGTAAAAGAACTAGTATTGCATGGCAATTTTTTGAACGTATATCAGATATTGAGGTGCAGTGCAATATTTGTCAACAAATATATAAGCATAGAAGTGGAGGCAAGCAAGGGGGTACGGGTACGTTAACGAGACATATAGCTGAAGATCACAAAAGAGAGTTAAATATTGCAAAAGGTGGTGGGGATGTTGGTGGGTCAACGCAAACTAGAATGGACCCAACAACCGGTCAAGTAGCGAAAAAGTATAATAAATTGAGGGACAGGGAAGAAATAGCTAAAATGGTAGTTGTGGGTTGTTTGCCTTTTAGTTTTCCTTCTTCTGATGCTTTTATTCGTTATATACAAGCAATTTATAATCCTATGTTTAATGGTATTCCTAGAACTACTTGTCGGTCTGATATTTTTAGACTCCATTCACAATATTGTTTTTATTTATCAACATTGTTAAAAAATATTCAATGTAGATTGTCCCTAACTTCTGATGTTGGTCGTGCTGTAAATAAAAATGATTATTTAACCGTTACTTGTCATTGGATGGATAGTAATTTCGTGATGCAAAAAAGTATTCTTGCTTTTTTATATGATGAAGATCGTAAACATACTGGACAATTTATTGTTGATTCTATTGTTAAAATTGCCGGATATTATGGTATAGAAAATAAAATTTTATGTATTGTTTTTGATAATGCTTCTAACAACAAGACTGCTATAACAAAAATAAAATCTACGCTATCTCCACCCTTGCCTGAAATTTTTCATATTAAGTGTGCATGTCATATATATAATTTAATTGTAAAAGATGGTCTTGAGTTTTTTGAGCTTTATATTGAAAAAATTCGTCTTGCCGTTGGTTTTATTCAAGGAAATAATCGTAGATCGAGAATTAGAGAATTTAAACTTAAATGTCAAGAAAATGGACTTACACCGATTTTGATGCCTGAGGAAATTGATACTAGATGAAATTCTACGTATGAATTTCTAAAAACTTGTTATAAATATAGAATTCCTATTACACTAGCTTTTAACCAACATTGCGGTTCATTTGCTGATTCTGCTGATTGCATGCTACATAATTCTGATTGGGTTGTAATTAATGATCTTGTTAAGTTTTTGGAAAAAATTTATGTAGCTACGGTTGAATTTTTCGGTGCTTATTATCCTACTGTTTGTAATATTTTGGCATATATAGCCGATATTTCTGGTTTGCTCCAACAATATAAAAATAAAGAAGGTTATAAAGAAGCTGTTGGCGCCATGTTTACGAAATTTAAAAAATATTTTTTCCCGATTCCCCCTATTTACTTGGTTGGTGCTATGCTAAATCCGTGCATGAAATATAATCATATGTGTCACTTTAGTACTCTTATTTATACTAACTTAAAATAAATACTAACCATGATTCTGAACAAGTACAGCCTGATTTGTTGACGGCTACGGCTGATGCAAAGGATTATATAGAAAAATTATATAATCACTATGCTGATTTATTTGATTCAGCCTTACATACAAATATCACTCCAACTGTCGCTCCTCATCCTCCCGAGGAGCCATCATCTTCTAAAAGGCCGGCACATAGTGGTTTTTCTGATTCGTTTTATGATTTAAATTGTTGGAACAGTGTTGATGAGAGAACTTACACATCAACTTATCGGGAAGAGCTGAAATATTATCTTCGGACGGCACCAGAGGATCGCAGACGACGGATCAACACGCTGGATTGGTGGAGGAATAATGAATCACAATATCCTGTGCTTTCAAGATTAGCTAGAGATATCTTGAATGTTCCAATGTCAACCGTTGCATCAGAGAGCGCCTTCAGTCAGGGACGACAGCAGCTTGGAGACAACCGACACTCATTGGGAAGCAATGCAATGAATGTTCTAGTTTGCCTCAGAAATTGGATTAGAGCGGAAAGAAGAAACCAAGGAATGGAACCGGAGCCGAGCGACGAGCTGAAACTTGAAGAAATTATGACTTCACGGGAGAACTCCGCAGAATCAAGTCCAATGCATGGTTTTGCCCCCGTTGACTTCGATTATCCTATGCAAGTTCCCATTAATATTAACATGAATGAGTTGGAAAAAATGATGCATAATTTATAGATTTTTCATTCATGTAAATTATAAATTTTGGATCATTTTGCAATCAATAAAATTCCCCAAATTCATTCACTCCTTAGTCGTTATTTTTTAATTTTTTTTATTTAACGATTTAAAATTTAAAATTGAATTTCTAGTTTTCTACTTTAAATTAAAAACTTACTTCTAATATATTATTAATTTACTACCAAATATTATTAATTTATTATATTAAGTAGCATATGTTTTGTATATTTGTGCATATATCTTCTATAGAAGTGTATATTTAACGTATACATGTGTATATATTTTATAAATTAGTATATAAGTATATCTATACATATTGTAATGTATATATAATGTAGTATATTTTATAAGTAGTAGTATATATACATTTAATGGTGCGTATACACGTGTATATATCTTCTATAGAAGTGTATATTTAATGTATACATGTGTATATGTTTTATAAATTAGTATATAACTATACAAATATATATTGTAATGTATATACATTATAGTATATTTCATTTAAAGTATTACATATACATAGAATAGAGTGTATATATGTGAATGGATCTTCTATAGACGTGTATATTTAACGTATACATGTGTATATATTTTATAAATTAGTATATAACTATACAAATATATATTGTATATATCTCATTTAAAGTATTACATATACATAGAATAGAGTGTATATATGTGAATAGATCTTCTATAGACGTGTATATTTAACGTATACATTACTTTATGTTTTATAAATTAGTATATATATTGTAGTATATACTTTTTTTAAAGTAGTACATATATATTGAATGGTGCGTATATATGTGTATATATCTTCTATAGACGTATATCTTTAAAGTATACAAGTGTATATGTTTTATAAATTAGTATGTAACTATATATATATACATATTGTTGTATATATATATATGTATATCACTATATTGTAGTATATATTTTATTTAAAGTAGTACATATATATTGAATGGTGCGTATACACGTGTATATATCTTCTATAGAAGTGTATATTTAATGTATACATGTGTATATGTTTTATAAATTAGTATATAACTATACAAATATATATTGTAATGTATATACATTATAGTATATTTCATTTAAAGTATTACATATACATAGAATAGAGTGAATGGATCTTCTATAGACGTGTATATTTAACATATACATGTGTATATATTTTATAAATTAGTATATAACTATACAAATATATATTGTAATGTATATATATTGTATATATCTCATTTAAAGTATTACATATACATAGAATATAGTGTATATATGTGAATAGATCTTCTATAGACGTGTATATTTAACGTATACATTACATTATGTTTTATAAATTAGTATATATATTGTAGTATATACTTTTTTTAAAGTAGTACATATATATTGAATGGTGCGTATATATGTGTATATATCTTCTATAGACGTATATCTTTAAAGTATACAAGTGTATATGTTTTATAAATTAGTATGTAACTATATATATATACATATTGTTGTATATATATATATGTATATCACTATACTGTAGTATATATTTTATTTAAAGTAGTACATATATATTGAATGGTGCATATATATGTGTATATATCTTCTAAAGTAGTATATATTTAACGTATACATGTGTATATGTTTTATAAATTAGTATATATATATATTGTAGTGTATATATTTATATATTATACTATTATAGCATATGTTTTATTTAAAGTAGTACGTATAGTCATATATAATTATATATTGAATGGTACGTATATATGTGTAATTGTTTATACTTTATATATTTTTTAAAAAATATATATTGTATATTGGAGTGTATATAGTGTATATTGGAGTGTATATAGTGTATATTGGATTTTTTTATTTATTTTTTAAACGGGTTTGATCGGTTTTTAACCGGGTTTGACCGGGTCTTGGTGGGTTTGACCGGATTGGGTTAAGTGGGCCGGGTTCGGGTGGGTTTTAATTTTTTTACTGTTTGGTCCGGCCCAGCCCGCCCGGTTAACCCCAAACCCGGCCCGTAACCGGCCCAAAACCCGGGTAAAATGGGAGGGCCGGTTCCGGGTTGGCCCGGCCCGGCCCGTTAGACACCCTTAACTCAAGTAGACCTTTCAACAGCAAAATCATGTTTCATTACTAGGAGGTACGAGTATATATAGATGAGTTTTAGGGAATTTATAAAAAGTTGAAGATTTGTATTTATGCTCGATGATAGTCATGTTTAAGTTTACTTTTATAGTAGTTATTACAGGTAAAAATTCAATTAAAAATATTTGCAGACAATCTGATAAGATGATGACTAGTGTATCAACCTATCTTCAATTACATCTCAATAAAATTAGGTACAGTTGGCAATTCTTATAAAATGATTTTTATTGTAATCTATGTCAATTCTGTAGATTCCTATAGTCTAATCTATAATCAAAATTCGCCTTCCATCTGTTGATCTCACGTCCATCTTGGGCCCTGCTCACATCTGCATTGCATTACAAAATTAATTGAATTATTTCCTGTTCGCACCAGATACATCAGAGTTCTTGGGCTTTATTTCCTGCTCACCAGCTGGAATAGCACCAGATACTGTCACACCCCTTTTTCGCCCGAGGGATTGAGGTCGAAGGATTTTTCCAATTAAAGTGACGGTATTGAATAGAGATTAGTTTTTATCATTTTTCAGAGTCGCCACTTGGAATTGAGTTATGGTGTTCCAAGTCACCTTTTTGAATCTCTAGTCAAAAGGAAATGACTCTTTCATTTTGGTCTGCGAAAACAGAAGATCAGGTAAGGAATTCTGTTGACCGAAGGGAAGGTGTGAGGCACCCCTCGAGTCCCGTGGTTCTAGCACGGTCGCTTTTATTGACTTATCTTGACTTAAACTATTTTGATAATTATGGTAGTAGACCCTAAAATCGCTCATTTTATTATACTAAAACTCGTCTATTATTTCATATTAAATAAATCGGTGAAAGTTTAAAAATATTTGTCAAATTAATTTTAGAAAAAAAAGTATTTGTCAAGGTGTATTTTTTATATCCTTAAATTTTAAATGTCTCAAAAAGATGTGTACGCCGCATTCTTAATTGAAACGAAAATATTTAAACGTGCCTAAAACTTTCCTAGCGTTAAAAGGCATTCGTTCGTCTCTTATAAACTCGAGATAATTTTTATCCTTATATTTGCTCACCCGAATATCAACGATCCTAGTGCATACATTCTACTAATCAAAACATAAATATTAATCAATAAATAAAGGGCTCATACTTAAACGAGAACCAATTAAATAAAATTAAAATGTAACTACTATTAAGTGTCTACTCTTACTGTGCCCAAATGCAAACTCATGACAAACCTTGATTATATGTTGAATGTTGATCTCATAAATTCCTAAATCCTACACCTTTAAGTTTTAATTATTAAAAATAACAATAATTTTATCATAACAAACTAACAAGTCAAGTCATTAAAATTGAATACGAATAAATAATTTAACCTATAACAATAATACATACAATACATTACAAACTAAAAATTAATGAAAAACTTGTCAAGATCACATAATCCACATATTCATAACTAGCAGTAAAAAAAAGTCTAAGGTGTAAAAAAATATTTCAACTTTGGTGTACCAAATAAAATCATCAAGAAACTTATAATAAGGAAGGTTAAGAATGGATTTCTAAGCATGCAACATATACTTCTATTTCATATCAATTTTAATCTAAATTTAACGGTACAAAAAAAAATTACATATCATTACGTCAAATATTATTTGCATGTTAAAGAAAAATAATTTGAACAAAACTTCCTTATATTTGGAATCAAGTCTTGCATAATCACCACATTACATTGTACAAAGAAAGGTTGAATGTTACCTCTTGTGAAAATAATTCACAACAAAAAAAATGAACCACGAAATGAGAATTACGAACGGAACCTCAAATTCTAACTTCTTGTCTCAATTTTTCTCAGTTGGTGTACGTTTCCTCTTGTTTATTTTGGTTTTCTCTTTTGTTTTGTTATGCTCCTCAAATGTTAGTCTTTCTTTGTTTTCTAAGTGTTTTTGTTTTTGTCCCCTTGTGTTGTCCCCATCCCGTGTGTTGTGGTGTGTAACATATAGAGGTATAGGGTGGGAAGTTGAGAGAGTTAAGGGAAATTAGGGGGTGGTTGGGGTAGTTTTTAGGATAAGATTTCTTTTTTTTTTTTTTCTTTTCTCTTTTAAGAAAAGACAAGATAAAAAAAAGATTAAAATGATAATAATTTATTTTTTTATATAAATAGAAAATGCAGGAAAATTTTATAATTATCCTAAAATAAAATATAGTCAAAAATATTAAAATTACTCGCTTATTTATTAAAATTTAAAAGGAAAAAATATTTTTGAATTTCTTGTTTATATATAAAAAAATAAAAATAAAAATATCTCAAAAATGTAACTTTATTTATTTGTTTTCAACTAAAATTATTAAAAATAAAATAAGAGTTAAAATAATATCGGACCAAATATAAATATTTAATACCCAAAAATATATATATTAAATTCGGGAGGGTCAAAAATTACGTGTCTACATTTTGTCCCTCTTTGTGTGAAATCTCAAAGAGTTTTCATACAAAGAAGTAGACAAAGAGGTGATTTTTGATCCTCCAATTATTCGAAAAGTAAAGATAAAATAAAATAAAAAATGTGATCGAGTCCTGGTTTTGGACCGCCTACATATCCCGGGTTATAAGAGAATCAGGTAACTTGTAGTTCAATGAGGTAAAATGGTGAGACAATGAGTTAGAGTTCGAGTCAGGTTCCATCGAGTCTTCGGTTTGAGACTTCTGCTTTTTACATCAAAATGAAAAATGAAAATGAAGATACAAGTGCAAGATCCTATCTATTGCTCAGCTTTTCTGGAATCTTGACTTGAATCTTCATGACTTCTCAAATGGTGAGATAGTCGTTATTCTAAGTTGACCTTGATACAAGAAATGTTCCTCCTCGTTGATATTAGAGGGGAACTTGACAATTGATTTATTCTTCAGCTTTTCTTCTGGCTTGGATTTGAAAATCTTCACCCTATTCTTCAGGCGAACTCCTGACTTGCAACTGATAATGTCCATCCTATTCTTCAGTCGGGCTCCTTGACTTACAATTTCTTCACCCTGTTCTTCAGGCGGGCTCCTGGACTTTCTCGTTTATTCACCCTGCTCTTCAGACGGGCTCCTGGACTTTCTATTTCTGATTTTTCAAATATGTTCCTGAACTCAACATAAAAGGTGACATAGAAAAATAACATCTCATTCTTCAGGAGGGTCCTGAGCATAAAAATAAATTCTCATTCTTCAGTAGGGTTCTGAGAATAAAAATAAATTCCCATTCTTCAGGAAGGTCCTGAGCATAAAATAAATTTTCATTCTTCAGGAGGGTCCTGTCCCATTCTTCAGGAGGGTCCTGAGCATAAAATAAATTTCCATTATTCAGGAGGGTCCTGTGCCATTCTTCAGGAGAGTCCTGAGCAAAAGTAAATTCCCATTCTTCAGGAGGGTCCTGTCCCATTCTTCAGGAGGGTCCTGAGCATAAAATAAATTTCCATTCTTCAGGAGGGTCCTGTCCCATTCTTCAGGTCCTAAGCACAAAAAAAAAACTCATTCTTCAGGAGGGTCCTATCCCATTCTTCAAGAGGGTCTTGAGCATAAAATAAATTTCCATTCTTCAGGAGGGTCCTAAGCATAAAATAAATTCTCATTCTTCAGGAGGGTCCTGTCCCATTCTTCAGGAGGGTCCTGAGAATAAGTAAATTTTCATTCTTCAGGAGGGTCCTGTCCCATTCTTCAGGAGGGTCCTGAGCACAAAATAAATTTTCACTCTTCAGGAGGGTCCTGTCCCATTCTTCAGGAGGGTCCTGAGCACAAAATAAATTTCCATTCTTCAGGAGGGTCCTGTCTCATTCTTCAGGAGGGTCCTGAGCACAAAATAAATTCCTATTCTTCAGGAGGGTCCTGTCCCATTCTTCAGGAGGGTCCTGAGCATAAAATAAATTCTCATTCTTCAGGAGAGTCCTGTCCCATTCTTCAGGAGGGTCCTGAGCATAAGTAAATTCCCATTCTTCAGAAGGGTCCTGTCCGATTCTTCAAGAGGGTCCTGAGCACAAAATAAATTTTCGTAAATACGAACAAAATTTTCCCCCAGTTTTCACTCATAAATTTTACGAGTGTCATTAGATCACAACTTTTGAAAAGTACAGTACAGAGTGTGAATCAAAGCCCTGCTAAAGAAATGTATCTCATCAGAGTAAAACTGATGACCAAAATTAGGAAGTGTGTCTCCTAAGAGTTAAATTGAAGGACTCGACTAGAAAGTGCATCTTCTAAGAGTGAATGTTCAAGTTAGGAAGTGCTTCACCTAACAAATGACAACTGACTTATTCAGACTAGGAAGTGCGTCTTCTAGGGGTTAAATGAAATGACTCTACTATAAAGTGTGTCTTCTAGGAGTGATGGATCAAGTTAGAAAGTGCTTCACCTAACAAATGAAAACTGACTTATTCAGACTAGGAAGTGCGTCTCCTAAGGGTTAAATGAAATGACTCGACTAGAAAGTGCGTCTTCTAGGAGTGAAGGTTCATGTTTTGAAGTGTTTCACCTAATAAATGAAAATCGACTTATTCAGACTAGGAAGTGTGTCTCCTAGGGGGTGAATGAAATGACTCAACTAGAATGTGCGTCTTCTAAGAGTGATGGTTAAAGTTAGGAAACGTATCACCTAACAAATGAATCTTGAATTATCGGGACTAGGAAGTGCGTCTCCTAGGGGTTAAAATGATGAGTTTTTACCATTATTGATTACCAAATCTGTGTAACAGTACTGCCTCTTGCATTTGCAGAAGTGAGAAATTGCAGCTTTTAATAGTTAAGCTTTGAAACCTTTGATATGAAGGTAACACATGTTTTTGTTTCATATAAAGAAAACTTTTTAATTTAAAAATAAGGTGGTTGATTTGTGGCATTTGGCTATTAAGACGATCTCTTGCACTTGTCTTGCCCAGTCCCATTGCAAAATCATTGATAGGTATTGTTGACTTGTTGTAGTATTGACCCCAAATTCTGACTACTAAAACATTTTGACTCAAATCATATTTCTCTTGCATGATGCCTCGGGATTCAACTTTAAATACACTTTTTATACTTTTATGAGTCCAAAAACTGTCGGATAACAAGCATTCTCGAGTACTTTACTTTATTTTTTAAACATGTTATCTTTGTGTGTTGGTCTTTTGTCTTGCTTTGCACAACTGAAGGAGTTGGTAGCAAGTTTAGAAGTCCTTCCTCACTTATCTTGACAAAATTTTGACTCAAAGATACATGAAAGATGACGATAGTGATTTTCTTTTGACCACAAAGATACAAAAATTAAAAATTAAAAATAAAAATAACAAAAAGAATAGGAAAGGACAATAGACATCTCATCTTAAAAAAAATGTCAAATTTTTTTTTTTATCTAGGTGTGGTAGCTGATTCTAGTGATTATGACATGCATTTTGAATTAAACAACCTAATCTATCCAAACTAATCGCTATCACTTTTTTCCTACTCATTGAATTTGAAAGGGAGCCATTCTTGAACTTGTTCCTTTTGGATTATAATCCTCCTTAGGCTAGTGACACCTCGATGGGTTTTCGCCAACAAGCCGCTCCCATTTTTTTTTTCTTTTTCAACTCATTATCGTCTTATGGTGCTCATGAAGACTTTTACCAATAAGACTCTCATTTTTATTGATCTCACAACTCACGATCGCCTTATGATGCCCAAAAGGATTTTCACCAATAAGACTCTCTCATTTTTATTTTTATTTTAAAATAACACTTAAAATATGAAACATCATTCACCTATAACATTTTAGCCTTGACATTCTCAAAGATTGATCTGAAGGTCTTTCTTTGGTTGTAACTTGGCTTTTGAAATGGGATAGAAAGAAAGGTCGGCATGGGGCTCAAAATTTACATAACATTGGGTAAAATATACAACTTTTGGAATCGACTCTTTTAAGGAAATAAACTTTTGCCCTAGTTTTATTTCATTCTGGGTAACTTGAATTTTCTTTTGGTTGGACCGAACCCCAAAGTAGGGCTGCCTATGTATCTTGTCATGGCAAGAATCAGGTCAAACGTAGTTCAGGACATTTCTTTTGCTTGAATTTGGATTTTTGATTGATTTTTTCTTTTTTTTTTTCAACTCTTTTTTTTTTTTACTTCATTTTTCTTGATACTTTTTTTTTTTGACTTTTTCAAATTCTATTTTGATTCCAAAAAAGGGGTATAAAAGAAAATAACACTAAAGCTCTAAAGGGGTAACAAAGGATGACACAACATTTGGGTAGTAGAATGAAATGCCTTCGTCATATCAATCCTTAAAAATACAAGTACATAACATGTAATCTGAGAGTAGAACATGAAGATCATACGCATCTTTTTCAACATTGATCGTGACTAAGCTCATGCACTTGCGTCACTTCTTTTAAACTTGTGAAATATACGTGTCCACTTATATTGTACTTTTTTCTCGATGAGTGACTCATACCCTTTTGGAGCTAACTTCCTTTTGTTTTTCCTTATAGTGGATACTATATATCCTCCGATCGACCCATTCAAAATTCTCGAATTGAATCTTCTAATCAATGATCAAGTTATTTCCTGATTCACAAAGTGATTGCCTCAATACATTTAAAAGAGGTTGTAACTGTCTCCCCAAATACCTAAACACTTTACTTATTTTCTTATATGTTTTTTTCTTTCAATTCTATCTTCTTGTCAAATGTTTCAGGATTAGATTGAATTTAAAGATCAGTCTGTGAATTCAACATGCATATCACATCTCTAGAATCACCATAGAAAGAGCTCTCTAAAGAAAAAAAAAGACAACAAAATAATATATAATTAAAAAATAAAATAAAAATAAAAAGGACACACATTTGTTGACCAAAAGATAGAAGGATTTGAATAATAAAATAAGATAAGATATATCTCAAATTCCAACCCTAAAATACTTCGGGTATTAGAAAGAAAACAAAAAAGACTATCAAAAATCCTTCCTCGTGGGGAGCAGATTGGCTTCTAAATTGCCGAACATAATATTTTAGCCATTGAATTGCACGTCGGCCTTAATGGAGTCTCCAAAATCATTGCTACATCATCTTTTTTCTTTTTTCTTTTTGAACTCGATTATTTTAAATTTATCACCCCAAACTCTCTCCAAAGTAAGCCATCAACAATTTATCTTTTCCTCTACTCCTCTTCATTGATTACAAAACTTTTTCATATGAGTCAAAGGATAACCATGACCCTCGTACATGTCCAACTTTGGTGTTATGGAGTTTAGAGGCAAGTGAACATTGAAACATGTAAAATCCTTGTGAGAACTCTCTTTTTCTCTCTCAGTATTTGCATGTTTCTCATATTTTGCTCTAAATTTCTCACTTTTCAAATCATTTCTTACTATTCCTCATTTCTAACAATCTACACCAACTCATCTCAGACCCTATATCATTTTTTGTGGGTCATCTTACTTGTTCTTTGAACATGGTGTTGTATTGGTGAGATGCCAACTTAGTCACAAACCAACCACCTTAACACTATTTTGATTTTGGAGAAAATTAATGTGTCAGATTTCAAAATTTTTCTTTTTAAGACCACCGAATTCATGAAGGATTGCCTACGTATCTCATTAAGATGAGAATCAGGTGTGCGCAGTTCTTGTAATATATGTCGTACAAAATTCAGCCTCAAGACCCCTAAAGGTTCAGGGCTATAAAGATTTATATATATTATTTATTTTGTAAAAGCTTAACCTCATGATCCCTAAAGATTCAGGGCTATTAAGATTTATATATATTATTTATTTTGTAAAAACTTAGCCTCATGATCCCTAAAGATTCAAGGCTATTAAGATATATATAAATTAGACTTGAGAATTAGAAAAATAACTATGAAAGTAATCATATTTTCAAAATATTCCCCAATAAGTTTATGAATAATTTTCAAAAGATAGGGTCGTATCCTGAGAAGGACTTCCTACGTATCCCATTAAGATGTGAGAATCAGACCCTCGTAGTTCATAAAAACCTTAAAAGTATATTATTCTATGTTTAAAAAATTTCTTTGAAAAATAATTCAATAATTTTGAGGATAATATAATTTTTTGCGTTTTAAAGTTGCCTAAAAGCCGGTCAACAATAAGCCTTCCAAATAATTGTCAAAGATCATGTAGGATGCACATGTTGGTCTTTATAAAGTAGATCACCTGACCTAGATAGACCCGGCCCCTGTGCCGAGTCCCGCTAAGTCAAATGCATATGATGCAAATAAAGCGGTACCTAATAGGGATAACCAGATTCTGAGTTTTCAGTTTTTCTAAGTTTAAACCTAATAGGGATAGGTGTCTAGACTGGCTTACCCGAGCGGATACTCGAACCGGAGAGGGACAACTTGGTCGGTAGCAGGTCAACACCACCTTCGTTGTCGATCCGAGCCCCGCCTAACATGTGTGACTATATCCTTCACCAGGTGCCTTGACACTCCGGCTATCTCAAAAAGAAGGTGGGATGCATATGCTGCATTCCTTGTATCCTATTTCAGAGACTCAGAGAGGGTACGCAAGAGAAGACAGTATATAATACAGTTCAATCAATATCAAAGCGGTAAATGAGAGACAAGTAGCACATAAGGCCAATAAACACAATATCAAAAATAATTAAAGCAAGTAAAGTCAATAGCAAAAGCTTGAATTCTTATTAGTCCCCAGCAGAGTCGCCAGAGATGTCACATCCCTTTTTCGCCCGAGGGATCGAGGTCGAAGGGTTTTTCCAATTAAAGTCACGGTATTGAATAGAGATTAGTTTTTATCATTTTTCAGAGTCGCCACTTGGAATTGAGTTATGGTGTTCCAAGTCACCTTTTTGAATCGCTAGTCAAAAGAAAATGACTCTTTTATTTTGGTCTGCGGAAATAAAAGATCAGGTAAGGAATTCTGTTGACCGAAGGGAAGGTGTGAGGCACCCCTCGAGTCCCGTGGTTCTAGCACGGTCGCTTTTATTGACTTATCTTGACTTAAATCATTTTGATAATTATGTTAGTAGGCCCTAAAATCGCTCATTTTATTATACTAAAACTCGTCTATTATTTCATATTAAATAAATCGGTGAAAGTTTAAAAATATTAGTCAAATTAATTTTAGAAAAAAAAGTATTTGCCAAGGTGTATTTTTTATATCCTTAAATTTTAAATGTCTCGAAAAGATGCGTACGCCGCATTCTTAATTGAAACGAAAATATTTAAACGTGCATAAAACTTTCCTAGCGTTAAAAGGCATTTGTTCGTCTCTTATAAACTCGAAATAATTTTTATCCTTATATTTTCTCACCCGAATGTTAACGATCCTAGTGCATACATTGTACTAATCAAAACATAAATATTAATCAATAAATAAAGGGCTCATACTTAAACAAGAACCAATAAAATAAAATTAAAATGCAACTACTATTAAGTTTCTCCTCTTACTATGCCCAAATGCAAACTCATGACAAACCTTGATTATATGTTGAATGTTGATCTCATAAATTCCTAAATCCTACATCTTTAAGTTTTAATTATTAAAAATAACAATAATTTTATCATAACAAACTAACAAGTCAAGCCATTAAAATTGAATACAAATAAATAATTTAACCTATAACAATAATACATACAATACATTACAAACTGAAAATTAATGAAAAACTTGTCAAGATCACATAATCCACATATTCATAACTAGCAGTAAAAAAAAGTATAAGGTGTAAAAAAATATTTCAACTTTGGTGTACCAAATAAAATCATCAAGAAACTTATAATAAGGAAGGTTAAGAATGGATTTCTAAGCATGCAACATATACTTCTATTTCATATCAATTTTACTCTAAATTTAACGGTACGAAAAAAAAAAATTGCATATCATTACGTCAAATAGTATTTGCATGTTAAAGAAAAATAATTTGAACAAAACTTCCTTATATTTGGAATCAAGTCTTGCATAATCACCACATTACATTGTACAAAGAAAGGTTGAATGTTACCTCTTGTGAAAATAATTCACAACAAAAAAAATGAACCACGAAATTAGAATTACGAACGAAACCTCAAACTCTAACTTCTTGTCTCAATTTTTCCCAGTTGGTGTACGTTTCCTCTTGTTTATTTTGGTTTTCTCTTTTGTTTTGTTATGCTCCTCAAACTCTAACTTCTTGCCTCAATTTTTCCCAGTTGGTGTACGTTTCCTCTTGTTTATTTTGGTTTTCTCTTTTGTTTTGTTATGCTCCTCAAATGTTAGTCTTTCTTTGTTTTCTATGTGTTTTTGTTTTTGTCCCCTTGTGTTGTCCCCATCCCGTGTGTTGTGGTGTGTGTAATATATAGAGAGAGGTATAGGGTGGGAAGTTGAGAGAGTTGAGGGAAATTAGGGGGTAGTTGGGGTAGTTTTTAGGATAAGATTTTTTTTTTTTATTTTCTTTTTTTTTTTTTTAAGAAAAGACAAGATAAAAACGACAATAATTTTTTTTTTTATATAAATAGAAAATGCAAGAAAAATTTATAATTATCCTAAAATAAAATATAGTCAAAAATATTAAAATTACTTACTTATTTATTAAAATTTAAAAGGAAAAAATATTTTTGAATTTCTTTTTTATATATAAAAAAAATAAAAATAAAAATATCTCAAAAATGTAACTTTATTTATTTGTTTTCAACTAAAATTATTAAAAATAAAATAAGAGTTAAAATAATATCGAACCAAATATAAATATTTAATACCAAAAAATACATATATTAAATTCGGGAGAATCAAAAATTACGTGTTTACAGATACAATATCAAAATCCGAGTGAAGACTAACACTAAACCCACATTCACACTATTAGAACTCCAAGATAGAAGTAACAACATCCTCAACTTTCAATAAAATTAGTGGTCTAAAGTCAAATTTAAATCCGAAGTCTTAAAAATATATAAATACATAATAAATAAAAAATTAATATTTTTTTTCTGGCAAATGGAGAAAACTCTGTGGCCAGTTCCCTACCGCTTAGTGCACTGACCGAAGAACGAAGTATTAGTCTCACGGCTGCCGGCTGTGGGGATACCTTGGGAAACCGGAAAAAAAAAATTGTTGTTTTTAGTGTAGTACAATATTTCACATAGTATTATTATTATTTATGATAGTAAGTATTAATTCAAGTTAATAATACGTTAATCATGCATTTTCAATACATTACCTTGATGTTATTGTAAACATAGTATTTATTATTATAAAAATTTGAGTAGTTTAATTCAAAGTTTCAAAATATTTCTATTGAATGATGATAGTTTTTTTTACTATATTCAATATTATCAAAAAAAAAAAGAAAATTATGAAATTAACAATTAATTTTTTTGAGACCTTGAGATTTTGGGGGCCTAAAGCAAAGACTTTATTAGCCTCACCCTTAAGTCACCTTGTATTTTTTTAGGGGAGAGAAGAACATGACGTGTAATTATAAAATGTTTTAATTTCCTACATATCTAAGAACATGGCGTGTAATTATAAAATGTTTTAATTTCCTACATATCTACATTGAATAACATTCATTTAATAAGATACTTAAAAAATACTTGCTCAAAACAATATTTCATTTGCAAGTTTTTAATTTTCTTGAGGATATATGTTAAAATTCTCACAAACCTTTGTTCTTCTTTTTGAATTTTATTATCATCAAACTCAACTAGATTAGTAATTTATTCATCTTATGAATGTTCCCCCATATTTTCTGGGTTAGTTTTTTATTATTTATTTATTAAAAATTAATTGAGATCCATTTTCATGAAATTGAACAAATGTTTCAATTCTTTCCCTTTTTCTCTTTAGCACCTGATCATATTTTTTAGTTGAATGTACTTGAATTCAGATTAGTGATTAATAAAATAGTATACACCTGCAAATTAAAAATATTGAATAACAACTTTCAAATTTAAAAAATAATAGAAAATGAGAGTAGGAGTTGCTAAATAAAATTTACTATTTAATTTGCTTGCTATAATGCTTGAAAGCCTGCCAAAGAATGTGAATTTTATTTTGCCCTTGTTTTTGAGAAGATGAATTTTAGGTGTTTAATATAATAAATTTAGATTTATAGATAGGATATGATAAATAGAAAGGAATTGGCTTGGGCGTTTAGTCTTCAATCATCTATAGGATAAACCTTTTACCAAAAATGAGGTGACTATAATCTCCAATCCACAAAGTTTAAGAGTATATTTGGTATGAAGTAAATATATTTTCTATAAATAAATAAATTTTTTTATTTATTTTTAATAAGTCTCCGGCCCATAATATTTTAATTATGCAATTAAAAGTTTGGGTCAAGTAAATCGTATAGTATCCCTAAAGATGAAAAGTGAAGGAGTATTTATGATTTCAGACTAAAGTATAAATTGTTGGAGTTCAAAGTCAAAATTTTGTGGATCTTATTAGTGAATTAAACTAATTTTTTTTCTTTATAAAATTCTAGAACTCTCCTTATCTTTGCAATATTGATTTTCTTAATATGACTCATTCATTGGTCACCATTTTTTTCTTGTTACTTTCTGAGTCCAAGTCAAAATTTTGTGGATATAATTGTCAAATTATACTAATTTTTTTTTTCTTTATAAAACTCTAAAACTCCCTTTATTTTTGCAATATTCATTTTCTTACTATGTCCCATTCATCGATCACCATGTTTTTCTTGTTACTTATCACTCTGCTTGAGGAGTCCAGGTCAAAATTTTTGTAGATCTAATTACTACTAAATTATACTGAATTTTTTTCTTTATAAAATTTCAGAACTCCCCTTATCTTTGCAATATTCATCTTCTTAATGTGGCTCACTCATTGATCACCATCATTTTCTGGTTACTTATTACTCAACTTGATCTTTCAATAGCAAAACATTATATACTTTCTTCGAAATATGTTATTAACAAACTTCCTTCTCATTCTTAGAAATTGCAAATTCGGTGTGCGTCGAAGGATAATGACCTCAAATATCATAAGATTACTATAAATGAAAACTATAATTAATTGTTTCGCGAGCCGTATTTTGCTAGAACTTTGTTCTTTTGTCACTTTTAGTGGGATTCAAAGAAAAAAGTTTTTGATGTGTTGAACGACCCAAATTCATGTGTGAAAGGTTTTGAAAATTTAAATGTTCTAACTGTTTGTAAATGGGAAGTGATGTCAGATAATTTTTATTTGGAAGACTATAATAATAAAAATGGCACATGATATATGTATCACTATTTGGGGCGGTCTTAGGGAATTAAGTTGTTTGTGTTATTTTGTTTTAAGTAAAATGAGAAATAAAACAATAAAACATAATGTCTATTGTAGATTTCTTAATTTCTTATTCAACCTGATTTTATTATTCTTATTCTTCCATCTTTGAGAACATTAGAATATCAATAATATTAAAAAAAAAAAAAAAAGGAACTGCATATAAAGCTTCATTGCATTCATGTATATAATGCGCTATTGTATGACTTGAATCTTTATATCAACGCTTTGATACATCGACGTTTAAAAGAGGGAGAGGGCTTATATACTTTCTCCATATCAAAATAGGGACAATGCACAGATAGTCAGTTTTAGCACCCTTATTTAATTTAAAGAAAAATCATAGTATTTATATTTTTGTAATTTTAACCATTTCAAAATTAACTTTTGCCATATGCGACCGCAATTACAAAAATATGTATCCATAGTAATGAATTATGCCTGAAGGCTGCATATTATTGCTTGTGTAAGCAAATTTCTGACTCTTTTCTTCTAAAGTTTGATAACATATATATTTGAAATTTAGCTTGCCAAAACCTGCTTTAAACAAATGGAAAGTAAGCAAATTTTAGATATTGGATGGTGGTAGTGGGGTCATGGCGATAAAATTAGCTCATGAAAGTATAATCCATTTAAGTTTTGGTGGTCAATGATCCGTTCATTTATTTGCTCTCTCCATTATATCCCATCAAATTTGGTTGGTATGTTATTCAGATTAATCAATAAGAAATCTTGTCAAACATATATAGAAAAAATAATTTTATTAGATCAATAAAATTATAAAAGAACAAATAAAAAAATTAACGTTTAATAAGAATTGGGCGAGTTAAATTATGACCTGTATTTTAACTCATGTCCATCAAATTCATTTCACCTTATGTAACTTTTGGATGTGACAATAAATGGTATATTTTCTTAACTCTGCCTATTTTGACCCTTCCAATATGCCAATATGACTCCTCTTATATATTTGTGATAGTAAAATTTTTAAAAATAAATGCATTTAATGATTGAAATATGTATGATTAAAATTCAAATAAAAAATAAATGTACTTATTGACTAAAATTTTGAATAATTAATGTTTGGATCTTCACTAAATGCAACTTACTAAGGCATAAAGTGATTACAATTGCTATCCAAATCAAGATTTTGGAGACTTGACTGAACTAGAATTTATTTTGGACATAACTCCAGATCCCCTTTTACTTTTTCATACTTTGTTCTCCCTCAATATGGCTATCTCCTGGATTAACATCTTCTTGTTGTTACTGATCACTCCTCCCGACCTTTCAATAGCAAAATGTTTCTTTACTACGAACATTGAGGTGCATATCATCAACAAACTTCCTCCGAATTTACTACCTCTGCAAATTAATTGTAAGTCAAAGGATGATGACCTTGGATACCAGCGTCTTGCTGTAGATGGAGACTATCATTGGCGATTTTGCGAGAACTTTAGCGAGAGTACTTTATTTTATTGTAACTTTCAATGGGGTATAAAATATAAAGTGTTTGATGTATTCAACAACCCAACTTCTTGTCTCAAAGATAAAAGACTAACTCGGAATTTTCTTGAGTATTGCAAATGGGAAGTGAGGTCAGATGGTTTTTATTTAGAACAATATAATGATACTGATTATTATATGTATAAATATTGGGAATGGTTTTAGGGAACATTTAGGACCAATGTATGTGGTCTCCTTTAAGTTTTAAGGAATAAAAATAAATGATTTTATAACTTTTTAATCTTTGACTAGCACACTTGGAATATCATTTTTACTTTCTTATTTATTTTTCCAGTCTTGTTCTTCAGATAATGACTTAATTTTGGCTCTTTATTATCTCGAATCGTAAATTGAAACCTTACTTCAAGAGAAAATGATGTGATATATTTTTTAACTTTGTGATTTAGAGTTGATATACCCTCGTTATGAAAAAATGATTCACAAATGCCCCATCGACATACAAGTGGCCTATATATACTCCTATCATTAACAAATGATTGAGATATTTCCTTTTTGACGGACGAAAATAAATAAATAAATAAATAAATAAATTGATTTAATTTTTTTAAAATCTTTTATTTAAATAAAATTCATGTAAGGATATCTTAATGATCAAATTCAAAAGCAACAAAATTCACTGCCCCAGGTGGGGTGATTCTCTATGAGGATGTTTCGCCCTCTAAGAACGAGAGTATGTGACCGCAATATGAATTTTAAATCGATAAAATACGAAAGAGATGTCTGGTGCATAGAAGAATAATTTTTTTGACCTAAGTAACACAATTTGAAGTCTTACGGGCCAATTCCAACATAGATAATGGAGTATTAATTAGAGGAAAGAGCAATATTAAAAAGTTATTATGTTTTCAATTGAAATTTTTCACTGAAAAATGTTTAGTGACTTACTCCCATAAATATTTTACTTGATCAATGTGAAAAGAAAAAATAGTAGTATTATCACACAAAAAAATTAAGAAGCTTCTCAGTATTCTAATGTGAATTTATTTTTCATCATATAGTGAGAATCAGTGGATAAGTCATATTTTATGACACTAATTTCTCTTTGTTTTGCGATGTAAAAAGACTTTATTAATTTCTAGTAGTAATTGATGAAGCAAAGTAACAATAAAATTTTGAATAATTAATATTTGAATCTCCATTAAATGAACCTTACTAAGGCATGAATTGATTATTATTGCTATACAAATCTAGATTGTGGGGACTTGACTGAACTAGAATTTATTTTATATATAACTTCAAATTCTCTTTTACTTTTTCATACTTTTTTCTCCCTCAATATGTCTATCTCTTTGATTAATATCTTCATGTTGTTACTGATCACTCCTCTTGACCTTTTAATAGCAAAATGTTTCTTTACTGTGAATATTGCGGTGCATATCATCAACAAGCTTCCTTCCAGTTTTCTACCTCTGCAAATTAATTGCACGTCAAAGAATAATGACCTTGGACACCGTCTTGCTGTAGATGGAGACCATCATTGGTCTTGTTGGGTTTGAAATCGAGAGAGTGTCATGCGGAAGCTTAAAATTGCAAACCGTATGGATGATAGTTTAGATGACAAAGAAAAACATACTACTAAAAGGCATATTATTGATAAGGCTTGGCCAAACAGCCTACATATTAAAAATAAAATTCAAAAACTTAAAACATATTGAGAGAAATCTCCCCTGAACAAAGACTTTTAAAGACTGACTACATTGCGGATGCTATTGTGTTATGGTATGAGAAGAGGGTCTTCTATTTATAGAGTTTTTCTCCAAGAAAGAGGTTAGCCAAATATGAAAAAGTTTTATATTTTTCTTTTAGGAAAATTAAAAGTATTTATGATTACTTTTATTTTCCTTACAAGAAAAAGTAAAACTTAATTTGATAAGAAAATCAGGGGGAAAAAACCTAACAAATCTCCCTTTTTTGGTTTGACTTTCTTGATATAATTTGATCCACCTCCTTCGCGTGCATGATCTTTGTTCTTCACATAATCTTTATCACTGCTGTTTGCCATGGTTAAAAATAAGATTTAAAATATTATGATTAAAAGTGGGTTAAAAATAAATTTTTTATTTTTATTTTTTAAAGAGGTAGCAACAGAAATGTTGAAATATGTTTAAAACTTTTCTACATGTAGTTGGACAAAAAATTATTCATTATCATCAAACTGATTGCAACTTGATTTTGAAACCGCTTTGAACCTATTTAATCTCGTCTCACCACACCATTGGATCATTGAACCATTAGCTCTGATACTACTTGTTGGGTTCGAAATCGAGAGAGCATCATGCGGAAGCTTAAAACTACAAACTGTGTGAATGATAATTTAGATGACAAAGAAAAATATACTACTAAAAGGCATATTATTGATATGATTTGGCCAAACGGCCTACATATTAAAAATAAAATTCAAAAACTTAAAACCTATTGAGAGAAATCTCCCCTAAACAAAGACTCTTTAAAGAGTGACTATATTGTGGATGCTATTATGTTATGGTATGAGAAGAGGGATCTTCTATTTATAGAGTTTCAAAACCTTTCCTCTAAAAAAGAGGCTAGCCAAATATGAAAAAGTTTTATATTTTTCTTTTAGGAAAAGTAAAAGTATTTATGGTTACTTTTATTTTCCTTACAAGAAAAAAGTAAAACTTAATTTTGGTAAGAAAATTAGGGCAAAAAACCCTAACAGGTCTTTTTACGAAAATATTGTCTAGAGTACTTTTTTTTATTGTCACTTTCAATGGGGTATAAAATATAAGGTGTTTGATGTATTCAACAACTCAACTTCTTGTCTCAAAGATAAAAGACTAAGTCGAAAAAAAATTCAGTATTGCAAATGGGAGGTGATGTTAGATGATTTTTATTTAGAACGATAGAATGTTACTAGTGATTCATATTATATGTATAAATATTGGGAGTGATTTTAGGGAACATTTAGGACCAATGTATGTGGTCTCGTTTAATTGTTAAAGGAATATCATTTTTACTTTCTTATTTATTATTCCAGTCTTGTTCTTCAAATAATGACTTAATTTTGGCTCTTTTTACCTCAAGTCGTAGATTGAAACCTTATTTTAAGAAGAAATGATCGGATATTTTTCTTAACTTTGTGATTAGAGTTGATATACCCTCATTAAGAAAAAATGGTTCACATATGCCTCATTGTCATACAAATAGCCCATATACTCCTAACATTATACAAATGGCACAAATATATCTTTTTGAACCGATCAAAATGAAAAAATTAATTTAATATTTTCTTGATCTTTTATTAAAATAAAATTTTTATAAGGATATTTGATGACCAAATTGAGAAGCAACAAAATTCACTGCCCCAGGTGGGGTGATTCTCTATGAGGAATGTTGGTCCTGTAAGAATGAGAGTATGTGACATCAATATGAATTTTAAATCAACAAAATACGATAGAGATGTCTGATATATAAGAGAATAATTTTTTTTGATCCTAGTGACGTAATTTAAAATTTTGCGGGCTAATCTCAAAATAGATAATATTAATTTGAGGAAAGATTACTACTAAAAAAATTATTATTTCCAATTGAAATTGCTTATAAAATGTTCAGTGACTTACTCCCACAAATATTTTTTTTGGACCAATGAGAAAAAAAATAGTAGTGTTATCACAAAAAAAATTAGAGAAATTTTCAGTTTTCCTTTGAGAATTTATTTTCCATCATATAGTGAAAATCAGTAAATAAGTCATGTTTTATAACACTAATTTCTCTTTATTTTGCGGTGCAAAAAAACTTTATTTCTAGTAGTGATTGATGAAGCAAAGAACCTGACTGCTGAAGTTGCTAAACAAAATTTACTGTTTCAATTTACTTGCTATAATGCTTGAAAACTTGACAAATAAAGTTAATTTTAATATGTTTAATTCCCTTTGACCCTTGCTTTGAAAGAATAGATTTTTAGGTATTTCACATAATAAATTCGTAGATCAAACATGATAATAAGACCAAAAGAATAAAGATTAAAAAAGAAATGGCTTGAGCGTTTAGGCTTCAATAATCTATACGATAATACTTTTACAAAAATTGTGGTGATAGTCTCCAACCCACAAATTTTAAGATTGTGTTTGGTATGAAAGAAAAAACTTAAAAAAAAAAAAAAATAAAAAAATTTGGACCTATTTTTTAGTAAGTCTCCGATCTCTTAATGTTTAAATATAAAGTTTAAACTTTAGTCAATGTAATATTTAATGAATTTAGACTAAAAGAAAATTGTTGGATTGGAGTCCAAGTCAAAATTTTTTGAATCTAATTATTAATTAAACTATATATTTTTCTTTATAAAATTTCAGAATTCCCTTTACCTTTGCAGTGATCACCTTCTCAATATGGCTCACTCATTGATCACCATCTTTTTCTTGTTACTTATCACTCCACTCGACCTTTCAATAGCAGATCGCGTTGTCCATTTAGTCCGAAGTATAGGGTACATATTATCAATAAACTTCCTTCTCATTCCTAGAAATTGAAAAGTCATCGTGCGTCAAAGGATGATGATCTCGAATATTATAATCTTACTATAAATCAAGACTTTCACTGTTCGTTTTGCGAGAACTTTTTCTCTATAACTTTGTTCTTTTGTCATTTTTGGTGGAATTCAAAGGATAAAGCTTTTTGAAGTGTTTAACGAACCACATATATGTGTCAAAGATTCAGGAAATCCAAATATTCTATTCAATTGTAAATGGGAGGTGAGGTCAGATGGTTTTTATTTAGAAAAACATAATAAGGTAAATAACACATGTTATAACTTATACGTATCACTATATGGACTGGTCTTAGAAAATTAAGATGTTTGTGTTATTTGTTTAAGTAAAATGAGAAGTCAAAAAAAAAGCAGAATTTTATAATGACTTTCTTAATTTCTCATTTATCTTGATTTTTTTCTTTGCGAACATTGGAATATCAAAAATATATCCAACAAAAGTTGAAAATAAAGCTTCATTTCTTTCCGAAGTATAATGTTATTCATTTTTTCGATACAAAAATTGATTTTACGACTTGAATTTTTATATTAACACCTTGATACATGGAGGGATTCATAATCATATGTTAGGGTTTTTCATAAGGGTATTCGACATTTAAAAGAGAGAGGACATAATAATATATACTTCCTCTGGACCAAAATAGGGGCAAGTGCACAGGTAGTCGATTTTAGTACCCTTATTTAGTTTACAGGAAAGTCAGTGTATAAAATTTTTGTAAGTGTAATAATTTGAAAATAAACTTACGTTATACGCCATTGAAATTTTAAAAACTCATATTCAAAATTATAAATTTTACTTGGAAAATAAGCAAATTTCAGATATTGGATGACAACTGTAGTGACAATGGCTTATATTATGACCAATGTCATTTTTGCATAAATTTTTTGATGAATATCTTAATGATATTAAGAATTGTTTATAAGATCATGATCATAATCGTTTAAATCTATTTAGTCTCATTTTATGTAGGTGACAAAATTACCCCGACGAAAATATAACACTCCACTCCACCCCACCTCAAGTTTGGGCAAATTATCGACTCGCCCATTTAATTGCCCGGTCCATCAATATCTAAAATTGAAACGATATGTTAGCCCATAATCATATGAGAAATTTTATTAAAATATTTTTTGAAAAAACAAATTGGCACATCGTATCAACTAAAATAATATCAAATTGGCACTCAATAGCCATGTTTTAAGAAATTGACATTAAATGGCCATTTTACATATTTTAGACTAATATATATATACAAAGGAGATTTATAGGCATGCGTAGATCAAGAAAGATTTTTATTTTTTTTCTCTTATTTTTGGCGTTATTTTATGTATTTTAGAAATTATATTTATGGTTAAAAACATAACTGCACATTAATGTATGTAACTATTGAATATGAATAGTTCTAATGCTTCATACTAAGTAAGAAAAATTGAGCACTTCCACAGAACTTCTCACTTAAAACTCTTTTTACAATTCTTATAAGATAAATCTTTATTTAAATGTTTTTCTTATATAACTGAACAGACTCACAAATGGATGTCAGAAATATGAGCTTCTTTCTTGATGAATCATTTGACATTATCATTGAGAAGGGTAATGATCTAGCCCTTTTTCTTGTGCTGTCTCTAATTATTTTTCATTCACTCACTTTCTTTTCTTCTTTGCATTTTGATTTTTTGTGGGATCGTCTGATTTACTGTAACAGGAATCCTTGATTTCAGTGGCGGAGCCATCTTATGATTAGAGAGTTCATCCGAACCTCATTCGACGAAAAATTATACTATTTCTATATTGTGAAAATTCTTTTTTATGTATATATATAATTGTTGTTGAACCCCCTTGATGAAAAGTTTGGCTCCTCCATTGCTTGATTCATTAATGGTAAGTTGCTTCTTGCTCTCGCTTTAACCTCTTCAAATTTATTGGATGTGTTAATTGATTCTACTCTCTTTCAGTGTCGTACGAATGCTCCAATTTGTGCCACAAATGCTTGGAGAAGTGAACAGGTTGGAAACTTTATGGTGTTTTATTGTGTTACCTTTGTAGCTATTCGTTTTATTACTTCCTTTCCTCCTTTGCTGTCTAAAAAATATTGCTCTTTTTTATGAGCAACAACTTATGAAAAATTATTTCTCCATGTGTAGGCTTCTCAAGAACGGAGGTGTTTATATGTTGGTAACTAGAGGGCTAAATAGATGATTTTTGAAAGAACAACATACCAAAGATTGAAGATCAATTTGTGAACAACAAGAATAAATGTTGCTATGAAGTGTAGGTTATTTTTTTAATATACTTTTTTTTATTTTACAGACGATGAGAAACATGGGGGGTGTAAGTTCTTATTTTCTACTCTTTGATTTACAAAGAATGAAAAATATGTATTAAAATGATATGAGAAGTTACATAAAAAAGAATTTATGATTTTCTTCTAAAAGTAAAGAATATATTTAGTATGATAATTGGAGAAGAAGGAAGAGGCAAATTACAAAATAAAAGGAAGCAAATATTGAATTAAATGGAAAGATTATATTTTAAAAAAAAATGTAGTAAGGGAAGAAAAAAGAGAAGGAAAATCTAAAATGATTAAATAAATAATAAAAAATAAAAATAAATAAATAAATGTTAAAAGAAGATGTTTTAGTTATGTGGCTTTTAGTTTTAGTTTTCTTTTAACCACTTTTAAATTATTTTTATTTGATATATTTAAAATAAGAAAAACTAAAAAAAAAATATAGTTTTAACTTTCATAAAAGAAATTGTTCAAGAGTTAATAAAAGTAGGACTAAAAATTAATATGGAAAATTATTAAAAATAATGATTTATGATATTTCATTTAAAGATAAAGAATAAATTTAATGTGATAATTGAAGAAAAATGAGGACTAAATAAGTTAAATTACAAAATAAAAGGAAGATATTGAATTAGATGATAATAAATAAAAAGAATAGGGATGAAGGTAAGAAAAAGAAAGGGAAAAGAAAAATCTAAAAATATTAAATAAATAATAAAACATAACAAAAAAGAAAATAAAATGTAAAAATATAAAGTTAGATTGTTTTTAGTTTTACTTTTTCTTTTAATTACTTTTCTTTTGATTTTTTTTTTCTGTGACATTTAATTCAAAAAAAAAACTATAAAATTCATAATTTTAAATTTCAAAAATATACACACTTAAATATAAGAAATATTAAAGAATTTACTCAATGAAAATTAAAAATATAATTGCATGATATAAAGATAAAGTATTATAAATATGTAAGAAAAAAATTTATATGAAATAATATTTATTAATTTTTAAAATATTTTAACTTTTTTTTAAATAGATTACTTTATATTTGATCTTTAATATTTTCTTTTACCTACTTTTTTGTTGCTTTTATTTTTCCTTTATTGGTTCTTAATTCTAATTGCATTTATGTGTAATTAATGTTTGATTCTTTAGGAAAAATATGACTCTTTATTTTCTCTTGCTTCATTTATTTAGGTTAACTAGTTTAATCGCACGTGTCTCATACGTGTGCGTTTAATTATTTAAAATTAAATGATTTTGTCTATTGCGAAGATTTTTAATAAAGTGTAAAAGTTCAAATCTCTTTTCAAAAATCTTTCACACTTTAATATAATAATGTAAATGTTTTGCGGAGAAATTTGACTTATTGAGAAGAGTCGCCGCTTAATTTTAAAGAGGAATTAAAAACCTTTATAAAACACTTTAAATGATTCAAAATAGGAAAATCATTTTAAGTTAGAGATTCTAGATAAGCGGTTCTTATTAACGTTTTAGGAAGGTGTTAGGCACCTAAAACGTCCGCTAACTTGCGGTTATCCGGACTGTTTGAAAATCGTCTTTGATAAACTTCTAAAAGATTAATTTGTTGAAAAGTGATTGGTTTTTAGAAATAATTTGTGCAAAATAATTTTAGACGACTTAATAGGGATTTTAACTAAGTCTACACAAATGAAATAAGAGAGTAAACACATAAACGGGGAAAGGGAGGAGAAAGTAAATGATTTAGATCATTGGGATCAAACCAACAAAACCTGTCCTAGTCTAAATGGGCCTTTGACCTGTTTCACCTGTCCTAATCTAGTTTTCGAGCCTTTGGCTCGAATCTTGCTCCACCTGTATTAAATACAACTTTGGCTTCGTGGCCCGAATAAACGAATGAATAAATAAATAAATAAATAAATAGAATAAATAAAGACAACGATACTTGACTAAATAAAACAACAAATGAGACTTTTGGGTCTCTTAGCCGCTTCAACCGTACGACTTTAATCCATTTTGCTTCCTTCAACTCTTTTCATCTGGTATGCCATGCAATTCGTTTTAGATTTCTTTCAGGTTTGACTCCAAAGAAGGATCCCAATGGACCACGTCGATAATGCGTCAAAGAGAAAAGGTCGTTTGGACTCAAATGCGGATTCATGCGAAGAGAAAGAAAATAAAAAATCAATATGTGTAGGTGTATATGATAAGATAGAAGCATATCATATCGAAAATGTATACTCATACACAAAGAAGGAACCATTCGTGACATTAAAGGAACATGTACCCCATCAAAGAAATTTAAATTAAAGAGAAGATAAGGTAAAATAGTCAATTTTCATGAATTCAATCAAATGAAATCGAACAATATTTTAAGACTATGTCGAAATTTATTGAATCATACAAGTAATTCGGGATAAAAAGGGTGGGCAACATGCAGAACAAAGACTCGCAAGAACAAATAATTCTATCACACAAAGAGACCAGGAGTAACTCATGACACCGAATTGTACGCAAAGCTAATACAAATTCCAAACACTGCTTTCAGGATTTCAGCATTAATCATGGGAAAACTTAGTGCAAAAAATAGACCGAAATCAAGAAAAAAAAAAGATCATTGCGACTGAATTGCTGAGAGAACACAAGCAAGAGAAGATCAAATAAATCTGTAAGCCAAAAAATCTCATATCATGGAGGTTATTATCTCAACAGACATGCAATGAGTTTAACTATGGATTAATACAAACTTGAATGAAGAACCATGAACCTCTATCACAACAAGTAATATTTATACTACTAAATGTGACGGGTGAAAAGATTGTGAATCGTCATAACAACGTATGAGCTAACGGTCCTAAACTACATAATCAGTGTCAAATCTAACACATTAAGACTTCAAACAGTGAGTTACACTCCTGACCTTTTTAAGGGATTGAATGTGAAATCAGGAGCTGACAAATATCAACAAAGGGAGAAAATAAAGTCATCACAACAAACGAACAATCGAAAAGAAACATTTCTAGTAAAGCAAGGGACTTATACTATGTATTCGTTATCCCTTCTTGACATTTCTTGTCGAGAGAGATTTGAGGAATATCTTCACAAGCTTACGATTAATTAGAAAACAATCGTGAAACAAACCCAAGAGTGAGTGAATTACCAGCAATACTAAACTAGAACAATAAAAGGGCTTAAAACAACGAATTTGTCAGTTAAAGACTACAATACTCAGGGCATGACAAACTGGTGATTAACAACATAAAATTTATAGCACAATAATGACAACCTAAAGAGTATATCTACGATAGGTAGAGCTCAAAAGAAACAGTAACCATTATTTGATGGTATTGTCATAAAACAATAAACTTAAAGTGAATCGAAGCACACGACATTAATTGGAGCAAGAAACAACGAACATCACAGTAACAAGCACCATAATAAAACCTATGGCCATCAAATGGCGTCAACAGTGAACAATCCAGCCCAAGATCATTAGAACAACACTTTTCATTACAGAATGATGTGATGAAGCAGAAGTAGTCAAAAACTTAAATGGAAGCGGAATGTTCCTTTTGGGGAGCAGCAAAACGAGACGAAGAACTAGTACGGAGATCACGACCACCAAAAAAACTTCTTCGCCGTCAACTCGACACTCTAATTTAGCTGACAAACTTTCGAAACAAGAACAGAATTTCTATTCGAGACTGAATTTTCTCAAGAATTTCTCTCTTTTCTTTTCTCCCTCCGCTTCTCGAACCTAAAAATTTCCTTTCTTGTGTTGCTGCCTTTTTGAGAATTTTCCCCTCTTTTCGGACTCAAGATTTTCCAACCTCCACTTTCGAACCAAAAATCCCCTGAAAGAAGAGAAAAAAAAAAGACCTCTCATAACAGTGATCCCAAGGGTCTTTATATAGAAGACGAATTGGGGGTAAATCGGGGATTTTCGAAAGAGATTTTGAAATTCAAAATTTCCATCCCCCCTCCCCGCTTCGGTTTTCATCAGCAAAATGGTACTCCATTTTGGATTTTCCCCCCCTTTTCGAAATGGGTGGACCTATTTCTTTTGAGCAAAACGAATTATACTCAAGAACCAATGAAAATCAACCAATTATTGTACGAAATCATACAATCTTATCCGATAAATGCGGAATTGAACCGTTGGAGAGGCCAACACATCGATTCCTAGAAGTTTCTAGGATTTTCTCATTTGAAATCGAGTGGAACGGGCATGGGTTTCACGGGATACGGGTTGACATGGTTAGGGGTTAATGGGGTTTTTGGGTGGTTGAGATCGTCGTTGTTGAGATTGTTGATTGAAGCTGGTTGATTGTACGCAACTTTGTTGCTGAATTTGTGTTAAAGGGTTTTGTGGAAAAGAGGGGAAATAGGGTAGTAGGCCGGGTGAACTAATTTTGGAGTGGACTTGTGTTGTTGTAATGGGCTGTTGAATATTTAAGGGGAATGGGTTGGTTATTGGAGCAATAGGGCCTTAAATTGGAGGTATTTAATAACCCCTATTAAATCTAATTGGGTTCTTAAATAACCCTAATTAGATTTAATTAGATTAGAATAATCATAATTAAATTTAATTGAATCAAGAATAACTTAAATTAAATTTAATCAGATTAAAATAATTCCAATTAAGAAATGGTAACTTTTGGGATTAAGATTGTATTACAATTTAAACGACTTATTTAAATTCTAACCAAATTGAATATCTATTGGTTGCATTACAATTGGGCCAATTGGATTTCAATTGAGGTCATATTTAATTCGTTCGCTAAATTGAATCGCAATCTGGGATGAATCAAGTAACAAATTAACCTCGAGTTTCTTAATTTGATAAAAATCTAATAAATATTTCTCCAAATAAAATATTTCGAGAACAAATCATATTTAAAATCAAGACTTTATCCATTTGGATTAGTTTTCAAGTTTAATCAATAAAAGTCTAATATGATAAAATATTCATATGAATAACAAAAATGTAAAATCTTTAATTAAATGATAAAAAAACTATTTTAAAATGCATTTATTTGGAAAAAATAATTGTTGTGATTTTATTTGAAAATCGAAGAAACTCGAGATTAAACGTAGTTTTGGAGGGCAAAAATTAGGTGTCAACAACTGCCCCCTCCCTTTGGGTAGGATGGATGCAAGTAATCCTAGGCAAAGGGAGGTTGACGTTCCTAATTTTTGTCCGATCACAAATTCAAATTGGATAGAGGTTGGTTTTCGCACGAGTTTCATGGAGTTATGGACGAACCTCGGTATCAAGTTTCCTACATATCTCAGGTTTCATGAGAATTCAGTCCACTTGTAGTTCATAAAGCTTGATTTAAAGCACGATTTTCAAAAGATTCACCAGCTATCTCGATTTTAGAGTTTTTAATGAAACCGAGAAGCTGGGAATAAAGAAATTTGGGGGAAGGTTGGAATGCAGTCGAGTTTTCTACATAGAGCCCAGCCTACATATCCCTGAGACTCAGGAAATCAGACTGTCTGTAGTTCGACTCAATTGGTAGAAAAGATAGTCTTCTATTTCAGAGAATCTTTGGCTCTGAATGAGTGACAAGTTCATGAGTTGCAAAAAATATGCGTGTAACCTCTTAACCATAAATGTGGATCTCTTCATATCCATAGGTAAGAACTTACCTGGACATAATTTCCAAAACTCTAGGTGTCCTATCACTCGAATTTGAAAAAAGGGAAGACTACCCTCGATGTAAGTTCAGAGGTATCTCAAAGGCGAAGTTGAAACAAGAATATCCTGGAAATATCCACTTGCCTTCTAATAGGGGTGTGGTTGGATGGTGGTGGCGATCATTCTTTAGCTCGTGTCCAAAAAGTTTGACGTCCCTCTTTAAATTATGTTCCGTTTTGCTGCTAAGAAAGAGTTCCACGTTCTGTTGCGTCATTTTTGGAGTTGTCTGCACCTGTGATTTTGATTTGATATTTTTATCCGCTCGGATGCTCTCGACAATATCTCAAACAGAAATCATTAGTAATAAGCCCAATTCACGAAAGAGGTGTATAGTTTTTTTTTAACATATCTCCGCGTGAGTTGTTGTCTAAAAGCGAAATCATCCTTTCTTATATCTGTTTGGCAGGAAATAACTTGCAATAACATACACAACAACCTTCTTGGTTGTTGCATAATTAGCTCATTTGATGAGCGAATATGACTTCAAAGTGGGGTGGCCCTTTTGGACACCGACGACACTTTATGCGGAACGGTCCCTGCAACCGTGTAATTTTGTGTTGATGAGGAAACCCTTTTGGTCACCTATAATTCTTGTTGTATGTGGAATGATAACCTCTCCGGTTATAGCCGATGATCGATTTATAAATTTCCCTTAAATGGACAATCTTTGGATAATCTTGCGTATTATTTGATGTTGGATACGAGGCGACTTACAAATATCCTTTGAATTTCTAGCTTTTAGGTAATCCCGCACATTATCCGACCTTGGATAAGAGATGGATTAAATATATCCCTCCAATCGCTAGCTTTTAGGTTTTCCTGCACATCATCTGACCTTGGATATAATATGACTTATAGATATCACTCAAATTGCTAGTCCTTGGGTAATCCTGCACATAATCGATCTTGGATATGACGCGGCTTACAGAGAATCCTTGGTCGTATAAATTTGATAATCTCGCATATTCTCCGGTAAGGATTTAGTTGCGACTTATGGATAACCTCCAGACTATCGATTTTTGGGAGATCTTTCACACTATTCGGTTAGGATGTTGTTGTGTCTTACAGATGACCTACAGGCTATCAACTCATAGGTGATCTTGCACACTATCCTATTTAAAATAATATGACTTATAGATGACCCTCAAATTGTCAATTTTAGGAAATCTTATATATCATTCATCCTTAGATAGCGACTTAAAGGCGTCCCTCCAAATCGTGTGCTCTTGATGCATTCAGATCTTGATTCATAAAATGATGAGATATCCTCGATGCCAGTGTTTGTGTCTAGCATTTCAATAAATATTAAATGATGATGATATCCTCGACGCCAGCGTTCATGTCTCGCGTGTCAGCAGATATTAAATGCTGGTGATATCCTCGATGCCAGCGTTTGTGTCTCACGTGTCAACAAATATGAATTGTTGATGATATCCTCAACGCCAGCGTTTATGTATTGTGTGTCAACAGATATTAAATAGCCCTCTTGGCATTAAATGGCCCTCTTGGCGATGATATGAATGGCCCTCTTGACAATGATATGAAATGGCCCTCTTGGCAATGATATGCAATGGCCCTCTTGGCAATGATATGCAATGGCCCTCTTGGCAATGATACGAAATGGCCCTATTGGCAATGATATGCAATGGCCCTCTTGGCAATGATACGAAATGGCCCTCTTGGCAATGATATGAAATGGTCATCTCGGCGATGATATGAATGACCCTCTTGATAATTTGAAAATAGTTTCACCTGAGCTTGTTAGTCTGCGTCTTGCTTTCTACATGTACATGTATTCAAGGTAGACGATTAGTAGACACAAAATCGCTTTTGCTAGCGACTATTTCTTAGAAAAACTCTAAATACAATATTTGTAAAAAAGACAAGACACTTTTGTTTGTCCTCTATGATCTCAAGAAGTGAGATGGACAATTCAACAGGTCCTCAATAAATGGGTATTAAACCCATTTCTAGGGATACCCAAAAATACCGTTCTTGAGCATTAGTGCTCTGGTGTGTATCCCAATTTACTCAGGGATTTTTGAAAGAGACTCTTATTTTTGTGTATTGGTCCCTGCATCCATAGAAAAATGATTAGTTTGAGTGAAACTACTCCGTGTTGACCTTCTTCGATTCTCCGTTTTTTCCATTTCATCTTTTGGGTACTCCAACATGTTGGTACCTCCACCCTGGCTCCCTGCTCCTATAGACGCCTAGGCAATCACTAAGTAAAAGATTTTGTAAAGATTTTTCAAAAGTAGTCTTATTTTTAGCAAATAGTTTCGAAAGTTTCTATAAAAGCTTTCGAAAATCTCTGTCAGTCATGTTATATACTAGCTCAACGAACGTATACCTCTTAGTTTTGACTATATCCGATGAAGGAGTTCCAGAACTCATCATCATTGTTGGAGGGTTCTACAAATGGTTTCATCATAGCCGAAGATTTAGTTTACCTAGACTTTATCACAGGTGGTGATTCTTAAATCTCAACTTCGACCTCTAGTGCCGGGGAATTTTTAAATATATTCTAGTATTTGGTGGAAATTTTGAGGCCTCCCTCAAAATTTCTGCCCCAGTTTAAAGCTGTTTGATAGGATGCCAACTCGAAAGGATCCGAAGTCTTTATTGGTCTTCATTCTCTTTGTTGGATGACGATCTTCCTTTTATGAATTTTCAAGATTCCTTCTCAAAAATTCTGCCTCAGTTTCCATTTTCTAGGGTTATATGACCGAGCCGTTGGGGCACCTACGTATCCCGTTGAAGCAGGAATCAGGTCAAACGTAGTTCAAGACTACGCTAAGGATATATAGAAAAATATAATGGGTTGACCGAAGCCGACATAGGCCGCCTACGTATCTCATTCTTGAGAATTCAGGTCATCACGTTGTTCATACATAAAAGAAAAGGATAAATTTTCCTAAGGGGTTGATCAAAGCCGACATAGGCCGCCTACGTATCTCATTCTTGAGAATTCAGGTCAAACATAGTTCGTACACAAAGGGAAGGGGTTCTAGGCAATTACACATCATAAAATTTATACTATTATAAAGGAGATTACAAATAAGTCAAGAAAAAAAAACTATAACATCTTTCAAGAACAATATTTCTTTACCGCATCAGAATTAATTGGTTTGGTCCACTCTTGACCATCCATCTCAGATAGGATTAGGGCTCCTCCAGGTTGGGCTTCTTTTGATTTTCACATTCCTCTGTATCTACTACTAACTGCTCCTCATCATTTTTTTTGTTTATCATTATTTCCTTCACTTTGTTCGTCTAACCCTTGACATGACATGACATTGACAGGTTTCTAAATTATTGCTACCAAAATAAACCATGCTAGATAATCATATTTTAAAAAATAACTTCTTAAATAAAGGGAGGCCTTTTGGAAAATAAATAAAAACTATGGCTCATGACCCACACAAATGTGGGTCTATGCCTTTTTGAAAGTTGTAAAACACGAAACAAAAATTTGAGACATAAAAGAGTGGATCACGGGGCTCCCTCCAGATTATCACCGATTTTAAAAACTATTAGTAATTTCCCTTTTCATCTACCACGATGGGTGACGGGTTATGAGTGGAGTAGAGTTCCAGTTTTGCAAGGCCTCCTCTGATGCAATCTTCTTTACCCCACCAGAATTTGGGAAATTATCTAGGAGAGCATTGCATCTTTCGAACAAATCTCCTATCCCATCCCCAAGACCATCATCGTTTGAAATCTCATGTATGGGAAATGACTGGTACAAGAGCGACAAGGACCTAAACAGACTCTCCTTTGAATTATCTTTGATCTCATCTTCCTTTCTTGATTGGTATCCTACTCTACGCTTAAATGCTCTTTTCGGGACCATAATAGGCTCAATAATTCCTTCTGAATTCTTACTCAAGGTATCCATAACTTTCTCTATCATTTCCACTCCTTCTGTCATTTTAGTGTTTCGTGAATCCACATTAACAATTGTCTCGCTAGATACCCATTCGCCTGCTATTTTAATCATCCTAACTGTGGATCCCTCATGATTAGGCAATGGATTACTAGCAATATTTGGTGTCGGCGCCTGAAGAGTGATAATCTTCTGGTCAATCAAGTCCTGGATCTTGTGTTTTAGATTGATGCAATCTTCAGTATTATGCCTGGGAGCTCCTGAATGATAAGCACAGACTTGATCGGCATGAAAGAATCGAGAATTGAGATTGGTAGTCTTTGGTGGAATAGGCTGTAAATAATCGGCCTTCATCAATCTTTCGAAGAGATGGGTATGACTTTCAGCCAATGGAGTGAATTTTCTGGGAGGCTTTTTCTCGAGGCTTACACGTAGGTAGTTATACTGATTTTGATTAGCAGGAGAAGGTACTTGATGATAGTTTGGACGCGCTTGGACATTTATTTGATTGTTTGGAAGAATAGCTTGAACATGAGATTGATAATTTGGCTGCGGAATTTGGCACTGGGGTAAAATATTTGAAATTGGGGCTTAATATTGGGGATAGGCGTAGAATACAGGCTGAAAATTTGGTGACGATGGTGAGGAAAGAATATTCCTAGGCTTGAATTTCCTCTTCAATTTATCAACAAAATCAGTAGAGACCATAGTCACATCCTCTCATTTCTTCTTTGAGAATGCAGAAGATTCAGATGATGTTGGGGTTTTGGCAATTTTTCTTGTTCGGACGCCTTACTCTAACGATTCCACAATCTTTACTAAATCTGTGAAAGTTTCTCAGACTACGGATACCAACCTGGTATAATATTCTCCCTCCTGAGCGCAAGAGAACACAGACACCATTTCTTCCTCAGACATGAGAGGTTGTACTTTGGCAGTTTTTTTTCTCCAACGGAAGGCATAGTCTCGAAAACACTCATCATTCCTCTTCTTGATCCGATCTAATGAATATCGATCAGGGACTATTTTAATGTTTAATGCAAACCTATTAAGAAAACTTTTGGCCAATGCCCTCTAACTAGTCCATTTTTTCAGTTCTTGAGATATGAACCAATCTAAGGCTTTGGCACTTAAGCTTCGGCTGAATAAGCGCATTAATAATGCCTCATTTTTCCCTACTCCCACCATTTGATAACAATACCTTCTCAGATGGGCCATTAGATTTCCGGTTCCATCGAACACTTCAAATTTATGGACCTTATACCCTTCTAGAAGATCTACTCCAGGGTGAACACATAAATCATCGTAACCTAACCCATCGTTGTTCCCCGCTCCATGAGATTCCTTGATCCTCATGATATCTTCATTCATAGCTAGCAACTTCCTTTCATGTTCGGTCCTCCACTCTTTCTTCTTCTCCTCGTAATGGTCCACCTTGGGATTAGGAAGGGAATTATAGATGTCAGGGGATATCATGACATGAGAAGGATTTAGAAAGGCGGCTTGATTTTGTGGATGAAAGGAATTTGGTTGGTGGGTGGGGAGAACATTTTGGAAACTGGAAAAGTTTTATGGAATTTGAGAGTAGCTTGGTGGGATTTGGGAGGGATTCTGCGGATTCAGAAATAAATTTTGTGGGTTCAGAAATAGATTTGGCAGATTTGGTAAATCTGGGGATGGATTTTGTGGATTTACCAATGGGTTCTGGGGATTTAGGAATAAATTTTATAGATTCGGAGAAGGATTTTGTGAGGCGAGGATTGGATTTTGTGGATGGTAAGCATCTGGGTTATTTTTGCGATTGGTATTTTGGACAAGTGGAGGGGCATAGATGGACGATATGTTATTTTCTTGATCCCCGAGAATAGGCGTACTGAGGGGAGAGATTTGGAGTAGAGTCTTGTGTCCTCCTAGAGCGGGAGCATTGACAGTGATGGCCAGGTTAGCCAAATCTTGAGTACGATTTATTTCCTCTTGAAGTATTTCTAGCTTTCTTGCGAGTTCCACAATCATCTCACTCTGTTCTGCTATTACATTGTCCCTGATGGTCAATGTATTTTCTTCATCATTTTCAGTCATTATTGAATGATGGCCAGAGGATGGGATTTTGTGCGCTTTTGACCGGGTGAAGTAAGGATGTTCTGCCAGCTTATTTCAACACGGAATAGTTTTCTATTAGTTGTAAAGTAAAACAACTCAAAGGAAAATGTGTTAGTTTCCACATGTGATAAGCAATGCAAAATACTTGACAAGAAATAGCCACGTAGAGTTGTTTGTGTCATATCCAAATCCATCTATAGGAGCATAGCGGATAAACTTGTCTTTGATCCAAACAAACGTACATAAACACATAAGACAACTATATCACATAAGAACATTATAATAATGTGTATCCTAACTGTGGTGACCCTTTTGAGCCAAGGATTTGGGCCTAACGATTTTAGAAGAAAAATATATGCTTGCTTAAGGTCAATCCATTATCCCCCAACTTTTATAGACACTAAAAGGGCATAAATGCCCACAAAAGAGAACAAAGGAGGGATACAATCTTTAGGGAAAGGGAAATAACATGAAAGAAGACACGTTCCCCCACAGGTGATAGAAAAAACTAAGTCCTAAGTGCTTCTTCTGTCAGCCTTCGGCTTCTTAGCTTCGTTCATTTCTTATATTGGTGACATCCGTTGACGTTCAAACTGTGCCTTAGATGCAACTTCCCAAATCGATCAATTTTTTGCTTAAATTACTTCAATTCTTCTTACGAAAGTAAGCAAATCAATCTTTTTCCCAACCCCCAAAGGATAATGGATTGAATTAGACAGGCAAACATTTTCTTCAACACATAAATATGGTTCGTCTACAATTGACTCGGGGTCAATAGACGAAGAGAAGGTTTTCTAATGGGCCCAATATCCCGCTCGGGTATAAGGTCGTCCTAGGCTCATGCCTAAAATAGGGTTTTGGTTTCGTTCTATCCTAGGTGTCTAGAGTGGGTTTAAACACTGGTTCTCATGCTGACAACTTGAGTTTGAAAATACGAATAGCCATCAGATGACTCACGTGCTAATAAGCCATTCGTATTTCCAACACATTATTGGAATGGAACAATAGGGGCCGGGACATCCACGAAACCCCAAAAAAGTTTAAATAATGCAGGAATATGCCATGAGATGCGGTAGTTAAACTTTACAGAATCGAAACATATAAACACATAAATCCCCACTTTCGAACCAAAAATCCCCTGAATGAAGAGAAAAAAAAAAGACCCCCCAAAACAGTGACCCCAAGAGTCTTTATATAGAAGACGAATTGGGGGTAAATCAGGGATTTTTGAAGGAGATTTTGAAATTTGAAATTTCCATCCCCCCCCCCCGCGCTTCGATTTTCATTAGCAAAATGGTACTCCATTTTGGATTTTTCCCCCTTTTCAAAATGGTATCTTTTGAGCAAAACGAATTATACTCAAGAACCAATGAAAATCAACCAACTATTGTATGAAATCGTACAATCTTATCCGAGAAATGCGGGATTGAACCGTTGGAGAGGCCAACACATCGATTTCTAGAAGTTTCTAGGATTTTCTCGTTTGAAATCGAGTAGAACGGGCATGGGTTTCGCGGGATACGGGTTGACGTGGTTAGGGGTTAATGGGGCCTTTGGGTGGTTGAGATCTTCGTTGTTGAGATTGTTGGTTGAAGCTGGTTGATTGTACGCAGCTTTGCTGCTGAAATTGTGTTAAACGATTTTGTGGAAAAGAGGGGAAATAGGGTAGTAGGCCGGGTCAACTGATTTTGGAGTGGGCTTGTGTTGTTGTAATGGGTTGTTGAATATTTAAGGGGAATGGGCTGGTTATTGGAGCAATTGGGCCTTAAATTGGGGTTATTTAATAACCCCTATTAAATCTAATTGGGTTATTAAATAACCCTAATTAGATTTAATTAGATTAGAATAATCATAATTAAATTTAATTGGATTAAGAATAACTCAAATTAAATTTAATCAGATTAAAATAATCCCAATTACGAAATGGTAACTTTTGGAATTAAGATTGTATTACAATTTAAACGACTTATTTAAATTCTAACCAAATTGAATATCTATTGATTGCATTACAATTGGGCCAATTGGATTTCAATTGAGGTCATATTTAATTCGTTCGCTAAATTGAATCGCAATCTAGCATGAATCAAGTAACAAATTAACCTCGAGTTTCTTAATTTGATAAAAATCCAATAAATATTTCTCCAAATAAAATATTTCGAGAACAAATCATATTTAAAATCAAGACTTTATCCATTTGGATTAGTTTTCAAGTTTAATCAATAAAAGTCTGATTTGATAAAATATTCATTTAAATAACAAAAATGTAAAATCTTTAATTAATGATAAAAAAAAAACTATTTTAAAATGCATTTATTTGGATTTTATTTGAAAATCGAAGAAACTCGAGATTAAACGTAGTTGTGGAGGGCAAAAATTAGGTGTCAACAGTAAACATAAACATATACACATATATGTTTTTCCACCAGAAGTTCCAAGTGGTTGATGGATCATCACTTTTGCGTTTGTCATATAGTACCTTTTTCCCTTGTTGCCACAAGCTAAGAGAGACATATCAATTTGAATCATATTTGTGTTACAATTATTTTTATTCTTTTAAGATATTTAAAATCTTTTCTTATTTTTAAAGTCAAATCTTTACAAAATTATTGATTACATTCTTATTACGTATTTAAAACTTTTAAAAATCTTGTACTTCTTAATTTTTTCTTATTCTAATAGTTTTATATTTATTTCTAGATTTTTCAAATCTTCTTAAAATCAATTTTAATTGATTTAAAATTGTTAAACTAATAAAAAAATATCAGTTGTCATTAATTTTAATGACTTCTAATATTGAAAGATTTTACCATAAATATATTTAATTAATGTTCAACTCTTAAATCAGGAAAAATTAGTGAAATCTCGATGACTTCTAGTAAGGAAAGATTTTATCATAAATATATTTAATTAATTTTCAGCTCTTAAATATTAAAATGAAATAGTGAAAAGACGATTTTGTCTAAAGGAAGGATTTTTAATGAAGGACAAAAATTTCAAACAATATTTCTAAGACCCTTTACACTTTTAATATACTAGCAGAGGATACGTGTGTTGCACGTGTATCAAGTATATTTTAGCACATTACACATGTCTATTTATGTCAATCAATAAAAATTGTATTTGTTACCTTTTATTCAGAGGCGGATCCAGGATCCGGACTATCTGGGTGCCAAGTAAACTTATCGACAGGGGCGGAGTCATCTTCGATTAAGGGTGGTCAGTTGCACACCCTTTGTCGAAAAATTATGTAGTGAATTGAGGTTAAATGTTAATCATAATGAGTGTATATTTAATTTTGCACACTCTTAACATAGCTGAGAATAAAATTTAAACATCCTTCGCTGACTTTCTGGCTCCGCCACTGCTTATCGATTAAATTAATCAAATTATTCATTTTTTGATATATTGGACAATTAACCAATCAATTAATTAAAAAATAAATAATAAAATGACAAAACTTGATCTTTCAATAATATTACTAATGTCATAATATAATATTCATAATTCATTTAAATGGTAGAATGTACGCATGTGGCCCTATTTTAGTCAACAATGCTTCACTGAAAATAATTTTAAAAAACAAAACAATGGTTCACAGAAAATAATTTTAAAAAATAAATGCTGCAAATCGGGATCGAACCCACAACCTATGGGCAACAAAAGTGCCGGCTTTGGTAATAAATAATAAAATGACAAAACTTGATCTTTCAATAATATTACTAATGTCATAATATAATATTCATAATTCATTTAAATGGTAGAATGTACGCCTGTTGCCCTATTTTAGTCAACAATGCTTCACTGAAAATAATTTTAAAAAACAAAACAATGGTTCACAGAAAATAATTTTAAAAAATAAATGCTGCAAATCGGGATCAAACACACAACCTATGGGCAACAAAAGTGATGTTTTGCCACTTGCACTAGATAGTGTTATGGTATCATGGGTGATAAATTTAATATTTAACTATATCATTATATATATATATATATATATATATATAAATACATAGAGTTTCCGTCGAAGTTTGTGGGTGGCGTGCCACCCCCACCACAATGAATAGATCTGCCCCTGCTTTTATTTATCACAAGATTTTTGAACTTAAATAAATATACAATAATTCTCTTCCCAACAATATTAAATATAATTAGTTTCAGATTGGCGTATGAAATAAATCTCGATCAAAGTTATACTTACAAATATAAAAGGATGACTTGTTGTTCATGATCAATAGACCCAATGTAATAGAAAAAGAAATCTGAAACCCAAAACCCATAAAGTTATATTGGAGATTCGATAACATATTTTACTTACAAACATGAAAAAGTATTTTGTTATTCTTGATCAATAACACCAATGTAATAGAAAATGAAATCTGAAACCTAAAAATTAAACCAAAGATTACGTTAGACATTCAATAACAAAAGCTACTTACAAATATAAAAAATAATTTCTTGTGCTTTTGTTTTCTTTTCTCACGTTTATGTATTCCTTTATCAATGACCCTTGCTTTCCTTTTTAAAGCAAAAGAATATGATTATCTAATACTTTAATAATTGTTATCTCTCATTGTCGTCGTATTCTTTCAAATCAATTCGTATAATTTGCAAATCTCTTCATTCTGAAGCTATACTCTCAGGCAACTGAAGCTTCTCATATTTCACAACTAAAATAAGGCAAATCACAACACAACATATTTAAAATTATCACAAAAAATGAGGGAGGATAACCACACTTATAAACATGACATAAATCATATTTATCCTCCCATAATATAACACAATAATGGAAATTGCATATATTATATCCATCTTTATCAACTACAATATAATATCATTAATTTTTTAGAGTTATAATAAGGTGAAAGACTAAGTATGAAAAATAGGTAACAAAAAAAAATGAACACATAACGTAACAATATTTAATTTTTTTACTATAGAGGGCACATGAATTCTATCATTACAACTCATGGTAAATTAGGATTTCATTTACCGACGTGACCTACTGCTAATGATTTGAGTTACTTCAATAGTGCTAGTGAAAAATACTTTACTATTACAATGCTTATATTAATTTAAAAACTATCAGCTAACTACGAACTAAAATAACCACAAAAGTAAGTTATAAGTTATAACTATGGAGCTTAACAGTACTAATAAAAGTAAAAGGCTAATAGAATCAAGTCAAAGGATATCAACAGAAATGCCTTTGCTAGTGGGACAATAAGCCAAATTACAATATTGTCCACCAGTTCCACTCCAAGAGAAGTTAACATTTCAAAAACTAAAGAAGAAAAAGATAACCACTCTCATTAAAGACACTCCAGCTTCTAGTGTTGTTGATAGGGCATAATTGTGCCTCTGCTTTTTTATTCCTCGTTCTTTTGTTCCTAATAATTATAGGAATATCATGATAATGCTTGCCTTCATATGTTTTTATGACAGCCATCGACTGAATTCCTCTCAACTTGCTTGTGGATATTTCATCCAAGATATGTGCATCGGTAGTAATTCCTTAGATGCTGAAATCCCTTTACCAGGTATCTTGAAACTGAGTCCCCTTTAATACTTTTTGGTTCGAGGGCATTCAGTATCCTTAACCTTTTTCTGGTCATATTTTCTCCATTTATAACCATCGCAATTTGATAACAACAATGAATATCTTGTTCTCAGATTGAGAAATCATCATCAGTCAAATGCCTACCAAGCCTTGTCAACTCTAATCATTTTCTTTCTTAATTCACTCAAAATTTTCTATGAGAACCAAAAACATAAATAAAAGAAATTACACTCAAAACTTACATCTTCATAAGCAAACAAAAGTGCTTTGCTCATACTAATATGTATGTCGTCTTCCAATCTTTCAAAATTCTGCACATAAAAGTTACATAAATGTCTATCCTACACCTTATTATTCACTTATATTAGATCACGCAACTATAAACCTCTCATGCACGCATCTTCTCTATCAACTGATCTTACAAGTACTAAAATGAACTGTTTGTGAAAGTCTTAATTTGGTATCAATAATTTCACTATTCCAGGAAAAGAAAACGTTGTAATAATTTGGTACCTAATCAACATATGAAGAGGAATAATTTAGTTTCGGAAAAATATAAATTGGAGGAATGGAAGTGCCTCAACAAAAATTGTCATAATTTAATTGCTAGAACACCAGATGGACTTGTCACCATATCTGTTCAAAATCTAGAGAAAACAACAACAACAATATACCCAGTGTAGTTCCACAAGTGAGGTCTGACAAGCCTTCTCAGTAAGGCTTAAAAAAAGAGAATTATTAGGAAGGTCACATGATTGTCATGTTGGCATCACTGAATGTGGGAACTCGACAACTCTTCTTTGTCAAAAACCAAAATCAGCTTTGACTTTGGAGCAAGAGATTCATGAAAGAACTTTTGGAAGGGAACCTGCTGCAGAATTACCGGGAAAGCTAAAACCATGTTACTAGTTTTCCGGATATATACATAGCAAATTTGTTGCTTCAGTTAAGCATGATTGTGATAAGTATGGTCGTTGCATGAAGTTTCCTTCCCTTGATAAGTGCATCTCTGGTAGAAAGTTTTTGCAGGTATTGAAATAGTTCGGACCAGGACCTCATGAACTTCCACTTGATGAAGAATGCTTGGCTATCACGAGAAAGTATAATGTTGCCTTTCCCTTGACAATAAAGAGCGCCAATTATAGTAATATTGTACATCTTGACATAGAACAGTGCCACCAGTTTGTAAGAAATAAGCTACAGAGAAGAGGACTCAAGGCGCCATTTGAATTAGTTCAGACTGCACCATGCTACAATCCTAATTCTCAACTTGTTGCTAAAGGTATCTTCCATGGTTTCTATAAGAACCCTCAGACATAACAGCTTTGAGAGTTTTTGAAACTCAAGTATTTTTTTGATAAAATGCCAGAACAAAGGGATCTTGTTGCACGTCCAGCCTCATTTGTTTCAGGATATTCCTACAGTGAAGATATACCCTTAGATGATGTGGATGATACGAGTATTTCTAATAAATTGATACAGAAGATGCTTAAGAAGAATTAATCTTAATGTCACTTGGATTGCTTGCTTGTTTGGCTTTAAAGGCTGATGACTATGCCCACCAAAAGAGATCAAATTTGATCAATCTATATATCATTGTCAGTGCTTCTCGATCATAATGAACTCCAAGAAGATAACATGACAAGTAGAAAAGCATTTTCTTTTTGTCCTCTGAAGCATGAAGTTATTAGAGCAGTTATACTGCCATACGGATAATTTTAGAGCTAGTTGATGCTAAGTGATCAAATACATACAAACTCTTTTTAAAACTGTAACGATTAATGAACTATTGTACTATAACAACAGTTGGATGTACCTTTTTCAGTTACCCTTAATCTAATGGATTCCTTGTCAAATTAAGTCCTTCTATTGAGATGCATTATATAGACAGGGGAATGGCCTGTGCCTAGTACCTGAAGACATAGAAGAAACTGCTTCACACGTATAAATTTTGCGTCATACGTACATATTCTACCAAATTTATTCAAGAAACGCACTTGTATCCTTCAAAACTAAATGGTTGAATTTACGACAATGGTAATTACTTGATAAAAGTTAAAGGAATTACCTACTATTGTTTCTTTAGATGCAATTTTTCCACTTCGAATGAAACAAAATTCTTAGAAAAAAAAAATGTAGAAAAAGGCTGTGACATTCTTAAACTATAGTGGACGTTAAGAATCCAAGTTCAATGTCCTTATTAACGGATTGAAAATTAGGATTGACCCTATTAATACGATCGTTTATGATATAGAAAACTTTGAATTGTTGTAAAGAATGTCCAAATGTTTTAATATGTTCATTGAAAAGTGTACCATTAATTTTTGTGCCTTGAAAAAAGAAAACATAATATGAAATTGATAGAGATAAGAGTAAAACACAAAGTGAGAAGATATGTATTTGTTGATGTGAGCAACCAGTTTGAATAGAAGAAAGATGTATCAAGTTTCAGTTTCCTAGTGTGATTTAAAGTGAACTGCTTTGCAAACATGATAGCTACATATAATCAGAGAATGCAAAACGACCAGCTACTAAAGGCAAAAATAATAATATGTATTTGTTGGTGTGTGTGAAGCTATCATGAGGTTAACAAAGCATCAGCACAAATAGTTTTATATATGAGAAATTATGAAACATGTGAGGTATGAAAGAATAATATTTCCTCCTCATCAACTAATATCACCATTTTTCGAGAACCGCCTCCATTCTTAAACGATTTTTTTGGGCCGCTTCCGATGACCAAGACTTTGATCATCCAGATACAATTCCTTGGCTTCAAAGTGTTGATACTCACAACTTTGGTGATAGGATCCATTGTAACAATCTTTAAGAAAATAGAAGTTAGAACAATAAGAACGTAGAATTTCATAATAGAGGTAAATTTATTAGATGAGAAGAATTATACCTGAATATATGAATCTTGTTGGTACATGGGTAGATAAAGAAGTTAGTTATGAGCAACAGAAATTATAATATATTCTACTAAAACGACATGTAGAACGATAAGAACGTAGAATTTATAACAAAGATAGATTTGTGAGATGAGAAGAATCATACCTGAATATGTGAGGTAGATAAAGAAGGTTAGTTATGAGAAGTGTGAAATAAAATATATTGAACTAACAGGACCCATTAAGCTAAATTAAACCAAGCAACTTAAGTAGGCATAGCAAGTAATATTGTGTTTAAATTAAAAGATAAAAAGGGAGAGATGATATAACGACCAAAAACCTGAAAATAAAATTGTTGAAACTATGCTGAGACGAAAAACAATGAAAGATCGTAGTTGTTTATAACAATGAACAATAGAAAAAGCTCACTCAACTGTTTATAACAATGAAGAATGAAAAAAGCTCAAACGCTTATATAGAAGGACGAAAAAGCGTATGTTTTTTTGTTGAAAGAAATCAAGTAAAAAACAAATAGGATTAAAACAAAAAAGATAGCTAAATTTGGCAAGGATTTAATTGTGAACCAAGGAGGAACCAAATAGGATTTTAAAAAATGAAAAATGGGTGTTTAGCTAAATTTGGAAAGGGAAATTTTAGACCAGAGAGGATTTTAAAAAAATGGAAAACGGGTGTTTAGCTAAATTTTGGGAAGGAAAATTTTACAAAAAAAAACAACACAGGTGTTTAGTTAAATTTGGGAAGAAAATTTTTACACCAAATAGGATTTTAAAAAATGGAAAACATGTGTTTAGCTAAATTTTGCGAAGGAAAATTTTACAAAAAAAAAAAAAAATGGGTGTTTTAATGAAGCTGGAAAGGAGCTAAATTTGGGAAGAATTTAATTGTAGAAAAATTGTATTATATTTATTTTGTAGAATTTAATTACAGGGAAATGGTAAAAGACGATTTTGGTTAAAGCGAACTGTTTGAAGGGCAAAAAGTTCAATTCACTTTTCTAAAGGCCTTCACACTTTTAATATATTATAGATTATAGATATAAATTATAGATTATAGATTATGTGAAGATACTTATTATTATTTTTTTATTAGGTATTTATTTCAAATTATAAAATCCCTCAAAATACATTTGTGAGAATTATAAAGATTTTGCTTATATTTTTCTATTTTGTAATTGTAATGTCAGACTTTTGAGTCTAAAAAATTTTTAGTATATTCAATTTTTTTTGTTTCCATTTTTTCTTTTACTTAATACATTTAATGCACGAAATTATTGCGTGTATCTCCATGGATAGGTCTATTTTTATTTTTTCCTACATTATGAATTTTTTATTTTTAAAAAATTTAAGTTTGTAATCATATTTATATTCAATATAATAAACTTGTGTACTTAGATTGTCCTCTTGGGCCGGAGGAGTGGGGTGAGTAAATTTAAAAGAAAAATTAATTTTCACAAAAAGATGTGTATTTGGTTTTTTATTAACACACTGTAGTTTATAATCAATTTTAATGGTTTAATTTATTCGAACATATAATTGTTTATTTATAAATTTGATTTCAACATTTCTCTTTAACACATAGGTGCTTATAACTACTTTTAATCACTTCATCCCGATATAATCTTATTTTATTTTATGAAACAAACTTAAAGAAGGCTTTATATTTTATAAATATACTTTGAGATCATTTTCAATGTTAAAGTGTAATGAAAAATAAAATTATAAATATGATTAGATTTTTATGATCGTGCATAGCACGGACAAATTCACTAGTTAAGAAGTAGAGTAACTAAATTTCTCCCCCCCCCACCCCCCACCCCCCAACATTCTCTTTCTTATTTTCTCTCCTAAAATCTCTCAAATATTTTTCTCTTATTTTCTCTCTAAAATCTCTCCATCAATATGTATGTCTCCTCCATTTTTTTTCTTTTCAAGATTATTGATAAAACATATATTTGATGTTTACTTATTAAATAAAATTAATATATACATGTAATTTGTTATGATGAATAAATTGGGTGTATCAATATATTAAATAATGCATATATATGCATTATATATACACACATTCAAATAATGTACACTCATAAATCTTTTAAAAAGTTTCTTATACTTATAAAATCATATTTAAATTATATCGAGAGAGTTACACTATATTTCAATTTGTTATGTAAACATAAATCGGTGGTAGACGTATTTATATGTACATTAAATTAATTATAAGTTTAATTTTTTAATTTTATTTCTTTCTATTACATACACATATATTTATAATTTTACATTGGTATACATTGATTCGTGTTCGTCGTATACGTTTTGCGTACTTTCTTCGTCTCAAATTACTTGACATATTTTATTTTTTTTTTCAGAATTCTCAAGAAAAAATTAACTAGGGATGTCTATCTTATTTAATTTTGATTAGATGGAGCTTTTTCAATTTATATGAGTATAGTTGAAAAAATGATTAATTATTTCTTAAATTTTTAAACATGCAACTATTTTGAAACAAGTTATTTTAGCAAATAGGCCAAGTAATTTGAGATGGGGAGAGTAATAAATTGGTATATATTTATAATTTATTTATATTTATTTAAGGTAAAACATTTATTTGCTAAGGAAATAAACTAATTGAATCTTAGTTTTGGGGATTTCACGTTACTTTGACTAATAATTATTTCAAATTGATTGGGACAACGTTAATAACTAAATCCCTAGCTTTAGGGATATATCTCGTTAAAGTTTGGCTATAAATTTGCCAATTTTATGGGGAAGTTGTACTAGTATGTCAATTTCTCTTCTTTTTTTGTTGAAATTTTATATATAAATAACGTAATTAAAACTTAGTAAGGATTTGACGAATTGGATTATGAGCCGTATTTTAACCAGGAAATTGCATGTCATAGACCCAAATATGGGTGTCTTTATATATTTGACTCCAATAAGAAATGTCTTTAAAGAATAATCTTCCTTACTTTTTAAGTATAGTACAAGTATCATTTTGCCCCTCTACACCTCAAATATATTTTTTAAACTTTCCATACTTATTTGTTTCTCAAATTTTATTTTTTATTATTTTTACTTTTATTTTTTCCCTTAATTTTATTATTATATTTTTTTATTATTTTTACTTTTTTTTTCTTTTTTTTTATTATTCTATTTTTATTATTTTTTTCTTTAATTTTGTTTCCATGTTTTAATTCATTTGTCTCAACCTTTATTTTTTCTTTCTCAAGCATTATCTATTTATTTTTCTTCTTCTTTTTTTAATTCATTTAGCTTTAACCTTTACTTTTATTTTATTTTTGGTTTTTATCAATTCTCTTTTTTTTTCCCTCATTTTTCTCAAACTTTATTTTTATTTTTCCCTCTCATTTTTTATTTTCTCAATTTTTTTAATTCTTCGCATTTTTCTTAATCTTTATTTTTTTCTTGCTTTTTTTTTTCTCACTCTTTTTTTTTATTTATCTATTTGTTTTATCGTTTTTTTCTTTTTTTCCCTCATTTTTCTCAAAATTTATCTTTATTTTTCCTCTGATTTTTATTTTTCTCAATTTTTTAAATTCTTCGCTTTTTTCTTGATAATTATTTTTTTTTCTTTTTTCTCAATCTTTTTTTTATTTCTCTATTTTGTTTGATCGCTTTTTTATTTTTTCTCAAGTTCTATTATATTTTGCTAATAAATAAAAAATTGGATAATCCGCAAAGATATCTTATTTTTTGATATCAAAGCAAATTTAAGGGAATGAATTGTTGTTACGAAATTCTTTGAAAATTCTTGAGCTAAGTTTTGCCTCCAAGTCAAGAGTTGAGAACATCTCATAAATGAAGACATAACGTGGTAGTGTCAATTCTTGCCCGTGGGGCAAAATTTGTAGTTTGAAAGTCCTTGAGCTGAGTCTTGCCTCTAAGACAATAGTTGTAGAACATCTCATAAATGAAAACATAACGTGGTAGAGTCAACTCTTGCCCGTGGGGCATAATTTGTAGTTTGAAAGTTGTTGAGCAAATTAAGTCTTGCCTCTAAGGCAAGAGTTGAAGAACATCTCATAAATGAAAACATAACGTGGTTGTGTCAACTCTTGCCTGTGGGACATAATTTGTAGTTTGAAAGTCCTTGAGCTAATTAAGTCTTGCCTCTAAGGCAATAGTTGTAGAACATCTCATAAATCAAAACATAACGTGGCAAAGTCAACTCCTGCCTGTGGGGCATAATTTGTAATTTGAAAGTCCTTGAGTCAAGTCTTGCCTCTAAGACAATAGTTGTAGAACATCTCATAAATGAAAATATAACGTGGTAGAGTTAACTCTTGCCCGTGGAGCATAATTTGTTGTTTGAAAGTCCTTGAGTCAAGTCTTGCCTCTAAGGCAAGAGTTGTAGAACATCTCATAAATGAAATCATAATGTGGTAAAGTCAACTCTTGCCCGTGGGGCATAATTTGTTGTTTGAAAGTCCTTGAGCTAAGTCTTGCCTCTAAGGCAATAGTTGTAGAGCATCTCATAAATAAAAATATAACGTGGTAGAGTCAACTCTTGCCCGTGGGGCATAATTTGTTGTTTGAAAGTCTTTGAGCTAAGTCTGGCCTCTAAGGCAATAGTTGTAGAACATCTCATAAATGAAAACATAACGTGGTAGAGTCAACTCTTGCCCGTGGGGCATAATTTGTTCTTTGAAAGTCCCTAAGCTTAAGTCTTGCCTCTAAGACAATAGTTGTAGAATATCTCATAAATCAAAATATAATGTGGTAGTGTCGACTCTTGCCCATGAAACATAACTTGTTGTTTGAAAGTCCTTGAGCTAAGTCTTTCCTCTAAGGCTATAGTTGTAGAACATCTCATAAATGAAAACATAATGTGGTGGAATCAACTCTTGCCCGTGGGGTATAATTTATTTTTTGAAAGTCCCTGAGCTAAATCTTTCCTCTAAGGTAAGAGTTATAAAACAGCTCATAAATCAAAATACAATGTGGTAGTGTCGACTCTTGCCAATGAAACATAACTTCTTGTTTGAAAGTCATAAGTCTTGCCTCTACAATGTAGTAGTGTCAACTCTTGCCCATGAAACGTGGCTTATTGTTCGAAAGTCGTACGTCTTGCCTTTATAATGTGATAGTGTCAACTCTTGCTCATGAGATGTAACTTGAATGGAAGAAATTGAAGAAAGAACATATATAATTAAAATTGCGGAAAAAGAAGAAAATGAAGAAAAATATTTTTAAAAAATCAAAGAAAATGTAGAAGTTGAGAGAGAATAGGAAAAAAATAAAGGTTGATTAAAAAAAAGAAAGATTAAATAAAAATAAAGGTCGAGAAATTTTTAAAAAAAAAAATCAAAGAAAAATAAAAAAAAGTTTTTCTTTTTATAAAAGTAGACGTTGAAAGGTGTAAAGAAAAAAAAGTAAGGATTGAGAAAATTTTTTTTTAAAAAAAAAAAAAAGATGAAAGAAAAAAAAAATATAAAATAAAAAAGAAAAAACAAGAAGTTGAGAGGAAAAAGGGAAAAAGTAAGGGTTGAGAAAATTAAAAATAAAAAGACAAAATTAAAAATAAAAAGAGAAAAGAAAAAATAAAAATCAAAGTAAAATTAAAAAGAGAGAAAAAAAATAAAAGTTGAAAGATATAAATATGGAGTTGTTATCCAATATGAGGATCATTTATGTGATTTACTCCATTGATTAGGGACAATTTTGTTCAAAAAATATTAGTTAATAGGTAAAGGCTATTTTAAAAAAGTTTTTTTATTTTGGACTAAAATTTAAAAACCATTCCAAATTAATTCTATTTTTTGAGATTCACCCTATTTTAACCCATATAAGTCCAATCCATTTCACCAAGTAATTTTTGGGAATTTTAATAACCGTCCACTCGGTTTATACTAACCACCCAAATTCTGTCAAATTCGTCTATTTGACACCTCTAATTATGTGATTATAAAATTTTTTGAAAAATGTATTTAAAGATTGAAATCTGCATATTTAAATTTGAGACAAAAATCATATTCACTTAGGGATCGTTTGGTTGGAAACAAGTTATCAAGAAATAGTTATGTCAGGATTAGTTATCCGACTCTCAAAATGATGTAAAAATAATACTAAAATTTTAAAATGAATTATCTTATTTATTTTATCCCAATCAAACATGTAATAAACTTATCCTAAAATTTTGGAATTTGTTATCCCTAATCTCTTGTACAAAGCAATTAATGAGTCATAATGTGATAATGTTGCAATTCAAATCAAGATTTCGTCATAATGTGATTAATGTTGCAATTCAAATCAAATCAAGATTATATATGAGGACTTAACTAAATTAAAATATTTTCCAAATCAAAAAGATTTTGTTGGTCAAAGTTCAGTCATATTTTTTACTATAAAACTCTAGAAACCCCTTTACTTTTGTCATACTCATTTTCTCACTATGGCTCTTCCCCTCATCAACATCTTCTTCATGTTGTTATTGATCACTTCCCTTGATCTTTCGCTTGGATTAAAATGTTTATTTTCTGAAAAGTTTGAGGTACATGTTATCAATAAACTTCCTCCAGGTTCCCCACATCTGAAACTTCATTGTGCTTCGAAGGATAATGACTTAGGATATCACGATCCTACTATAGATGGAGACTTTAATTGGTCGTTTTGCAGTGCACTTTTTGGCCGAACTTTATACTTTTGTCACTTTTGGTGGAATTCAAAAGACAAAGCTTTTGATGTGTTTAACAGTGAATTTTATTGTGTTAAAGATCAAAAAGTTATCAATTATCTGAGGTATTATAAATGGGAGGTGAGATCAGATGGTTTTTATTTAGAACAATATAATAATGAAACTAAGGCATACTACATGACTCACTATTTGAGTTGGCCTTAGGGAATAAGATTGATATTTCTGTTCTTGTTTATGTAAAGTGACAAGGAAAAATAGTGAAATTTTATTTTTCTTTGTTATTTTATTTATATGTCTTGTTTTTATATATAAAATATGATGCTATTTTTTTATTTTTTTCATTTTATGAGTTCAATCGGTATGACGGTGTTATGACTTTAATCTTATAATGACTTTTATCACAACAGAATAAACTCTTGTGGTCCGGCTCTTCTCCGAATCTCGCATATAGCTAGAGTTTAAGTGTACTATTATGGCGTTGAGTAGTAGAAGATTTTATTTTATTACCTATTTTATCATTATTTGTGTTTGCAAAAAAATATTTTAACCATTTCTTAAACTATGTGCGGTCAATCTACGTCACACATAAGTTGAAGGAAATTAATGAAGTAATTACTGCTATTAAATTAATTAAGTAGTGTACCAACCAACCTTCATTCCAATTAAAACAATTAACTCTACATACAGGATTGTTATTGTTTTCTTTTTAGATGTTCTGATTAATTTAATTCGAAGGCTACCAATAGTTGTTCTTCTGGCGCTGGATTCATCAAATTCAAGTATTTAGATTAAAATAATTAGACTAAATATCAAAAAGATTTTTCAACTTGACATGTATTATAAGACGTACAGTTAAACTTCGTTAGTGATCAAATACACACTTAAGCTTGACAATAGCATGTCTACAATATTTTTTGTGATAAGTATCTTTCGTTCCTGCTCGATGGGTGGGGCTTGCAGTCAAGTTCTCTTCTGCCTTTGCACTCGAGGGCCAATCTACATCCGGCCCGAGGAAACCTTTGCACGCCTCCGTTACCTTTTGGGAGGCCTATGCTCCATAGAAACTGTCTACCTGAGGCTAAGAGTGTCAAACGGGCCGGGCCAATCCGGAACCGGCCCTTCTATTTTAACCGGGTTGAGGGTCGGGTTTGGCGCTAGCCGGGCCAGGGCACGCCCAACAGTGAAAAAATTAAAACCCACACGAACCCGGCCCACCTAACTCAACCCGGTCAAACTCACCTAAATCCGGTAAAACCCGGTTAAAAAATCGGTCAAACCCGGTCAAATATATAAAAAACAAGCCTTCTTTCAATATACATTACATATACCCACCTATATACATTCTAAATACGTTAAATAATATATATAGAATATATATATAGTATATACTACATTCGAATTTAAAAAATATATACACATATACACAATTAGTCAATTACTCATATATACGCACCATTCAATGTATATATACTACTACTTATAAAATATACTACAATATATATACATTACAATATATATAGATATACTTATATACTAATTTATAAAATATATACACATGTATATGTTAAATATACACTTTTATAGAAGATATATACTCGTGTATACGCATCATTCAATGTATATATACTACTACTTATAAAATATACTACAATATAAATACATTACAATATATATAGATATACATATATACTAATTCATAAAACATATACACATGTATACATTAAATATACACTTTTACAGAAGATATATACACAAATATACGCACCATTCAATGCATATATACTACTACTTATAAAATATACTACAATATATATACATTATAATATATATAGATATACTTATATACTAATTTATAAAATATATACACATGTATACGTTAAATATACACTTCTATAGAAGATATATACACAAATATACACACCATTCAATGTATATATACTACTACTTATAAAATATACTACAATATATATACATTACAATATATATAGATATACTTATATACTACTTTATAAAACATATACACCTGTATACGTTAAATATACACTTCTATAGAAGATATATACACGTGTACACGCACCATTCAATGTATATATACTACTACTTATAAAATACACTACAATATATATAGATATACTTACATACTAATTTATAAAACATATACACATGTATACGTTAAATATACACTTCTATAGAAGATATATACACAAATATATGCACCATTCAATGTATATATACTACTACTTATAAAATATACTACATTATATATACATTACAATATATATAGATATACTTATATACTAATTTATAAAACATATACACATGTATACGTTAAATATACACTTCTATAGAAGATATATACACAAATATACGCACCATTCAATGTATATATACTACTACTTATAAAATATACTACATTATATATACATTACAATATATATAGATATACTTATATACTACTTTATAAAACATATACACATGTATACGTTAAATATACACTTCATAGAAGATATATACACAAATATACGTTCAAAAAATTGCTATGCAACACTAGTTGTTTTACGAGGTCTTGGGGCACAGGGAGGACGGGGAGGGAGATTAACCGATTCAGATCTAACTTTAGCATTTCCTACTGCGGGTGTCTCAGCAATATTTTCATTATCTTCGTCTAAATTAACCGCATCTACTTCATTTTCTTCTTCTATACCGTAATTTTCCTGAGCTTCTACATAATCCATATCGTGAGCACCTACACCTAAAGGTACACCTACTTCTTCTTCAAAATGTTGACTAAGCGGTGTCGGAGGCACACGGGTATATCTACTACTTGAACTACCTCTACCGCTAGTAATTCACTTTTTACTACCACTACCGCTTCCGGGACAAAAAATTTTAACACCTTTAGTAGCGAGGTTTCTTAATTTATCCATAATATAAATTAAATTAAACTAAAAAAATTCAAAATACACAAATATAATAAAATTAAATATTAAACAATTAATACAATAAATAAAAATTAAACATAAAAGATGGAACGACAATACCAAATTTTGGAAGTATACGAAGGTTGCGACTTTAGAAACTTCCGCTCGTACTTTGTAAACGAAAAATTCAAAAATTAAAGTGAACACTGTAAGAAATTAAATATATTGAATATTTGAGAATTGAGATTTGAGAGAGAATGAGATTTGAGAGAGTGAAAAATTGTGTGAAAAATGATTTGAAGTTGTAGGGTATTTATAGATTTTTTTTTGGGATTAAAAAATATTTTTTAAAGTAATTTTTTTATTTTTAATAAAAGGGCCCAAACTAGCCGTTTGGACCCAAAAACGGCTATATAGCCGTTGGGCCAACGGCTAATTTGGCCCAAAATTTAAAAAAAAAAATTCAAAAATAAAAATATAAAAAAATAATCCGGGCCGGGCCGGTTAACCGGCGAGCCTGGACCGGGTTTGGTCCCCGTCCGGGCTAACCGGGCCCAAAATTAAAAAAAACCGGCCTGAAACCCAGAAACCTAAAGCCTTAGGACTTTCCAGGCCGGGTCAAATTAGACCGGGTCGTTTTAGTGGGCCGGGTCGGCCCGGCCCACTTGACAGGCTTACCTGAGGCTGTTCTTTGGCCCGTAGGTCCTAACACCTGTGGACCGGAGAATATACAATAGACCATTTGCCAATGGCTGCATAAATTTGCACAGAAATTTCTGTTTGAACTAATTTATGATGTATTTGAGGCAACTAATCTTATTAAATATTACATGAGTTTAATTCTATATACAGTCGAAAGTAAAGAAGTTGCATATAGAGTAAATAAATTCTTATCTACTGACACAACATAATAACACAGTGCTACTCTACAACCCCTTGATTTAAATTCAGATATATTCTTAATTTGCATCAATATTTTAATGCAATTTAAATTCAGATATAATTTTAATTTGCATAAATGTTTTAACGTAATTTAAATTCAGATATATTCTTAATTTGCATACATATTTTAACGCGATTTAAATTCAAATATATTCTTAATTTGCATAAATGTTTTAACGTGTAACTTAATTACTACATAGAGACATAAAAAATATTTTCCTCCTATCAAACTTCCTAAACTCATTCTAAAATTAACTTCAGATTAGTTATCCCTTATTTCTTCTGCTAAACGACCCCTATAACTAGATGGGATGGATCTTTTGGTGGCTATCGAGTACCTCTTTTACGTTTTTTATTATTTTTTGCTTTGGAGAAAATTTTCTAAAAAAATGTGAAAAATGATAAATGTAATTCTTGAACTCTAAGGGGTACCACGTGGTGGGTTTATGATCCTCTTTTATACTTCCTTTGTCTCATATTAGTTGGTTATTTTCTTTTTCATACGCATGTTAAGAAATCATAAATAAGAATGTAGTTTTTACTAATTTACCTCTTAAAAAACTTCTTGGAAACTTTACAAATAAGTGTAAATAATTTCAAAAAGGTGACCAACTATTAATGCTTTCTTGATTCAGTAAGGTGGAGAACTAAAATGAGACAACTATTTTTAATAAAATGGTCAACTAATATGAAACGGAGAAAGTATATCAATAATAGATTTACATATGAGTCTTTCCTCGTTTAAAAACACATAAAATAAGAATAGATACCAAGTTTCGACTTGAGGTGTTTTCATATAAATTTGAACTTATCTATTGAATTATTTAAAAGTTTAATTAGGTAGTGAATATTCTTCTATAATTAAACATGCCTCAACATTATAGTCTAATTAAATTTTGAACTAATCCTCTCATAATAATTAGTCAAATGTAAACTATATCAGAGTCTAATTAATCAAATTCCATAAATTCAATTATGCCAAGATTTTGTGACTGATCCTAAAATCAAAATTCTCTATATAAAACTTCAGAAAATTCCTCTATTTTTTCATACTTATTTTCTCACAATGGATCTCTCCTTGATTAACATTTTCTTCTTGCTGTTATCGATCTCTTCCGTAGAATCTTGCATCTTACAAAATGAGATGCAGATACATGTCATCAACAGACTTGCTCCTAATTCTCCCCAATTGAAACTTCATTGTGCCTCGAAAGGTAACGATCTTGGAGAACGTTTGCCAGCTATAGATGAAGACATAAATTGGTCAGTTTGCGAGGGATTTTTCTTTAATGAAGTGTATTTTTGTAAGTTTTGGTGGGGTACAAAAGAAAAAGGGCTTCAGGTGTATAACGACCCCTTTTATTGTGTCGAGGATTCAGATGATTATAACCATGTGGATAATTGTAAATGGGAGGTGAGGCAAGATGGTTTTTATTTGCAACAAACTAATCATACCGATGGATCATATTATATGTATCACTATTTGGATTGGTCTTAGTTAGAGAAAAGGACCAATAGTTATGTGTTCTTGTTTATGTAAAGTAACAAGGATTTATGTTAAAGACAGATTTTATAAACTTCTGCGTTCTGAGTAGGTCATTAGTATTTTTTTTCTAATCAGCATCTTTGATTAATATACATAAAAATTAGATGGCTATGTTACATTTTGCTATACTCAAATTATTAGTAATTACACTGAAAATCATTTTCATTAGGATAATAAAACTCGAAATGATTTAGGATTTACATTGACATATGCTTAAAACTAAATGGCTAAATTCAATATTTTTGTTTTTCAAAATTAGTCTAAATTTTATCCAATATGACATGAAAAGTAAGAAATTAATATGACATTGTATGCCAACTAAGAAATCTATTGAGAGGAAAAAGTCTTTCTCTTTTCAAGACACAAAGTTATAATTGAAAAAAAAAATATCAAAAAATTACTTTCGTGAAATCTTCCTAATATTTGAATGATCATTCAAGATTTTTTTTAAAACATTTAGAGAGATCTTCTTAGTACTCAAATTGACCGTATAAAAATTAGTAACTCAAAACGGAAACCAAAAGGGGGCAACATAGAGGAGGGGTGGGGGATTGGTGAATTAATGTAGAAGAAAACACTACTTGATTCTGGTGCCACGTATAAAATAATATATTAGTAAAATAATTAACAAACAAACTAAGAATTAAAATATCAAGATTGTCCTTTAAAAGCGTACACATAATTTAATTAAAGATGTATGTAATGAGTTGAATGACCATCATTCATCTTTTAGTTTATATCGTATATTTTGGAGATAGAAAATAAAATTCATTTATAAATTTAAGTGAAAAAATCATTAACAAGTAATAACAATATGATGTTGATCAATGGGTGATCGATGATTATCCATTTTAAAAAAATAATAATTAAAGACATGAAATTGATGTCATTAAAAGGTATGAAGGGTGATGCCGATTTATACATGCAAAAAATATTTTACTAATTTTTTTTATTAAAATATATTCCAACAGAATTTTCACATTTTAAAAAACACTGAACGCTAATAGATTTTCCTTTTTTTTTTTTTCCTTTGTATTATTTGTCCTTGAAATTATGGTAAGATAATTATAATTAGGTAAATTTTTGACCGTTGCTTACAAAATACTTTAGAATATCCTATTCCTCTATTTTACAATAGCATAAGTAGATCCATAATTTAAATATTTTAATGAATTCAACCTTTCTATTCTCACCATTGAACCTATTATACATTTGCAAATATCGGCTGGATATTATGTAATTTCTTTTAAATTTGTTTTTACTGATTTCCCCTCACACACACGCTCTACTAAAAAAATATAAAACAATGATGGAGTAAAATTGAGGTACTTTGTCATTTTTTCAATATTGTTTTCCAAATACATCAATGAAAGTCTGTAGGCTTTAATTGCTATTTTTTAAAAAAGAAAGAAAAATCGTCATATTTCTGTCGATGTTTTTCCTCACAAAAAAGTAAAAAGCTATTAAAAAAGAAATTAATTTTAATAAAAATAATATTGATAAAATTCTACAGTTAATTTTGTGTAAAAACTATGATTGTTTCTTAGATTTATTTAAAAGAAAACTAACGGTAAATCTATAGAAAAGCCTAAATGATTAAGAGACACGTTATAAATTTCATGTTATTTTTGTGTTTCTCAATTTGTTTTTACAAGAAAAGAAACTTTCAACTTCCTAATGATTAATTCCAATCAGAATAATGATTCTTGTGAATATATCCATCTTTTTGATAAAATCCTAAATAAATACCATCTGATTTCACTATTCATACACATTTCTTTGTACCAATTGGAACAGTTCCCATATCTACACAATGATGCTGGTTATTAAACACATCGAATATTTGATTTTTTGAACCCCACCAAAAATGACAAAAGAATAAAGTTTTTCTGAAAACCTGCATGCAAAATGACCAAGTGAAATCTTGATTTGGATTAAGAAAATGGTGTCCAAGATCATTATCACCAGAAGAACAACGAATTTCAAGTTGTGGAGAGTTATTAGGAAGATCATCGATGATTTGTATCTCATACTTTGAGGTAAAAAAACATGCATTTATAAGGGCAAAGGGAAAAATCAGTAACAACAATAAGATGTTGACCAAGGGGTGATGATTATTCATTTTGAAATAAAAATAAAAATTAAAGGAATGAGATCAATGTTATTAAAAAAATGTAAAGGATGATGACAATTTATAGCTACAATAAATTTATCTGAGTGAAGTCTTAAGCCTTACAAAATATAAATTTTGAATAGAATATGCTAAGAATATTATTTTATATTTTTAGCAACATTGAATTTTGATAGATTAAAATTGGGTGAGTTGTTGTTTGACTAACTCGTTTATTGCCTAAAAAATTTGTTCTTGTTGTGTGTTACTTGAAAAAAATAATATACTTAGAATATTTCATTTTTCTATTTTATAATCAGACAATTAGGTGAAAAAATTGGATTAGTAATTTTCCTCTACAGAGACATGTCATAAAAAAACTTAACTAACAATCACAATAAATTTATAAGTCGAGTTTCTCCAAATAAATATTTCTCTTCGTTGAATGTGTTATAGTAAATCGTGATGACTTAGTTTCTAAATTTTATTTGTGAAAAGTAATTAAAGGAGCTTCAATCACTATGTTAAACTCTTGATAAATGTGGTGGATGATGGGATGGAGGAAAATATTTTTTGCAAAATATATATATATATATTTTTAATTTCTGATTGTTAAAAAAATTTTAAAAAGTGTTTTCTCTTAAAAAATAAGTTCTTTAAAAATAAAAAAAAATGAATTTCCATCGATAAATATGAAAAACAAGTTATATAAGTAAGTAACACTACAAGTTAATTATCTCTTACCCACTCACCTAATACGAAAATCGAAAAAATAAGTTGCATATAAGTCCACAAGATCGAAGTTAATTGTTTTGTCCACAAGATCGAAGTTAATTGTTTTTTACACACCCACTCAACACTTTCGATCCCCAACCCTTAACCATCTCACCCCGCCACCCCCAAAACCCCACTCTCCTCACATCATCCCATCCTTATGTTGTTTCGCTAGATAATATATAAATACTTAAGAGATATTAAATTTTTACTTATCAAAAACTAGAAAATAGTACGACACCTACTTATTTTTAAAGAAGAAAATATTTTCTTCTTTAAACACTGGGAGTGACAATAATGTTGAATATATGTTCTTTAGTTTTTTATACATACATAATCTAAATTTAATTTTTTATTTAATATTTAGTGTTATTTTTTTAAGGAACACCAAAAATTTATATCTTGATATGACTAAATAAATATTCGAAGCACAAGTTAATTATATATTTTTATGAAGGCTTTACTGAGAAAAATCCAAAAAAAAAAAAAAAGTTGAGAAAATTGAAAAACTCAAAAAATCCCAAAGTTAAAAAATCTAATTTTATTAATTTGATTTAATTTATAGACTTAAAAATTCAATGAGAGTAATTTGATTTGATTTTTAAAAAATCTGTATCAATCCGACAATGTACATCCAGTACCTTTTATTTAGAGGAAGAATTGTTTCCAAATATCACATGTTATATTCTTTCTTCTTTTTAAATAAAAAACTTTCAAGTTCAAATGCAAGTGGATGCAAAATATTAAAAGATCTTTTTGTGTTGAAAGGAAACTAGTAATTCTTTCTTAAATTGATTAATATGTAACATAATGAGATTCAGGTACATGTCATCAACAGACTTCCTCCTAATTCTCCCCAACTGAAACTTCATTGTGCGTCAAAAGGTAATGACCTTGGAGAATGTTCGCCAGCTATAGATGAAGACATAAATTGATCGATTTGTGAGGGATTTTTCTTTAGTGAAGTGTATTTTTGTAAGTTTTAGTGGGGTACAAAAGAAAAGGGACTTCAGGTGTATAACGATCCCTTTTATTGTGTTGAGGATTCAGATGATTATGATTATATTGATAATTGTCAATGGGAGGTGAGGCAAGATGATTTTTATTTGCAACAAACTAGTCATGCTGACGGATCATATTATATGCATCACTATTCGGATTGGTCTTAGTTAGAAAATAAGACCAATAATTATGTGTTCTTGTTTATGTAAAGTAACAAGGATTTATGTTAACAACAAATTTTATAAATTTCACTTGTCTTGATTGTGCTCTTCAAATTGAATTTTTCATTGTATGAGTTAGATCTAGTCTTACAATTTGAATTTTTCGCACATATCGTACATTTATTAGTTTGATTTAAAAATTGAGGGCAACAACGAGGATTCATTTGCCAAAACATGTAGCAAGAAAAAACAAAAATAAAATGTCTTAGTAACATAAATAAGAAATTAAATTAATATATCTAAAATTATTACTGAAGATTTGCTAAAAGATTAGATGTATTTGATCCAGGTTAGCTCGAGTGAGCTTTTATTCTTCAAAGAAAAGTGATAGAAGAGAATGGAAAAGAAAAGATATTTCGCGATAAAGAAAAGAGTTAATTTTTAAAATGACTATTCAAGTATTTGAAATATCTCATTAAAGTCAATTTTGATTTTACCTTCCCTATATGGTCATTTAAGTATAAGAAGATTCGACTAAAGTTACTTTTGAATTTTGCTTCGTCATTCAAGTATTGAAAAGATTTCATTACAATTGAATATTTTATAAAGTCACTCAATTATAACTTTGTGTTCTAAAAAAACACTTCTTTCTCTTAATAGACTTCTTAGTTGACATGTTATGTTGTTGTTATTCTTGTTTTTTTTTTTGTTATAAATTTCTTATTTTTCATGTTATGTAGGATAAAATCTAGACTAGTTTTGCATATTAAAATATTAATCTAGCATTTTATTTTAATTTTATGTTTATTTAAATCCTAAATCATTTTAAAATAAAATCTTACGTCTTAACGAGGATGATTTTCAATACAGTTACTAATTAATTAATTTAAACATAGAAAATGAAGGTTGTTAATTTTGAGAATGAACTTTTATATCCCTAAAAATCAGGTTATTTATTTATTAGATCATGCTTGAACAACTTATGTTTTCAATATTACAAAAAATTCCAACTCTCTAAACATATTACAAAAATCCCAACATATACACAAAATGCTATGTATATGTCGGCTATGTTATATATATTATTGCATCCTCGAATTATTTTTAAATGTCTCAAAAAGATGCGTACACTGCTTTCTTTAAAAAGACAAATATTTTAAACGCGCCTAAAACTTGCCTAGCATTAAAAGTGTTAGTCTATCTCTTATAACTCGAGACAATTTTCTTATTCATACTTACTCTCTTTTTTAAAAAAAAAAATTCAACGTGTCTTGAAATAATTCGCAACTCTTCTCGTTTTATCCCACATTAATAATTAATTGGGAATCACGTGTGATATAACCGGAATTCAACTAAACAAACACTATAAAAAAACAGTTTAATATAGTACAAATTAAACTCAAATAAAAATTTTAATGCCTTAGTGACTACATTAAATTAAATTAAAAAAAATAAGCGAGGACGAAATTCATCATTGGCTCAATAATATTCATTCTAAGAAAAACAAAACCCAATCGAAGTCATTAATTTTCCTAGCAATTTTATTCAAATAAAATTAGATCCAACAATATTTTCCTATTTTTCTCTATACATGTTTTTTTTCTTCTTTTTTCTGTTTCTTGTGCGTGTATTTTTTATTTTTTTTTATTTTTCTATTAATTAATTACTTTCTGTTTTGCATACATGCATGGTTTATGCATTAATTTGCATGTTAACTAAACAAAGTTTTACACTTTCAATAACATTAAAAATTATCTCATCTAATGTTTGAAACAAATTTAATTAACATTGATCCAATACAAGAAATAATTATAAATAATGGAGTAGGGAAAAACTTCATATAAATAATAACTACATGTACTAAATAATATAAGAAAACGTTGAGATAGTTTCATTCATACTTTAATTTACCATGAAACTTATAAAAATAATAATTTACGAATTGACTAAGAACTTATGTGATGATTTAAATGAATGTGAGAATAAAAATACCGTCAACGGAAACTCGAACAAGACTCCAAACTCAAACTCTTAACTTTTCTCTCTTTTTGATTTATTTTTTCAATCTTTTTTTTTATTATTCTTGTTTTCTCTCCACTGTTTTCCCTTTTGTTGTCTCCCTCTTTTCCGTTTTTTTTTTTTGCTTTTTTACAAATGTTGTTCTCTTCCTTCTCTTTTTTCTTCTAAGTTTCTTTTTGGTTTTATTTTTCTCCCGTGTGTTTGTCTTCTGTCTCTAGAGTGTTGTAGGGTGTGTGTATATATAAGTGTGTAGGATTGGAAAGTTGAGGGAGTTGATAGAAATAGGGGGTGGTTGGGGTAAGTTTTTTTTAGGATAGGATCACATATTTTTTTTATATAAAAAAAAATATAATAATAATAATAATAAAATAAAATAAATAAATACATTATTTATAAAAATAATAATAAAAAAAATATTAACTAATTATTTTTTATACTTAATAAAATCTAATAAAATATAACTAACCTAAATTAAATATAATTAAGAAAAAAATAAAAAATTGCAAGCTTATTTATAAAAATCTAAATTAAAAGAAAATATTTTTGAAACTTTTTTGTATTATTTAGAATAAATAAAAAAATAAAAATATATCAAAAATGTAACTTTATTTATTATTATATTCTATTTATTGTCAACCAAAATTTATTAAAATATAATAAAAGCTAAGATAAATATTGGACAAAAATAAAAATATTTAATGCCGGAAAATATACTAAACTTGGAGAAGGTCAAAAATCACGCATCTACATTTTGCTCCTCTTTGTGTGAAATCTCGAAGAGTTTTTATACAAAGAAGTAAACAATGAGATGATTTTTGATCCTCTGATTATTTAAAAAATGAAAAATAAAATAAAAGATGTGACCGAGTCCTGATTTTGGACCGCCTACATATCCCGGGTTATAAGGGAATCAGGTCACATGTAGTTCAAAGGTTAAATGGTGAGAGAACGAGTTAGAGGTCGAGTCAGGTTCCGTCGAGTCTCCGGTTCACGACATTTTGCTTTTACATTAAAATGAATAACAATAAATAAAAGGGAAAAGGCTAAAATATGCCACTGAATTCTCAGAAATGACTCATTTATGTCATCCGTTAAAAGTTGGGCTCATTCATGCCATCTCCGTTACAAAACTGGCTCATCCATGCCATTACTTTTTAACAGCCGATTTTAAAAAACAGTCTTGCCACGTGGCAGCTTATTAGAGGGTCACGTCATTTTTTTTAAAAAATAATTTTCTTTTTAATTATTTTTTTGATCCATTAAAAAGAATCCACCCAATTTTTTGATCCATTAAAAATTAATTTGATCTATGCTTTTAAAATTTGATTAATTTTTCATGATCAAACAAATATTTAAAGAATTTTTTTTAAAAAATCTATTACTAAAATTTATACCAAACTCTATTCTAATTAAGCATATAGTATGTCTTAGCATACATGAAATATTTTGTCAGCCGAATGTAAGTAACTTTTTATTTTTTTATTTTTTTATTAAGCATAGAATAGCATCATCAGCACTAGGGGCGGCTCAAGCAAATTTATGGTCTAAGACAAAAATCAAACGGAGGTCTTGCGTTTTATTTTTTTATATAATTTTTTTCTTTTTTCTATAAATAGTATTTAATATATTTCTTAAAATTTGTAATTTATTATTACTAAACAAAAATAGGCCCCTCAAATTTTGGGGTCTTAGGCGGCCACCTTTTCTCCTAAAGGGTTGAGCCGCCCCTGATTAGCATTCAACATTTGTACGTAACACTTTATGCATCATCATTTATCATTGCAAAAACAGAAAGGCGACAACATGCCAGCATATATAGTATACGTAGAGTTGGCAAAATGAGAAGCTAACTATTAATAATATAATAATAATATTTGATGTTTATATATCCCTTCAGTTTCAATTGAAAAATGACAAAAATTTTAGTTAGCGTGAATCTTTAAAAAAAAAAAAAGTGATATAAAGCGTGGAGTGTATACTCTCCCCGTTCCCTTTTAGTTACTCGCCCGTCAATTAAAATAGTTATTTTATTATAATATATTTATTAAATGATGTTTACTATTGTATTTGAAATTAATTTGAAGAAAAAAATAATTAATATTAAAGGTAAAATATGAAAACAATCTTAATATGTCAAAAATGATAAAAAAAAACGAATCGAACGAGAATGTTTTAAGAATATATTCATGAAAAATTAATCAAATTTTAAAAGGATAGATCAAACTAATTTTCAATGGATCAAAAAGTTGCGTGGATTCTTTTTAATGGATCAAAAAAAATAAATTAAAAATTTAAAATGGCGTGGCCCTCTAATAAGCTGCGACGTGGCAAGACTGTTTTTAAAAACCATATGTTAAAAAGTAATGGCATAGATGAACCGGTTTTGTAACGGCGATAGCATGAATGAGCTCAACTTTTAACGGATGACATAAATGAGCCATTTCTGATAGTTCAGTGACATATTTGAGCCTTTTCCCTAAATAAAATGAAGATACAAGTGAAAGATCCTATCTAAGCTACTTTTTTTTTTTTTGAATCTTGACTTGAATCTTCATGACTTCTCAAATGGAGAGATAATCGTTATTTTGAGTTGAACTTGAAACACGAAATATTACTCCTCGTTGACTTTTGGCATTAGAGAGGAGCTTGACAATTGATTTATTCTTTAGATTTTCTTCCGGCTTGGACTTGAAATCTTCACCCTATTCTTCAGGCGGGCTCCTGAACTTGCCACTGATAATGTTCAGCCTATTCTTCAGGTGGGCTCCTGACTTGTTACTTCTTCACCCTTTTGTTCAGGAAGACTCCTGTACTTTCTTTTTCTTCAACTTGTTCTTCAGGCGAGCTCCTGGATTTCCTTTTCTGATGTTTCAAAATATGTTCCTGAACTCAAAATAAAAATTAAAACAGAAAAATAACATCCCATTCTTCAGGAGAGTCCTGGACATAAACTAAATTCCCATTCTTCAGAAGGGTCCTGTCCCATTCTTCAGGAGGGTCCTCATCATAAAAAATAAATTTCCATTCTTCAGGAGGGTCCTGTCCCATTCTTCAGGAGAGTCCTGAGTAAAAATTAAATTCTCATTCTTCAAAAGGGTCCTGTCCCATTCTTCAGGAGGGTCCTGAGCATAAAATAAATTCTCATTCTACAGGAGGGTCCTGAGCATAAAATAAATTCTCATTCTACAGGAGGGTCCTGTCCCATTCTTCAGGAGGGTCCCGAGCATAAAATAAATTTCCATTCTTCAGGAGGGTCCTGAGCATAAAATAATTTTTTATTTTTCAAGAGGGTCCCGTCCCATTCTTCAGGAGGGGCCTAAGCATAAAATAAATTTGCATTCTTCTGGAGGGTCCTGTCCCATTCTTTAGGAGTGTCCTGAGCATAAAATAAATTTTCATTCTTCAGGAGGGTCCTGTCTCATTCTTCAGGAGAGTCCTGAGCATAAAAATAAATTTTCATTCTGCAGGAGGGTCCTGAGCATAAAAAATAAATCCTCATTCTTCAGGAGGGTCCTGTCCCATTCTTCAGGAGGGTCCTGAGCATAAAAATAATTTCTCATTCTTCAGGAGGGTCCTGAGCATAAAAATAAATTCTCATTCTTCAGGAGGGTCCTGTCCCATTCTTTAGGGGGGTCCTGAACATCAAAATAGATTCTCATTCTTCAGGAGGGTCCTGTCCCATTCTTCAGGGGGGTCATGGGCATAAAATAAATTTTCATTCTTCAGGAGGGTCCTGAGCGTAAAATAAATTTCCATTCTTCAGGAGGATCCTGTCCCATTCTTCAGGAGGGTCCTGTCCCATTCTTCAGGAGGGTCCTAAGCATAAAAATAAATTTTCATTCTTCAGGAGGGTCCTGTCCCATTCTTCAGAAAGATCCTGAGCATAAAAATAAATTTCCATTATTCATGAGGGTCCTGTCCTATTCTTTAGGAGGTCCCGAACATAAAAATAAATTTCGATTCTTCAGGAGAGTCCTGTCCCATTCTTCAGGAGGGTCATGAGCATAAAATAAATTCAAATTCTTCAGGAGGGTCCTATCCCATTCTTCAGGAGGGTCCTGAGCATAAAATAAATTTCCATTCTTCAGGAGGGTCCTATCCCATTCTTCAGGAGGGTCCTGAGCATAAAATAAATTCCAGTAAATACGAACAAAATTTTTCCCCAGTTTGCATTAGTAAATTTTGTGAGTGTCATCAGATCACAACTTTTGAAAAATACAGTAAAGAGTGTGAATCAAAGCCTTGCTAAAGAAATGTGTCTCATCAGAGTAAAACTGATGACCAAAATTAGGAAGTGTGTCTCCTAAGAGTTAAATTCAAGGACTCTACTAGAAAATATGTCTTCTAAGAGTGAATGTTCAAGTTAGGAAGTTCTTCACCTAACAAATAAAAACTGACTTATTCAGACTGGGAAGTGTGTCTTCTAGGGGTTAAATAAAATGACTCGACTAGAAAGTGCGTCTTCTAGGAGTGAAGGTTCAAGTTAGGAAGTGCTTCACCTAACAAATTAAAACTGACTTATTCAGATTAGGAAGTGCGTCTCCTCAAGGTTAAATGAAATGACTCGACTAGAAAGTGCGTCTTATAGGAGTGAAGGTTCAAGTTAGAAAGTGCTTCACCTAACAAAAAAAAACTGACTTATTCAGACTACGAAGTGCGTCTCCTAAGAGTTGAATGAAATGACTCGACTAGAAAGTGCGTCTTCTAGGAGTAATGGATGACGAGTTTTTACCATGATTGTGATTACTAAACATGTGTAGCAATATCTCCTCTTGCCTTTGCAAAAATGAGGAATTGCATCTTTTAATATTTAAGCTTTGAAACCGTTGATATGAAGGTAACACATGTTTTTGTTTCATATAAAGAAAACTTTTAAATTTAAAAATACGGTGGTTGATTTGTGACATTTGGCTATTGAGACGATCTCTTGCACTTGTCATGCCCAACTCCATTGAAAATCATTGATAGGTATTGTTGACTTGTTGTAGTATTGACCCCAAAATTCTGACTACTAAAATATTTAGATTCGAATCATATTTCTCTTGCATGATGTCTCGAGATTCAGCTTCAAATACACCTTTTATACTTTTATGAGTCCAAAAATTATCGGATAACAAGCATTCTCGAGTACTTTACTTTATTTTTGAAACATGTTATCTTTGTGTGTTTGTCTTTTTGAAACATGTTATCTTTGTTGACCAAAAGATAGAAGGATTTGAATGAAAATTATAATAAAATAAGATAAGATTATCTCAAATTTCAATCCTAAAATAATTCGGGTAGTAGAAAGAAAACAAAAAAGACTATCAAAAATTAATCCTTCCTCGTAGGGAGCAGATTGGCTTCTAAATTGTCGAACTTAATATTTTAGCCATTGAATTGCACGTCAGCCTTTATGAAGTCTCCACAATCATTGCTACATCATTTTTTTTTCTTTTTGAACTCGATCATTATGAATTTATCACCTCAAACTCTCTCCAAAGTAAGCCATCGGCAATTTCTCTTTTCCCCTACTCCTCTTCATTGATTACAAAACTTTTTCATATGAGTCAAAGGATCACCATGACCCTCGTACACGTCCAACTTTGGTGTTATGGAGTTTAGAGGCAAGTGAACATTGAAACATGTAAAAATCCTTGTGAGAACTCTTTTTTTCTCTCTCAGTATTTGCATGTTTCTCATATTTTGCTCCAAATTTCTCACTTTTCAGATCATTTCTTATTATTCCTCATTTCTAACAATCTACAGCAACTCATCTCAGACCCTATATCATTTTTTGTGAGTCGTCTTACTTGTTCTTTGAACATGGTGTTGTATTGGTGAGATGCCAACTAAGCCATAAACCAACCACCTTAACACTATTTTGATTTTGGAGAAAATTAATGTGTCAGAGTTCAAAAAATTTTCTTTTTAAGACCACCGAATCCATGAAGGATTGCTTATGTATCTCATTAAGATGAGAATCAGGTTTGCGTAGTTCTTAAAATATATGTCGTACAAAATTCAGCCTCAAGACCCCTAAAGGTTCAGGGCTATTAAGATTTATATATAGTATTTATTTTATAAAAATTTAACTTCATGATCCCTAAAGATTCAGGGCTATTAAGATATATATAAATTAGACTTGAGAATTAGAAAAATAATTATGAAAGTAATCATATTTTCAAAATTTTCCCCAATAAGTTTATGAATAATTTTCAAAAGATAGGGTCGGATCCTGAGAAGGACTTCCTACGTATCCCACTAAGATGTAAGAATCAGACCCTCGTAGTTCATGAAGACCGTAAAATTATGTTACTAAAATTTTTCCTTTCTTTTAAAAATAAAATTTTTCTTTGAAAAAAAAATAATTCACTAAATGTGAGGATAAATTAATCCTTTGCATTTTAAAGTTGCCTAAAATCGGTCAACAAACAAATAGCCTTCCAAACAAATGTCAAAGAGCACGTAGGATGCACATGTTGGTTTTTATAAAGTAGGTCACCTGTCCTAGACAGGTCCAGCCCCTGTGTCGAGTCCCGCTAAGTCAAATGCATATGATGCAAATAAAGCGGCACCTAATAGGAATAACCAAATTCTGAGTTTTCAGTTCTTCTAAGTTTAAGCCTAATAGGGATAGGTGTCTAGACTGGCTTACCCGAGCGGACATTTGAGCCGGAAAGGGACAACTTGGTCGGTAGCAGGGCAACACCGCCTTCGTTGTCGATCCGAACCCCGCCTAACATGTGTGACTATAATCCTTCACCAGGTGCCTTGACACTCCGGCTATCTCAAAAAGAAAGTAGGATGCATGCGCTGCATTCCTTATATCCTATTTCAGAGACTCAGAGGGGGTGCGCAAGGTATATAATATAGTTCAATCAATATTAAAGCGGTAAATAAGCAACAACTAGCACATAAGGCCAACAAACACAATATCAATGATAATTAAAGCAAGTATAAGTCAATATAAAAAATTCGAATTCTTATTAGTCCCCAGCAGAGTCGTTAGAGATGTCACACCCCTTTTTTGCCCGAAGGTTCGAGGTCGAAGGTCGAAGGGTTTTTTCAATTAAAGTGACGGTTTTGAATAGGGATTATTTTTATCATTTTTAGAGTCGCCACTTGAAATTGAGTTATGGTGTTCCAAGTCACCTTTTTGAATCCCTAATCAAAAGGAAATGACTCTTTATTATGGTCTGCGAAAATAGAAGACTGGTAAGGAATTCTGTTGACCGAGGGGAAGGTGTGAGGCACCCCTCGAGTCCCATGATTCTAGCACGGTCGCTTTATCGACTTATACTTAACTTAAACTATTTGATAAATTATGTTTGAAGGCCTAAGTTCGCTCATTTTTAATTATATCGAAAAAATTTCTGTCTATACATTTTGTATTAAATTGGTGAAAAATAATTTTTAGAAAATCCTTACCAAAGTTCATTATTGCATCCTTGAATTATTTTTAAATGTCTCAGAAAGATGTGTACGCCGCATTGTTTATTAAGACAAATATTTTAAACGCGCCTAAAACTTGCCTAGCATTAAAAGTGTTAGTCTATCTCTTATAACTCAAGACAATTTTCTTATTCATACTTACTCTCTTTTTAAAAAAAAATAAAAAAATTTCAACGTGTCTTGAAATAATTTGCAACTCTTCTTGTTTTATCCCACATTAATAATTAATTGAGAATCACGTATGGTATAACCGGAATTCAACTAAACAAAAACTATGAAAAAATAGTTTAATATAGTACGAATTAAACTCAAATAAGAATTTTAATGCCTTAGTGACTACATTAAATTAAATTAAGAAAAATAGACGAGGACGAAATTCATCATTGGCTCAATAATATTCATTCTAAGAAAAACAAAACCCAATTGAAGTCATTAATTTTCCTAGCAATTTTATTCAAATAAAATTAGATCCAACAATATTTTCCTATTTTTCTCTATACATGTTTTCCTTTTTTTTTTTTTTTTTTTTTTTCTGTTTCTTGTGTGTGTGTATTTTTTATTTTTTATTAATTAATTACTTTCTATTTTGCATGCATGCATGCATGGTTTATGCATTAATTTGCATGTTAACTAAACATAGTTTTACACTTTTAATAACTTTAAAAATTATCCCATCTAATGTTTGAAAAAAATTTAATTAACATTGATCCAATACAAGAAATAATTATAAATAATGAAGTAGGTCAAAACTTCATATAAATAATAACTACATGTACTAAATAATATAAAAAAACGTTGAGATAATTTCATTCATACTTTAATTCACCATGAAACTTATAAAAATAATAATTCACGAATTGAATAAGAACCTGTGTGATGATTTAAATGAATGTAAGAATAGAAATGTCGTCAACGAAAACTCGAACAAGACTCCAAACTCAAACTCTTAACTTTTCTCTCTTTTTGATTTTTTTTTTCAATCTGTTTTTTTATTATTCTTGTTTTCTCTCCACTGTTTTCCCTTTTGTTCTCTTCCTTCTCTTTTTTCTTCTAAGTTTCTTTTTGGTTTTGTTTTTCTCCACTGTGTTTGTCTTCTGTCTTTAGAGTGTTGTAGGGTGTGTATATGTTAGGGTGTGTGTATATGTAAGTGTGTAGGATTGGGAAGTTGAGGGAGTTGAGAGAAATTAGGGGGTGGTTGGGGTAGGTTTTTTTAGGATAAGATCACTTATTTTTTTTATAAAATAATAATAATAATAAAATAAAATAAATAAATAAATAAATTATATATAAAATTAATAATAATAATAAAATATTAACTGATTATTTTTTATACTTAATAAAATCTAATAAAATATAACTAACCTAAAATAAAATATAATTAAGAAAAAAAATAAAAAATTACAAGCTTATTTATATAAATATAAATTAAAAGAAAATATTTTTGAAACTTTTTTGTATTATTTAGAAAAAATAAAAAAATAAAAAAATAAAACTTTATTTATTATTATTTTCTATTTATTTTCAATCAAAATTTATTAAAAATATAATAAAAGCTAAGATAAATATTGGACAAAAATAAGAATATTTAATGCCAAAAAATATATTAAACTTGGAGAAGGTCAAAAATCACGTGTCTACAGTATGCCAACTAAGAAATCTATTGAAAGCAAGAAGTCTTTCTTTTTTCAAGACACAAAGTTATAGTTAAAAAAAAAATTCAATTTTTTTCCAACACGGACTCTACTAAAAAAAAATGTAAATCAGTGACGGACTAAAATTGAGGTACTTTGTCAAATTTTCAATATTGTTTTAAAAATAAATCGATGAAAGTCTCTCGACTTTAATTGTTATTTTTTAAAAAAGAAAGAAAAATCGTCGTACCTCCATAGATTTTTTTCATCAAAAAAAGGAACAAAAACTTTTAACAAAAGAACTTAATTTTAATAACAATAATATTGACAAAAGTCTATCGTTAATTTTGTGCAAAAACTATGATTGTTTTATAGATTTATCTAAAAAAAAAAAAAACTAACGGTAGATTTATAGAAAAGACCAAATAATTAAGAGACACATTATAAATTTCATATTATTTTTGTGTTTCTCAATTTGCTTTTACAAGAAAAGAAACTTCCAACTTATTCCTAATGATTAATCCCAATCAGAATAATGGTTCTTGTGAATAAATCCATCTTTCTGATAAAATCCCAAATAAATACCATCTGATTTCACTATCCATACACATTTCTTTGTACCAATTGGAACAGTACCCATATCTACACAATGATGTTGATTATTAAACACATCAAATATTTGATTTTTTGAACCCCACCAAAAATAACAAAAAAAATAAACTTTTTGTTGTTTCAACTTTCAATTCCTATATAGTACTAGTACCTTTTCTAACTGACTTTATAATAGTATGTTTTTGTTTTGAGGAAGAATTGTTTCCAAATATAACATAGTATATTCTATCTCTTCAAAAAAAAAAAAAGTTTCAAGTTCAAATTCAAGTGGATGTAAAATATTAAAAGATCTTTTTGTGTCTTGAGAATGTTGAAATTTCACATAGGAACTAGTACTTCTTTCTTAAATTGATCAATATGCAACATAAATCTAAATTAATCGGATTAAAAGAATTATTGAGAATACTTCAAGCCAAATATTTCAAGCCTCAAATTCACTGTGATTTTGTAAAATAATGTTTTTCTTAATCGAGTTGATTTTGTCATCAATTATGATAATACACTTTTGGTAAATAAATTCAATTCTTTAAATACTCTATAAAAATTTATTTAGGTTAGAAATCACCTCCTCAGAGCATTTTCATAAATAAATAGATCACTTACAAAATTATTTGTGGTGATGAGATCAAAAGAAAATGGAAAATCCTCTCATTGATTAACTTTCCATTATACAATAATGATGACCATAAAATAAAAGAAAAAATATTTATTTTCTTTCATTATTATATCGTCAAAAAAGTATAGATATATATTCCATTAGGTGAATAAAACCATACTTTTCATGCTCAATTTCTTCACCATGTTTCTCTTGTTAGTGAAAATACTTTTCTTGTTATTTATCATGCCCTTCAACATTAGAGGCAAAATCGAAGTGCATATTCTCAATAATCTTCCTCCAAATACACCAATGCTACAACTTCATTGTGCATCTGGTGATAACGATTGGGGCCATCGATATCCTGAGTTAGAATCGGATTTTAGTTCGTCATTTAACGAGAATGTGATTGGAACCACTTTATATTTTTGTCACTTTTGGTGGGGTTTCAAAGAAAATGCATTCGAAGTTTTTAACGATGTTGTTTATTGTATCCATGGAGGGGATAAATTTGTTACATATTTAACAAGAAAATGTGTGTATAGTGTGATGGAAGATGGTATCTATTTTGGTTATGAAAATACTGTGGGAACACTTATTCTTAACAAATATGCTGATTGGATATCATCAAGATAAGGGTGTCAAACGGGGCCGGTTAAAACCGGCCCGAACCGGTCCACATAATTAAATCGGCCCGGTTTGACCCGGCCCGATAAGCCCAAGGGCTTTAGGGGTCTGGGTCCCGGTCCGGTTGGGTTTTTGATTTGGGTCCGGTTAACCCGGCCCAGACCCAACCTGGTTTGGGCCCGCTGGTTAACCGGCCCGGTTAAGTTTTTTTTTTTTTTTTTTTGAAAATTCAGAATTTCACAAACTGAAATTAAAAACTTAGTTTTAATACATTATTAATTTACTATCAAGTTTTATTAATTTATTATATTAAATATCATATGTTTTATACTTTTATTTAAAGTAGAAAATTTATTGAATGGTATATATATATATGTGTGTGTGTATGTGTGTATATCTTCTAAATCTAAAGTAGTATATATTTAACGTATACATGTATATATGTTTTATAAATTAGTATATAAATATATATATATATATATATATATATATATATATATATATATATATTGTAGTATATGTTTTATTTAAAGTAATATATATATTGAATGGTATATATATATGTGTGTGTGCGTGTGTGCATATATCTACTAAAGTAGTGTATATTTAACATATAGATGTATATATGTTTTATAAATTAGTATATAACTATATATCTATCTATCTATCTCTCTCTCTCTCTCTCTCTCTCTCTCTCTCTATATATATATATATATATATATATATATATTGTAGTGTATGTTTTATTTAAAGTAGTGAATATATTGAATGGTATATATATATGTGTGTGTGTATATATCTTCTATAGATGAGTATATTTAATGTATACGTTATGTATATGGTTTATAAATTAGTATATAACTATATATATATATATAAATATTGTAGTATATATATATGTATTGTAGTATATATTTTATTTAAAGTAGTACATATATATTGAATGGTGTGTATATATCTTCTATAGACGTATATATTTAACGTATCCAAGTGTATATGTTTTACAAATTAGTATATAACTATATATACATATACATATTGTAGTATATATATATATTATAATATATATTTTATATAAAGTAGTACATATATATTGAATGGTGCGTATATATGTGTATATATCTTATATAGACGTATATATTTAACATATACAATGTGTATATGTTTTATAAATTAGCATATAACTATATATATATATATACATATTGTAGTATATATATATGTATTGCAGTATATATTTTTTTTAAAGTAGTACATATATATTGAATGGTGTGTATATATGTGTATATATCTTCTATAGACGTATATATTTAACATATACAAGTGTATATGTTTTACAAATTAGTATATAACTATATATATATACATATTGTAGTATATATATATGTATATTGTAGTATATATTTTATTTAAAATAGTACATATATATTGAATGGTGTGTATATATGTGTATATATCTTCTACAAATGTTTATATTTAATGTATACAAGTATATATGTTTTACAAATTAGTATATAACTATATATATATACATATTGTAGTATATATATATGTATATTGTAGTATATATTTTATTTAAAGTAGTACATATATATTGAATGTTGTGTATATATGTGTATATATCTTCTCTAGACGTATATATTTAACGTATAAAAGTGTATATGTTTTACAAATTAGTATATAACTATATATATATACATATTGTAGTATATATATATGTATATTGTAGTATATATTTTATTTAAAGTAGTACATATATTTTGAATGGTGTGTATATATGTGTATATATCTTCTACAGATGTATATATTTAATGTATCCAAGTGTATATGTTTTACAAATTAGTACATAACTATATATATATACATATTGTAGTATATATATATGTATATTGTAGTATATATTTAACGTATGACATATATATTGAATGATGCGTATATATGTGTATATATCTTATATAGATGTATATATTTAGCCGGAATCTCTGTTCGCAAATCAGTTTCAAGGAGTCAAATGGTTTTGAAAAGGATTTTAAAAGGTGACTTGGCACACCGAGTTTATGTCAAGTGGCGACTCTGAGATTTTAAATGTAAAAATAATCCTTTTTCAGAACAAATCTTCATTTTGTCACTTTAATAATGAAAACCCTTTCAAACCTAAAATCTAATCTTTTGGAGTACGGAAAAGGGGTGTGACATTAGTGAAAATACTTTTCTTGTTATTTATCATGCCCTTCAACACTAGAGGCAAAATCGAAGTGCATATTCTCAATAATCTTCCTCCAAATACACCAATGCTACAACTTCATTGTGCAACTAGTGATAACGATTGGGGCCATCGATATCCTGAGTTAGAATCAGATTTTAGTTGGTCATTTAATGAGAATGTAATCGGAACCACTTTATATTTTTGTCACTTTTGGTGGGGTTTCAAAGAAAATGCATTCGAGGTTTTTAACGATGTTGTTTAGTGTATCCATGGAGGGGATAAATTTGTTCCATATTTAACAAGAAAATGTGTGTATAGTGTGATGGAAGATGGTATCTATTTTGGTTATGAAAATTCTGTGGGAACACTAATTCTTAACAAATATGCTGATTGGATATCATCAAGAGGAGTATAATATTATTAGCTTTTGCATTTGTAAAATAAAATTAGAAGAATTATGTACTGGGAATTATTTATGATTTGGGTTTAGTAGATATTGTGTTTTTATATATAAATAATCGATTATCTTATTTATCGTTCTTGTATTTTATTCTATGTATATGGATGTGTTCAATAAGACTATGCAGACACGATTGTCAAGTTGATCAAATATGTGTAAGTAAACATGTTATAGCATGTTGAATTTGGGCTAATGTTATACCTAGTTATTTATTCTAAATTTATCAGATCTTGAAAAATGATTCGAAAATTGTACAACTAGCAGCCTCTAGCAGCCCAATTAAGCTGATCACAACAATTTTTTTCCTAATTAATCCTTACTTTTACGAATTTTAGCAGGTATTGCAATGTGTAACATATTAATTTCATAGAAGGGTGAAAGTAATGACGGACAAAATCGGAAGGCGAATTTCCCATAAAGTATATGATTAACTTACTAGAATGGGCATTCCGAAAGTTCGAATTGGATATGAAAGTTTTGATCTGAATTGTTCATTTCATATTGAAAAAATCACAATCTAAATAAGCTCGAATTGAATTGGACTTTTAAGTTTGATTTCAAATCAATCAATTTGGATATTTTGAATTTTCGTTTTTTAATCGGAAGATGTTTTATCCTTTTACAAAAATAAACATCCAAATCAAGTATTCATATTAAACTGCCTTAATAGTTCTTGGTATTAAAGAGTAAAATATTAAATTGCTTTAAATGATTTGCTTAATCTGGTTAATATATTTTTTTAATTGTCCTATGGAGAACATTTAATGACCTATCTATTTTTCAGTAAAAAAATTTTCTATAAGAATATCCCAGTTTTATTTGCAATTAATTTTTCACTTTGAAAGTGAAAACGATCCTAATTACGTATATAAAGATTAATACTCTCTTTTTAAAAAATAATATATTTTGATTTGTCATAGAGTTTAACAAAAATAAAGAAGACATTTGAATTTTGTGGTCTTAAATAAAAGATATGTCAAATGTACCAAAATATTCTTTAATCTTGTGGTTTTAAACATGCTACGAGAAAAGTTAAAATTTTAAAATTGTTAAAAAAAAGAAGTGATTTTTACTTTAAAAAATATTTTTTAATCCCAAAGAAAATTCTATAAATACCCTACAACTTCAAATCATTTTTCACACAATTTTTCACTCTCTCAAATCTCATTCCCTCTCAAATCTCAATTCTCAATTCTCAAATATTAAATATATTTAATTTCTTAAAGTGTTCACTTTAATTTTTGAATTTTTCGTTTACAAAGTACGAGCGGAAGTTTCTAAAGTCGCAACCTTCGTATACTTCCAAAATTTGGTATTGTCGTTCCATCTCTTACGTTTAATTTTTATTTATTGTATTAATTGTTTAATATTTAATTTTATTATATTTTTGTATTTTGAATTTTTTTAGTTTAATTTAATTTATATTATGGATAAATTAAGAAACCTCGCTACTAAAGGTGTTAAAATTTTTTGTCCCGGAAGCGGTAGTGGTAGTAAAAAGCGAATTACTAGCGGTAGAGGTAGTTCAAGTAGTAGATATACCCGTGTGCCTCCGACACCGCTTAGTCAACCTTTTGAGGAAGAAGTAGGTGTACCTTTAGGTGTAGGTCCTCACGATATGGATTATGTAGAAGCTCAGAAAAATTATGGTATAGAAGAAGAAAATGAAGTAGATGCGGTTAATTTAGACGAAGATAATGAAAATATTGCTGAGACACCCGCAGTAGGAAATGCTAACGTTAGATCTGAATCGGTTAATCTCCCTCCCCGTCCTCCCCGCGCCCCAAGACCTCGTAAAACAACTAGTGTTGCATGACAATTTTTTGAACGTATATTTGTGTATATATCTTCTATAAAAGTGTATATTTAACGTATACATGTGTATATGTTTTATAAATTAGTATATAAGTATATCTATATATATTGTAATGTATATATAATGTAGTATATTTTATAAGTAGTAGTATATATACATTGAATGGTGCATATAATTGTGTATATATCTTTTATAGAAGTGTATATTTAACGTATACATGTGTATATATTTTATAAATTAGTATATAAGTATATCTATATATATTGTAATGTATATATAATGTAGTATATTTTATAAGTAGTAGTATGTATACATTGAATGGTGCGTATATTTGTGTATATATCTTCTATAGAAGTGTATATTTAACGTATACATGTGTATATGTTTTATAAATTAGTATATAAGTATATCTATATATATTGTAATGTATATATAATGTAGTATATTTTATAAGTAGTAGTATATATACATTGAATGGTGCGTATACACGTGTATATATCTTCTATAGAAGTGTATATTTAACGTATACATGTGTATATGTTTTATAAATTAGTATATAAGTATATCTATATCTATTGTAATGTATATATAATGTAGTATATTTTATAAGTAGTAGTATATATACATTGAATGGTGCGTATATTTGTGTATATATCTTCTATAGAAGTGTATATTTAACGTATACATGTGTATATGTTTTATAAATTAGTATATAAGTATATCTATATATATTGTAATGTATATATAATGTAGTATATTTTATAAGCAGTAGTATATATACATTGAATGGTGCGTATATTTGTGTATATATCTTCTATAGAAGTGTATATTTAACGTATACATGTGTATATGTTTTATGAATTAGTATATAAGTATATCTATATAAATTGTAATGTATATATATTGTAGTATATTTTATAAGTAGTAGTATATATACATTGAATGGTGCGTATACACATGTTTATATCTTCTATAGAAGTGTATATTTAACGTATACATGTGTATATGTTTTATAAATTAGTATATAAGTATATCTATATATATTGTAATGTATATATCTTGTAGTATATTTTATAAGTAGTAGTATATATACATTGAATGGTGCGTATATATGAGTAATTGACTAATTGTGTATATGTGCATATATTTTTTAAATTCTAATGTAGTATATACTATATATATATTATATATATATATTATTTAACGTATTTAGAATGTATATAGGTGGGTATATGTAATGTTTATTGAAAGAAGTTTTTTTTTTTATATTTTTGACCGGGTTTGACCGATTTTTTAACCGGGTTGAGTTAAGTGGGCCGGGTTCGGGTGGGTTTTAATTTTTTCACTGTTGAGCCCGGCCCGGCCCGGCTAGTGCCAAACCCGGCCCTTAACCGGCCCTCAACCCAGTTAAAATAGAAGGGCCGGTTCCGGGTTGACCCGGCCTGGCCTGTTTGACACTCTTATATATACTTCATCCATTCCTTTTCAGTTATCATGTTTCGTTTCTTAAGAGTGAACTTGATTAATTTTTAAAGCTAAATTATATTTGATTTATTCAATATTTTAAAATTAAAATTTGTATATTCAAAAAACTATATGAAAAGTACTTTAAGTTGTATTTTTTCTTTTAATAATATAATGAAAAAATAATCTAAAAATATTGATCAAAGTTCATACTATTTGATTCTTCAAAAAGAAATTATGACAAGTAAAAAGGAATATAGAGTGTAAGAGTTATAAACAGTAAAGTGTTAAATTGCTTTCCGTTACGATTTAATTAATTATGTGTTTTTTAAACCGGTTATTTTTATTACCATATAATGGAGATCACATTAGGATTTGGTTAGCATATCTATTGTTCATTAAATTGTATTCTATAAGAATATACCAATTTGATTTGCAATTACCATTTCACTGAAAATAATCCTAATTGAATATAAGAAGATTATGAAAATAAATAACTTTCTTTCTTGTGATGTGTGCTTCCTAAATAGATAAAAACATAAAACAACACAAATATTTTCATATTTCACTTACTATATGTCACCAAAAGATAGAGATTATTCTCTTGCTAATCAAAGGCACAAATAAAAAAAATTCTCTTATATATATGTATCCTTCAAACCACTTGCAAAACTATCATATTCTAATAATTTTCTCAAGATGGCTCATTTGTTAGTGAAGATCCTCTTCTTGTTATTTATCATGTCTTATAACATTCAGAGTATCGAAGTGCACATTCATAATAATCTTCCGCAAAATTCTCCTCAGGTGGAAGTTCATTGTGCATCTGGAGATGATGATCTTGGCTATCATTATCCTAAAGTTGGAACAGAATTTAATTGGTCCTTTAACATGGGAATTTTTACGTTGTTCTTTTGTCACTTCTGGTGGAATGGAAAAGATAAAGCCTTTGATGTGTTTAACAATGTTAATTATTGTGTTGATGATGTATTTGATGATGTTGTTCCACAGGGAACATATGATTGTCATTGGCAAGTGCAGGATGATGATTTTTATTTGGGTTATTTAGATGAGGGACAACTTCATTTAACAAAAATCCATGATTGGTAAGTAGCTAGTATCTCTTTAGTTAAAAAGGGTGGATTAGAAGAAGAAAAATAAAAATAATATTTATGTTCTTTAGCACACTTGTATTCATGGTTGTATTTTGTGTTATGTATGGATGTTAATTTCCCATATAAATGCAAGCAAGCAATTGTGGTATTTTGTGTTATGTATGGATGCTCATTTCCCATATAAATGCAAGCAAGTGATTTTGGTATTTTGCGTTATGTATGGATGTTAATTTCTCATATAAATGCAAGCAATTGTGGTATTTTGTGTTATGTATGAATAGTGAATCATGTATAATTCTTTTTGCGGTGGAAGGACTTGAGCATTGTTCGTAAATTTCTCAATCTCGAGACCCTTGTGATGCCTGCAAAGACTTTACTGGGAAGAAATCTGTGGAAGGGTTTCCTCACGTGAAGTTCTTGCTACTGAGACGATTGGAGATTTGGTTTTCGAGAGCCAACAGTGATCACTTTCCATGCCTTTAACACCAAATTAATCTCTAGTTGTTTCCGTTGCAAGAACTTCAAGCCACTAGGCTAGGGCCTTTGCAGGCATCATATATAGAATCAAATAGTGATCACCTTTCAAGCGTGAAAACTCTTCCCCAACTACTTACACCACTAAGGCCTCTGAAGGCATCATAGAGACAACAGTGATCACTTTCCATGCCTCCAAAGCCGAATCTCTCCAATTGTTTCACTTCAAGCAACAAGGTTTTTCCCAACTACTTCCCATTAAGGACTTTGCAGGCATCATAAAGTCAACTTCTCATATTCACACTAATCTCTACCCTTACAAACTGACTGATTGAAAAAATTGCAACTCATTATGTATCTTCGTTGGATATTTGGGGAGCTAATTATGTATCTCGACAGACCAAAATTGAAAACAAATATGTATCATGAGCTAATTATGCATCTTTACAAGAAACAAATGTATCTTCATTGGATATATTATGTGTCTCGACAGAGCAAAAATAAAAAAAAAATGTATCAGAGCTAATTATGTATCTTTACAGAGAAAAAATATATCTTTATTGGATGTATCAGGAGCTAGTTATTATCTCAACAGACCCAAAATTAAGATTTTCAGTAATTATGTTCTATAATTAAGCTCCGTCGGAATTTATGTTGTTTTTACAAAATTCTATGCATAATTTATGACCGGGGTGTACGTTCGGGCAGTTTGAATTGAATATAAAACCTTTGATTTGGATTTCCAATTTTCATATTAAAGAAATGATGTCTATATTCAATCCAAATAAAGCCCGGATTAGATCGAACTTTTAATTTCGATTTCGAATTAATTGATTTGGATACTTCAAGTTTTCGATGTGGATTGAGAATGCAAGTTATGTTGAGTTGCTGATCATGCAAATCAAATATATTCAAATTAACCTGTTTTAATGGTTCTTCTCATTATAATTAATGAGCATCTTATCTTTCAAAATTTCCAAGATAAGCTTCAAAAAGATCAAAAGGTTTTCAAGATATATACTTCCTTTATTTATTTTTAGTTATTGTGTTTCGCTTGATAACTAAGTTTTAGTGAACTTGACTAATTTTCAAAGTTAAATTATATTCACTTTATTTCAATATTTTTAATTTGAATATTTAAAAGCTAAACATAAAGTTCTTTAAGTTGCAATTTTCCTCATATTAGTATATATGATAAAAGAATATATCTTAAAATGTTGGTAAAATATTTTCATATTTCCTTTAAATATATATAATATATGGACTTTGACATTTAATTAAAAAAAATCCTGACATTTAATCTTTTTGACTAAAATATAGTATATAGTAACACTGAGAAAATATTTCATATTCAAAATTAGTCATATATAGTATATTCTGATAATATTCTCAAGATGGTACACTTGTTAGTAAAGATCTTATTCTTATTATTTATCATTCCCTGTAATTCACAAATTAATTAGGGTTATGAGGTGCACATTCACAATAATGTTTCACGAAATTCTCCTCAAGTAAAAATTCACTGTGCATCTGGAGATGATGATCTTGCTATCATTATCCTGAAGTAGGAACAGAGTTTAATTGGTCCTTTTGTGTGGTTCCTAGGACGTTGTTCTTTTGTCACTTCTGATGGAATGAAAAAGATTCGAGTTTAGATGTGTTTAATGATATTAAATATTGTGTTCATGGTGCATTTGGTATTATTCCATTGCTTGAGCACAAATGTCATTGGCAAGTGCAGGAGGATGGTGTCTATTTAGGTTTTCATCATCTGGGAAAATTTTATTTTAAAAAATTTCATGATTGGTAATCAGTAATTCTTTAGTATTTAAGGATGGATTGGAAGAAGAAAAATAAAAATATACTGTCAATGATATTTTATATGCATAAAAATCTACTGCCAATGATATTTTATATGCTTTAGTGGACTCAAATTCATGGTTTTATTTTATGTTATGTATGGACATTAATTTTCAATACACTGCAATCAATTGTGTTATTTTCCCTTTATTTTTCATGAAATCAAAAGGTTTTCCATGAAATTTGAAGGTACTCATCCCTATGCAAATGACGAAAAAATTGTTCACACTCGATATTTACATAAAAATATAGTTTCGTACTGAGAAATAATTATATTGTGCCGACAAAGAGTTAAAATTTAAGGAACATATGATTTAAAAATTTTAAATTTGACGTAAGTATTTTATAGTTTATCCGTAAATTTCAGTCTCTTGGTGAGAATATACCACTTGAATTAATGAAGATTTTCAACCAAACTTTCAGCAAAATGTATTCAATAACTTTCTCTTCAAGACTGTTTAAGAGATTAACAGTTGACTCTACAACTTCACCCCAAGTAGCAGTGGATTGAGTTTTTTCATTAGCACTTTCGCATTTATCTTCTGCGTGTGTTGTTTCATGTTCTTCCACTCCAATGACTTGTGCAATAACCTCTTCATTAGTGACAAGGCATCACCATCAATCAAAGTGTATTTATCAAACATACGGCTCTTTGTGTAGCTCATCAATCCTATATTTAAAGTTTTCACCTGCAGTAAAGAAGACACATTTGGATTAGTTTCTTTAGTAGTCAAATTGAACTTCTTGTTGATGGTGTTGCATTTTAGCTACCTCTTGTTAAGCCAGTAGTCTGGGTTTTACTTACAATTGGGGGTCTTGGCGGGGTCTTTCGTGTACTTATCAGTACAAAAAGCATGATAAGTTAAGGAATTCTCAAATTCTCTTATGTATTTATCAGTAGTTTCAAGCCTTTTCAAATGTTGAGTCACTTATCTTTATTTAACTACTTGGCACGTCTTATCTCATTTTTCAACTACTGATGCTGCTAAATCTTTTTTGATACGGTCTCATGTGTTGGGAATAAACCCGCCACGATAATAATATTGCGGTAATAAAAAGCAATAATTATGACAACAGTAATACGGTTAATCAACAAGAACAACAAGAGCGAGAATGACACCAAGTTTTTTAACGTGGAAACCCAATAAGAGAAAAAACCATGGGCCAAGAGGAGCAACTGATATCTCTGTAGTAAGGAATTTTACACCGCAGTCACAAGTACAATACTCACAGTGACTACTACACACTCAAAAGAAATCTCTCTTTTGATTTTTCCACCTCACTATAATATCGCTCACACTCTTTATTTTTTTCTCACAGACTACAATTTCTGTGATGCCTCACTCTATTTTTCTTTCTCTCTTTTTGTTGGTGTATTGAACAAAGGAGCAGAGAACTCCTTTTATAGGAAAATTCTCTGCCAATATACGTAAGCAGTGATCTCAACATTTTACAGCCAAAGTTGAGAATAATGTGAGCTGCCATTGTTGAACCAAAAATCCAACTTTTTGAAAAAGTTGGTAGGGGGACTGGACCCCACAAATCTCTCCCTCCAGTCCCATACTTCTGAGGGAGGTATCTCTGTCTTTTAGAGAGTGTTCATGCCTGCAAGCTCTTTGTACAACTCGAACTTGTCTTTTGGCATCACCTTTGTCAGCATATCCGCAGGATTTTCAGTCATGTGAATCTTCTTGACATGGAATGATTTGTTCTCGACTTGTTCACGAATCCAATGGTACCTCACATCAATGTGTTTTGTTCTTGCATGGTACATGGAGTTCTTACTCAAGTCTATTGCACTTTGACTATCACAATAGACAACATACTCAATTTGATCTAATCCAAGTTCTCGAAGAAAACGCTTGAGCCATATCATTTCCTTGCCAGCTTCAGTAGCCGCAATAGACTCAGCTTCAGTTAAAGATAGCGCAACACACTTCTGCAACTTCGATTGCCATGATATATCTCCCCCTGAAAAAGTAAACAGAAATCCAGTAGTAGATTTTCCGTTATCAAGGTCACCCGCCATATCAGCATCTGTATAGCCTTTCAAGATTTGATCAGATCCTCCAAAACACAAACAATCACCTACAGTTCCTTTTAGGTACCTCAATATCCATTTAACTGCTTCCCAGTACTCCTTTCCAAGATTTCTAAGAAATTTGCTGACAACACTAACTGCGTGATCAATATCAGGTCTGGTACACACCATTGCATACATTAAGCTCCCAACTGCTGAAGAATAAGGAACGTTAGCCATATTTTCCTTATTTTCTTTTGTTGTAGGACACATTTTATTACTTAACTTCAGATGACCATTAAGAGGTGTGCTAATAGCTTTAGCACTCTTCATGTTGAAGCGTTCGAGTACACGTTCAATGTACTTCTCCTGAGATAGCCACAACTTTCTACTTGTTCGTTCTCGAACAATCTTCATCCCCAAAATTTATTGTGCTGGGCCCAAGTCCTTCATGTCAAATGAATTGGACAAATCTCTCTTCAACTTGGCAATCATCTCCTTGTCTTGTCCTACAATCAACATGTCATTTACATACAACAACAGAATAATAAAGTTGTTGTTCAAGAATCTTTTGAAGTATACACATGGATCAGAATAAGTCTTTTTGTAGGTTTGACTTTGCATAAACTTCTTGTACCACTTGCTCAGCATAATCATCAGGTTGCTCCACCTACTCGGCAACCTCATCGGTTGTACTTTCTGCACTTCTGGGATGGTCAGTAGTAGAAGGAATGGTAATAACATTGGGGACTACACCATTCTTAGCCTTCTCTAATACATCATCAACAATTCCGACTTTACTTTCTCGAAAGACTACATCTCTGCTTCTGATGACTTTTTTCTTTACAGGATCCCACAATCTGTTCCCAAATTCTTCATCTCCATATCCGATGAATATGCATAGAACTGATTTATCATCTAGTTTTGTTCTCTGCTCCTTCAGTACATGTGAAAAAGCTTTGCAATCGAACACTTTCAGATAAGAGTAGGACACCTCATTGTTGGTCCAAACCCTCTTTGGGATGTCAAACTCCAATGGAACTGATGGACTTCAATTGATCAGGTAACAGGCCGTCTGAACTTCTTCACCCCAGAATGACTTAGGCAGTTTAGCCATTCTGAGCATACTTCTCACCTTCTCAACAATGGTGTGATTCATCCGCTCAGCTATACCATTGTGTGTGGGGTTCCAGGAACTATCTTCTCATGTTTGATCCCGTGACTTGAACAATACTCTTCAAATTCCCATGAAATTTACTCACCTCTATTGTCAGTATAGAGACGCTTTACCTTTCGACCCATCTCTCTTTCCACTAGAGCATAAAATTTTTGAAATACTTGAAATATCTGATCTTTGGTTTTCAAGATATAAACCCACAATTTTCATGAAGCATCATCAATAAAAGTAACAAAAAATTTGTTACCACTCATCGATTCTACGTTCATTGGTCCACAAACATCAGAATATACTCAGACTCAGACTGCTAGTGCTCCAGTTCAGGTGACTCGCCCAGCCCCAGTTCAGGGCGCCTCTTCTAGCACCACTGGCGGTCAGCGCCAGAACCGGTTTTATGCTTTACTATCTCACCAGGAGTAGGAAAAGTCTCCCGATGTGGTTACTGGTATGCTCTGTATATTTCAGTTTGATGTTTATGCATTGTTGGACCCTGGGTCCAGTTTTTCATATGTTACACCTCTGGTTGCGGTGAATTTTGAAGTAAGTCCCAAAAATATTCCTGAGCCTATCTTAGTTTCTACCCCAGTGGGTGAGTCGATTGTTGCCCAGAAAGTGTCCTATTATAGTCTTTCATAGAGTCATGTTTGCTGAACTGATTGAGTTATACATGGTGGACTTTGATGTCATTCTGGGTATGGACTGACTTCATTCTTGTTATGCCTCTATAGATTGTCGTACCCGAGTAGTCAAGTTCTAGTTTCCTGATGAATCTGTGTTTGAGTGGTCTGGGAGTTCTGTATCTCCCAAGAGTCTTTTATCTCATATCTCAAAGCTAGAAAGCTTATTTCCAAGGGGTGCATTTATCATCTGGTTAGAGTCAAGGACACTAAGTCTGAGGCTCCAACTCTCCAGTCAGTTAGCATTGTGAATGAGTTTCCTGATGTCTTTCCGGAAGATCTCCCAGGGGTACCTCCCGATAGAGAGATAGAATTTGAGATTGATCTTCTTCCCGATACCCAACCCATTTCCATTCCTCCTTACCGTATGGCACCTGCAGAACTTAAGGAGTTGAAGAAGCAACTTAAAGATCTGTTAGATAAGGATTTCATAAGGCCCAATGTTTCTCCTTGGGGTGCTCCTATTTTATTTGTGAGAAAGAAAGATGGTTCCTTGCGTATGTGCATTGACTATCGCCAGCTAAATAAAGTCTCTGTAAAAAATAAGTATCCACTCCCGAGAATCGATGATTTGTTTCACCAGTTGCAAGGTGCAAGTTATTTTTCTAAGATAGTCCTTAGATCCAGCTATCACCAACTCAAATTAAGGGAGTGTCACATCCCGAAAATAGCCTTCCGAACTCGCTATGGTCATTTTGAGTTTCTTGTTATGTCCTTTGGGCTCACCAATGCCCCAACAGCTTTCATGGACCTCATGAATTAAGTGTTCAGACCATATCTTGATATGTTTGTCATAGTGTTTATAGATGATATTCTGGTATACTCCCGTAGTGAGAATGAACATGCAGATCATCTCCGAATCGTCTTGCAAACCCTTAGAAACCATCAGTTGTTTGCCAAATTCAGCAAGTGTAAGTTTTGGTTAAGGTCAGTTGCTTTTCTTGGTCATATCATTTCTTCCGAAGGCATTAGGGTTGATCCCTAAAAGACTGAAGCTGTTAGAAACTGGCCTAGACCTATCTCCCAGTCTGACATTCAAAGTTTCTTGGATATAGCAGGCTATTACCGCCGTTTTATTGAAGTTTCTTCTCTATAGCATCTCCTATGACCAGGTTGACCCAAAAGAAAGTGAAGTTCTTGTGGTCAGATTCTTGTGAGAAGAGTTTTCAGGAGTTGAAGACTCGACTCACCTCAGCCCCTGCTTTGACTTTGCATGATGGTGTTGATGGTTTTGTGGTGTATTGTGATGCTTCTAGAGTTGGTTTGGGTTGTGTATTGATGCAGAAGGGTAAGGTGTTAGCTTATGCTTCTAGGCAGTTAAAACCTCATGAGAAGAATTACCCCACCCATGATCTTGAGTTAGCTGCTGTTGTGTTTGCTCTGAAAAGCTGGAGACACTACTTGTATGGTGTTCATGTTGACGTATTTACTGATCATAAGAGTCTGCAGTATGTATTTACCCAGAGGGAGTTGAATCTTAGGTAGAGAAGGTGGTTAGAGCTGTTAAAAAACTACGATATGAGTGTGTTGTACCATTCGGGCAAGGCCAATGTAGTGGTGGATGCCCTTAGCAGGGTGTCTATGGGTAGTGTTTCGCATGTTGAAGAGGGTAAAAAAGAGTTGGCTCGTGATGTGTATCATTTGGCCAGGCTGGGGGTTAGATTGTTTGACTCGGCTGAAGGTAGTATTGGGGTTCAGAGTAGTTCCGAATCCTCCTTGGTTTCAGAAGTGAAGGAGAAGCAAGATTTAGATGCTAGTTTGGTCAGACTGAAGGAGTCAGTCAATGACCAAAAGGTGGAGGTTTTCTCCCAAGAGGAAGATAGTGTGTTGAGATTGCAAGGTAGATTATGTGTTCCGAATGTTGATGATCTGAGACAGAGAATAATGGCTGAAGCACACGGAGCGCGATTTCTATTCATCATGGTGCCACCAAGATGTACCACGACTTGCGGGAAATCTATTGGTGGAGTGGCATGAAGAAAGATATAGCAACATTTGTGGCTAAGTGTGCGATATGCCAACAGGTTAATGTAAAACACCAAAGACCTGGCGGTAAGATGCAGGAGTTTAGTATTTCCGCTTGGAAGTGGGAAGAGATAAATATGGATTTTGTGACTGGTTTACCTCCTTCCCGACGCCACCTTGATTCCATTTGGGTCATTGTTAATAGATTGACTAAGTCTGCGCACTTCTTGCCTGTGCATACTTCTTATACTGCTGAGGATTACGCTAGATTGTACATCCGAGAGTTTGTCAGATTGCATGGAGTTCCCTTGTCTATCATTTTGGATAGGGGTACTTAGTTCACTTCGTATTTCTGGAAAGATTTTCAAAAGGGTCTTGCTACCCAAGTGCTTTTGAGTTCTGCTTTTCATCCGTAGACAGATGGTCAGGCTGAGAGGACCATCCAAACTTTAGAGGATATGTTGAGAGTGTGTGCTCTTGACTTTAAGGGGAGTTGGGATGAGCATTTACCGTTGATAGAGTTTGCTTACAATAACAGTTATCACTTTAGCATTAGCATGGCTCCATTTGAAGCTTTGTATGGGAGAAAATATAGATCACCCATAGGTTGGTTTGAGGTGGGTGAAACTGATATGAGTGCTCCTGATGCAGTGTTTGAGGCTATGGGAAAAGTCAAGTTGATTAGAGATAGGTTGAAAACAGCTCAGAGTCGTCAGAAGTCGTATGCGGATATAAGGAGAAGAGACCTTGAGTTCGAGGTTGGTGACTTGGTGTATTTGAAAATTTCGCCCATGAAAGGGGTGAAGAGATTCGGGAAGAAGGGGAAGCTCAGTCCCCGTTATTTTGGACCCTACAGAGTTCTTAGCCGTGTTGGTAAGGTAGCTTATGAGGTTGAGTTGCTTTCAGAGTTGTCTGCTGTTCATCCGGTGTTCCATGTTTCCATGCTTAGAAAACATATTAACGATTCTGTGGTAGTGGATTCTTCTATGAGCGCTGAGGTCCAAAGTAGTCTTTCCTTCGATGAGACCCCTGTTGAGATCCTTGATTTCCAAGTCCGAAGATTAAGGAACAAAGAAGTTCCCTTGGTCAAGGTGTTGTAGTGAAATCAATCTATTGAGGGTGCAACTTGGGAAACCGAGGCAGATATACGATCCAGGTACCCACACTTGTTTTCCGCAAGTTCCGATCAAGCCGAAGGTACCATTCTTCTCTAAATAATCCCTTTTATAACCAAAGTTGCAGCAGTTCAGCTGTCATTTTATACTATTCAGCTGTTATATCATGAGTTATGCACTCTTTGTTATATCCGAAAAGGTAGAACGAGGTAGAGACAAGTGTAGCAAGTTACCTCAGTTGTTTGCTCTTCGTTTCCTTTGTATTCTTATGCATCTAGCGACATTCGAGGACAAATGTTCGCAAGGGGGAGATAATGTAATACCCCGTAAAGTTTCATCCTCGTTTAAGCCTCCGAAATGAGCCATGTTAAGCTTAACACTTCGAATTTTCTATAAGATGATTCAACACTTAGTTTTATTTTGGACCCTTAATCTTTGTTGAATTATTTTGTGACCTTCCCGACGTTTGTTTCTTGAGATTTTTGCTACGTTGCGATGGGGCAAGGTCGTAGTACGTCTCAGGTAAGTTTCAGAATTTTTAGACAAGCTTAAGGCTGTGTTTGGGGTGCAATTCCAGTAGCTAAAGGCGCTAGGACCGCGCCGCCCGGCTCTTGCCCCCTCTCTAAGCAGGGCGCCGCCCTGGTCTTACCCCCTCTCTAGGAAGGGCGCCGCCTTGCCTAGCGCGCCCGGCCAAAATTCAGCAACTTCATCCGTTTCATTAGTGGCCATTTGGTAATTTTCAATGCCCCAATCCTCTTTAACACGGGATTACATCCCAATAACACCAAAACAAGCCTATTTTCATCAAAAAGCTCCAAGAAACTCTCTTAGGGTTTCAACATAAGAATACAAATAGATCAAAAACTAACCATAACTTTTCAAATATTTTTGGATATTCGGAATCCTTGTTCCGAGGGCTTCAAAAAGCACATAACAATTTCGTGAATAGCGTGTCGGAGTGGAGAGTTCATTCTAAAGCTTCAAACTTAAGGTATGTGGGTTTTTCAACAAGAACACCCTTTCGTTCTTGTGCCCAAAGTTAATTTTCTTTACAAAGATATATAATTTGATATGTTTTACTACGAATTTGAATATATGAATTTATGAGTTACGATGTTTTCATGAGAATGTAGATATGGTTGCATATAAAGCTGAATTTTCAGATTATAAGTCATTATTGTATGCTTATGACATAAAGTTTGAAACTTTGAAAGGTTATATGGTGATATTGATACATGGGTTTTTGGAACTCTATTTGAGATTATCATTTTTGTGAAGTTACGTGTTATAAGCACCTTGATATTTGAATGAATTGTATAATGAAGAAGATTTGACATTTTTGGTCATGAAGGAATTGATTTTTGCAGCCAAGTGATAAAAGAAATCCACACGTTTGATTGATTTATGATAATAGGGGTAGCATGTTGGCTCCCGATGAAAATTATTGAATTGTTTATTGTGGATTTTCTTTAATATGAGCCTGAGGCTGATTTAAATTTTTGAGCTAAGTTCGGGAGTCGTCTTTAGCACCGAGCGGAAGGTATAGCGATTTTGGTACTTCCCTAGAACTACGTGCCCCCATAGGATGTGAGCCTGAGGCTGTTATAGTGATCACTAGTGAATGAAAGATTTAGGTCCTACTTCGATGGCAAGGATAGGACATCTCTCCCCAACGTGGGTTAGACATTGGACTCCATGTGGCTCACATGGTTTATGTCGGTTATGAGAGACTCCCAATGTGTGTGCGTGTAATCTCTTATCTAAGATGAATATATATTCGTTGGAAGAACTGATTTTGAGAAAGTTGTGGTTTTCGAAAGATTGAAAGAACATATATTAAAGAGAATTGTTATGAGATTTGATTGCTTTGATGATTTGAAATCGAGATGGAAGTGAATTGAGATTTATTATGATGACTCACATGTTTTTCCTAATATATCTTATTCTCTTATGATTATGATGATTTTATTCGAGCTATGTGAGTCACTTGTTATAGCATGCATGTTTTCTATGAATACCTATGATATTTGATTTCTAAAACTTGCATACCCCCCATATACTCGGTCCATATTCCAAGGTACTGACCCACGTATTCATACGTGGGCTACATTTTCCTATAATGTCGGTTCAGGTGCTCAGTTTCAGACTTGACGGTGATTTTTGAGCACGTTGATCTACATCCCTTACAGTGGTGAGTCCTCATGATCCGAGGACGTGTTATTTCAGACATTCAGTTCATCTTGATTTTGTTATTTTACTCTTGAGTTCGAGTCAGTTGGGGTCTGTCCCAATGGCTCTCTGGTTATTGATTAGTAGAGGCTTGTCAGACAGGGTTTTGATAGACTAGTGAGATGGAGTTGATAGACGTTTCGTATTGTGTTAATTCTCGCATTTATCCATATTATTGTGAGACATGGTTGATGATGATATTATGCAGATGTTTTGGTTATAATGATTTTGAAATGAGTGTTGAATGATAGGAAATGGCTCAAAGGGTTAGCTTGGGGCTACTTGTAGCCTTAACCACCGTGTGACGCTTCGGGACCCGTTTTCGGGGTGTTACACTAATGCACATCGAAGAAGGTTGATTTAATTATAACATTTTTTTATTTCTTATATATTTACATTGAAGGACACCTTTATCTTGCTTAACTTTGATCACTAGGACAAAACTTTCATTTAATAAGACATTTGTACTATAATACTTTTTTAAAATAATCTTTCATTTACAAATTCTTTATTTTCTTGAGAATTTATGTGAAAAATCTCACAAGCTTTTGTCATTCTAATGCACACCCCACCCCCGCAAACCATATTTTCTGATCTATTTTTTTTTATAATTTATTTATTAAAAATTAATTGAGATTCATTTTCATTAAATTGAATAAAAGTATCAATTCTTTTCCTTTTTAGCAACTTTATTCATAGTTTTAGTTGAATGCATTTGAAATCTAATTAATGATACAGTAAAAGTATTGACATACAACTTTTAAATTTAAAAAGCAATAGAAAAATAGAATAATATAACCTGATTCTAGAAGTTGCTAAACAAAATTTATTATTCAAGCTTTCTTGCTATTATGCTTGAAAACTTGATGTTGTAACGACCCATTTCGTCGTTACTAAATTATTCATAATAAATTCATATTCCTCAATATTAACTTGGGTCCAAAATATTCAATACTTTATTTATTATGTCATCTTGAATTTTTTGGTGAAAATTCTAGCCTTTGAATGTGTCTAGAGAGACTCAAGTTCGATGAATTTAATTATTCGTGAGTGCTAATATCAATAATTTAGTTTGAAAGTTATTTAAGTATGAATTAAGGTCGTATAGTATCCCTAACACAAAGTTAAGTGTAAAACTTTATTTTCGATAGAGTTTTGATATGGGTTTTATTAGGGTCAACTTAAATCGATCATATCTCTTAGAATATAAGGAGTTACTAAACCCAACACCCACAAAATTAAAGATCTTTGAGTCCTCTTTCCAACTCAACAAACTGTTCATCAATCTGAATCCAGAGTAAAAAGTTGTGACTGTTTTACTGAGCACTGTTTGGGCTGAAATGGAATTTCACTGTAGTGAAAATTGCAATAATATTTAAATCAACTTCAACCGTTTTTGAGGTCTAAAACCCCCAAAATTCATTCCCCAATCCTAAGAGGTGATTTCTCAAAGCTTAAGGTGAAATTCCTTCGTTGAGGTAAGTTTTTTTTTCATTATTTTCTTCATCTTTTAATCCTTTAACATCTTACAATCCTTAGAAAGACCTTTAATGGAAGAATTTTTTTGGAAAAAACTCACGGTTGATTTTAATATGACCTAGAGCTGATCCTAAATTATAAATTAAAGATTCCTAACATGAATTTTATAAATTAGATTATGAATTTTGATGGTTAGGAACCTTGAATTCCGTAAAGATGAGACCTTTAGCATAAGAACTTCATAAATGGAGATGGGTTAAGTTTGAAAGAGCTAATTAATAGCTAGCTGATATTGGAGAATGATATTGACCTTGAACTAAGGATAGAAGTAGTGATTTTGAATTCTCAAGATATTTATTTGAAGAGTAATTATTTAATTACTCTTATTATTGCTTGATTTTTAGATGGTTGATTATTCCAAAGGCATGAAGAAAAAGAAATAACATTCTTATTGCGCCTTTCTTTATTCAAAAGCTTGGCGTCCAGGTAACTTAGGTTTAATAAGTAGAAAATTGTGTTATTTTATATTTTCATAATTTAGAATTGATGGGAGAAAGCATGTCTAGGCCTGCGGGCATGGAGTTGAGGTGGATAAAGACACGAGTACTTAAATTTAATCCCAAAAATTATATTATTGATTGATTATGTGATATTTATGATATTAAGTGTTATGTGGCCGAAAAGAGATTGTTGTAAATGTAGTATATGAACATGATGTTTTTTTAGTTGTTCTAGTGATGAACTTTGTTGAGTTGTAATGTTATTAAGTTATATGTATTATGTAATAATATGATGAGGAGAATTATGCTAACATCAAATATTGATGAGCATTGTAATATCTAAGGAATAGATGACTTGAATTAGTCTGATGATTGTATATGTGGAAAGAAGTAGAGGATAATGATACGCGTGAATGTGATAGTTATAGGTTGTGATGTTAGAACCTAAGTTGCGGTATTTAAGAAGATAATGATATTTTTAATAATTAATGAGTAATTAAGGATTCAATAGTGACTTGTATGTGTAAGAATTAAATTGTGATTTATTTTATGATATTCTTGTTTTGATATTGATAAAAATACTATATCTATTGAATGCCCATGAGAGGCTAAATTGGTGATAATAATGGTTTATTGAATTTTTCTTATGAGTGGCTTGCTTCATAATGATAACTCCTTAAAGTAATGCTATGAATACTTGTTGATTGGTTTTCGGACATACTTGAAATTGTTGATGTTTGAATTGTTGATGCGTGTATAGATGATTATTGAAAAATTATTTGATGAAATTGTCTTATGACTTTAAGTGTACTTGTAAACTTAGTACATTGTGTTGTATGTTGTGAGTTTGTGTAAATTTGATATTGATAATACTTGTATATATTGGATCGGGTACCACGCCGGTACGAATTTGTATATACAGGATCGGGTACCACGCCGGTACGAATTTGTGTATACTGGATCGGGTACTATGCCGGTACGGATATGTATATGTTGGATCGGGTACCACGCCGGTATGGATATGTATATATTGGATCGGGTACCACGCTGGTACGGATATATATATGTTGGATCGAGTACCACGCCGGTACGAATATGTATATATATTGGATCGGGTACCACGCCGGTACGGATATGTATATATTTAATCGGGTACCATGCCGGTACGGATATGTATATGTTAGATCAGGTACCACGCCGGTACAGATATGTATATGTTGAATTGGGTACCACGCTGGTACGGTGCATGAACATAGATTGTTCCCTGCAGGTCATGACTATTTGGGAAAAAATAAGTTCCATAGCATGTGTGTCCATATTTGTGTTGAGTCTGTGGATGTTTACAGTATGATTGATACTCTTGATGGTTATTGTCACACCCCTTTTTTACGCGTACTCCAAAATATTATGTTTTAGCGCGAAAGGGTTTAATTATTTAAGTGACAAGAAATGAAAATTTGTTTCGGAAAAGGATTATTTGCATTTTTTATTCAGATTCGCCACTTGGCATAATCCGGTGTGCCAAGTCACCTTTGGGAAAATCCTTTTCGAAACCATTTGACTCTTAAACCGGTTTGCAAACAGTGATTCCGGCTAAGGAATTCTGTTGACCGAGGGGAAGGTGTTCGGCACCCCTCGATCCCGTGGTTTGACCACGGTCTCTTGGTAGAGTGTATCAACTATTTTGGCATTATGAAATGTATAAGAAAGAAAACACACAAAAACACGCAAAATAATCAAACAAGAAACAAAAACAAAACAATCCAAAAATGTAAAGTCCAGTCCAAATTATACAGTCCAAAAATAGAAAACTATGAAAATATAAACCCTAATTTAAACTAAATCTAGACTGAGCTCCCATGCCTTACCCGATGCCGCGGGCCTTTGATCACGAACATCCTTAGCATACAAAATTCTTCGGGGCATTCCCTGGCGAGTAAATACAAATTACCTCGGGGACTCCCCCGGACAAATAAAATACACTTTCCAAATACGATAAACAAGACATTCAACAAATATTCCAATCATTCCAACACTACACCGATCCTAAGCTTGCCTACCCGAGCTTACTGTTTGCCTATCAAGCTTTTGTTCTAAAATGATTCTATCAAATTCATGCTTAATCCAAATTAAATAAAATAACAATAGTCCAAAATTTAACTACATTCAACTTTTAACAACTTCTTATTCCCTCCTCAAAATCTTTTTTTCAACCACATGACTAAACCAATTCGATCATCAAATCCCTTTTCAACATTCGAAACCAACATCAAACATATACGTCCAACAGAGATTCAAACATTTCATGCACATGAGTAATTTATACTCGCAACAACAATTACTACGACTAAAATATCCAAAACCAAATAAAAAAATCACAACAAAACCACATTCGAAATAATAAAAAAATAGAGTTAAGGAATGGACCTTCTGATATCGAATTTTGATGACAATAAGAGTCGAAAGAAGTCCGAATCCAAAAGCTCAAATAGAAAACCTCAACAACGATGAAACCCCAACTCGGTATCGATAAATCGTAACCCGAAACTGACTATAATATGACAGATTTGAGATGAACAGAAGTCAAATCCCAAACCAACGCAAATAGAAACGACGAGAGGCGGATTCAGATAGAATAACCCGAATAAACCAACCTCAAATCGAGTGAGAAACCCACGAAGAAAAATAAAACAAGTGATCCAAGACAAAGATTAAGAAATCCGAAGGAGAAGACCCGTATTAAAACCGTCGGAATCAACTATATTTCACCGAATTCAACTAATTTCAGTCATAGGCTTGGATTTTCAATAGCGAGAGACAAACAGTTTCGGATCAATCTCACCTGAATTCGACGAACAACCGCTGCTTTCGGTGTTTTTAATCAAATGACGAACTAAACCCAATTCCAGCGAAATCTCTGTGTTTTCCGGCCATGGTTTACTTCAAAATCAATGGAAACAAATAAATTCAAGAATCTTTAGCTTGAATCGATCAAAAGACGACCCATAAACCAGTTTCAGCGAAAAGTTTCACCGGAAAATTCTTGATAGCGAACGGATTCCTCTCTCCCGAACTCTCACTCTCGACTTTAAATCTCTCTCCCTCTCTTGATTCTATGTGTGCGAGTCTCTTCTAGTTATTATGTGTGTGTGGCAGTGAGGAAGAAAAGAAGAAGAATGGAGTATGTGCGTCTGCTCGATATGTGTGTGTATGTATGGGTATATATTGTGTTGAGTCTTTTCTTTGTTGACAAGAAAAAGAGAGGGGGTGGGGTGACGTGGGGTAGGGGTAGTGGTGAGGTGTTATTTTTTTATTGGGTGGGTGGTTAGGATAAGATAGAATTAGTTATGATAAGATTTGTTATCTTATTATTTTTTTTTTTGTATTTGGTGCGGGTATAATTACATGGGTGAGGGTACGCGGTAGGATAAAAATAACAATGGGTAAAAATGACATCGGGGATGGACAAAATTAGGTGTCTACATCATGCCCCCTTTGAATGTAAACACGCAGTGTTTTCAGACAAAGAAGTAGACAGCGAGATAGAATTTTGTCCCGACCATTATTCAAAGAAAGAAACAGGAAAAAGAAGGATTACTGGGTCTTGAATTAGGACAACCTACCCACCCAAGTTATGAAGGGATCAAGTGATAAGTATCTCTAAGGATTGGACGGAGATGGACTATACCGAGTTGGAGAGTCGAGTGAGGTTCCGGTCCGCAGCGCTGTTATTACATCAAAAATAAAAATTACAAGCTAAAACATAAATGAAATTACAAAAATCCTATCTATACAACTTCTGTTAGTTCTTGACTCGACTTTCGTCACCCTATTCTTCAGGCGGGCTCCTGACTTGCAATTTCTTTCAACTTGTTGCTTGGCTTTCAATTGCTTCGCTTTGTCGCTTGACTTTTCGTTTCTCCACCCTATTCTCCAGGCGGGCTCCTGACATGCTATTTCAACACCCTGTTCTTCAGGCGGGCACCTGACTTCTATTTCATCACCCTGTTCTTCAGGCGGGCTCCTGAGCATAAAGTAAAATCCCATTTTTCAGGAGGGTCCTGAACAGAAAGTAAATTCCCATTTTTCAGGAGGGTCCTGAACATAAAGTAAAATCCCATTTTTCAGGAGGGTCCTGAACATAAAGTATATTCCAATTTTACAGGAGTGTCCTGAACAGAAAGTATATTCCCATTTTTCAGGAATGTCCTGAACATAAAGTGAAATCTCATTTTCCAGGAGGGTCCTGAACCTAAAGTAAAATTCCATTTTTCAGGCGGGTCCTGAACATAAAGTAAAATCCCATTTTTCAGGAGGGTCCTGATCCTAAAGTAAAATTCCATTTTTCAGGAAGGTCCTGAACCTAAAGTAAAATCCCATTTTTCAGGAGGGTCCTGAACAGAAAGTAAAATCCCATTTTTCAGGAGGATCCTGAATTGAAAGTAAATTCCCATTTTTCAGGAGGGGCCTGAATAGAAAGTAAAATTCCATTTTTCAGGAGGGTCCTGAACAGAAAGTAAAGTCCCATTTTTCAGGAGGGTCCTGAACATAAAGTAAAATCCCATTTTTCAGGAGGGTCCTGAACATAAAGTAAAATCCCATTTTTCAGGAGGGTCCTGAACAGAAAGTAAATTCCCATTTTTCAGGAGGGTCCTGAATTGAAAGTAAATTCCCATTTTTCAGGAGGGTCCTGAACAGAAAGTAAAATCCCATTTTTCAGGAGGGTCCTGAGCTGAAAGTAAATTCCCATTTTTCAGGAGGGTCCTGAGCTGAAAGTAAATTCCCATTTTTCAGGAGGGTCCTGAATTGAAAGTAAATTTCCATTTTCCAGGAGGGTCCTGAATTGAAAGTAAATTCCCATTTTTCAGGAGGGTCCTAAATTGAAAGTAAATTCCCATTTTCCAGGAGGGCCCTGAACAAAAAGAAAAATCCCATTTTTCAGGAGGGTCCTGAACAGAAGTAAAATCCCATTTTTCAGGAGGGTCCTAAACAGAAAGTAAAGTCCCATTTTTCAGGAGGGTCCTGAACAGAAAGTAAAATCCCATTTTTCAGGAGGGTCCTGAACATAAAGTAAATTCCTTGGATATGCATTTCCAATGGTAGCTGAATCAAGTGAAACGAATTTTCCCCTGTTTCAATTAAAAAAAAATTGGTCAGTTAAAAACTTAGTGATGGCTTGCAGCTCTTGGCTTCTCAGGTATCTGCCCCAGTACTCGTTCCTTTCATCTTTGTCCCAAATTGCTAACACTTGCCCTGTCTTACCGCATCATTGACCAAGATCCAGATTGAGGGAAATGAGTTCTGACTCAAATAATGGGTTTTCATTTTACCATGCCCCTGAGGTGCACTCTTTTCCCAAATCTGAATGATTTCACGAATCCAATAGCCTGTCGGTTGATAGACTTCCTTTGCTTCGTGTTGAATTACGATCATATTTCTTTTCTGTGCTATTCCTTGGCTTTTCCTCATATAATTGAAAAGACTGGTAGTAAATTTTGAAATCCTTTCTCGCTTGTTTTGACACAGACTTGACTTAAAAAATGTAAAGAAATGATGGTGACTCTTGTTTTGATAAATAACATAAGAAAAGACAAAAACATGAATATGTAAATGAAAGAAAAGGGCAATGTCCCATATTCAAAAAGAAAACTTATCTGAATACGACAACCAACTCCAATGAGTATGACATGCATTTTGGATTGAGCTGCCTGATCTTCCTATCCAAACTCCCCATTTGTTGTTGAGTTCGTGCCTTTTGTCGCTGAGCCGCTTCTTCAAATCCATTGGACTCATACATCACATTCGATTGACGACATCTTAAAAAACTTTCGCAAACAAATCTCTTTCTTCTCACTTTTCACTTTTCTCTTGAACTCTCCATCGCCTTACGGTGCCCGTGAGGGTTTTCACCAATAAAACTCTCTTATTTTTATTTCTCTCAACTCACCATCGCCTTATGGTGCCTGCAAAGGTTTTCACCAATAAGACTCTCTCATTTTCATTTCTCTCAACTCACCATCGCCTTATGATGCCCACGGGGATTTTCACCAATAAGACTCTCTCATTTTTGTATTTCTCTCCTGATTTCTTATGCCGAGGGAGACAAATGGTACCTCACAATGTATCATCAATATCCATTGCATGCTTAGCCTTAATCGATATCAAAAATTGATCAGAAGGACTTTCTTTGGTTGTAACTTGGCTTTTGGTTAAGGTTAGAAAAAAATGGTAAGGGGCACAAACGATACTTGAAGTGGGGGTGGGACTTACAACTTTTGGAATCGACTCAAACAACATGTTAACTCATGCCCCAGTTTTGTTGACTGGGTGAATCTCAAATCTTTATTTGGTTGGACCGAGCCCGAAATAGGGCAGCCTACGTATCTCACTCCCGAGAGAGGAGAATCAGGTCGCGCGTAGTTCCATCAGCTTGTTCTTTATTTTGATTTGATTTTTTTTTCTTTTATTTTTGATCTCTTTCTTTTATTCTTATTTTCTTGATATTTATCTTTGACTCTATTTTGATTCCAAAGAGGGATATAAAATAAAAATAAACGAGGCTCAAACGGGTAAACAAAGGATGACACAATGTTTGGATAGAAGAATAAAATGCCTTCATCATATCAATCTTAAAAAATGCAAGTACTAAACATGCAATAAAATCAAACAAAGGACCAAATATCATACATAGTATCTTTTGACAGCATCAGCATTGATAGCCATTTCTGCCATTTTGCCTTCAATATCTGTCAAATATAAGGCTCCATTGGGCAACATTTTCTTCACAACGAAGGGACCTTGCCAGTTAGGTGAGAACTTGCCTTTCGCTTCAACCTGGTGAGGAAGGATACGTCTCAATACCAACTGACCAACTTCAAAATTCCTGGGATGGACCTTTTTGTTATACGCACGAGCCATCCTCCTCTGATACAACTGGCCATGACATATGAACGTTAGCCTTTTTTCCTCGATCAAAATCAAATGTTCCAGTTGGGCTTTTACCCATTCGTCATCATCGATCTCTGCTTCTACAATGACTCAAAGAGAGGGAATTTCAACTTCTGCAGGGATGACTGCTTCTGTCACATACACTAATAAATATGGAGTTGCCCCTGTTGAAGTGCGAACAGTGGTGCGATAACCTAGCAATGCAAACGGCAACTTTTCATGCCACTGTCTAGAACCTTGTACCATTTTTTGCAGTATCTTTTTTATATTTTTATTGGCGGCTTCTACAACACCATTGGCCTTTGGGCGATATGGAGTAGAATTTTGATGTGCGATCTTAAACTGTTGACACACTTCTTGCATCAAATGACTGTTGAGATTGGCAGCATTGTCTGTAATGATTATCTTAGGAATTCTAAACCTACAAATGATATTGGCATGAACAAAATCTACCACAGCCTTCTTTGTTACTGACTTGAATGTTACTGCTTCCACCCACTTTGTGAAGTAGTCAATGGCTACCAAAATGAATCTATGTCCATTTGATGCCTTCGGCTCAATCGGTCCAATCACATCCATTCCCCAAGCCACGAACGGCCATGGAGCGGCCATTGCATGCAACTCAACAGGAGGAGAACGTATCAGATCGCCGTACACCTGACATTGATGACACTTTCGAACAAATTGAATAGAATCCCTCTACATAGTAAACCAGTAATAACCTGCTCGAAGAATCTTCTTTGACAAGACATGACCGTTCACATGCGACCCGCATACTCCAGAGTGTATTTCAACCATGATTACCGAGGCTTATTTTGCATCTACACACCTTAAAAGTCCCAGATCTGGGGTCCTCTTATACAAGATTCCCCCACTTAAGAAAAATCCACTAGCCAAACGCCTAATAGTGCTTTTTGATCATTGGTGGCATATGCTGGGTATTCTCCTGACTGAATGTACCGCTTGATATCCAAAAACCAAGGTTCTCCATCGAGCTCTTCTTCAACCGCATTACAGTAAGTATGTTGATCACGACTCTGTATATGCACTGGATCGATATAGGCTTTGTCAGGATGTTGGAGCATTGAAGACAGAGTGGCTAAAGCATCAGCAATTTCATTATGAATCCTTGGAATATGCCTAAATTTTACTAACACAAATCGTCGACATAGCTCCTGCAAGCATTGTCGATACGGGATGAGTTTCAAATCTCGCATCTCCCAATCGCCTTGAATTTAATGGACGAGCAAATCCGAATCTCCCAACACCAATAATTCTTGGACTCCCATATTAACAGCTAACCTCAAACCAAGGATGCAGGCTTCATACTCTGCCATATTGTTAGTACAGTAGAATCAAAGTTGTGCTGTTACCGGGAAATATTGTCCCGATTCAGAGATAAGAACCGCACCTATTCCGACGCCTTTCATATTGACAACTCCATCGAAGAATAACCTCCAACCTGGATCAACATCTATAACGACTTCATCGACACACGACACTTCTTCGTCAGGAAAATATGTCTTTAATGGATCGTATTCTTCATCGATGGGATTCTCAGCAAGATGATCTGCCAAGGCTTGGGCTTTCATGGAGGTTCGAGTCACATATACGATGTCAAACTCGGTAAGCAATATTTTCCACTTTGCCAATCGACCTGTCGGCATAGGCTTCTGAAAGATATACTTCAAAGGATCCATGCGGGAGATGAGATAAGTAGTATAGGATGAGAGATAGTGCTTCAACTTCTGTGCTATCCAAGTTAGGGCACAACACGTCCTTTCAAGAAGAGTATACCTGGCCTCATATGCGGTGAACTTCTTGCTAAGATAATAAATAGCCTGCTCCTTTTTACCTATGACATCATGTTGACCCAGGACACAACCGAAAGAATTGTCCATGACTGATAAATATAAGATCAAAGGCCTACCAGGCTCCGGGGGTACCGGCACGGGCGGATTTGACAAATATCTTTTGATTCGATCGAACGCTTCCTGACATTCTTCAGTCCATTTTACCGCAACACTCTTTTTCAGCAACTTGAATATGGGCTCACAAGTGGTTGTGAGTTTAGCAATAAACCTTCTAATGTAGTTCAGTCTACCAAGCAAACTCATCACCTCCGTTCTATTCTTGGGCGAGGGTAAATCCTGAATGGCTTTGATTTTTTGAGGGATCCAATTCAATTCCCCGACGGCTGACTACAAACCCCAACAACTTTCCAGATGGAACTCCAAATACACATTTTACCGGGTTGAGTTTGATATTATACCTGCAAAGCCTTTCAAATAACTTTCTTAAATCTTTAACATGGTCGGCCTGACTTTTTGACTTAATAATCACGTCATCTACGTAGACCTCAATCTCCTTATGCATCATGTCATGAAACATAGTGGTCATGGCTCTCATGTATGTTGCTCCAGCATTCTTCAAACCGAACGGCATCACTCGATAACAATAAGTTCCCCATGGTGTGATAAAAGATGTCTTCTCCGCGTCTTCATCATCCATAATGATCTGGTGATATCCGGCATAGCAATCCACAAAAGAGGCAACCTCGTGTTTATCATAATTGTCTAGCAAAATATGGATGTTGGGCAGTGGAAAATCATCTTTCGGACTTGCTCTGTTCAAATCGCGGTAATCAACACACACTCGAATTTTGCCATCTTTCTTTGGTACGGGAACAACATTGGATAACCACATGGGATAACGAGACACTCGAATTACTTTGGCTTCAAGTTGTTTCATGATTTCCTCTTTGATTTTAATACTTACATCGGTTTTAAACTTCCTCAACTTCTGTTTGACAGGGGGGAACGCGGGATCAGTTGGCAATTTGTGAGCCACTAATTTTGTGCTTAAACCGGGAATATCATCATAAGACCATGCAAAAACATCCTTATAATCAATTAATGCTTGAATCATTCCCTCTTTTAGCTGTGGCAAAGCATGTACACTGATTTTAGTTTCCCTAACATCTTCTTGATCTCCTAGATTTATTGGCTCAGTCTCATTCAAATTAGGATTCGGTTTGTCTTCACACTGTTCCAACTCTTTGCTTATTTCTTCTAGCGCTCCTTCTTCATTATTTTCCCCATCCCGCTTCATTACATCTTGATTAGTTTGGATTTTAAGATCAGGCTGAAAATTCCGCATGCATGTCATGTCATTAGAATCAGCATAAAGAGAACTGTGTAAGAAAGGAAAAACAAAATATATTAGACACAAAACAAAAGGGACATTGCATTTCATTAAATAAAAGATAGAAGGGTTTAAACACAGATGCCAACATAATATAAACAAACTAAAATCCGAATTACAACCCTGAAATAACTCGGCTAAACAGAAAGAAAAGCAAAATAAACTACCAAAACTCCCTCCTGACGGGGAGAGGAGTGACTTCCCAATTATTGAGCCGAACAGCTGGACCTATGAATTGCATGTCTGCCATACTGGTACCTTCTCCTGATTCGACCATATCAACTTCCATACAAAGGTTCTGGAAGTCATCAACCAATTCAACCTCAAATTCCACATGCTTCGTGACACTGCTCTTAACAAATGATTCACTAAGTAGTGGCATTGGGCGAGGGAGTGACCATATTTCCTTTTTCCTTCCCTTGGCTTTCTTCAGATCTTCAGCTGTAGGCTCAAATCCCAGACCAAACGTGCCCAGGTTCTCACTCGGACATATGGGATGAACTATACCGTGCAGAGACGCTCCCAAACCCTTCCCTGGCTCAAATCCGTATTTCCAAAGTTCACTCACCATCATGATAGAAACAGAAGAAAATTGTGGTCCCGGTATAGCCTGCCATTCAAAGATACGATTCACTGGCATTGTATCAAAAATTTGATAGACGAATGTCTCCTCTACGTTATTTGCTTCAATAAGAGACAAGGGAGAATCTTTGTAGGCTGACAAATCACCTTCACCATGAATAACTACTTCTTGTCGGTCATGCTCAAACTTGATCATTTGGTGCAGTGTAGATGCAACCGCCTTGGCCTTGTGGATCCACGGCCTTCCCAACAACAGATTAGAAGAGGATTCTACATTCAATACTTGAAACTCTATGGAGAACTCAACAGGCCCTATGGTCAACATTAGTTCTATTTCGCCAATGGAATTTGATTTTGCACCATCGAAAGTCCTGACACATACATTGTTGGGCCTGATCCTCTCCGTACCAATATTCAGCTTTTGCAAAGTAGAAATAGGGCAAATATTTGCACCTGAACCTCCATCGATCATAACATGAGTGACGTAGAAATCTTCACACTTCACTTTAATGTAAAGGCCCCGGTTATGCCCTGTACCTTCGATAGGCAATTCATCGTCAGAAAAGCTGATCCGATTGACCTCAAAGATTTTTCCAACTATTTTCTCAAGCTGGTTGATTGTAACCTCCCTTGGAACATATGCTTCATTTAATACCTTTAGTAAAACATCATGATGCTCCTTGGAGTGCAACAACAAAGATAAAAGGGAAATTTGAGCAGGGGTTTTCTTCAGCTGGTCTAATATTGAATACTCTGGCAATTTCATCTTTTTCAAAAATTCTTCGGCTTCTTCTGCGGTGATAGGATTTTTGATAGATGACGGTCCACTCACCGTTGGCTTGGACTTTCTTAAGCTTTCAGGCACGAAACATCTTCCTGACCTAGTCAAACCCCCTACCTCATCTACATCTTCCACTACTTCTTTCCCATGATAGGTCATCACGGTCCATCCATAATTCCAGGGAATCCTTTTCGTATCAACTATCGGAGGTTGGGTCACCGGTTTGAGGACAATAGGGGCTGCCAGTGCTCCTTTCACCGTCAAAATGGGCTGACTCAGAGCTCCCACCACCGTCAACTTAGGTTTATCCTAACTTGAATCAACATACCTTCTGGCGCCTTGTACTGTGATCAGGGGATTCTTTGTGCTTTCTCGGGCTTTATGTTCTCTCATTCCTTCCTGGCTCAATGACATTGCTTTCAAAGACTCCGCTACATTCACCGATTTCTCCTCAATGGTCTGTATCTTGACAATAGGCTTATAACTCCTCGAAGACTCTTTCCCATCATATATCAATTCTAACATATTGGCTTCAGCATGGGTTGGCAGCGGATTCTGGTTAATGTTTGGACCCTCCGGGGCCTGGACCAGTATTTGATTTGTGTCAATTAAATCTTGGACAGCTCTCTTTAAATGCCAGCATTTCTCGATATCATGGCCTGGCATATCAGAATAGTACGCACACCTTAAAGAATAATCGAGATTCCTTGGTGGTGGATTTGAAAGCCTTCCTTGAATTGGGCTTAAAACCTTCAACTTTCTCAACCTATCAAACAAGCTAGCATATGACTCCCCAAGAGGTGTGAATTGATTTTTGACCGCCTTCTCCTTCTTATACTCGGGCCTAGGTTGAAAACTGGGTCTGGAAGGATTTTGGTAATTTGGTGGAGCGAATGGGCAATTTTGTGGAGTTTGCGCGCACCACTGCGGGTAAGAAGAGGTTTGGGCATATGGCTGTGCGCTATATACTGGGTAAGGGGGTGGTGGAATGGAATATAAAGGGTTTTATGGAGGGTAGTAATGGTGGGGAGGAATATATGGAGCTTGGGCTTGGGCTTGGGGATAGGGGCAAGGTGGTCTTTTGGGATAGGAATGGGTTCCAGCTACAACAGTCGCCACGTCCTCTTTCTTCTTTTTACCTCCAAATGCGCCAGATCCACCTTGAATCGCTTGTGTGGTGGCTTTTAACGTGGCAAAACTCACTATTCGTCCGGTCTTGATTCCGTCCTCTATCATCTCCCCCATTTTGAGGACTTCCATAAAAGACTTTCCCATTGCCGGAAGTAAATGTTGAAAATAGGTCTCATCCTGCGCCTGAATGAAAACTTCTACCAACTTATTTTCTTTCATTGGAGGCTTTACCCTAGCGGCCTGTTCACGCCACCTTATCGCGTATTCCCTAAAACCTTCAGTGCTCTTTTTCTTCATGTTGACCAAAGATTTTTCGTCCGGAATCAAGTCGATGTTGTACTAAAAATATTGAACAAATTCAGAAGCCAAATCATCCCAACTGTTCCATTTATCGATATCCTGATCGATGAACTATTCTGAAGCCAGATCTGAAAGACTCTCGCCTAAGAAGGCCATGAGTAGTTCTTCCTTTCCTCCTGCAGCCCTCAACTGGTTGCAATAACGTCTCAGGTGTGCAACAGGATCAGCGTGCCCTGCGTACTTCTCGAACTTAGGCATCTTAAAACCGGGGGGCAGGTTGATGTCTGGGAACATGCACAGGTCTTTATAGGAAACACTTCTATAATCTCCGATTCCTTGCAAATTCCTCATACCTTGCTCTAAACTCTTCAGTTTCCGGGCTATGACATCCTGTTCCTCTGTTGCGACAGGTTTCTCCACATCAAATGGAAATGCAGGCGGCTGAGTGTACCCATACGGTTCATTCAATTGCAGAGTAGGCTCCGTAGCATAATACTGACCATCTGAAACCTTCAGTACTGGCTCACTGGAAGACCGAGGAAGCCTCATTGTGGGACGCATAACATATATGGGAGTTTCATGTGGTGGAGGGGCCACGAATACCAGTGTGATCGGTGGCGCTGGCTTAGCAGCTGGTCTTGATTGGGGAGCTGCCAAGGGCACACCAGAATTGCCAGGATAATAATGTCGTGGAGTGAATCCTGGCACGTGCTCAGGTGACTCAGTAGGAGCGGAGAATTGTGCCTGAGAGAGCGGTGGGCAATTAGAGATATTCCCAAGACCTTCAGGGAGCGGAGGAAGAGGCATTCCGCTGGCCCATGCCCGGTGCAAATCTATCAATTGTTGCCTGAGCCTTACTACCTCATCATTGTGTTCTGAACTTTCTTCCATGTGATCCTGATCCGGGTCAATGAGCGAATTTTCAATCTCCCTGCTAGCCATGGCGAGCTTTGCTTTGGATCTAGTGAAGTATGGGTGACTAGCCAGAGTGCTGCAAACCTACCACTATTATCTGAAAGAACATGCTCATCAAAGACGACATCCGTTAGGATTAGGGTATACCAAAGCATGGGAATCACATTGGTAAAATGGTCCTAAATTCATGTTCATTTCTACCAACTTTTGAGGGTAGCGAGGTCATTTCAACATCATCCCGATTTTATCTACACTTTTTTTTTTTTTTTTTTTTTTTATATCCACCTCTATTCTTTCCACTTCTCTCGTTATCTACCTTTATTTTATTATTCTTTATGGCTTTTGTTTTTTTTCCTTTAAAAGAGGAAAAATAATGAAAAACAACGAAACAAAATGATTAGATCGAACCCAAAAGTAGGTTGCCTACGTATCATGTTGTACATGAATCAGATCTTGCGTAGTTCGGGCAGTTTTGCCAAAATGGCCAATTTTTTTTTTCTTTTTCTTGAAACTTTAAAAAGAAAAGAAAATAACAAATTATCAAAAGAATTGACGAAAATCTTTTTGCACTTTTTTAGGTTTAAACTCCCTATACGAAAATGAAATCTATGATTACCAAAGAAGAATCTTTTTGGGTTTTCGATTTAGAATTTCATAGGAAAATGAAACTTGAAACAATTAAAGAAAAATCTTTTTGTAGTTTTCTTTTAGAGATGTATATGAAACACCTACTCTAAGTGAAGAGTGAAGAAAATCTTTTGAATTTTTCAGATTCCTGTACGACATGAAATCTATGGTTACCGAAGAAAATATTTTTGGATTTTCGATTTTAAATTTCATACAAAAATGAAACTTGAACCCATTAAAGGAAAATATTTTTTTTTGCTTTCTTTTAAAGATGTACATGAGACACCTACTCTAAATGAAGAGTGAAGAAAATCTTTTTTGAATTTTTGAAATAAGATCCCCGAACCTAAAATAGGTTGCCTACGTATCTCACTCCCGAGAGAGGAGAATCAGGGGTGCGTAGTTCGTCCAGTTTGGACAACTAACGATTAACTAATAAATTGACCCTAACTTAAGGGACACAACCAAAGACAAACGAATAAAAACTTTTTTAATTAGACATTTCAACTAAACTGACACCAACAATTATGAAGGAAAATCTTTTTTGGTATCTTCATTATATGAAATGAACAAAACTTCTACCATTTTTTATTTTCTTTTACAAAAACTACTAAAAAAAATCTTTTTTGAAAATTTTGAATTATGAATGCATGCTAAAGGAGACAGTGCGAAATCTTTTGATGTTTTGGTTTTTGAAAGAATGAGTGCAAAAACTAAAGAAATCTTTTTGAATTTTTGAATTGTGAAAAACAAAAGCCATAAAGAACACTAAAAGCTACGACACTCTTTTTTTTTCTTCTTTTCGACTCACTTCACTTTTTTTTTCTCTATTTTTTTCAACAGTTCTTGCCTACGCACCTTACTTCTAACACATGTTTTCCCCAAATCAGTCCGTCAAATGACCCCATTACCCTCAAAGATACAACATTTATCACATAGGGATGCGTTAGAGGTGAGTCTCCTACAAAGGACCAAGTGGGCCTCGCTAGGTCTCAATATGATGCACATAAGCATGACCTAAAGGCTGACCTACGTTGGAGTTTACTAACAAGGCTGTTCGGGGGAGCATATGGTCGATAGTGGCTGCTTTGCTTTCCACCTACTCCATACATCCAACGGCTCCCCCCCCCCCTAAAATAAAGGTGACTCAACTAGAGTTCGTGCGCACAACGTGCGCTCCGAGACTTGTTGCAGAAAGAAGGCCGGGGGGATGGACTCATGATGACAGAAATAAAGCGGTAACACATAGGATAAATACTATAAACAAAGAGCACGAAAACTCACAAAAGTGAAAACACAAACAAAAATTACAAACAACGTTTATACACTCATAATACCAAACAAAGTCGATACGACTCAAAAGTAAGCTCGAATTCTGAAATATCCCCAGCAGAGTCGCCAGAGCTGTCACACCCCTTTTTTATGCGTACTCCAAAATATTATGTTTTAGCGCGAAAGGGTTTTATTATTTAAGTGACAAGAAATGAAAATTTGTTTCGGAAAAGGATTATTTGCATTTTTTATTCAGAGTCGCCACTTGGCATAATCCGGTGTGCCAAGTCACCTTTGGGAAAATCCTTTTCGAAACCATTTGACTCTTAAACTGGTTTGCGAACAGAGATTCCGTCTAAGGAATTCTGTTGACCGAGGGGAAGGTGTTAGGCACCCCTCGATCCCGTGGTTTGACCACGGTCGCTTGGTAGAGTGTATCAACTATTTTGGCATTATGAAATATATAAGAAAGAAAACACACAAAAACACGCAAAATAATCAAACAAGAAACGAAAACAAAACAATCCAAAAATGTAAAGTCCAGTCCAAATTATACAGTCCAAAAATAGAAAACTACGAAAATATAAACCCTAATTTAAACTAAATCTATACTGAGCTCCCATGCCTTACCCGATGCCGCGGGCCTTTGATCACGAACATCCTTAGCATACAAAATTCTTCGGGGCATTCCCCGGCGAGTAAATACAAATTACCTCGGGGCATCCCCCGGTCAAATAAAATACACTTTCCAAATATGATAAACAAGACATTCAACAAATATTCCAATCATTCCAACACTACACCGATCCTAAGCTTGCCTACCCGAGCTTACTGTTTGCCTATCAAGCTTTTGATCTAAAATGATTCTATCAAATTCATGCTTAATCCAAATTAAATAAAATAACAATAGTCCAAAATTTAACTATATTCAACTTTTAACAACTTCTTATTTCCTCCCCAAAATCTTTTCTTAACCACATGACTAAACCAATTCGATCATCAAATCCCTTTTCAACATTCGAAACCAACATCAAACATATACGTCCAATAGAGATTCAAACATTTCATGCACATGAGTAATTTATACTCGCAACAACAATTAATACGACTAAAATATCCAAAACCAAATCGCAAAATCACAACAAAACCACATTCGAAATAATAAAAAAATAGAGTTAAGGAATGGACCTTCCGATATCGAATTTTGATGACAATAAGAGTCGAAAGAAGTCCGAATCCGAAAGCTCAAATAGAAAACCTCAACAACAATGAAACCCCAACTCGGTATCGATAAATTGTAACCTGAAACTGACTATAATATGACAGATTTGAGATGAACAGAAGTCAAATCCCAAACCAACGCAAATAGAAACGACGAGAGGCGGATTCAGATAGAATAACCCGAATAAACCAACCTCAAATCGAGTGAGAAACCCACGAAGAAAAATAAAACAAGTGATCCAAGACAAAGATTAAGAAATCCGAAGGAGAAGACCCGTATTAAAACCGTCGGAATCAACTAAATTTCACCGAATTCAACTAATTTCAGTCATAGGCTTGGATTTTCAACAGCGAGAGACAAACAGTTTCGGATCAATCTCACCTGAATTCGACGAACAACCGCTGGTTTCAGTGTTTTTAATCAAATGACAAACTAAACCCAATTCCAGCGAAATCTCTGTGTTTTCCGGCCATGGTTTACTTCAAAATCAATGGAAACAAATAGATTCAAGAATCTTGAGCTTGAATCGATCAAAAGACGACCCATAAACCAGTTTCGGCAAAAAGTTTCACCGGAAAATTCTTGATAGCGACCGGATTCCTCTCTCCCAAACTCTCACTCTTGACTTTAAATCTCTCTCCCTCTCTTGATTCTATGTGTGCGAGTCTCTTCTAGTTATTATGTGTGTGTGGCAGTGAGGAAGAAAAGAAGAAGAATGGAGTATGTGCGTCCGCTCGATATGTGTGTGTATGTATGGGTATATATTGTGTTGAGTCTTTTCTTTGTTGACAAAAAAAAGAGAGGGGGGGGGGCTGGGGTGACGTGGGGTAGGGGTAGTGGTGAGGTGTTATTTTTTTATTGGGTGGGTGGTTAGGATAAGATAAAATTAGTTAGGATAAGATTTGTTATCTTATTATTATTTTTTTTTTTTGTATTTGGTGCGGGTATAATAACATGGGTGAGGGTACGCGGTAGGATAAAAATAACAATGGGTAAAAATGACATCGGGGAGGGACGAAATTAGGTGTCTACAGTTATGTGTCTTGTTTGTAAGCACTCTTTGATCTATTACTGTTATATTGTTGATTCATTGGGTATTTGATTGTGTGATATGTATTTGAAAAAGTGAAATTGCGTACTTACTTATATGTTGGTTGACTTACTTCATTTATACGTGTTTTAATCGTAGCTTACTAGAATGGCTAATTATCATTCTTTAATATTGTAAAAGAGCATTTGGTAGTTAGCCCGAGAGTTTAGTGTGGGTTGTTTATAACTGCGAGTTTGTTCCTGTGAATATGAGTAATGAAAAAGATAAGGTGAATAAAGAGGAATAGTGATGTATTTGCGCTGGATTGTGGTTGATTGTGTGATAATGAGGCTAGAGTATGTTGGTAGTGAATATAATATGGATGAATTTGGAAGATTAGTTGGATGATGTAAGTTATATTGGTAAAGTAATAGTGTTATTACAACCTTAGTTGAATTATATTTCATTCAAGATGTCATTATTACTTTCCTTAATTCTATTTTATGATTATATAGGTTAACACGATCGATCGATGATGCCTACTAGTACATGTGGTTGTACTGAACCTACTCTTCTACATTCCTTCTTGGAGTGTAGACTGAATGCAGGTTAGTTGCAGTTACTAGATGGATGGCGATATTCAACACTAACTTCTGCTTGTTAGAGTCTTTGTAGTATTTATTTTATTGTCAATCTATGTTGTAGTAGATAATTCTTGTACATGTCTAGCCAAGTCTCGGGACAGTGAAGGACATTTGTAAGAAGTTTTTCAAAAAGTTATTTATTAATATTTAATTTACTTTATTATATTTAATCCAATATTTCTTTAAAAACAGAAGTCTTCCGCATATTTTTAGTTGGGTAATAAGGATTTTTCTAGCTACTTAAATAGCATAGGTGCCCGCACGGTCCGTTAATCTAGATCGTGACAGACAAAGAATGTGAATTTTAATTTGTTTAATGCCCTTTGGACCTTGTTTTTGAGAGGATAGGCTTCTAGGTATTTAACATAATAATTCTGTAGATCGAATATGATAATGAGAGCAAAAGAATAAAGTTTAGAAAAGAAATTCCTTGAACTTTAGGCTTCAATAAATTATATGATAAACCTTTTACAAAAACCGGGGGATAGTCTTCGACCCACAAAGTGTAAAGGTGTGTTTTACATGAGGAAAAATGTTTTTCTAAAATATACTTTTTTTTTTAAATAAATAAATTTTTATTATTTTTTTAGTAAGTCTCCGATCTCACAATGTTTAAATATGCAGTTGAAAGTCTGACTCAACTTAATTGCATATTATCCCTAAATGATGAATCAGTTAAGAAATATTTAATGATTTCAAACTAAAGTACAAATTGTTGAAGGCCAAGTCAAAATTTTATGGATCTTATTACTGAATTAAACTAATTTTTATCCTTTATAAAAATCAAGAACTCCCCACCTTTGCAATTCTCATTTTCTCAACATGGCTCACACATTGATCACCATATTTTTCTTGCTCCTTATCACTCCACTTGACCTTTCAATGGCAAAATATTGCGCATTTTTTTAAAGTTATACAGTACACATTATCAACAAACTTCGTTCTCATTCTCCAAATTTGAAAATTCATTGTGCGTCAAAGGATGATGATCTCGGATAGCATAATCTTTCTGTAAATCAAGACTTTAATTGGTTGTTTTGCGAGTCAATTTTCTCAAGAACTTTGTTCTTTTGTCACTTTTGGTGGGTTTCAAAAGAAAAAGGTTTTGATGTGTTTAACGACGCGCATACATGCGTAAAAGGTTCAGAAAATACAAATATTCTAACTGTTTGTAGATGGGAGGTGAGATCAGATGACTTTTATTTGGAAGAGTATAATAGCAAAAATGACACATATTATATGTATCACTATTTGGAGCGGTCTTAGGAATTAGCTGTTTATGTTATTTTGTTTAAGTAAAATGAGAAGTAAAAAAGTAAAACTGAATCTTACAATGGATTTTTATTATCTATTTATCCTAATTTTATCATTCTTTACTTTATCATTAAGAATATTAGAATATAATAATGTAACTGGCAGATATTATATGTATGTTTATGTATTTGGTTAAGTAAAATGAGAAGTAAAAAATTTAAAAGTGTCATTTAGAGTGGGTTTCTTTATTTCTTATTTATCTTGATTTTGTTTTTCTTTACTTTCTCCTATCTTTGAAAACGTTAGAATATCAGCAATATATTCAACAAAAGTTGCAGATAAAACTTCATTTCTTTAGACTTTGATGTACAAATGTGGCTTCTCTAAAGAGTGCATGATTCTCTTTAATTAATTGTGGATCCCCAGTTCCGACTATTTCCATAAATTAGCTAATTTGAGTCACATCGACTAATTCCATGCCAACTTTGTTCATCAAACTCCAAGTAAATAAAAGGTCTTCCACATTGGGATAGCTTGTAAGCATTCTTAGTAGGGAAGTATTTGACATATATCCCTCAAGATGTTGAGACATGTTGAAACAAAAGACTTGAGGTAGTAGCTCTTCGGATAAAAAAATGATGAATAACTTCTGGCCATCAGTCAATATGAATAACAATTTCTATGATTGTTATTCTATATAAAATAATTTCATAACCCCTAATTCACCTGATAAAATTCTTAATTATTGAATTCCCATAATGACTCTCTCCTTGATCAAAATTGTACCAATCCTCCCGATCATTTTTTGAAATTTTCTCATATTTTTTATTTTTAGCTCTCCCGGTAGTTATGTACGTGAATTATGACTAACGAGATGAGTAGTAATAGTTCTTGAGGTGTTCGGAAGTAATTTAAGTCATTAATTGGATTATCAAATTAAACTTAAATAATAAATTAATTTAAGTCATTTAAATTAATTACATTTAATTTAAATGTAATTGGTCAAGACAATCTCTATTAGCATTTTCAGTATGTCCGGAACGTACTTTTTTGTTAAGTACATATTTGATTTATTTCTATGGGGCTCCAAATAAATTTGAGGACGATAACTAAAGATTGAAAGAAAGAGGGAGAAAATTTTTAAGAGGGAGCAAAGTTGTTGCGGCATTTGTCACAGAAACTTTGTATCAATCATTTAATGGAAAAGGGTCTAAAATGCCCTTCAAATATCTAATATGGTGCAAAAAATGTCCTTCCCGCCCATCTATTGAGTCAATTTTTCCCTTCCATTTAAGAGCTATCTATTGGCCCCACCTCATTTATCGCATAAAGACCCTAAGGAATGCGTGCTAACACGATTAAAACTTAATTCTAGTTAATTAGTTCTACAAGTCATCAAGGAAATGGTGCTGCTTAAACAATATGGTCTCAAGATGTAAGGGGATTGCGTGCAATTTAATTGAATTTAACAAATGTGAGAACTTGGAAGGGCTATTTGACTGTGGTCACTATAAGTAGCATTGCTTCAAAAATATTTATTGGATATGCTTTATTACTCAGTCCTTTCTCATTCTATATTACCTGAACCTTTCATTTTTATTTTGAGAAGATGGTGGAGTGGAGAAAAGAAATGAGACGAGCAGATTTAGGATCGATGAATGGGGATTCTTTTTTTTTTTGTTAAAAGAAATTGGAGCGGGTCTTAGTTGGGTCGGGTTATTTGGCTGGGGCGGGTTGGGATTTTAAGGATAAAATTTATTAGTTTAATTCAATATTAATTGTCTAATAGGAATATATCATGTCATAAATGAGGTGGGACCAATAGATAGTTGTTAAATGGAAGGGCAAATTGATCCAATAGATAGACAGGAAGGACATTTTAGGTCCAATAGGTAGATGAAAGGTATTATTACACCATTTTAGATAATTGAAGGTCATTTTCAACCCTTTTTTGATCATTTAATAATGATTGAGCTACTGATGGCCTAATGATTAGTCGGTGATATGCTAAACCAAGAAACAGTCTCATTGATTGTCACAAAAGCCCATTTTGTTATTTATACAACTAAAGCCTTGTAAATATATTTAACACCTGGGAATTCACGTTTTAATTCCTTTATGGATTTGTATTGCATCACTCTTGTATTCATATTCTATTTATATTTGTAAGGTAGTAATTATGAAATTAAGGTAGTAATTATAGGGTATTTGATAATTGTGGAAAATAACATAGGGCATGACGGTTTGGCACTGCAGATATATTACTGACAGTGAAGATAAGGAACAATTTAGTCATTGTCTTTTATTTTTTTTTAACTAGTGGACAAAAATAATGACTAGGTAATAAGTCGTTAGATTCGTATTTTATGGAGACTAGTTATAGTTATTTGAACAAATTTTTACCATTCGGGAGCTTTACGGAATAGAAAGACTCTTGCAAATTAACTTGTATTCAGATTTTTTGGTTGAGGTAGGTTACGATTTAATTGAAGTTTTGACTCGATTTAATTGTGTGTATGCTCCTCAATTGGATACTTGTTGATTGGTATTCGGACATGCTTGAAATTGTTGATGTTTGGATTGTTGAGGCGTGTATAAGTGATTATTGAAAAATGAAAATTTACTTGATGGAGTTGTCTTATGACTTTAAGCATACGTGTAAACGTTGTATATCGGGTTGTATTCTATGAGGTAGTGTAAATTTGATATTGATATTACATGTATATGTTGGATTGGGTACCACGCCGGTACGGATATCTATATTGATATTACTTGTTTATGTTGGATCAGGTATCATGCCGGTACGAATATCTATATTGATATTACTTGTTTATGGTGGATCGGGTACCACTCCGGTACGGATATGTATATGTTGGATCGGGTACCATGCTGGTACGGATATGTATATGTTGGACCGAGTACCACGCGGGTACGGATATGTATATGTTGGATCGAGTACCACACCAGTACGAATATGTATATTTTGGATCGGGTACCACGCCGGTACGATACATGAACATAGATTGTTTCATGCAAGTCATGACTATTTGGGTAAAAATAAGTTTCATAGCATGTGTGTACATATTTGTATTGATTTTGTGGATGTTTACGGTATGGTTGATACTCTTGATGGTTATATGTCTTGTTTGTGAGCACTGTTTGACTTGTTGTTGCTGTATTGTTGATTTATTGAATATTTGTTGTGTGGAGATGTCTATCTACTTGTTATTTGATTTATGTTGTGTACATGCTACCATGTGCCTCACCTCTAAAGTTTGATAGTAGATCTTGAGCCAAGGGTGAGCATTCTGTCTCCGTCTCCATCTTTCGAGCAATGAAACAATATTCTTTATTTGCTTTATTTTTGGATATCTCTTTTAATTTGGACATCATCATTGTTTAGAAGTTCTTGTACGATGGCTTTCGGGTCTTGGGGATTTCAATAAATAGTTTGTTGGATTTCCTCATTAATAACGATTAGCTCTGGATTATTGTTATTATGTTGATTTTATAATAATATCATCTTAATATTGACTAAGCTATTGGGTAATGATTTGATTTAGATGACTCTCTCACAAGAAGATTAGTGTGGATACGGTGCCCCTCATATCCTTTTGGATCGTGACAAAAATCTTCTTAAAATTATTATTATTGATAACTACACTTAACCTTTAATTTCATCAACAAAATCATGTTTCATTACTCGAAGTATGAGTACATGTTATCAACAAACTTCCTTCGAATTCCTCAAATCTTAAAATTAATTGGGATTAAGATGATGGCGATCATGGAGACCATTATCTTGCCGCTAATCAAGTATTTGATTGGTCATTTCGTCAAGGATTAGAATAAAAGAATAAAGTCTTTTATGTGTATAATTGTAAACACCTAATTTTGTCCCTCCCCAATCACTTTTACTCATTTTACCTTATCCTATCGTGTACCATCAACTATGTCATGATCCCTCCACAAATGACAAAAAATCAAAACCAAGTCTAAACAAATCTTATCCAAACAATTCCACATAATCCCAATTGATAACAAATTAACAACCTTCCCTATTAAAAGTGGACAACACATCACTATCCTACCTCACCCAATACCCCTACCCTACCTAACCTCACCCCACTCACATTTTTTTCCTCACAATATACATACTCACTTACGGATACAGTGAAAGGGGGCAAAAAAAAAAAGAAGAAAAATGGGAGGAGGACCACACAATTGGGGGGACTCCATCATTTTCATCTCCAGAGAACAGTCCACTCACCATTTGCACACGAGAACACTCACAATAAATTCGCCAAAATTCATCTTCTTCACCTCACAAAATCGAACACACACAGGGAGGCACGATTAGATAGAGAGGACTCCATTTTTCTTCTGATTTTCTTCACAGGTATAGAAACAGAGCAAAAAAAGGGTCCATCATCTTGATCTCTTCTTCTTCCTTTTGGATCCATTAATAGACACGCCAATATACACACAGAGCTGACCGTAAATGCATGTACACACAACCACTGGAAATAGTCACTCAGCCACCCACGTCGGAGGGAAGAAAATGAATAAGATTGAGTTACGGGGAGAGAGTAACATTGAGAGAGATTGTGCGTGAGAGAGAGAAGACAGAGAGAGAAGACAGAGAGAGCCGTGATTTATAAAAGAAAATGCAAAAAATGGTAGATATTTGTACATTTCATGTAATGAAAATATCAAAAAAAAAAAATTTCTTTCATAATTATTGGTGTCATTTTTATTTGAAGTGTCAAGTTGAAAACTCCGTGTCAAGTTGAAAACTCCAAAAAAAATAAAAAATTTATTGACATTTTTCATCGTTTGTCTTTGGTTGTGTCCCTTAAGTTAGGGTCAATCTATTTGTTAATCGTTAATTGCCCAATCTGGACGAACTACGCACCCCTGATTCTCCTATTTCGGAAGTGAGATACGTAGGCAGCCTGTTGTTGGTCCGGGGATCTTATTTGAAAAATTCAAAAATATTTTCTTCACTCTTCACTTAGAGTAGGTGTTTCATATACATCTCTAAAAGAAAACTACAAAAAGATTTTTCTTTAATAGGTTCAAGTTCCATTTTCATATGAAATTTAAAACTGAAAACCCAGAAAGATTTTCTTTGGTAATCATAGATTTCACTTTGTATAGGGATGTTAAAGCTGAAAAATTCAAAAACATTTTCGTCAATTCTTTTGACAAATTGTTATTTTCTTTTATTCTTAAAGTTTAGGAAAAAAAAAGATTTCAATTGGCCATTTTGACACGACTTCACGAACTACGCACACCTAATTCTCCTCTCTTGGGGGTGAGATACGTAGGCGCCCCTCTTGGGTTCGGTGATCTTTTCAAAAAAAAAAAGAGGTTTTGAAAAATGTTGAACTCTAACACATTTGTTGCCTCTTGTTCAGTTAGTTTAAGGTGGTTGGTTTGTGGTTTCCTGGCTGGTCCTTCATATCACACCAAATCCAAGGAAGGGTTAGTTGTGTCCAACAAAGATATAGAGAGTGGCATCATGGATGAAACAAAGAGTCAGGAAATTAAGAGTTTAAAGGAAAAGAATTTGAGACTGAGACAATAAATGATGGAAATGTACCGAGCTTGGGCCAGTGGGCTGCCTCCACCTTCGTTCCCCACTTTTGAACCTGCAAATACCTTGAGTCTTCCTCCAAAATCGCAAAGTCAGTTTCCTACTGTTGTTGATGCACCACAGCATGCCTCAGAATCCATTCCACATCAAATGCACCTGAACACTTCCACCACTCTTTCTTTATCTCCTCAGTATAAGTCTACCACATTCACAGCACCACATACCATCTGTGCTTTTGTTGCTCAACCTTCTACTAAGGCTTCCACTTTGTCTATCAATCCAACGATTGTGCTTCCCCAGTCCACTAGTGAATCCACGTTCAATACTGTTGATGATCATTGGTATACTCTTGAGCCTACAGTTAAGTTAAGTGGACCACCAAAATTTCTTATTAAGAAGCCTAGCATGCCAAAAGAGCCAGAGAAAATGGTTGGGAAAGTGAAGAGTGTAAAAAATTATATGAAAAATTTCCCTGGACTTATGGGCTATGAAGATGTTTCATATAAAAAATGGGGCATGTCTTCAAGTTTTAACCTTCCTCCCAGCTTTGAGACATCAAAATTTAGGGAGTCTGATGGACAGAAGGATTCTGTGAAACATTCGGGACGACATTGCAATCAACCAAGGGAAACTGAAAGAAAGAAGAAGGAAAAAACACCTATTGTCATAATAGGGCCAACACAGAGTTTGAGAGGTCCAACCCACCAATACTGTCAGCCTCAATCCCGAGCTTACATATCAGATCCACATAACCACCTGGAACAAGGTTTCTTTCTCCAAAATCCAAGAAATCCCATTCCACTTCCTCGATATCCTGTGAACAATGCACAATTGTATGCTCATCCATCTTCTTATCCACAATGGCATGCACCTGTCCCTCAACATCGTCCTCGACCCCCACAAATTTACCAAGGGACCTCTAAATCAAAATTTCATCCGAGGCCAGAGTTAGCAAAGAGGAGGAAGGAAAAAGATAATTTCACTCCTATTGAGGAATCCTATGCAAGTTTATTCTAGAGATTGGTACAACAGGGCATGATCACTCCTCTCCTTGGGTATACGCCTGACCCACATTTAAGAAGTTTTGATCCTAATGTATGGTGTGCATATCATTCTGATGTTTAGGGTCATAGTACTAAAGATTGTCGCACTTTGAAAAGAGAAATAGAAAAGATAATTCAAGATAAATTGATTGTGGTGAAAAACATTGGCCCTTCGACCATCCCACAGAGTTCTTCAACAGCACGCGGTACTGCACAATATGTGGGAGGCAATGAGTTAAGCATGGGGATCCAGAGCTTATTTGTTGAAGGAAATATGTCTGACAGTAGTAGAAGCTTTAATCATGTTGATATGTAAACCAGTGGCTAATATGTCAGGATGAGCAATTGAAAAGTCACCCCTCTCCCTACTAGAAAGAGGTCTGGTAGCTTGTTTTGTTTTATTTTCTGTTATCCAAATTATTTCAGGGTTGTAGTTCGGGATCTATCTTGTTTTGTCCTTTTGTTGTTTATGTTCAAACCCTTCTATCTTTTGTTTCAACTAAATGGAGTGTCCCATTTTTCCTTGTGTTTTAAATTTGTGTTGTTCGTTTGTTTTCTTTACATAGTACATTTTATGTTGATTCTTCGTGATATGACATGCTAGCAAAATTTTCAGCGAGATCATAAAATCCACTTGATCAGGAAGCATTGGATCAGAGAGTTAAAATTAGGAAAATAAAGTATCTGAGAAAATAGATAGAGTGCTGGGGCATTTGGTGACAAGTTGAAGTCTTCTTTGAAAATTAAGGCAATTATTTTGAGATTACAAGGCTAACTTGGTCATCAATTGAAATACATGTCTCGATTAGTTCTAACAGTAGCTTTGTGATCCTATATCAAGAGGAACAGAAAGAAAATCAGCTCCACGAAGTCATGAATCCTTCAGCATGAGGAATGTACAACGAAAATGGAGTTGTATGTTTGACAAGTGTAGAAAAAGAAGTGACATACATGCTCAGTTGAAGTTAGTGTTGTTAAAGTGCCACAAATGATCTTCATCTTTCATTTTCATATTTCATGATATGTACTTGCATTTTTAAGGATTGATATGACGAAGGCCTTTCATTCTACTATCCAAACATCGTGTCATCCTTTGTTTACCCATTTGAGCTTTAGTCCTATTTTATTTCATACCCCTCTTTTGGAATCATATAGAGTGAACAAAGCTCAAAAGAAAAGGTGTCGAGAAAAATAGTAGAGTCAGAAAAGTTTCAAAAAAGAAGAAGAGAAAAATGTGTCCAAAAGGAGAAAAAGAAGAGCGTCGAGAAAAATAAAGTCAGAAAAATTCCAAAGAGAAAAGAGTCAACAAAAGGAAAAAAAAAACTTAGAATCAAGTGAAAAAAAAATAAGATGCCAGAACTACGCATGACCTGATTCTCCTCTCTCGAGGGTGAGATACGTAGGCTGCCCTACTCAGGGCTCGGTCCAACTAAATAAACAATTTAGAGTCACCCAGTCAAAAGAAACTGGGGCATGAGTTAATCCTCATTGTTTGAGTCGATTCCAAAAGTTGTAAGTCCTACCCCACTTCAAGTGTCGTTTGGGCCCCATGCCATCATTTCTTTCTAACCTTATCCAAAAGCCAAGTTACAACCAAAGAAAGATCTTCAGATCAATCTTTGAGGATGTTAAGGATGAGCATGCAAGGGATATGATGATGCATTTAGGTACTATTTATCTTCCTCAACATAGGGAATCAAGAGAGAAATAAAAATGAGAGAGTCTTATTGGTGAAAACCCTTACGGGCACCATAAAGCGATGGTAAGTTGAGACAAATAAAAATGAGAGAGTCTTATTGGTGAAAACCCTCACGGGCACCATAAGGCGAAAGTGAGCCAAGAGAAAATGAAAGAATCTTGTTGGCGAAAACCCTTCAAGGTGCCACTAGCCGAATGGCGTCTTAAATGCAATTGACCTAAGAAAGCAACTCAGTTTCGAGGCCATTAACTCAACAACAATGGGTAGAAAGTTTGGATGAAAAGATCAAGCTGCTTAATCCAAAATGCATGGCATAATCATTAGTGTTGACTGTCATTTTTAGATGAATTTTTCGTTTCTTTATTTTAAAAAGGGACATTCATTGTCTTTTCTTTCTTCTCTTTATTTTAATTTTATCTTTCTTGAGTCAGTTATCAAAAAAAAATTGTCATTCTTTTTTTTTGTTTCTTGTATTTGAGTCAAGTCCGTGTCAAAACAAGTGAGAAAAGATTTCAAAACTGGCTACCAGCTTCTTTAATTACACAAAGCAAGACAAAATCTATCACATGAAAGAGATATGATTGTGAGCCCAAAAAGGCCATGCAGAAAGTTTTGTCAACAGAGAAGTCGGGGAACTCATGGAAATACCAAGGTTCAAAGGGTTTATTTGAGAAACACGACAAAGCAGAAATACTGTGTTTGTTTCAGAGTCACTCTTAATAAGCTGAGTTTGGGACAATGATACAACAAGTCAATGACATATGCTAATGGTTGGAAGCAAAGCTAAATGTGACGGGGGCAGGAGCAATTGCCTCAAAAGCCAAAGACACAAACTAGCCACCATGTTTTTAAACTCACAAGTTTTCTTTGTATGTAATAGAAATACATGTTGCATTCAGATCAAGGATTTCAGAGCCTAAACATCAAAGGCCGTAATTTCTCGCCTCAACAAATGTAAGAGGCAAGGTTGCTGCACGGGTTTGGTAATCAAAACCATGGTAAAACTCATAATTCAAGATCTCTAGGAGACACACTTCCTTGTTTTGGTAATTCAAGCAACTTTGGTAAGGAGACACACTTCATTGTTTTAATAATTCAAACAACATTGGTAAGGAAACACACTTCCTTGATTGGGTAATTCGAATTTTGCTTCTTAGGTAATTCACTTCCTAACTTAAGTCTTGATTCCTAGAAGACGTACCTTTTAGTTGAGTCATTCACCTTGACTCCTAGAAGAGGTACCTTTTAGTCGAGTCATCCCCTTCGATTGCTATAAGACGTACCTTTTAGTCGAGTCATTCCTATTGATTCCTATAAGATGTAACTTTTAGTCAAGTCATTCCCTCTCATTTCTAGAAGACGTACCTTTTAGTCGAGTCATTCTCTTTGATTCCTATAAGATGTACCTTTTAGTCGAGTCATTCCCTTTGACCCCTAGAAGACGTACCTTTTAGTCGAGTCATTCCCTTGACCCCTAGAAGATGTACCTTTTAGTTGAGTCATCTCCCTTTGATTCCTATAAGACGTACCTTTTAGTCGAGTCATCTCCCTTTGATTCCTATAAGACATACCTTTTAGTCGAGTCATTCCCTTTGATTCCTATAAGACGTACCTTTTAGTCGAGTCATTCCCTTTGATTCCTATAAGACGTACCTTTTAGTTGAGTCATCACCCTTGATTCCTATTAGAGTAACCTTTTAGTCGAGTCATCCCCCATGATTCCTATAAGACGTACCTGTCACACTCCTTTTTCGACTCCAAAAATTAATGTATTGTAAGTTTCGAAAGGTTTTTTATTATTAAAGTGACAAAGATGAAAATTTGTTTCGAAAATGGATTATTTACATTTTTTATTTAGAGTCTCCACTTGGCATAATCTGGTGTGCTGATGATAGGCTAATTTACACGCCTATAGTGCTATATTTTACCCATATTTTAGCCATGTTTTCAGGACAAATTATATAATTCATGCACTTTTAGTCCTTTTTCCTGTAAGTGAGCTAACGAACATGATTAGCAAGTTTTCAGGTATAAATGATGCAGAATTCAGCATTTTATGGATAACTTGACGCCAAAGAAAGCTTCACGAAAAGAGGAAACCAAATCCTGGACGCCAAGGACCAAAAGTGGCGCATGGAAAATCTGTCTCGGGCAAAAACAACAATTCTGAAGACTTTGGGGACTAGCAGTAACTTATTAGGATTAGGATAATGATACCTTAACCTAGTAGGATGGGTTAAGTAATTCATTAGCTTAGTAGGAATAGGATATGGGTATTATAAATACCCTATTTTGCTACAGATTTTAATACTTCGAATTACAATTCTAATTCTATGTTTCAATTCTTATTCTACTTCCGCAAGACCTTTTCTATTAATTCTACTTTTTATTCTTCTTCTATTCATCTATTCAACTCTTAATTTCCGCAACAAGAGAAACGTTACTTTGCAAAGAAGTCACGCCTAATGCCTACCACACCTTGCTACACGAAATATTTATTGTGGTATAATAACAATGTCTATGGTGATTTCCTTCGCACTCATGGGTAACTAAACTTCTCTGTTGGGGTTATGGAGGCCATATGAGATACTATCTATTTCTATGAGTTTGTGAATTCGTGACACGTATATTGCTTATATCATTATTCTCTTCATCTCAATCTAAATTCTTTGTGGTTGCAAACACATAGAATACGCCAGTATAGCATTAACTTGTTCGAATGAAAGGTTATATGTCTGGAAAAGAGATAATGTCAAGGTAATAGGGTCCCATACCCTATTAAAAAGTTAGTGCCGTAACTGGATTAACCTCTTGGAGAATTTGTACCGTTAGATACGCTTTAAGCTCGAAAGAGTTAAAGTGAAATAGTCCTTGTTCAGGTCGAAAGACGCTTGGATTTACCATCGAATACAATTCTCTATAAGCACATGCATGTCTAAACTCCGCATAACTCATAGCCAATAGAGACGTACAACTCATAAGGTGGACATAACCCCAACTTCTCAATTCTCATCGTTTACATCTTACTAAACATTCTTTCTTTTTACTTTGCTATTTCCATTTTTTCTCTACTATTTGGTTACATTACTTGCACAACAAGACTCCCTCCTTTTTCGAGACTTTCACTAAAAGTCTAGTAATCTTCGCTTACTTGCTGACCAAGCTATTCCCTGTGGGATCGATACCCAACCCAGTTGGGTTTTATATTTGACTAACGACCGCTTTACACTCTTACGAGAGCTGTAGATTGAGCGTTATCAAAAAATTGGCGCCGTTGCCGGGGAATACAAGTGTCAATTAAGTTCGTAATAATTACTAGACCCTTTGGTCAAAGATTCTCGTACTTTTACTTTTAGTTTTTGTTTATTGCAGGTTTTTATTCAGTGCAAGCCCCATACCCGAAGTTCTGGTCAACCGTTATTACCTATCAATCCTGAACCACAACGTATTCGCAGAATAGAGGCACAACACGCAATTGAAAGGATGGCTGCTCAACAGGAACAGGCGAGACTAGCTACGCTAGCCGCCTCTCAAGTGCATCAACAGAATATTGATAACCCTGGGCGAGCAACAAATCCTGACGATGAAGATCTAGGTGATGCCGAGCTACTAAACCCTAGGCATGCCACTGAGATCGCAACACCTGCCAACAGAAGAGATCGTCAAGCTAGGTTTAGGCCTGAACGCCAAGCTATGCAGCCAGCTTTCGACGATGATGATGATGATCTTGATGGAGCTGGAGCCACAGGAGCCATTATTCCTCCACCATTGGCACCCGGAGCCAAGTTCAACATCACGAGCACCATGATTCAGTTATTGCAACTCAAGGGATTATTTGGTGGACTAGCAGGCGATGATCCGAATATGTATCTCATCAACTTTATTTCTACATGCAAGTCGTTCGACAATCCTGGAGTTGGTCAGAATGCAATTCGGTTATGCTTATTTCCATTGTCTCTGTCTAGGGAGGCAACTCTATGGTTGAATGGGCTGACTCCTGATTCTATTACAAATTGGAGGCAATTGAGAGACGCTTTCCTAGAAAGATTCTTTCTGCCATCCAAAAGAGCACAAATGAGAGATGAAATCAACAACTTTCGTCAGCTTCCAACTGAAGCCCTTCATGAAACATGGGAGAGGTTCAAGACGAAGCTAATGAGGTGCCAAAACCATCACATGACTAATGTTCACCTAATGGAGATACTTTACAGAGCCTTGAATTCAATAACTAAACCAGTTGTGCATAATGCGGCTGGAGGATCATTTATGGATCTCACCTTTGGTCAGGCAAGAAATATGCTAGATCGTATGACGAAGCAAAGTAGAGCTTGGCATACTAGGGATTCTGAGGTAGCAAGCCCCACTTTATCTATAGGCATGACTGCAGACCAAAGGAGAAGAGAAGAAGAACGCGATCAAGATATGGCGCACATGAAGACACAAGTGGATCTTCTTACAAAGCATCTATTATCAGGGAAGATCAAAAAAGTCAAAGCCATTGCGTCAAAAGGAAGAGACGAATCTGATTCGGAAGAAGAAGCCAACTACTTAAACAATCAGGGGGGTTTCCGAGGTAATACCCAAGGAAACCAAGGTCGGAACTATTATGATAAATATGGAAACAAGGACCAAGGTAGTTGGAAGAACAAGAATGACAAAAGTGGTTTGTATGTTCCCCCTAGAAGACGTGACGCCACCATAGCTAGTTCTGGAAGTATGGAAGACATGATGGCTAAACTACTGAAAGGAGTGGAAACAACTAGCGCGGGAGTAACGGAGGTAATAAGTGATTTGTCCTCTATGAAGCAATTAGTTGATTCACATTCCACTTCAATCAAGCAAATAGAGCAGCAATTGATCCAACTTTCAGCAGCACTCAATCAAAGAAAGGCTGGCACTTTACCTAGCGACACTGTGCAAAATCCAAGGAATGAGGGATCATGCATGGCTATTACTACTCGAAGTGGTAAGGCGCTGGAAACGTCATCTAAGGGCAAATAAGTGGTCGACGATGTAGCAGACATTGATGACAAGGCAAAAGGAGAAGCTACCGTAGAATCCACCCACGACGTCCATGACGGTACACCGAGTATGTTGCAGCCTGAAAAGGCTGAAAAATGAAGGCAAGAGGATAAGAAATCTGTGGAGAGAACAATTCCATACCCACCACCACCTTTTCCTCAAAGATTGAAGAAGGTGGCGGGCGATACAAAGTTCAGCAAATTCATGACTATGTTAAAGCAGCTGACCATTAATGTTCCATTGGTGGAGGCACTTGAACAAATGCCTGGGTATGCGAAATTTATGAAAGATCTTTTGATGAAAAAGCGGTCAGAAAGCTATGAGTTGAAAGATAATGTTCATCACTGCATCGCCATCGCTACCCGATCACTAGTTCAGAAGAAGGCTGACCCCGGAGCTTTCACTATTCCTTGCACTGTTGGATCTTTGAATTTTGCCAAGGCATTATGTGATTTAGGAGCCAGCATCAATTTGATGCCATTATCTATCTATAAAAAGTTGGGGTTAGATGATCCTACTCCAACCAATATGAGGCTCGTAATGGCGGATAGGTCGGTAAAACGACCTGTTGGGATTCTATGTGATGTATTGGTAAAGGTTTCTTCATTCATGTTTCTGGCAGACTTTGTTATTTTGGATTGTGAAGCAGACTCAGAAGTTTCCATAATCTTGGGGCGCCCTTTCCTTGCTACAGGAAGCGTGCTTATTGATTTGAGAGCTAATGAGCTTTCATTCCGAATAAATGACGAAGTAGTTCGCTTTGATGTGTGCAAATCAATGAAGCAACCCAAAGATCTGAACGTATTCTCGGTGGCTGATGTTTACTTTGATGATGAAAAAGAACTACTTGAAAAAGAGCAAATTATTGATGACCCAGTGACGGTTGTGCTCATGAATGAAGAGAATAAGGATGCTGAAAATTGCGAAGAAGCTATTTTTGCTCTATCAGGATTAGGGACATATCGCCATACTCCCAAGAAGCTGGACCTCGATCTAAAAAATCGACCCACACCACCAGCCAAGCCATCTATTGAAGAGCCACCCACGTTAGAATTGAAGGAGCTGCCTAGTCATTTAAAGCATGCATTCTTAGGAATCGGAAGCACACTTCCAGTCATTGTGGCAGCATATTTGGGAGAGCAACAAGTTGCAGCTCTCATTGCTATTCTACAGAAGTATATAAGAGCCATTGCTGATATTATTGGTATTCCACCTGGGATTTGTACACACAAGATTCATCTTGAAGAAAATTGCACACCCACCATTGAGCATCAAAGGCATCTCAATCCACCTAGGCAAGAAGTGGTGAAGAAAGAAATTATCAAGTGGTTAGACGCAGGAGTTGCGTATCCAATCTCCGACAGTACATGGGTAAGCCTGGTATAATGTGTTCCCAAGAAAGGAGGCATGACGGTGGTTGCAAATGAAAAGAATGAGCTTATTCCACTCAGACCCGTCACCAGATGGAGAGTATGCATGGACTACAGAAAGCTGAATTCTTGGACACTCAAAGATCACTTTCCAATGCCATTTATGGACCAAATATTAGATCGATTAGCGGGGAAAGGATGGTTTTGTTTTCTAGACGGTTATTCAGGCTATAATCAGATTTGTATTGCCCTCGAAGACCAAGAGAAGACAATGTTCACATGTCCATATGGCACGTTTGCCTTCAAACGTATGCCATTCGGGCTATGTAACGCACCAGCCACCTTTCAACGTTGTATGATGTCCATTTTTTCTGATATGGTTGAAGATACTTTGGAGGTATTCATGGACGATTTTTCAGTCGTTGGTGAGTCTTTTGAAGCGTGCTTGGTAAACCTAAGTATGGCGTTGCAAAGATGTGTAGAATTCAACCTAGTGCTTAATTGGGAAAAATGCCACTTCATGGTTAAAGAAGGTATTGTTCTGGGGAATAAAATCTCCAAAAGAGGGATTGAGGTTGATCGAGCAAAAATTGAGGTTATTCAGAAGCTACCACCACCAATTTCCGTAAAGGGAATTCATAGTTTCCTCGGTCACGCAGGTTTCTATCGGCGGTTTATCAAAGACTTCTCCAAAATTGCTAGTCCGTTGTGCAAACTCTTGGATAAAGATGAAAAATTTGAATTCAATGAAGATTGTTTGAAGTCATTCGAACGCCTCAAAGGAAAACTAATTGAAGCCCCTATCATGGTTGCACCAGATTGGTCTCTACCGTTCGAAGTCATGTGTGATGCTAGTGGGGTAGCCGTGGGCACTGTACTTGGACAAAGGAAGGAGAAATTATTCCATCCTATCTACTATGCTAGCAAGGTCCTGAACGAAGCCCAAAAGAACTACACTGTCACAGAACAAGAGCTCCTAGCGGTTGTGTACGCGTTTGAGAAGTTTCGTGCTTATTTGTTGGGGACCAAAGTGATCATTCATACAGACCATGCAGCTCTAAGATATCTAATGACAAAGAAGGATACGAAACCAAGACTAATTCGATGGGTGTTGCTTCTTTAAGAATTTGATTTCGAAGTTAAAGATAGAAGAGGTTGCGAGAACCAAGTGGCTGATCATCTATCTAGACTCGAAAGCGAGCATATGACGCAGCCCGAAATCGAGATTGATGATGCATTCCCTGATGAGGAGATCTTAGCAACGATAATGGAAAAGTTACCATGGTATGCCGACTTTGCAAATTTTGCGGTAAGTAATGTGATACCTGCAAACTTATCTTACCATCAAAAGAGGAAGTTTATGCATGATGTAAAACACTACTTTTGGGATGATCAATATTTGTTTCGACGATGCGTGGATGGTGTTATCCGACGATGTATATTCCATGCAGAGGTGCCTAATATATTGGAAGCATGCCACACTTCCCAAGTTGGGGGACATCACGCAGGTAATCGGACAACAAGAAAGGTATTGCAAAGCAGATATTATTGGCCTTCGATATTTAGAGATGCCTACGACTTTGTTAGAAGATGCGACCAATGTCAGTGACAAGGTGCTATTTCGAAACACCTTGAGATGCCCATGTCGAAAATCCTTGAAGTAGAGCTCTTTGACGTATGGGGTATTGATTTCATGGGTCCATTCGTAAATTCGTTTGGAATGAAGTATATCCTAGTTTCTGTAGATTATGTCTCAAAATGGGTTGAAGCAGTAGCGTTGGCCGACAATGAGGGGAAGCGTGTTGTTGCATTCTTGAAGAGAAATATCTTCTCTCGCTTTGGAGTACCACGTACTATCATAAGCGATGGAGGATCCCACTTTTGCAATAAGCTATTCAAATCCGTGTTGGCAAAATATGGTGTCAAGCAACATAAGGTAGCCACACCTTATCACCCACAAACTAGCGGCCAAGTAGAGGTTTCCAACCGAGAGATCAAGAAAATCCTTGCTAAAACGGTGAATGCTAATAGGAAAGATTGGTCTAGGAAGCTGGATGATGCACTATGGGCATACAGGACTGCATTCAAAACACCCATTGGCATGTCCCCGTACCAACTAGTTTATGGGAAGGCTTGTCACTTACCCATTGAGCTTTAGCATAAGGCATTGTGGGAGTTGAAGCGATTGAATTTGAATTGGGATGATGCAATAAATCTGAGATTGGAGCAACTGAACGAGATGGACGAATTCCGTCTCCATGCTTAAGAAAGATCAGACCTATACAAGGAGCGGATGAAAAAGTATCATGATCAGCGGATTGTTCGACGAAACTTTCAAAAGGATAATATGGTCCTTCTTTTCAATTCCAGACTGAAGTTATTCCCAGGTAAGTTAAAATCCAAGTGGTCTGGTCCATACAAAGTTAACCAAATCTACTCGTCTGGAGTAGTAGAGTTGGAAGACAATAATGGTGTTGTCTTCAAAGTGAATGGCAACCGAATAAAACCCTATATCGGTCCTCTTGATTCGATAAATTATATGGCCCTCACTTATCTCGACGAAGTTTAAGTACTCGAGGTAACTATGTCCTGCCGCGAGAATAAATCAAGCGCTAGATGGGAGGCAAACCATCGGTTATCGTTTTTCATTTTTCCTTTCGTTCTAGTACGTGTTTTGCTTTTGATAAATAAAAATCCAAAATTAAAAGTCGTGCCACGACCAAAACTAAGGCGCTGGATGGGAGGCAACCCATCGTTCTAATCGTTTTTATTGTCTTTGAGCAAATGTAGGTGCAAGAGGTGTAAAACGAGGAGAGTGGTTTCAAATCTCGATTTGGACGTGTTGCATGTTAAAGGTGGTAAGTTAGGAATGAGGAAGCAAAAGGTTATGGATTGAGCCCCCTTTGTTCTTGTGAGGAAATATTATTTGGTGATTCTTGTTATTGTGGAGAAGATGATGATCAAAGAATGAGCCCCCTTTTTCTTCTTAGAATTTTTCTTTTATAATGAGCATGAATTTGTTATGATGTGGGAATTTTGGTGGGTCCCCCATATATTCTTTTTTTGTGGACAAGAAAAAGGAGGGGGGGAATCACATGGGTAGTTAGGGTAGGTGGAAGCTTTTGATTGGGTAGGTTGTTAGGATAAGATAAATTAGTTAGAGGTATTTTTTTGTTTATTTTTGTATTTTTGTGGGATATAATTACATGGGGTTGGACACATGGTAAGGTGAACTAAAAATGAATAAAATTAGACTTTGGGAGGGACAAAATTAGGTGTCTACATCATGCCCCCTTTGAATGTAAACACAAAGTGTTTTCAGAAAAAGAAGTAGACAGCGAGACCAAATTTTGACCCGACCATTATTCAAAGAAAGAAACAGAAGGAAGAAGGACAACCGGGTCTTGACTTAAGACATCCCACCTACTCACATTATGAGAGGATCGAGTGACAAGTATCTCAACTTTTGGAGGGAGATGGACTATACCAAGTTGGAGAGTCGAGTGAGGTTCCATCGAGGTTCCGGTCCGCGGCTCCGTCATTACATAAAAAAATGAAAATTACAAGTTAAAACATAAATAAATTACAAAAATCCTATCTATATAGCTTCTATTGGTTCTTGACTCGACTTTCATCACCCTATTCTTCAGGCGGGCTCCTAACTCGCTATTTCTTTAACTTGTTGCTTGCCTTTCAATTTCTTCACCCTGTTCTCCAGGCGGGTTCCAGACTTGCTATTTCATCAACTTGTTGCCATGCTTTCAACTTCTACACCCTGTTTTGCAGGCGGGCTCCTGACTTGCTATTTTTATCAAATTGTTGTTATGCTTTTAATTTCTTCACCCTGTTCTGCAGGCGGGCTCCTCACTTGCTATTTTATCAACTTGTTGCTATGCTTTCAATTTCTTCACCCTGTTCTGCAGGCGGGCTCCTGACTTGCTATTTTTCAATTTGTTTAACTTTCAATTTCTTCACCTAGTTGCTTAGTTTTCCATTTATTCGCCCTGTGCTTCGGGCATGCTCCTGAAATCACATCAAAACTGAAAAGAAAATTATCCCAAATAAATAAATGCAATTTCTATGAGTTAATTGGAATGACTCAACTAAAAGGTACGTCTTTTAGGAATCAATGGGGATGACTCGACTAAAAGGTACGTCTTATAGGAATCTAGGGGGATGACTCGACTAAAAGGTACGTCTTATAGAATCAAAGGGGATGACTCGACTAAAATGTACGTCTTATAGGAATCAAAGGGGATGACTCAACTAATAGGTACTCTTCTAGGAATCAAAAGGGATGACTCGACTAAAACATACGTCTTATAGGAATCAAGGGATGACTCGACTAAAAGGTACGTCTTATACAAATAAAAGGAATGACTCGACTAAAAGGTATGTCTTATAGGAATCAAAGGGGATGACTCGACTAAAAGGTACGTCTTCTAGGAATCAAAAGGGATGACTCGACTAAAAGGTACGTCTTATAGGAATCAATAGGAATGACTCAACTAAAAGGTACGTCTTATAGGAATCAAAAGGGATGACTTGACTAAAAGGTACGTCTTATAGGAATCAAAGGAATGACTAGACTAAAAGGTACGTCTTATAGGAATCAAAGGGGATGACTCGACTAAAAGGTACGTCTTCTAGGAATCAAAAGGGATGACTCGACTAAAAGGTACATCTTATAGGAATCAATAGGAATGACTCGACTAAAAGGTACGTCTTATAGGAATCAAAGGGGATGACACGACTAAAAGGTACGTCTTATAGGAATCAAAGGGGATGACTCGACTAAAAGGTACGTCTTATAGGAATCAAAGGGGATGACTCGACTAAAAGGTACGTCTTATAGGAGTCAAAAGGGATGACTCGACTAAAAGGTACGTCTTATAGGAATCAAGGGAAATGACTCGACTAAAAGGTATGTCTTCTAGGAATCAAAGGAAATAACTCAACTAAAAGATACATCTTATAGGAATCAAAGGGGATGACTCGACTAAAAGGTACGTCTTATAGGAATCATAGGGGATGACTCGACTAAAAGGTACGTCTTATAGGAATCAAAGGAAATGACTCGACAAAAAGGTACGTCTTCTAGGGATCAAAGGGGATGACTCGACTAAAAGGTACGTCTTATAGGAATCAAAGGGGATGACTCGAATAAAAGGTACGTCTTATATGAATCAAAGGGGATGACTCAACTAAAAGGTACGTCTTATAGGAATCCAAGGGGATGACTCCACTAAAAGGTACGTCTTATAGGAATCAAGGGAAATGACTCGACTAAAAGTTACGTCTTATAGGAATCAAAGGGGATGACTCGACTAAAAGGTACGTCTTATAGGAATCAAAGGGGATGACTCGACTAACAGGTACGTCTTATAGGAATCAAAGGGGATGACTCGACTAAAAGGTACGTCTTATAGGAATCAAAGGGGATGACTCGACTAATAGGTACGTCTTTTAGGAATCAAAGGGGATGACTCGACTAAAAGGTACGTCTTATAGGAATCAAGGGATGACTCGACTAAAAGGTACGTCATATAGGAATCAAAGGAATGACTCGACTAAAAGGAACGTCTTATAGGAATTAAAGGGGATGACTCGACTAAAAGGTACATCTTATAGGAATCAAAGGGGATGACTCAACTAACAGGTACGTCTTCTAGGAATCAAAAGGGATGACTCGACTAAAAGGTACGTCTTATAGGAATCAAGGGATGACTCGACTAAAAGGTACGTCTTATAGGAATCAAAGGAATAACTCGACTAAAAGGTACGTCTTATTGGAATCAAAGGGGATGACTCGACTGAAAGGTACGTCTTCTAGGAATCAAAAGGGATGACTCGACTAAAAGGTACGTCTTATAGGAATCAATAGGAATGACTCGACTAAAAGGTACGTGTTATAGGAATCAAAGGGGATGACTCGACTAAAAGGTACGTCTTATAGGAATCAAAGGAATGACTAGACTAAAAGGTACATCTTATAGGAATCAAAGGGGATGACTCGACTAAAAGGTACGTCTTCTAGGAATCAAAATGGATGACTCGACTAAAAGGTACGTCTTATAGGAATCAATAGGAATGACTCGACTAAAAGGTACGTCTTATAGGAATCGAAGGGGATGACTCTACTAAAAGGTACGTCTTATAGGAATAAAAGGTATGACTCGACTAAATGGTACGTCTTATGGGAATCAAAGGGGATGACTCGACTAAAAGGTACGTCTTATAGGAATCAAAGGGGATAACTCGAATTAAAGGTACGTCTTATAGGAATCAAGGGAAATGACTCGACTAGAAGGTACGTCTTCTAGGAATCAAAGGAAATAACTCAACTAAAAGATACGTCTTATAGGAATCAAAGGGGATGACTCGACTAAAAGGTACGTCTTATAGGAATCAAAGGGGATGACTCGACTAAAAGGTACGTCTAATAGGAATCAAAGGAACTGACTCGACTAAAAGGTACGTCTTCTTGGGGTCAAAGGGGATGACTCGACTAAAAGGTACGTCTTATAGGAATTAAAGGGGATGACTCGACTAAAAGGTACGTCTTATAGGAATCAAAGGGGATGACTCGACTAAAAGGTACGTCTTATAGGAATCCAAGGGGATAACTTGACTAAAAGGTACGTCATATAGGAATCAAGGGAAATGACTCAACTAAAAGGTACGTCTTATAGGAATCAAATGGGATGACTCGACTAAAAGGTACGTCTTATAGGAATCAAAGGGGATGACTCAACTAAAAGGTACGTCTTATAGGAATCAAAGGGGATGACTCGACTAAAAGGTACGTCTTATAGGAATCAAGTGAAATGACTCAAATAAAAGGTACGTCTTATAGGAATTAAGGGTAATGACTCGACTAAAAGGTACGTCTTATAGGAATCAAAGGGGATGACTCAACTAAACTGTACGTCTTATAGGAATCAAAGGGGATGACTCGACTAAAAGGTACGTATTATAGGAATCAAAGGGTATGAATCGACTAAAAATTACGTATTATAGGAATCAAGGAAAATTACTCGACTAAAAGGTACGTCTTCTAGGAATCAAAGGGGATAACTCGACTAAAATGTACGTCTTCTAGGGGTCAAAGGGGATGACTCGACTAAAAGGTACGTCTTATAGGAATCAAAGGGGATGACTCGACTAAAAGGTACGTCTTATAGAAATCAAGGAATGACTCGACTAAAAGGTACGTCTTATAGGAATCAAAGGGGATGACTCGACTGAAAGGTATGTCCTATAGCAATCAAAGGGGATGACTCGACTAAAATGTACGTCTTATAGGAATCAAGGGAAATGACTCGACTAAAAGGTACGTCTTATAGGAATCAAAGGGGATGACTCGACAAAAAGGTACGTCTTATAGGATTCAAGCGAAATGACTCGACTAAAAGGTACGTCTTCTAGGAATCAAAGGGGATGACTCAACTAAAAGGTTCGCCTTATAGAAATCAAGGGAAATGACTCGACTAAAAGGTACGTCTTCTAGGAATCAAGACTTGAGTTATGAAGTTTATTACCTAAGCAGAAAAATTCAAATTACCCAATCAAGGAAGTGTGTTTCCTTATCAATTTTGTTGGAATTATCAAAACAATGAAGTGCGTCTCCTTACCAAAGCTGCTTGAATTACCAAAACAAGGAATTGCGTCTCCTAGAGATCTTGAATTATGAGTTTTACCATAGTTTTGATTACCAAACCTGTGCAGCAACCTTGACTCTTGCATTTGTTGAGGTGAGAAATTACGTCCTTTGATGTTTAGGCTCTGAAATCCTTGATCTGAATGCAACATGTATTCCGATTACATACAAAGAAAAATTATGAGTTTATAAACATGGTGGCTAGTTTGTGGCATTGTCTTTTTAGGCAATTGCTCCTTTCCCCGTCATATTTAGCTTTGCTTCCAACCATTAGCATATGTCATTGACTTGCTGTATCATTGACTCAAACTCAGCTTATTAAGAGTGACTCTGAAACAAACACAGTATTTCTGCTTTGTCGTGTTTCTCAAATAAACCCTTTGAACCTTGGTATTTCCATGAGTTCCCCGACTTCTCTGTTGACAAAACTTCCTGCATGCCCTTTTTGGGTTCACACTAATATCTCTTTCATGTGATAGCTTTTGCCTTGCTTTGTGCAATTAAAGAAGCTGGTATCCAGTTTTGAAATCTTTTCTCACTTGTTTTGACACGGACTTGACTCAAAGACAAGAAACAAAAAAAAGAATGACAATTTTTATTTTGATAACTGACTCAAGAAAGATAAAATTAAAATAAAGAGAAGAAAGAAAAGACAATGAATGTCCCCTTTTAAAACAAAGAAATGAAAAATTCATCTCAAAATGACAGTCAACACTAATGATTATGCCATGCATTTTGGATTAAGCAGTTTGATCCTTTCATCCAAACTTTCTACCCATTGTTGTTGAGTTAATGGCCTTGAAACTGAGTCACTTTCTTAGGTCAATTTCACTTAAGACCCCATTGGCTAGTGGCGCCTTGAAGGATTTTAGCCAACAAGCTTCTTTCATTTTCTCTCGGTTCACTATCGCCTTATGGTGCCCGTGAGGGTTTTCACCAATAATACTCTCTCATTTTTATTTCTCTCAACTTACCATCGCCTTATGGTGCCCGTAAGGGTTTTAACCAATAAGACTCTCTCATTTTTATTTCTCTCTTGATTCCCTATGCTGAGGAAGACAAATAGTTCCCAAATGCATCATCATATTCCTTGCATTCTCCGCCTTAACATCCTCAAAGATTGATCTGAAGGTCTTTGTTTGGTTGTAACTTGGCTTTTGGATAAGGTTAGAAAGAAAGGATGGCATGGGGCCCAAATGACACTTGAAGTGGAATAGGACTTACAACTTTTGGAATCGACTCAAACAATGAGGATTAACTCATGCCCCAGTTTCTTTTGACTGGGTGACACTAAATTGTTTATTTGGTTGGATCGAGCCCTAAGTAGGGCAGCCTACGTATCTCACCCTCGAGAGAGGAGAATTAGGTCATGCGTAGTTCTGGCAGCTTATTTTGCTTGATTCTGATTTCTTTTTCTTTTTTCTTTTGGGGATTTTTCTGACTCTATTTTTCTTCATACTCTTTTTTTTGACACATTTTCTCTTTTTTTTTTTTTTTGAACTTTTCTGACTATTGTTTTGCTCGACATTTTTTCTTTGAGATTTGCTGACTATATTGATTCCAAAAGAGATGTATGAAAGAAAATAAAACTAAAGCTCAAATGGGGTAAACAAAGGATGACACGATGTTTGGATGGCAGAATGAAATGCCTTCGTCATATCAATCTTTGAAAATGAAAGTACATATCATGCAACATGAAAGTGCATGATCAAGATCACTTATGAAATGTTTTACAACACTAACTTGCCCCGAGCATGTGTGCCACCTCTTTTCTACACTTTCCCAGTATACAACTCCACTTTGTTGTACATTCCTCATGCTGAAGGACTCATGACTTCGTTGAGCTAATTTTCTTCCTGTTCCTCTTGATAGGATCACGTAGACACTGTTTGACCTAATTAAGACATGTCTTTCAATTGATGACCAAGTTATTCTCACGATTTTCAAAATAATAGCCTTAATTTTTAAAGAAGGTTTCAACTTGATCACCAAATGCCCCAGCACTCTATCTATTTCCTCAGATGCTCTCTTTTTCTAACTTTAACCCTCTGATTCAATGTTCATTCTTAAACTGGATGTTAAGATCTAGCTGTAAATTTCACTAGCATATCATATCACTAGAGTCAACATAAAATGTACTATGTAAATAAATAAACAAACAAACAACACATATTTAAAACACAAAGAAAAAAGGAACACTCCATTTAATAAAAATGAAAGATAGAAGGGTTTGAACATAAACGACAAAGGGACAAAATAAGATAAATCCCGAACTACAACCCTGAAATAATTTGGAGAACAGAAAATAAAACAAAACAAACTACCAAACCCCTTCCTGGTAAGGAGAGGGGTGACCTCTCCATTGCTCAGCTTGACATCTTAGCCACTGGCTTGCATATCAACATGACTGGAGCTTCCACCACTGTGAGACACATTTCCTTCAACAAATAAGCTCTGGATCCCCATGCTTAACTCATTGCCTCCCACAAATTGTGTAGTACCGCGTGCTGGTGAAGAACTCTGTGGGATGGTCGAAGAGCCAATGTTTTGCACCACATCAATTTATCTTGAATTATTTTTTCTATTTCTCTTTTCAAAGTGCGACAATCTTCAGTACTATGACCCTGAACATCAGAATGATATGCACATCGCACACTAGGATCAAAGCTTCTTGAATGTAGGTCAGGAGTATACCCAAGGAGAGGAGTGATCATGCCCTATTATACCAATCTATGGAATAAACTGGCATAGGATTCCCCAATAGGAGTGAAATTATCTGTTTCCTTCCTCCTCTTTGCGAACTCTGGCCTCGGATGAAATTTGGATTTAGAGGTCCCTTGGTAAATTTGTGGGGGTTAAGGACGATGTTGAGGGACAGGGGCATGCCATTGTGGATAAGAAGATGGATGAGCATACAATTGTGCATTGTTCACAGGATATCGAGGAAGTGGAATGGGATTTCTTGGATTTCAGAGAAAGAAACCTTGTTGCAAGTGGTTATGTGGATCTGATATGTAAGCTCGGTATTGAGGCTGACAGTATTGGTGGGTTGAACATCTCAAACTCAGCTCTTGCCCTGTCATGACAATAGGTGCGTTTTCCTTCTTATTTCCTTCAGTTTCCCTTGGTTGATTGCAATGTCGTCCCGAATGTTTCACAGAATCCTTCTGTCCATCAGGTTCCCCAAATTTTGATGTTTCAAAGCTGGGAGGAAGGTTAAAACTTGAAGACATGCCCCAGTTTTTATATGAAACATCTTCATAGCCCATAAGTCCAGGGGAATTTTTCATATCATTTTCTACACTCTTCACTTTCCCAACCATTTTCTCTGGCTCTTTTGGCATACTAGGCTTCTTAGTAAGAAATTTTGGCGGTTCACTTAACTTAACTGTAGGCTCAAGAGTATACCAATGATCATCAATAGTATTGAACGTGGAGTCACTAGTGGACTGGGAAATCATAATCGTTGGATTGATAGACAAAGTGGAAGCCTTAGTAGAAGGTTGAGCAACAAAGAGCAGACGGTATGTGGTGCTGTGAATGTGGTAGACTTATACTGAGGAGATAAATAAAGAGTGGTGGAAGTATTGAGGTGGATTTGACGTGGAATGGATTCTGAGGCATTCTGTGGTGCATCAACAATAGTAGGAAACTGACTTTGTGATTTTGGTGGAAGACTCAAGGTATTTGCGGGGTCAAAAGTGGGGAACGGAGGTGGAGGCAGCCCACCGTCCCAAGCTCGGTACATTCCTATCATTTGTTGTCTCAGTCTCAAATTCTCTTCCTTTAAACTCTCAATTTCCCGACTCTTTGTTTCATCCATGATGCCACTCTCTATATCCTTGTTGGATACAACTAACCCTTCCTTGGATTTGGTGTGATATAGAGGACCAGCCAAGAAATCACAAACCAACCACCTTAAACTAACTGAACAAGAGGTAACAAATATGTTAGAGTTCAACATTTTTTTTCTTGAAAACCTCTTTTTTTTTTCTTGAAACTTTAAAAAGAAAAGAAAATAACAAATTATCAAAAGAATTGACGAAAATCTTTTTGCATTTTTTAGGTTTAAACTCCCTATACAAAAATGGAATCTATGATTACCAAAGAAGAATCTTTTTGGGTTTTCGAGTTAGAATTTCATAGGAAAATGAAACTTGAAACTATTAAAGAAAAATCTTTTTGTAATTTTCTTTTAGAGATGTATATGAAACACCTACTCTAAGTGAAGAGTGAAGAAAATCTTTTTGATTTTTTCAGATTCCTGTACAACATGAAATCTATGGTTACCGAAGAAAATATTTTTGGATTTTCGATTTTAAATTTCATACGAAAATGAAACTTGAACCTATTAAAGGAAAATATATTTTTTTGTTTTCTTTTAAAGATGTACATGAGACACCTACTCTAAATGAAGAGTGAAGAAAATCTTTTTTGAATTTTTGAAATAAGATTCCCGAACCTAAAATAGGTTGCCTACGTATCTCACTCCCGAGAGAGGAGAATCAGGGGTGCGTAGTTCGTCCAGATTGGACACTTAGTGATTAACTAATAAATTGACCCTAACTTAAGAGACAACCAAAAACAAACGAGTGAAAACTTTTTTGGATTTTCAACTAGATATTTCAACTAAGACTGACACCACCAATTATATATAAAAAAAATCTTTTTGGTATTTTGTTTTTGTCAAATAAGTAGAAAACGCAAACAAAACCCTCTTTTTTTTCATTCATTTTTTTTGTTGAACTTACGGTACTTTGGGAAGATAAATGCAAAACGTAAAAAAAAATCTTTTTGAGTTTTGGATCGTGAAGAACAAAAGTTATAAAGAACTCTAAAATAAACTACGACACTCCTTTTTGATTCATTCTTTTCGACTCACTTTTTTTTTTCTCCACACTTTACTTCTAACACATGTTTTCCCCAAATCGGTCCGTCAAATGACCACGTTACTCTCAAAGATGCAACATTTAGCACGTAGGGATGCTTTAAAGGTGAGTCTCCTACAAAGGACCGTGTGGGCCCCGCTAGGTATCAATATGATGCACATAAGAATGAACTAAAGGCTGACATACGTTGTGGTTTACTAACAAGGCCGTTCGGGGGAGCATATGGTCGATAGTGGCTGCTTTGCTTTCCACCTACTCCATACATCCAACGGCTCCCCCCCTAAAATAAAGGTGACTCAACTAGAGTTCGTGCGCACGACGTGCACTCCAGACTTGTTGCAGAAAGAAGGCCGGGGGGATGGACTCATGATGACAGATATAAAGCGGTAACACATAGGATAAATACTATAAACAAAGAGCACGAAAACGCACAAAAATGAAAACAATAACAAAACAATAATCACAAACAATGCTTATACACTCGTAATGCCAAACAAAGCCGATACGACTCAAAAATAAGCTCGAATTCTGAAACTTCCCCAGCAGAGTCGACAGAGCTGTCACACCCCTTTTTCGACTCCAAAAATTAATGTATTGTAAGTTTCGAAAGGGTTTTTATTATTAAAGTGACAAAGATGAAAATTTGTTTCGAAAATGGATTATTTACATTTTTTATTCAGATTTGCCACTTGGCATAATCTGGTGTGCCAAGTCACCATTGAAAAATCCTTTTCAAAACCATTTGACTCTTTAAACTGGTTTGCGAACGGAGACTTCGGCTAAGGAATTCTGTTGACCGAGGGGAAGGTGTTAGGCACCTCTCGATCCCGTGGTTAGACCACGGTCGCTTGGTAGAGTGTATCAACTATTTTGGCATTACGAAATGTATAAACCACACAAGAGGCACGCAAAAATAATCAAACAAAACAAAACAATCCAAAAATGTAAAGTCTAGTCCAATTATACAGTCCAAAAATAGAAAGATACGAAAATATAAATCCCAGTCTAAACTAATTCTAGATTAAGCTCCAATGCCTTACCCGACGTCGCGGGCCTTCATCACGATCATTTTTTGCCAACATGATACGTCGGGGCATTCCCCGATGAATAAATACAAGTGATCTCGGGGCATTCCCCGGCTAAATAATTATATTTTTTCAATACGAGAAAACCAAATCATTCACCCAAATTTCAATCATTCAATCAATATTTCAAACGTTCAATAAAATCACAAATTATAAACTTTGCCTACCCAAACCACGTTTGCCTAAACCAATCGGCGCATCATGATACTACCCAATCAAACACTCGTATTTGCTTCAAAATAACCAACGACAATAAATCAAAACAATATTCATTGTTTATCAATTCCTACCATCCAACCCCACATTCCATTTTTTATACCAAATTCCAACGATTCAAGACAGTCATCTCAACAATCCACAACCATCTATTCAATGAAATCGAACACCAAATTAATGTCACCAAAATTCAACCACACATCAGGCAAATCAAACACGTATAGTAAAGTAAAATTAGAAGAGATAGAGTTGGACCTTAAATTTGAAGCTTTCAAACTCAATGTTATTCAAATAAAGAGAGTCCGAACCCGAAAACCTCGAGCCGAACCGTAACACCAACAATCCAACTCGACAAATAATGACCCGTTTACCGTCACTTTTCACGCCGTCACTGTTCACCGGTCACTGTTTATCGGTTACTTTTTTTTTTCGTTGTTGTTCTTGTTCTTGTGAGGAAAGATTATTTGGTGATTCTTGTTATTGTGGAGAAGATGATGATCAAAGAATGAGCCCCCTTTTTCTTCTTAGAATTTTTCTTTTATAATGAGCATGAATTTGTTATGATGTGAGAATTTTGGTGGGTCCCCCATATATTCTTTCTTTGTGGACAAGAAAAAGGAGGGGGGGAATCACATGGGTAGTTAGGATAGGTGGAAGCTTTTGATTGGGTAGGTTGTTAGGATAAGATAAATTAGTTAGAGGTATTTTTTTGTTTATTTTTGTATTTTTGTGGGATATAATTACATGGGGTTGGACACATGGTAAGGTGAACTAAAAATGAATAAAATTAGACTTCGGGAGGGACAAAATTAGGTGTCTACAGTACCTTTTAGTTGAGTCATTCCCCTTGACCCTAGAAGACGTACCTTTTAGTCGAGTCATTCCCTTGACCCCTATAAGATGTACCTTTTAGTCGAGTCATTCCCCTTGACCCCTAGAAGACGTACCTTTTAGTCGAGTCATTCCCTTTTACCCCTATAAGACGTAACTTTTAGTCGAGTTATTCTCTTTTATTTCTATAAGACGTACCTTTTAGTCGAGTCATTCCCTTGACCCCTATAAGACGTACCTTTTAGTCGAGTCATTCCCTTTGATTTCTAGAAGACGCACCTTTTAGTTGAGTCATTCCTTTGATTCCTATAAGACGTACCCTTTAGTTGAGTCATTCCCTTGATTCCTAGTAAGACGTACCTTATAGTCGAGTCATTCTCCTTGATTCCTATAATGATGTGGCTTTCGCAAAAGTCCTTTGATGATAGACTGGGGCAAAATTTAATTCTTGTGTTGGAGCTTCACTTTCCTGGCATATGAAATCTCTTTATAATAATCTTTGTTTAGGATAATTTTCTTCCAGTTTTGATTTGATTTCAGGAGCCTACCCAAAGCACGGGGCAAATAAATGGAAAACCAAGCAACAAGGTGAAGAAATTAAAAGTTAAACAGATTGAAAAATAGCAAGTCAGGAGTCCGCCTGCAGAACAGAGTGAAGAAATTGAAAGCATAGCAACAAGTCGATTAAATAGCAAGTCAGGAACCTGCCTGGAGAACAAGGTGTAGAAATTAAAAAGCATAGAAAGAAGTTGATGAAATAGCAAGTCAGGAACCCGCCTGGAGAATAGGGTGTAGAAATTGAAAGGCAAGCAACAAGTTGATGAAATTGCAAGTTAGGAGCCCGCTTGAAGAACAGGGTGATGAAATGGCAAGTCAGGAGCCCACCCGAATCATAGGTCGAATAAATGAAAGTTAAGAAATAAGGTGAAGCAATCGATAATCAGGAAACAAGTGATGAAATTGCAAGTCAGGAGCCCGCCTGAAGAATAGGGCGATGAAACTTAATTCAGGAGTCCAACAGAAGTTGTATAGATAGGATTTTGTAATTTCATTTATGTTTTAACTTCTAATTTTCATTTTAATGTAATGACAGAGCCGCGGACCGGAACCTCGATGGAACCTCACTCGACTCTCTAACATGGTATAGTCCACCTCGTTCCTATTTTTTAAGATACATGTCACTTGATTCTCTCATAACTTGGGTAGGATGGCTTAAGTCAGGACTCGGTTGTTCTTCTTCTTTCTGTTTCTCTGAATAATGGTCGGGACAAAATTTTGACTCGTTGTCTACTTCTTTGTCTGAAAATACTTCGTGTTTACATTCAAAGGGGGCATAATGTAGACACCTAATTTTGTCCCTCCCCAATCACTTTTACTCATTTTACCTTATCCTACTGTGTACCATCAACTATGTAATGATCCCTCCACAAATGACAAAAAATCAAAACCAAGTCTAAACAAATCTTATCCCAAAAATTCCCACATAATCCCAATTGATAACAAATTAAAAACCTTCCCTATTAAAAGTGGACAACACATCACTATCCTACCTCACCCTATACCTCTACCCTACCTAACCTCACCCCACTCACATTTTTTCCTCATAATATACATACTCACCTACGGATACAGTGAAAAGGGGCAAAAAAAAAGAGGGAGGAGGACCACACAATTGGTGGGACTCCATCATTTTCATCTCTAGAGAACAGTCCACTCACCATTTGCACACGAGAACACTCACAACAAATTCGCAAAAATTCATCTTCTTCACCTCACAAAATCGAACACACACAGGGAGGCACGATTAGATAGAGAGGACTCCATTTTTCTTCTAATTTTCTTCATAGGTATAGAAACAGAGCAAAAAAAAAGGGACCATCATCTTGATCTCTTCTTCTTCCTTTTGGATCCATTAATAAACACGTCAATATACACATAGATCTGACCGTAAACGTATGTACATACAGCCACTGGAAATAGTCACTCACCCACCCACGTCGGAGGGAAGAAAGTGAATAAGATTGAGTTACAGGGAGAGAGTAACATTGAGAGAGATTATGCGTGAGAGAGAGAAGACAGAGAGAGTCGTGATTGAGAAATAAAAGGGAGATCGGTGAACCAACACCCTTCAACCATCACTTCTTTCACTATGCGTGTGGCCGGAGCTGTTGACGGATCTGGCAGCGACGGTTAGCCCACAGCCGGTCGGGTCTGACCTTATTTTCGTTGTTCGAGTTTGATTATTCGGCTTAGGGATTTGAGTTGGTGTTTCTTGATATCGAATTGAGCTGGGTTCTTGTCGAGGTTCGAATCAAGATTTTTCGGAACGTGATTCTATCTCCGATATATTGAAATCGACACTTGAGGTCCAATTCTTTGACTCTCTTTATTCGTTTTGTTTCGATTTGATGCATTGATGTTATGATTATGTGTTGTTGGTTGTTATTAAATGATCTTTGTTGATGTTCGATAGTATTTATCCATGAATAATTAATCATGGTATGAATTTGATGTTAGCATGAGTTTGGTTAATTGCTTTGTATAAAATCGACGTATAAAAGGGGATTTGGCAATAAAATGGAATGAGAATTGAAACTTGATGAAAAGTGTCTTTTGGTTATTTTGATTTATGGGTTGTTGTTTAACTTGAAATGAACACCAATCGAACTTGACAGTATCATATTTTAGGTTGAGTTGGGTAGGCAAAATGCTAAGTCAGGTAGGCAAATGCTAAGTCGGGTAGGCAAATTTTAGGAATGGTGTTTTGTTGAATGTCTGAATGTGCGTGTGAATGTTTCTTTCTGCTTTATCGTACAAGATTTGAAGATTATTCATTCGCCGGGGAATTCCCCGAGATTATTTTGTATTTATTCATCGGGGAATGCCCCGAATCATTTTGTACTTGGAGGATATCCGTGATGAAGGCCCGAGGCATCGGGTAAAGAATGGGAGCGCAATTCAGGATTAGTGTAGGTTAGAATAGGATTTATTTTTTGCACTTTTTTTATATTTTAGACTGTATAATTGGACTGAACACTAAATTTTGGATTTGTTTTGTTTCGTGTGTTTGATTGATTGTTTTGTGTGTTTTTGTGTGGTTTATACATCTGCAATGTCAACTTAGCCGATATACTCCATCAAGCGACCGTGGTCGAACCACGGGATCGAGGGGTGCCTAACACCTTCCCCTCGGTCAATAGAATTCCTTAGCCGAAATCTCTGTTCGCAAACCAGTTTAAAGAGTCAAAACATTTTTGAAAAGGATCTTTCAAAGGTGACTTGGCACACCGGATTATGCCAAGTGGCGACTCTGAGTTTTGATCGTTAAAAGTCCTTTTCGAAACAAATTTTCATCTTTATCACTTTAATAATAAAACCCTTTCGAAACTTAAAATCCTTTTTGGGAGTTGAAAAAAGGGGTGTGACAATAATGACCCGGTCACTGTGTTACTTAATGATGGAAAACTTCCTAAGCTTACAACACAATGTGCATGGGTGGTCAAATCAGATTTTTTATTTGGAAACTTGTATTGACTCCGAAAAAGTTGAAGATATGTATTGCTATTTGGATAGTAATCTTGTTTATATATACTTTCACAGTAGTTACATGATTTCTTATGAAAAATATTTATGTAGAAGCTGATAAAATGATTACGAATATATCCATCTAGCTATTCTGTTTAGGAGTGAAGAAGGTTAATTTAGTTATAGCATATTTTTATTTCTTACATTATACATTATACAAGATGTATATAGACTTATTTTTCGATATTATACAAATTACAAAGTCATAAATAGGTAGCAAATTTTTAGGATTTCTCCTATATCTTTTATCCTTAGTTCCTAATATGGTAAATTTATTTTTAAAAAAATCCCTAATACTATTACATTTATACATGTTTATTTATTGAATAATATACAAGTTATTTTGTCCAATTAGTTTACACTATTTGTAATGATTTAGTAATCTCACAAAATATACAAATTTGGAATACAAATTAAGATTTTATGAACCTGGCTAAACTTAGTTTTATTTTTTGGTGTATAAAACGCCACTCTCTCCCCTTTCATTTTCAATACTTATCCTCTCCCACATGGCTTTTTCCATCGTCAACATTTTTTTCTTGTTATTATTGATTGCTCCACTTGACCTTTCAATAGCAAAAAAATGTTTCCTTTTTAGGGGTAATTATCAAGTGCATATCATCAATAAACTTCCTCCCAATTCTGCACAACTGAAAATACATTGTGCGTCGAAGAATGATGATCTTGGATTTCGTTATCCTGCCATATATGAAGATTTTAATTGAATTTTCTGCGATAATTTTTTTTCTACAACTCTATACTTTTGTCATTTTTAGTGGGGTTCAAAGGATAAGACTATTACTGTGTATGACGACCCAAGTTATTGTGTCCATAATAAAAAAACTATAAATTTTCTACAATATTGTAAGTGAAAAGTGAGAGAAGATGATTTTTATTTGGAACAACATGATAAAAATGGCACATATTATATGGATCACAATAATGATTGGTCTTAGGAAATGGAATATCTTATTTTTTGTATAATGTGAGAAGAAAAATAAGAGTGATGTTACTTTTTTTCTTATTTATTCTTGTCTATTTGTTTTTGAAAAAGGTTTAGATTTATTATTGTTCTTTATGAAAAAGCCTAAGCTTGCCCTTAATTAGAAAATTGACTCATCCATATTCTTGTCATTATATATAATTTTGACTCAACACTGTAGACACCTAGTTTTGTCTCTTCCGAAGTCTAATTTTATTCATTTTTAGTTCACCTTACCATGTGTCCAACCCCATGTAATTATATCCCACAAAAATACAAAAATAAACAAAAAAAATACCTTTAACTAATTTATCTTATCCTAACAACCTAGCCAATCAAAAGCTTCCACCTACCCTAACTACCCATATGATCCCCCCTCCTTTTTCTTGTCTACAAAGAAAGAATATATGGGGGACCCACCAAAATTCCCACATCATAACAAATCCATGCCCATTATAAAAGAAAAATTCTAAGAGGAAAAGAGGTTGATTCTTTGATCATCATCTTCTCCACAATAACAAGAATCACCAAATAATCTTCCTCACAAGAACAAGAACAACAACGAAAAAAAAAAAAGTAAGCAGTGAACAGTAACCGGTGAACAGTAACCAGTGAACAGTACCGGTGAACAATGACCGGCGAATAGTGACCGGCGAATAGTGACCGGTGAATAGTACCGGTGAACACTGACGACGTGAAAAGTGACGGTGAACGGGTCATTATTTTTCGAGTTGAATTGTTGGTGTTAAGGTTCGGCTCGAGGTTTTCGGGTGTAGACTCTCTTTATTCGAATAACATTGAGTTTGAAAGCTTCAAATTTAAGGTCCAACTCTATCTCTTCTAATTTTACTTTACTATACGTGTTTGATTTGCCTGATGTGTGGTTGAATTTTGGTGACATTAATTTGGTGTTTGATTTCATTGAATAGATGGTTGTGGATTGTTGAGATGACTGTCTTGAATCGTTGGAATTTGGTATAAAAAATGGAATGTGGGGTTGGATGGTAGGAATTGATAAAGAATGAATATTATTTTGATTTATTGTTGTTGGTTATTTTGAAGCAAATACGAGTGTTTGATTAGGTAGTATCATGATGCGCTGATTGGTTTAGGCAAACGTAGTTTGGGTAGGCAAAGTTTATAATTTGTGATTTTATTGAACGTTTGAAATATTGTTTGAATGATTGAAATTTGGGTGAATGATTTGGTTTTCTCGTATTGAAAAAATGTATTTATTTAGCCGGGGAATGCCCCGAGATCACTTGTATTTATTCACCGGAGAATGCCCCGAGATCACTTGTATTTATTCACCGAGGAATGCCCCGACGTATCATGTTGGCAAAAAATGATCGTGATGAAGGCCCGCGGCGTCGGGTAAGGCATTGGAGCTTAATCTAGAATTAGTTTAGACTAGGATTTATATTTTCATATTTCTCTATTTTTGGACTGTATAATTGGACTGGACTTTATATTTTTGGATTGTTTTGTTTTGTTTATTGTTTGATTATTTGGCGTGCTTTTGTGTGGTTTGTACATTTCGTGATGCCAAAATAGTTGATACGCTCTACCAAGCGACCGTGGTTGAACCACGGGATCGAGGGGTGCCTAACACCTTCCCCTCAGTCAACAGAATTCCTTAGCTGGAGTCTATGTTCGCAAACCAGTTTAAAGAGTCAAATGGTTTTGAAAAGGATTTTCCAATGGTGACTTGGCACACCAGATTATGCCAAGTGGCGACTCTGAATAAAAAATGTAAATAATCCTTTTTTTCGAAACAAATTTTCATTTTTGTCACTTAAATAATAAAACCCTTTCGAACCTTAAAATACATATCTTTTTTGGAATCGAAAAAAGGGGTGTGACAGCTCTGGCGACTCTACTGGGGACATTTCAGAATTCGAGCTTATTTTTGAGTCGTATCGGCTTTGTTTGGCATTACGAGTGTATAAGCATTGTTTGTGATTATTGTTTTGTTATTGTTTTCACTTTTGTGCGTTTTCGTGCTCTTTGTTTATAGTATTTATCCTATGTGTTACCGCTTTAAAACCGTCATCATGAGTCCATCCCCCCGGCCTTCTTTCTGCAACAAGTCTCGGAGCGCACGTCGTGCGCAAGAACTCTAGTTGATTCACCTTTATTTTAGGGGGGAGGGAGCCGTTGGATGTATGGAGTAGGTGGAAAGCAAAGCAGCCACTATCGACCATATGCTCCCCCGAACGACCTTGTTAGTAAACCACAACGTAGGTCAGCCTTTAGGCCATTCTTATGTGCATCATATTGAGACCTAGCGAGGCCTACACGGTCCTTTGTAGGAGACTCACCTTTAAAGCATACCTACGTGCTAACTGTTGCATATTTGAGGGTAACGTGGTCATTTGACGGACAGATTTTTTATAAAAAAAAGAAAAGAAGAAAAATATAGAAAGCGAGTCGAAAAGAATGAATCAAAAGGAATGTCGTAGTTTATTTTAGAATTCTTTATGGCTTTTGTTCTTCACGATCCAAAAACTCAAAAAGATTTTTTTTACATTTTTGCATTTTGTCTTCTCAAAGTACCGTAAATTTAAAAAAAAAGAAGTTTTTTCTACGTATTTGTCAAAAGCAAAAATACCAAAAAGATTTTTTCCATAATGAATGGTGTCAGTCTTAGTTAAAGTGTCTAATTGAAAAATCCAAAAAGTTTTTATTCGTTTGTTTTTGGTTTTGTCTCTTAAGTTAGGGTCAATTTATTAGTTAATCGTTAGTTGTCCAATCTGGACGAACTACGCACCCCTGATTCTCCTCTCTCGGGAGTGAGATACGTAGGCAACCTATTGTGGGTTCGGGGATCTTATTTGAAAAATCTAAAATATTTCTTCACTCTCCATTTAGAGCAGGCGTTTCATATGCGTCTTTAAAAGAAAACTACAAAAAGATTTTTCTTTAATAGATTCAAGTTTCATTTTCACATGAAATTCAAAAATTGAAAACCCAAAAAGATTTTTTCTTTGGTAATCACAGGTTTCATTTTGTATACAGATTTAAACCTAAAAAAAAAATAAAAAATTTTCATCAATTCTTTTGACACTTTGTTTCAAGAAAGAAAAAAGAGTTTAATTGGCCATTTTGGCAAAACTGTCCGAACTACGCAAGATCTGATTCATGTACAATATGATACGTAGGAAACCTACTTTTGGGTTCGATCTAATCATTTTGTTTCGTTGTTTTTCATTATTTTCCCTCTTTTAAAGAAAAAAACAAAAGACATAAAGAATAATAAAATAAAGGTAGATAACGAGAGAAGTGGAAAGAATAAAGATGGATACGAAAAAAAAATAAAAATAATAATAATAATAATAATAAAAAAGTGTAGATAAAAATCGAGATGATGTTGAAATGATCTCGCTACCCTCAAAAGCTGGTAGAAATGAGCATGAATTTAGGACAATTTTACCAATGTGACTCTCATGCTTGTTGTGTGCCCTAATCCTAACGGATGTCGTCTTTGATGAGCATGTTCTTTCAGATAACAGTAGTAGGTTTGCAGCACTTTGTCTAGTCACCCATACTTCACTAGATCCAAAGCAAAGCTTGTCATGGCTAGCAGGGAGATTGAAAATTCGCTCATTGACCCGGATCAGGATCACAGGGAAGAAAGTTCAGAACACAATGATGAGGTAGTAAGGCTCAGGCAACAATTGATAGATTTGCACCGGGCATGGGCCAGCGGAATGCCTCCTCCTCCGCTCCCTGAAGGTCTTGGGAATATCTCTAATTGCCCACCGCTCTCTCAGGCGCAATTCTCTGCTCCTACTGAGTCACCTGAGCACGCGCCAGGATTCACTCCACGACATTATTATCCTGGCAGTTCTGGTATGCCCTTGGCAGCTCCCCAATCAAGACCAGCTGCCCAGCCAGCGCCACCGATCACACCGGTATTCGTGGCCCCGCCATCACATGAAACTCCCATATATGCTGTGCGTCCCACAATGAGGCTTCCTCGGTCTGCCAGTGAGCCAGTATTGAAGGTTCCAGATAGTCAGTATTATGCCCCGTAGCCGACTTTGAGAATGAATGAACCGTATGGGTACACTCAGCCACCTACATTTCCATTTGATTCAGAGAAACCTGTCGCAACAGAGGAACAGGAAGTCATAGCGCAAAAGTTGAAAAGTTTAGAACAGGCCATGAGAAATTTGCAGGGAATCGGAGGTTATAAGAGTGTTTCTTATAAAGATCTGTGCATGTTCCCAGACATCAACCTTCCCCTCGGTTTTAAAATGCCTAAGTTTGAGAAGTATGCAGTACACGGTGATCCCGTGGCCCACTTGAGACGCTATTGCAACCAGTTGAGGGCTGCAGGAGGAAGGGAAGAGCTGCTCATGGCTTTCTTTGGAGAGAGTCTTTCTGATCTGGCTTCAGAATGGTTTATCGATCAAGATATCGACAAGTGGAACAGCTGGGACAACTTGGCTTCTGAGTTTGTGCAACATTTTCAGTATAACATCGACCTGATTCAGGACGAAAAATCTTTGGTCAACATGAAGAAGAAAAGCACTGAAGGTTTTAGAGAATACGCGATAAGGTGGCGTGAACAGGCCACCAGGGTAAAGCCTCCGATGAAAGAAAGTAAGTTGGTAGAGGTTTTCATTCAGGCACAGGATGAGACTTATTTTCAACATTTACTCCCGGCAATGGGAAAGTCTTTTATTGAAGTCCTCAAAATGGGGGAGATGATAGAGGACGGAATCAAGACCGGATGAATAGTGAGTTTTGCCGCATTGAAAGCCACCACACAAGCGATTCAAGGTGGATCTGGCACATTTGGAGGTAAAAAGAAGAAAGAGGACATGGCGGCTGTTGTAGATGGAACCCATTCCTATCCCAAAAGACCACCTCGCCCCTATCCCCAATCCCAAGCCCAAGTCTATGCCCAAGCTCCATATATTTCTCCCCACCATTACTACCCTCCACAAAACCCTTTATATTCTATTCCACCACCCCCTTACCCAGTATATAGCGCACAGCCATATACCCAAACCCCTTCTTACCCGCAGTGGTGCGCGCAAACTCCACAAAATTGCCCATTCGCTCCACCAAATTACCAAAACCCTTCTAGACCCAGTTTTCAACCTAGGCCCGAGTATAAGAAGAAGAAGGCGGTCAAAAATCAATTCACACCTCTTGGGGAGTCATATGCTTGCTTGTTTGATAGGTTGAGAAAGTTGAAGGTTTTAAGCCCAATTCAAGGAAGGCTTTCAAATCCACCACCAAGGAAACTCGATTATTCTTTAAGGTGTGCGTACTGTTCTAATATGCCAGGACAAGATATCGAGAAATGCTGGCATTTAAAGAGAGCTGTCTAAGATTTAATTGACACAAATCAGATGATGGTCCAGGCCCCGGAGGGTCCAAACATTAACCAGAATCCGCTGCCAACCCATGCTGAAGCCAATATGTTAGAATTGATATATGATAGGAAAGATTCTTCGAGGGGTTATAAGCCTATTTTCAAGATACAGACCATTGAGGAGAAATCGATGAATGTAGCGGAGTCTTTGAAAGCAATGTCATTGAGCCAGGAAGGAATGAAAGAAGATAAATCCCAAGAAAGCACAAAGAAGCCCCTGATCACAGTACAAGGCGCCAGAAGGTATGTTGATTCAAGTCAGGATAAACCTAAGTTGACGGTGGTGGGAGCTCTGAGTCAGCCCATCTTGACGGTGAAAGGAGCACTGGTAGCGCCTATTGTCCTCAAACCGGTGACCCAACCTCCGATAGTTGATACGAAAAGAATTCCCTGGAATTATGGGTGGACCATGATGACCTATCATGGGAAAGAAGTAGTGGAAGATGTAGATGAGGTAGGGGGTTTGACTAGGTCAGGAAGATGTTTCGTGCCTGAAAGCTTAAGAAAGTTCAAGCCAACGGTGAGTGGACCGTCATCTATAAAAAAGCCTATCACCGAAGAAGAAGCCGAAGAATTTTTGAAAAAGATGAAATTGCCAGAGTATTCAATATTAGACCAGCTGAAGAAAACCCTTGCTCAAATTTCCCTTTTATCTTTGTTGTTGCACTCCAAGGAGCATCGTGATGTTTTACTGAAGGTATTAAATGAAGCATATGTTCCAAGGGAGATTACAATCAACCAGCTTGAGAAAATGGTTGGAAAAATCTTTGAGGTCAATTGGATCAGCTTTGTTGATGATTAATTTCCTGTTGAAGGTACAGGGCATAATCGGGGCCTTTACATTACAGTAAAGTTTGAAGATTTCTACGTCACTCATGTCATGATTGATGGAGGTTCAGGCGCGAATATTTGCCCTATCTCTACTTTGCAAAAGTTGAATATTGGTGCTGACAGGATCAAGCCCAACAATGTATGTGTCAGGGCTTTCGATGGTGCAAAATCAAATTCCATTGGCGAAATAGAACTAGTGTTGACCATAGGACCTGTTGAGTTCACCATAGAGTTTCAAGTATTGAATGTAGAATCCTCTTACAATATGTTGTTGGGAAGGCCGTGGATCCACAAGGCCAAGACGGTTGCATCTACGCTGCACCAGATGATTAAGTTTGAGCATGACAGGCAAGAAGTAGTTATTCATGGTGAAGGAGATTTGTCAGCCTATGAAGATTCTCCCTTGTCTCTTATATAAGCAAATAACGTAGAGGAGACATTCGTCTATCAAATTTTTGATACAATTCCAGTGAATCGTATCCTTGAATGACAGGCTATACCGGGACCGCAATTGTCTTCTGCTTCTATCATGATGGTGAGTGAACTTTGGAAATACGGATTTGAGCCAGAAAAGGGTTTGGGAGCGTCTCTGCATGGTATAGTTCGTCCCATATGTCTGAGTGAGAACGTGGGCACGTTTGGTCTGGGATTTGAGCCTACAGCTGAAGATCTGAAGAAAGCCAAGGGAAGGAAAAAGGAAATATGGTCACTCCCTCGCCTAATGCCACTACTCAGTGAATCATTTGTTAAGAGCGGTGTCACGAAGCATATGGAATTTGAGGTTGAATTGGTTGATGACTTCCAGAACCTTTGTATGGAAGTTGTTATGGTCAAAGAAGGAGAAGGTACCAGTATGGCAGACGTGCAATTCATAGGTCCAGCTGTTCGGCTCAATAATTGGGAAGTCACTCCTCTCCCCGTCAGGAGGGAGTTTTGGTAGTTTATTTTGTTTTTCTTTCTGTTTATCCGAGTTATTTCAAGGTTGTAATTCGGATTTTAGTTTGTTTATGTTATGTTGGCATCTATGTTTAAACCCTTCTATCTTTTTATTTAATGAAATGCAATGTCCCTTTTGTTTTGTGTGTAATAGATTTTGTTTTTCCTTTCTTACACAGTTCTCTTTATGCTGATTCTAATGACATGACATGCATGCGGAATTTTCATCCTGATCATAAAATCCAAACTAATCAAGATGTAATGAACCGGGATGGGGAATATAATGAAGAAGGAGCACTAGAAGAAATAAGCAAAGAGTTGGAACAGTTTGAAGACTAACCGAATCCTAATTTGAATGAGACTGAGCCAATAAATCTAGGGGATCAAGAAGATGCTAGGGAAACTAAAATCAGTGTACATGATTTTCCACAGCTAAAAGAGGGAATGATTCAAACATTAATTGATTATAAGGATGTTTTTGCATGGTCTTATGATGATATACCCGGTTTAAGCATAAAATTAGTGGCTCACAATTTGCCAACTGATCCCGCGTTCCCCCCTGTCAAACAGAAGTTGAGGAAGTTTAAAACCGATGTGAGTATTAAAATCAAAGAGGAAATCATAAAACAACTTGAAGCCAAAGTAATTCGAGTGTCTCGTTATCCTATATGGTTATCCAATGTTGTTCCCGTACCAAAGAAAGATGGCAAAATTCGAGTGTGTGTTGATTATCGTGATTTGAACAGAACAAGTCCGAAAGATGATTTTCCACTGCCCAACATTCACATTTTGTTAGACAACTGTGCTAAACACGAGGTTTCCTCTTTTGTGGATTGCTATGCCGGATATCACCAAATCATTATGGATGATGACGACGCAGAGAAGACATCTTTTATCACACCATGGGGAACTTATTGTTATCGAGTGATGCCGTTCGGTTTGAAGAATGCTGGAGAAACATACATGAGAGCCATGACCACTATGTTTCATGATATGATGCATAAAGAGATTGAGGTCTACGTGGATGATGTGATTATTAAGTCAAAAAGTCAGGCCGACCATGTTAAAGATTTAAGAAAGTTCTTTGAAAGGCTTCGCAGGTATAATCTCAAACTAAACCCGGCAAAATGTGTATTTGGAGTTCCATCTGTTGGGGTTTGTAGTCAGCCGTCAGGGAATCGAATTGGATCCCTCAAAAATCAAAGCCATTCAGGATTTGCCCCCGCCCAAGAATAGAACGGAGGTGATGAGTTTGCTTGGTAGACTGAACTACATTAGCAGGTTTATTGCTCAACTCACAACCACTTGTGAGCCCATATTCAAGTTGTTGAAAAAGAGTGTTGCGGTAAAATGGACTGAAGAATGTCAGGAAGCGTTCGATCGAATCAAAAGATATTTGTCAAATCCGCCCGTGTTGGTACCCCCGGAGCCTGGTAGGCCTTTGATCTTATATTTATCAGTCATGGATAATTCTTTCGGTTGTGTCCTGCGTCAATATGACGTCACAGGCAAAAAGGAGCAAGCTATTTATTATCTTAGCAAGAAGTTCACCATATATGAAGCCAGGTATACTCTTTTTGAAAGGACATGTTGTTCCCTAACTTGGGTAGCACAGAAGCTGAAGCATTATCTCTCATCCTATACTACTTATCTCATCTCCCGCATGGATCCTTTGAAGTATATCTTTCAGAAGCCTATGCCGACAGGTCGATTGGCAAAGTGGAAAATATTGCTTATCGAGTTCGACATTGTATATGTGACTCGAACCGCCATGAAAGCCCAAGCCTTGGCAGATCATCTTGCTGAGAATCCCATCGATGAAGAGTATGAGCCATTAAAGACATATTTTCCTAACGAAGAAATGTCGTATGTCGATGAAGTCATTATAGATGTTGATCCAGGTTGGAAGTTGTTCTTCGATGGAGCTGTCAATATGAAAGGATTCGAAATAGGTGCGGTTCTTATCTCTGAATCAGGACAACATTTCCCGGTAACAGCACAACTTCGATTCTACTATACTAAGAATATGGTAGAGTATGAAGCCTGCATTCTTGGTTTGAGGTTAGCTGTTGATATGGGAGTCCAAGAATTATTGGTGTTGGGAGATTCGGATTTGATCGTCCATCAAATTCAAGGCGATTGGGAGACGCGAGATTTGAAGCTCATCCCGTATCGACAATGCTTGCAGGATTTATGTCAACGGTTCGTGTTAATAAAATTTAGGCATATTCCAAGAATTCATAATGAAATTGTTGATGCTTTAGCCACTCTGTCTTCAATGCTCCAACATCCTGACAAAGCCTATATCGATCCAGTACATATATAGAGTCGTGATCAGCATGCTTACTGTAATGTTGTTGAAGAAGAGCTCGATGGAGAACCTTGGTTTTTGGATATCAAGCGGTACATTCAGTCAGGAAAATACCCAGCATATGCCACCAACGATCAAAAGAGGACTATTAGGCGTTTGGCTAGTGGATTTTTCTTAAGTGGGGGAATCTTGTATAAGAGGACCCCAGATCTGGGACTTTTAAGGTGTGTAGATACAAAAGAAGCCTCGACAATCATGGTTGAAATACACTCTGGAGTATATGGGTCGCATATGAACGGTCATGTCTTGTCAAAGAAGATTCTTCGAGTAGGTTATTACTGGCTTACTACTAAGAGGGATTCTATTTAATTTGTTCGAAAGTGTCATCAATGTCAGGTGCACGACGATCTGATACGTTCTCCTTCTGTTGAGTTGCATGCAATGGCCGCTCCATGGCCGTTCGTGGCTTGGGGAATGGATGTGATTGGACCGATTGAGCCGAAGGCATCAAATGGACATAGATTCATTTTGGTAGCCATTGACTACTTCACAAAGTGGGTGGAAGCAGTAACTTTCAAGTCAGTGACAAAGAAGGTTGTGGTAGATTTTGTTCATGCCAATATTATTTGTAGATTTGGAATTCCTAAGATGATCATTACAGACAATGCTGGCAATCTCAATAGTCATTTGATGCAAGAAGTGTGTCAACAGTTTAAAATCGCACATCAAAATTCTACTCCATATCGCCCAAAGGCCAATGGTGCTGTAGAAGCCGCCAATAAAAATATAAAAAAGATACTACAAAAAATGGTACAAGGTTCAAGACAGTGGCATGAAAAGTTGCCGTTTGCATTGCTAGGTTATCGCACCACTGTTCGCACTTCAACAGGGGCAACTCCATATTTATTAGTGTATGGGACAGAAGCAGTCATCCCTGCAGAAGTTGAAATTCCCTCTCTTTGAGTCATTGTAGAAGCAGAGATTGATGATGACGAATGGGTAAAAACCCAACTGGAACATTTGAGTTTGATCGAGGAAAAAAGGCTAACGTCCGTGTGTCATGGCCAGTTGTATCAGAGGAGGATGGCTCGTGCGTATAACAAAAAGGTCCGTCCCAGGAATTTTTAAGTTGGTCAGTTGGTATTAAGACGCATCCTTCCTCACCAGGTTGAAGCGAAAGACAAGTTCTCCCCTAACTGGCAAGGTCCCTTCGTTGTGAAGAAAGTGTTACCTAATGGAGCCTTATATTTGACAGATATTGAAGGCAAAATGGCAGAAATAGCTATCAATGCTGATGCGGTCAAAAGATACTATGTATGATATTTGGTCCTTTGTTTGATTTTATTGCATGTTTAGTACTTGCATTTTTGAAGATTGATATGATAAAGGCATTTTATTCTTCTATCCAAACATTGTGTCATCCTTTGTTTACCTGTTTGAGCCTCGTTTATTTTTCTTTCATATCCCTCTTTTAGAATCAAAATAGAGTCAAAGATAAATGTCAAGAAAATAAGAATAAAAGAAAGAGTTCGAAAATAAAAGAAAAAAAATCAAATCAAAATAAAGAACAAGATGATGGAACTACGTGCGACCTAATTCTCCTCTCTCGGGAGTGAGATACGTAGGCTGCCCTATTTCGGGCTCGGTCCAACCAAATAAACATTTAAGATTCACCCAGTCAACAAAAACTGGGGCATGAGTTAACATGTTGTTTGAGTCGATTCCAAAAGTTGTAAGTCCCACCCCCACTTCAAGTATCGTTTGAGCCCCTTACCATTTTTTCTAACCTTAACCAAAAGCCAAGTTACAACCAAAGAAAGTCCTTCAGATCATTTTTTGATAATGTTAAGGCTAAGCATGCAATGGATATGATGATGCATTGTGAGGTACCACGTGTCTCCCTCCACATAAGAAATCAGGAAAGAAATACAAAAATGAGAGAGTCTTATTGGTGAAAACCCCCGTGGGCATCATAAGGCGATGGTGAGTTGAGAGAAATGAAAATGAGAGAGTCTTATTGGTGAAAACCTTTGCAGGCACCATAAAACGATGGTGAGAAGAGAGAAATAAAAATGAGAGAGTCTTATTGGTGAAAACCCTCACGGCCACCGTAAGGCGATGGCGAGTTCAAGAGAAAAGTGAAAAGAAAGAGATTTGTTGGCAAAAGTCATTTAAAATGTCGACAATCGAATGTGACGAATGAGTCCAATGGATCTGAAGAAGCTGCTCAGCGGAAAAAGGTACGAATTCAACAACAAATAGGGAATTTGGATAGGAAGATCAGGTAGCTCAATCCAAAATACATGTCATACTCATTGGAGTTGGTTGTCGTATTCAGATAAGTTTTCTTTTTGAATCTGGGACATTGCCCTTTTCTTTCATTTACATATTCATGTTTTTTGTCTTTTTTATGTCATTTATCAAAATAAGAGTCACCATCATTTCTTTACATTTTAAGTCAAGTCTGTGTCAAAACAAGCGAGAAAGGATTTTAAAATTTACTATCAGTCTTTCCAATTATATGAGGAAAAGCTAAGGAACAACACATAAAAGAAATATGATCGTAATTCAACACGAAGCAAAGGAAGTCTATCAACGGTCAGGCTATTGGATTCGTAGAAGCATTCAGATTTGGAAAAGTGCACCTCAGGGGATGGTAAAATAGAAACCAATTGTTTGAGATAGAACTCATTTCCCTCAATCTGGATCCTGGTCAATGATTCGGCAAGACAAGGCAAGTGTTAGCAATTTGGAACAAAGATGAAAGGAACGAGTGCTGGGGCAGATACCTGAGAAGCCAAGAGCTGCAAGCCACCACTAAGTTTTTAACTGACAAATTTTTCTTTGATTGAAACAGGGGCAAATTCGTTTCATTTGATTCAGCTACCATTGAAAATGCATATCCATGGGAATTTACTTTATGTTCAGGACCCTCCTGAAAAATGGGATTTTACTTTCTGTTCAGGACCCTCCTGAAAAATGGGATTTTACTTTCTGTTCAGGACCCTCCTGAAAAATGGGATTTTACTTTCTGTTCAGGACCCTCCTGAAAAATGGGATTTTACTTTCTTCTCAGGAACCTCCTGAAAAATGGGATTTTACTTTCAGTGCAGGACCCTCCTGAAAAATGGGATTTTTACTTTCTAATCAGGACCCTCCTGAAGAATGAGATTTTACTTTATGTTCAGGACCCTACTGAAAAATGGGATTTTTCTTTATGTTCAGGACCCTCCTGGAAAATGAGAATTTACTTTCAATTCAGGACCCTCCTGTAAAATGAGAATTTACTTTATGTTCAGGACCCTCCTGAAAAATGGAATTTTACTTTCTGTTCAGGACCCTCCTGAAAAATGGAATTTTACTTTCAGTGCAGGACCCTCCTGAAGAATGGGATTTTTACTTTCTGTTCAGGACCCTCCTGAAGAATAGGAATTTACTTTCAGTTCAGGACCCTCCTGAAAAATGGGATTTCACTTTCTGTTCAGGACCCTCCTGAATAATGGGAATTTACTTTCAGTTCAGGACACTCCTGAAAAATGGGACTTTACTTACAATTCAGGACCCTCCTGAAAAATGGAAATTTACTTTCAATTCAGGACCCACCTGGAAAATGGGAATTTACTTTCAATTCAGGACCCTCCTGAAAAATGGGATTTTACTTCATGTTCAGGACCCTCCTGAAAAATGGGAATTTACTTTATGTTCAAGATCTTCTTGAAAAATGGGATTTTACTTCATGTTCAGGACCCTCCAGGAAAATGGGAATTTACTTTCAAATTCAGGACCCTCCTGGAAAATGGGAATTTACTTTCAATTCAGGACCCTCCAGAAAAATGGGATTTTACTTTCAGTATAGGACCCTCCTGGAAAATGAGAATTTTACTTTATATACGGGACCCTCCTGAAAAATGGGATTTACTTTCAATTCAGGACCCTCCTGAAAAATGGGAATTTACTTTCAATTCAGGACCCTCCAGAAAAATGGGATTTTACTTTATGTTCAGGACCCTCCTGAAAAATGGAATTTTACTTTCTGTTCAGGAGCCTCCTGAAAAATGGGATTTTACTTTCAATTCAGGACCCTCCTGAAAAATGGGATTTTACTTTATGTTCAGGACCCTCCTGAAAAATGGAATTTACATTCAATTCAGGACCCTCCTGGAAAATGGGAATATACTTTCAATTCAGGACCCTCCTGAAAAATGGGATTTTACTTTCAGTGCAAGACCCTCCTGAAGAATGGGATTTTTACTTTATTTTCAGGACCCTCCTGAAAAATGGAATTTTACTTTATGTTCAGGACCCTCCTGAAAAATGGAATTTTACTTCATGTTCAGGACCCTCCTGGAATATGGGAATTTACATTCAATTCAGGACCCTCCTGAAAAATGGGATTTTACTTTCAATTCAGGACCCTCCTGAAAAATGGGATTTTACTATCAGTTCAGGACCCTCCTGGAAAATGGGAATTTACTTTCAATTCAGGACCCTCCTGAAAAATGGGAATTTACTTTATGTTCAGGACTATCCTGAAAAATGGGATTTTACTTCATGTTCAGGACCCTCCTGAAAAATGAGATTTTACTTCATGTTCAGGACCCTCCTGGAAAATGGGAATTTACTTTCAATTTAGGACCCTCCTGGAAAATGGGAATTTACTTTCAATTCAGGACCCTCTTGAAAAATGGGATTTTACTTTCAGTTTAGGACCCTTCTGGAAAATGGGAATTTACTTTATGTTCAAGACCCTCCTGGAAAATGGGAATTTACTTTCAATCCAGGATCCTCCTGAAAAATGGGATTTTACTTTCAGTCCAGGACCTTTCTGAAAAATGGGATTTTACTTCATGTTCAGGACCCTCCTGGAAAATGTGAATTTACTTTCAGTTCAGGACCCTCCTGAAAAATGGGATTTTACTTTATGTTTAGGACCCTCCTGAAAAATGAGATTTTACTTTCTGTTCAGGACCCTCCTGAAAAATGGGATTTTACTTTATGTTCAGGACCTCCTGAAAAATAGGATTTTACTTTCTGTTCAGGACCCTCCTAAAAAATGGGATTTTACTTCATGTTCAGGACTCTCCTGGAAAATGGGAATTTACTTTCAATTCAGGACCCTCCTGAAAAATGGAATTTTACTTTCTGTTCAGGACCCTCCTGAAAAATGGGATTTTACTTTCAATTCAGGACCCTCCTGAAAAATGGGATTTTTCTTTATGTTCAGGACCCTCCTGAAAAATGGAAAGTACTTTCAATTCAGGATCCTCCTGGAAAATGGGAATTTACTTTCAATTCAGGACCCTCCTGAAAAATGGGATTTTACTTTCAGTGCAGGACCATCCTGAAGAATGGGATTTTTACTTTATTTTCAGGACCCTCCTGAAGAATGGGATTTTTACTTTATTTTCAGGACCCTCCTGAAAAATGGAATTTTACTTTATGTTCCGGACCCTCCTGAAAAATGGAATTTTACTTCATGTTCAGGACCCTCCTGGAATATGGGAATTTACTTTCAATTCAGGACCCTCCTGAAAAATGGGATTTTACTTTCAGTTCAGGACCCTCCTTGAAAATGGGAATTTACTTTCAATTCAGGACCCTCCTGAAAAAGGGGAATTTACTTTATGTTCAGGACCCTCCTGAAAAATGGGATTTTACTTCATGTTCAGGACCCTCCTGAAAAATGGAATTTTACTTCATGTTCAGGACCCTCCTGGAAAATGGGAATTTACTTTCAATTTAGGACCCTCCTGGAAAATGGGAATTTACTTTCAATTTAGGACCCTCCTGAAAAATGGGATTTTACTTTCAGTTTAGGACCCTCCTGGAAAATGGGAATTTACTTTATGTTCAGGACCCTCATGGAAAATGGGAATTTACTTTCAATCCAGAATCCTCCTGAAAAATGGGATTTTACTTTTAGTCCAGGACTCTTCTGAAAAATGGGATTTTACTTCATGTTCAGGACACTCCTGGAAAATGGGAATTTACTTTCAGTTCAGGACCCTCCTGAAAAATGGGATTTTACTTTATGTTTAGGACCCTCCTGAAAAATCGAATTTTACTTTCTGTTCAGGACCCTCCTAAAAAATGGGATTTTACTTTCTGTTCAAGTCCCTCCTGAAAAATGGAATTTTACTTTCTGTTCAGGACCCTCCTGAAAAATGGAATTTTACTTTCAGTGCAGGACCCTCCTGAAGAATGGGATTTTTACTTTCTGTTCAGGACCCTCCTGAAGAATGGGAATTTACTTTCAGTTCAGGACCCTCCTGAAAAATGGGATTTTACTTTCTGTTCAGGACCCTCCTGAAGAATGGGAATTTACTTTCAGTTCAGGACCCTCCTGAAAAATGGGACTTTAATTTCAATTCAGGACCCTCCTGAAAAATGGAAATTTACTTTCAATTCAGGACCCTCCTGGAAAATGGGAATTTACTTTCAATTCAGGACCCTCCTGAAAAATGGGATTTTACTTCATGTTCAGGACCCTCCTGAAAAATGAGAATTTACTTTATGTTCAGGATCTTCTTGAAAAATGGGATTTTACTTCCTGTTCAGGACCCTCCAGGAAAATGGGAATTTACTTTCAAATTCAGGACCCTCCTGTAAATTGGGAATTTACTTTCAATTCAGGACCCTCCTGAAAAATGGGATTTTACTTTCAGTTCAGGACCCTCCTGGAAAATGAGAATTTTACTTTATGTACAGGACCCTCCTGAAAAATGAGATTTACTTTCAATTCAGGACCCTCCTGAAAAATGGGAATTTACTTTCAATTCAGGACCCTCCAGAAAAATGGGATTTTACTTTATGTTCAGGACCCTCCTGAAAAATGGAATTTTACTTTCTGTTCTGGACCCTCCTGAAAAATGGGATTTTACTTTCAATTCAGGACCCTCCTGAAAAATGGGATTTTACTTTATGTTCAGGACCCTCCTGAAAAATGGAATTTACTTTCAATTCAGGACCCTCCTGGAAAATGGGATTTTACTTTATGTTCAGGACCCTCCTGAAAAATGGGATGTTACTTTCTGTTCAGGACCCTCCTGAAAAATGAGATTTTACTTTATGCGCAGGACCCTCCTGAAAAATGGGATTTTACTTTCTGCTCAGGACCCCCCTGGAAAATGGGACAACGCTTTCAAAAGTGAAATACTATTTTACTATAATTTTTGTTTGGAATAATTTTTGTTCTAGTTTTAATGTTGGGTTTCAGGAGCCCGCCTGAAGAACAAGGTGATGAAATAACAAGTCAGGAGCCCGCATGGAGAATAGGGTGAAGAAACGAAAAGTCAAGCAACAAAGCGAAGAATGGAAAGTCAAGCAACAAGTTGGAAAAAATTGCAAGTCAGGAGCCCGCCTGAAGAATAGGGTGATAAAAGTCGAGTCAAGAGCCAGCAGAGGCTGTTAGATAAGATTTAGTAATTTCGTTTATATTTTAACTTGTAATTTTCATTTTTGATGTAATGACAGAGCCGCGGACCGGAACCTCGACGGAGCCTCACTCGACTCTCCAACTAGGTATAGCCCACTTCTCTTCCAATCCTTTGAAATATCCGTGACTTGATTCTTTCATAACTTGGGTAGGAAGGATGTCCTAAGTCAAGACCCGGTTGTTCTTCTTCCTTCTGTTTCTTTCTTTGAATAATGGTCGGGTCAAAATTTGGTCTCGCTGTCTACTTCTTTGTCTGAAAATATTTCGTGTTTACATTCAAAGGGGGCATGATGTAGATACCTAATTTTGTCCCTTCCGAAGTCTAATTTTATTCATTTTTAGTTCACCTTACCATGTGTCCAACCCCATATAATTATATCCCACAAAAATACAAAAATAAATAAAAAAAATACGTCTAACTAATTTATCTTATCCTAACAACCTACCCAATCAAAAGCTTCCACCTACCCTAACTACCCATATGATCCCCCCCTCCTTTTTCTTATCTACAAAGAAAGAATATATGGGGGACCCACCAAAATTCCCACATCATAACAAATCCATGCCTATTATAAAAGAAAAATTCTAAGAGGAAAAGAGGTTGATTCTTTGATCATCATCTTCTCCACAATAACAAGAATCACCAAATAATCTTCCTCACAAGAACAAGAACAAGAACAACAACGAAAAACAAAAAGTAACCGGTGAACAGTAACCGGTGAACAGTAACCAGTGAACAGTACCAGTGAATAGTGACCGGCGAACAGTGACCGGTGAACAGTACCGGTGAACAGTGACGACGTGAAAAGTGACGGTGAACGGGTCATTATTTGTCGAGTTGAATTGTTGGTGTTAAGGTTCGGCTCGAGGTTTCCGGGTGTAGACTCTCTTTATTCGAATAACATTGAGTTTGAAAGCTTCAAATTTAAGGTCCAACTCTATCTCTTCTAATTTTACTTTACTATACGTGTTTGATTTGCCTGATGTGTGGTTGAATTTTGGTGACATTAATTTGGTGTTCGATTTCATTGAATAGATGGTTGTGGATTGTTGAGATGACTGTCTTGAATCGTTGGAATTTGGTATAAAAAATGGAATGTGAGGTTGGATGGTAGGAATTGATAAAGAATGAATATTGTTTTGATTTATTGTCGTTGGTTATTTTGAAGCAAATACGAGTGTTTGATTGGGTAGTATCATGATGCGCCGATTGGTTTAGGCAAACGTAGTTTGGGTAGGCAAAGTTTATAATTTGTGATTTTATTGAACGTTTGAAATATTGTTTGAATGATTGAAATTTGGGTGAATGATTTGGTTTTCTCGTATTGAAAAAATGTATTTATTTAGCCGGGGAATGCCCCGAGATCACTTGTATTTATTCACCGGGGAATGCCCCGAGATCACTTATATTTATTCACCGGGGAATGCCCCGACGTATCATGTTGGCGAAAAATGATCGTGATGAAGGCCCGCGGCGTCGGGTAAGGCATTGGAGCTTAATCTAGAATTAGTTTAGACTAGGATTTATATTTTCGTATTTCTCTATTTTTGGACTGTATAATTGGACTGGACTTTATATTTTTGGATTGTTTTGTTTTGTTTATTGTTTGATTATTTGGCGTGCTTTTGTGAGGTTTGTACATTTCGTGATGCCAAAATAGTTGATACGCTCTACCAAGCGACCGTGGTTGAACCACGGGATCGAGGGGTGCCTAACACCTTCCCCTCGGTCAACAGAATTCCTTAGCCGGAGTCTCTGTTCGCAAACTAGTTTAAAGAGTCAAATGGTTTTGAAAAGGATTTTTCAATGGTGACTTGGCACACCAGATTATGCCAAGTGGCGACTCTGAATAAAAAATGTAAATAATCCTTTTTTTTGGAAACAAATTTTCATTTTTGTCACTTAAATAATAAAACCCTTTCGAACCTTAAAATACATATCTTTTTTGGAATCGAAAAAAGGGGTGTGACAAACACTGTCCTTAATAATTAACAGATCAACATTATATAGCTAATGAAAATGTCCAAATTAATCCTTATGGCTCGAAATTTCTCCTTAAATACTAATGCAACATCACCCAAAAATGGCTACTCAATTTTCATGGCAAAATGAAAGACAAATGTTATCACTTTCGTTTCAATTTGTTTATCTTATTTTTCTTTATAATCTGCTTAAAAAGAAATATCTTTTTTGCTTTTTGGTGACTCTTTTAGTTCCAACTTTTCTTATGACATGTTTAAGATTGCAAGATTAAAGAGAAATTTGATACATTTTATATATCTTTGATTAGTTTAAGAGTACAAGATTCAAAAGTCATTTTTACTTTTATAAACTCTATACCCTATCAAAATCAGGCAACAAACTTTCATATATATATATATATCCGAATCAACTTGCATGCATGAAGTAATATATATTATATACGATAGAATAGTTGTTGGACCAGAGCCCTAGTTATCGATTGAGGGAAATTAAACCTTCCAGACTCCAGTGAGTGATCATGTTACTATCTAAAAATTTAAATTGTTAAAAAGTAGATATTGATTTATTTAATTTTATGAATACGATCTAATTTATGAACCTAATTTGCTTTAGATAATTTCTTGTAACTTTATAACATACCCGAGTTAGATCAAAGAAAGTTTCAAGAAGTTTCTATTTCAGCTTTATAAACAATCCTTTCTCCGAATACGAATTTATTCGATCTTATTAATAAAAAAATATGAAGATTCTTTACGAAGGAACTACATATGAGGATTGAACCTGATAATTTGACCAAAAACTAATAAATCTAATAGCAATTAACTATAATATAGTGTAAAAGTATTCAAAGGTTTAACAATCTTCACATAAATATACAATTATATAAGGAGAGAAATGTTTTGGATATTACAAGAAATGTTAATGGAGTTCCAATCCAATATTTTGTGATGATGAGTAAATATTTATAATATTAAGTCCATTTAACAAAGAAAAAAAGAACAATTAGAATAGAAAAATAGGCAAATCAAATTTAATGGTAACCCAATGCTTTGAAAAAGGTATAAATAGGTAGCCAATTTTGTTATTTGTAAGAGTTGACTGACCATAATTTTGTTTTAAGGAAATAAAAGTCATATTTTAATTAAATGTTGTATAATTCTGTTGTTAATAGTGAGTCAATTTTAAATCTCAATAATGTTAACAAAGAATTTGATTAAGGAGGATGTTTTTGAGTCATTTTTAATATGTTAAAGACATTTTATGATCTAACAGGTAGAACCGAAGAAGGAGGGACCAATTTTATTCTTTTTCTTTTACCTCTTTGGGAGTTTCCACTTTTGTTGTTGCTGTTGTTGTAATGGTTAAGGACATTTTGACCATTTTTTGAAAAATAAAAACCTCAAAAAAATACATATTGTTGAAATTCAAACCAAGATTGTGTCTTTGACTAAATTAACTCATATATATATATATATATACTAGTATATGGGAACATGCATTGCACGTTTGTTCCTTACTATATAAAATTTGTACTTTACTAAATCAAATTTGTACATGATTCATAAATCAAAAAACATTTAACCTTCTACCCCTAATCCGTGACATAAATTTCTTAAAATAGATCTACCACGGACATGTAATAATATTAGAAGTAAATTGCACGTAAAAGCTATAAATTATGATATTATTCATAAATAAATAAAAATATAACCTTGTACCCTAATTTGTAACTTCCATACCCTTTTATGTAATGCATTTATATAGAAAATAATCACAAACTTTTTTAAGTAAATATACTACGGGCATACAATAATTTTAGATCTAAATTGTACATAAAAACTACGAAATTATAAAAACATGATTCATATATTAAAAAAAAAATTAACCTTCTACCATAATTTATAATTTCATACCCTCCTATATAATACACTTGTATTAAATAATATACAACATAAATTTCTAAAAAATAAATATACTACAGACGCAATAATATTAGAACTGTATTGCTCATAAAAATTTTGACATTATAAGATAAACATTATTCATTAATCAGAAAGAATTTAACCTTTCCACTCAAAGTGGCACAATTTTATGCACAAGTATATTGCATACAGACAATTGATCTTACTTACACACAATTTGATCACAAAAAAATTTGGATTAAATAATAAAAGATGCATCATGTAGGAGACCAAGTCAACATGGGAATCAAAAACTTTTCCAACATTTTATAACTCAAATAAGGAAAAATATTAATTCTCCATATTTATTTGATTTTGAAGTCCTAATTTAATTACTATTTTTAAGTATTAAGAAAAGTGAAAAGACGATTCTATCTATTACGAAACAGTTTAATAAAGGGCAAAAAGTTTAAATAACATTTGTAAGGTCCTTCACACTTTTAATATATTATAGATGTAGATTATAGATATAGATATAGATATAGATATAGATATAGATAGATATAAATATAGATTATAGATTATAGATTATAGATTATATATATATATATATGTGTGTGTGTATGTATTGTATATAAACCAGAACCCCCCTCTCTCCCCTTTCATTTTCAATACTTTAGTTTATCCCAAGTATGACTCTCTCCTTCATCAACATCTTTTTCTTGTCGTTATTGATCGCTCCCCTTGACCTTTCATTGGCGAAAAAGTGCTTTCTTTCAGAAAAGTATGAGGTCCATATTATCAACAAACTTCCTATTAATACCCCACAATTGCTAGTTCATTGTGCCTCGAAGAACGATGAACTTATAAATGGTTATCTTGCCATAGATGAAGACTATAATTGGTCGTTTTGCGAGAGATTTTTTTATAAAACTTTATACTTTTGTCACTTTTGGTGGGGTTCATTGAATAAGACTATTACTGTGTTTGACGATCCATGGTATTGTATCCATCATGGACAATTCAAAAATTATCTGAATTACTGTAAATGGGAGGTAAGGTCAGATGGTTTTTATTTGGAACAATACAATACTACTGATGGAAATAGAACATATTTTATGGAACACGATAATGACTGGTCTTAAGGAATATATGTTTCATCAATGGTTTGATTTCTTGTTTATGTAATAATGATGAATTTAAGTATGACTTTCTTTTTTATCCATGTCTATTTATTTTTATTCTCAACTTCTTTTGTCTTTCAGAACAATGACCTATCACCCTAACTAAAAGTGGCAGCAATTAGTTTTATGGGATTCAACAAGTTTAATTTTGTAGTCTTCTATAAATTTTAGTTTTACCACTTCATTTTCAGGTAATACTCGAATAGATGAAATTGAAAAAAGTACTTCAAAATCATTTTTCTTTAAAATTATTTTTTGTGATATCGATCTACTTGTGAATTTACTGATTCAATAATAGAAAAGCAACGTTCTTGAATGCTACTTGTTTTGTCGTTTAGTCGAATTTCAAAGCGAATTTCAAATAAGATGAAGGTTAGAATTGGGGCTTTTGATCACAGAAATGTCTTTAAATTGGACTAACTAAAACAAATTCTTGAGCAAATTGGTACTCTTTCAATGAGAATGTAGCACTATTGTAAGATCTAAGACCAAATCTTGCAAAAACCAAGGTAAGAATTGAACTATTGAAGTGCAAAATTGCAGTTGAAAAGTATAAATAAATATGATGGAAATATTTCATCAAAGAGCATGTGTGGTCAAGTGGTAAATTTATTTAATGTCATAGTAAACATCTGAATTTAATGTCACAGTAAATATATAGTAATTGAAATTTAAATTAAACTTGGAGAATCAAGGTGAATGTTGAGACTAACATGGAAAATGTCAACAAGGAGAAAGCAAATGATAGTGGTTTTACCGAAAGTTAAGAATAGAAGAAACAAAAAAAGAGTCAAGGGTTTATTAGAAACAATCTCTTTATCACTACGGAGGTAGTAGTACGTTCTGCATATATTCTACCCTCTCTAAACTCCACTTTATGGAATTACACTAGTCTGTTGTACATTCCGTGTTGAAACAAAAACATTAGAGGTATTCAAAGTCTTAATAATTTTCACAACAACATAAAGAGAGAACAAAATTAAGGCAAAACACATTTAATGGTAATTCAATGCTTTTGAAAAGTTACTACTACTTGTCCACTATAATAAAAATAAATGTCAAATAATACTTATTCAATTTGAAAAATAAATCTATAATTTATCATTTTCTACCCATTTTTTCTTTGCTATTAAATACTATTCATCCAAAATATATTTCTCAAAGCATTAAATTTATTATATTCAAAAAATGATATAATAAATAATAATATTATTATTAATAATTTTTAATCTATCTGTCAAGTCAATAATTCACAAATATTATTGGAACAAGAAAGTACTACAAATAGTTGTTTGCAATTCCAATCAAAATTTTGTACAAGTTGACTAAATTCATTCTTTTTCTATATAAAGCTGTACAACTCCCAAGATTTTGTAAGAATTTGACTAAACTCATTTTTTTTTCTTGTATAAAACTCCATAACCCCCAATTCACATGGTAAAATCCTTAATTATTTAATTCTCAGAATGACTCTCTCCATGATCAAAATTTTCTTAATACTACTATTATTAACAATTCTGCTTGACCTTCCAACATCAAAATCATGTTTTCTTACTCGAAAGTATCACGTACATGTTATCAACAAACTTCCTTCTAATTCGTCTAATCTTAAAATTCATTGTGCTGCTGGTGATGACGAGCGGGGAAACCATTATCTTGCGGCTAATCAAGAATTTGATTGGTCATTTTGTCAAGGATTTGCATGGACAACGTTATACTTTTGTCACTTTTGATGGAATTCAAAGGATAAAGTGTTTGATGTGTCTAATGATCCAGTACATTGTGTTAATGATGGAAAACTTCCGAAGCTTACAACACAATGTGCGTGGGTGGTGAAGTCAGATGGTTTTTATTTGGGAACTTATATAGGCCCCGGAAAAGTTGAAGATATGTATCGTTATGCTCAATGGTAATATTGTTTATGTATACTATTATAGTAGCTACAGGCAAAACTTTATGAAAAATATTTGTGGACAATCTGATAAAACGATGACTAATGTATCGACCTAGCTTCGAAATCTGTGGGGGAGTGAAGAAAATTAATTATATTTATAGCATGTCTTTATTTCTTACATCTTTTTTTTCTTGGTCATACTTCCTCTGCTTCGTTTTAGTTGGGCTTTCTCTAAAGATGATATTTATTTCAATTTAATTGTCCCTTTAATGAAATTAAGAGAATATTATTCTGCTGTTCCAATACAATTTTGAAATGGAGGGATTATATATATATTGTTGGTCAAGTTAATTCTATATTATCCCGAAAGATCAAAAGTCTAGGATTATTTAATGATCTCAACTGAAGTACAAATTGTTGGACTTCAAGTCAAAATTTTGTGGAACTAATCACTAAACTAAAGTAACTTTTTTTTTCTTTATAAAATTGCAGTAACTCCCCTTACCTTTGCAGTACTCATTTTCTCAATATGGTGGAGTTCTTGATCACCATTTTTTTCTAGTTACTTATCACTCCCCTTCACTTTTCAATAGCAAAACATTGTGAATTTACCTCAAATCATACGGTACATGTTATCAACAAACTACCTTCTCATTCTCAGAAATTGCAAATTCATTGCGCATCAAAGAACGATGACCTCGGATATCATAATCTGACTACAAATCAAAACTTTATTTGGTCGTTTTGCGAGTCAATTCTCTATAGAACTATATTCTTTTGTCACTTTTGGTGGGGTTCAAAGGAGAAAGCATTTGATGTGTTTAACGAGTCAAATATACAAGCTTGAATTCTGGTTATTCCAGTCGCCATCTGTCACACCCCTATTTTTACCGTCCCAACCCCTCTAAGGAGTTGGTTTTAGAGAAAAATACGTTTTTCCAAATAAAGTGACGTTTTGAATAGGGATTATTTATTTTACAGAGTCGCCACTTGAAATTGAGTTTGGGTGTTCCAAGTCACCTTACTAAATCCCTATTCAAAAGGAAATGACTCTTAATTTTTGATCTGCGTATTAGAAATCCAGATAAGGAATTCTGTTGACCGAGGGGAAGGTGTTAGGCACCCTCGAGTCCTGTGGTTCTAGCACGGTCGCTTTAATGACTTACGTCTGGCTTAAATTAATCTCTTAGATATATAATATTTGTTAGCCTAAAAGTGATTTCTGTCCTATTTTTATTTATTGAGAATTTATTAAAAACTGCCTTCATGCGTGGCTTACCGATAGTAGTACTTTTCGACTTTACCACGAGTTTTGATATATTTCTCGTGCCTGAGGCATTTATGAGTCGTCTCCATTTTCCTAGTCTAAATAAGCACCTAATAGGTTTAAAGTCTACCCAACCCAATTCAATCGGCTTCAAATGGTAGATTAATTTAATTATAACGAATGATCGGTAGTAGGGCTTTCCAACTTCATCGTTAATTTTCACTTGTATATTAAAATCTTAATTTTCTAAAGATCAAGAACGTAAATCATTCTTTTTTCAGGTTCGCTCCCTTACAAATGAGTTTTTTCTCTCTTTTATTTTGACAACATGATAGGTCTTGAATAAATTCGTAACCTTTTCACACTAATTAAGCCTTAAAAAATTGTTTTGGCCCGTTATATAGACTCCCCCAAATCATCTTGAAATAATCAATTAGATATTCAATAACAGATACCATAAGCAATTTATGAAATAAAAAAGAATTCTCTAATTACATCTTTTCAAAGTATTGTTTAATTACTTTAAACTAGACCTATGAGCCCCACTTAAGAGATCATTATTAAAGAAATCACTAGTTAAAAAAATTGAACATAGATCATGAAACATTGTTATTTGGATCAATTTGCTTTCAAGGATTTCAGCTAAGATTATAAGTGCTTATTTAACATAATATAACTAACTTTGATAGCAAAAATGGAATTACAATAACTCAAAGACAAGGCCAACTTGCTCCTAATATCAACGAGTAAAATAAGTAAAGAAAAGAAACAAAAGAACTTAAAGTAACCCAAGAAAATTAAAAACCCAAACTGACGGTTTATTAATTTGAGACATTTGGTTAGTGAGTATTTCGAATCAATTTTAAACCATAAGAAAAAAATAGAACAATTTACATGGACTGAATAGTGTATGACGCCATTTAAACACCTTTATTCATGCTTTAATTATAATAGTATGATAAAAACTCGCATGACAAAATTAACCGATTTTAGAAAGCAAGAACACTGTCACCAAAACCTCAAAATAGAGATCTGAACTCAACTTCCAACTCCTTTTTATATCTAATTTCAAAATGATATTACATATTTCTTTTGCGGGATGGCATTGTTAGTGAAAATAGAAATGAATACCACAACGCAAAACAATTAACATGCTAAGTCGATTACAAAATGCTGCAATTGTTCAGGAAAAATACGCACAGGAAATAAACTTTGCCATTTACATGCATTTTTAATAACTTAGCATTGTCTAACTAAAACTAACCTCATGCTTTTATTTATATTTTATCACTACTGTACTGATTTCAACTTCTTCCCTGGTTCGTTTGTATTACTTTTTCTTTCGACGAACTCTCAATCCATGTTTCGGCGTGTGCCTGGCTATGATGGCACGAGTGATAACTCCGTTACTGTGAATAGTTTGAATGATGAATGATCAGCAGGCTTCACTTAGAAGTTACATTATTCTCTTCATGTGTGAATAATGAGATCTGTTGGAGCTCCATATTGAAGTCCACATGTAATATTTCTACTATTTTATCACTTGCTTAGTCAGTTTGTCTTCATGCATCTTTACTCTTAATTCATGGAAGAAAATGTTTATTGGTCTCATGGCAAGTTTGGCTGGAACTGATGTTCAGGTTGAGTTTTCACTTTGAACTTCAGATATCGGAGGATTCCTGCGGTAGGAATCTAAATGCTATCGAAAGTGTTATGAAATACTTCCTAAAGTATGTGGTTGCAGGTACTGTTGTCTTCAAGTGGATCATTGAGAAGGAGAACAACGTCAAGCAGCCAGGAGAGAGAGAGAGAGAGAGAGAGATCAAGGGCCGCTGACAGGTAGTTTAGTACCTGGATCAGCTATCGGCTGGCTGGTTTTGTTATTGCAGGCAAGAAAGAAAGATCTGTCTGCAGTTGGGTTGAGATGCCTCTCTCTAATCCTGTTGGTACATCTATAGCAAGGTGCCCACCTATTATTGTCGAGTGGGAAATCTGGAAGGCAAGATGAACTGTCAAATAAGTGAAGGTGAAGCCAAATGTGAATAGGGCATGGAACTTGATATCAGTCTCCATGTCTCAGCTGGTGAAGCATCGATGATATCAGAAAGTCAACCTGGAGCTGAAATGGGATATAGCTTAGTTGTTGTAATGACGAAGAACATCCGGTTCAAGAATAAACCTTGTCCTGAAGTTGTGAAATCGAATTCTCATGGAAGTTGGTAGGGGGAAGGTTGTGCAATGAGGATTTACGTTGTTTGCCTAATTTTTGCCTGTTCTTGTTCCCAGGTACAGGTAACTGGGCAGAGGCTAGTGCTATATCCCATCGTTGTTTTTGCCTGTTCTTGTTTAAATTTTTCTGAACCGATTATAGATTTAACCAAAATGAAAACTAAAAGAAAAAGAAAGAAAAAACGGAATCATCATTGGAACACAAACATCACATGTTCATTTAACACATTATTATGCCACAATAGAAGATTTGAGGGTTACCTCTTTTGAAAATAATTTCTAACAACAACAAGAAGAAGCCTCGAACTTAAACCGTGAACAAAACTTAAAGTCTTTTGATGTGAGGAATTTTTGGTTGTTATTTTCCCTTTGTTGTCTGTCAATGTTCTCCAAGTTTATTTCTTCTTTGTTTTCTCCTGTGTTGTTTAATGTCCTCCCCCTCTAAGTGTTTGTGTTGTTGGTTTATATAATACTTAATAGTGTGTTGTGTGAGTTGTGAAAGTGAGAGAATTATGGGATGTGGGGAAAGAATGGGACGTGGGGAAGGTTAGGGGAGTGGTGTTTAGGGAGTGGTTTTGAGGGAGTGGGTATGCGGGGGAGTAGTTTAGGATTTCTTTTTTTTTATTATTATTATTATTTTAAAATTAATGTTTTAAATAAAAATAAAAAAAAATTAAAATTAAAATAAAACTTATCTAAAACCAATAAAATATAAGTTTAATAATTAGTCTTAAAACATGATTACGGAGTATTAATATCACTAGATTATTTATTAAAAGATAAAAGAAGAAAACAAATATAGTTTAGAAAATTTTCTTTTTCCTAAAAATAAATAAATAAATAAGAAATAAAAAACTTATTTAAAAATGTGACTTTATTTTTGTAGTTTTCAAAATTTTAAAAGCAATCTTGTAAAAATAAGATAAAAATTAAATATATATATTTAACACTAAATGACGTAAAACATTTAGTTTGGTCAAAAATTAAGTGTTTACAATAAGTCTATGACTTTCTGATTTGGTGAAGTTCAAAAAAAAAATCAAAAATTAATGAATGAAATTAATAAGTTCAATTAATGTTTGAAAACTTACAGTGGTAAACTCTAAGTATGATTGCTTGATTTTAGGCGTGAAAAAAAGGATTGAATAATGGATGATAAACTGATTTGTAATGGGAGAGAACAAGAGAGAGGAAAAGACGGTCTTGTTTAAATGTATAATATTAAGGAGAGAGAAATTACCAAGTAAGAGAATTTTTGTAATTATTTTAAATTTTTGTAAATTCTTTACCAATTTGGGATTTAATGTAATTATGTAACTTTAACTTGTGAGATGACGAGGACCTTGGAGACCATTATCTTGCTGCTTATCAAGAATTTGATTAGTCATTTCGTCAAAGATTTGCATGGACAACATTATTTTTTTTAATCATTTTTGGTGGGATTCAAAGAATAAAGTCTTTGATGTGTATAATGATCCACTACATTGTGCTAATAAATGATGGAAATACTTCCAAAGCTTACAACAAATGTGCATGGATGGTCAAGTCAGATGATTTTTATTCGGAAACTTATATTGGCTCCGAAAAAATTGAAGACAAGTTACAGGTAAGTGTCTATGAAAAATATTTATTATCATGTTTTAATATGCAGTTGAAAGTTTGGGTCAAGACAAGTTAATTATATATTATCCCTAAACGATGAACAGTCAAGAAATATTTAATGATTTCAGATTAAAATACAAATTGTTGTAGGCCAAGTAAAAATTTTAAGGATCTTATTATAGAATTAAATTAATTTTTATTCTTTATAAAAATCAAGAAATCCCCTTACCTTTACAATACTTATCACTCCACTTGACCTTTCAATGGCAAAACATTGTGCATTTTCTTCAAGGTATACGGTACACATTATCAACAAACTTCGTTTTCATTCTCCAAACTTGAAAATTCATTGTGCGTCAAAGGATGATGACCTCGGATATCATACTCTTTCTATAAATCAAGATTTTAATTGGTTGTTTTGCGAGTCAATTTTCTCTAGAACTTTGTTCTTTTGTCACTTTTGGTGGGGTTAAAAAAAAAAGTTTTTGATGTGTTTAACGACGCACATACATGCGTAAAAGGTTCAGGAAATATAAATATTCTAACTGTTTGTAAATGGGAGGTGAGGTCAGATGGCTTTTATTTGAAAGAGTATAGTAGCAAAAATGACACATATTATATGTATCACTATTTGGAGTGGTCTTAGGAAATAGTTGTTTATATTATTTTGTTTAAGTAAAATTAGAAGTAAAAAAAATAAAACTGAATCTTACAATGGCTTTCTTATTATTTATTTATCTTTATTTTGTCATTCTTTATTTTATCATTAAGAACATTAGAATAACAATAGATTATAATAATGTAACTGACACATATTATATGTCATATTATATGTATGTTCATATATTTGGTTAAGTAAAATGAGAAGTAAAAAATTAAAAAGTGAAATTTAGAGTAGGTTTCTTAATTTCTTATTTATTCTGATTTTGTTTTTCTTTACTTTCTCCTATCTTTGAAAACGTTAGAATATCAGCAATATATTCAAAAAAAGTTGCAGATAAAACTTCATTTCTTTTGAGCTTGATGTATAATTGTGACTTCTCTAAAGAGTGCATGATTCTCTTTAATTAATTGTGGATCCCCAGTCCCTAATATTTCCACAAACTAGCGAAGATGAGTCACATCGACTAATTCCATGCCAACTTTGTTCATCAAACTCGAAGTAAATAAAAAGGCCTCCACATTGGGATAACTTGTAAGCATTCTTAGTAGGGAAGTATTCCTCCATCATCGAAATCAAAATCAAATTCATAAGGAGATATATCCCTCAAGTTGTTGAGACATGTTTCTGCTTGATCAATACCAGAAGAAAGAGACTTGAGGTAGTAACTGTCCGAAAAAAAGATGAATAACTTCTGACCAATAGTCAATATGTATAACAATTTCTCTAATTGTTATTCGATATAAAATAATTCCATAACCCCTAATTCACCTAGGAAAATCCTTAATTATTCAATTCCCATAATAACTCTCTCCTTGATTAAATGCTTCTGAGCAATATTATTATTGATAACTCCACTTAATAATGTTATCAACAAACTTCCTTCCAATTCCTCAAATCTTAAAATTAATTGTGCTTAAGATGATGGCGATCTTAGAGACCATTATCTTATCGCTAATCAAGAATTCAATTTTTCATTTTGTCAAGGACGATTCAAAGATGTCTTTGATGTGTATTGTGTTAATTAATGATGGAAAACTTCCTAAGCTTACAACAAAATGTGTATGGGTGGTCAAATCAGAATTTTTATTTGGACACTTAATTATATTGACTTTGAAAAAGTTGAAGATATATATTTGTTGAAGTGTTAATCATTCATTGTATGGTCATGTATGTATAGTATGGAACATGTACACTTAGATGATTCAGTTAGGAGGTTAGTTAGTTGGTTAAGATAGTTATTAGATAAGGCTCTATGTAAATGAAGCAATTGTACTCATTCAATACAACTGAATAATGAGCATTCAAGATTTATTCATTCATCATCTACATGATCAATCTCTTTTATATCTGATAATCTTTTTCTTTCATTAATCTACTACTTGAATACTCAGAATGTTCAATTAAGAACATGGTATCAGAGCCATACATATTCGAATCATCAAGCCGAAGTCGATCGAATTGCTTTTCTCTCTTCTCTGTTTTCCGCAAATCAAGTTGTTTCACATTTCTGGGAAGTTCAAGATTCTAGAGTTCTTTGATAAAGAATGGAAACTAGTTAAGATCATGCAGCTCAGACGATGAATAGACTCAATCAGTTCACAACTTCAAACACAAATCCAATACAAGGGCTTGCTATGGATCATAATCATCCTCTATTTTTACATTCAACTGATGTATGAGGTATGTTCATAATCTCATTTCAATTAACTGGTAGTGAAAACTATACCTACTGGTATAGATCTATGAGATTAGCATTGCTTGGTAGAAACAAGATAGGCATAGTTGATGGTACCTATAAGAAAGATGATTTCCTTGATAATTTGGGATATCAATAGGAAAAGGTGAATGCGATTGTATTATCTTGGCTTCTGAACTTTGTTGCTAAATGTCTTCTTTGAGGTATTGTGTTTTCCACCAGTGCCCATCTTAAAGAAAGGTTTGATAGAATTGATGGATCAAGAATCTTTAGCTTTCACAAAGAAATAGCTATGCTAAGTCAAGGTACTTCATCTGTTGTTGTCTACTATTCAAGAATGAAGGATCTCTGGGAAGAATCTGAGGCCTTAGTGCCTGCACCTGGATGTACATGTGAAAAATCAAGGGATTATGTTCAGTTTTTGCAGAGACAAAAGTTGTTTTAATTCTTTATAGGTCTCAATAACACATACTTTCAAGCAAGAAGTCAAATTCTACTTATGAATCATTTGTCCTCTATCAATCAAGCCTTTTCTATGATTATGGGTGATGAGAGTCAGAAATTTGTCATTCACGAAAATTTTGTACCTAACATTGCATCAAGTGTCAGTAACTTTGAAAATGTTGCAATGTATGTCAAAGGAGGTAAACATTAGAAGGGTAAGAGGAATTATAATCTGCAGTTTGAGTTCTGCAAAATCAAAGGGCACACTAAAGATCAATGTTAGAAGTTGATTGGATATCCCACTGAATACAAGTTCATGAAGAAGAATGGAGGAGGTTTTAACAGTGCTTACAATGTCATAACTGACACAAATGAAGGTTCAAACTCAGGTTCTCAAGGTGTACAATGCTCTCAATTTCAGTATGGAATAAACACAAATATTAATTCTGAAAATATGAGGGCTGTCCTACATAACTTGAAGCCAAAAACAACTCTACTCAGCCAACAGTGCAACCATATCTACATTCTGGGAAGACCTTCACACAAGAGCAATATGATAGATCATTAAGATGTTGAACAATACAATAGTGTCCAACAACCTCCCTTCTTTAGCAAACACAACAAGTATATCAATCTCTATCTTAAATTCTACTACTCTTGATAACACTGCTATGTTAGTCCCAAATAAAAATGATAGTACTCATATACTAGCAGAACATGCTAATGGATGCATAATAGACATAGGTGTAACAAACCATATGACATTTGATATAACTCTATTAAATAAAGAATCAATAGTCAAAGTTGATATTCCTAAGAGAGTGTTTCTTCCTAATGATGATGTGTCTCATGTTCTCCACACTGGAACTAGTTCATTATCTGCAGGAAAGAACATAACAAATATGTTTCATGTGCCTCAGTTCACACATAACTTACTATCAGTATCCAAACTAACTAAAAAACTGAGGTGTTCTACTACATTTTATCCTAATTTTTGTGTATTTTGGGAACTCTTCAGTAGGAGGGTGAAGAAGATTTGTAAGAAAGTAAATGGACTATACTGGCTACATAAACAACCTCTAGAAAGGAATAAGAGTGTATGTTTGGCTACTAATAATACTCAATCAGATTCTAACATTGAGCTTTGGCATAAGAGATTAGGACACACTTCCTCATCTATTTTAAAGAATTTTTTTTTTGTTAATATGCAGTATATTACCACTGAGGTTAACAAATGTAATGTTTTTCCTTGCTCTAAAAAAGCAAGGAATCCTTTTCCTAGTAGTATTACTTCTACTGTAAGTATCTTTGAACTGGTGCACATTGACCTGTGGGGTCCTTATAAAGTGGATACTTTTGATGGAAATAAGTTCTTCTTATCTATAGTAGATGACTATTCAAGGATGACATGGACTTTTCTATTAAAATATAAATCTGATGTATGTGTTTGTCTGCAACATTTCTTGAATTTTGTTAAATGTCAATTTGATAAGAATGTGAAAATCTTGAGATCAGATAATGGTCCAGAGTTTATCAACTTTGTATGTTATGAAATGTTCAAGTCCTTAGGCATTATTCATCAAAAGACATGTCCTTATACCCCTCATCAAAATAGCATTGCTGAGTGAAAACACTGACATATTTTAGAGGTTACTAGAGCCATAAGGTTCCAAGGTAAAGTACCTCTCAAATATTGGGGACACTGTATTCTGGCTTCTGTATATCTCATTAATAGATTAACTAGTTCAGTTATTAGAAATAAGTCTCCATATAAGAAGCCTTCCTTAGCTCACTTAAGAGTAATAGGTTGCTTATGCTATGCAAAAATAATACAAGAACATAATAAGCTATTAGTTAGAGCCAAGGCCACAATCCATATGGGTTACTCAGAAGTCCAAAGGGTATATATTTTACTTGATTTGACTGACTCTACTTTCTTTGTTAGTGTCACACCCCTTTTTCACGTTTAAAAAGATTCATTTTTATGTTTGAAAGAGTTTTTATTATTAAGTGACAAAAGATGAAAATTTGTTTTCGAAAAGGATTCATTTTATTCAAAACTCAGAGTCGCCACTTGGCATAGTCCGGTGTGCCAAGTCACCTTTGGAAAACCCATTTCAAACTGATTTTGACTCTGTATAACTGATCCGCGAATAGAGATTCCGACTAAGGAATTCTGTTGATCGAGGGGAAGGTGTTAGGCACCCCTCGATCCCATGGTTTGATCATGGTCGCTTGGTGGAGTGTATCAGCTATTTTGGCATTACGAATGTATAAATCACACCAAAAAACATAAAACAATCAATCAAACACACAAACCAAAACAAATCCAAAATATAGTGTCCGATCCAATTATACAGTCCAAAAAATAAAAAAAATGTGAAAATATAAATCTTATTCTAAGCTAATGTTAGACTAAGCTCCAACCCATTGCTTTCTCCACCCGACGTTTCAGGCCTTGATCGTGCGTCATCTTCAAGTACATGATAACTTCGGGGCATTCCCCGGATAAATCAATACAAATACCTCGGGGCATTCCCCGGCCAAATGAGTACAATTTTTAATCTGAGAAAACCAAACCGTTCACCCAAATTTCCAACATTCAACGAAATTTCAAACATTCAACAAAATCACAAATTCTAAACTTTGCCTACCTAACCTACGTTTGCCTATCCAATTCGATGACATGATACTATCACGTTTAACATTCACGTTTTACTCCAAAATAAGCAACGACCATAAATTAGAACAAAATGATATTCATTTATTTTTCAATTCCTTCCATTCAACCCCAAATTCTTTTTAACAATAAATTTTCCACAATTCAAGATTAACGATCCACAACCACTATGAACTCAATATTCGTCATTCAAATCACACATAATTTGTACCCAACAGAATCAACAAACAATCAACACAAACAATCATTCATCACCAACGAAGATCAAAACCACACACGAATATTCGATTCGAAGCACGAAATATCATGAACGTTGAAATAAAAGAGAGAAAGAGTAGAGTTGACCTTCTCGTTGATTTTACTCCAAACAATCAGTGATGGATCAGAATTAACGGAGCAACGGAACCTCAACCCAACTGGACCCTCAACGTCGAACCCCAACTTGAACAAACCAACAAAAATTCGAATTGAATCGAATGAACCAACTGACCCGTTTGATTTTTTTTCGCTGTCAGATGGGAGTTGGTTGGAATAGACTGAAACAACTCCGATTGCGTCACCCTGACTACAGGTTCACTATTTCCGTCCAGATTCAACTGGAAACCAACGGAAAATGGAGAAATTTTTTTGGGGATTTCGAACTGAACTCGTTGAACGGATGAACTGTACCCTCGATGGCGCCGATTCTGGCTCAAATATCGACGAAAAACATGGAAAAGAACCGGTCTCTCGATGTTTTCCAGTTCTCCGCCGGATTTCAGTCAAACACCACCCCCGTCGTTTTCTCCTTTTTTCATTCTCTCTCTCTCGACCTCTCTCTCGCTCTCTCTCCCTCGATCTCTTTCTCCCTTTCGATCTACCTCTCTATTTCAGTTCACTGATTTCGCTCTTTTTCTTCACTGTGTTTCTCTCCGTCCCGATTTCAGTGGGTGCCTATGTGTGTATATAGAAAGAAAAGGATGAGCATTTTTCTTCTTCTCCGATCTGTGTATTCCCATGAACTGTGTGTGTGTGATTCTGTGTAGAGTGAATTATGTGTGTTGTGAGGGTTGTGAGGATTCTGTATTGTTGTGGAAGAATGAAGTGTGAGAATATGGGGTGTTTTTTGAGAGATTGTGAGAGTGATGCCTCCATATCTTCCCCTGTGCGTGGATATTGTGATATGTATATATGAGAGGTGATAGTGTGAGAGGTCACGTGGGTGGTTAGTGGGGTAGGGTGTGGGGTGGTGATGTGTTGTCCAAAATTGATAGGAGGAGTGGTTGATTTTGTTACCAAAAGAATATTTGAGGATTAAGTTTGTTAGTGGGTTTGTTATTTGGATAAAAACAAAACAAAAAATAAGTGCATAAATAAGTAAAAGTGAGGTGGATATTTATTTTCTTGGGGAAAAATTATAAAAAGTGAGCTTAAATTATGTGATATCGAAAATAAAAATATCATCGACGGGATAAAATTATGTGTCTACATCATGCCCCCTTTGAATGTAAACACCTAGTGTTTTCATACAAAGAAGTAGACAACGAGACAGAATTTTGTCCCGATCATTATTCAAAGAAAGAAACTGAAGAAACAAGGACAACCGAGTCTTGACGGACATCCTACCTACCCAAGTTATGGGGGAATCAAGTGACCGGTATCTTACAAGATCAAAAGGAGGTGGACTATACCAAGCTGGAGAGTCGAGTGAGGTTCCATCGAGGTTCCGGTCCGCGGCTCTGTCATTACATCAAAAAATAAAAATTATAAGTTAAAACATAAATGAAATTACAAAATCTTAGCTATACAGCTTCTGTTGAGCTCCTGACTTAAGTTTCATCACCCTGTTCTTCAGGCGGGCTCCTGACTTGCAATTTCATCACTTGTTGCTTGGTTTTCAATTGTTTCACATTGTTGCTTAATTTTCCATTTATTCGCCCTATGCTTCGGCTTTCAATTTCTTCACTTTGTTGCTTTACTTTCAATTTCACTTTGTTGCTTGACTTTCAATTTCATCACCCTGTTCTTCTGGCGGGCTCCTGACTTTCCATTTCATCACCCCGTTCTTCAGGCGGGCTCCTGATATCAAAGTCCAAACTAGAACAAAATTATTCTAAACAAATATTATGATAAAGAAAGATTCCATGTTTTTGAAAATAAATTCTCATTTTCCAGGAGGGTCCTGAACATAAGTAAATTCCCATTTTCCAAGAGGGTCCTGAACTGAAAGTAAATTCCCATTTTTCAGAAGGGTCCTGAACATAAAGTAAATTCTCATTGTCCAGGAGGGTCCTGAACATAAGTAAATTCCCATTTTCCAGGAGGGTCCTGAATTGAAAGTAAATTCCCATTTTCCAGGAGGGTCCTGAACATAAAGTAAATTCCCATTTTTCAGGAGGGTCCTGAATTGAAAGTAAATTCTCATTTTTCAGGAAGGTGCTGAATTGAAAGTAAATTCTCATTTTCCAGGAGGGTCCTGAACATAAAGTAAATTCTCATTTTTCAGGAGAGTCCTGAATAGAAAGTAAATTCCCATTTTCCAGGAGGGTCCTGAACAGAAAGTAAATTCCCATTTTCCAGGAGGGTCCTGAACATAAACTAAATTCCCATTTTTCAGGAGGGTCCTAAACATAAAGTAAATTCCCATTTTCCAGGAGGGTCCTGAATTGAAAGTAAATTCTCATTTTTCAGGAGGGTCCTAAACATAAAGTAAAATCTCACGGATGTGCATTTCCAATGGTAGCTGAATTAAGTGAAGCGAATTTGCCCCTATTTCAACAAAGAAAATTTGTCAGTTAAAAACTTAGTGGTGGCTTGCAGCTCTTGGCTTCTCAGGTATCTGCCCCAGCACTCGTTCTTTTCATCTTTGTTCCAAATCGCTAACACTTGCCCTGTCTTGTCGCATCATCGACCCGGATCCAGATTGAGGGAAATGAGTTCTGAATCAAACAATGGGTTTCCATTTTACCATGCCTCTAAGGTGCAACCCTTTTCCCAAATCTGAATGCTTCCACGAATCCAACAGCTTGTCGGTTGATAGACTTCCTTTGTTTCGTGTTGAATTACGATCATATTTCTTTCCTGTGCTGTTCCTTGGCTTTTTCTCATATAATTGGAAAGGTTGGTAGTAAATTTTGAAATCCTTTCTCGCTCGTTTTGACACAGCCTTGACTTAAAATGTAAAGAAATGATGGTGACTTTTATTTTTATAAATGACAATAAAAAGACAAAAAGCATGAAAATGTAAATGAAAGAAAAGGGCAATGTCCCATATTCAAAAAGAAAATTTATCTGAATATGGCAACCAACTCCAATGAGTATGACATGCATTTTGGATTAAGTTGCCTGATCTTCCTATCCAAACTCCCCATTAGTTGTTGAGTTCATGCCTTTGCCACTGAGCCACTTCTTCAAATCCATTGGACTCATACATCACATTCAATTGACGACATCTTAAAAGTCTTTCGCCAACAAATCTCTTTCTTTTCACTTTTCACTTTTCTCTTGAACTCGCCATCGCCTTACGGTGCCCGTAAGGGTTTTCACCAATAAGAATCTCTCATTTTTATTTCTCTCTACTCACCATCGCCTTATGGTGCCTGCGAGGGTTTTCACCAATAAAACTTTATACTTTTGTCACTTTTGGTGGGGTTCATTGAATAAGACTATTACTGTGTTTGATGATCCATGGTATTGTATCCATCATGGACAATTCAAAAATTATCTGAATTACTGTAAATGGGAGGCAAGGTCAGATGATTTTTATTTGGAACAATACAATACTACTGATGGAAATAGAACATATTTTATGGAACACGATAATGACTGGTCTTAAGGAATATATGTTTCAGCAATGGTTTGATTTCTTGTTTATGTAATAATGATGAATTTAAGTATGACTTTCTTTTTTATCCATGTCTATTTATTTTTATTCTCAACTTCTTTTTTCTTTCAGAACAATGACCTATCACCCTAACTAAAAGTGGTAGCAATTAGTTTTATGGGATTCAACTAGTTTAATTTTGTAGTCTTCTATAAATTTTAGTTTTACCACTTCATTTTCAGGTAATACTCGAATAGATGAAATTGAAAAAAGTACTTCAAAATCATTTTTCTTTAAAATTATTTTTTGTGATATCGATCTACTTGTGAATTTACAGATTCAAAAATAGAAAAGCAACGTTCTTGAATGCTACTTGTTTTGTCGTTTAGTCGAATTTCAGAGCGAATTTCAAATAAGATAAAGGTTAGAATTGGGGCTTTTGATCACAGACATGTCTTTAAATTGGACTAACTAAAACAAATTCTTGAGCAAATTGGTACTCTTTCAATGAGAATGTAGCACTATTGTAAGATCTAAGATCAAATCTTGCAAAAACCAAGGTAAGAATTGAACTATTGAAGTGCAAAATTGCAGTTGAAAAGTATAAATAAATATGATGGAAATATTTCATCAAAGAGCATGTGTGGTCAAGTGGTAAATTTATTTAATGTCATAGTAAACATCTGAATTTAATGTCACAGTAAATATATAGTAATTGAAATTTAAATTAAACTTGGAGAATCAAGGTGAATGTTGAGACTAACATGGAAAATGTCAACAAGGAGAAAGCAAATGATAGTGGTTTTACCGAAAGTTAAGAATAGAAGAAACAAAAAAAGAGTCAAGGGTTTATTAGAAACAATCTCTTTATCACTACGGAGGTAGTAGTACGTTCTGCATATATTCTACCCTCTCTAAACTCCACTTTATGGAATTACACTAGTCTGTTGTACATTCCGTGTTGAAACAAAAACATTAGAGGTATTCAAAGTCTTAATAATTTTCACAACAACATAAAGAGAGAACAAAATTAAGGCAAAACACATTTAATGGTAATTCAATGCTTTTGAAAAGTTACTACTACTTGTCCACTATAATAAAAATAAATATCAAATAATACTTATTCAATTTGAAAAATAAATCTATAATTTATCATTTTCTACCCATTTTTTCTTTGCTATTAAATACTATTCATCCAAAATATATTTCTCAAAGCATTAAATTTATTATATTCAAAAAATGATATAATAAATAATAACATTATTATTATTAATTTTTAATCTATATGTCAAGTCAATAATTCACAAATATTATTGGAACAAGAAAGTACTACAAATAGTTGTTTGCAATTCCAATCAAAATTTTGTACAAGTTGACTAAATTCATTCTTTTTCTATTTAAAACTGTACAACTCCCAAGATTTTGTAAGAATTTGACTAAACTCATTTTTTTTTTCATGTATAAAACTCCATAACCCCCAATTCACATGGTAAAATCCTTAATTATTTAATTCTCAGAATGACTCTCTCCATGATCAAAATTTTCTTAATACTACTATTATTAACAATTCTGCTTGACCTTCCAACATCAAAATCATGTTTTCTTACTCGAAAGTATCACGTACATGTTATCAACAAACTTCCTTCTAATTCGTCTAATCTTAAAATTCATTGTGCTGCTGGTGATGACGAGCGGGGAAACCATTATCTTGCGGCTAATCAAGAATTTGATTGGTCATTTTGTCAAGGATTTGCATGGACAACGTTATACTTTTGTCACTTTTGATGGAATTCAAAGGATAAAGTGTTTGATGTGTCTAATGATCCAGTACATTGTGTTAATGATGGAAAACTTCCGAAGCTTACAACACAATGTGCGTGGGTGGTGAAGTCAGATGGTTTTTATTTGGGAACTTATATAGGCCCCGGAAAAGTTGAAGATATGTATCGTTATGCTCAATGGTAATATTGTTTATGTATACTATTATAGTAGCTACAGGCAAAACTTTATGAAAAATATTTGTGGACAATCTGATAAAACGATGACTAATGTATCGACCTAGCTTCGAAATCTGTGGGGGAGTGAAGAAAATTAATTATATTTATAGCATGTCTTTATTTCTTACATCTTTTTTTTCTTGGTCATACTTCCTCTGCTTCGTTTTAGTTGGGCTTTCTCTAAAGATGATATTTATTTCAATTTAATTGTCCCTTTAATGAAATTAAGAGAATATTATTCTGCTGTTCCAATACAATTTTGAAATGGAGGGATTATATATATATTGTTGGTCAAGTTAATTCTATATTATCCCGAAAGATCAAAAGTCTAGGATTATTTAATGATCTCAACTGAAGTACAAATTGTTGGACTTCAAGTCAAAATTTTGTGGAACTAATCACTAAACTAAAGTAACTTTTTTTTTCTTTATAAAATTGCAGTAACTCCCCTTACCTTTGCAGTACTCATTTTCTCAATATGGTGGAGTTCTTGATCACCATTTTTTTCTAGTTACTTATCACTCCCCTTCACTTTTCAATAGCAAAACATTGTGAATTTACCTCAAATCATACGGTACATGTTATCAACAAACTACCTTCTCATTCTCAGAAATTGCAAATTCATTGCGCATCAAAGAACGATGACCTCGGATATCATAATCTGACTACAAATCAAGACTTTATTTGGTCGTTTTGCGAGTCAATTCTCTATAGAACTATATTCTTTTGTCACTTTTGGTGCGGTTCAAAGGAGAAAGCATTTGATGTGCTTAACTAGTCAAATATACAAGCTCGAATTCTGGTTATTCCAGTCGCCATCTGTCACACCCCTATTTTTATCGCCCCAACCCCGCTAAGGAGTTGGTTTTAGAGAAAAATACGTTTTTCCAAATAAAGTGACGTTTTGAATAGGGATTATTTATTTTACAGAGTCGCCACTTGGAATTGAGTTTGGGTGTTCCAAGTCACCTTACTGAATCCCTATTCAAAAGGAAATGACTCTAAATTTTTGGTCTGCGAATTAGAAATCCAGATAAGGAATTTTGTTGACCGAGGGGAAGGTGTTAGGCACCCCTCGAGTCCCGTGGTTCTAGCACGGTCGCTTTAATGACTTACGTCTGGCTTAAGTTAATCTCTTAGATATATAATATTTGTTAGCCTAAAAGTGATTTCTGTCCTATTTTTATTTACTGAGAATTTATTAAAAACTGTCTTGATGCGTGGCTTACCGATAGTAGTACTTTTCAACTTTACCACGAGTTTTGATATATTTCTCGCGCCTTTGAGGCATTTATGAGTCGTCTCCATTTTCCTAGTCTAAATAAGCACCTAATAGGTTTAAAATCTACCCAACCCAATTCAATCGGCTTCAAATGGTAGATAAATTTAATTATAACGAATGATCGGTAGAAGGGCTTTCCAACTTCATCGTTAATTTTCACTTGTATATTAAATTCTTAATTTTCTAAAGATCAAGAACGTAAATCATTCTTTTTTCAGGTTCGCTCCCTTACAAATGAGTTTATTCTCTCTTTTATTTTGACAACATGATAGGTCTTGAATAAATTCGTAACCTTTTCACACTAATTAAGCCTTAAAAAATTGTTTCAGCCCGTTATATAGACTCCCCCAAATCATCTTGAAATAATCAATTAGATATTCAATAGCAGATACCATAAGCAATTTATGAAATAAAAAAGAATTCTCTAATTACATATTTTCAAAGTATTGTTTAATTACTTTAAACTAGACCTATGAGACTCACTTAAGAGATCATTATTAAAGAAATCACTAGGTAAAAAAATTGAACATAGATCATGAAACATTGTTATTTGGATCAATTTGCATTCAAGGATTTCAGTTAAGATTATAAGTGCTTATTTAACATAATATAACTAACTTTGATAGCCAAAATGGAATTACAATAACTCAAAGACAAGGCCAATTTGCTCCTAATATCAACGAGTAAAATAAGTAAAGAAAGGAAACAAAAGAACTTAAAGTAACCCAAAAAATTAAAAACCCAAACTGACGGTTTATTAATTTGAGACATTTGATTAGCGAGTATTTCGAATCAATTTTAAACCATAAGAAAAAAATAGAACAATTTACATGGACTGAATAACGTATGACGCCATTTAAACACCTTTATTCATGCTTTAATTATAATAGTATGATAAAAACTCGCATGACAAAATTAACCGATTTTAGAAAGCAAGAACACTGTCACCAAACCCTCAAAATAGAGATCCGAACTCAACTTCCAACTCCTTTTAATATCTAATTTCAAAATGATATTACATATTTCTTTTGCGGGATGGCATTGTCAGTGAAAATAGAAATGAATACCACAACGCAAAATAATTAACATGCTAAGTCGATTACAAAATGATGCAATTGTTCAGGAAAAATACGCACAGGAAATAAACTTTACCATTTACATGCATTTTTAATAACTTAGTATTGTCTAACTAAAACTAACCTCATGCTTTTATTTATATTTTATCACTACTGTACAGATTTCAACTTCTTCCCAGGTCCGTTTGTATTACTTTTTCTTTTGACGAACTCTCAATCCATGTTTCAAGCTTTCGTCGTCTAAGTTTATAATAATGGAAGACTCAAGGAAACAAAACTAACAGAATGAGTGAACCAATTAGCAAATTGTTAAGTTCATTTTCAGTAAGCAAAAGCCAAGAGGAAAGAAATGAATTAAACCACCATTAACTAAAGATATTCAAGAGGAAAAGGAAATATCGAACCGATTATAGATTTAACCAAAATGAAAACTAAAAGAAAAGAAAAGAAAAAACGGAATCATCGTTGGAACACAAACATCACATGTTCATTTAACACATTATTATGCCACAATAGAAGATTTGAGGGTTACCTCTTTGAAAATAATTTCTAACAACAACAAGAAGAAGCCTCGAACTTAAACCGTGAACAAAACTTAAAGTCTTTGGATGTGAGGAATTTTTGGTTGTTATTTTTCCTTTGTTGTCTGTCAATGTTCTCCAAGTTTATTTCTTCTTAGTTTTCTCCTGTGTTGTTCAATGTACTCCCCCTCTAAGTGTTTGTGTTGTTGGTTTATATAATAGTGTGTTGTGTGAGTTGTGAAAGTGAGAGAATTATGGGATGTGGGGAAAGAATAGGACGTGGGGAAGGTTAGGGGAGTGGTGTTTAGGGAGTGGTTTTGAGGGAGTGGGTATGCGGGGGAGTAGTTTAGGGTTTCTTTTTTATTATTATCATTATTATTTTAAAATTAATGTTTTAAATAAAAATAAAGAAAAATAAAAAAGAAAATAAAACTTATCTAAAACCAATAAAATACAAGTTAAATAATTAGTCTTAAAACATGATTACGGATTATTAATATCACTAGATTATTTATTAAAAGTTAAAAGAAGGAAACAAATATAGTTTAGAAATTTTTTTTTTTCCTAAAAATAAATAAATAAATAAGAAATAAAAAACTTATTTAAAAATGTGACTTTATTTTTGTAGTTTTCAAAATTTTAAAAGCAATCTTGTAAAAATAAGATAAAAATTAAATATATATATTTAACACTAAATGACGTAAAACAATTAGTTTGGTCAAAAATTAAGTGTTTACAATAAGTCTATGACTTCCTGATTTGGTGAAGTTCAAAAAAAAAATCAAAAATTAATGAGTGAAGTTAATAAGTTCAATTAATGTTTGAAAACTTTCAATGGTAAACTCTAAGTATGATTGCCTGATTTTAGGCGTGAAAAAAAGAATTGAATAATGGATGATAAACTGATTTGTAATGGGAGAGAACAAGAGAGAGGAAAAGGCGGTCTTGGTTAAATGTATAATATTAAGGAGAGAGAAATTACCAAGTAAGGGAATTTTTGTAATTATTTTAAATTTTTGTAAATTCTTTACCAATTTGGGATTTAATGTAATTATGTAACTTTAACTTGTGAGATGACGAGGACCTTGGAGACCATTATCTTGCTGCTTATCAAGAATTTGATTAGTCATTTCGTCAAAGATTTGCATGGACAACATTATTTTTTTTAATCATTTTTGGTGGGATTCAAAGAATAAAGTCTTTGATGTGTATAATGATCCACTACATTGTGCTAATAAATGATGGAAATACTTCCAAAGCTTACAACAAATGTGCATGGATGGTCAAGTCAGATGATTTTTATTCGGAAACTTATATTGGCTCCGGAAAAATTGAAGACAAGTTACAGGTAAGTGTCTATGAAAAATATTTATTATCATGTTTTAATATGCAGTTGAAAGTTTGGGTCAAGACAAGTTAATTATATATTATCCCTAAACGATGAACAGTCAAGAAATATTTAATGATTTCAGACTAAAATACAAATTGTTGTAGGCCAAGTCAAAATTTTAAGGATCTTATTATAGAATTAAATTAATTTTTATTCTTTATAAAAATAAAGAAATCCCCTTACCTTTACAATACTTATCACTCCACTTGACCTTTCAATGGCAAAACATTGTGCATTTTCTTCAAGGTATACGGTACACATTATCAACAAACTTCGTTTTCATTCTCCAAACTTGAAAATTCATTGTGCATCAAAGGATGATGACCTCGGATATCATACTCTTTCTATAAATCAAGATTTTAATTGGTTGTTTTGCGAGTTAATTTTCTCTAGAACTTTGTTCTTTTGTCACTTTTGGTGGGGTTAAAAAAAAAAGTTTTTGATGTGTTTAACGACGCACATACATGCGTAAATGGTTCTGGAAATATAAATATTCTAACTGTTTGTAAATGGGAGGTGAGGTTAGATGGCTTTTTTTTTTTGAAGAGTATTGTAGAAAAAATGACACATATTATATGTAATACTATTTGGAGTGGTCTTAGGAATTAGTTGTTTATATTATTTTGTTTAAGTAAAATGAGAAGTAAAAAAAATAAAACTGAATCTTACAATGGATTTCTTATTATTTATTTATCTTTATTTTATCATTAAGAACATTAGAATAACATTAGAATATAATAATGTAACTAACACATATTATATGTATGTTCAAATATTTGATTAAGTAAAATGAGAAGTAAAAAATTAAAAAGTGAAATTTAGAGTAGGTTTCTTAATTTCTTATTTATCCTGATTTTGTTTTTCTTTACTTTCTTCTATCTTTGAAAACGTTAGAATATCAACAATATATTCAACAAAAGTTGCAGATAAAACTTCATTTCTTTTGAGCTTGATGTATAATTGTGACTTCTCTAAAGAGTGCATGATTCTCTTTAATTAATTGTGGATCCCCAGTCCCTAATATTTCCACAAACTAGCTAAGATGAGTCACATCGACTAATTTCATGCCAACTTTGTTCATCAAACTCGAAGTAAATAAAAGGGCCTCCACATTGGGATAACTTGTAAGCATTCTCAGTAGGGAAGTATTCCTCCATCATCGAAATCAAAATCAAATTCATAATGAGATATATCCCTCAAGTTGTTGAGACATGTTTCTGCTTGATCAATACCAGAAGAAAGAGACTTGAGGTAGTAACTGTCCGAAAAAAAGATGAATAACTTTTGACCAATAGTCAATATGTATAACAATTTCTCTGATTGTTATTCTATATAAAATAATTCCATAACCCCTAATTCACCAAGTAAAATCCTTAATTATTCAATTCCCATAATAACTCTCTCCTTGATCAAAATCTTCTGAGCAATATTATTTTTTATAACTCCACTTAATAATGTTATCAACAAACTTCCTTCCAATTCCTCAAATCTTAAAATTAATTGTTCTTAAGATGATGGCGATCTTGGAGACCATTATCTTACCGCTAATCAAGAATTCGATTGGTCATTTTGTCAAGGACGATTCAAAGAAATCTTTGATGTGTATTTGATGATAGGCGGATTTACACGCCTATATCAATATATTTTGCCCATATTTTAGCCTAGTTTTGAGAACAAATTATATATTTCATGCATTTTTAGTCCTTTTTCATGTAAGTGAGCTAACGAACATGATTAGTAAAGTTTCAGGTATAAATGATGCATAATTCAGTATTTTATGGCTTACTTGACGCTAAAGAATGCTCACGAAGGAAGGGAAGGGAGTTTACACGCCTAAGGACCAAAACTGCTGCATGGAAAATCTGTCCCGGGCTAAAACAGCATTTCTGAAGACTTTGGGGGACCAAAACTGCTGTATGGAAAATCTGTCCCGGGCTAAAACAGCAATTCTGAAGACTTTGGAGACTTACAGACACAAAGCTGGATTTTGACAATGATACATTAACCTAGTACAATTAGGTTATGTATTTCATTATTTTAAGTGGATTATGATAATGTTACCTTAACCTAGTACATATGGGTTAAGGATTTCATTAGTCTAGTAGGATTTGGTTATTTATTTCATTAGCTTAGTAGGATTAGGATATGGGTATTATAAATACCCTATCATGCTAGAGATTTAGAGACATCTTCTACTCCTCTATTATTCTACACTACAAACAATTCTACAACTCTTCTAATCTTTCCATCAATTCTATTTTCGTCTATTCTTCTATTCTTAAATTCTGCAACAAGAGAAACGTTACTCTGCAAGAAATCACACCTAACGCCTACCACTCTTGTGCTACACGAAATTGATCATTATTGTGGTATAATAACAATGACAATTGTGGTTTTCTTCGCATTCATGGGTAACTAAACTTCTCTGTTGGGGTTATGGAAGCCGAATGAGTTACTATCTATTGCTGTGAGTTTGTGAGTTCGAGGCACGTATATTGCTTATATCATTATTCTCTTCATCTTAATCTACATTCTTTGCGGTTGCAAACGCAAGAATACGCCAGTCTAACATTTAACTTGTTCGAGAGAAAAGTTATTTGTCTGGAAAAGAGATAATGTCAAGGTAGTAGGACACCCTTTCCTATTAAAAAGCTAGTGCCGTAACTGGACTAACCTCTTGGAGAATTCGTACCGTTAGACACGCTTTAAGCTCGAGAGAGTTAAAGTGAAATAGTCCTTGTTTAGGTCGAGAGACGCTTGGATTTACCATCGACTACAATCCTCTATAAGCAACTGCATGTCAGAATTCTACACACTCATAGCCAATAGAGACGTATACCTCAGAAGGTGGACATAACCCCAACTTCTCAATTCTCATTGTTTACATCTCACTAAAATATTCTTTCTCTTTTTACTTTGCTATTGCCGTTTTTAGATCTTATTTTGGTTACATTACTTGCACGACAAGACTCCCCCCTTTTTTACGAGACTTGCACTAAAAGTCTAGTAATCTTTACTTACTTGTTGACCAAGCTATTCCCTGTGGGATCGATACCCAACCCAGTTGGGTTCTATATTTGCTAACGACCGCTTTACACTCCTACGAGAGCTGTAGATTGAGCGTTATCAAAAATTGGCGCCGTTGCCGGGGAATACAAGTGTCAATCAAGTTCGTGAAAATTACTAGACCCTTTGGTCAAAGATTCTCGTACTTTTACTTTTAGTTTTTGTTTTTGTCTACTGCAGGTTTTTATTTTAGTGCATGCCCCATACTCGAAGTTCTGGTCAACCGTTATTACCAATCAATCCTGAACCACAACGCATTGGTAGAATGGAAGCACAAGCTGAAATCGCAAGGATGGCTGCTCAATAGGAACAAGCAAGATTGGCTGCCCTTGCCGCAGCCCAGGTTCAACAGCAGAACATTGATAACCCTGCACGAGCACCAAATCCTGACGATGAGGATTTAGGTGATGACGAGTTACTAAACCCTAGGCGTGATGCTGAAATCATAACACCTACCAACAGAAGAGGTCGACAAGCTCGGTATAGATATGATCACCAACCTATGCAGCCAGCTTTCGACGATGATGATGATGATCTTGATGGTGCCGGAGCCACTGGAGCTATAATTCCACCACCATTAGCGCCCGGAGCCAAGTTCAACATCACAAGCACCATGATTCAGTTATTGCAACTCAAGGGATTGTTTGGTGGATTAGCAGGCGATGATCCGAATATGCATCTCATCAACTTTATTTCTACATGCAAGTCTTTTGACAATCCTGGTGTTGGTCAGAATGCAATTCGATTACGTCTATTTCCATTGTCTCTGTCTGGGGAGGCAACACTATGGTTGAATGGGCTGACTCCTGATTCAATTACAAATTGGAGGCAATTGAGAGACGCTTTCCTAGAAAGATTCTTTCCGCCTTCCAAAAGGGCACAATTGAGAGATGAAATCAGCAACTTTCGTCAGCTTCCCACTGAAGCTCTTCATGAAACATGGGAGAGGTTCAAGACAAAGCTAGCGAGATGCCCAAACCATCACATGACTAATGTTCACCTCATGGAGATATTGTATAGAGCCTTGAATTCAATAACTAAGCCAGTGGTGGATAACGCAGCTGGAGGATCTTTTATGGACCTCACCTTTGGTCAAGCAAGCAATATGCTAGATCGCATGACGAAACAAAGTAGAGCTTGGCATACCAGGGATTCTGAGGTAGCAAGCCCCACTTATTCTATAGGCATGACTGCAGACCAAAGAAGAAGACAAGAAGAACGTGATCAAGATATGGCGCACATGAAAACACAAATGGATCTTCTTACAAAGCATTTATTATCAGGGAAGGCCGAAAAAGTGAAAGCTGTGGCGCTAAAAGGAAGAGACGAATCTGATTCAGAAGAAGAAGCCAACTACTTGAACAATCAGGGGGGTTTCCGAGGGAATGCCCAAGGAAACCAAGGTCGGAACTATTATGATAATTCTGGAAACAAGGACCAAGGTAGTTGGAGAAAAAACAATGAAAAGAGTGGTGTTTATGTTCCCCCTGGTAGACGTGATACCACCACATCTAATTCTGGAAGTATGGAAGACATGATGGCTAAATTATTGAAAGGAGTGGAAACAACAAGCGCGGGAGTTACTGAGGTAATCAATGATTTGTCTTCCATGAAACAACTAGTTGATTCTCATTCCACTTCAATCAAGCAAATAAAGCAGCAACTAAGCCAACTTTCAGCAGCACTCAATCAAAGAAAGGCTGGCACTTTACCTAGCGATACTGTGCAAAACCTAAGGAATGATGGGTCATGCATGGCCATCACTACCAGAAGTGGTAAGGTGCTGGAACCTTCAGCAAAAGGCAAGCAAGTGGTTGAAGAATTTGCGGACATGGATGATAACACAAAAGGAGAAGATGCCGCAACAACCAGTCCTGACGTCAAGGACATCATGCCCAGTGACGTGCAGCCTGAAAAAATAGAAGAACGGAAGCAAGAGGAGAAGAAAGTCATGGAGAGAACACTTCCATACCCACCACCACCTTTTCCTCAAAGATTGAAGAAGGTGGCTGAGGACACGAAGTTCAGCAAATTCATGACTATGTTAAAGCAGCTGACCATTAATGTTCCATTGGTGGAGGCACTTGAACAAATGCCTGGGTATGCGAAGTTTATGAAAGATCTTTTGACTAAGAAGAGGGCAGCAAGTTATGAGCTGAAGGATGATGTGCATCATTATAGTGCAATTGCTACCCGATCAATAGTTCAGAAGAAGGCCGACCCCGGAGCTTTCACTATTCCTTGCACTGTCGGATCTTTGAACTTTGCCAAAGCATTATGTGACCTAGGAGCCAGCATCAACTTGATGCCATTATCGATCTACAAGAAGTTGGGGTTAGGAGATCCTACACCAACTAACATGAGGCTTGTTATGGCAGATAGGTCGGTAAAACGACCGGTTGGTATTCTATGTGATGTCTTGGTAAAGGTTTCTTCATTTATCTTTCCAGCAGACTTTGTCATCTTGGATTGTGAAGCAGATTCAGAGGTTCCCATAATCTTGGGACGCCCTTTCCTTGCTACAGGAAGTGTGCTCATTGATTTGAGAGCTAATGAACTTTCATTCCGAATAAATGACGAAGTGGTTCGATTTGATGTTTGCAAATCAATGAAGCAACCCAAAGATCTGAGTGTATTTTCTGTGGCTGATGTTGTCCTCGACGATGAGAAAGAACGCCTTGAAGAAGAGCAAATTCTTGATGATCCTTTGGAGGTTTTTCTCATGAAAGGAGAGAATGAGGATGCTGAAATTTCTGAAGAAGCTGTTTGTGCGCTATCGGGATTAGGGACATATCGCTATACTCCCAAGAAGCTGGATCTTGATCTCAAGAATCGACCCACACCACCAGCCAAGCCATCTATTGAAGAACCACCCACACTAGAATTGAAGGAGCTGCCAAGTCATCTGAAGTACGCATTCTTAGGAAGCGGAAACACACTTCCAGTCATAGTGGCAGCCGATTTGGGTGAGCAACAAGTTGCAGCTCTTATTTCGATCTTACAAAAGTATATTAGAGCCATTGGATGGACCATTGCGGATATTATTGGTGTTCCACCTGGGATTTGCACACATAAAATTCAGCTTCAAGAAAAGTGCACACCCACCATTGAACATCAAAGGCGTTTAAACCCACCTATGCAAGAAGTGGTGAAGAAGGAGATTATAAAGTGGTTAGACGCAGGAGTTGTATATCCTATCTCTGATAGTACGTGGGTAAGTCCTGTACAATGTGTTCCCAAGAAAGGAGGAATGACGGTGGTCGCAAATGCAAAGAATGAACTTATTCCACTCAGGCCCGTTACTGTATGGAGAATATGCATGGACTACCGCAAGCTGAATTCGTGGACACTCAAGGATCACTTCCCCATGCCATTTATGGACCAAATGATAGATCGATTAGCGGGGAAAGGATGGTTTTGCTTCTTGGATGGTTATTCAGGTTATAATCAGATTTGTATTGCTCCTGAAGATCAAGACAAGACAACGTTCACATGCCCATATGGTACGTTTGCCTTCAAACGCATGCCATTCGGGTTGTGTAATGCACCAGCCACCTTTCAACGTTGTATGATGTCTATTTTCTCTGATATGGTTGAAGACACTTTGGAGGTATTTATGGACGACTTTTCAGTTGTCGGTGAGTCTTTTGAAGCATGTTTGGCAAACTTGAGCATGGCATTGCAAAAATGTGTAGAGTTCAACCTTGTGCTGAATTGGGAGAAGTGCCACTTCATGGTAAAAGAAGGAATCGTTCTTGGGCACAAGATCTCTGAAAGAGGAATAGAGGTTGATCGAGCAAAAATAGAGGTAATTGAGAAGCTACCGCCTCCAATTTCGGTGAAGAGAGTCCGTAGTTTTCTTGGCCATGCTGGTTTCTATCGTAGATTCATCAAAGACTTTTCCAAAATTTCTAGTCCATTGTGCAAACTACTGGAGAAAGATGCGAAGTTTGACTTCAATGACAATTGCTTAAAGGCATTCGAATGCCTTAAAGGAAAACTCATTGAAGCCCCTATCATGGTAGCACCAGATTGGACGCTCCCGTTTGAGGTCATGTGCGATGCTAGTGGTGTAGCCGTTGGTGCTGTTCTTGGACAAAGAAAGGAGAAACTATTTCATCCTATCTACTATGCGAGTAAGGTCCTAAATGAAGCCCAAAGGAACTACACTGTTACTGAACAAGAGCTCCTAGCGGTTGTATATGCGTTTGAGAAGTTTCGTGCCTATCTATTGGGTACCAATGTGATCGTCCATACAGACCATGCAGCTCTTAAGTATCTAATGACGAAGAAGGATGCCAAACCAAGGTTGATTCGATGGGTACTGCTGCTGCAAGAGTTTGATTTCGAAGTCAAAGATAGAAGAGGTTGCGAGAACCAAGTAGCTGATCACCTATCTAGACTTGAGAATGAACATGTGGCGCAACCTGAAATTCAGATTGATGATGCATTCCCTGACGAGGAGATATTAGCGACAAAAATGGAGAAAGTACCATGGTATGCCGACTTTGCAAATTTCGTAGAGAGTAATGTGATACCTGCCAACTTATCTTACCACCAAAGGAGGAAGTTTATGCATGACGTTCAGCACTACTATTGGGATGAACCTTATTTGTTTCGAAGATGCGCGGATGGGATCATTCGACGATGTATATCCCATGAAGAAGTACCTGCTATATTGGAAGCATGCCACACTTCGCAAGTTGGAGGACATCATGCAGGGAATCGAACGGCAAGAAAAGTATTGCAAAGTGGTTATTATTGGCCCTCGTTATTCAGAGATGCATACGACTATGTGAGAAGGTGTGACCAATGCCAACGTCAAGGTACTATTTCAAAACACCATGAAATGCCCATGTCCAAAATTATGGAGGTAGAACTTTTTGATGTGTGGGGTATTGATTTCATGGGTCCATTCGTGAATTCGTTTGGAATGAAGTACATCTTGGTTGCTGTGGATTATGTTTCGAAATGGGTTGAAGCTGTAGTATTGGCCGACAACGAAGGAAAGCGTGTTGTAGCGTTCTTAAAGAAGAATATCTTCTCTCGCTTTGGGGTACCTCGTACTATCATAAGTGATGGAGGATCTCACTTTTGCAACAAGCTATTCAAATCTGTATTGGCCAAGTATGGTGTCAAGCAACACAAGGTAGCTACGCCTTATCATCCCCAAACTAGTGGACAAGTAGAGGTTTCCAATCGCGAGATTAAGCAAATCCTTGCAAAGACGGTTAATGCAAATAGGAAGGATTGGTCTCGAAAGCTAGATGATGCACTATGGGCATATAGGACTGCATTCAAGACACCCATTGGCATGTCTCCTTATCAACTAGTTTATGGGAAGGCTTGTCATCTACCCATCGAGCTTGAATACAAGGCATTGTGGGCATTGAAGCACTTGAATCTGAATTGGAATGATGTGAAGAATCTGAGGTTGGAGCAGCTGAACGAATTAGATGAGTTCCGTCTCCATGCATATGAAAGATCGGATTTATACAAGGAGCGGATGAAGAAGTATCATGATCAGCGGATTGTTCGACGAAACTTCCAAAAGGGTGATATGGTACTACTCTTCAACTCCAGATTTAAGCTCTTCCCAGGTAAGTTAAAATCTAAGTGGTCTGGTCCATTTAAAGTTATCCAAGTCTACTCGTCTGGAGTAGTCAAATTGGAAGACAATAAGGGTGTTGTCTTCAAAGTGAATGGCCAACGTGTTAAGCCGTATATCGGTCCTCTTGACTCGATGAATGACATGGCCATCACTTATCTCGACGAAGTCTAAGTACTCGAGATTACTACGTCGAGCCACGACAATAAATAAGGCGCTAGATGGGAGACAACCCATCGTTTATCGTTTATCGTTTATCATTTTTCATTTTTCATTTCAGTATGTGTTTTGCTTTTGATAAATAAAAATCCAAAAATAAGAGTCGTGCCACGACCAAAACTAAGGCTCTTGGTGGGAGGCAACCCATCGTACTAATCGTTTTCATTTGTTTGAGAGAATATAGGTGCAAGAAGTTTTCAACGAGGAGATTGATTTCAATTGACGATTTGGACGCATTGTATGGTAAAGTTGGTAAATTAGGAAGGGTGATGCATAAGGCTATGGATTGAGCCTTTCCCACGCCAAAATAGGCTTCGAGGAAGGCTAGGCCTTGGTAAAACTAGGTCACAAACGATGCACAACCTATCCTATAGCCTAAGGTCTCGGAATCTAGTGTGCTATACACTATGCGCCGCCTATTCCTAGGTATGCTTTTGACTATGCGCCGCCTATGCTATGGCATTTGGTCTCAGTATCTCATATGCCATAGACTATGCGGCGCATATGTCCCATTATGCCATAGACAATGCGCCGCATATGTAGGAATTTTGTCTCCAAAACCGATTGTAAATGGGTCATAACCCGACCCATACTCTTCCTATATAAAGGGGACTTAGTCTTATAACACAACCACCATAGAAAATACCCTAAAGGCGCCGCATACTCTTCCAAATCCTCTAAAATTTTTCTTCTTTTGCTCTTCCAATTCACAAAACCATCTCCACAAGCTTCAAGCAAGTAAGTGCTCTCTTATTCTTCATTTATTTCTCGTAAGTACTACGTTGCTATGGCTATTATTAATTGCTAAATTATATAAGATTGTTGGTGATGTTCATGTGTTTGGATTGTTGTTGCAAAATCATGTGAGTGAACATATACGTAGGAAAATCTTGACTTGTTTCCGACTTGAATTTGGTTTCAATAGCATTATTATGATATTTGCAGAATTGCTATGGCTATGAATATTGCTTAAGATTGTTGTTTGGATACTTACATGTTAGACTATCCCGGCCATCGGAATAAGACTTATAGTGCCTACCGACTTAGGAGGTTGTGATTGTTGTAAGAATAACGATAACCCCCATGTAGTAGTGTTGCTATATCTACCATGAAAGTAGTCCAATGGCTGCAAGTAAGTGATGCATTGCTGATTTTCTTGCCGGAATACAATCCTTAAACGTATGTCAACGAAATCTGAGTAAATCAACTACTTTCACCTCACTGATTTGTGTTAACAAAACTAAGTGTGGGGTGGTACCCCTAATGCTTGCTTATAAGATTGTATCAAGTGAGACTGTGCTGCAACTAACACTATTTCTAGTCTCAGGTACAATGGCACCTAAAGCGAGGCAAGGCAAGGAGAAGGCGACCACTTCCCAAAAGGGCAAGAAGAGAAGTCGAAAATACCAAGGAGAATCATCCTCAGCACAACCACCACGCAGAATGTTCGGAATAAAATGGGTTCTTGAGGAAGAAGCTAAAGCATGGTACAGCAGCAACAAAGAAAGAAAATATGTGCACGTCGACTTGATCAACAAGGATACCTTAGCAAAGAAGGAGCCGCGTATGTTGGCAAAAATAATGGCTTTGAAGTTAGATTTCATCTTCCGCGACATGGGAGAGTGTAATCTTGATCTAACAAGAGAGTTTTATGCCAACTGGTCGCCAAACACAACAGGCAATGAAGTCAAAATTCGGGGCCAGGTGTTACAGCTCACCGCGGAGTGGATCAACTCTTTTCTTGGCTTACCTTCAATCGACGCAGCACCATTCAAAGAGCTGTACAGCAGGCCTCCTTATAGAGCAATACGACACATGCTTTGTGGAAGTAGATCAATGGCAAGGTGGGGCAGACATAAAGAAACCGGCCGACACAACACCTTCCCCTATGCTCCACTAAATAGGGAAGCAAGAATCTGGATGCGCATTGTCAACTCATGTCTTATTCCTGGGACTCAATACACCAAGATATCGAGAGATAGAGTGTGTTTGGTCTATGCTTTGATGACGAATGTCCCAATCAACTTTGGGGCAATCATTCGATCCACCATGAGGAAGGCCAGACTACACAAAAGGTCCCATTTCACATTTGGAAATTTGTTGACAGCAATCTTGCGGAAGGAGGATATCGAAGAGGAACCAGCTGATCATAAACTCCCACACAATCCAAAGAAGGTTGACCTCACAAAGGTCAAAGATGCTGAATCAACACATGGCATCAACCTTACTACGACAGAGAGACATGCTCGGGATGAGAGTTTCTCCCGCCATATGTACGACATGATGAGGTTTACAATGATGAGCGGAGGTCGTGTTCCAACTGCTGCAGAGCTCCAACAACTGGACCACGATTATCCCATGAACATGCATGCACGGGAGATGTGTGGAGTGGGCGTATACTTTGAGGAACCTCTAGATGATGATGTGCCGACTGATGACGATCGACGCTTACCAGACTCTGACGAGGAGGAGAACTCTGACGACGACTCTTATGATGATTCCGACGAAGGGGGTATGACCCCCGACAATGAGGAAGAGTCCGACTAACCAGGTTCCTCGTATTTATTTTCCACTGAGGGCAGTGTCCCGTTTAAGTGTGGGGTGGTGGTATCGTATGCTATACTTCTCTATTGCATCTATGTTTGTTTGCTTTGTTTTTTTTTCATTTTTTTAGTAGTAAATTTTTTTCTAGCTTCGCATGAAATTATTTTGATAGGCAGCATGAGATTATAACAAGAGTATGTGCTACAATTGTGACTATTGAGACGTTTAGGCTCTAGTTGTGACTCATTATGTGATATTGTGTGGTTCAATTCCTTCACTTGTTGGATCGAGAGTCTATATTACTTCCAAGCAAGTCGACCATGTGCCTTGTGTGTGTGAGATAATCGTATATTCTATGTGTGTAGCTGATGCTAGAACTTGCCTGGTATGTATGCAAAGCGAAAATAAGGAGTGTAAGTTTAGGATATGATTTAGGCATTTCTTTGGCAACCTATATTTGTTTACCTTCAGTTTTACCTACCCATGGACATCATCCTAGTTAAACCCTTTTGAGCCTTTAGCCTATTTCTTTGACAACCTTGTATGTAAGCCTAATCCATTTCTTTCAAGACCGTAATTTGATCCAAACTCCTAAGTGCTTTAAAGTGAAAAAGTCATGTGACAACATAAGAGGAAATTGGGTGAGTATGATGCTATAAATTGTAATGGTGCTTGAATGTGTTATGAAAAAGAAAGTGCTATCATAAGAGGTATGTTGTGAAAAGAAAAAGGAAAAGAAAGCTGAAAAGCGAGTTGTGCTTAAAATTGAAAAACAAAAGAGCAGAACAAGGGTGGTATAACAAAAGAAAGAAGAAAGGTTGAAAAAAAAAGTGTCAATGATACAAAGTGATGTATTAAAGCGCTTAGGAACTTAGTCACTATTCCTGGCCAAAATAGTCCTACCCGTCCCTTAGCCTACATTACAACCATCAAAAGACCTACTTGATCCTAATCTTAACATTCCAACATTTAGTAGAGTATTACATTAAGGGCAAGCCTATGGTCATCAGTTGCTACATATGAATTCTTTGTGAGAGTGAGAGCAAGGACATCTTGATACCCATGCTTGAAAAATATGCTATACTTGTGAATGATTATGGGTACTATAGTGTGAGACACACATGGTTGATGAGTTTTGGATAGTTGTATATGATTCTATGCACTTTAACGTTTGCATGCGAGTTGATCACCATCACGAGTCTATACTTGAGGTTAAATTGTTTCTACTTAAAATCGGAAAGCTACTCTTGGTCGATAATCGTTGTGCTTGTCTTAATAAATGTTTTGTGTTGTTGCTGTAAGAACCTTAAGTTGACGCTTAGAAGGACATGATATGTTGTTCGAGGACGAACAAAGCTCTAAGTGTGGGGTGTTGATGATAGGCGGATTTACACGCCTATATCAATATATTTTGCCCATATTTTAGCCTAGTTTTGAGAACAAATTATATATTTCATGCACTTTTAGTCCTTTTTCCTGTAAGTGAGCTAACGAACATGATTAGTAAAGTTTTAGGTATAAATGATGCATAATTCAGCATTTTATGGCTTACTTGACGCTAAAGAAAGCTCACGAAGGAAGGGAAGGGAGTTTACACGCCTAAGGACCAAAACTGCTGCATGGAAAATCTGTTCCGGGCTAAAACAGCATTTCTGAAGACTTTGGGGGACCAAAACTGCTGTATGGAAAATCTGTCCCGGGCTAAAACAGCAATTCTGAAGACTTTGAAGACTTACAGACACAAAGCTGGATTTTGACAATGATACATTAACCTAGTACAATTAGGTTATGTATTTCATTATTTTAAGTGGATTATGATAATGTTACCTTAACCTAGTACATATGGGTTAAGGATTTCATTAGTCTAGTAGGATTTGGTTATTTATTTCATTAGCTTAGTAGGATTAGGATATGGGTATTATAAATACCCTATCATGCTAGAGATTTAGAGACATCTTCTACTCCTCTATTATTCTACACTACAAACAATTCTACAACTCTTCTAATCTTTCCATCAATTCTATTTTCGTCTATTCTTCTATTCTTAAATTCTGCAACAAGAGAAACGTTACTCTGCAAGAAATCACACCTAACGCCTACCACTCTTGTGCTACACGAAATTGATCATTATTGTGGTATAATAACAATGACAATTGTGGTTTTCTTCGCATTCATGGGTAACTAAACTTCTCTGTTGGGGTTATGGAAGCCGAATGAGTTACTATCTATTGCTGTGAGTTTGTGAGTTCGAGGCACGTATATTGCTTATATCATTATTCTCTTCATCTTAATCTACATTCTTTGCGGTTGCAAACGCAAGAATACGCCAGTCTAACATTTAACTTGTTCGAGAGAAAAGTTATTTGTCTGGAAAAGAGATAATGTCAAGGTAGTAGGACACCCTTTCCTATTAAAAAGCTAGTGCCGTAACTGGACTAACCTCTTGGAGAATTCGTACCGTTAGACACGCTTTAAGCTCGAGAGAGTTAAAGTGAAATAGTCCTTGTTTAGGTCGAGAGACGCTTGGATTTACCATCGACTACAATCCTCTATAAGCAATTGCATGTCAGAATTCTACACACTCATAGCCAATAGAGACGTATACCTCAGAAGGTGGACATAACCCCAACTTCTCAATTCTCATTGTTTACATCTCACTAAAACATTCTTTCTCTTTTTACTTTGCTATTGCCGTTTTTAGATCTTATTTTGGTTACATTACTTGCACGACAAGACTCCCCCCTTTTTTACGAGACTTGCACTAAAAGTCTAGTAATCTTTACTTACTTGTTGACCAAGCTATTCCCTGTGGGATCGATACCCAACCCAGTTGGGTTCTATATTTGCTAACGACCGCTTTACACTCCTACGAGAGCTGTAGATTGAGCGTTATCAGTATTGTTTTAATTAATGATGGAAAACTTCCTAAGCTTACAACACAATGTGTATGGGTGGTCAAACCAGAATTTTAATTTGGAAACTTAATTATGTTGACTTTGAAAAAGTTGAAGATATATATTTGTTGCATGTATAGTATGGAACATGCACACTTAGATGATTCAGTTAGGAGGTTAGTTAGTTGTTTAAGTTAGTTGTTAGATAAGGCTCTATATAAATGAAGCAATTGTACTCATTCAATACAACTGAATAATGAGCATTCAAGATTTATTCATTCATCATCTACATGATCAATCTCTTTTACATCTGATAATCTTTTTCTTCCATTAATATACTACTTGAATACTCAGAATGTTCAGTTAAGAACATGGTATCATAGCCATACATATTCGAATCATCAAGCCGAAGTCGATCGAATTACTTTTCTCTCTTCTCTGTTTTCCGCATATCAAGTTGTTTCACATTTCTGGGAAGTTCAAGATTTTAGAGTTCTTTGATAAAGAATGGGAACTAGTTAAGATCATGAAGCTCAGATGATGAATGGACTCAATCAGTCCACAACTTCAAACACAAATCCAATACAAACGCTTGCTATGGATCATAATCATCCTCTATTTTTACATTCAACTGATGTATGAGGTATGTTCATAATCTCATTTCAATTAGCTGGTAGTGAAAACTATACCTACTGGTATAGATCTATGAGATTAGCATTGCTTGGTAGAAACAAGATAGGCATAGTTGATGGTACCTATAAGAAAGATGATTTCCTTGATAATTTGGGATATCAATGGGAAAAGGTGAATGCGATTGTATTATCTTGGCTTCTGAACTCTGTTGCTAAATGTCTTCTTTGAGGTATTGTGTTTTCCCCCAGTGCCCATCTTAAAGAAAGGTTTGATAGTATTGATGGATCAAGAATCTTTAGCTTTCACAAAGAAATATCTACGCTAAGTCAAGGTAATTCATCTGTTGTTGTCTACTATTCAAGAATGAAGGATCTCTGGGAAGAATCTGAGGCCTTAGTGCCTGCACCTGGATGTACATGTGAAAAATCAAGGGATTATGTTCAGTTTTTGCAGAGACAAAAGTTGTTTTAATTCTTTATAGATCTCAATAACACATACTTGCAAGCAAGAAGTCAAATTCTACTTATGAATCCTTTGCCCTCTATCAATCAAGCCTTTGCTATGATCATGGGTGATGAGAGTCAGAAATTTGTGATTCACGAAAATTCTGGACCTAACATTACATCAAGTGTCAGTAACTTTGAAAATGCTGCAATGTATGTCAAAGGAGGTGCACATTAGAAGGGTAAGAGGAATTATAATCTGCAGTGTGAGTTCTGCAAAATCAAAGGGCACACTAAAGATCAATGTTAGAAGTTGATTGGATATCCCACTGACTATAAGTTCAAGAAGAAGAATGGAGGAGGTGTTAACAGTGCTTACAATGTCATAACTGACACAAATGAAGGTTCAAACTCAGGTTCTCAAGGTGTACAATGCTCTCAATTTCAGTATGGAATAAAAACAAATATTAATTCTGAAATTATGAGGTCTGTCCTGCATAACTTGAAGCCGAAAACAACTCTACTCAGCCAACAGTGCAACCATGTCTACATTCTGGGAATACCTTCACACAAGAGCAATATGATAGATCATTAAGATGTTGAACAATACAATAGTGTCCAACAACCTCCCCTCTTTAGAAAACACAACAAGTATATCAATCTCTATCTTAAATTCTACTACTCTTGATAACAGTGCTATGTTAGTCCCAAATAAAAATGATAGTACTCATATACTAGCAGAACATGCTAATGGATGCATAATAGACATAGGTGTAACAAATCATATGACATTTGATATAACTCTATTAAATAAAGAATCAATAGTCAAAGTTGATATTCCTAAGAGAGTGTTTCTTCCTAATGATGATGTGTCTCATATTCTCCACACTAGAACTAGTTCATTATCTGCAGGAAAGAACATAACAAATATGTTTCATGTGCCTCAGTTCACACATAACTTACTATCAGTATCCAAACTAACCAAAAAACTGAGGTGTTCTGCTACATTTTATCCTAATTTTTGTGTATTTCAGGAACTCTTCAGTGGGTGAGTGAAGAAGATTGGTAAGGAAGTAAATGGACTATACTGGCTACATAAACAACCTCTAGAAAGGAATAAGTGTGTATGTTTGGCTACTAATAATACACAATCAGATTCTAACATTGAGCTTTGGCATAAGAGATTAGACCACACTTCCTCATCTATTTTAAAGAAGATTTTTCTGTTAATATGCAGTATATTACCACTGTGGTTAACAAATGTAATGTTTTTCCTTGCGCTAAAAAAGCAAGGAATCCTTTCCCTAGTAGTATTATTTCTACTGTAAGTATCTTTGAACTGGTGCACATTGACCTGTGGGGTCCTTATAAAGTGGATACTTTTGATGGAAATAAGTTCTTCTTAGCTATAGTAGATGACTATTCAAGGATGACATGGACTTTTTTATTAAAATATAAATATGATGTATGTGTTTGTCTTCAACATTTCTTGAATTTTGTTAAATGTTAATTTGATAAGAATGTGAAAATCTTGAGATCAGATAATGGTACAGAGTATATCAACTTTTTATGTTATGAAATGTTCAAGTCCTTCGGCATTATCCATCAAAAGACATATTTTAGAGGTTACTAGAGCCATAAGGTTCCAAGGTAAAGTACCTCTCAAATATTGGGGACACTGTATTCTGGCTTCTGTATATCTCATTAATAGATTACCTAGTTTAGTTATTAGAAATAAGTCTCCATATAAGAAGCCTTCCTTAGCTCACTTAAGAGTAACAGGCTGCTTGTGCTATGCAAAAATAATACAAGAACATAATAAGCTATTACTTAGAGCCAAGGCCAGTCCATATGGGTTACTTAGAAGTCCAAAGGGTATATATTTTACTTGATTTAACTGACTCTACTTTCTTTGTTAGCAGAGATGTTTCATTTAGATAAGACAATTTTTCTTTCAGTAATGTAACTTCTGCAAAGCCTTTATTTATGGACAATTCTCAAAATCCTGGTATGGTATTTGATTAAGAAGATGTGTACATATCTAGTCCTATCCAAACATCTACCAGTTCTATCAGTGTTCCTACTACATCTACAACTCCACAAGAAGCATATGTTCCTACTACTAGCTCACAAAATGCTCTTGATTAAGCTATTATTCCAGCATCCAAAGTAAGAAAGTCTACAAGAGCCACTAATACACCTATGTGGATGAAGGATTTTGTGTCACTTAATGTGCACAATAAGGTATCTTATCCTATCAGTAAGTATATCTCTTATGATAATCTATCACCCAAATATCAAGCATACATGGCCTCCACCTTAAATCTAGTGAAACCAACTACTTATACTCAAGCTTCCAAGGATTCATTGTGGGTAGAATTAATGAATGAAGAAATACAAGCTCTTGAAAATAATCATACATGGGATGTTGTATCTCTGCCTCAAGGTAAGTCACTTGTAGGATGCAAGTGGATATATAAAATTAAGTGCATAGCTAATAGAGATGTAGAAAGGTGCAAGGCTAGATTAGTTGCTAAAGGATATAGTCAAAAGGAAGGGATTGACTACCAAGAAAAATTTTCATCAGTTGTGAAAATGGTGACAGTTAGGACCATATTGTCTATAGAAGCTTCAAAGCATAGGCGTATACATCAAATGAATGTATACAATGCTTTTCTGCAAGGAGATCTTCATGATGAAATATATATATATGCAACTTCCTAAAGGATTTTCCAGTCAGGGAGAGAATAAGGTGTGTTGCAGATTGATCAAATCCTTATATGATCTCAAACCAGCACCTAGACAATGGAATGCCAAGTTAACAAAAACATTATTACAATTTAAGTTCAAACTGAGTAAACTTGATCACTCATTGTTCACTAAAACAAGTAATGGAGGAATAACAGTGGTGTTAGTCTATGTCGATGACATGTTAGTAACTGGTAGCAGTCTAGAACTGGTTGAAGAAACCAAAAGGTACTTATCACAAGCTTTCAAGATGAAAGATCTAGGTGAATTAAAGTATTTCTTGGGTATTGAATTTGTAAAGTTTGATAAGGGAATACTTATGCACCAAAGAAAATATTCTTTGGAACTTATATCTAAAGTAGGTGTGTTTGCAGCTAAACCTTTTGCTACTCCAATTGACACAAATGTTAAGCTGACTAGCAAACAATATGGTGAAGAGGTCAATAAAAACAAAGGGTCAAGAAATAATAAGGAAGATCCTTTAGTTGAACCCGATCCATATCAGAGGTTAATTGGGAAGCTTTTATACTTAACCATGACAAGACCAGACATTTCTTATGGAGTTCAGAGCTTGAGTCAGTTTCTTCAATGTCCTAAAAGGTTACACATGAAAGCAACTATCAGAATTATGAAGTATATTAAAACTCAACCTGGTCAAGGAATGCTACCGACAGGTGAACCTATAACTAGTATCACTGTATATAGTGATGCAGACTGGGCATCTTGTCCTCTAACTAGGAAGTCAGCCACTGAATTCCTTATCAAACTTGGAGATTTTCTGATCTCTGGGAAGTCCAAGAAATAATCTACTATATCAAGGAGCTCTGCTGAAGCAGAATATAGAAGCATTGCAGCTACAACTGCTGAATTAATTTGGATTTAAGGTCTTCTAAAAAAAGCAGAGGTCAATGTTCAACTGCCTATAGTACTCTATAGTGATAGCAAAGTAGCTATTCGAATTGTTGCTAACCAGGTATACCATGAAAGGACTAAGCACATTTAAATTGACCTCCACTTTATCAGAGAGAAATTGCAACTAGGACTGATCTCAATCAAATATCTCTCCACTTAACATCAACCTGCTGATCTCCTTACCAAAGGCTTATCTAAAGTACAACATCACTATCTCTTGTCCAAGTTGGGTGTTCTGAACATTTTTTAGTGCCCAACTTGAGGGGAAGTGTTGAAGTGTTAATCATTCATTGTATGGTCCTGTATGTATAGTATGAAACATGTACACTTAGATGATTCAGTTAAGAGATTAGTTCGTCGATTAAGTTAGTTATTAGATAAGGATCGATATGAATGAAACAGTTGCACTCATTCAATACAACTGAATAATGAAAATTCAAGATTCATTCATTCATTCATCATCTACATGATCAATCTCTTTTATATATGATAATCTCTTTCTTCCATTAATCTACTACTTGAATACTCAGAATGTTCAGTTAAGAACTATATTGCTATTTCGATAGCAGTCTTGTTTATGTATACTTTCATAGTAGTTACATGAACTTTTATGAAAAATATTTATGAAGAATCTGATAAAATGATGACTAATATATCCATCTAGCTATTTTGTTTAGGAGTGAAGAAGGTTAATTTAGTTGTAGAACATTTTTATTTCTTACATATTTACGTTATTGAGGGACAATTTTATCTTGCTTAACTTTGATCATTAGAGACAAAACTCTGTTTTAATAAGATATTTATACAGTAATACTTTCTTAAAACAATCCTTCATTTACAAATTCTGAATTTTCTCAAGGATTCTTGTGAAAATCGCACAAATTTTGTTATATTTAGTTTTTTTTTATTATTTATTTACTAAAAATTATTTCAAATCCATTTTCATGAACTTGAAAAAAAGTATCAGTCCTTTTCCTTTTTAACAACTTGATTCATATTTTCAGTTAAACGTAGTTGAATTTAATTAATGATTAATAAAATAATATACATCTATATAGTAAAATATTGAGAAACAACTTTTAAATTTAAAAAGAAATAAAAAGTTAGAATAATAGAACCTAATTCGAGAAATTGCTAAACAAAATTTACTATTTTAGTTTGCTTGCTATTATGTTTGAAAACTTGACAAATAGTGTGAATTTTAATTTGTTTAATTCCCTTTGGACCTTGTTTTTGAGAGGATAAGATTTTAGGTACTTAATAAATTTATAGATCGGATATAATAATGAGACCAAAATAATAAAGATTAGAAAGGAAATGACTTAAAAGTTTAGACTTCAATAATTTGTAGGATAAACCTATTACAAAAGTTGGGGATAGTCTTCGACCCACAAAGTGTAAGGGTGTGTTTTGAATGATAAAAAATGTTTTTCTAAAATATACTCTTTCTAAAAATAAATAATTTTTTAATTATTTTTTATGTAAGTCTCCCATCTCATAATGTTTAATAATTTCAGACTAAAGTATAAATTGTTGAAGGTCAAGTCAAAATTTTGTGGATCTAATTACTAAATTAAACTAATTTTTAGATATTCTTTATAATAATTTGGAACTCCCCTTACCTTTGCAATACTCATTTTCTCAATATGGCTCACTCATTGATCACCATATTTTTCTTGTTTCTTACCACTCCACTTGATCTTTCTACGGCAAAACATTGTGCATTTTCTTCAAGATGTATGGTACACGCGCGTTATCACAAACTTCCTTTTTGTAGACACGTAATTTTGTCCTCCTAAAGTTTAATTTGATTCACTTTTATCCATTTTTATTTTATCCTACCGTGTACCCTCATCTACGTGATTATACCCCACAAAAATACAAAAAATAACAAACCCATAACAAATTTTTATCTTATCCTAATACCCAATATTCTCTTAGTAACAAAACTAACAACCCTTCCTATCAAATAAAGACACCTCATCATCTAACCACCTACCCTCACCTCATTATCCCACCCACATGACACCTTCACGTTTCTTTCAAAAAGAAAGGGAGCATATTCACTACAAGAGGAGATCTTCTTTTTATTTTCTATTGATATACCCACAACATATATACATACACACTCACAGAAATCGGGGGAACTCAGAAACTCACTGGAAATTCGAAGATACACACACAGTAACCAATTTAGAGAGGACCCTCACCGAAATAATCAAGCACCGAACAATACACACACACACTGAGATCGGACACGGGAGGAGAGAGAGAAAGCTGCGAGAGGAAGAGGGAGAAGAAGGAGAGTTCACAATTCATCTTCTTCACGAGGGCTATCAACAGGGAAAAAGAGAGATTCACTCCATTTTCTTTTCTTCTCCACCAGTCCATTTTTCTTTTCTTCTCCACGAGTATCATCAATAGAGATGAATCTCTATTGATTGAGATAGATTGAGAGAGGCAGAGAGAGAGAGATCCAAAAAGGGGGAGGGAGGTCATCATATTCAGGGGGTCTTGGAAAAAAAAAAGAAACTGGTCCTCTCCATCGATAGATGACTCCCAGAAGGGCTCCTCCATTTGAAAATTCCTTACTCACAAAAATCCTTCTTATCTTCTACACTAAAACCACAGACATACACACATATAGAGATGGAGAGAAGAGAGAGAGAGTAGAGAACAGTGAAGGTAAGTCGATAGGATGAAGAGAGCTTGAGCATTGTTTGGTCAATTTCTTGATATTCTCTGGCGAAAGCTAGCTGAAATCAGCCCGCTCAACTTGATTCCGGTGATAGGCCCATCGGGTTTCGAATTCACCGAACTTCTTCATCTTAAAATCGATCCATTTTTTAGCGGTTTAAGTACAGGTTCTGTTTACTCTATTGCAACTTCGTTGTGGGCTTGTGGATCCTCGTACTGATTTCGGAAACTTGATTATTGTTTGGTTTTGGGTTTTTGGATTGGAGTTCGAAGGTTATCAGGTTGGAGTTGGATAATTGTCGAGATTTCGTGGTATTCTTTGAGGTTCCGAAATGGCTTTATTCTCTTCTTAATCAATCGAGAACATTCGGAAGGTCCATCTCTATAACCCTTGTTCCTTATTTTATTTTTATTTGGTATAATGATTTTGTGATTATGTGGGTGGTAAGTATGATTGTTGGATTTGGTCGATGTCATGATTATGTGCTTGACGGTGTGATTGCGGTGATATATGAAACAAATTGGAGTAATTTTGGCGTAATTGGTAAAAACGAAGCTAGCGGGGGGTGGAATTGAGAAATTGATAAAAAGTGAATGTAGATTAATTTTAATTTTTTGTCTTTTTGTTTAATTCGGATTAAGCATGAATTTGATAGAATCATTTTAAATCAAAAGCTTGATAGGCAACATAGGTCGGGTAGGCGAATTTAGGGATTGTGGATTGATGGAATATTCGATTTGTGTGTTTGTGGAATGGTTTTGATTTATGCATTGGGATCTATTGTATTTATTTGGCCGGAGAATGCCCCGGAGGATTTTTATTGATTTATTCGGGGAATGCCCCGAAGTATCATGTACTTGAAGACGACGCACGATCAAGGCCCGGAACATCGGGTGGAGAAATCAATGGAGTGTAGTTTAGAATTAGCATAGAATAGAGTAGGTTTATATTTTCGCAGTTTTCTATTTCGGAATTGTAATAATCGGACTCGACACTATAATTTTGGATTTGTTTTGTTTGTTTGTTTGATTGATTGTTTTGTGTGGTTTTGTGTGGTTTATATATTCATAATGTCAAATTAGCCGATACGCTCCACCAAGCGACCGTGGTCGAACCACGAGGTCGAGGGATGCCTAACACCTTCCCCTCGATCAACAGAATTCCTTAACCGGAATCTTTGTTCGCAGATCAGTTTTAAGAGTCAAACTGTTTTGAAAAGGATCTTTCATAGGTGACTTGACACACCGAATTATGTCAAGTGGCGACTCTGAATAAAAACTGTAAATAATCCTTTTTCAAAATAAAAATTTTATTTTTGTCACTTTAATAATAAAACCCTTTCGAACTTTAGAATTTATCTTTTTAGTTAAAAAAGGGGTGTGACAGCTCTGACGACTCTACTGGGAATTTTTTAGAATTCGAGCTTATTTTGGAATTATGAGTGTATAAGCATTGTTTGTGATTTTTTTTTGTGTTATTGTTATCACTTTTGTGCGATTTCGTGCTCTTTGTTTACAGTATTTATCCTATGTGTTACCGCTTTTATATCTGGCATCATGTGTCTACCCCCAGACCTTCTTTCTGCAACAAGTACGTAGTACACGTGTTGTACACGACCTCTAGTTGAGTCACCCTTATTTTAGGGGAGAAGCCGTCGGTGTTATGGAGTAGGTGGAAAGCAAAGCAGCTACTATCGACCATACGCTCCCCCGAACAGCCTTGTTAGTGAACCCCAATGTAGGTCAGCCTTTAGGTCATGCTTATGTGCATCATATTGAGACTTAGCGGGGCCCACTTGGTCCTTTGTGAGAGACTCACCTCTAAAGCATCCCTATGTGTTAAATGTTGCATTTCTGAGGGTAACGTGGTCATTTGACAAACTGATTTGGGGAAAACTTGTGTTAGAAGTAAAGTGAAAAAAAAAAAGAGAAAAGAAAAAGTGAGTCGAAAAGAATGAATCAAAAGGAGTGTTGTAGTTTATTTTAGAGTTCTTTATGGCTTTTGTTCTTCACAATCCAAAAACTCAAAAAGATTTTTTTTACGTTTTGCATTTATCTTCTCAAAGTACCTTAAGTTCAACAAAAAAGAAAAAAAAAGGGTTTCGTTTGCCTTTTCTACTTGTTTGTCAAAAACAAAAATACCAAAAAGATTTTTTTTCATAATTGGTGGTGTCAGTCTTAGTTGAAGTGTCTAGTTGAAAATCCAAAAAAAGTTTTTATTCGTTTGTTTTTTGGTTGTGTCTCTTAAAGTTAGGGTCAATTTATTAGTTAATCGTTAATTGTCCAATCTGGACGAACTACGCACCCCTGATTCTCCTCTCTCGGGAGTGAGATACGTAGGCAACCTATTGTGGGTTCGGGGATCTTATTTTAAAAATCCAAAAATATTTTTCTTCACTCTTCATTTAGAGTAGGTGTCATTTACATCAATAAAAGAAAACTACAAAAAGATTTTTATTTAATAGGTTCAAGTTTCATTTTCGTATGAAAAGCAAAATTAAACCTGAAAAATACCAAAAGATTTTCGATAAATTGTTATTTTCTTTTCTTCTTAAAGTTTCAAGAAAAAGATAAGAAAAGAGTTTAATTTGGCCATTTTGGCAAGACTTCACGAACTACGCACACCTGATTCTCCTCTTTCGGGAGTGAGATACGTAGGCGCCCTTCTTGGGTTCGGTGATCTTTTAAAAAAAAAAAGAGGTTTTGAAAAATTGTTGAACTCTAACGCATTTGCTATCTCTTGTCCAGTTAGTTTAAGGTGGTTGGTTTGTGGCATTTTGGCTGGTCCTCCATATTGCTCCAAGTCACAGAGGAAGTTATGGCCGACAAGGATACCGAGTTAGTAGGTCACTAATCAGATAGGGAGTTCGGGGAATGAGAATGTAGGAGATAATGAAGAGATTCGGAAATTAAGGTGGCAAATAATAGAAATGCATCGAGCTTGGGCTAATGGGTTGCCACATCCTCCAGTTCCCACTGATAATCTGGAATATCTTTCTAGCTTGCTTCCCGTGTCACATGCACAATTTCCCATTTTTGTCGATATGCCACAACATGCATCAGTATCTACTCCGGGGCAACAATATCCAACCACTTCCAATGTTCATTTCCTCACTCCCCAATCCAAGACTACCACATACTCGGCTCCAGCTGTTGTTCAGACTTTTGCGGCGCCACCCCCACCTGAAGCTCCTACTTTTGATGTTCATCCATAAGTTATGCCTCCCTACTCTACAAGAGAGCCTGTATTGAATATTTTTAGTGATCAGCATTATGCTCTCGAGCCCACATTTAAGTCGACTGGTCCTTACGATTGCCCTCAACCGCCTGAATTTCCTCCTAACACTGAGAAGCCTGTTATGACAGAAGAGCAAGAGGAAGTAGCCAGAAAATTGAGAAGTTTGGAACTGACTATGAAAAACTTGCAAGGACTTGGGGGGGGGGGTACAAAAGTGTCTCATATAAATATCTGTGCATGTTTCCTGGTGTACATCTTTCTCTTGGTTTTAAAATGCCGAAGTTTGAGAAGTATGATGGACATGGAGATCCTGTAGCACATTTGAGACACTATTGCAACCAGCCAAGGGGCGCTGGAGAGAAGGAAGAATTACTCATGGCATATATCGGTGAGAGTCTTTCAGGTCTAGCTTCAGAATGGTTTGTTGACCAAGACATCGACAAGTGGAACAACTGGGATAACCTTTCTAATGAATTTGTGCAACAATTTCAATACAATATGGAGTTGATTCCTGACGAAAAATCCCTGACTAATATGAAGAAAAAGAGTACTGAAACTTTTAGAAAGTATGCAATTAGATGGCGTGAACAAGCTGCTCGGGTGAAACCGCCAATGAAAGAAAGTAAGATAGTGGAGGCGTTTATTCAAGCACAGGATGAGACATATTATCAATACTTGTTACCTGCATTAGGCAAGCTATTTATTGAGGTCCTCAAAATGGGGGAGATGATAGAGGATGGAGTTAAGACCGGTCGTATTGTGAGTTTTGCAACATTGAAAACGACTACTCAAGCAATTCAAAAAGGTTCGGGAAGTATTGGAGGAAAGAAGAATGAGGAAGATGCATCTTTCATTATAGTTGGACAACAGGCACGGGTAAGAGGACCATACCATCATTACCCACGTGCTCAAACCCAAGATTATGGCCAAGTTCCACAGAATCTTTCCCAAAATCCATTATATTTCATTCCCCTATCTCCATATAAAGTGTATAAGCAACCATATGTTCAACCCCCATCTTACCCACACTGGCGCGCGCCAACTCTGTCGAGTTATCCTCCAGCTCCACATACATACCGAAGCCCTTCTAGGTCTGGTTTTCAATTTAAGCCAAATAATGAAATGAGACAGAAGTCGAGGGATAACTTTACACCGATTAAAGAGTCGTATGCAAGTTTATTCCAGAGATTGGTACAACAGGACATCCTCACTCCTCTCCTTGGGTATACTCCTGACCCACATTCAAAAAGTTTTGATCCTAATGTACGATGCGCATATCATTCTGATGTTCAGGGTCACAGTATTGAAGATTGTCGTGCTTTGAAAAGAGAAATTGAAAAGATGATCCAAGATAAATCAATCATGGTACAGAACATTGACAGTGAGGAAAGTTCTAGTCATGCTGATATGCAAACCAGTGGCTAAGATGTCAGGCTGAGCAATTGAGAAGTCACCTCTCTCCTTACCAGGAAGGGGTCTGGTAGCTTGTTTTGTTTTATTTTCTGCTATCCTAATTATTTCAGGGTTGTAGTTTGGGATCTATCTTGTTTTGTCCTTTTGTTGTTTATGTTAAAAACCTTCTATATTTTGTTTCAACTAAATGAAGTGTCCCATTTTCTTTGTGTTTTAAATATGTGTTGTTCGTTTGTTTTCTTTAAATAGTACATTTTATGTTGACCCTAGTGATATGACATGCTAGTGAAATTTTTCGCCAAATCTTAAAATCCAGTTTAAGCATGAACTTTGAATCAGAGGGTTAAAGTTAGAAAAAGAGAGCATCTGAGAAAATAGGTAGAGTGCTGAGACATTTTGTGACAAGTTCAAGACTTCTTTGAAAATTAAGAAATTATTTTGAGAATCGCAAGAATAACTTGGTCATCAACTGAAAGACATTTCTCGATCAAGTCAAATAGCAGATGTGTGATCCCGAGAGACAGAGAAAAATCAACTCCATGAAAGCACGAGTCATTCAATGTGAGGAATGTACAACAGAAGTGGAGTGATATGTTGAACAAAGTGCAAGAGTAGTTGTCACGCCCCAAATCCCATTGGAGCGGACTGGCACCCGTAGCCGAGGAGGCCCGGGAGAAAGCGTTCATAACCTATACTTTCACATTTACATTACTTATGAAAATTAGAAATTTGGGCAGTACTTCGTTGTAAATAGAAGAAAACAGTACCTGTATCAGTCCAGCAGACACGCATATATATATATATATAAACAGTAATTGGCCGTCAGAGCCATCACGTCTATCAACCAAACACTCCTATGGCTGTACAATATGTCTACAAAAGCCTCTACATAGATACACAACTGAGTTAGGGTCGGGACAAACTCCCGCCCACAAAAGACTTTTATACAAATACCAAAAATACATATAGAAACGACTTGGGATGCCCCGAAACAACTGGGGCTCACCACTATCAACAGAATGTCCTGGCTCTTACTGCAGAGGTGTACGACCAGAAGTACCTGTTCCTGCAGGCATGAATACAGATCCCCCGTGAGGGACGTCAGTATGGAAATATGTACTGAGTATGTAAGACAGTGAGTATCAAGATGAGATACAAAAGATCAACAGAACCCAGATACCAGTGAATAAACAGTATGAGTAGACCACACTTAAAAGAGCTGATGGGATACCTGCACATTACTTTCATATTATTACTTCCCGTATTCCTTATCAATACATAACATATGTCATACAATGGCCAACTGATCAGTGGTACTAATACAATACATCAGGGACCACCCCTGGAATAGCATATATAAATAATCTTTATAATACAATGGCCAACTGATCAGTGGTACTAATACAATACATCATATCAACAATTTAAAATAAAGACATTCCATTTCTTACTTCAATTAATATTTGAGATTGGTTACTTTGTGGTCACACCTTATGGAACTTGAAACCATGATACCTCAATAGGAAAAACATGTAAATAGGTAATCAATATCATGAAAATGAAGTAGAGAATCATGGATACCTCAATAAACCATTTCGGAGTCAACAATAGTATATGGACTTTTTTTTGACTAGCCGGGCATCTTAAAAGTGAAAACAAGTTCAATTGGTAGTGTCGAAGATCATATGATGTTATTATGTGTCATGTGTCGTAGGACAATGTTGGAAGCTTACTTGAGAGTGCCATGGGTCATTATTCATGCCAAAGATTAGATAGAGTATGTCTTACATACCTTGATATAACCACTTCAATACAAGTCCAACTTGACTTCCCGTACTCTTCGAACACTCATCTACAATACGTCATTTGTGGCAAACTAGTATTAGCAATCAAACCTTACCATTTAGGTATTAACTTCACCAAATAATGTCTAGGAAGTAATCCTTTAACTCATCAATAAGAGTGCTACATACATCCTCTTATACTCTTATTACATTCACATATCATGCATTTTCATGCAATATCCCTCAACATCACTCTTAGCCTTTATTTCCCCTCTTAATCACCATCCAATACCAACATGATCACTAGGCATACATAAGCACTAATATAATGATATATCACCACAATTCATCCTCCATAATCCAATACAACAACTTCCATAATTTACTACTAACAATTTATACAAAACAATTCATAACTATGTTTCTAGTTATCTTCCAACATCAAGACAATACTCATAATCCCTTATCAATACTTATTTATGGATAAGAATCAAGAATAAACAATATTCATACCTTAACAATGAACTCTTGTATTTATAATCCTCCTTACATAACCATGGGGTGCTTCTCGAAGCTTTCGAGATGGTGAACACAACTACGGAACCAATTCGAATTTTCTACGGTTGAATCACAAAATATTTGAAGTTGAAATTAGGCTAGGGTTTCACCTTATCTTAATAATTGGATGATATATGATATATATGAGGCTAAGTGTATGTTTCTAAAGAACAATTTTCGTCCAAGAGGTAATAGAAAATGACCATTTTGCCCTAAAAATTTAAATAAATCCGAATCCGTCCCCAGTGGACAGTTTTGACAGGCTGAAGTAAATCGATCATAACTCTTTGATCCGGTTTCGTATTTGGGTGAAACCAATTGCATTGGAAATATAATTCAAAGGGATTTCATTTTCATATAAAGCATACCACCCAGTTCTTCCTTTACAAGGATTTATGGTCCTTTAAAGTTGACCCAAAAATCTGTCCCATAATTCTGTTTTTTTTTTTGATAGGCTGTAGTAAAACGGGTATACCTCCTTACTCAGACATTGGATTTGGATGAAACCAATTTCATCGGAAATAAGACTCTCGGAGATTTTCGTCGATATATAGCGGCTCACACAGTTCTTTTTGTACAAGGAGTTATGATCGTCTAAAGTTGATCCAAAAAAAAAAATTGCCTAGCTGCAGTAATTTTCCTGCAGATTTACTGTTCACAGGCTTCCCGGCCACCGTTTTGAAATTTCGAATGTGCTCGCTTATATGAAAAGCTCCTCTGTTTTGGGCAAACTTTATATCGTTGGAAAGATTATTCCAATACCTACACATACAACTATTGACGGGATACTTCTGAACACCTTAAACTTAATTCAACCCATACGCAAGCCTTTAGGACTCCATATAATCGCGATAAGTGTACGAAAAAATTTACGGGGTGTTACATTCTCCCCCCCTTAAGAACATTCTTCCTTGAATGTTAGAATATTTACTCAATTAAGACATGTCCAAGCTTACAATTAACATATTCATCATCATAACATATTCATTCATCATTAGTGGTTATGTAACTTCCGAAATGTACGAGGCAAACCCGTGATGAAATCCATATTTATCTTGTCCCACTTCCAGACTGGAAGATCTATACATTTCATGTAACCACCGGGTTTTTGTTGTTCTACTTTGACTCTTTGACAATTCGGACATTCAGCTACAAATTCGGCAATATTCTTCTTCATGTCATTCCACCAATATATTGCTTTCAAATCTTGATACATCTTAGTCAACCCTGGATGGATGGAATACCTTGAACAGTGTGCTTCTATCATAATTCTCTTTCTTAGCTCAACTACATCAGGTACACATAAACGATTCTGACACTGAAGCACTCCTTCTCGCGTAAGCTCAAATGCCTTTGTTGTGCCACTCTGCACATCCTCCTTAAGCTGCAATAAAATTGGATTTGCATACTGCTTCTCTTTCACTTCAGCTATCAATGAAGATTCCACTGCATTACGTACAATAACCTCTTCATCTGGAGTTTCGAGAAGTCGAACTCCCAAATTAGCTAGTTGGTGAAGATCCTTAATCATCCCCTGCTTTTCTATAGATGTCATTTTAGACTTATGACTTAGTGCATCCGCTACCACATTCGCTTTCCCTGGATGATACAAGATATCAACATCATAATCTTTCAACAATTCAAGCCATCTCTGCTGCCTCAAGTTTAGATCTTTCTGACTGAAGATATATTGCAGGCTCTTATGATCGGTATATATGTCAACATGAACCCCATATAAGTAGTGGCGCCATATCTTCAAAGCAAACACAACTGCATCTAGCTCAAGATCATGCATGGGATAATTCCTCTCATGTGGTCGCAACTGTCTAGAGCCATAGGCTATTACTCTACCATGTTGCATTAATATGCATCCTAAGCCAATTCTCGAAGCATTACAGTACATTGCATAACCATCTGTGCCTTCAGGAAGTACCAATACCGGTGTAGAAGTCAACTTGCTCTTCAGATCTTGGAAACTCTTTTCACAGGCATCATTCCATTGAAACTTGGAGGCTTTATGCGTCAACTTAGTCAAGGGTGCAGAAATAGAAGAAAAACCTTCAACAAACCTTCTATAATAACCTGCCAACCCGAGGAAACTACGAATCTCCGTAGGCGTCGTGGGTCTTGGCCAATTCTTCACAGCCTCAATCTTCTGAGTGTCAACTTTTATGCCTTCACTGGATACAATATGGCCCAAAAATGCCACTGACTTGAGCCAAAACTCACATTTAGAAAACTTCGCATACAGCTTACGATCACGAAGAATCTGCAATGCCTGCCTTAAGTGATTAACATGATCCTCTTCTGATCTAGAGTAGACCAGAATATCATCTATGAAAACTATCACGAACACATCTAGAAACGGCTTAAACAACCTATTCATCAGATCCATAAAAACTGCGGGTGCATTTGTCAGCCCGAATGACATAACCAGGAATTCATAATGACCATACCATGTTCAGAAAGCTGTCTTGGGTATATCATTATCCTTGACTCTCACTTGATGATAGCCTGATCTCAGGTCAATCTTGGAAAAACACTGGGCACCCTGCAACTGGTCAAATAAATCATCAAATCGGGGAAGAGGGTATTTATTCTTAATAGTCACCTTATTCAATTGCCGATAGTCAATACACATCCTCACCGAACCATCTTTCTTATGCACAAACAATACTGGTGCTCCCCAAGGGGACATACTAGGCCTGATGAATCCCTTCTCTAGCAAGTCTTTCAGTTGCTCTTTCAATTCTCGCAACTCTGCTGGTGCCATTCTATAAGGAGGAATTGAGATTGGCTGTGTGTCTGGCAACATATCAATACCAAACTCCACTTCTCGTTCAGGAGGTAAACCTGGTAGTTCTTCAGGAAATACATCAGGAAATTCATTCACAACCGGAATGGTCTGAAAAGTTGGCGGCTCTGCCTCTGTATCCCTTACTCTAACCAAATGGTATATGTACCCCTTGGAAATCATTTTTCTTGCCTTAAAGTAAGAAATAAATCTACCTCTCGGCGCGCCAACATTACCCTTCCATTCAAGGACTGCCTCATTTGGGAAATGGAAATATACCTTCTTAGAACGGCAATCTACTGTATCATAACAAGACGTTAACCAATCCATACCCATAATAACATCAAAATCTACCATTTCTAACTCAACAAGATCGGCCATCGTATCACGACCACAAATATTCACAACACAATTTCGATAAACATTCCTAGCTATAAGAGATTCCCCCACTGGCGTTGATACTTCAAATGGCTTGGCTAATAATTCGGGTGTTCTTCCGAACCTTCCCGTCACCAAAGGAGTAGCATACGATAATGTAGAACCAGGATCAATTATGGCATACACATCAAATGCAAAGATGGACAACGTACCTGTAACCACGTCTGGAGAAGCCTCTAAATTTTGCCGATCTGCTAGGGCATACACACGGTTCTGAGCTCCGCTAGAACTAGCTGCTCCTCTATTACCTCTACCGTGACCCATAGGTTGTGTACCCCTACTCAAAGGAGGCACCGATGATGATGCAATAGCTGATCCGGTAGGTCGTGTTCTACCACCTGTGGTCCTGCGTGGGCAATCTCTAGCCATATGCCCCGGCTTACCGCACCAAAAGCAATTGTTCATTCCAAGCCGACATTCGCCAAAGTGAAATCTTCTACATATGGGGCACGAGTGTCGTGGAGGTCTCAATTGACTCATACTCCCTTGCCCTTGATACCCCACTGTTCGCGAACTCTGATTTTCATTACTTTGCCCGAACTGATTACCTCTGAACCTTTGAAATTGCGGTGGAGCACTAATTTCAGGATAAGAAGATAATGGGCTAGGCAATCTATGAGAGAACGAAGGCCTAAAATCTCAGTGAGATGCCATAAACTGCCCTATAGTTCTGGCCCGCTTAGAATATCCTTTTTCTGATTTCTGGGTTCTTCTTCTTTGCCTCTGATCTTCTATTTTCTGAGCGAAAGCTTGTATCCTCGCTATATCCATGTCCTTGTTCAAAGCAGCAATGGTACAATCTCTAACCAAGTATGGTTCCAATCTATCCACATAGTGATGAACTCTGTCATCCATAGTAGCTACCACATTAGAAGCATATCGAGACAAGGAGTTAAATCGAAGACTATACTCCCTTACACTCATATTACCCTGACGAAGATTTAAGAATTGATCTGCATGGGCCTGATGAGTCTCAAATGGAAGATAATGATCAATAAATGCATCTTTGAACTCTCCCCACGTAGTTGGAGGTGCATCAATACCCCTAGATCGTTTCCAATCCTCGTACCACAATATAGTCTCTCCTTTCAGTCTATATGTTGCTAACTCAACCATCTCTTTACCGGATATGTGCATAACATCTAGAGCCCTTTGGGTTTGATCGACAAAGTCCTGCGGGTCTTCATTAATATCTGATCCGGTAAAAGTAGGAGGATCCAGTTTCAGAAAATCCTGTGTCCGAAGGCTAGCTGCTCTATCCGTACCACTAGAACCCGTGGTAGGAATAGCTTGCCCTTGAACTTGACCGGAAACTATACGCATCAGAAGTTGTACTGCATCCCTCAAATCTCGATCAACAACATTAATAGATGGCCCTTCCGGAGAAGAAGAAGCTCCTGATATATGCTCAGCTTGAGACTCACTTTGTTCAGCTTGTGCCGGTGGTGACTTACTAGTACCTTCTCCGGCCACTACATCTACTCGCTTCCACTTATTCTTTCTCCTTGTAACCGGCATCGTTACTATAGTAAATAAAAAAACAATTGGATTAAGCGATCGATTATGACTTTATCTCTAATATGGGCTCTATTGCACGATCTAAGAAATGGAGAATGGAAACAATCCCTAAATGTCCAATAGCCTCCTGTTTATAGATGTGGTGCACAACACACCGATAAATGAGATTCTACGTAGACTCGCCTTTGTAGACTCACTAGGACGAACTTCTCTGATACCACTTCTATCACGCCCCAAATCCCATTGGAGCGGACTGGCACCCGTAGCCGAGGAGGCCCGGGAGAACCCGTTCATAACCTATACTTTCACATTTACATTACTTATGAAAATTAGAAATTTGGGCAGCACTTCGTTGTAAATAGAAGAAAACAGTACCTGTATCAGCCCAGCAGACACGCATATATATATATATATAAATAGTAATTGGCCATCAGAGACATCACGTCTATCAACCAAACACTCCTATGGCTGTACAATATGTCTACAAAAGCCTCTACATAGATACACAACTGAGTTAGGGTCGGGACAAACTCCCGCCCACAAAAGACTTTTATACAAATACCAAAAATACATATAGAAACGACATGGGATGCCCCGAAACAACTGGGGCTCACCACTATCAACAGAATGTCCTGGCTCTTACTGCGGAGGTGTACGACCTGAAGTACCTATTCCTGCAGGCATGAATACAGGTCCCCCGTGAGGGACGTCAGTACGGAAATATGTACTGAGTATGTAAGGCAGTGAGTATCAAGATGAGATACAAAAGATCAACAGAACCCAGATACCAGTGAATAAACAGTATGAGTAGACCTCACTTAAAAGAGCTGATGGGATACCTGCACATTACTTTCATATCATTACATCCCGTATTCCTTATCAATACATAAGATATGTCATACAATGGCCAACTGATCAGTGGTACTAATACAATACATCAGGGACCACCCCTGGAATAGCATATATACATAATCTTTATAATACAATGGCCAACTGATCAGTGGTACTAATACAATACATCATATCAACAATTTAAAATAAAGACATTCCATTTCTTACTTCAATTAATCTTTGAGAATTGTTACTTTGTGGTCACACCTTATGGAACTTGAAACCATGATACCTCAATAGGAAAAACATGTAAATAGGTAATCAATATCATGAAAATGAAGTAGAGAATCATGGATACCTCATTAAACCATTTCGGAGTCAACAATAGTATATGGACATTTTTTTGACTAGCAGGACATCTTAAAAGTGAAAACAAGTTCAATTGGTAGTGTCGAAGATCATATGATGTTATTATGTGTCATGTGTCGTAGGACAATGTTGGAAGCTTACTTGAGAGTGCCATGGGTCATTATTCATGTCAAAGATTAGATAGAGTATGTCTTACATACCTTGATATAACCACTTCAATACAAGTCCAACTTGATTTCCCGTACTCTTCGAACACTCATCTACAATAAGTCATTTGTGGCAAACTAGTATTAGCAACCAAACCTTACCATTTAGGTATTAACTTCACCAAATAATGTCTAGGAAGTAATCCTTTAACTCATCAATAAGAGTGCTACATACATCCTCTTATACTCTTATTACATTCACATATCATGCATTTTCATGCAATATCCCTCAACATCACTCTTAGCCTTTATTTCCCCTCTTAATCACCATCCAATACCACCATGATCACTAGGCATACATAAGCACTAATATAATGATATATCACCACAATTCATCCTCCATAATCCAATACAACAACTTCCATAATTTACTACTAACAATTTATACAAAACAATTCATAACTATGTTTCTAGTTATCTTCCAACATCAAGACAATACTCATAATCCCTTATCAATACTTATTCATGGATAAGAATCAAGAATAAACAATATTCATACCTTAACAATGAACTCTTGTATTTAGAATCCTCCTTACATAACCATGGGGTGCTTCTCGAAGCTTTCGAGATGGTGAACACAACAACGGAACCAATTCGAATTTTATACAGTTGAATCACAAAATATTTGAAGTTGAAATTAGGCTAGGGTTTCACCTTATCTTAATAATTGGATGATATATGATATATATGAGGCTAAGTGTATGTTTATAAAGAACAATTTTCGTCCAAGAGGTAATAGAAAATGACCATTTTGCCCTAAAAATTTAAATAACTCCGAATCTGTCCCCAGTGGACAGTTTTGACAGGCTGAAGTAAATCGATCATAACTCTTTGCTCCGGTATCGGATTTGGGTGAAACCAATTGCATTGGAAATATAATTCAAAGGGATTTCATTTTCATATAAAGTATACCACCTAGTTCTTCCTTTACAATTAGTTATGGTCGTTTAAAGTTGACCCAAAAATCTGTCCCAAAATTCTGTATTTTTTTTTTGATAGGCTGTAGTAAAACGGGTATACCTCCTTACTCAGACATTGGATTTGGATGAAACCAATTTCATCGAAAAGAAGACTCTCGGATATTTTCGTTGATATATAGCAGCTCACACAGTTCTTTTTGTACAAGGATTTATGATCGTCTAAAGTTGATCCCAAAAAAAAAATTGCCTAGCTGCAGTAATTTTCCCGCAGATTTACTGTTCACAGGCTTCCCGGCCACCGTTTTGAAATTTCGAATGTGCTCGCTTATATGAAATACTCCTCTGTTTTGGGCAAACTTTATATCGTTGGAAAGCTTATTCCAATACCTACACATACAACTATTGACGGGATACTTTTGAACACCATAAACTTAATTCAACCCATACGCAAGCCTTTAGGACTCCATATAATCGCGATAAGTGTACGAAAAAATTTACGGGGTGTTACAGTAGTGACACACAAACACAGTTAATGTTAATTCTTAAAAAATGTCACAAATGATCTTCATCTCTCTCTTTCATACTGCATGATATGTACTTGTATTTTCAAGGATTGATATGACGAAGGCATTTCATTCTGCTATCCAAACATCGTGTCATCCTTTGTTTACCCCATTTGATCTTTAGTTCTATTTCTTTTATATCCCTTTTTTTGGAATCAAGATAAAGTCAACAAAGCTCAAAAAGAAAGTGTCAAGCAAAAAAATAGTGTCAGAAAATTTTCAAAAAAAAGAGAAGAAAAAAATGTGTCCAAAAAGAAAAGAGAAAAGAAAAGTGTCAAGGAAAATAGAGTCAGAAAAATCCAAAGAGAAAAAAAGTGTCAATAAAAGAAAAAGAATCAAAAGTCTAAATCATGCAATAACAAGCTGCCAGAACTACGCGTGACTTGATTCTCATCTCTCAGGGGTGAGATACGTAGGCTTCCCTACTCTGGGCTCGGTCCAACCAAATAAACAATTTAGTATTTTCCAGTCAAAAGAAACTGGGGCATGAGTTGATCCTCATTGTTTGAGTCGATTCCGAAAGTTGTAAGTCCCACCCCACTTCAAGTGTCGTTTGGGCCTCAAATCATCCTTTCTTTCAAACCTTATCCAAAAGTCAAGTTACAACTAAAGAAAGACCTTCGGATCAATCTTTGAGAAAGTTAAGGCTAAGCATGCAATGGATGTGATGATGCATTTTGGGAACTACTTGTCTTCCTCGGCATAAGAAATCAGGAGAGAAATGAAAATGAGAGAGTCTTATAGGTGAAAACCCTCACGGGCACCGTAAGACGATGGTAAGCTGAGAGAGATAACAATGAGAGAGTCTTATCGGTGAAAACCCTCACGGTCACAGTAAGACAACGGTGAGTTGAGACAAATGAAAATAAGAGTGTCTTATTGGTGAAAAACCCTCACGGACACCATAAGGCAATGGTGAGCTAGAAAAAATGAGAGAGGCTTGTTGAAAAAAAAAACCATCCAAGGCACCACTAGCTCAACGAGGTCTTAAATGCAATTGAACTAAGGAAACAACTCAATTTCAAGCTCATTAACTCAACAACAATTGGTAGAAAGTTGGGATGGAAAGATCAGGCAGCCTGACCCAAAATGCATGGCATAATCTTCGGAGTTGACTGTCATTTTTAGATAAATTTTTATTTCTTTGTTTCAATGGGGACATTCATTATCTTTTCTTTCTTCTCTTTATTTTTTTTTATCTTTCTTGAGTCAGTTATCCAAATAAAAGTCATTGTCATTTTTCTCTTGTTGTTGAGTCAAGTCTATGTCGAAACAAGTGAGAAAAGATTTCAAAACTGGCTATCAGCTTCTTCAATTGCAGAAAGCAAGTCAAAAAGCCAACACATGAAAGAGACATAATTATGAGCCAAAATAAGGCATGCAGAAAGTTGTGTCAACAGAAAATTCTGGGAATTCATGAAAATACCAAGGGTTAAAGAGTTATCTGAGAAGCATGGCAAAGCAAAGATATTGTGTTTGTTTTAGAAGAACTTTTAATAATCGGAGTTTGGTTCAATGATGCAGCAAGTCAACGACATATGCTAATGGTTGGAAGCAAGGTTAAATGTGACCGGGGCAAGAGCAATTTCCACGAAAGCCAAAGCCACAAACCAGCTACCATGTTTTTAAACTAATAAAATTTTTTTGTATGAAACAGGAACACATGCTACCTTCAAATCAAGGATTTCAAAGCCTAAACATCAAGGGCCATAATATTCTCACTTCTACAAATGCAAGAGGCAATGTTGCTACACATATTTGGTATTCAAATCCATGGTAATTTAAGCGGCATTTGTAAGGAGATACACTTCCTTGTTTTGGTAATTCTAGCAATATTTGTAAAGAGACGCACTTCTTTGTTTGGGTAATTCCAGCAATATTTGTAAGGAAAAGTACTTTCTTATTTGGTATATCCAGCAAAATTGGTGAGGAAACACACTTTCTTATTTGGTAATTCAAGCGGTATTTGTAAGGAGATGCACTTCCTTTTGTGGGAAATTCAAGCAACATTTGTAAGGAGATGCACTTCCTTGTTTGATAATTCAAGCAACATTTGTAAGGAGACACACTTCCTTGTTTGGTAATTCGATCAGTATTTGTAAGGAGACGTGTTTCCTTGTTCGGGTAATTCCAACAACATTTGTAAGGAGACGCATTTCCTTGTTTGGATAATTCCAGCAACATTTGTATGGGGGCACACTTCCTTATTTGGACAATTCAAGCAACATTTGTAAGGATACACACTTCCTTATTTTGGTAATTCGAGCGCTATCATAAGGAGACACACTTCCAAAGGAGACACACTTCCTTGTTTGGTAATTCGATCGGCATTTGTAAAGAGACGTACTTCCTTTTTTGGGTAATTCCAGCAATATTTGTAAGGGGGCGCACTTCCTTGTTTGGATAATTCAAGCAACATTTGTAAGGATACATTCTTCCTTATTTTGGTAATTCAAGCGCTATCATAAAGAGACACACTTCCAAAGGAGACACACTTTCTTGTTTGGTAATTCGATCGGTATTTGTAAGGAGACGCGTTTTCTTGTTCGGGTAATTCCAACAACATTTGTAAGGAGACGCACTTCTTTGTTTGGATAATTCCAGCAACATTTGTAAGGGGGCGCACTTCCTTGTTTGGACAATTCAAGCAATATTTGTAAGGAGACACACTTCCTTATTTTGGTAATTCAAGCGCTATCATAAGGAGACGCACTTCCAAAGGAGACACACTTTCTTGTTTGGTAATTCGATCGGCATTTGCAAGGAGACACATTCCTTGTTCGGGTAATTCCAGCAACATTTGTAAGGAGATGCACTTCCTTGTTTGGGTAATTCCAGCAACATTTGTAAGGGGGCGCACTTCCTTGTTTGGATAATTCAAGCAACATTTGTAAGGATACACACTTCCTTATTTTGGTAATTCAAGCGTTATCATAAGGAGACGCACTCCAAAGGAGACACACTTCCTTGTTTGGTAATTCGATCGGCATTTGTAAGGAGACACACTTCCTTGTTCGGGTAATTCCATCAACATTTGTAAGAGGACGCACTTTCTTGTTTGGAAAATTCAAGCAATATTTGTAAGGAGATGCACTTCCTTATTTTGGTAATTCAAGCTCTATCATAAGGAGACACACTTCCAAAGGAGACACACCTCCTTTTTTTGGTAATTCAAGTGGCATTGGTAAGGAGACGCACTTCCTTGTTTGGTAATTCAAGCGGTATTTGTAAGGAGACACATTTCCTTGTTTGGGTAATTCAAGCGGCATTTGATAAGGAGATGCACTTTCTTGTTTGGGTAATTCAAGCAACATTGGTAAGGAGATGCACTTCCTTGTTTTGATAATTCAAGAAACATTTGTAAGGAGACACACTTCCTTGTTTGAGTAATTCTTCCTTGTTTTGATAATTCAAGCGACATTTGTAAGGAGACACACTTCCTTGTTTAGTTAATTCAAGCAACATTTGTTAGGAGACGCACTTCCTTTCTTGGGAAATTCGAGCAACATTTATAAGGAGATGCACTTCCTTGTTTTGATAATTCAAGAAACATTGGTAAGGAGATGCACTTCCTTGATTGGGTAATTCAAACTTTGCTTTTGGGGTAATGCACTTCCTAACTTAAGTTTTGATTCTCTGTAGATGTACTTCCTAGTTGAGTCAGTCCCCTTGACTTCTAGAAAATGCACTTTCTAGTCGAGTTATTGCACTTAATCCTTAGGAGACGCACTTCCTTTCTAGTTTTCATTTGTCAGGTGACATACTTTTTAATTTAAACTTCTATCTCTAGAAGACGCACTTTCTAGTCAGAATTCCTCACTTTAATTCTTAGGAGACGCACTTCCTGGTCTTGGTCATTCAATTTTACTCTCAAGAGATGCATTTCTTGGTAAGAGTCTTGATTTATCATTGCAACAGGCAAGTAGGTATGATGCGACTTTCCCAAAAGTCTTCTGATGGTAAACTGGGGCAAAATTTAATTCTTGTGTTTGGAACTTTACTTTTCTGGCAAACGAAGTTTCTCTTTATAATAATTTTGTTTGGGATAATTTTCTTTCCAGTTTTGATGTGATTTCAGGAGCCTTCCCGAAGCACAGAGCGAATAAATGAAAAACCAAGAAACAATGTGAAGAAATTAAAAGTTAAACAGATTGAAAAATAGCAAGGCAGGAGTCCTACTGTAGAACAGGGTGAAGAAATTGAAAGAATAGCAATAAGTTAATGAAATAGCAAGTCAGGAGCCCGCCTGTAGAACAAGGTGGAGAAGTTGAAATTCAAGCAACAAGTGATGAAATTGCAAGTCAGGAGCCCGCCTGAAGAACAGGGTGAAGAAATTGAAAGTCAGGCAATAAGTCAAAGAAATTGCAAGTTAGGAGCCCGCCTGAAGAATAGGGTGATGAAACTTAAGTCAGGAGTCCAAAAGAAGATGCATAGATAGGATTTTTGTAATTTCATTTATGTTTTAACTTGTAATTTTTATTTTTGATGTAATGACAGAGCCGCAGATCGGAACCTCAACAGAACCTCGTTCGACTCTCCAACTCGGTATAGTCCATCTCCTTCCAATTCTTTGAGATACTTGTCACTCGATTCTCTCATAACTTGGGTAGGTAGGATGTCCTAAGTCAAGACCTAGTTTCCCTCCTTCCTCTTTCTCCGTGCTTTTGAATAAAGGTCAGGACAAAATTCGGTCTCGTTGTCTACTGCTTTGTATGAAAACACTATGTATTTACATCCAAAGGGGGCATGATGTAGATACATAATTTTATCCTCCTAAAGTTTAATTTGCTTCACTTTTACCCATTTTTATTTTATCCTACCGTGTACCTTCATCTACGTGATTATACCCCACAAAAATACAAAAAATAACAAACCCATAACAAATTTTTAACTTATCCTAATACCCAATATTCTCTTAGTAATAAAATTAACAACCCTTCCTATCAAATAAAGACACCTCATCATCTAACCACCTACCCTCACCTCATTATCCCACCCACATGACACCTTCACATTTCTTTCAAAAAGAAAGGGAGCATATTCACTACAAGAGGAGATTTTCTTTTTATTTTCTATTGATATACCCACAACATATATACATACACACTCACAGAAATCGGGGGAACTCAGAAACTCACTGGAAATTCGAAGATACACACACAATAACTAATTTAGAGAGGACCCTCACCGAAATAATCATGGACTGAACAATACACGCACACACACACTAAGATTGAACACGGGAGGAGAGAGAGAGAGCGCTACGAGAGGAAGAGGGAGAGTTCACAATTCATCTTCTTCACGAGGGCTATCAACAGGGAAGAAGAGAGATTCACTCCATTTTCTTTTCTTCTCCACCAGTCCATTTTTTTTATTCTCCACGAGTATCATCAATAGAGATGAATCTCTATTGATTGAGATAGATTGAGAGAGAGAGAGATCCAAAAAGAGGGAGGGAGGTCATCATCTTCAGGGGGTCTTGGAAAAAAAAAGAAACTGGTCCTCTCCATCGATAGACGACTCCCAGAAGAGCTCCTCCATTTAAAAATTCCTTCTTATCTTCTACACTAAAACCACAGACATACACACATATAGAGATGGCGAGAAGAGAGAGAGAGTAGAGAACAGTGAAGGTATGTTGATAGGATGAAGAGAGCTTGAGCATGGTTTGGTCAGTTTCTTGATATTCTCTGGAGAAAGCTAGCTGAAATCATCCCTCTCAACTTGATTCCGGTGATGGGCCCATCGGGTTTCAAACTCACCGACCTTCTTCATCTTAAAATCAATCCATTTTTTAGCGGTTTAAGTACATGTTCTGTTTACTCTATTGCAACTTCGTTGTGGATTTGTGGATCCTCGTACTGATTTCAGAAACTTAATTATTGTTTGGTTTCGGGTTGGAGTTCGAAGGTCATCGGGTTGGAGTTGGATAATAGTCGTGATTTCATGGTATTCTTTGAGGTTCCGGAATGACTTTATTCTCTTCTTAATCAATCGAGAACATTCGGAAGGTCCATCTTTATAACCCTTGTTCCTTATTTCATTTTTATTTGGTATAATGATGTTGTGATTATGTGGGTGGTAAGTATGATTGTTGGATTTGGTCGATGTCATGATTATGTGCTTGACGGTGTGATTGCGGTGATATATGAAACAAATTGGAGTAATTTTGGCGTAATTGGTAAAAACGAAGCTAGCGGGGGGGGGGGGGGGGTGGAATTGAGAAATTGATAAAAGGTGAATGTAGATTAATTTTCATTTGTTGTCTTTTCGTTTAATTCGGATTAAGAATGAATTTGATAGAATCATTTTAAATCAAAAGCTTGATAGGCTACATAGGTCGGGTAGGCGAATTTAGGGATTGTGGATTGATGGAATATTCGATTTGTGTGTTTGTAGAATGGTTTTGATTTATGCATTGGAATCTATTGTATTTATTTAGTCGGGGAATGCCCCGGAGGATTTGTATTGATTTATTCGGGGAATGCCCCGAAGTATCATGTACTTGAAGACGACGCACGATCAAGGCCCGGAACATCGGGTGGAGAAAGCAATGGAGTGTAGTTTAGAATTAGCATAGAATAGAGTAGGTTTATATTTTCGCACTTTTCTATTTCGGAATTGTAATAATCGGACTGGACACTATAATTTTGGATTTGTTTTGTTTGTTTGTTTGATTGATTGTTTTGTGTGGTTTTGTGTGGTTTATATATTCATAATGTCAAATTAGCCGATACGCTCCACCAAGCGACTGTGGTCGAACCACGGGGCCGAGGGATGCCTAACACCTTCCCCTCAATTAACAGAATTCCTTAACCGGAATCTCTGTTCGCAGATCAGTTTTTAGAGTCAAACTGTTTTGAAAGGGATCTTTCAAAGGTGACTTGGCACACCGAATTATGTCAAGTGGCGACTCTGAATAAAAAATGTAAATAATTCTTTTTCAAAATAAAATTTTCATTTTTGTCACTTTAATAATAAAACCCTTTCGAACTTTAGAATTTATCTTTTTAGTTAAAAAAGGGGTGTGATGCTTCTCATTCTCCAAACTTGCAAATTCATTGTGCGTCAAAGGATGATGATATCGGATATCATAATCTTTTTATAAATCAAGACTTTAATTGGTCGTTTTGTGAGTCAATTTTCTCTATAACTTTATTCTTTTGTCATTTTTGATGGAGTTCAAAAGAGAAAGTTTTTGATGTGTTTAACGATTCATAGTCATGTGTTAAAGGTTCAGAAAATACAAATATCTAACGGTTTGTAAATGGGAGGTGAGGTCAGATGACTTTTATTTGAAAGAGAATAATATCAAAAACGACACATATTATATGTATCACTATTTGGAGTGGTCTTAGGAAATTAGTTTTTTATGTTATTTTGTTTAAAGTAAAAGAAGAAGTAAAAAAATAAATGAATTTTACAGTGGATTTCTTAATTTCTTATTTATCCTGATTTTGTTATTCTTTACTTTATCATTAAGAACATTAGAATACCAGCAATATATTCAACAAATATTGCAGATGAAACTTCATTAATTCTTTCGAGTTTGATGCACAAAGGTGGCTTCTCTAAGGAGTGCATGATTCTCTTTTATTGTTGATCCTCAGTCCCTACTATTTCCGCAAACTAGTTAATCTAAGTTACGTTAACTAATTTCATGCCAAGTTTGTTCATCAAGGTCAACATAAATAGAAGGTCCTCCAGATTGTGAAAACTTATAAGCGTTCTTAGTAGGGAAAGTATTTAATTATTGAAATCAAATTAATAAGGAGAGATATCCCTCAGGTTATTGAGACATGTGGGAGAGTATCGAGGATTCATAAGGAGAGATATCCCTCGAAAGAAATGAAGTTTTATCTATAATTTTTGTTGAATATATTGTTGGTATTTATAATGTTTTTAATGATAAAGGAAAGAATTACAAAATCAAGATAAATAAGAAATTAAAAAATCCACTGTAAAATTCAGCTTTATTTTCTTACTTCTCATTATACTTGAATAAAATAACATAAACAAGTTAATTCTCTAAATGCAATAGTAAAGACATGTGATACGCTTCCCAATAAAAGTCATCTGACTTCACTCCTTATTTACAAATAGTTAGAATATTTGTATTTCCCAAACCTTTTACGTATGAATGTGGGTCGTTAAATACATCAAATATTTTTTTCGAACCCCATCAAAAGGGTCAAAAAAATAAAGTTTTAAAGAAAATTGACTCACAAAACGATCAATTATAAAGTCTTGATTTATAAAAAAAAAATTATATATGTACTTACCCCCATCCTCCTAGATCCGTCCCTGAGCGTATTTGCTTCAGTAACTGTCCAAAAAAGATAGATGAATAACTTCTGGCCAACAATTAAGATGAATACGAAAATCATCTTTTCTGCCAGGGTGAAATGGAAAAAAAATAAAAAAAAATGGAGGAAATTTGTTGGACCTTTTGGTATTGGTTACACTAATAACACTAAATGGTTAGAACCACAAGTCTTGCAACCCTATTTGCAAAACTTTTTGAACTATGATTGAAGACCACAAATTCAACATCATGATTCAGCATTATCCATATCCCATGAGCTAAATCATATTTTGTTATTCTTTTGGCAAGATGTAGACTTATGGTCTTATTTTAATTATTATGTACAAAGTTTGGAATGGAATACCAAATGGTCAATAAGAGTTAGAACTAAAAAAAAAAAAGGTTTCTCTAATTAATATTCTATATAAACTTTCATCTAATAAAATCCTTTGTTATTCAATTTCCAAAATGACTTTTTCATAAATCAAAATCTTTTTATTATTATTATTATTATTAGTGACAACTCAAGTAGACCTTTCAACAGCAAAATCATGTTTCATTACTAGGAGGTACGAGTATATATAGATGAGTTTTAGGGAATTTATAAAAAGTTGAAGATTTGTATTTATGCTCGATGATAGTCATGTTTAAGTTTACTTTTATAGTAGTTATTACAGGTAAAAATTCAATTAAAAATATTTGCAGACAATCTGATAAGATGATGACTAGTGTATCAACCTATCTTCAATTACATCTCAATAAAATTAGGTACAGTTGGCAATTCTTATAAAATGATTTTTATTGTAATCTATGTCAATTCTGCAGATTCCTATAGTCTAATCTATAATCAAAATTCGCCTTCCATCTGTTGATCTCACGTCCATCTTGGGCCCTGCTCACATCTGCATTGCATTACAAAATTAATTGAATTATTTCCTGTTCGCACCAGATACATCAGAGTTCTTGGGCTTTATTTCTTGCTCACCAGCTGGAATAGCACCAGATACTGTCACACCCCTTTTTTGCCCGAGGGATCGAGGTTGAAGGATTTTTCCAATTAAAGTGACGGTATTGAATAGAGATTAGTTTTTATCATTTTTCAGAGTCGCCACTTGGAATTGAGTTATGGTGTTCCAAGTCACCTTTTTGAATCTCTAGTCAAAAGCAAATGACTCTTTTATTTTGGTCTGCGAAAACAGAGATCAGGTAAGGAATTCTGTTGACCGAAGGGAAGGTGTGAGGCACCCCTCGAGTCCTGTGGTTCTAGCACGGTCGCTTTTATTGACTTATCTTGACTTAAACTATTTTGATAATTATGGTAGTAGACCCTAAAATCGCTCATTTTATTATACTAAAACTCGTCTATTATTTCATATTAAATAAATCGGTGAAAGTTTAAAAATATTTGTCAAATTAATTTTAGAAAAAAAAGTATTTGCCAAGGTGTATTTTTTATATCCTTAAATTTTAAATGTCTCGAAAAGATGCGTACGCCGCATTCTTAATTGAAACGAAAATATTTAAACGTGCCTAAAACTTTTCTAGCATTAAAAGGCATTCGTTCGTCTCTTATAAACTCGAGATAATTTTTCTCCTTATATTTGCTCACCCGAATATCAACAATCCTAGTGCATACATTCTACTAATCAAAACATAAATATTAATCAATAAATAAAGGGCTCATACTTAAACGAGAACCAATTAAATAAAATTAAAATGTAACTACTATTAAGTGTCTACTCTTACTGTGCCCAAATGCAAACTCATGACAAACCTTGATTATATGTTGAATGTTGATCTCATAAATTCCTAAATCCTACACCTTTAAGTTTTAATTATTAAAAATAACAATAATTTTATCATAACAAACTAACAAGTGAAGTCATTAAAATTGAATACGAATAAATAATTTAACCTATAACAATAATACATACAATACATTACAAACTGAAAATTAATGAAAAACTTGTCGAGATCACATAATCCACATATTCATAACTAGCAGTAAAAAAAAGTATAAGGTGTAAAAAAATATTTCAACTTTGGTGTACCAAATAAAATCATCAAGAAACTTATAATAAGGAAGGTTAAGAATTGATTTCTAAGCATGCAACATATACTTCTACTTCATATCAATTTTAATCTAAATTTAACGGTACAAAAAAACAAAATTGCATCTCATTACGTCAAATATTATTTGCATGTTAAAGAAAAATAATTTGAACAAAACTTACTTATATTTGCAATCAAGTCTTGCATAATCACCACATTACATTGTACAAAGAAAGGTTGAATGTTACCTCTTGTGAAAATAATTCACAACAAAAAAAAATGAACCACAAAATCAGAATTACGAACGAAACCTCAAACTCTAACTTCTTGTCTCAATTTTTCCCAGTTGGTGTATGTTTCCTCTTGTTTATTTTGGTTTTCTCTTTTGTTTTGTTATGCTCCTCGTTAGTCTTTCTTTGTTTTCTAAGTGTTTTTGTTTTTGTCCCCTTGTGTTGTCCCCCTCCCGTGTGTTGTGGTGTGTGTAATATATAGAGGTATAGGGTGGGAAGTTGAGAGAGTTGATCGAAATTAGTGGGTGGTTGGGGTAGTTTTTAGGATAAGATTTTTTTTTATTTTTTTATTTTTTAAGAAAAGACGAGATAAAAATGATAATAATTTTTTTATATATAAATAGAAAATGCAAGAAAATTTTATAATTATCCTAAAATAAAATATAGTCAAAAATATTAAAATTACTCGCTTATTTATTAAAATTTAAAAGGAAAAAATATTTTTGAATTTCTTTTTTATATATAAAAAAATAAAATATCTCAAAAATGTAACTTTATTTATTTGTTTTCAACTAAATTATTAAAAATAAAATTAGAGTTAAAATAATATCGGACCAAATATAAATATTTAATACCCAAAAATATATATATTAAATTCGGGAGGGTCAAAAATTACGTGTCTACATTTTGCCCCTCTTTGTGTGAAATCTCGAAGAGTTTTCATACAAAGAAGAAGACAAAGAGGTGATTTTTGATCCTCCAATTATTCGAAAAGTAAAGATAAAAAGAAAAAAAAAAAAATGTGACCGAGTCCTGGTTTTGGACCGCCTACATATCCCGGGTTATAAGAGAATTAGGTCACTTGTAGTTCAATGAGGTAAAATGGTGAGACAATGAGTTAGAGTTCGAGTCAGGTTCCATCGAGTCTTCGATTTGCGACTTCTGCTTTTTACATCCAAATGAAAAATGAAAATGAAGATACAAGTGAAAGATCCTATCTATTGCTCAGCTTTTCTGGAATCTTGACTTGAATCTTCGTGACTTCTCAAATGGTGAGATAGTCGTTATTCTAAGTTGACCTTGATACACGAAATGTTCCTTCTCGTTGGTATTAAAGGAGAACTTGACAATTGATTTATTCTTCAGCTTTTCTTCTGGCTTGGATTTCAAAATCTTCACCCTATTCTTCAGGCAGACTCCTGACTTGCAACTGATAATGTCCACCCTATTCTTCAGTCGGGCTCCTTGACTTACAATTTCTTCACACTGTTCTTCAGGCGGGCTACTGGACTTTCTCGTTTATTCACCCTACTCTTCAGGCGGGCTCCTGGACTTTCTATTTCTAATTTTTTAAATATGTTCCTGAACTCAACATAAAAGGTGAAATAGAAAAATAACATCCCATTCTTCAGGAGGGTCCTGAGCATAAAAAAAAATTCTCATTCTTCAGGAGGGTCCTGAGAATAAAAATAAATTTCCATTCTTCAGGAGGGTCCTAAGTATAAAATAAATTTTCATTCTTCAGGAGGGTCCTGTCCCATTCTTCAGGAGGGTCCTGAGCAAAAGTAAATTCCCATTCTTCAGGAAGGTCCTGTCCCATTCTTCAGGAGGGTCCTGAGCATAAAATAAATTCCCATTCTTCAGGAGGGTCCTGTCCAATTCTTCAGGAGGGTCCTGAGCACAAAAAAAATTTTCATTCTTCAGGAGTGTCCTATCCCATTCTTCAAGAGGGTCTTGAGCATAAAATAAATTCCCATTCTTCAGGAGGTTCCAGAGCATAAAATAAATTCCCATTATTTAGGAGGGTCCTGTCCCATTCTTCAGGAGGGTCCTGAGAATAAGTAAATTTCCATTCTTCAGGAGGGTCCTGTCCCATTTTTCAGGAGGGTCCTGAGCACAAAATAAATTTCCACTCTTCAGGAGGGTCCTGTCCCATTCTTCAGGAGGGTCCTGAGCACAAAATAAATTTCCATTCTTCAGGAGGGTCCTGAGCACAAAATAAATTTCCATTCTTCAGGAGGGTCCTGTCCCATTCTTCAGGAGGGTCCTGAGCATAAAATAAATTCTCATTCTTCAGGAGAGTCCTGTCCTATTCTTCAGGAGGGTCCTGAGCATAAGTAAATTCTCATTGTTCAGAAGGGTCCTGTCCCATTCTTCAGAAGGGTCCTATCCCATTCTTCAGAAGGGTCCTGAGCACAAAATAAATTTCCGTAAACACGAACAAAATTTTTCCCCAGTTTGCACTAGTAAATTTTGCGAGTGTCATTAGATCATAACTTTTGAAAAGTACAGTACAGAGTGTGAATCAAAGTCCTGCTAAAGAAATGTATCTCATCAGAGTAAAACTAATGACCAAAATTAGGAAGTGTGTCTCCTAAGAGTTAAATTGAAGGAATCGACTAGAAAGTGCGTCTTCTAAGAGTGAATGTTCAAGTTAGGAAGTGCTTCACCTTATAAATGACAACTGACTTATTCAGACTAGGAAGTGTGTCTTCTAGGTGTTAAATGAAATGACTTTACTAGAAAGTGCGTCTTCTAGGAGTGATGGATCAAGTTAGGAAGTGCTTCACCTAACAAATGAAAACTGACTTATTCAGACTAGAAAGTGCGTCTCCTAAGGGTTAATGAAATGACTCAACTAGAAAGTGCGTCTTCTAGGAGTGAAGGTTCAAGTTTTGAAGTGTTTCACCTAATAAATGAAAACCAACTTATTCAGACTAGGAAGTGTGTCTCCTAGGGGTTGAATGATATGACTCAACTAGAATGTGCGTCTTCTAAGAGTGATGGTTCAAGTTAGGAAGCGTATCACCTAACAAATGAATCTTGAATTATCGGGACTAGGAAGTGCGTCTCCTAAGGGTTAAAATGATGAGTTTTTACCATTATTGATTACCAAATCTGTGTAACAGTACTGCCACTTGCATTTGTAGAAGTGAGAAATTGCAGCTTTTAATAGTTAAGCTTTGAAACCTTTGATATGAAGGTAACACATGTTTTTGTTTCATATAAAGAAAACTTTTTAATTTAAAAATACGGTGGTTGATTTTTGGCATTTGGCTATTGAAATGATCTCTTGCACTTGTCATGCCCAGTCCCATTGCAAAATCATTGATAGGTATTGTTGACTTCTTGTAGTATTGACCCCAAATTCTAACTACTAAAACATTTTGACTCAAATCATATTTCTCTTGCATGATGACTCGGGATTCAACTTTAAATACACCTTTTATACCTTTATGAGTCCAAAAACTGTCGGATAACAAGCATTCTCGAGTACTTTACTTTATTTTTTAAACATGTTATCTTTGTGTGTTGGTCTTTTGTCTTGCTTTGCACAACTAAAGGAGTTGGTATCAAGTTTTGAAGTCCTTCCTCACTTATCTTGACAAAATTTTGACTCAAAAATACATGAAAGATGACGATAGTGATTTTCTTTTTACCACAAAGATACAAAAATTAAAAATAAAAAATAAAAAATAAAAATAGAAATAAAAATAAAAATAACAAAAAGAATAGGAAAGAACAATAGACATCTCTTCTTAAAAAAATGTCAAAAAGAAAATTTTATCTGGGTGTGGTAGCTGATTCTAGTGATTATGACATGCATTTTGAATTAAACAACCTGATCTATCCAAACTAATCACTATCACTTTTTGCCCACTCATTGAATTTAAAAGGGAGCCATTCTTGAACTTGTTCCTTTTGGATTATAATCCTCCTTAGGCTAGTGACAACTCGATGGATTTTCGGCAACAAGCCGCTCCCATTTTTTTTTCTTTTTCAACTCATTATCGTCTTATGGTGCTCATGAAGACTTTTACCAATAAGACTCTCATTTTTATTGATCTCACAACTCACGATCGCCTTATGATGCCCAAAAGGATTTTCACCAATAAGACTCTCATTTTTATTTTATTTTTTAAAATAACACTTAAAATATGAAATATCATTCACCTATAACATTTTAGCCTTGACATTCTCAAAGATTGATCTGAAGGTCTTTCTTTGGTTGTAACTTGGCTTTTGGAATGGGATAAAAGAAAGGTCGGCATGGGGCTCAAAATTTACATAACATTGGGTAAAATATACAACTTTTGGAATCGACTTTTTTAAGGAAATAAACTTTTGCCCCAGTTTTATTTCATTCTGGGTAACTTGAATTTTCTTTTGGTAGGACCGAACCCTAGAGTAGGGCTGCCTATGTATCTTGTCATGGCAAGAATCAGGTCAAACGTAGTTCAGGACATTTCTTTTTCTTGAATTTGGATTTTTGATTGATTTTTTCTCTTTTTTTTTCAACTCTTTTATTTTTTTTTATTTTTTTTTTTACTCCATTTTTCTTCATACTTTTTTTTTTTTTGGAATTTTTCAAATTCTATTTTGATTCCAAAAAAGGAGTATGAAAGAAAATAACACTAAAGCTCTAAAGGGGTAACAAAGGTGACACAACATTTGGGTAGTATAATGAAATGCCTTCGTCATATCAATCCTTAAAAACACAAGTACACAACATGTAATCTGAGAGTAGAACATGAAGATCATACGCATCTTTTTCAACATTGATCGTGACTAAGCTCATGCACTTGCGTCACTTCTTTTAAACTTGTGAAACATACATGTCCACGTATATTGTACTTTTTTCTCGATGAGTGATTCATGCCATTTTGGAGCTAACTTCCTTTTGTTTTTCCTTATAGTGGATACTATATATCCTCCAATCGACCCATTCAAAATTCTCAAATTGAATCTTCTAATCAATGATCAAGTTATTTCCTGATTCACAAATTGATTGCCTCAATACATTTAAAAGAGGTTGTAACTATCTCCCCAAATACCTGAACACTTGACTTATTTTCTTATATATTTTTTTCTTTCAATTCTATCTTCTTGTCAAATGTTTCAGGATTAGATTGGATTTAAAGATCAGTCTGTGAATTCAACATGCATATCACATCTCTAGAATCACCATAGAAAGAGCTCTCTAAAGAAAGAAAAAAGACAACAAAACAATATATAATTAAAAAATAAAATAAAAATAAAAAGGACGCACATTTGTTGACCAAAAGATAGAAGGATTTGAATAATAAAATAAGATAAGATATATCTCAAATTTCAACCCTAAAATACTTCGGGTAGTAGAAAGAAAATAAAAAAGACTATCAAAAATCCTTCCTCGTGGGGAGCAGATTGGCTTCTAAATTCGCGAACATAATATTTTAGCCATTGAATTGCACGTCGTCCTTAATGGAGTCTCCAAAATCATTGCTACATCATCTTTTTTTTTTTTCTTTTTGAACTCGATTATTTTGAATTTATCACCCCAAACTCTCTCCAAAGTAAGTCATCAACAATTTATCTTTTCCTCTACTCCTCTTCATTGATTACAAAACTTTTTCATATGATTCAAAGGATAACCATGACCCTCGTACATGTCCAATTTTGGTGTTATGGAGTTTAGAGGCAAGTGAACATTGAAACATGTAAAATCCTTGTGAGAACTCTCTTTTTCTCTCTCAGTATTTGCATGTTTATCATATTTTGCTCTAAATTTCTCACTTTTCAGATCATTTCTTACTATTCCTCATTTCTAACAATCTACACCAACTCATCTCAGACCCTATATCATTTTTTGTGGGTCATCTTACTTGTTCTTTGAACATGTTGTTGTATTGGTGAGATGCCAACTTAGCCACAAACCAACCACTTTAACACTATTTTGATTTTGGAGAAAATTAATGTGTCAAAGTTCAAAATTTTTCTTTTTAAGACCACCTAATTCATGAAGGACTGCCTACGTATCTCATTAAGATGAGAATCAGGTGTGCACAGTTCTTGAAATATATGTCGTACAAAATTCAGTCTCAAGACCTCTAAAGGTTCAGGGCTATAAAGATTTATATATATTATTTATTTTGTAAAAACTTAACCTCATGATCCCTAAAGATTCAGGGCTATTAAGATTTATATATATTATTTATTTTGTAAAAACTTAGCCTCATGATCCCTAAAGATTCAGGATTATTAAGATATATATAAATTAGACTTGAGAATTAGAAAAATAACTATGAAAGTAATCATATTTTCAAAATATTCCCCAATAAGTTTATGAATAATTTTCAAAAGATAGGGTCGTATCATGAGAAGGACTTCCTACGTATCCCATTAAGATGTGAGAATCAGACCCTCGTAGTTCATAAAAACCTTAAAAGTATATTATTCTATGTTTAAAATTTTTCTTTGAAAAATAATTCAATAATTTTTAGGATAATATAATCTTTTGCGTTTTAAAGTTGCCTAAAAGCCGGTCAACAATAAGCCTTCCAAATAATTGTCAAAGATCATGTAGGATGCACATGTTGGTCTTTATAATGTAGGTCACTTGTCCTAGACAGACCCGACCCCTTTGTCGAGTCCCGCTAAGTCAAATGTATATGATGCAAATAAAGCGGTACCTAATAGGGATAACCAGATTCTGAGTTTTCAGTTTTTCTAAGTTTAAACCTAATAGGGATAGGTGTCTAGACTGGCTTACCCGAGCGGACACTCGAGCTGGAGAGGGACAACTTGGTCGGTAGCAGGGCAACACCACCTTCGTTGTCGATCCGAGCCCCGCCTAACATGTGTGACTATATCCTTCACCAGGTGCCTTGACACTCCAGCTATCTCAAAAAGAAGGTGGGATGCATATGCTGCATTCCTTCTATCCTATTTCAGAGACTCAGAGAGGGTGCGCAAGAGAAGACAGTATATAATACAGTTCAATCAATATCAAAGCGGTAAATGAGAGACAAGTAACACATAAGGCCAATAAACACAATATAAAAAATAATTAAAGCAAGTAAAGTCAATATCAAAAGCTCGAATTCTTATTAGTCCCCAGCAGAGTCGCCAGAGATGTCACACCCCTTTTTCGCCCGAGGGATCGAGGTCGAAGGGTTTTTACAATTAAAGTGACGGTATTGAATAGGGATTAGTTTTTATCATTTTTCAGAGTCGCCACTTGGAATTGAGTTATGGTGTTCCAAGTCACCTTTTTGAATCCCTAGTCAAAAGAAAATGACTCTTTTATTTTGGTCAGCGGAAATAAAAGATCAGGTAAGGAATTCTGTTGACCGAAGAAAAGGTGTGAGGCACCCCTCGAGTCCCGTGGTTCTAGCACGGTCGCTTTTATTGACTTATCTTGACTTAATCTATTTTGATAATTATGTTAGTAGACCCGAAAATCGCTCATTTTATTATACTAAAACTCGTCTATTATTTCATATTAAATAAATCGGTGAAAGTTTAAAAATATTTGTCAAATTAATTTTAGAAAAAAAAGTATTTGCCAAGGTGTATTTTTTATATCCTTAATTTTTTAATGTCTCGAAAAGATGCGTACGCCGCATTCTTAATTGAAACGAAAATATTTAAACGTGCCTAAAACTTTCCTAGTGTTAAAAGGTATTCGTTCGTCTCTTATAAACTCGAGATAATTTTTATCCTTATATTTGCTCACCCGAATGTTAACGATCCTAGTGCATACATTCTACTGATCAAAACATAAATATTAATCAATAAATAAAGGGCTCATACTTAAACGAGAACCAATTAAATAAAATTAAAATTTAACTACTATTAAGTGTCTACTCTTACTGTGCCCAAATGCAAACTCATGATAAACCTTGATTATATGTTGAATGTTGATCTCATAAATTCCTAAATCCTACACCTTTAAGTTTTAATTATTAAAAATAACATTAATTTTATCATAACAAACTAACAAGTCAAGACATTAAAATTGAATACGAATAAATAATTTAACCTATAACAATAATACATACAATACATTACAAATTGAAAATTAATGAAAAACTTGTCAAGATCACATAATCCACATATTCATAACTAGCAGTAAAAAAAAAGTATAAGGTGTAAAAAAATATTTCAACTTTTGTGTACCAAATAAAATCATCAAGAAACTTATAATAAGGAAGGTTAAGAATGGATTTCTAAGCATGCAACATATACTTCTATTTCATATCAATTTTACTCTAAATTTAACAGTACGAAAAAAAAATTGCATATCATTACGTCAAATAGTAGTTGCATGTTAAAGAAAAATAATTTGAACAAAACTACCTTATATTTGGAATCAAGTCTTGCATAATCACCACATTACATTGTACAAAGAAAGGATAAATGTTACCTCTTGTGAAAATAATTCACAACAAAAAAAATGAACCACGAAACCAGAATTACGAACGGAACCTCAAACTCTAACTTCTTGTCTCAATTTTTCCCAGTTGGTGTACGTTTCCTCTTGTTTATTTTGGTTTTCTCTTTTGTTTTGTTATGCTCCTCAAATGTTAGTCTTTCTTTGTTTTCTAAGTTATTTTGTTTTTGTCCCCTTGTGTTGTCCCCATCCCGTGTGTTGTGGTGTGTGTAATATATAGAGGTATAGGGTGGGAAGTTGAGAGAGTTGAGGGAAATTAAGGGTAGTTGGGGTAGGTTTTTAGGATAAGATTTTTTTTTTTTTTTTTTTTTTTTTAAGAAAAGACAAGATAAAAACGACAATAATTTTTTTTTTATATATATAAATAGAAAATGCAAGAAAAATTTATAATTATCCTAAAATAAAATATAGTCAAAAATATTAAAATTACTTACTTATTTATTAAAATTTAAAAGGAAAAAATATTTATGAATTTTTTTTCTTATATATATAAAAAATAAAAATATCTCAAAAATATAACTTTATTTATTTGTTTTCAACTAAAATTATTAAAAATAAAATAAGAGTTAAAATAATATCGGACCAAATATAAATATTTAATACTAAAAAATACATATATTAAATTCGGGAGAGTCAAAAATTACGTGTCTACAAATACAATATCAAAATCCGAGTGAAGACTAACGCTAAACCCACATTCACACTATTAGAACTCCAAGATAGAAGTAACAAAATCCTCAACTTTAAATAAAATTAGTGGTCTAAAGTCAAATTTAAATCCGAAGTCTTAAAAATATATTTATACCTAATAAATAAAAAATTAATATTTTTTTCTGGCGAATGGAGAAAACTCTGTGGCCAGTTCCCTACCGCTTAGTGCACTGACTGAAGAACGAAGTATTAGTCTCACGGCTGCCGGCTGTGGGGATACCTTGGGAAACCGAAAAAAAAAATGTTGTTTTTAGTGTAGTACAATATTTCACATTGTATTATTATTATTTATGATAGTAAGTATTAATTCAAGTTAATCATGCATTTTCAATACATTACCTTGGATGTTATTGTAAACATAGTATTTATTATTATAAAAATTTGAGTAGTTTAATTCAAAGTTTCAAAATATTTCTATTGAATGATGATAGTTTTTTTTACTATATTCAATATTGTCAAATAAAAAAAAAGAAAATTATGAAATTAACAATTAATTTTTTTGAGGCCTTGAGATTTTGGGGGCCTAAAGCAAAGACTTTACTAGCCTCACCCTTAAGTCACTTTGTATTTCTTAAGGGAGAGAAGAACATGACGTGTAATTATAAAATGTTTTAATTTCCTACATATCTACATTGAATAACATTCATTTAATAAGATACTTAAAAAATACTTGCTCAAAACAATATTTCATTTGCAAGTTTTTAATTTTCTTGAGGATATATGTTAAAATTCTCACAAACCTTTGTTCTTCTTTTTGAATTTTATTATCATCAAACTCAACTAGATTAGTAATTTATTCATCTTATGAATGTTCCCCCATATTTTCTGGGATAGTTTTTTATTATTTATTTATTAAAAATTAATTGAGATCCATTTTCATGAAATTGAACAAATGTTTCAATTCTTTCCCTTTTTCTCTTTAGCACCTGATCATATTTTTTAGTTGAATGTACTTGAATTCAGATTAGTGATTAATAAAATAGTATACACCTGCAAATTAAAAATATTGAATAACAACTTTCAAATTTAAAAAAATAATAGAAAATGAGAGTAGGAGTTGCTAAATAAAATTTACTATTTAATTTGCTTGCTATAATGCTTGAAAGCCTGCCAAAGAATGTGAATTTTATTTTGCCCTTGTTTTTGAGAAGATGAATTTTAGGTGTTTAATATAATAAATTTAGATTTATAGATAGGATATGATAAATAGAAAGGAATTGGCTTGGGCGTTTAGTCTTCAATCATCTATAGGATAAACCTTTTACCAAAAATGAGGTGACTATAATCTCCAATCCACAAAGTTTAAGAGTATATTTGGTATGAAGTAAATATATTTTCTATAAATAAATAAATTTTTTTATTTATTTTTAATAAGTCTCCGGCCCATAATATTTTAATTATGCAATTAAAAGTTTGGGTCAAGTAAATCGTATAGTATCCCTAAAGATGAAAAGTGAAGGAGTATTTATGATTTCAGACTAAAGTATAAATTGTTGGAGTTCAAAGTCAAAATTTTGTGGATCTTATTAGTGAATTAAACTAATTTTTTTTCTTTATAAAATTCTAGAACTCCCCTTATCTTTGCGATATTGATTTTCTTAATATGACTCATTCATTGGTCACCATCTTTTTCTTGTTACTTTATGAGTCCAAGTCAAAATTTTGTGGATATAATTGTCAAATTATACTAAAAATAAAATTTCTTTATAAAACTCCCTTTATTTTTGCAATATTCATTTTCTTACTATGTCTCATTCATCGATCACCATGTTTTTCTTGTTACTTATCACTCTGCTTGAGGAGTCCCAGTCAAAATTTTTGTAGATCTAATTACTACTAAATTATACTGAATTTTTTTCTTTATAAAATTTCAGAACTCCCCTTATCTTTGCAATATTCATCTTCTTAATGTGGCTCACTCATTGATCACCATCATTTTCTGGTTACTTATTACTCAACTTGATCTTTTAATAGCAAAACATTATATAATTTCTTCGAAATATGTTATTAACAAACTTCCTTCTCATTCTTAGAAATTGCAAATTCGGTGTGCGTCGAAGGATAATGACCTCAAATATCATAAGATTACTATAAATGAAAACTATAATTAATTGTTTCGCGAGCCGTATTTTGCTAGAACTTTGTTCTTTTGTCACTTTTAGTGGAATTCAAAGAAAAAAGTTTTTGATGTGTTGAACGACCCAAATTCATGTGTGAAAGGTTTTGAAAATTTAAATGTTCTAACTGTTTGTAAATGGGAAGTGATGTCAGATAATTTTTATTTGAAAGACTATAATAATAAAAATGGCACATAATATATGTATCACTATTTGGGGCGGTCTTAGGGAATTAAGTTGTTTGTATTATTTTGTTTTAAGTAAAATGAGAAGTAAAACAATAAAACATAATGTCTATTGTAGATTTCTTAATTTCTTATTCAACCTGATTTTATTATTCTTATTCTTCCATCTTTGAGAACATTAGAATATCAACAATATTAAAAAAAAAAAAAAAAAAAAAAAACTGCATATAAAGCTTCATTGCATTCATGTATATAATGCGCTATTGTATGACTTGAATCTTTATATCAACGCTTTGATACATCGACGTTTAAAAGAGGAAGAGGGCTTATATACTTTCTCCATATCAAAATAGGGGCAATGCACAGATAGTCAGTTATAGCACCCCTATTTAATTTAAAGGAAAATCATAGTATTTATATTTTTATAATTTTAACCATTTCAAAATTAACTTTTGCCATATGCGATCGCAATTACAAAAATATGTATCCATAGTAATGAATTATGCCTGAAGGCTGCATATTATTGCTTGTGTAAGCAAATTTCTGACTCTTTTCTTCTAAAGTTTGATAACATATATATTTGAAATTTAGCTTGCCAAAACCTGCTTTAAACAAATGGAAAGTAAGCAAATTTTAGATATTGGATGGTGGTAGTGGGGTCATGGCGATAAAATTAGCTCATGAAAGTATAATCTATTTAAGTTTTGATGGTCAATGATCCGTTCATTTATTTGCTCTCTCCATTATATCCCATCAAATTTGGTTGGTATGTTATTCAGATTAATCAATAAGAAATCTTGTCAAACATATATAGAAAAAATAATTTTATTAGATCAATAAAATTATAAAAGAACAAATAAAAAAATTAACGTTTAATAAGAATTGGGCGAGTTAAATTATGACTTGTATTTTAACTCATGTCCACCAAATTCATTTCACCTTATGTATCTTTTGGATGTGACAATAAATGGTATATTTTTTTTACTCTGCCTATTTTGACCCTTCCAATATGCCAATATGACTCCTCTTATATATTTGTGATAGTAAAATTTTTAAAAATAAATGCATTTAATGATTGAAATATGTATAATTAAAATTCAAATAAAAAATAAATGTACTTATTGACTAAAATTTTGAATAATTAATGTTTGGATCTTCACTAAATGCAACTTACTAAGGCATAAAGTGATTACAATTGCTATCCAAATCAAGATTTTAGGGACTTGACTGAACTAGAATTTATTTTGTACATAACTCCAGATCCCCTTTTACTTTTTCATACTTTGTTCTCCCTCAATATGGCTATCTCCTGGATTAACATCTTCTTGTTGTTATTGATCACTCCTCTCGACCTTTCAATAGCAAAATGTTTCTTTACTACGAACATTGAGGTGCATATCATCAACAAACTTCCTCCGAATTTACTACCTCTGCAAATTAATTGTAAGTCAAAGGATGATGACCTTGGATACCAACGTCTTGTTGTAGATGGAGACTATCATTAGCGATTTTGCGAGAACTTTAGCGAGAGTACTTTATTTTATTGTAACTTTCAATGGGGTATACAATATAAAGTGTTTGATGTATTCAACAACCCAACTTCTTGTCTCAAAGATAAAAGACTAACATGGAATTTTCTTGAATATTGCAAATGGGAAGTGAGGTTAGATGGTTTTTATTTAGAACAATATAATGGTACTGATTATTATATGTATAAATATTGGGAATGGTTTTAGGGAACATTTAGGACCAATGTATGTGGTCTCCTTTAAGTTTTAAGGAATAAAAATAAATGATTTTATAACTTTTTTAATCTTTGACTAGCACACTTGGAATATCATTTTTACTTTCTTATTTATTTTTTCAGTCTTGTTCTTCAGATAATGACTTAATTTTGGCTCTTTATTATCTCGAATCGTAAATTGAAACCTTACTTCAAGAGAAAATGATGTGATATATTTTTTAACTTTGTGATTTAGAGTTGATATACCCTCGTTATGAAAAAATGATTCACAAATGCCCCATCGACATACAAGTGGCCTATATATACTCCTATCATTAACAAATGATTGAGATATTTCCATTTTGACGGACGAAAATAAATAAATAAATAAATAAATTGATTTAATTTTTTAAAAAACTTTTATTTAAATAAAATTCATGTAAGGATATCTTAATGATCAAATCAAATTCAAAAGCAACAAAATTCACTGCCCCAGGTGGGGTGATTCTCTATGAGGATGTTTCGCCCTTTAAGAACGAGAGTATGTGACCGCAATATGAATTTTAAATCGAAAAAATACGAAAGAGATGTCTGGTGTATAGAAGAATAATTTTTTTGACCTAAGTAACACAATTTGAAGTCTTACGGGCCAATTCCAACATAGATAATGGAGTATTAATTAGAGGAAAGAGCAGTATTAAAAAGTTATTATGTTTTCAATTGAAATTTTTCACTGAAAAATGTTTAGTGACTTACTCCCATAAATATTTTACTTGATCAATGTGAAAAGAAAAAATAGTAGTATTATCACACAAAAAAATTAAGAAGCTTCTCAGTATTCTAATGTGAATTTATTTTCCATCATATAGTGAGAATCAGTGGATAAGTCATATTTTATGACACTAATTTCGCTTTGTTTTGCGATGTAAAAAGACTTTATTAATTTCTAGTAGTAATTGATGAAGCAAAGTAACAATAAAATTTTGACTAATTAATATTTGAATCTCCATTAAATGAACCTTACGAAGGCATGAATTGATTATTATTGCTATACAAATCAAGATTGTGGGGATTTGACTGAACTAGAATTTATTTTATATATAACTTCAAATTCTCTTTTACTTTTTCATACTTTTTTCTCCCTCAATATGTCTATCTCTTTGATTAATACCTTCATGTTGTTACTGATCACTCCTCTTGACCTTTTAATAGAAAAATGTTTCTTTACTGCAAATATTGCGGTGCATATCATCAACAAGCTTCCTTCGAGTTTTCTACCTCTACAAATTAATTGCACGTCAAAGAATAATGACCTTGGACACCGTCTTGCTGTAGATGGAGACCATCATTGGTCTTGTTGGGTTTGAAATTGAGAGTGTCATGCGGAAGCTTAAAATTGCAAACCGTGTGGATGATAGTTTAGATGACAAAGAAAAACATACTACTAAAAGGCATATTGATAAAGCTTGGCCAAACAGTCTACATATTAAAAATAAAATTCAAAAACTTAAAACCTATTGAGAGAAATCTTCCCTAAACAAAGACTTTTAAAGACTGACTACATTGTGGATGCTATTGTGTTATGGTATGAGAAGAGGGTCTTCTATTTATAGAGTTTTTCTCCAAGAAAGAGGTTAGCCAAATATGAAAAAGTTTTATATTTTCCTTTTAGGAAAAATAAAAGTATTTATGGTTACTTTTATTTTCCTTACAAGAAAAAGTAAAACTTAATTTGATAAGAAAATCAGGGAAAAAAAAACTAAAAAATCTCCCCTTTTTGGCTTGACTTTCTTGATATAATTTGATCCACCTCCTTCGCGTGCATGATCTTTGTTCTTCACATAATCTTTATCACTGTTGTTTGCCATGGTTAAAAATAAGATTTAAAATATTATAATTAAAAGTGGGTTAAAAATAATTTTTTTATTTTTATTTTTTAAAGAGGTAGCAATAGAAATGTTGAAATATGTTTAAAACTTTTCTACATGTAGTTGGACAAAAAATTATTCATTATTATCAAACTGATTGCAACTTGATTTTGAAACCGCTTTGAACCTATTTAATCTCGTCTCACCACACTATTGGATCATTGAACCATTAGCTCTGATACTACTTGTTGGGTTCGAAATCGAGAGAGCGTCATGCGGAAGCTTAAAATTACAAACTGTGTGAATGATAATTTAGATGACAAAGAAAAATATACTACTAAAAGGCATATTATTGATATGATTTGGCCAAACGGCCTACATATTAAAAATAAAATTCAAAAACTTAAAACCTATTGAGAGAAATCTCCCCTAAACAAAGACTCTTTAAAGAGTGACTATATTGTGGATGCTATTATGTTATGGTATGAGAAGAGAAATCTTCTATTTATAGAGTTTCAAAACCCTTCCTCTAAAAAAGAGGCTAGCCAAATATGAAAAAGTTTTATATTTTTCTTTTAGGAAAAGTAAAAGTATTTATGGTTACTTTTATTTTCCTTACAAGAAAAAAATAAAACTTAATTTTGATAAGAAAATTAGGACAAAAAACCCTAACAGGTCTTTTTACGAGAATATTGTCTATAGTACTTTTTTTATTGTCACTTTCAATGGGGTATAAAATATAAGGTGTTTGATGTATTCAACAACTCAACTTCTTGTCTCAAAGATAAAAAACTAACTCAAATTTTTTTTCAGTATTGCAAATGGGAGGTGATGTTAGATGATTTTTATTTAGAACGATATAATGTTACTAGTGATTCATATTATATGTATAAATATTGGGAGTGGTTTTAGGGAACATTTAGGACCAATGTATGTGGTCTCGTTTAATTGCTAAAGGAATATTATTTTTACTTTCTTATTTATTATTTCAGTCTTGTTCTTCAGATAATGACTTAATTTTGGCATTTTTTACCTCAAGTCGCAGATTGAAACCTTATTTTAAGAAGAAATGATCGAATATTTTTCTTAACTTTGTGATTAGAGTTGATATACCCTCGTTAAGAAAAAATGGTTCACATATGCCTCATTGTCATACAAATGGCCCATATACTCCTAACATTATACAAATGGCACAAATATATCTTTTTGAACCGATCAAAATGAAAAAATTAATTTAATATTGTCACACCCCTTTTTTCGACTCCAAAAAAGATATGTATTTTAAGGTTTGAAAGAGTTTTTTATTAAAGTGACAAAATGAAGATTGGTTCCGAAAAAAGATTGTTTTTACATTCAAAATCAGAGTCGCCACTTGGCATAATCTGGTGTGCCAAGTCACCATTGGAAAATACTTTTCGAAACCATTTGACTCTTTAAACCGATTTACGAATAGAGATTCCGGCTAAGGAATTCTGTTGACCGAGGGGAAGGTGTTAGGCACCCCTCGATCCCGTGGTTCGACCACGATCGCTTGGTGGAGCGTATCGGCTAATTTGACATTACAAATGTACAAACCACATAAACACACAAAACAAGCAAACAAATAAATCACACAAAATTCAAAACAAACAAAAATAATGTTCAGTCCAAATTATACAATCCAAAATAAAAGAGGTGCTGAAATATAAAACCTATTATATTCTAAACTAATCCTAAACTAAACTCCACCCGACGTTCCGGGCCTTGATCACGAGCCTCCTTTGCGTACATGCTACTTCAGGGCATTCCCCGGATAAATTAATACAAATCCTTCGGGGCATTCCCCGGCTAAATGAGTACAATTTAAACTTTTCGTGCAATAAAGTAGAAAGTACCATTCACGCACATATTCAAACACTCCAATAAATCGTTATTCCTAAATTTTCCTAACCAGCCTACGTTTGCCTACCAAGTTCAACATATCACAATTCTATCATGTTTAACATTATCAATACATCAAAATTAATCAATATTCATTTTCCTCCATTTTTAATCCCCACCTTAATTCATTTTTAACCACGTGATTAACCCATTTCAATACACAATCCACCAATCGAGAATAACAAAAATTCATCAATTATGCTTAGCACATCACACACCCAAATGTCACCAACAGTTCACATCAACAAACAAACCACGGTATCGAATCACACACAATCACAATCACATAAGAATTAAATAAAAGAGAAGAAAGAATTGGACCTTAAATTTGAAGCTTTCAAACTCAATGTTATTCGAATAAAGAGAGTCCGCACCCGGAAATCTCGAGCCGAACCTTAACACCAACAATCCAACTCGAAAAATAATGACCCGTTTACCGTCACTTTTCACGCCGCCACTGTTCACCGGTACTGTTCACCGGTCACTGTTCACCGGTTACTGTTCACCGGTTACTTTTTTTTTTCTCGTTGTTGTTCTTGTTCTTATGAGAAAGATTATTTGGTGATTCTTGTTATTGTGGAGAAGATGATGATCAAAGAATGAGCCCTTTTTCCTCTTAGAATTTTTCTTTTACAATGGGCATGGATTTGTTATGATGTGGGAATTTTGGTGGGTCCCCCATATATTCTTTCTTTGTGGACAAGAAAAAAGAGGGGGGGATCATATGGGTAGTTAGGGTAGGTGGAAGCTTTTGATTGGGTAGGTTGTTAGGATAAGATAAATTAGTTAGAGGTATTTTTTTTGTTTATTTTTGTATTTTTGTGGGATATAATTACATGGGGTTGGACACATGGTAAGGTGAACTAAAAATGAATAAAATTAAACTTCGGGAGGTACAAAATTAGGTGTCTACATCATGCCCCCATTGAATGTAAACACAAAGTGTTTTCAGACAAAGAGTAGACAGCGAGACCAAATTTTGACCCGACCATTATTCAAAGAAAGAAACAGAAGGAAGAAGGACAACCGGGTCTTGACTTAAGACATCCCACCTACTCACATTATGAGAGGATCGAGTGACAAGTATCTCAACTTTTGGAGGGAGATGGACTATTCCGAGTTGGAGAGTCGAGTGAGGTTCCATCGAGGTTCCGGTCTGCGGCTCCGTCATTGCATAAAAAAAATGAAAATTACAAGTTAAAACATAAATGAAATTACAAAAACCCTATCTATACAGCTTATATTGGTTCTTGACTCGACTTTCATCACCTTATTCTTCAGGCGGGCTCCTGACTTGCTATTTCTTTAACTTGTTGCTTGCCTTTCAATTTCTTCACCCTGTTCTTCAGGCGGATTCCTGACTTGCTATTTCATCAAATTGTTGCCATGCTTTAAACTTCTGCACCTTGTTCTGCAGGTGGGCTCCTGACTTGCTATTTTTATCAACTTGTTGCTATGCTTTTAATTTCTTCACCCTGCTCTGCAGGCGGGCTCCTGACTTGCTATTTCAGCATCTTGTTGCTATGCTTTCAAATTCTTCACCCTGTTCTCCAGGCGGGTTCCTGACTTGCTATTTCATCAACTTGTTGCCATGTTTTCAACTTCTGCACCCTGTTCTGCAGGCGGGCTCCTAACGTGCTATTTTTATCAACTTGTTGCTATGCTTTCAATTTCTTCACCCTGTTCTGCAGACGGGCTCCTGACTTGCTATTTCTTCAACTTGTTGCTATGCTTTCAATTTCTTCACCCTGTTCTGCAGGCGGGCTCCTGACTTGCTATTTTTCAATCTATTTAACTTTCAATAACTTCACCTTGTTGCTTGGTTTTCCATTTATTCGCCCTGTGCTTCGGGCATGCTCCTGAAATCACATCAAAACTGAAAAGAAAATTATCCTAAAAAAAGAAATGCAATTTCTATGAGTTAATTGGAATGACTCGACTGAAAGGTATGTCTTATAGGAATCCAGGGGGATGACTCGACTAAAAGGTAAGTATTCTTGGAATCAAGGGAAATGACTCGACTAAAAGGTACGTCTTCTAGGAATCAAGGGAAATGACTCGACTAAAAGGTACGTCATATTGGAATCAAAGGGGATGACTCGAATAAAAGGTACGTCTTATAGGAATCATAGGGGATGACTCGACTAAAAGGTACGTCTTATAGGGGTCAAAGGGGATGACTCGACTAAAAGGTACGTCTTATAGGAATCAAGGGAAATGACTCGACTAAAAGGTACGTCTTATAGGAATCAAAGGGGATGACTCGACTAAAAGGTACGTCTTATAGGAATCAAAGGGGATGACTCGACTAAAAGGTACGTCTTCTAGGAATCAAAGGGGATGACTCGACTAAAAGGTACGTCTTATAGGGTTCAAAAGGGATGACTCGACTAAAAGGTACGTCTTATAGGAATCAAAAGGAATGACTCGACTAAAAGGTACGTCTTATAGAAATCAAGGGACGACTCGACTAAAAGGTACGTCTTATAGGAATCAAGAAAAATGACTCAACTAAAAGGTACGTCTTATAGGAATCAAAGGGGATGACTCGACTAAAAGGTACGTCTTCTAGGAATCAAAGGGGATGACTCGACTAAAAGGTACGTCTTCTAGGAATCAAAGGGGATGACTCGACTAAAAGGTACGTCTTATAGGAATCAAAGGGGATGACTCGACTAAAAGGTACATCTTATAGGAATCAAGGGAAATGACTCGACTAAAAAGTACGTCTTCTAAGAATCAAAGGGGATGACTCGACTAAAAGGTACGTCTTCTAGGGGTCAAAGGGGATGACTCGACTAAAAGGTACGTCTTATAGGAATCAAAGGGGATGACTCGACTATAAGGTATGTCTTATAGGAATCAAAGGGGATGACTCGACTAAAAGGTACGTCTTATAGGAATCAAAGGGGATGACTCGACTAAAAGGTACGTCTTATAGGAATCATAGAGGATGACTCGACTAAAAGGTACGTCTTATAGGAATCAAGGGAAATGACTCGACTGAAAGGTAAGTCTTATAGGAATCAAAGGGGATGACTCGACTAAAAGGTACGTCTTATAGGAATCCAAGGGGATAACTCGACTAAAAGGTACGTCTTATAGGAATCCAAGGGGATGACTCGACTAAAAGGTACGTCTTATAGGAATTAAAGGGGATGACTCGACTAAAAGGTACGTCTTATAGGAATCAAAGGGGATGACTCGACTAAAAGGTACGTCTTATAAGAATCAAGGGAAATGACTCAACTAAAAGGTACGTCTTATAGGAATCCAAGGGGATGACTCGACTAAAAGGTACGTCTTATAGGAATCAAAGGGGATGACTCGACTAAAAGGTACGCCTTATAAGAATCAAAGGGGATGACTCGACTAAAAGGTACGTCTTAAAGGAATCAAAACTTAAGTTAGGAAGTGCATTACCTAAGAAGAAAACTTTGAATTACCCAATCAAGGGAGTGTGTTTCCTTACCAATGTTGTTTGAATTATCAAAACAATGAAGTGTTTCTCCTTACCAAAGCTGCTTGAATTACAAACATGTGCAACAACCTTGCCTCTTGCATTTGTTGAGGTGAGAAATTATGGCCTTTGATGTTCAGGCTCTGAAATCCTTGATCTGAATGCAACATGTATTCCTATTACATACAAAGAAAACTTGTGAGTTTAAAACACGGCGGCTAGTTTGTGGCTTTGGCTTTTGAGACAATTGCTCTTGCCCCCGTCACATTTAGCTTTGCTTCCAACCATTAGCATATGTCATTGATTTGATGTATCATTGACTCAAACTCAGCTTATCAAGAGTGACTCTGAAACAAACACAGTATTTCTGTTTTGTCGTGTTTCTCAAATAAACCCTTTGAACCTTGGTATTTCCATGAGTTCCCCGACTTCTCTGTTGACAAAACTTTCTGCATGCCCTTTTTGGGTTCACAATAATGTCTCTTTCATGTGCTAGCTTTTGTCTTGCTTTGTGCACTTAAAGAAGCTGGTAGCCAGTTTTGAAATCTTTTCTCACTTGTTTTGACACGGACTTGACTCAAAGACAAGAAACAAAAAAAGAATGACAATTTTGTTTTGATAACTGACTCAAGAAAGATAAAATTAAAATAAAGAGAAGAAAGAAAAGACAATGAATGTCCCCTTTTAAAACAAAGAAACGAAAAATTCATCTAAAAATGACAGTCAACACTAATGATTATGCCATGCATTTTGGATTAAGCAGCTTGATCTTTTCATCCAAACTTTCTACCCATTGTTGTTGAGTTAATGACCTTGAAACTGAGTTGCTTTCTTAGGTCAATTGCATTTAAGACCCCATTCGGCTAGTGGCGCCTTGAAGGGTTTTAGCCAACAAGCTTCTTTCATTTTCTCTCGGCTCACTATCGTCTTATGGTGACCGTGAGGGTTTTCACCAATAAGACTCTCTCATTTTTATTTCTGTCAACTTACCATCGCCTTATGATGCCCGTAAGGGTTTTCACCAATAAGACTCTCTCATTTTTATTTCTCTCTTGATTCCCTATGCTGAGGAAGACAAATAGTTCCCAAATGCATCATCATATCCCTTGCATACTTAGCCTTAACATTCTCAAAGATTGATTTGAAGGTCTTTCTTTGGTTGTAGCTTGGCTTTTGGATAGGGTTAGAAAGAAAGGATGGCATAAGGCCCAATCGACACTTGAAGTGGGGTGGGACTTACAACTTTTGGAATCGACTCAAACAATGAGGATTAACTCATGCCCCAGTTTCTTTTGACTGGGTGACACTAAATTGTTTATTTGGTTGGACCGAGCCCTGAGTAGGGCAGCCTACGTATCTCACCCTTGAGAGAGGAAAATCAGGTCATGCGTAGTTCTGAAAGCTTATTTTGCTTGATTCTGATTTTTTTTTTGGGGGGGGATTTTTCCGACTCTTTTTTTCTTTTTTTTTCAACAGTTCTTGTCTACGCACCTTACTCCTAACAATTTTTTTTTTCAAATCAGTCCGTAAAATGACCTTGAAAGATGCAACAGTTAGCACGTAGGGATGCTTTAGAGGTGAGTCTCCTACAAAGGGCCATGTGGGCCCCTCTAGGTCTCAGTATGATGCACATAAGCATGACCTAAAGGCTGACCTACATTGTGGTTCACTAACAAGGCTGTTCGGGGGAGCGTATGGTTAATAGTGGCTGCTTTGCTTTCCACCTACTCAATAACACCGACGGCTCCCACCTAAAATAAGGGTGACTCAACTAGAGGTCGTGTACAACACGTGTACTACAGACTTGTTGCAGAAAGAAGGCCTGGGGGTAGACACATGATGACAGATATAAAAGCGGTAACACATAGGATAAATACTATAAACAAAGAGCACGAAAAACGCACAAAAGTGAAAACAATAACACAAACAAAATCACAAACAATGCTTATACACTCATAATATCAAACAAAGACGATACGACTCCAACAATAAGCTCGAATTCTGAAATAGTCCCCAGCAGAGTCGCCAGAGCTGTCACACCCTTTTTTTCGACTCCAAAAAAAATATGTATGTTAAGGTTTGAAAGGATTTTTTATTAAAGTGACAAAATGAAGATTGGTTCCGGAAAAAGATTGTTTTTACATTCCCCAGCAGAGTCGCCAGAGCTGTCACACCCCTTTTTTCGACTCCAAAAAAGATATGTATTTTAAGGTTTGAAAGGGTTTTTTATTAAAGTGACAAAATGAAGATTGGTTCCGAAAAAAGATTATTTTTACATTCAAAATCAAAGTCTCCACTTGGCATAATCTGGTGTGCCAAGTCACCATTGGAAAATCCTTTTCGAAACCATTTGACTCTTTAAATCGGTTTACGAACAGAGATTCCAACTAAGGAATTCTGTTGACCGAGGGGAAGGTGTTAGGCACCCCTCGATCCCGTGGTTCGACCACGATCGCTTGGTGGAGCGTATCGGCTAATTTGACATTACAAATGTACAAACCACATAAACACACAAAACAAGCAAACAAATAAATCACACAAAATTTAAAACAAACAAAAATAATGTTCAGTCCAAATTATACAATCCAAAATAAAAGAGGTGCTGAAATATAAAACCTATTCTATTCTAAACTAATCCTAAACTAAACTCCACCCGACGTTCCGGGCCTTGATCACGAGCCTCCTTTGCGTACATGCTACTTCAGGGCATTCCCCGGATAAATCAATACAAATCCTTCGGGGCATTCCCCGGCTAAATGAGTACAATTTAAACTTTTCGTGCAATAAAGTAGAAAGTACCATTCACGCACATATTCAAACACTCCAATAAATCGTTATTTCTAAATTTGCCTAACCGGCCTACGTTTGTCTACCAAGTTCAACATATCACAATTCTATCATGTTTAACATTATCAATACATCAAAATTAATCAATATTCATTTTCCTCCATTTTTAATCCCCACCTTAATTCATTTTTAACCACGTGATTAACCCATTTCAATACACAATCCACCAATCGAGAATAACAAAAATTCATCAATTATGCTTAGCACATCACACACCCAAATGTCACCAACAGTTCACATCAACAAACAAACCACGGTATCGAATCACACGCAATCACAATCACATAAGAATAAAATAGAAGAGAAGAAAGAATTGGACCTTAAATTTTAAGCTTTCAAACTCAATGTTAGTTGAATAAAGAGAGTCCGCACCCGGAAACCTCGAGCCGAACCTTAACACCAACAATCCAACTCGGCAAATAATAACCCGTTCACCATCACTTTTCACGCCGTCACTGTTCACCGGTACTGTTCACCGGTTACTTTTTTTTTTTTTTCTCGTTGTTGTTCTTGTTCTTGTTCTTGTGAGGAAGATTATTTGGTGATTCTTGTTATTGTGGAGAAGATGATGATCAAAGAATGAACCCTTTTTCCTCTTAGAATTTTTCTTTTATAATGGGCATGGATTTGTTATGATGTGGGAATTTTGGTGGGTCTCCCATATATTCTTTCTTTGTGGACAAGAAAAAGGAGAGGGGGATCATATGGGTAGTTAGGGTAGGTGGAAGCTTTTGATTGGGTAGGTTGTTAGGATAAGATAAATTAGTTAGAGGTATTTTTTTTGTTTATTTTTATATTTTTGTGGGATATAATTACATGGGGTTGGACACATAATAAGGTGAACTAAAAATGAATAAAATTAGACTTCAGAAGATACAAAATTAGGTGTCTACAAATATTTTCTTGATCTTTTATTAAAATAAAATTTATATAAGGATACTTGATGACCAAATTGAGAAGCAACAAAATTCACTGCCCCAGGTGGGGTGATTCTCTATGAGGAATGTTGGTCCTGTAAGAATGAGAGTATGTGATATCAATATGAATTTTAAATCAACAAAATACGATAGAGATGTCTGATATATAAGAGAATAATTTTTTTTTGATCCTAGTGACATAATTTAAAATTTTACGGGCTAATCTCAAAATAGATAATATTAATTTGAGGAAAGATTACTACTGAAAAAATTATTATTTCCTATTGAAATTGCCTATAAAATGTTCAGTGACTTACTCCCACAAATATTTTTTTTGGACCAATGAGAAAAAAAATAGTAGTGTTATTACAAAAAAAATTAGAGAAATTTTCAGTTTTCCTTTGAGAATTTATTTTCCATCATATAGTGAAAATCAGTAAATAAGTCATGTTTTTTAACACTAATTTCTCTTTATATTGCGGTGCAAAAAAACTTTATTTCTAGTAGTGATTGATGAAGCAAAGAACCTGACTGCAGAAGTTGCTAAACACAATTTACTGTTTCAATTTACTTGCTATAATGCTTGAAAACTTGACAAATAAAGTTAATTTTAATATGTTTAATTCCCTTTGACCCTTGCTTTGAAAGAATAGATTTTTAGGTATTTCACATAATAAATTCGTAGATCGAACATGATAATAAGATCAAAAGAATAAAGATTAAAAAAGAAATGGCTTGAGCGTTTAGGCTTCAATAATCTATACGATAATACTTTTACAAAAATTGTGGTGATAGTCTCCAACCCACAAATTTTAAGACTGTGTTTGGTATGAAAGAAAAAACGTTTTTTTTGTTAAAAAAAAAAAAGATATTTTGACCTATTTTTTAGCAAGTCTGCGATCTCTTAATGTTTAAATATAAAGTTTAAACTTTAGTCAATGTAATATTTAATGAATTTAGACTAAAAGAAAATTGTTGGATTGGAGTCCAAGTCAAAAATTTTTGAATCTAATTATTAATTAAACTAAATATTTTTCTTTATAAAATTCCAGAATTTCCTTTACCTTTGCAGTGATCACCTTCTCAATATGACTCACTCATTGATCACCATCTTTTTCTTGTTACTTATCACTTCACTCGACCTTTCAATAGCAGATCTCGTTGTCCATTTAGTCCGAAGTATAGGGTACATATTATCAATAAACTTCCTTCTCATTCCTAGAAATTGAAAAGTCATTGTGCGTCAAAGGATGATGATCTCGAATATTATAATCTTACTATAAATCAAGACTTTCACTGTTTGTTTTGCAAGAATTTTTTCTCTATAACTTTGTTCTTTTGTCATTTTTGGTGAAATTCAAAGGATAAAGCTTTTTGAAGTGTTTAACGAACCGCATATATGTGTCAAAGATTCAGGAAATCCAGATATTCTATTCAATTGTAAATGGGAGGTGAGGTCAGATGATTTTTATTTAGAAAAACATAATAAGGTAAATAACACATGTTATAACTTATAAGTATCACTATATGGACTGGTCTTAGAAAATTAAGATGTTTGTGTTACTTGTTTAAGTAAAATGAGAAGTAAAAAAAAAAAGCAGAATTTTATAATGGCTTTCTTAATTTCTCATTTATCTTGATTTTTTATCCTTTATTTTCTCCTTTCTTTGCGAACATTGGAATATCAAAAATATATCCAACAAAAGTTGAAAATAAAGCTTCATTTCTTTCCGAAGTATAATGTTATTCATTTTTTCGATACAAAAATTGGTTTTACGACTTGAATTTTTATATTAACACCTTCATACATGGAGGGATTCATAATCATATGTTAGGGTTTTTCATAAGGGTATTCGACATTTAAAAGAGAGAGGACATAATAATATATACTTCCTCTGGACCAAAATAGGGGCAAGTGCACAGGTAGTCGGTTTTAGTACCTTTATTTAGTTTACAGGAAAGTCATAGTGTATAAAATTTTTGTAAGTGTAATAATTTGAAAATAAACTTACGTTATACGCCATTGAAATTGTAAAAACTCATATTCAAAATTATAAATTTTACTTGGAAAATAAGCAAATTTCAGATATTGGATGACAACTGTAGTGACAATGGCTTATATTATGATCAATGTCATTTTTGCATAAATTTTTTGATGAATATCTTAATGATATTAAGAATTGTTTATAAGATCATGATCATAATCGTTTAAATCTATTCAGTCTCATTTTATGTAGGTGACAAAATTACCCCGACGAAAATATAACACTCCACTCCACCCCATCCCAAGTTTGGGCAAATTATTGACTCGCCCATTTAATTGCTCGGTCCATCAATATCTAAAATTGAAACGATATGTTAGCCCATATAATTAATGAGAAATTTTATTAAAATATTTTATAAAAAAAACAAATTGGCACATCGTATCAACTAAAACAATATCAAAGTGGCACTCAATAGCCATGTTTTAAGAAATTGACATTAAATGGCCATTTTACATATTTTAGACTAATATATATATATACAAAGGAGATTTATAGACATGTGTAGATCAAGAAAGATTTTTATTTTTTTTCTCTTATTTTTGGCATTATTTTATGTATTTTAGAAATTATATTTATGGTTAAAAACATAACTGCACATTAATGTATGTAACTATTGAATATGAATAGTTCTAATGCTTCATAATAAGTAAGAAAAATTGAGCACTTCCACAGAACTTCTCACTTCTCACTTAAAACTCTTTTTACAATTCTAATAAGATAAATCTTTACTTAAACGTTTTTCTTATATAACTGAACAGACTCACAAATGGATGTCAGAAATATGAGCTTCTTTCTTGATGAATCATTTGACATTATCATTGAGAAGGGTAATGATCTAGCCCTTTTTCTTGTGCTGTCTCTAATTATTTTTCATTCACTCACTTTCTTTTCTTCTTTGCATTTTGATTTTTTGTGGGATCGTCTGATTTACTGTAACAGGAATCCTGGATTTCAGTGGCGGAGCCATCTTATGATTAGAGAGTTCATCCGAACCTCATTCGATGAAAAATTATACTATTTCTATATTGTGAAAATTCTTTTTTATGTATATATAATTGTTGTTGAACCCCCTTGATGAAAAGTTTGGCTCCTCCATTGCTTGATTCATTAATGGTAAGTTGCATCTTGCTCTCGCTTTAACCTCTTCAAATTTATTGGATGTGTTAATTGATTCTACTCTCTTTCAGTGTCGTACGAATGCTCCAATTTGTTCCACAAATGCTTGGAGAAGTGAACAGGTTGGAAACTTTATGGTGTTTTATTGTGTTACCTTTGTAGATATTCGTTTTATTACTTCCTTTCCTCCTTTGCTATCTAAAAAATATTGCTCTTTTTTATGAGCAAAAACTTATGAAAAATTATTTCTCCATGTGTAGGCTTCTCAAGAACGGAGGTGTTTATATGTTGGTAACTAGAGGGCTAAATAGATGATTTTTAAAAGAACAACATACCAAAGATTGAAGATCAATTTGTGAACAACAAGAATAAATGTTGCTATGAAGTGTAGGTTATTTTTTTAATATACTTTTTTTATTTTACGGACGATGAGAAACATGGAGGGGTGTAAGTTCTTATTTTCTACTCTTTGATTTACAAAGAATGAAAAATATGTATTAAAATGATATGAGAAGTTACACAAAAAAGAATTTATGATTTTCTTCTAAAAATAAAGAATATATTTAGTATGATAATTGGAGAAGAAGGAAGAGGCAAATTACAAAATAAAAGGAAGCAAATATTGAATTAAATGGAAAGATTATATTTTTTTAAAAAAATGTAGTAAGGGAAGAAAAAAAAGAAGGAAAATCTAAAGTATAAAATAAATAATAAAAAATAAAAATAAATAAATAAATAAAATGTTGAAAGAAGATGTTTTAGTTAAGTGGCTTTTAGTTTTAGTTTTCTTTTAATCACTTTTAAATTATTTTTATTTGATATATTTAAAATAAGAAAAAACTATAAAAAAAAATAGTTTTAACTTTTATAAAAGAAATTGTTCAAGAGTTAATAAAAGTAGGACTAAAAATTAATATGGAAAATTATTAAAAATAATAATTTATGATATTTCATTTAAAGATAAAGAATAAATTTAATGTGATAATTGAAGAAAAATGAGGACTAAATAAGTTAAATTACAAAATAAAAGGAAGATATTGAATTAGATGATAATAAATAAAATGAATAGGGATGAAGGTAAGAAAAAGAAAGGGAAAAGAAAAATCTAAAAATATTAAATAAATAATAAAACATAACAAAAAATAAAATTAAATGTAAAAATATAGAGTTAGATTGTTTTTAGTTTTACTTTTTCTTTTGATCTTTTTTCTTTGACATTTAATTCAAAAAAAAAAACTATAAAATTCATAATTTTAAATTGCAAAAATATACACACTTAAATATAAGAAATATTAAAGAATTTACTCAATGAAAATTAAAAATATAATTGCATGATATAAAGATAAAGTATTATAAATATGTAAGAAAAAAATTTATATGAAATAATATTTATTAATTTTTTAAATATTTTTAACTTTTTTTAAATAGACTACTTTATATTTGATCTTTAATATTTTCTTTTACCTACTTTTTTGTTGCTTTTATTTTTCCTTTATTTGTTCTTAATTATAATTGCATTTATGTGTAATTAATGTTTGATTCTTTAGGGAAAATATGACTCTTTATTTTCTCTTGCTTCATTTATTTAGGTTAACTAGTTTAATCGCACGTGTCTCATACGTGTGCGTTTAATTATTTAAAATTAAATGATTTTGTCTATTGCGAAGATTTTTAATAAAGTGCAAAAGTTCAAATCTCTTTTCAAAAACCTTTCACACTTTAATATAATAATGTAAATGTTTTGCGGAGAAATTTGACTTATTGAGAAGAGTCGCCACTTAATTTATAAAGGAATTAAGAAACCTTTATAAAACACTTTAAATGATTCAAAACAGGAAAATCGTTTTAAGTTAGAGATTCTAGATAAGCTGTTCTTATTAACGTTTTAGGAAGGTGTTAGGCACCTAAAACGTCTGCTAACTTGCGGTTATCCGGACTGTTTGAAAATCGTCTTTGATAAACTTCTAAAAGATTAATTTGTTGAAAAATGATTGATTTTTAGAAAGGATTTGTGCAAAACAATTTTAGACGACTTAATAGGGATTTTAACTAAGTCTACACAAATGAAATAAGCAAGTAAACACATAAACGGGGAAAGGGAGGAGAAAGTAAATGATTTAGGTCATTGGGCCCAAACCAACAAAACCTGTCCTAGTCTAAATGGGCCTTTGACCTGTTTCACCTGTCCTAATCTAGTTTTCGAGTCTTTGGCTCGAATCTTGCTCCACCTGTATTAAATACAACTTTGGCTTCGTGTCCCGAATAAACGAATGAATAAATAAATAAATAGAATAAATAAATACAACGATACTTGACTAAATAAAACAACAAATGAGACTTTTGAGTCTCTTAGCCGCTTCAACCGTACGACTTTAATCCATTTTGCTTCCTTCAACTCCTTTCATCCGGTATGCCATGCAATTCGTTTTAGATTTCTTTCAGGTTTGACTCCAAAAAAGGATCCCAATGGACCACGTTGATAATGCGTCAAAGAGAAGAAGGCCATTTGGACTCATATGCGGGTTCATGCGAAGAGGATGAAAATAAAGAATCAATATGTGTAGGTGTATATGATAAGATAGAAGCATATCATATCGAAAATGTATACTCATACACAAAGAAGGAACCATTCATGACATTAAAGGAACATGTACCCCATCAAAGAAATTTAAATTAAAGAGAAGATAAGGTAAAATAGTCAATTTTCATGAATTCAATCAAATGAAATCGAACAATATTTTAAGGCTATGTCGAAATTTATTGAATCATACAAGTAATTCGGGATAAAGAGGGTGGGCAACATGCAGAACAGAGACTCACAAGAACAAATAATTCTATCACACAAAGAGACCAGGAGTAACTCATGACACCGAATTGTACGCAAAGCAAATACAAATTCCAAACACTACTCTTTCAGGATTTCAGTATTAATCATGGGAAAACTTAGTGCAAAAAATTGACCGAAATCAAGAAAAAAAAAAGATCATTGCGACTGAATTGTTGAGAGAACACAAGCAAGAGAAGATCAAATAAATCTGTAAGCCAAAAAATCTCATATCATGGAGGTTATTATCTCGACAGACATGCAATGAGTTTAACTATGGATTAATACAAACTTGAATGAAGAACCATGAACCTCTATCACAACAAGTAATATTTATACTACTAAATGTGACGGGTGAAAAGATTGTGAATCGTCATAACAACATATGAGCTAACGGTCCTAAACTACATAATCAGTGTCAAATCTAACACATTAAGACTTCAGACAGTACACTCCTGACCTTTTTAAGGGATTGAATGTGAAATCAGGAGCTGACAAATATCAACAAAGGGAGAAAATAAAGTCATCACAACAAACAAACAATCGAAAAGAAACATTTCTAGTAAAGCAAGGGACTTATATTATGTATTCGTTATCCCTTCTTGACATTTCTTGTCGAGAGGGATTTGAGGAATATCTTCACAAGCTTACGATTAATTAGAAAACAATCGTGAAACAAACCCAAGAGTGAGTGAATTACCAGCAATACTAAACTAGAACAATAAAAGGGCTTAAAACAACGAATTTGTCAGTTAAAGACTACAATACTCAGGGCATGACAAACTGGTGATTAACGACATAAATTTGTAGCACAATAATGACAACCTAAAGAGTATATCTACGATAGGTAAAGCTCAAAAGAAACAGTAACCATTATTTGACGGTATTGTCATAAAACAATAAACTTAAAGCGAATCGAAGCACACGACATTAACTGGAGCAAGAAACAACGAATATCATAGTAACAAGCATCATAATAAAACCTATGGCCATCAAATGGCGTCAACAGTGAACAATCCAGCTCAAGATCATTAGAACAACACTTTTCACTACATAATGATGTGATGAAGCAGAAGTAGTCGAAAACTTAAATGGAAGCGGAATGTTCCTTTTGGGGAGCAGCAAAACGAGACGACGAACTAGTACGGAGATCATGACCACCAAAAAAACTTCTTCGGCGTCAACTCGACACTCTAATTTAGCTGACGAACTTTCAAAACAAGAACAGAATTTCTCTCTTTTCTTTTCTCCCTCCGCTTCTCGAACCAAAATTTTCTTTCTTGTGTTTCTGCCTTTTTGAGAATTTTTCCCTCTTTTTTGACTCAAGATTTTCCAATCCCCACTTTCGAACCAAAAATCCCCTGAAAGAAGAGAAAAAAAAAAGACCCCCCATAACAGTGACCCCAAGGGTCTTTATATAGAAAACGAATTGGGGGTAAATCGGGGATTTTCGAAAGAGATTTTGAAATTCAAAATTTCCATACCCCCCTCCCCGCTTCGGTTTTCATCTGCAAAATGGTACTCCATTTTGGATTTTTTCCCCCCCTTTTCGAAATGGGTGGACCTATATCTTTTGAGCAAAACAAATTATACTCAAGAACCAATAAAAATCAACCAACTATTGTACAAAATCGTACAATCTTATCCGATAAATGCGGGATTGAACCGTTGGAGAGGCCAACACATCGATTCCTAGAAATTTCTAGGATTTTCTCATTTGAAATCGAGTGGAATGGGCATGGGTTTCACGGGATACGGGTTGACGTGGTTAGGGGTTAATGAGGTTTTTGGGTGGTTGAGATCATCGTTATTGAGATTGTTGATTGAAGCTGGTTGATTGTACACAACTTTGCTGCTGAAATTGTGTTAAAGGGTTTTGTGGAAAAGAGGGGAAATAGGGTAGTAGGCCGAGTCAACTGATTTTGGAGTGGGCTTGTGTTGTTGTAATGGGTTGTTGAATATTTAAGGGGAATGGGTTGGTTATTGGAGCAATTGGGCCTTAAATTGGGGTTATTTAATAACCCCTATTAAATCTAATTGGGTTCTTAAATAACCCTAATTAGATTTAATTAGATTAGAATAATCATAATTAAATTGAATTGAATTAAGAATAACTCAAATTAAATTTAATTTGATTAAAATAATTCCAATTAAGAAATGGTAACTTTTGGGATTAAGATTGTATTACAATTTAAACGACTTATTTAAATTCTAACCAAATTGAATATCTATTGGTTGCATTACAATTGGGCCAATTGGATTTCAATTGAGGTCATATTTAATTAGTTCGCTAAATTGAATCGCAATCTGGGACGAATCAAGTAACAAATTAACCTCGAGTTTCTTAATTTGATAAAAATCCAATAAATATTTCTCCAAATAAAATATTTCGAGAACAAATCATATTTAAAATCAAGACTTTATCCATTTGGATTAGTTTTCAAGCTTAATCAATAAAAGTCTAATATGATAAAATATTCATTTGAATAACAAAAATTAAAATCTTTTATTAAATGATAAAAAAAAACTATTTTAAAATGCATTTATTTGGAAAAAATAATTGTTGTGATTTTATTTGAAAATCGAAGAAACTCGAGATTAAACGTAGTTTTGGAGGGCAAAAATTAGGTGTCAACAACTGCCCCCTCCCTTTGGGTAGGATGGATGCAAGTAATCCTGGGAAAAGGGAGGTTGACATTCCTAATTTTTGTCCGATCACAAATTTAAATCGGATAGAGGTTGGTTTTCGCAGGAGTTTCATAGAGTTATGGCCGAGCCTCGGTATCAGGTTTCCTACATATCTCAGGTTTCATGAGAATTCAGGCCACTTGTAGTTCATAAAGCTTGATTTAAAGCACGATTTTCAAAAGATTCACCAGCTATCTCGATTTTAGAGTTTTTAATGAAACCCTATCATAGCAAGAATCAGGTCAAACGTAGTTCAGGATATTTCTTTTGCTTGAACTAGGATTTTTGATTGATTTTTTCTCTTTTTTTTTCAACTCTTTTTTTTTACTCCATTTTTCTTGATATTTTTTTTTTACTTTTTCAAATTCTATTTTGATTCCAAAAGAGGGGTACGAAAGAAAATAACACTAAAGCTCAAAAGGGGTAACAAAGGATGACACAACATTTGGGTAGTAGAATGAAATGTCTTCGTCATATCAATCCTTAAAAATACAAGTACATAACATGCAATCTGAGGGTGAAACGTGAGATCATACATATCTTTTCAACATTGACCTTCACTAAGAACGTGCACATGTGTCACTTCTTTTAAGCTTGTGAAATATACATGTCCACTTATATTGTACTTTTTTCTCGATGAGTGACTCATGCCCTTTTGAACTAACTTCCTTTTGTTTTTCCTTATAGTGGATACTATATATCCTCCGATCGACCCCATGCAAAATTCTCGAATTGAATCTTCTAATCGATGATCAAGTTATTTCTTGATTCACAAAGTGATTGCCTCAATACATTCAAAAGAGGTTGTAACTATCTCCCCAAATACCTGAACACTTTACTTATTTTCTTATATATTTTTTTGTTTCACCTCTATCTTCTTGTCAAATATTTTAGGATTAGATTGGATTTAAAGATCAGTCTGTGAATTCAACATGCATATCATATCTCTAGAATCACCATAGAAAAAGCTCTCTAAAGAAATAAAAAGACAACAAAACAATATATAATATAAAGTAAAATAAAAAGGACACATATTTTTTGACCAAAAGATAGAAGGATTTGAATGGAAATTATAATAAAATAAGATAAGATTATCTCAAATTTCAACCCTAAAATAATTCGGATAGTAGAAAGAAAACAAAAAAGACTATCAAAAATTAATCCTTCCTCGTAGGGAGCAGATTGGCTTCTAAATTGTCGAACTTAATATTTTAGCCATTGAATTGCACGTCAGCTTTTATGAAGTCTCCACAATCATGGCTATATCATTTTTTTTCTTTTTGAACTCGATCATTTTGAATTTATAACCTCAAACTCTCTCCAAAGTAAGTCATCAACAATTTCTCTTTTCCCCTACTCCTCTTCATTGATTACAAAACTTTTTCATATGAATCAAAGGATCACCATGACCCTCGTACACGTCCAACTTTGGTGTTATGGAGTTTCGAGGCAAGTGAACATTGAAACATGTAAAAATCCTTGTGAGAACTCTCTTTTTCTCTCGCAGTATTTGCATGTTTCTCATATTTTGCTCTAAATTTCTCACTTTTCAGATCATTTCTTATTATTCCTCATTTCTAACAATCTACAGCAACTCATCTCAGACCCTATATCATTTTTTGTGAGTCGTCTTACTTGTTCTTTGAACATGGTGTTGTATTGGTGAGATGCCAACTAAGCCATAAACCAACCACCTTAACACTATTTTGATTTTGGAGAAAATTAATGTGTCAGAGTTCAAAAATTTTTCTTTTTAAGACCACCGAATCCATGAAGGACTACTTACGTATCTCATTAAGATGAGAATCAGGTTTGCGTAGTTCTTGAAATATATGTCGTACAAAATTCAGCCTCAAGACCCCTAAAGGTTCAGGGTTATTAAGATTTATATATAGTATTTATTTTATAAAAATTTAACTTCATGATCCCTAAAGATTCAGGGCTATTAAGATATATATAAATTAGACTTGACAATTAGAAAAATAATTATGAAAGTACGCATATTTTCAAAATATTCCCCAATAAGTTTATGAATAATTTTCAAAAGATAGGGTCGGATCCTGAGAAGGACTTCCTACGTATCCCACTAAGATGTGAGAATCAGACCCTCGTAGTTCATGAAGACCGTAAAATTATGTTACAAAAATTTTTCCTTTCTTTTAAAAATAAAATTTTTCTTTGAAAAAAAAATAATTCACTAAATGTGAGGATAAATTAATCTCTTGCATTTTAAAGTTGTCTAAAATCGGTCAACAAACAAATAGCCTTCCAAACAAATGTCAAAGAGCACTTAGGATGCACATGTTGGTTTTTATAAAGTAGGTCACCTGTCCTAGACAGGCCCAGCCCCTGTGCCTAGTCCCGCTAAGTCAAATGCATATGATGCAAATAAAGCGGCACCTAATAGGAATAACCAAATTCTGAGTTTTCAGATCTTCTAAGTTTAAGCCTAATAGGGATAAGTGTCTAGACTGGCTTACCCGAGCGGACATTCGAGCCGGGAAGGGAAAACTTGGTCGGTAGCAGGGCAACACCGCCTTCGTTGTCGATCCGAACCCCGCCTAACATGTGTGACTATAATCCTTCACCAGGTGCCTTGACACTCCGGCTATCTCAAAAAGAAAGTATGACGCATGCGCTGCATTCCTTATATCCTATTTCAGAGACTCAGAGGGGGTGCGCAAGAGAAGACAGTATATAATACAGTTCAATCAATATTAAAGCGGTAAATGAGCAACAAGTAGCACATAAGGCCAACAAACACAATATCAATGATAATTAAAGCAAGTATAAGTCAATATAAAAAACTCAAATTTTTATTAGTCCCCAGAAGATTCGTCAGAGATGTCACACCCCTTTTTTGCCCGAAGGTTTGAGGTCGAAGGTCGAAGGGTTTTTTCAATTAAAGTGATGGTTTTGAATAGGGATTATTTTTATCATTTTTAGAGTCGCCACTTGAAATTGAGTTATGGTGTTCCAAGTCACCTTTTTGAATCCCTAATCAAAACGAAATGACTTTTTATTATGGTTTGCGAAAATAGAAGACTGGTAAGGAATTCTGTTGACCGAGGGGAAGGTGTGAGGCACCCCTCGAGTCCCATGGTTCTAGCACGGTCACTTTATCGACTTATACTTAACTTAAACTATTTGATAAATTATGTTTGAAGGCCTAAGTTCGCTCATTTTTAATTATATCGAAAAAAATTCTGTCTATACTTTTTGTATTAAATTGGTGAAAATTAATTTTTAGAAAATCCTTACCAAAGTGCATTATTGCATCCTTGAATTATTTTTAAATGTCTCAAAAAGATGTGTACGCCGCATTGTTTATTAAGAGAAATATTTTAAACGCGCCTAAAACTTGCCTAGCATTAAAAGTGTTAGTCTATCTCTTATAACTCGAGACAATTTTCTTATTCATACTTACTCTCTTTTTAAAAAAAAATAAAAAAATTTCAACGTGTCTTGAAATAATTCGCAATTCTTCTTGTTTTATCCCACATTAATAATTAATTGAGAATCACGTATGGTATAACCGGAATTCAACTAAACAAAAACTATGAAAAAATTAGTATACATGTGTATATGTTTTATAAATTAGTATATAAGTATATCTATATATATTGTAATGTATATATAATGTAGTATATTTTATAAGTAGTAGTATATATATACATGGAATGGTGCGTATATTTGTGTATATATCTTCTATAGAAGTGTATATTTAACGTATACATGTGTATATCGTTTATAAATTAGTATATAAGTATATCTATATATATTGTAATGTATATATAATGTAGTATATTTTATAAGTAGTAGTATATATACATTGAATGGTGCGTATATTTGTGTATATATCTTCTATAGAAGTGTATATTTAATGTATACATGTATATATATTTTATAAATTAGTATATAACTATATCTATATAAATTGTAATGTATATATATTGTAGTATATTTTATAAGTAGTAGTATATATACATTGAATGGTGTGTATACACGTGTTTATATCTTCTATAGAAGTGTATATTTAACGTATACATGTGTATATGTTTTATAAATTAGTATATAAGTATATCTATATATATTGTAATGTATATATAATGTAGTATATTTTATAAGTAGTAGTATATATACATTGAATGGTGCGTATATTTGTGTATATATCTTCTATAGAAGTGTATATTTAACGTATACATGTGTATATATTTTATAAATTAGTATATAAGTATATCTATATATATTGTAATGTATATATAATGTAGTATATTTTATAAGTAGTAGTATATATACATTGAATGGTGCGTATATTTGTGTATATATCTTCTATAGAAGTGTATATTTAATGTATACATGTGTATATGGTTTATAAATTAGTATATAAGTATATCTATATATATTGTAATGTATATATAATGTAGTATATTTTATAAGTAGTAGTATATATACATTGAATGGTGCGTATATTTGTGTATATATCTTCTATAGAAGTGTATAGTTAACGTATACATGTGTATATGTTTTATAAATTAGTATATAACTATATCAATATAAATTGTAATGTATATACATTGTAGTATATTTTATAAGTAGTAGTATATATACATTGAATGGTGCGTATACACGTGTTTATATCTTCTATAGAAGTGTATATTTAACGTATACATGTGTAAATGTTTTATAAATTAGTATATAAGTATATCTATATATATTGTAATGTATAAATATTGTAGTATATTTTATAAGTAGCAGTATATATACATTAAATTAGTATATAAGTATATCTATATATATTGTTATGTATATATATTGTAGTATATTTTATAAGTAGTAGTATATATACATTGAATATTGCGTATATATGAGTAATTGACTAATTGTGTATATGTGTATATATTTTTTAAATTCTAATGTAGTATATTCTATATATATATTCTATATATATAATTTAACGTATTTAGAATGTATATAGATGGGTATATGTAATGTTTATTGAAAGAAGTTTTTTTTTTATATTTTTGACCGGGTTTGATCGATTTTTTAACCTGGTTGAGTTAAGTGGGTCGGGTTCGGGTGGATTTTAATTTTTTCACTGTTGGGCCCGGCCCATCCCGGCTAGCGCCAAACTCGGCCCTTAACCAGCCCTCAACCCGGTTAAAATAGAAGGGCCGGTTCCGGGTTGACCCAGTCCGGCCCGTTTGACACTCTTATATATACTTCATCCATTCCTTTTCAGTTATCATGTTTCGTTTCTTAAGAGTGAACTTGATTAATTTTTAAAGCTAAATTATATTTGATTTATTCAATATTTTAAAATTAAAATTTGTATATTCAAAAAACTATATGAAAAGTACTTTAAGTTGCATTTTTTCTTTTAATAATATAATGAAAAAATAATCTAAAAATATTGATCAAAGTTCATACTATTTGATTCTTCAAAAAGAAATTATGACAAGTAAAAAGGAATATAGAAAGTAAGAGTTATAAACAGTAAAGTGTTAAATTGCTTTGTTTTTTAATCCGGTTATTTTTATTACCATATAATGGAGATCACATTAGGATTTGGTTAGCATATCTATTGTTCATTAAATTGTATTCTATAAGAATATACCAATTTGATTTGCAATTACCATTTCACTGAAAATAATCCTAATTGAATATAAGAAGATTATGAAAATAAATAACTTTCTTTCTTGTGATGTGTGCTTCCTAAATAGATAAAAACATAAAACAACACAAATATTTTCATATTTCACTTACTATATGTCACCAAAAGATAGAGATTATTCTCTTGCTAATTAAAGGCACAAATAAAAAAAAATCTTTTATATATATGTATCCTTCAAACAACTTGCAAAACTATCATATTCTAATAATTTTCTCAAGATGGCTCATTTGTTAGTGAAGATCCTCTTCTTGTTATTTATCATGTCTTATAACATTCAGAGTATCGAAGTGCACATTCATAATAATCTTCCGCAAAATTCTCCTCAGGTGGAAGTTCATTGTGCATCTGGAGATGATGATCTTGGCTATCATTATCCTAAAGTTGGAACAGAATTTAATTGGTCCTTTAACATGGGAATTTTTACGTTGTTCTTTTGTCACTTCTGATGGAATGGAAAAGATAAAGCCTTTGACGTGTTTAACTATGTTAATTATTGTGTTGATGATGTATTTGATGAGGTTGTTCCACAGGGAACATATGATTGTCATTGGCAAGTGCAGGATGATGGTTTTTATTTGGGTTATTTAGATGAGGGACAACTTCGTTTAACAAAAATCCATGATTGGTAAGTAGCTAGTATCTCTTTAGTTAAAAAGGGTGGATTAGAAGAAGAAAAATAAAAATAATATTTATCTTCTTTAGCACTCTTGTATTCATGGTTGTATTTTGTGTTATGTATGGATGTTAATTTCCCATATAAATGCAAGCAAGCAATTGTGGTATTTTGTGTTATGTATGGATGCTCATTTCCCATATAAATGCAAGCAAGTGATTTTGGTATTTTGTGTTATGTATGGATGTTAATTTCTCATATAAATGCAAGCAATTGTGGTATTTTGTGTTATGTATGAATAGTGAATCATGTATAATTCTTTTTGCGGTGGAAGGACTTGAGCATTGTTCGTAAATTTCTCAATCTCGAGACCCTTGTGATGCCTGCAAAGATTTTACTGGGAAGAAATCTGTGGAAGGGTTTCCTCACGTGAAGTTCTTGCTACTGAGACGATTGGAGATTTGGTTTTCGAGAGCCAACAGTGATCACTTTCCATGCCTTCAACACCAAATTAATCTCCAGTTGTTTCCGTTGCAAGAACTTCAAGCCACTAGGCTAGGGCCTTTGCAGGCATCATATATAGAACCAAATAGTGATCACCTTTTAAGCGAGAAAACTCTTCCCCAACTACTTACACCACTAAGGCCTCTGAAGGCATCATAGAGACAACAGTGATCACTTTCCAAAGCCGAATCTCTCCAATTGTTTCACTTCAAGCAACAAGGTTTTTTCCAACTACTTCCCATTAAGGACTTTACAGGCATCATAAAGTCAACTTCTCATATTCACACTAATCTCCACCCTTACAAACTGACTGATTGAAAAAATTTCAACTCATTATATAGCTCCGTTGGATATTTGGGGAGATAATTATGTATCTCGACAGACCAAAATTGAAAACAAATATGTATCATGAGCTAATTATGTATCTTTACAAGAAACAAATGTATCTTAATTGGATATATTATGTGTCTCGACAGAGCCAAAATCGAAAAAAAATTTATCAGATCTAATTATGTATCTTTACAGAGAAAAAATATATCTCTATTGGATGTATCAGGAGCTAATTATTATCTCAACAGACCCAAAATTAAGATTTTCAGTAATTATGTTCTATAATTAAGCTCCGTCGGAATTTATGTTGTTTTTACAAAATTCTATGCATAATTTATGACCGGGGTGTACGTTCGGGAAGTTTGAATTGAATATAAAACTTTTGGTTTGGATTTCCAATTTTCATATTAAAGAAATGATATCTAAATTCAATCCAAATAAAGCCCGGATTAGATCGAACTTTTAATTTCGATTTCGAATTAATTGATTTGGATACTTCAAGTTTTCGATATGGATTGAAAATGCAAGTTATGTTGAGTTGCTGATCATGCAAATCAAATATATTCAAATTAAACTGTTTTAATGGTTCTTCGCATTATAATTAATGAGCATCTTATCTTTCGAAATTTCCAAGATAAGCTTCAAAAAGATCAAAAGGTTTTCAAGATATATACTCCCTTTATTTATTTTTAGTTATCGTGTTTCGCTTGATAACTAAGTTTTAGTGAACTTGACTAATTTTCAAAGTTAAATTAGATTCAATTTATTTCAATATTTTTAATTTGGATATTTAAAAACTAAACATAAAGTTCTTTAAGTTGCAATTTTTCTCATATTAGTATATATGATAAAAGAATATATCTTAAAATGTTGGTAAAATATTTCCATATTTCCTTTAAATATATATAATATATGGACTTTGACATTTAATTAAAAAAAATCCTGACATTTAATCTTTTTGACTAAAATATAGTATATAGTAACACTGAGAAAATATTTCATATTCAAATTAGTCATATATAGTATATTCTGATAATATTCTCAAGATGGTACACTTGTTAGCAAAGATCATATTCTTATTATTTATCATTTCCTGTAATTCACAAATTAATTGGGGTTATGAGGTGCACATTCACAATACTATTTCACGAAATTCTCCTCAGGTAAAAATTCACTGTGCATCTGGAGAGGATGATCTTGCTATCATTATCCTGAAGTAGGAACAGAGTTTAATTGGTCCTTTTGTGTGGTTCCTAGGACGTTGTTCTTTTGTCACTTCTGGTGGAATGAAAAAGATTCGAGTTTAGATGTGTTTAATGATATTAAATATTGTGTTCATGGTGCATTTGGTATTATTCCATTGCTTGAGCACAAATGTCATTGGCAAGTGCAGGAGGATGGTGTCTATTTAGGTTTTCATCATCTGGGAAAACTTTATTTTAAAAAATTTCATGATTGGTAAGCAGTAATTTTTTAGTATTTAAGGATGGATTGGAAGAAGAAAAATAAAAATATACTGCCAATGATATTTTATATGCATAAAAATATACTGCCAATGATATTTTATATGCTTTAGTGGACTCGAATTCATGGTTTTATTTTATGTTATGTATGGACATTAATTTTCAATACACTGCAATCAATTGTGTTATTTTCCCTTTATTTTTCATGAAATCAAAAGGTTTTCCATGAAATTTGAAGGTACTCATCCCTATGCAAATGACGAAAAAATTGTTCACACTCGATATTTACATAAAAATATAGTTCGTACTGAGAAATAATTATATTGTCCCGACAAAGAGTTAAAATTTAAGGAACATATGATTTAAAAATTTTAAATTTGACGTAAGTATTTTATAATTTAACCGTAAATTTCAGTCTCTTGGTGAGAATATACCACTTGAATTAATGAAGATTTTCAACCAAACTTTCAGCAAAATGTATTCAATAACTTTCTCTTCAAGACTGTTTAAGATATTAACAGTTGACTATACAACTTCACCCCAAGTAGCAGTGGATTGAGGTTTTTCATCAGCACTTTCACATTTATCTTCTGCGTGTGTTGTTTCATGTTCTTCCACTCCAATGACTTGTGCAATAACCTCTTCATTAGTGACAAGGCATCACCATCAATCAAAATGTATTTATCAAACATACGTCTCTTTGTGTAGCTCATCAATCCTATATTTAAAGTTTTCACCTGCAGTAAAGAAGACACATTTGGATTAGTTTCTTCAGTAGCAGTAGTAGTCAAATTGAACTTCTTGTTGATGGTGTTGCATTTTAGCTACCTCTTGTTAAGCCTGTAGTCTGGGTTTTGCTTACAACTGGGGGTCTTGGTGGGGTCTTTCGTGTACTTATCAGTACAAAAAAGCATGATAAGTTAAGGAATTCTCAAATGCTCTTATGTATTTATCAGCAGTTTCAAGCCATTTCAAATGTTGAGTCACTTATCTTTATTTAACTACTTGGCACGTCTTATCTCATTTTTCAACTACTGATGCTGCTAAATCTTTTTTGATACGGTCTCGTGTGTTGGGAATAAACCCTGCCACGATAATAATATTGCGATAATAAAAAGCAATAATTATGACAACAGTAATACGGTTAATCAACAAGAACAACAAGAGCGAGAATGACACCAAGATTTTTAACGTGGAAACCCAATAAGAGAAAAAACCACGGGCCAAGAGGAGCAACTGATATCTCTGTAGTAAGGAATTTTACACCGTAGTCACAAGTACAATACTCACAGTGACTACTACACACTCAAAAGAAATCTCTCTTTTGATTTTTCCACCTCACTATAATATCGCTCACACTCTCTATTTTTTTCTCACAGACTACACTTTCTATGATGCCTCACTCTATTTTTCTTTCTCTCTTTTTGTTGGTGTATTGAACAAAGGAGCAGAGAACTCCTTTTATAGGCAAATTCTCTTCCAATATACGCAAGCAGTGATCTCAACATTTTGCAGCCAAAGTTGAGAATAATGTGAGCTGCCATTGTTGAACCAAAAATCCAACTTTTTGAAAAAGTTGGTTGGAGGACTGGACCCCACAAATCTCTCCCTCCAGTCCCATACTTCTGAGGGAGGTATCTCTGTCTTTTAGAGAGAGTTCATGCCTACAAGATCTTTGCACAACTCGAACTTGTCTTTTGGCATCACCTTTATCAGCATATCCGCAGGATTTTCAGTCATGTGAATCTTCTTCACATGGAATGATTTGTTCTCAACTTGTTCACGAATCCAATGGTACCTCACATCAATGTGTTTTTTTCTTGCATGGTACATGGAGTTCTTACTCAAGTCTATTGCACTTTGACTGTCACAATAGATAACATACTCCATTTGATCTAATCCAAGTTCTCGAAGAAAATGCTTGAGCCATATCATTTCCTTGCCAGCTTCAGTAGCCGCAATATACTCAGCTTCAGTTGAAGATAGCGCAACACACTTCTGCAACTTCAATTGCCATGATATAGCTCCCCCTGAAAAAGTAAACAGAAATCTAGTAGTAGATTTTTTGTTATCAAGGTCACCCGCCATATCAGCATTTGTATAGCCTTTCAAGATTTGATCAGATCCTCCAAAACACAAACAATCACCTACAGTTCCTTTTAGGTACCTCAATATCCATTTAACTTCTTCCCAGTACTCCTTTCCAAGATTTATATGAAATTTGTTGGCAACACCAACTGCGTGATCAATATTAGGTCTGGTCCACACCATTGCATACATTAAGCTCCCAACTGCTGAAGAATAAAGAACGTTAGCCATATTTTCCTTCTATTCTTTTGTTGTAGGACACATTTTCTTGCTTAACTTCAGATGACCAGCAAGAGGTGTGCTAACAGCTTTAGCACTCTTCATGTTGAAGCGTTCGAGTACACATTCAATGTACTTCTCCTGAGATAGCCACAACTTTCTACCTGTTCGTTCTCGAACAATCTTCATCCCCAAAATTTATTATGCTGGGCCTAAGTCCTTCATGTCAAATGACTTGGACAAATCTCTCTTCAATTTGGCAATTATCTCCTTGTCTTGTCCTACAATCAACATGTCATTCACATACAACAACAAAATAATAAATTTGTTGTTCAAAAATCTTTTGAAGTAATCACATGGATCAGAATAAGTCTTTTTGTAGGTTTGACTTCGCATAAACTTCTTGTACCACCTGCTCAGCATAATCATCAGGTTGCTCGCCCTGCTCGGCAACCTCATCGGTTATACTTTCTGCACTTCTGGGATGGTCAGTAGTAGAAGGAATGGTAATAACATTGGGGACTACACCATTCTTGGCCTTCTCTAATACATCGTCAATAATTTCGACTTTACTTTCTCGAAGTACTATATCTCTGCTTCTGATGACCTTTTTCTTTACAGGATCCCACAATCTGTATCCAAATTCTTCATCTCCATATCCGATGAATATACAGGGAACTGATTTATCATCTAGTTTTGTTCTCTGTTCCTTCGGTACATGTGCAAAAGCTTTGCAACCGAACACTTTCAGATAAGAGTAGGACACCTCTTTGTTGGTCCAAACTCTCTTTGGGATGTCAAACTCCAATGGAACTGATGAATTTCAATTGATCAGGTAACAGACCATCGAACTTCTTCACCCCAGAATGACTTAGGCAGTTTATCCATTCTGAGCATACTTCTCACCTTCTCAACAATGGTGTGATTCATCCTCTCAGCTACACCATTGTGTTATGGGGTTCCAGGAACTATCTTCTCATGTCTGATCCCGTGACTTGAACAATACTCTTCAAATTTCCATGAAATGTACTCACCTCTATTGTCAGTATAGAGACGCTTTAGCTTTCGACCCGTCTCCCTTTCCACTAGAGCATAAAATTTCTGAAATACTTGAAATATCTGATCTTTGGTTTTCAAGATATAAACCCACAATTTTCATGAAGCATCATCAATAAAAGTAATAAAATATTTGTTACCACTTATCGATTCTACCTCCATTGGTCCACAAACATCAAAATATACCAGATTGAGTATATTTAATTTTGTTTCAGACGATGTCTGAAATGAGACTCTATGTTGCTTACTGAATAAGCAATAGTCATATGATTTTTCCATCATACATTTTGCAAAAGAGATAAGTGATTTCTTAGCAAGAATATGTAATCCTTTCTCGCTCATATGACCCATTTTTTTGTGCCACAAATCTGCAGAAATCTCTTCTCGAACTGCATTCAATTCACCTCGGCAGCATAGAGTAAAGTTTAAACCATATATACTTTCCTTAATTTCGAATTTTTACCATGTCGAAAATTAAATGAGCTTCCCGTCGATATAAGATTCGTCCAAATCCGATATCCGGACAAGAAGTTATGGCTAATTTAAGTCTTAGTCGTAAAACACCGTCATTTTGGTGCTTGGCGCATCACGGAGGAGGTCTATTTAGCAATTATCAAATTTCAGTAGCTAAGCGCGATTGTGGCGCGTCGCACTGAAGTTTCAGGTCTCAACCAATGGGACAACGTGATGGCTCCGCATCGCGGTGACCTTAAGAATCCCATTCGTCAATTTTCAGTGAGCCACCGCGATTGTGGTGCGTCGCGGTGGCCCATGAAATCGGGCTCTCAGTTATATTTTTATTTCGTCGCATTAAGGGTATATTGGGTATTTTCACTCCTTTATCAGCTTAAATGCGGGATTTAATTCCAAAGACACCAGAATACATTCACAATCATCCAAATTACTCAAGAACACTCTCTACGGTTTCAAACTAAAAATCCAAATAACTCAAGATTTAATCGTGGATTTTCGAAACTAATTTAAGATTTGGAATCCCCAAATTGTAGGCTTCAAGAATCATTCATCAAATTCCTAAATTGAGGTACATGGGGTTTTTCTAAAAATTCATGGGCAAAGAAACCTTCTTTAATTCATGCTAAAGGTTTAGAAATCATGATTTTACGAAAAGGGTTTGAATTTTACTATTTCTAGCATGTTTTAGAATACTTGATTAATATTGTTTTGGTCTTTAGGACTTCCCCCAAAGTGATTTGAAATCTTATATGTATGTATATATATGTTTTAATTTGATATTTGAATTGAGAGCATGACTCATATGAAATCCCTCTCTTGATATGATTTCTCCCATTTTTCATATGATATAGATTGTTTTGAAAAGCATGATATGAAATGTCTTGATTTATACTATGACTTCAATATGATTTTTGGAATCAAAAGAGAGGGTTGTGCATGTTGATAAATGTTGAATATACATATAATGAAAGAGTGCATGGTTTTGCCAAAAGAACATGACCATCATATGTTTGAAGAATTCTTGCATAGTTTTGACTTATGTTTCGGAACATGAAATCTCTTATAGTACTATTTGCATGTTTGGGTGGTCTGAATTGAGTTTTTGATGAAAGAATCATGCATGATGCATTATGGCTCAGAAATAGGACTTGAAAGTTTTGGTGTGACGACATCAACTCAGATAATGCCATGTTAATTCAGAACAGAATAGAATCCATGTTTGAAATCATATTTTCAGATTTTGAAACTAGAATGATACATGTTCAGAAAAGAATAAAATTGAGCTTAAAGAGATGTTAGGTGGTTTCCCGAAAAAGGCACGAGTTCAGATAACTCATTTCCCAAAACCGTAATTTGTCGATCCGGGTATATTATTTTACACTGGCCTAGTGCCCTGTGGCGTATCAGACTCAGACACTCCAACCCTTCCGGCACACTTGGGTTGGGGGCTTCCCCGTCGAGTCAATGACGGATTTCATATACTCCGTGGAATATCAAACTTGTAGGAGAGTGCCATCTAACTCAGAAGTAATACAAAGATCAGAGACTGCACAGATAGAAAGGTTTTATGATTATCAAAGATGCCCATGTGTTTTGGAATTGATATCATATATGATGTTTTATGACTAGCTCTCAACTATTTTATTTATATTAAAAGCTTTATTTTGAATTGCTCTGCGTACCAGTACATCTGTATTGACCCCCCCTACCTTCCAGGTTCTGAGGCACAATCTAGAGGTCCTGATAAACAGTAGATTTCTTCAGACAAAAGTGCAGAGTTCAGTCGGTGAGCCTTCTATATTTCAGAAGGCCTGTTTATTTTCAGATATTTATCGTTAGTCATGGTTTTGATCTACTGGGGGCCTTGTCCCAGAATTTTCAAACAGTTGTTATTAGTCATGTAGTAGAGATTTTGCAGACGGTTTTTCAGATGTTATTAGAGGGATTGGATTTTATTTTTTTCCATTGTCGAATTTGTATCAGACTTATGACCATGATTCCGCTTCGTTATATTTTCCGCATTTTCATATTGTGTATGAATGGTGTATATGATTACAAGTTAGAAAGGCTCTCGGGCCTTGATGGTTCGGGATGTCCGTCACGGCCAGGGCCCCGGCTCGGGTCGTGACAAAATAGTTGTTGCCAAAGTATCATAAGAAGATGGCAATGAGTTCAAGAGTATGATGGCTTTATCTTCTTCCTCGATCTTTACACCGAGGTTAGCCAACTGCGTGATCAGTCCATTAAGAACATTTAAATGTGACAAGAAATTTGTACCTTCACCCATGTGTAGGGTGTACAATTGCTTCTTTAAGTATAATTTATTTGTTAGTGTTTTGTACATGTAGAGATTTTCTAACTTTGTCCAAATACCATATGCACTATCTTCGTCAATGATGTTATTGACCACATCATCAGTTAAGTGCAACCTGATTGCACTAGTAGCCTTTTCATCCATTTCTTCCCAATCCTTCAGTTCTATAGATTCAGGCTTTTTGGATTTGCCATCTTAGTGCCTTGTGTAATCCTTGTTGGATGAGCAGATCCCTCATCCTCCTCTGCCATGTTGAGAAACCGCTATCACTGTTGAATTTTTCTATCTCGTACTTTACTCTGGATATTTTATTTTTACCGAGTATAGTACCACCAACCGCAAATACTATTTTCGTAAATGAGCAGAACCTGCGCTCTGATACCAGTTGTTGGGAATAAACCCCGTCACGATAATAATATTGTGGTAGTAAAAAATAATAATTATGACAACAGTAATATGGTTAATCAACAAGAACAACATTCGTTGCAATCAAACATGCTAATAATAATAATAATAATTAGACTATTATTTTTCTTTTAGTCTATTATATGTATTTTTATTTGTTTAATAAATAAATTATGTTTGATCTTTGACGTTTTAATCCATATTTAATTTTCATTCTGTCTATTATCTTCTCAACAAATATTTCGACGATTCGGCGTAAAAAAGAATAATTTAGAATCCAGTAGCAATAACAAGATTTATCTGTTGGGTTTGTGGCAGGGGTTGATTTGTGTTGTTTCAAACAGATTAATCATTTGTTGCAACAGATAAACATTCTGATGCAACAAATAATTAGTCTGGTACAACAGATAAACATCCTGATACAACAGATAATACGTCTGATGCAACAGATAATACGATGATGCAACAGATAAATAGTCTGATGCAACAGATTACTCATCTGATGCACCAGATGATTGATCTGTTTAAATTGTGGGCACTTGTGCTGGATTCATAATCGGGGTTCTATCCATTGTTGGAAAAACAGAAGTGTACCCAGATGACAAATACGAATAAAAATCATAATTTTACTTACCAAAGTAACCTATGAAGTAAGGCCAAAGTGGAAAGTGATGTAGTAAACAAAATTTGACCTAAGAAATTGGTCAGATCGCAGCAGTAGCATTGTACCAACAACAACAACAACAACAACAACAAATGGTCGACAAGAAGAATATGAAGCAGAAGATAATGAATAAAGCAGCAGAAACAGAAACAATTAACAACAAAAATCGCGAAGAGAGAGAAAACAACAATGGATGAGAAGAGAGAGAAAGACACCTTTTTTTCCCTCCGTTTTCCACTATTTTAGAAATACATTGAGATCAAAGTGTAAATTTAAAAACTTATGGGTTATTTTAAAACTTTTCCTACTTTTTTAATACATAATAAAGTAATTGTCACCTTCAACTAATAATTAAGACTTGTGTCACCTACACCTCATTTTAAAACTCTTTTGTCACCTGTGGCCCAAACCCCCAAGTAACACTACAAGTTAATTATCTCTTACCCACTCACCTAATACGAAAATCTAAAAAACAAGTTGCATAAGTCCACTAGATCGAAGTTAATTGTTTTGTCCACAAGATCGAAGTTAATTGTTTTTTATACACCCACTCAACACTTCCGATCCCCAACCCTTAACCATCTCATCCCGCCACCCCCAAAACCCCACACTCCTCACATCATCCCATCCTTATGTTGTTTCGCTAGATAATATATATATACTCACGAGATATTAAATTTTTACTTATCAAAAATTAAAAAATAGTACGACATCTACTTATTTTTAAAGAAGAAAATATTTTCTTCTTTAAACACTGGGAGTGACAATAATATTGAATATATGTTCTTTAGTTTTTTATACATACATAATCTAAATTTAATTTTTTTATTTAATATTTAGTGTTATTTTTTAAGGAACACCAAAAATTTATATCTTGATAAGACTAAATAAATATTTGAAGCACAAGTTAATTATATATTTTTATGAAGGCTTTATTGAAAAAAATCCCAAAAAAATAAAAAGTTGAGAAAATTGAAAAACTCAAAAAATCCCAAAGTTGAAAAATCTAATTTTATTAATTTGATTTAATTTATAGACTTAAAAATTCAATGCGAATAATTTGATTTGATTTGATTTTTAAAAAATCTGTATCAATCCGACAATGTACATCCAGTACCTTTTCTAATCGACTTTATTGTAGTATGTTTTTATTTTGTGGAAGAATTGTTTCCAAATATCACATGTTATATTCTTTCTTCTTTTTAAATAAAAAACTTTCAAGTTCAAATTCAAGTGGATGCAAAATATCAGTAATTCTTTCTTAAATTGATTAATATGTAACATAAATTTAAATTAATTGAATTAAAAGAATTACTGATAGCATAGTTAAACAAAAATTAAAGAATACGTCAAGCTTCAAATTAACCATGATTTTGAAAAATATTTTTCTTAATCTGCTTGATTTTGTCATCAATTATGATAACAGACTTTTTTGGTAAAAACACCATATTCTTTAAATAATCTATAAAAATCTATTTAGGTTAGAAATCACCTCCTCGGAGATTTTCATAAATAAATAGATCACACATCAAATTGTTTGTGGTGATAAATCAAAAGAAAATGAAAAATCTTCTCATTGATTAACTTTCCATTACACAAAAATGATGACCATAAAATAAAAGAAAAATTATTTATTTTCTTCCGTTATATATCTTCAAAAAAATCCCTCTATTTTTATCATACTTATTTTCTCACAATGGATCTCTCCTTGATCAACATTTTCTTCTTGTTGTTATCGATCTCTTCCGTAAAATCTTGCGTCTTACAAAATGAGATTCAGGTACATGTCATCAACAGACTATCTCCTAATTCTCCCCAACTGAAACTTCATTGTGCGTCAAAAGGTAATGACCTTGGAGAATGTTCGCTAGCTATAGATGAAGACATAAATTGATCGATCTGCGAGGGATTTTTCTTTTGTGAAGTGTATTTTTGTAAGTTTGGGTGGGGTACAAAAGAAAAGGGACTTCAGGTGTATAAACTATCCCTTTTATTATGTTGAGGATTCAGATGATTATCATAATTGTAAATGGGAGGTGAGGCAAGATGATTTTTATTTGCAACAAACTAGTCATGCTGATGGATCATATTATATGCATCACTATTCGGATTGGTCTTAGTTAGAAAATAAGACCAATAATTATCTGTTCTTGTTTATGTAAAGTAACAAGGATTTATGTTTAACAACAAATTTTATAAAATTCACTTGTCTTGATTGTGCTCTTCAAATTGAATTTTTCATTGTATGAGTTAGATCTAGTCTTACAATTTGAATCTTTTGCACATATCGTACATTTATTAGTTTGATTTAAAAATCGAGGGCAACAACGTGGATTCATTTGCCAAAACATGTAGCAAGAAAAAATAAAAATAAAATGTCTTAGTAACATAAATAAGAAATTAAATTAATATATCTAAAATTATTACTGAAGATTTGCTAAAAGATTAGATGTATTTGATCCAAGTTAGCTCGAGTGAGCTTTTATTCTTCAAAGAAAAGTGATAGAAGAGAATGGAAAAGAAAAGATATTTCGCGATAAAGAAAAGAGTTAATTTTTAAAATGACTATTCAAGTATTTGAAATATCTCATTAAAGTCAATTTTGATTTTTTCTTCCCTATATGGTCATTTAAGTATAAGAAGATTCGACTAAAGTTACTTTTGAATTTTGCTTCGTCATTCAAGTATTGAAAAGATTTCATTACAATTGAATATTTTATAAAGTCATTCAACTATAATTTTGTGCTCTAAAAAAACACTTCTTTCTCTTAATAGACTTCTTAGTTGACATGTTATGTTTTTTTTGTTTTTTTTTGGTATAAATTTCTTATTTTTCATGTTATGTAGGATAAAATCTAGACTAGTTTTGCATATTAAAATATTAATCTAGCATTTTATTTTAATTTTATGTTTATTTAAATCCTAAATCATTTTGAAATAAAGTTTTATGTCCTAACGAGGATGATTTCCGGTACAGTTACTAATTAATTAATTTAAACATAGAAAATGAAGGTTGTTAACTTTGAGAATGAACTTTTATATCCCTAAAAATCAGGTTATTTATTTATTAGATGATGCTTGAACAACTTATGTTTCCACTATTACAAAAAATCTCAACTTTCTTAACATATTACAAAAATTCCAACATATACACAGAATGTTATGTATATGTCAGTTATGTTATGTATATTAATAGGGAGAGAGAGTAAAGTAATTAAAAAAGTGGAAGAGAGTGTAATTACTTTTAAAAGGGTTGGTATTTATGTTATTTATACAATAAAAAATATATCATTTAGAAATAAGTACTTAATCGACATGAGTCTTTAAACCGCATATAATACAAATAAATGGGAGTTACTTACTCTCAGTACTTCAAAATTTGAATCTGTTTTAGATTAGATTAGAGTTCTAAGTGGATCATTAGTATTTTTTTCTAATTAGCCTCTTTGAATAATATGCGTAAAATTAGATAGCTAAGTTTCATTTTCTATACTCAAATTATTAGTAACTATACTGGATAATAAGACTTCATTTCGAAGTGATTTAAGATTTACATTGACATATTCTTAAAATTAAATGGCTAGATTTAATATTTTGTATTTCAAAATTAGTCTAAATTTTATCCTACATGACATGAAAAATAAGAAATTAATATGACATTGTATGCCAACTAAGAAATTTATTGAAAGCAAGAAGTTTTTCTTTTTTCAAGACACAAAGTTATAATTAAAAAAAAAATATTTTTTCCCAACAACGGACTCTACTAAAAAAAAATGTAAATCAGTGACGGACTAAAATTGAGGTACTTTGTCAATTTTTCAATATTGTTTTAAAAATAAATCGATGAAAGTCTCTCGACTTTAATTGTTATTTTTTAAAAAAGAAAGAAAAATCGTCCTACTTCCATCGATTTTTTTCGTGACAAAAACGAACAAAAACTTTTAACAAAAGAACTTAATTTTAATAACAATAATATTGGCAAAAGTCTATCGTTAATTTTGTGCAAAAACTATGATTGTTTTTTAGATTTATTTAAAAAAAAAAAAAAACTAACGGTAGATTTATAGAAAAGACCAAATAATTAAGAGACACATTATAAACTTCATATTATTTTTGTGTTTCTCAATTTGCTTTTACAAGAAAAGAAACTTTCAACTTATTCCTAATGATTAATCCCAATTAGAATAATGGTTCTTGTGAATAAATCTATCTTTCTGATAAAATCCCAAATAAATACCATCTGATTTCACCATCCATACACATTTCTTTGTACCAATTGGAACAATACCCATATCTACACAATAATGTTGGTTATTAAACACATCAAATATTTGATTTTTTGAACCCCACCAAAAATGACAAAAAAAATAAAGTTTTCTTGAAAACTTGCATGCAAAATGACCAAGTGAAATCTTGATTTGGATTAAGAAAATGGTGTCCAAGATCATTATTATCACCAGAAGCACAATAAATTTCAAGTTGTGGAGAGTTATTAGGAAGATCATGGATGATTTGTATCTCATACTTTGAAGTTAAAAGACATGCATTTATACGGGCAAAGGGAAAAATAAGTAACAACAATAAGATGTTGATCAAAGGGTGATGAATATTCATTTTGAAAAATAATAATTAAAGGAATGAGATCAATATTATTTAAAATATGTAAAGGATGATGACAATTTATTCCTACAATAAATTTATTTGAGTGTCGCCTTAAGCCTTACAAAATATAAATTTTGAATGGAATCCCTTGTTCTTAATTTCATGGGAAGATAATTAAAATTGAGTGAGTTGTTATTTGACTAGCTAATTTATTGCCCAGAGATTTTGTTCTTATTGTGTGTTACTTGAAAAAAAAAAAATACTTAGAATATCCCATTTTTCTATTTTATAATCAGATAAGTAGGTGAAAATATTGGATTTTTTTATTTTCCTCTAGTGAGACATGTTATAAAGAAAACTTAACTAACATCGCAATAAATTTATAAATCGGATTTCTCCAAATAAATATCTCTCTCCTTTGATTGTGTCATAGTAGACTGTGATGACTAAATTTCTAAATTTTATTTGCAAAAGTAATTAAAGAAGTTTTAATCACTATGTTTCTTTTGATAATTGTGGTGGATAATCGGATGGAGGAAACTATTTTCAGTAAAATATTTTTTTTTATTGTTTTTTATTTTTGGTTGGTCAAAGTTATTTGATTTATTTTTTCTCTTAGAAACTACTGTATGTTCATTTAAAAATGAGAAAAATAGCTTTCCATCAAAAAATATGAAAACTAAATTACATAAGTAAGTAACATTTCAAGTTAATTGTCTCCTACCCATTCGCCCAATACGAAAATAGAAAAAACAAGTTACATAAGTCAGCAAGATGTAAGTTAATTATTTTCCCCACCCACCGATGACCCAACACTTCCTACCCCCAACCCTTAACCATCTAACCCCCGCCACCCCAAAACCCCACTCTCCTCACACCCAGTGACGGATCTACACTATAGTCAGGGGGTTTATCCGAACTTCCTTCGGTGGAAAATTATGTTATATATACATGGTTAAAATTATTTTTTATGTATATATATTAGATGTTGAACCCCCTTCGATTAGTTTTTATATTCACTTATGAACCCCCTTAGCGAAAATCCTAGCTCCACCACTACTCACACAGTCCCACCCCTCATGTTGTTTCCCTAAATAATATATAAATGTTCACGAGATATTATTTTTTTGTCTCCTTATCGAAAACTAGAAAATAAATAAGATACTACTTATTTTTAAAGAAGAAAATATTTTTTTTCATATCAAACACACCCTTGATCTTTGCCGCTAGTTGTCATCTACCTATATATACAGGTTCATATGTCTCTTATCAAATATAGAAAAATCTTTGTCTTCTTTTTTTTTTAATTTAATTTAATGCATAATTAATTTTTTTAAAAAAAATTTAAACTTTTAACCACGAGTGCACATACTTTAAAAGTAATTATATAACCTGGAAAACCAATCGACCATAATGATTTACATTCATATCGGACCAAAATCGCTTTGGAAATAGTGAATTACCACGACATAGCGTATTTGTGATGATTTTTTTGTTGTTTCAACTTTCAATTCCTATATAGTAGTACCTTTTCTAACCGACTTTATTAGAGTATGTTTTTGTTTTGAGGAAGAATTGTTTCCAAATATAACATATTATATTCTATCTTTTCAAAAAAAAAAAAAAAAATTCAAGTTCAAATTCAAGTGGATGCAAAATATTAAAAGATTTTTTTGTGCCTTGAGAATGTTGAAATTTCACATAGGAACTAGTATTTCTTTCTTAAATTGATCAATATGCAACATAAATCTGAATTAATCGGATTAAAAGAATTATTAAGAATACTTCAAGCCAAATACTCTAAGCCTCAAATTCACTGTAATTTTGTAAAATAATGTTTTTCTTAATCTAGTTAATTTTGTCATCAATTATGATAATACACTTTTGGTAAATAAATTCTATTCTTTAAATACTCTATAAAAATCTATTTAGGTTAGAAATCACCTCCTCAGAGCATTTTCATAAATAAATAGATCACTTACAAAATTATTTGTGGTGATGAGATCAAAAGAAAATGGAAAATCCTCTCATTGATTAACTTTCCATTATACAATAATGATGACCATAAAATAAAAGAAAAAATATTTATTTTCTTTCATTATTATATCTTCAAAAAAGTATAGATATATATTCCATTAGGTGAATAAAACCATACTTTTCTTGCTCAATTTCTTCACCATGTTTCTCTTGTTAGTTGTAGACACGTAATTTTGTTCCTCTGAAAGATATTTTTTGCCTATTTTACCTTATTCTACCGTGTATTTTCATCCGTATGATAATTCCTCTGCAAAAAGACAAAAATAACAATCCCTAACTAATTTTATATTATCCTAACAACCTACCCAATCAAAATAAACCACATCACACCCACCTCACTACCCCATCTCACTACCTCGCTACCCTACCCCCTACTTGACCCCATCACATTTCTTTTCCATTTTTCTTGGATTATATATATACACAAAGGAAATACAATAAAGAGGGGAAGATCAGCAGCATATACAAAAAAACACAACCCTCTCCACAAAAGGGACTCCACTGAGTTTCCTCCACACTCCATTCATAAAAAACCACGCACACACACACAACTCCATCTCAGAGGAATTCACTCATACTCACTCGCACAAATTCGGGATATGCACGCAGTCACTGGGATTTCAACCCTGAACACACACACAGTGAGGAGACGAGAGAAATAAAGAGAGGTACAGATCTGAGATCGAAAAGTGGACGGAGAGAAGAAATTCGAAAGAGAGGGAGCTGAAATCGAGGGATATTGAGACAGAAATGGCGAGAACAGAGTGAGAGATCGGAGAGAGACAATAGTTTGAGTGAGAGAGGAAGGGCGAGAGAGACGTTTCCGGCGAGATATCACCGGAAAACGCTACTTCCATCTGCTTTTCTCCCATTTGTCGTCAATACCGAGCTCACCGGAGCTCCGGTGTAGTGAAAACACGACGTCCAACCCTTTATTTCATCCAAATCCGCGTCAAACCATTTTTTCCAACCTCGATTCTGGTTTAATTCTCACCGGAAACACCAATTCTGGCTGTCAATTCATTTGAATATGATTGTGTGGTGATTGTATCCGGTTCAATTCTCTCCAAAAAAAGGTCAAAGTTAGGTGTTTGGTTATCCCTTCCGATTATTCGACTTCAATTTCGGGTTTCTATTTCTCTATACCGAGTGTGGATTTTGGTCGCTGTCGAGATTCTCTATTCGGGCCTTCTGATCTGATTTTCTTAGACAGTGTTATCAACGTAATATTTGAAGGTCCAATTCTATATCTCTTATCTCTTTTTTTTTGTGAATATTTTTGAATGGTGTGATTTTTGGTTGAATTTGGTTGAAGTGATTTTACTCGTCGTTATCTGATTGTTAATCCTGGTGTGAAGTATGTTCATCACGTAGTTGATTTGAGGTTAAGTTGGATTCTGGGGAAAAAAGATCGAAAATTGACAAAAGTGAACGTTGATTTATGTTGGTTCAATGATGATTGCCTGATTCGGAATGAATATCGACTTTGTTAAGTTCGATAGTATTATGTTTTAGGCCATGGATCATTAGGCAAGCTATAAGTTGGGTAGACAAGGTTTAGGATTTGTGATTGTTGAATGATGAAATGTTTGTGGAATGGTTTTGTTTATACATTGACATCTATTGTATTTATTTGGCCGGGGAATGCCCCAAAGTATTTGTGTTGATTTATCCGGGGAATGCCCCGAAGTACTTTGTACTCGAAGGACGTCCGTGATGAAGGCCCAAGGCATCGGGTAAAACGTCGGAGCATAGTTTAGGATTAGTTTAGAATATGATTTATATTTTTTCGCATTTTTCTATTTTTGGATTGTAATAATTGGACTGAACACTATAATTTTGGATTTGTTTGTTTGTTTGATTGATTGATTGGTTTGTATGTTTTTGTGTGGTTTATACACTCTTAGTGTCGAATTAGCCGATATGTTCCATCAAGCGACCGTGGTCAAACCACGTGATCAAGGGGTGCCAACACCTTCTCCTCGGTCAATAGAATTCCTTAGCCGGAATCTCTATTCACAAATCAGTTTCAAAGAGTCAAATGGTTTTGAAAAGGATTTTAAAAGGTGATTTGGCACACCGAGTTTATGTCAAGTGGCGACTCTGAGATTTTAAATGTAAAAATAATCCTTTTTCAGAACAAATCTTCATTTTGTCACTTTAATAATGAAAACCCTTTCGAACCTAAAATCTAATCTTTTGGAGAATGGAAAAGGGGTGTGACAGCTCTGGCGACTCTGCTGGGGACTGTCACACCCCTTTTTCGACTCCAAAATGAAAGAATTCGTTTTAAGTTTCAAAAGGGTTTTATTATTAAAGTGACAAAAGATGAAAAATTATTTCGAAAAGGATTCATTAGTTTCAAAACTCAGAGTCGCAACTTGGCGTAAATCGGGTGTGCCAAGTCACCCATGAATATCCTTTTTCAAAACGTTTTTGACTCTATAAAACTGATCCGCGAACAGAGATTCCGGCTAAGGAATTCTGTTGACCGAGGGGAAGGTGTTAGGCACCCCTCGATCCCGTGGTTCGACCACGGTCTCTTGGTAGAGCGTATCGGCTAACTTTGACACTACGAGGGTATAAACCACACAAAACATGCAAAAAAAAAAAATCAATCAAGCAAACAAGATAAAATAATCCAAAATTTTAGTGTCTAGTCCAATTATATAGTCCAAAAATAGAAAAATGCATAAAAATAAATCCTACTCTAAATTAATTCTAGACTAATGCTCTACCCGACGCCTCGGGCCTTCATCACTAACGTCCTCCGGGTACATGATACCTCGGGGCATTCCCCGGTGAATAAATATATACAGATACTTCGGGGCATTTTCCGGCCAAATTATACAATTGATTCAAAAGTGATAAAATCAAACCATTCAATCAAATTTCAAATTCAAACATTCAACGAAAACTCTTATTCATAGGAATTTTGCCTACCCGAACCTATATTCGCCTATTCATTTCAACGTATCATGATCCTATCGCGTTCCAACAATATCATGCTTATTCCGAGCTTAAACGACATTACACCAAAATTAATTTTTATATATATTTTTTTCTTTTTATCCACTTCTCAAATCCAACCCCCACTCATTTCATTTTTATCAACCATACCATCAAAATTACTTCGGTTCATTCCATACATATCATAAAAATCGCATCGTCAAGCGCATAATCACAAAATCAACAACAAAACGATCCGACAGAACATGATCACACCCACATAATCACAAGAAACTCAACAAATCAAGATAGAAAATGGATTAAAGAAATGGACCTCGAAGAAACGTTCTTGTATGATAATAGAGAAATCCGAGAACCAAAATCCTCAGCGGGGATCCCCAATGATGAACAAAGCTCCAAATCACAGATATTCAATCCACCAGATCCCGAAACCCTCAAAGCACGATATTGGGAACAAACCCAGAAACTAGACGAACCCGAAACGCCCTAACAATCCCAACAGATAACTGAAATCGATAGCCGAGCTTCGACGAGCTAACAATAATAAAATCGGCTAAGACAACGAGGTAACAATAACAATGAGCCGTAACACCTCTCGACCTAATTCGCCAAAGAAATCAAAGAAAATAATGGTTTTTTTGGTGATTTATAGATGGGAACGATCAAACGCTGAAAGAGAAACCAGTTCCGGTGAACTTGAGGACAAATTCGGCAAGCTTAGCCCGAGAAACGACGAACTCAGGCCGATTCCAACTAGATTTTTCCAGAGAATATCAAGAAACTGACCAAACCATGCTCAAACTCTCTTCATCCTATCGACTTACCTTCACTGTTCTCTCCCTCAAGCTCTCTTCTATCCCATTTTTTTTCCGATCTGGTGTATATGTGTTTGATGCGTGCGTAGTACATTTTTCGATGATCCTCTCCTTTTCCAGTGAAGTTTTTGTGTGTGTATCTATATTCTCTAGTTATTGTGTGTGATATGTGAATATGGTGGTTTCTCGTGAGTGAGATCTTCTATGGTGAGGATGATGGATCGTATATGGGTGAAGTATGGTGAATTCTGTAGAAGAGAAATATGGAGATGATGATGTGGGTTTGTATATTGTAGTTGTCTATGAGGTGTGAATCCCTTGTATTTTTGTGATCTGTGAGAGGAAAACCAAAATGAAGAAGAAGAAGAAGCCCCTCTCAAAATTCTCAATGGTCTCTGTAGTTATTTTCTTGTGAAATTGTGGATAAGGACCCCCCCCCTTTTTCGTGCACTCACTATGTATATATTGCTAATGGAAAGAAAAATATCTTTTTGGGGACTTGTGGGTCCATCCCCCTTTTGTCATTTCCTGGAAAGTTCCCCCATGTATATTTCTTTGTGGACAAGAAAAAGGGAGGGTGAGGTGCTGTTTTTTAATTGGAGGGGTAAGGGTTAGGTAAAAATGGGTAAAATGATATCGGGGAGGGACGAAATTACGTATCTACATCATGCCCCATTTGAATGTAAACACGCAGTGTTTTCAGATAAAGAAGTAAACAACGAGACCAAATTTTGTCCCAATCTTTAATCAAAGAGAGGAGTAAACGAAAGAAGGACAATCGACTCCTGTCGGACATCCTATCTACCTAAGTCATGAGGAAATCACAAGTATCTCAAAGGGCTGGAAGAGAAGTGGACTATACCGAGTTGGAGAGTCGAGTGAGGTTCCACCGAGGTTCCAGTCTGCGGCTCTTTCATTACATCAAAAATGAAAATTAGAAGTTAAAAAAAAAATACAAAATCCTATCTATACAACTTCTGTTGGCACTTGACTCGGCTTTTATCTCCCTATTCTTCAGGCGGGCTCCTGACTTGCATATTCTTCAACTTGTTGCTTGCCTTTCAATTTCTTCACCCTGTTCTCCAGGTGGGCTCCTGACTAGCTATTTCATCACCTTATTCTTCAGGCGGGTCCCTGAAACCCAAAATTAAAACTAGAACGAAAATTATCCCAAACAAAATTATAGCAAAGTAGTATTTAATTTTTGAAAGCGTTGTCCCATTTTCCAGGAGGGTCCTGAACAGAAAGTAAAGTCTCATTTTTCAGGAGGGTCCTAAACATAAAGTAAAATTCCATTTTTCAGGAGGGTCCTGAGCAGAAGGTAAAGTCCAATTTTTAAGGAGGGTCCAGAGCATAAAGTAGAACCCCATTTTGCTGGAGGGTCCTGAACAGAAAGTAAAATCTCATTTTTCAGGAGGGTCCAGAACATAAAGTAAAATTCCATTTTTCAGGAGGGTCCAGAGCATAAAATAGAATCAAATTTTTCAGGAGGGACCTGAACATAAAGTAAAGTCCCATTTTTCAGTAGGGTCCTGAACAGAAAGTAAAATCCCATTTTTCAAGAGGGTCCTGAACAGAAAGTAAATTCCCATTTTTCAGGAGGGTCCTGAGCAGAAGGTAAAGTCCCATTTTTCAGGAGGGTCCTGAGCATAAAGTAGAACCCCATTTTTCAGGTGGGTCCTGAACAGAAAGTAAAATCCCATTTTTCAGAAGGGTCCTGAACATAAAGTAAAATCTCATTTTTCAGGAGGGACCTGAACAGAAAGTAAAATCTCATTTTTCGGGAGGGTCCGGAATAGAAAGTAAAATCCCATTATTCAGGAGGGTCCTGAACATAAAGTAAAATTCCATTTTTATGGAGGGTCCTGAACAGAAAGTAAAATCCCATTTTTCAGGAGGGTCCTGAACAGAAAGTAAAATCTCATTTTTCAGGAGGGTCCTGAACATAAAGTAAAATCCCATTTTTCAGGAGGGTCCATAACTGAAAGTAAATTCCCATTCTTCAGGAGGGTCCTGAGCAGAAAGTAAATTCCCATTTTTCAGGAGGGTCCTAAACAGAAAGTAAGGTCCCATTTTTCAGGAGGGTCCTGAACTTAAAGTAAAGTCCCATTTTTCAGGAGGGTCCTGAACTTAAAGTAAAGTCCCATTTTTCAGGAGGGTCCTGAACAGAAATTAAAATCCCATTTTTTTCAGGAGAGTCCTGAACATAAAGTAAACTCCCATTTTTCAGGAGGGTCCTGAACATAAAGTAAAGTCCCATTTTTCAGGAGGGTCCTAAACATAAAGTAAAATCCCATTTTTCAGGAGGGTCCTGAGCATAAAGTAGAACCCCATTTTTCAGGAGGGTCCTGAACAGAAAGTAAAATCCCATTTTTCAGGAGGGTCCTGGACATAAAGTAAATTCCCATTCTTCAGGAGGGTCCGGAACTGAAGGTAAAGTCCCATTTTTCAGGAGGGTCCTGAATTGAAAGTAACTTCCCATTCTTCAGGAGGGTCCTGAACAGAAAGTAAAATCCTATTTTTCAGGAGGGTCCTGAACTGAAAGTAAATTTCCATTCTTTAGGAGGGTCCTGAACAGAAAGTAAAATCCCATTTTTCAGGAGGGTCCTGAACTGAAGGTAAAATCCCATTTTTCACGAGGGTCCTGAACTGAAAGTAAATTCCCATTCTTCAGAAGGGTCCTAAACAGAAAGTAAATTCCCATTTTTCAGGAGGGTCCTGAACAGAAAGTAACATCCCATTTTTCAGGAGGGTCCTGAACTGAAGGTAAAGTCCCATTTTTCAGGAGGGTCCTGAATTGAAAGCAAATTCCCATTCTTTAGGAGGGTCCTGAATAGAAAGTAAAATCCCATTTTTCAGGAGGGTCCTGAACAGAAAGTAAAATCTCATTTTTCAGGAGGGTCCTGAACATAAAGTAAAGTCCCATTTTTCAGGAGGGTCCTGAGCATAAAGTAGAACCCCATTTTTCAGGAGGGTCCTGAACAGGAAGTAAAATCCCATTTTTCAGGAGGGTCCTGAACATAAAGTAAATTCACACTCTTCAGGAGGGTCCTGAATAGAAAGTAAATTCCCACGGATGTGCATTTCCAATGGTAGCTTAATTAAGTGAAACGAATTTGCCCTGTTTCATCAAAGAAAATTTGTCAGTTAAAAACTTAGTGATGGCTTGCGGCACTTGTCTGTCCCGACACCTGCTCCAGTGTCCATTCCCTTCATTTTGTTTCAGATTATTGGCACTTGCCCCTGCTTTGTCATTTCATTGACCCAAACTCGGATTATTAAGAGTGACTTTGAAATAAACACAGCATCTCTGTTTTGCCATGCTTCATGAATAAACCCTTTAAACCTTGGTATTTTCCTGAGTTCCCAGATTTGTCTATTGGCAAAACTTTCTGCACACCTCTTTTTTTGGCTCACAATCATGTCTCTTTCATGCGCTGGCCTTTTTGTTTTGCTTTGTGCAATTGAAGAAGTTGGTAGCCAGTTTTGAAATCTTTTCTCGCTTGTTTTGACATGAACTTAACTCAAAAACAAGATAAAAATGACAACAACTTTTGTTTTATTTGGATAACTGACTCAAGAAAATAAAGATAAAGAGAAGAAAGAAAAGATAATGAATGTCCCCATTTGAAACAAAGAAATGAAAATTTTATCTTAAATGACAATCAACTCTAATGATTATGCCATGCATTTTGGATTAAGCCGCCTGATCTTTTCATCCAAACTCTCACAAATTGTTGTTGAGTTAATGACCCGAAAGTGAGTTGCTTTCTTTGGCCAATTGCATTTAAGACCTCATTCGTCTAGTGGCGCCTTGAAGGGTTTTTGCCAACAAGCCTCTCTCATTTTTTAGATCACCATTTCCTTATGGTGTCCACGAGGGTTTTTCACCAATGAAACTCTCTTATTTTCATTTGTCTCAACTCACCATCGTCTTACTGTGCCCGTGTGGGTTTTCACCGATAAGACTCTCTCATTGTTATCTCTCTCAGCTTACCATCGTCTTACGGCGCCCGTGAGGATTTTCACCAATAAGACTCTCTCATTTTTATTTCTCTCAACTTACCATCTCTTTATGGTGCCCGTGAGGGTTTTTACCGATAAGATTCTCACATTTTTATTTCTCTCTTGATTCCTTGTGCAGAGGAAGACAAGTAGTTCCCAAATACATCCTCATATCCTTTACATGCTTTGCCTTAACATCCTCAAAGATTGATCTGAAGGTCTTTCTTTGGTTGTAACTTGGCTTTTGGATATGATTAGAAAGAAAGAAATGATGGCATGAGGCCTAAACAACACTTGAGGTGGGGATGGGACTTACAACTTTTGAAATCGACTCAAACAAAGAGGATTAACTCATGCCCCAATTTCGTTTGACTGGGTGACGCTAAATTGTTTATTTGGTTGGACCGATCCCTTAGTAGGGCAGCCTACGTATCTCACCCCCGATAGAGGAGAATCAGGTCACGCGTAGTTCTGGCAGCTTGTTCTTTTGCTTTGATCTGATTTTTTTATTATTATTCGCTCTTTTCACTTTGCGACTCTTTTTTTCTAACTCTATTTTTCTTGACACTTTTCTTTTTTTCTTTTTGGAAACGTTTTCCTCTCTTCTCTTTTTGGAAAATTTCTGACTCTATTGCTTTGCTCGACACTTTTCTTTTGAGTTTTGCTGACTCCATCTTGATTCCAAAAGAGGGGTATGAAAGAAAATAGGACTAAAGCTCAAATGGGGTAAACAAAGGATGACCCGATGTTTGGATAGCAGAATGAAATGCCTTCATCATATCAATCCTTAAAAATGCAAGTACATATCATGCAATATGAAAGTGAGAGATGAATAATATTTGTGACACTTTCACAATACTAACTTTAATTGAGCATGTGTGCCACTACTTCTTCTGGGCTTGTCAAACATACAACTCCACCCGTGTTATATCCATCACATTGAGTGGAATTTATTTTCTTTCTGTTTCTCTTGTTATAGGGATCACACGTCTACTATTTGACCTAATTGGGACTTGCCTTACGATCAATGACCAAGGTGTTCTTGTGATTCTCAAAATAATTGCCTTAATTTTCAAAGAAGGCCTCACTTGATCACCAAATGCCCCAGCACTCTATCTATTTCCTCAGACGCTCTCTTTTCTAACTTTAACCCTCTGATTCAATGTTCATGCTTAAACTGGACTTTAAGATCTGGCTAAAAATTCCGCAAGCATGTCATATCACTAGAGTCAACATAAAATATACTATGTAAAAAAAACACAAATTTAAAACATAAATGAAAAGGGGGCACTCCCATTTAATAAAAATGAAAGATAGAAGGGTTTGAACATAAACGACAAAGGGACAAAACAAGATAGATCCCGAACTACAACCCTAAAATAATTCGGAAAACAGCAAAGAAGACAAAACAAACTACCAGACCTCTTCCTAGTAGGGGGAGGGGTGAATTCTCAATTGCTCAGCTTGACATCTTAGCTACTGGTTTGCATATCAGCATGACTAGAGCTTTCCTTACTGTCAATTTTCTGTACCATGATTGATTTATCTTGAATCATCTTTTCAATTTCTCTTTTCAAAGCTCGACAATCTTCAATACTATGACCCTGAGCCTCAGAATGATACGCACATCGTGCGTTAGGATCAAAATTTCTTAAACGACGATTAAGGGTGTGCCTAAGGAGAGGAGTGATCATTCCCTTCTATATCAATATCTGAAATAAACTTGCATATGACTCTCCAATTGGTGTGAAACTATCTCTCGACTTCTGCCTCATTTCATCGTTTGGTTTGAATCAAAAATTAGGCTTAGAAGGGTTTTGGTATGTTTGTGGATTTAGAGGACGACTCTGAGGAGTTGGTGTGTTCCACTGTGGGTAAGATGAGGGTTAAACATATGGTTGTGCAGATTATACTAGATATGGAGGTGGGGAAAAGAGTATAATGGATTTTGGGAGTGATTATGTGGAGCTTGGACATAAACTTGAGCTTGCGCCTGAGACCGACGACGACATGGTCTTCTTGACCTTTCCTACTGTCCAACTACAATAGCAAATTCATCTTTCTCATTCTTCTTCCCTCCAAGTTCCCTTAATTGATTGCAATATTGTCCCAAAAGTTTCACGGATTCCTCATGCCCATCTTGCTCCTCAAATTTTGACATCACAAAGATTGGAGAAAGATTAGCATTTGAAGGCATGCCCCAGTCTTTGTTTGAAACCTTTTCTTTACCCGCAGGTCCTAGAAAATTTTTCAAGCATTTTTTGTACTCTTCATTTTTCCAACCATTTTTTCCGACTCTTCTGGCACACTGGACTTCTTGTTCAGAAACTTTGGTGTTCCAGTTAACTTAAAAGCAGGCTCAAGAGTATAACAATGATCACCAAGAGTATTGAATATAGGTTCAGTAAAAGCATGTGGACGCACAACCATTGGGAGAGCCGGTGTGGAAGTCCCAGTAAAGGATTGAGCAACAAGATCACAAACAACATGTGGTGTTGTGAATGTAGCAGGCTTATGCTGAGGAACTAGAGGCAAAGTGGTGGAAGTATTGAGATGCTTTTGGCTTAGAATGAATTCTGAGTCATGTTGCGGTGCATCAACAACAGTAGAAAATTGACTTTGAGATTTTGGTGGAAAACACGAGGTATTTGTAGGATCAATAAAGGGAAATGGAGGAGGAGGCAACCCACTGGACCAAGCTCGATGCATTTCTGTCATTTGTTGTCTTAGCCTTCTGGCCTCTTGCTTTAAACTCTCATTTTTTTGATTCTTTGTTTGATCCATGATGTCACTCTCTATATCTTTGTTGAACACAACTAACCCTTTGGATTTGGTGTGATGTGAAGGACCAGCCAGAATGCCACAAACTAACCACCTTAAATTGACTCAACATAAAACAACAAATGTGTTAGAGTTCAACACTTTTTCAAAACCTCTTTTTTTTTTATTTTATGTTTTTTAGGTTTAAATCTCTATACAAAATGAAACCTGTGATTATCAAAGAAAAAATCTTTTTGGGTTTTCGATTTTTGAATTTCATGTGAAAATGAAACTTGAACCTATTAAAGGAAAATCTTTTAGTAGTTTTCTTTTAAAGACGTATATGAAACGCCTACTCTAAATGGAGAGTGAAGAAATATTTTTGGATTTTTCAAATAAGATCCCCGAACCCACAATAGGTTGCCTACGTATCTCACTCCTGAGAGAGGCGAATCAGGGGTGCGTAGTTCATCCAGATTGAACAATTAATGATTAAATAACAGGCTAGACCCTGACTTAAGAGATACGACCAACGACAGACGATGAACCGTGTTAATAAAATCTTTTGAGTTTTCATTTTGATACTTCACAGAAAAATGACATCAACAACTATGAAAGAAAAATCTTTTTGGTATTTTCGTTATACGAAATGTAAAAAAATTCTAACATTTTTTTTTTTTACATTTTTCTTTTATAAACACATCCTATGAATGAAAAAATCTTTTTGAAGTTTTTGAATTGTGAATGCATGCTAAACGAGACAAAGGAAAATCTTTTTGATGTTTTTGAGAAAATGAGTGCGAAAGGTAAAAAAAAAGTCCTTTTGAATTTTGAAATTGTGAAAAATAAAATCCATAAAAAACTCTAAAAACTACGAAACATTTTTTTTCTTGTTTTTTTTTTCATTACCCACACACTTTACTTCTAACACATGTTTTTTCCAAATCAGTCAGTCAAATGACCTCGTTATCCTCAAAGATGCAACATTTAGCACGTAGGGATGCTTTAGAGGTGAGTCTCCTACAAAGGACCAAGTGGGCCCCGCTAGGTCTCAATATAATGTACATAAGCATGACCTAAAGACTGACCTATATTGGGGTTCACTAACAAGGCTGTTCGGGGGAGCGTATGGTCGATAGTGGCTGCGACAGCTTTTCACCTACTCCATAACACCGACGGCTCCACCCCTAAAATAAGGGTGACTCAACTAGAGGTCGTGTACAACACGTGTACTACGGACTTATTGCAGAAAGAAGGCCTAGGGGTAGACACATGATGCCAAATATAAAAGTGGTAACACATAGGATAAATACTGTACACAAAGAGCACGAAAACATTTCATAATGATAAAACAATAACACAAAACAACACAAAAAAATATTTATACACCTATAGTGCCAAACAAAGCCGATACGACTCCAAAATAAGCTTGAATTCTGAACAGAGTCCCCAGCAGAGTCGCAAGAGCTGTCACACCCCTTTTTCGACTCCAAAATGAAAGAATTCGTTTTAAGTTTCAAGAGGGTTTTATTATTAAAGTGACAAAAGATGAAAATTTGTTCCGAAAAGGATTCATTAGTTTCAAAACTCAGAGTCTCCACTTGGCGTAAATCGGGTGTGTCAAGTCACCCATGAATATCTTTTTTCAAAATGGTTTTGACTCTATAAAACTGATCCACGAACAGAGATTCCGACTAAGGAATTCTGTTGACCGAGGGGAAGGTGTTAGGCACCCCTCGATCCCGTGGTTAGACCATGGTCGCTTGGTAGAGCGTATCGGCTAACTTTGACACTACGAGGGTATAAACCACACAAAATATGCAAAAAAAACAAGCAAACAAGATAAAACAATCCAAAATTTTAGTGTCCAGTCCAATTATACAGTCCAAAAATAGAAAAATGCGTAAAAATAAATCCTACTCTAAATTAATTCTAGACTAATGCTCTACCCGACGCCTCGGGCCTTCGTCACGAACGTCCTCCGGGTACATGATACCTCGGGGCATTCCCCGGTGAATAAATATATACAGATACTTCGGGGCATTCCCCGGCCAAATTATACAATTGATTCAAAATTGATAAAATCAAACCATTCAATCAAATTTTAAATTCAAACATTCAACGAAAACTCTTATTCATAAGAATTTTGCCTACCCGAACCTATATTCGCCTATTCATTTCAACGTATCATGATCCTATCGCGTTCCAACAATATCATGCTTATTCCAAGCTTAAACGACATTACACCAAAATTAATTTATATATATATTTTTTTCTTTTTATCCACTTCTCAAATCCAACCCCCAATCATTTCATTTTTATCAACCTTACCATCAAAATTACTCCAGTTCATTCCATACATATCATAAAAATTGCATCGTCAAGCGCATAATCACAAAATCAACAACAAAACGATCCGACAGAACATGATCACACCCACATAATCACAAGCAACTCAACAAATCAAGATAGAAAACGGGTTAAAGAAATGGACCTCGAAGAAATATTCTTGTATGATAATAGAGAAATCCGAGAACCAAAATCCTCAGTGGGGATCCCCAATGATGAACAAAGCTCCAAATCACAGATATTCAATCCACCAGATCTCGAAAACCTCAAAGCACGATATTGGGAACAAACCCAGAAACTAGACGAACCCGAAACGCCCTAACAATCCCAACAGATAACTGAAATCGATAACCGAGCTTCGACGAGCTAACAATAACAGAATCGGCTAAGACAACGAGACTCCGTCCAGATCACGTCCATATTCCGGAAACCCCTAACACCTCTCGACCTAATTCTCCAAAGAAATCAAATAAATAAAAGAGTTTTTTGGCGATTTCGAGATGGGAACGATCAAATACTGAAAGAGAAACCAGTTCCGGTGAACTTGAGGATAAATCCGGCAAGCTTAGACCGAGAAACGACGAACTCAGGACGATTCCATCCAGATTTCGCCAAAGAATATCAAGAAACTGACCAAACCATGCTCAAACTCTCTTCATCCTATCGACTTACCTTCACTATTCTCTCCCTCAAGCTCTCTTCTATCCCATTTTTTTCCGATCTGGTGTATGTGTGTTTGATGCGTGCGTAGTACATTTTATGATGACCCTCTCCTTTCCAGTGATGTTTTTGTGTGTGTATCTATATTCTCTAGTTATTGTGTGTGATATATGAATATGGTGGTTTCTCGTGAGTGAGATCTGCTATGGTGAGGATGATGGATCGTATATGGGTGAAGTATGGTGAATTCTGTAGAAGAGAAGTATGGAGATGATTATGTGGGTTTGTATATTGTAGTTGTATATGATGTGTGAATCCCCTGTATTTTTGTGATCTGTGAGAGAAAAACCAAAATGAAGAAGAAGAAGACCCTCTCAAAATTCTCAATGGTCTCTGTAGTTATTTTCTTGTGAAATTGTGGATAAGGAACCGCCCCCCCCTTTTTTCATGCACTCACTATGTATATATTGCTAATGGAAAGAAAAATATCTTTTTGGGGACTTGTGGGTCCATCCCCCTTTTGTCATTTCCTGGAAAGTTCCCCCACGTATATTTCTTTGTGGACAAGAAAAAAGGAGGGTGAGGTGTTATTTTTTAATTGGAGGGGTAAGGGTTAGGTAAAAATGGGTAAAATGATATCGGGGAGGGAAGAAATTACGTTTCTACAGGGACTATTTCAGAATCCGAGCTTTTTTTTGGAGTCGTATCGGCTTTGTTTGGCATTACCAGTGTATAAGCATTGTTTGTGATTTTTGTTTGTGTTTTCACCTTTGTGCGTTTTCCTGCTCTTTGTTTACAGTATTTATCCTATGTGTTACCGCTTTATATCCAGCATCATTTGCATAACCCGAGTCAATTCTTTCCGCAACAAGTATCGGAGCGCACGTCGTGCGCATGAACTCTAGTTGAGTCACCTTTATTTTAGGGGGGGAGCCGTTGGATGTATGGAGTAGGTGGAAAGCAAAGCAACCACTATCGACCATATGCTCCCCCGAATGGCCTTATTAGTAAACCACAACGTAGGTCATCCTTTAGGTCATTCTTATGTGCATCATATTGAGACCTAGAGGGGTCCACTTGGTCCTTTGTAGGAGACTTACCTCTAAAGCATTCCTACGTGATAAATATTGCATCTTTGAGGATAACGTGGTCATTTGACAGACTGATGTGGGGTAAAGCATGTGTTAGAAAGTAAAGTGTGTGAAAAAAAAATTAAAATTATTCCAAAAGAGTTTTATAGTTTTTAGAGTTCTTTATGGCTTTTGTTTTTCACAATGCAAAAAAAAAAGAAAAAAAAGATTTTTTTACAGTAGGAGGTTTTATAACGAAAATTTCAAACAAAAAAAAAACTTTTTATTCCTTTACCACACATTCATAATTCAAAAATTTCAAAAAAAAGAAAAATTCTTTCATAGTTTTTGGTGTCAAATTAAAAACCCAAATTTTATTTTCTTTTCTATTTTTCTTTTATTCATCGGTCTTTGGTTGTGTCTCTTAAGTTAGGGTCAGTCTGTTAGTTAATCTTTATTTGTCCAACATGGACGAACTACGCATACCTGATTCCCGTCTCTCGGGACAGGATACGTAGGCAACCCTCGGTGGGTCCGGTAACCTTTATTTTGGCTTTCGTCTTAGTCTTAGGCTAGGTCTTTTACCCCGTAACCTAGAGTTGTTAGCCAAGTAGACTGATTTTATTCAGCGTTACTGTTCGGCGATTTGAAGTCATGAAGCGGTCCTTCCCATCGACGTATGCCGCATCAAATTCCCATTGGTTGGGAACCTTTTGCTCTTATCAAATTTTTGAGATAATTTCTTATCTGCTACTACAGGATGGATCTGTCCACAAAGTCTAGAATCCTTATGGTTGTCAAGGTACCCAAAAATTTGATCAAGTGGTGGGGCATGTTCAATTACTCTGAAAAGCACGAAGTGAGGAAAGTGTTAGGCAATCTTGTAGCACTCATGGATCTCACGCCTTGGCCGGATCAAATAGAAGCTCCGTTGACTTTCTGGGATCCAAATAATTTGGTGTTTAGGTTCGGAAGTTGTGAATTGACTCCTACCCTGGTAGAAGTATCTCGTTTGTTTCGGTTGACTTACATGGGTCAGCAGATGATTTTAGCCGGCAATCATACTCGTAAGAAATTCCTTCGACTCTGTGGATTAAAAGATAACAAGCATCTGGGATGTCTCAAACAATCTTGGATTTCCTTGGACTATTTGTTTGCTAGATTTGGGTCCTTAGAGGGTTTCGACTGCTTTTAGGATGAATTTTGTACTACCAAAAAAATCTTGGAACAACGTTGTCTTGAGGTTTTCTATCTGTCTTTGTTGGGTATCTTAGTGTTCCCGTTAGATGAGAGGTGTATCAATACTCGTCTACAATCAGTGGTGATAGCTTTATTCAAGAAAAAAGATGAGGTCACCATTGTACCAATGATCTTAACAGAAATATATAAGGCTTTAACTGAAGTAAAAGAAGGGGTATGATTTTTTGAAGGGAGTAATCTGATATTGCAGTTGTGGATGATGGAGCACTTCCATACGCCTTCTTTGATTAAAGAAGATATGATCGACCGTTGTCAGAATGATCGAGTGCAAGCCATGCAAGAGAGAATGCATTTTGACAAATTTTCTTTTCCTATGGGAGTCGATTCTTGGATCGAATTTCTCGAATCAAGAACTCCGAACAACATTCTTTGGTGCTATATGTGGTTTCGTCCTAAGAAAATCTTGATTGGATCTCAAATGCAGCTCTTTCTAGTTTAAATAGGACTTAACAGCACTAGGCCTTACAGTCTAAGAAGGTGATGTGTCAGTTGGGTAGGATGCAAGACGTCCCCCCAATAATGGACCTTTTAAAGAATGTAGAGTACTTTAAAGACCAAGCCGTGGGGGAAAGCAAATTTGAGCAATTCTGGAATAACGCGATAAAGCTAGGTGTCGATACTCTCGAGGAAAATCCAGGATGCACTCAAAACTATAAAATCTGGCTACAATCTCTGCCCCGTGGCATTAGTAGACCCTTACCAGCCCAACTTAGAGGGCGAATACTGGAAACAATCATGGTAGAGGATGATGAGCAGGAAGATCCGGGTGCCAAGGTGGAATTTTTGAGAGTTCAGTTGTCACGTTTGATCACAACTGTGGATGGATGTTAGAGAAACCTTTGCGGGTGTAATCTCCAAGAGGCAGGGATACGGGCGAGAAATTTGTTCCCGGGTATCAAAACGTCGTTGCAGGATATGTTGCAAAGTCTGAGTGGAAAAGAGGGGACTTCACAGATGGGTTCATCTCAGCCGGGGACGTCACACAGAGCACCAATTTGAAAGAACATGTCTTATCTTTATGTATTTTTGAGTCTTTTATGTTTCTGTCATTGTAGGGTGGTGTCTGTGTTAAGTCGGAGTCAAGTTATTTTTGATATTCGAGTCTTTATTAGTAATTGCACACATGTCGTTAGGGGTTAAAATGTTGTTTTGTATTTGTTGTTTAGTTTTAAAGTGGTCCTAAATTCGTTGTATGTTTTGTTGTTTCTTTCATCGAAATGTTATGAGGTTACGTCTTTCTTTTGTTTACTTGTTTTCATTTTTCGTGAAAAAAAAACTTCAATTGTGTGATGTTTATGCATATGCAGCCCGAACTACGCAAGATCTGATTCATGTACAACATGATACGTGGGCAACCTACTTTTGGGTTCGATCTAATCATTTTGTTTCGTTGTTTTTCATTATTCTTCCTCTTTTAAAGAAAAAAACAAAAGCCATAAAGAATGATAAAATGAAGGTAGATAGCGAGAGAAGAAAAGAAATAAAGGATGATGACACAATAAAGAGAAAGAACAAAGACTGATAGGAAAAGAAAAAAAAGGGAAAGGAGGGCGAAAAAAAGGGGGGGTGTTTGGAGGAAAGAAGCAAATAAGTGTAGATAAAAATCGGGATGATGTTAAAATGACCTCGCTACCCTCAAAAGCTGGTAGAAATGGACTTGAATGTAGGACAATTTTAACAATGTGATTCTCATGCTTGTTGTGTGCCCTAATCCTAACGGATGTCGTCTTTGATGAGCATGTTCTTTCAGATAACAATGGTAGGTTTGAAGCACTCTGTCTAGTCACCCATACTTCACTAGATCCAAAGCAAAGCTCGTCATGGCTAGCAGGGAGATTGAAAATTCGCTCATTGACCCGGATCAGAATCACAGAGAAGAAAGTTCAGAATACAATGATGAGGTAGTAAGGCTCAGGCAATAATGGATAGATGTGCACCGGGCATGGGCCAGTGGAATGCCTCCTCCTCCGCTCTCTGAAGGTCTTAGGAATATCTTTAATTGCCCACCGCTCTCTCAGGTGCAATTCTCTGCTCCTACTGAGTCACCTGAGCACAAGCCAGGATTCACTCCACTACATTATTATCCTGGTAGTTCTAGTGTGCCCTTGGAAGCTCCCCAATCAAGACCCGCTGCTCAGCTGGTGCCACCGATTACACCGGTATTCGTGGCTCCGCCACCACCTGAAGCTCCCACATATGATGTGCGTCCGATAATGGGGCTTCCTCGGTCTACCAGTGAGCCAGTATTGAAGGTTCCAGATAGTCAGTATTATGCCCCGGAGCCTACTTTGAGAATGAATAAACCGTATGGGTACACTCAACCACCTGCATTTCCATTTGATACGGAGAAACCTGTCGCAACAGAGGAACAAAAAGTCATAGCGCAAAAGTTGAAAAGCTTAGAACAGGCCATGAGGAATTTGTAGGGAATCGGAGGTTATAATAGTGTTTCCTATAAAGATCTTTGCATGTTCCCAGACATCAACCTTTCCCTCGGTTTTAAAATGCCCAAGTTTGAGAAGTATGCAGGGCACGGTGATCCCGTGGCACACTTGAGACGTTACTGCAACTAATTAAGGGCTGCAGGAGGAAGGGAAGAGCTGCTCATGGCTTTCTTTGGCGAGAGTCTTTCTTATCTGGCTTCAGAATGGTTTATCGATCAAGATATCGAAAAGTGCAACAGCTGGGATAACTTAGCTTCTGAGTTTGTGCAACATTTTCAGTATAACATCGACCTGATTCCGGACGAAAAATCCTTGGTCAACATGAAGAAGAAAAACACTGAAGGTTTTAGGGAATACGCGATAAGGTGGCATGAACAGGCCGCCAGGGTAAAAACCTCCAATGAAAGAAAGTAAGTTGGTAGAGGTTTTCATTTAGGCATAGGATGAGACTTATTTTCAATATTTACTTCCGGCAATGGGAAAGTCTTTTATTAAAGTCCTCAAAATGGGGGAGATGATAGAGGATGGAATCATGACCGGCCGAATAGTGAGTTTTGTCGTATTGAAAGCCACCACACAAGCGATTGAAGGTGGATTTGGCGCATTCAGAGGTAAAAAGAAGAAATAAGACGTTGCGACTGTCGTACCTGGAACCCATTCCTATCCCAAAATACCACCTCGCCCCTATCCCCAATCCCAAGCCCAAGTCTACACCCAAGATCCATATATTCCTCCCCACCATTACTACCCTCCACAAAACCCTTTATATTCTATTCCACCACCCCGTACCCAGTATATAGCGCGCAGCCATATGCCCAAACCTCTTCTTACCTGTAATGGCACGTGCAAGCTCCATAAAATTGCCCATCCGCTCCACCGAATTACCAAAACCCCTGCAGACCCGGTTTTCAACCTAGGCCCAAGTATAAGAAAGAGAAGGCGGTCAAAAATCAATTCACACCTCTTGGGGAGTCATATGCTAACTTGTTTGATAGGTTGAGAAAGTTGAAGGTCTTAAGCCCAATTCAAGGAAGGCTTTCAAATCCACTGCCGAGGAATCTCGATTATTCTTTAAGGTGTGCATACTGTTCTGACATACCAGGCCATGATATCGAGAAATGTTGGCATTTAAAGAGAGTTGTCCAAGATTTAATTGACATAAATCAGATGCTGGTCCAGGCCCCGGAGGGTCCAAACATTAACCAGAATCCGCTGCCAACCCATGCTGAAACCAATATGTTAGAATTGATATATGATGGGAAAGAGTCGTCAAGGTGTTATAAGCCTATCGTCAAGATACAGACCATTGAGGAGAAATCGGTGAATGTAGCAGAGTCTTTGAAAGCAATGTCATTGAGCCAGGAAGGAATGAGAGAATATAAAGCCCAAGAAAGCACAAAGAAACCCTTGATCACGGTGCAAGGTGCCAGATGGTATGTTGATTTAAGTCAAGATAAACCTAAGTTGGCAGTGGTAAGAGCTCCGAGTAAGCCCATCTTGACGGTGAAAGGAGCACTGACAGCGCCTATTGTCCTCAAACCGGTGACCCAACCTCCGATAGTTGATACAAAAAGGGTTCCCTGGAATTATGGGCGGACTGTAATGACGTATCATGGGAAAGAAGTAGTGGAAGATGTAGATGAGGTAGGGGGTTTGACTAGGTCAGGAAGATGCTTTGTGCCTGAAAGTTTAAGAAAGTCCAAGACAATTGTGAGTGGACCGTCATCTATCAAAAAGCCAATCACCGAAGAAGAAGCCGAAGAATTTTTTAAAAAGATGAAATTGTCAGAGTATTCAATAATAGACCAGTTGAAGAAAACCCCTGCTCAATTTTCCCTCTTATCTTTATTGTTGCACTCCAAGAGCATCGTGATATTTTACTGAAGGTATTAAATGAAGCATATATTCCTAGGGTAATTACAGTAAATCAGCTTGAGAAAATAGTTGGAAAAATCTTTGAGGTCAATCGGATCAGATATTCTGACGATGAATTGCCTGTTGAAGGTACAGGGCACAACCGGGGCCTTTACATTACAGTGAAGTGCGATGATTTCTACGTCACTCATGTTATGATTGATGGAGGTTCAGGTGTAAATATCTGCCCTATTTATACTTTGCAAAAGTTAAATATTGGTGCTGAGAGGATCAGGCCCAACAATGTATGTGTCAGGGCTTCGATGGTGCAAAATCAAACTCCATTGGCGAAATAGAACTAATGTTGATCATAGGTCCTGTTGAGTTTGCCATAGAGTTTCAAGTATTGAATATAGACTCCTCTTACAATATGTTGTTGGGAAGACCGTGGATCCACAAGGCGAAGGCGGTTGCATCTACACTGCACTAAATGATTATGTTTGAGCATGACAGGCAAGAAGTGGTTATTTATGGTGAAGGAGATTTTTCTGCCTGCGAAGATTCTCCTTTGTCTCTTATTGAAGCAAATAACATAGAGGAGACATTCGTCTATCAAATTTTTGATACAGTGTCAATGAATCGTATCCTTGAATGGCAGGTTATATCGGGACCGCAATTGTCTGCCGCTTCTATCATGATGGTGAGTGAACTTTGGAAATACGAATTTGAGCCTGGAAAGGGTTTGGGAGCGTCTCTGCACGGTATAGTTCATCCCATATGTCCAAGTGAGAACGTGAGTATGTTCGGTCTGGGATTTGAGCCTACGGATGAAGATCTAAAGAAAGCCAAGGGAAGGAAAAAGGAAACATGGTCACTCCCTCGCCCAATGCCACTACTCAGTGAATCATTTGTTAAGAGCGGTGTCACGAAGCATGCGGAATTTGAAGTTGAATTGGTTGATGATTGCTAGAACCTTTTTATTGAAGTTGATATGGTCAAAGCAGGAGAAGGTACCAGTATGGCAAACGTGCAATTCATAGGTCCAGCTGTCCGGCTCAATAATTGGGAAGCCACTCCTCTCCCAGTCAGGAGGGAGTTTTGGTAGTTTATTTTGTTTTTCTTTCTGTTTATCCAAGTTATTTCAGGGTTGTAATTCAGATTTTAGTTTGTTTATGTTAAGTTGGCATCTATGTTTAAACCCTTCTATCTTTTTATTTAATGAAATGCAATGTCCCTTTTGTTTCGTGTCTAATATATTTTGTTTTTCTTTTTTTATACAGTTCTTTTTATGCTGATTCTAATGACATGACATGCATGCGGAATTTTCAGCCTGATCTTAAAATCCAAACTAATCAAGATGTAATGAAGGAGGATGGGGAATATGATGAAGAAGAAGCACTAGAAGAAATAAGCAAAGAGTTGGAACAGTTCGAAGACAAACCGAATCCTAATTTGAATGAGACTGAGCCAATAAATCTAGGGAATCAAGAAGTTGTTAGGGAAATTAAAATCAATGTACATGCTCTACCACATCTAAAAAATGGAATGATTCAAGCATTAATTGATTATAAGGATGTTTTTGCATGGTCTTATGATGATATGCCTGGTTTAAGCACTGAATTAGTGGCTCACAAATTGCCAACTGATCCCGCATTCCCTTCTGTCAAACAGAAGTTGAGGAAGTTTAAAACTGATGTAAGTATTAAAATCAAAGAGGAAATCATGAAACAACTTGAAGCCAAAGTAATTCGAGTGGCTCGTTATCCCATGTGGTTATCCAATTTGTTCCCGTACCAAAGAAAGATGGCAAAATTCGAGTGTGTGTTGATTACCGTGATTTGAACAGAGCAAATCTGAAAAATGATTTTCCACTGCCCAACATCCATATTTTGTTAGAAAACTATGCTAAACACGAGTTTGCCTCTTTTGTGGATTGCTATGACGTATATCACCAGATCATTATGGATGATGAAGACGCGGAGAAGACATCTTTTATCACACTATGGGGGACCTATTGTTATCGAGTGATGTCGTTCGGTTTGAAGAATCCTGGAGCAACATACATGAGAGACATGACCACCATGTTTCATGATATGATGCATAAGGAGATTGAGGTATACGTGGATGATGTGATTATTAAGTCAAAAAGTCGGGACAACCATGTTAAAGATTTAAGAAAGTTCTTTGAACGGCTTCACAGGTTTAATCTCAAGCTCAACCCGGCAAAATATGTATTTGGAGTTCCGTCTGGAAAGCTGTTGGGGTTTATGGTCAGCCATCGGGGGATTGAATTGGATCCCTCAAAAATCAAAGCCATTCAGGATTTGCCCCCGCCCAAGAATAGGATGGAGGTGATGAGTTTGCTTAGTAAACTGAACTACATTAGCAGTTTTATTTCTCAACTCACAACCACTTGTGAGCCCATATTCAAGTTTCTGAAAAAGAGTGTTGCGGTAGGATGGACTGAAGAATGTCAGGAAGCATTCGACAGAATCAAAAGATATTTGTCAAATCCGCCCGTGCTGGTACCACCGGAGCCTGGTAGGCCTTTGATCTTATATTTATCAGTCATGGACAATTCTTTCAGTTGTGTCGTGGGTCAACATTGTCACACCCCTTTTTCTACGCGTACTCCAAAACATTGGAATACATTTTTAAAGTTCGAAAGGGTTTTATTATTTAAGTGACAAGAAATGAAAGTTTGTTTCGGAAAAAGGATTATTTACATTTTTTTATTCAGAGTCGCCACTTGGCATAATCCGGTGTGCCAAGTCACCTTTAGAAAATCCTTTTCGAAACCATTTGACTCTTAAACTGGTTTTGCGAACAGAGATTCCGGTTAAGGAATTCTGTTGATCAAGGAGAAGGTGTTAGGCACCCCTCGATCCCGTGGTTTGACCACAGTCGCCTGGTGGAGGGTATCGACTAATTTGGCATTATAAATGTATAAACCACACAAAAACACATAAAACAATCCATCCAAACACATGAAACAAAACAAATCCAAAATTAGTGTCCAGTCCAATTATACAATCCCGAAATAGAAAAATGCAAAAATATAAACCTACGCTAACCTATATTAATCCTAAACTATGCTCCAAAGCTTTACCCGATGCCTCGGGCCTTGATCACGGACGTCCTCAGGGTACAAGGTACTTCGGGGCATTCCCCGGATAAATTAATACAAATCCTTCGGGGCATTCCCCGGCCAAATGAGTACATTTAAATTAAATACGACAAACTAAAAGAAAAATTCACACGCACATTCCAACATTCAACCAAAACAACAAGTTCTAAAATTTGCCAACCCGAACCTATATTGCCTATCCGGCTCGACCTATCATGACACTATCGAAATCACAATTAGACGCCACGTAATAATAACAATGAATCGAAATAACTAATTTATTCATCTTTTATCCAATTTTGATCCCCCGATCCATTAACCCAATTATCACATGCTTCGATTATCAATTCAAGTTTTCAACATTCAACTCCAACATCAAACAATTCATAACAAAGATTCACACATACCAAACATACAAATCATTTCTAATTACGTAAAATTGAGAGGAGCAAGGATAGAATTGAACCTTCCGAATATCAATTTTCGTTGATAATACGAATTAAAGAAAACCCGAATTTGGAATCCTCAATAGCACCTCAATGACGAATATGCTCCGAACTCGATATCAGAATAATATCCAAACAACTTTGAGACCCACGAATAGAAACCCATAACATAGAAATAAACTCCTAACACAGAATTCAAAGCATGAACGACGACCCCTTTTACCACGCAACCAATCGAAGCCAGATATCAATGACGAACAGCACAAAACAAACAGAACCAAAATCCCAACAAGCTGACAGAAAAATAGAAACCGAAATCCGATTCAGATGCGAATTTCATGAAGAGACAGATGAGTATTCAAAAGCAAGAAACATCGAAAAGAACTAAACGAACGAGATCCGCGCACCAACTGTCGCCGAAACCAATTCGAACCTTGCCGGATTCCACCCAAACAAACCGGAATCAACCCAAACAGGCTGATTTCAGGCCGATTCAAGCAGCTGGTTCTGATTTCGATGATGGAGATGGGTTCAATCGAGTTTTTCAGTGAATTTCGAAGTGAAATCAGAATAGGTGAAGTGATTTCCGGTGAAGAATGGCCGGAAAACTCGATCTCGATTCTCCCTTCCCTCTCGATCTCACTGTGTATGCGTGAGTATAGATGATTTTGGTATGGAAATTGGTTCAGAGAAGATCTCCGTTTTTTTGTTCTAATCCATTTTTATGCCCTTTTGTTTGGTGTAGAAGATGAAAAAAAATGCCCCCCCCTGTGCCTTGTTCTCTCTCTGTATATAAATCCATTCTGTTGAAATTATTGGGTCCTGATGGGAATTGTGCGTGAGGTATGGGGTAGGGGGTGGTAAGATGGGTAGGGGTGGGGTAGTGGTAGGGGTAGGTTAGTGAGGTAGGTAGGTGTTGTTTTTTAATTGGAGGGATAAGGATTAGGTGTCCACTTTTAATTGGGAAGGTTGTTAATTTGTTATCAATTGGGATTATGTGGGGATTTTGGGATAAGATTTGTTTAGAGTTGGTTTTGATTTTTTGTCATTTGTGGAGGGATAATTACATGATTGAGGGTACACGGTAGGATAAGGTAAAAATGGGTAAAAATGATATTGCGGAGGGACGAAATTAGGTGTCTACATCATGTCCCCTTTGAATGTAAACATGAAGTGTTTTCAGGCAAAGAAGTAGACAGCGAGATAGAATTTTGTCCCGACCATTATTCAAAGAAAGAAACAGGAGAACGAAGGACTAACGGGTCTTGAATTAGGAAAGCCTACCCACCCAAGTTATGAAGGGATCAAGTGATAAGTATCTCCACGGATTGGTCGGAGATGGACTATACCGAGTTGGAGAATCGAGTGAGGTTCCGTCGAGGTCCCGGTCCGCGGCTCTGTTATTACATCAAAATGAAAATTACAAGTAAAAGCATAAGTGAAATTACAAAAATCCTATCTATACAGCTTCTGTTGGTTCTTGACTCGACTTTCATCACCCTGTTCTCCAGGCGGGCTCCTGACTTGCAATTTCATTTCCTTTGTTGCTTGGCTTTCAATTGCTTCACTTTGTTGCTTGACTCTTTTGTTTCTTCACCCTATTCTCCAGGCGGGCTCCTGACTTGCTATTTCATCACTTTGTTGCTTGACTTTTCATTTTCTTCACTCTGTTCTCCCGGTGGGCTCCGAACTTGCTATTTCATCACCCTGTTCTTCAGGCGGGCTCCTGCCTTGCTATTTCATCACCCTGTTCTTCAGGCGGGCTCCTGAAACTCAAAATTAAAACTAGAAAAAAAAAATTATCCCAAACAAGAATTATAAATAATTAGTATTTCATTTTTTGAAAGCATTGTCCCATTTCCAGGAGGGTCCTGAACAGAAAGTAAATTCCCATTTTTCAAGAGGGTCCTGAACAGAAAGTAAAGTCCCATTTTTCAGGAGGGTCCTGAACATAAAGTAAAATCCCATTTTTCAGGAGGGTCCTGAACAGAAAGTAAAGTCCCATTTTTCAGGAGGGTCCTGAACATAAAGTAAAATCCCATTTTTCAGGAGGGTCCTGAACATAAAGTAAAATCCCATTTTTCAGGAGGGTCCTGAGCAGAAAGTAAAATCCCATTTTTCAGGAGGGTCCTGAACAGAAAGTAAAGTCCCATTTTTCAGGAGGGTCCTGAACAGAAAGTAAAATCCCATTTTTCAGGAGGGTCCTGAACAGAAAGTAAAGTCCCATTTTCCAGGAGGGTCCTGAACAGAAAGTAAAGTCCCATTTTTCAGGAGGGTCCTGAACAGAAAGTAAAATCCCATTTTTCAGGAGGGTCCTGAACAAAAAGTAAAGTCCCATTTTCCAGGAGGGTCCTGAACATAAAGTAAAGTTCCATTTTTCAGGAGGGTCCTGAACATAAAGTAAAATCCCATTTTTCAGGAGGGTCCTGAACATAAAGTAAAATCCCATTTTTCAGCAGGGTCCTGAGCAGAAAGTAAAATCCCATTTTTCAGGAGGGTCCTGAACAGAAAGTAAAGTCCCATTTTTCAGGAGGGTCCTGAACAGAAAGTAAAATCCCATTTTTCAGGAGGGTCCTGAACAGAAAGTAAAGTCCCATTTTCCAGGAGGGTCCTGAACATAAAGTAAAATCCCATTTTCCAGGAGGGTCCTGAACATAAAGTAAAATCCCATTTTTCAGGAGGGTCCTGAACAGAAAGTAAAATCCCATTTTTCAGGAGGGTCCTGAGCAGAAAGTAAAATCCCATTTTTCAGGAGGGTCCTGAACAGAAAGTAAAGTCCCATTTTTCAGGAGGGTCCTGAACAGAAAGTAAAATCCCATTTTTCAGGAGGGTCCTGAGCAGAAAGTAAAATCTCATTTTTCAGGAGGGTCCTGAACAGAAAGTAAAGTCCCATTTTTCAGGAGGGTCCTGAACAGAAAGTAAAATACCATTTTTCAGGAGGGTCCTGAACAGAAAGTAAAATCCCATTTTTCAGGAGGGTCCTGAACAGAAAGTAAAATCCCATTTTTCAGGAGTGTCCTGAACAGAAAGTAAAATCCCATTTTTTTCAGGAGGGTCCTGAGTAAAATCCCATTTTTTTTCAGGAGGGTCCTGAACAGAAAGTAAAATCCCATTTTTCAGGAGGGTCCTGAACAGAAAGTAAAATCCCATTTTTCAGGAGGGTCCTGAACAGAAAGTAAAATCCCATTTTTCAGGAGGGTCCTGGACATAAAGTAAAGTCCCATTTTTCAGGAGGGTCCTGAACATAAAGTAAAATCCTATGGATGTGCATTTCCAATAGTAGCTGAATCAAGTGAAACAAATTTGCCCCTGTTTCAATCGAAGAAAAATTTGTCAGTTAAAAACTTAGTGGTGGCTTGCAGATCTTGGCTTTTCAGGTATCTGCCCAGCACTCGTTCCTTTCATCTTTGTTCCAAATTGCTAACACTTGTCGTGTCTTGCCGCATCATTGACCTGGATCCAGATTGAGGGAAATGAGTTCTGACTCAAACAATGGGTTTCCATTTTTACCATGCCCCTGAGGTGCACTCTTTTCCCAAATCTGAAATGCTTCTACGAATCCAATAGCCTGTCGGTTGATAGACTTCCTTTGCTTCGTGTTGAATTACGATCATATTTCTTTTCTGTGTTGTTCCTTGGCTTTTCCTCATATAACTGGAAAGACTGGTAGTAAATTTGAAATCCTTTCTTGCTTGTTTTGACACAGACTTGACTTAAAATGTAAAGAAATGATGGTGACTTTTATTTTGATAAATGACATAAAAAAAACAAAAAACATGAATATGTAAATGAAAGAAAGAGGGAAATGTCCCATATTCAAAAAGAAAACTTATCTGAATACGACAACCAACTCCAATGAGTATGACATGCATTTAGGATTGAGCTGCCTGATCTTCCTATCCAAAACTCCCCATTTGTTGTCGAGTTTGTGCCTTTGCCGTTGAGCCGCTTCTTCAAATCTATTGGACTCATACATCACATTCGACTGACGACATCAAAAAGACATTCGCCAACAAATCTCTTTCTTTTCACTTTTCACTTTTCTCTTGAACTCTCCCTCGCCTTACGGTGCCCGTGAGGGTTTTCACCAATAAGACTCTCTCATTTTTTTATTTCTCTCAACTCACCATCGCCTTATGGTGCCTGTAAAGGTTTTCACCAATAAGACTCTCTCATTTTCATTTTCTCACAACTCACCATCGCCTTACGGTGCCTGCAAAGGTTTTCACCAATAAGACTCTCTTATTTTTGTATTTCTTTCATGATTTCTTATGCTGAGGGAGATAAGCGGTACTTCGCAATGTATCGGCATATCCATTGCATGCTTAGCCTTAACACTATCAAAAATTGATCTGAAGGACTTTCTTTGGTTGTAACTTGGCTTTTGGTCAAGGTTAGAAAAGATGGTAAGAGGCTCAAACGATACTTGAAGTGGGGGTGGGACTTACAACTTTTGGAATCGACTCAAACAATGCATTAACTCATGCCCCAGTTTTGTTGACTGGGTGAATCTTAAATATTTATTTGGTTGGACCGAGCCCGAAATAGGGCAGCCTACGTATCTCACTCCCGAGAGAGGAGAATCAGGTCGCACATAGTTCCATCTGCTTGTCCATTGCTTTGCTTTGATTTTTTTTTTTTTTTTTTTTGAACTCTTTCTTTTATTCTTATTTTCTTGACATTTATCTTTGACTCTATTTTGATTCCAAAAGAGGGATATGAAAGAAAAATAAACGAGGCTCAAACGGGTAAACAAAGGATGACACAATGTTTGGATAGAAGAACAAAATGCCTTTGTCATATCAATCTTCAAAAATGCAAGTACTAAACATGCAATAAAATCAAACAAAGGACCAAATATCATACATAGTATCTTTTGACCGCATCAGCATTGATATCCATTTCTTCCATTTTGCCTTCAATATCTGTCAAATATAAGGCTCCATTGGGTAACACTTTCTTCACAACGAAGGGACCTTGCCAGTTAGGGGAGAACTTGCCCTTCGCTTCAACCTGGTGAGGAAGGATACGTCTTAATACCAACTGACCAACTTCAAAATTCCTGGGACGGACCTTTTTGTTATACGCACGAGCCATCCTCCTTTGATACAACTGGCCATGACACACGGACGTTAGCCTTTTTTCCTCGATCAAACTCAAATGTTCCAGTCGGGCTTTTACCCATTCGTCGTCATCGATCTCTGCTTCTACAATGACCCAAAGAGAAGGAATTTCAACTTCTGCAGGGATGACTGCTTCTGTCCCATACACTAATAAATATGGAGTTGCCCCTGTTGAAGTGCGAACAGTGGTGCGATAACCTAGCAATGCAAACGGCAACTTTTCATGCCACTGTCTAGAACCTTGTACCATTTTTCGCAGTATCTTTTTTATATTTTTATTGGCGGCTTCTACAGCACCATTGGCCTTTGGGCGATATGGAGTAGAATTTCGATGTGCGATCTTAAACTGTTGACACACTTCTTGCATCAAATGACTATTGAGATTGGCAGCATTGTCTGTAATAATCATCTTAGGAATTCCAAATCTACAAATGATATTGGCATGAACAAAATCTACCACAACCTTCTTTGTCACCGACTTGAAAGTTACTGCTTCCACCCACTTTGTGAAGTAGTAAATGGCTACCAAAATGAATCTATGTCCATTTGATGCCTTCGGCTCAATCGGTCCAATCACATCCATTCCCCAAGCTACGAACGGCCATGGAGCGGCCATTGCATGCAACTCAACAGGAGGAGAACGTATCAGATCGCCGTGCACCTGACATTGATGACACTTTCGAACAAACCGAATAGAATCCCTCTCCATAGTAAGCCAGTAATAACCTGCTCGAAGAATCTTCTTTGACAAGACGTGACCGTTCATATGCGATCCGCATACTCCAGAGTGTATTTCAACCATGATTGCCGAGGCTTCTTTTGCATCTACACACCTTAGAAGTCCCAGATCTGGGGTCCTCTTATACAAGATTCCCCCGCTCGAGAAAAATCCACTAGCCAAACGCCTAAGAGTCCTCTTTTGATCGTTGGTGGCATATGTTGGGTATTCTCCTGATTGAATGTACCGCTTGATATCCAAGAACCAAGGTTCTCCATCGAGCTCTTCTTCAACCACATTGCAGTAAGCATGCTGATCACGACTCTGTACATGCACTGGATCGATATAGGCTTTGTCAGGATGTTGGAGCATTGAAGACAAAGTGGCCAAAGCATCAGCAATTTCATTACGAATCCTTGGAATGTGCCTAAATTTTACTAACACAAATCGTCGGCATAGCTCCTGCAAGCATTGTCGATACGGGATGAGCTTCAAATCTCGCGTCTCCCAATCGCCTTGAATTTGATGGACGAGTAAATCCGAATCTCCCAACACCAATAATTCTTGGACTCCCATATCAACAGCTAACCTCAAACCAAGGATGCAGGCTTCATACTCTGCCATATTGTTAGTACAGTAGAATCGAAGTTATGCTGTTATCGGGAAATGTTGTCCCGATTCAGAGACAAGAACCGCACCTATTCCGACTCCTTTCATATTGACAGCTCCATCGAAGAATAACCTCCAACCTGGATCAACATCTATAACGACTTCATCGACACACGACACTTCTTCGTCAGGAAAATATGTCTTTAATGGCTCGTACTCTTCATCGATGGGATTCTCAGCAAGATGATCTGCCAAGGCTTGGGCTTTCATGGCGTTTCGAGTCACATATACGATGTCGAACTCGGTAAGCAAAATTTGCCACTTTGCCAATCGACCTGTCGGCATAGGCTTCTGAAAGATATACTTCAAAGGATCCATGCGAGAGATGAGATAAGTAGTATAGGATGAGAGATAGTGCTTCAACTTCTGTGCTATCCAAGTTAGGGCACAACACGTCCTTTCAAGAAGAGTATACCTGGCCTCATAAGTGGTGAACTTCTTGCTAAGATAGTAAATAGCCTGCTCTTTTTTGCCTGTGACATCATGTTGCCCCAAGACACACCCGAAAGAATTGTCCATGACTGACAAGTATAAGATCAAAGGCCTACCAGGCTCCGGGGGTACCAACACGGGCGGATTTGACAAATATCTTTTGATTCGCTCGAACGCTTCCTGACATTCTTCAGTCCATTTTACCACAGCACTCTTTTTCAGCAACTTGAATATGGGCTCACAAGTGGTTGTGAGTTGAGCAATAAACCTGCTAATGTAGTTCAGTCTACCAAGCAAACTCATTACCTCCGTTTTATTCTTGGGCGGGGGCAAATCCTGAATGGCTTTGATTTTCGAGGGATCTAATTCAATTCCCCGACGGCTGACTACAAACCCCAACAGCTTTCCAGATGGAACTCCAAATACACATTTTGCCGGGTTGAGTTTGAGGTTATACCTGCGAAGTCTTTCAAAGAACTTTCTCAAGTCTTTTACATGGTCAGCCTGACTTTTTGACTTAATAATCACATCATCCACGTAAACCTCAATCTCCTTATGCATCATGTCATGAAACATAGTGGTCATGGCTCTCATGTATGTTGCTCCAGCATTCTTCAAACCGAACGGCATCACCCGATAACAATAAGTTCCCCATGGTGTGATAAAAGATGTCTTCTCCGCATCTTCATCATCCATAATGATCTGGTGATATCCGGCATAGCAATCCACAAAAGAGGCAACCTCGTGTTTAGCACAGTTGTCTAGCAAAATATGGATGTTGGGCAGTGGAAAATCATCTTTTGGACTTGCCCTGTTCAAATCGCGGTAATCAACACACACTCGAATTTTGCCATCTTTCTTTGGCACGGGAACAACATTGGATAACCACATGGGATAACGAGCCACTCGAATTACTTTGGCTTCAAGTTGTTTCATGATTTCCTCTTTGATTTTAATACTTACATCTGTTTTAAACTTCCTCAACTTCTGTTTGACAAGAGGGAATGCGGGATCCGTTGGCAATTTGTGAGACACTAATTCGGTGCTTAAACCAGGCATATCATCATAAGACCATGCAAAAACATCCTTATAATCCATTAACGTTTGAATCATTTCATCCTTTAGCTGGGGCAAAACATGTACACTGATTTTAGTTTCCCTAACATCTTCTTGATCCCCTAGATTTATTGGCTTAGTTTCATTCAAGTTAGGATTCGGTTTGTCTTCAAATTGTTCCAACCCTTTGCTTATTTCTTCTAATGCTTCTTTTTCATCATATTCCTCGTCCTGCTCCATTACATCTGGATTATTTTGGATTTTAAGACCAGGCTGAAAAGTCCGCATGCATGTCATGTCATTAGAATCAGCATAAAGAGAACTGTGTAAAAAGAAAAACAAACTATATTAGACACAAAACAAAAGGGACATTGCATTTCATTAAATAAAAGATAGAAGGGTTTAAACACAGACACCAATATAACATAAACAAACTAAAATCCGAATTACAACCCTGAAATAACTCGGATAAACAGAAAGGAAAACAAAATAAACTACCAAAACTCCCTCCTGACGGGGAGAGGAGTGACTTCCCAATTATTGAGCCGGACAGCTGGACCTATGAATTGCACATCTGCCATACTGGTACCTTCTCCTGCTTCAACCATATCAACTTCAATAAAAGAGTTCTGGAGGTCACCCACCAATTCAACTTCAGATCCCACTTGCTTCGCGACATCGCTCTTAACGAATGACTCACTGAGTAGTGGCATTGGGCGAGGGAGTGACCATATTTCCTTCTTCCTTCCCCTGATTTTCTTCAGATCTTCAGCTGTTGGCTCAAATCCCAGACCAAACGTGCCCACGTTCTCACTCAGACATATGGGATGAACTATACCATGCAGAGATGCTCCCAAACCTTTTCCTGGCTCAAATCCGTATTTCCAAAGTTCACTCACCATCATGATAGAGGCAGAAGACAATTGCGGTCCCGGTATAGCTTGCCACTCAGGGATACGACTCACTGGCACTGTATCAAAAATTTGATAGACGAATGTCTCCTCTACGTTATTTGCATCAATAAAGGACAAGGGAGAATCTTCGTAGGCTGATAAATCTCCTTCACCATGAATAACTACTTCTTGCCTGTCATGCTCAAACTTAATCATTTGGTGCAGCGTGGATGCAACCGCCTTGGCCTTGTGGATCCAGGGCCTTCCCAACAACATATTGTAAGAGGATTCTACGTTCAATACCTGAAACTCTATGGCAAACTCAACAGGCCCTATGGTCAACATTAGTTCTATTTCGCCAATGGAATTTGACTTTGCACCATCGAAAGCCCTAACACATACATTGTTGGGCTTGATCCTATCAGCACCAACATTTAGATTTTACAAAGTAGAAATAGGACAAATATTTGCACCTGAACCTCCATCAATCATAACATGAGTGACGTAAAAATCCTCACACTTCACTGTAATGTAAAGACCCCGATTATGCCCTGTACCTTCAACAGGCAATTCATCATCAGAAAAGCTGATCCGATTGACCTCAAAGATTTTTCCCACCATTTTCTCAACCTGGTTGATTGTAATCTCCTTTGGAACATATGCTTCATTCAATACCTTCAGTAAAACATCACGATGCTCCTCGGAGTGCAACAATAAAGATAAAAGGGAAATTTGAGCAGGGGTTTTCTTCAGCTGGTCTAATACTGAATACTCTGGCAATTTCATCTTTTTCAAAAAATCTTCGGCTTCCTCTTCAGTGATAGGCTTTTTGATAGACGACGGTTCACTCACCGTTGGCTTAGACTTTCATAAGCTTTCAGGTACGAAGCATCTTCCTGACCTGGTCAAACCTCCTACCTCATCTACATCTTCCACAACTTCTTTCCCGTGATAGGTCATCACAGTCCGCCCATAATTCCAGGGAATCCTTTTCATATCAACTATCGGAGGTTGGGTCACCGGTTTGAGGACAATAGGCGCTGCCAGTGCTCCTTTCACCGTCAAGATAGGCTGACTCAAAGCTCCCACCACTGTCAACTTAGGTTTATCCTGACTCGAATCACCATACCTTCCGGCGCCTTGTACTGTGATCAGGGGCTTCTTTATGCTTTCTCGGGATTTATCCTCCCTCATTCCTTCCTGGATCAATGACATTGCTTTCAAAGACTCCGCTACATTCACCGACTTCTCCTCAGTGGCGTGTATCTTGACAATAGGCTTATAACCCCTCGAAGACTCTTTCCCATCATATATCAATTCTAACATATTGGCTTCAGCATGGGTTGGCAACAGATTCTGGTTAATGTTTGGACCCTCCGGGGCTTGGACCAACATCTGATTTGTGTCAATCAAATCTTGGACAGCTCTCTTCAAATGCCAACATTTCTCAATATCATGGCCTGGCATATCAGAATAGTACGCACACCTTAAAGAATAATCGAGATTCCTTGGTGGTGGATTTGAAAGCCTTCCTTGAATTGGGCTTAAAACCTTCAACTTCCTCAACCTATCAAACAAGCTAGCATATGACTCCCCAAGAGGTGTGAATTGATTTTTGACCGTTTTCTCCTGCTTATACTCGGGCCTAGGCTGAAAACTGGGTCTGGGGGGGTTTTGGTAACTTGGTGGAGCGAATGGGCGATTTTGTGAAGTTTGCGTGCGCCACTGCGGGTAAGAAGGGGTTTGGGCATATGGTTGCGCACTATATACTGGGTAAGGGGGTGGTGGAATGGAATATAAAGGATTTTGTGGAGGGTAGTAATGGTGGGGAGGAATATATGGAGCTTGGGCGTAGACTTGGGCTTGGGATTGGGGATAGGGGCGAGGTGGCCTTTTAGGATAAGTATGGGTTCCGGCTACGACAGTCGCAACATCCTCTTTCTTCTTTTTTCCTCCAAATGCGCCAGATCCACCTTGAATCGCTTGTGTGGTAGCTTTTAATGCAGCAAAACTCACTATTCGACCGGTCTTAATCCCGTCCTCTATCATCTCCCCCATTTTGAGGACTTCCATAAAAGACTTTCCCATTGCCGGAAGTAAATGTTGAAAATAGGTCTCATCCTGCGCCTGAATGAAAACTTCTACCAACTTACTTTCCTTCATTGGAGGCTTTACCCTAGCGGCCTGTTCACGCCACCTTATAGTGTATTCCCTAAAACCTTCAGTGCTCTTTTTCTTCATGTTGACCAAAGATTTTTCGTCCGGAATCAAATCGATGTTGTACTGAAAATGTTGAACAAATTTAGAAGCCAAATCATCCCAACTGTTCCATTTATCGATATCCCGATCGATGAACCATTCTGAAACCAGATCTGAAAGACTCTCGCCAAAGAAGGCCATGAGTAGTTCTTCCTTTCCTCCTGCAGCCCTCAACTGGTTGCAATAACGTCTCAAGTGTGCAATAGGATCACCGTGCCCTGCGTACTTCTCGAACTTAGGCATCTTAAAACCGGGAGGCAGGTTGATGTCAGGGAACATGCACAGGTCTTTATAGGAAACACTTCTATAATCTCCGATTCCTTGCAAATTCCTCATAGCTTGTTCCAAACTCTTCAGTTTCCGGGCTATGACATCCTGTTCCTCCGTTGCGACAGGTTTCTCCGTAACAAATGGAAATGCAGGCGGCTGAGTGTACCCATACGGTTCATTCAATTGCAGAGTAGGCTCCGTAGCATAATACTGACCATCTGAAACCTTCAGTACTGGCTCACTGGAAGACCGAGGAAACCTCATTGTGGGACGCACAGCATATATGGGAGTTTCATGTGGTGACGGGGCCACGAATACCGGTGTGATCGGTGGCACTGGCTGAGCAGCTGGTCTTGATTGGGGAGCTGCCAAGGGCACACCAGAATTGCCAGGATAATAATGTCGCGGAGTGAATCCTGGCGCGTGCTCAGGTGACTCAGTAGGAGCAGAGAATTGTGCTTGAGAGAGCGGTGGGCAATTAGAGATATTCCCAAGACCTTCAGGGAGCGGAGGAGGAGGCATTCCGCTGGCCCATGCCCGGTGCAAATCTATCAATTGTTGCCTGAGTCTTACTACCTCATCATTGTGTTCTGAACTTTCTTCCCTGTGATCCTGATCCGGGTCAATGAGCGAATTTTCAATCTCCCTGCTAGCCATTGCGAGCTTTGCTTTGGACCTAGTGAAGTATGGGTGACTAGCCAGAGTGCTGCAAACCTACCACTGTTATCTGAAAGAACATGCTCATCAAAGACGACATCCGTTAGGATTAGGGTATACCAAAAGCATGGGAATCACATTGGTAAAATTTCCCTAAGTTCATGTTCATATCTACCAGCTTTTGAGGGTAGCGGGGTCATTTCAACATCATCCCGATTTTATTTACACACCTTTTTTTTTTGTATCAATATCTGTTCTTTTCCTCACATTATCTACCTTTATTTTATCATTCCTTATGGCTTTTGTTTTCCTTAAAAGAGGAAAAAATAATGAAAAAAAATGAAACAAAATGATTAGATCGAACCCAAAAGTAGGCTGCCTACGTATCATGTTGTACATGAATCAGATCTTGCGTAGTTCGGGCCTTGCCAAAATGGCCAATTGATTTTTTTTTTATTTTTTTTTTTTATTTTTATTTTATTTTTTTGAAACTTTAAGAAGAAAAGAAAAATAACAATTTATCAACAAAACGTATAAAATTTTGGGACCACTGAAAAACTAAAAAAAAAAACGAATACGAAACAACATTATAGACCCCTAAGACGACACAGGTGAAATTACTAATAAAGACTCTAATAACAAAAACAACTTGACCTCGACTTAAAACAGACACCACCCTACAATGACAGACACATAAAAGACTTCAACTGAATAAAGATAAGAAGTGCTCTTTCAGACTGGTGCTCTACGCGATGACCCTGGCTGATATGGACCTGCCTCTGAAGTTCTCTTTCTCCCATTCAAGCCTTGTAGCATATCCTGTAAAGATACCCTGATACCGGGGAAGAAGCTTCGGGCCCGTATTCCTGCTTCATGAGGAGTGCATCTGGAAAGATCATTCTGACACCTTTCTACCGTCTTGAACAAATCTGCTAACTGAACTCTCAGCGTTTCCACTTTGGACCCTAGACTTTCATCCTGATGATCAGCTGTTATGCATTCTTCCTGTATTCTCCCTCTAAGCTGTGTTGGTAAAGGTTGACTGATACCCCAAGGGACAGATTGGAGCCAGACCTCATATCCCTGAGTGTGGCCCGGATTATCCAAACTTTCTTTGAATGTGTCCACACCTAGCTTTGTTGCATGCTTCCAAAACTGCTCATACCTGCTCTCACCTAAGGCTTGGTCTTTGAAGTACTCAACATCCTTCAGAAGATCCACTGCTGGTGGCACGTCTTGTAGCCTACCTAACTGGCGCATTACCCTGGATGGATTGTATGGTTTAGTGCAATTGAGCCCTAACATAACTAAAGGAAACTTTGTCACCCCAACAATACTACCTTTGGTCGAAGCCACAGATAAGTCCACAAAATGTTGTCCTTGGTTCTTAATTCAAGAAATTCAATCCAAGCCTTGACTCCCACGGGCAGCGAGAATTTGTCCAAACGCAACCTGGAATCCATGGCTTTCACTCGATTGGGAATACAACGATCTAACACATCTGATCTAACTAAAGAAGGTGCATGCAAATGCTCCATCATCCATAACTGCAATATCAGGTTACTGCCCTCGAAAAATCTCCTTCCCATTTTCACTTCGGTTAAAGCCTTATATATTTCTGTTAAGATCATGGGTACGAGAGTGAACCTGCCCTTTTGATTAATGCCCTTATCGTTTTGATCCTTATGAAATAGGGCCATCACCACAGCTTGCAAGCGGGTATTAACATGTCTTTCTTCTAGTGGAAACACTAACGTTCCTAGCAAAGCGAGGGTGAAGACTTCAAGACGCTTTTTCTCCCACTTCTCCTTAGTCACATGAAATTCTTCCCAAAAACAATCAAAACCTTCTGAGTGCCTGAATCTATCGAACAAAAATTCTAGGGAAACCCATGAGTCACTTAAACAACCCAAACGGATACCCTTACTTTTTAGACCACAGGACTGCAAAAATCTCACGCCAGTATGATTTCGTGCTCGGATCATATCCTTCTCGATATAGGGCAAATGCAACAAACCGGATATTTCTGCCAAAGTAGGAGTCATTTCACATTCCCCAAACCTGAACACCAAACTACTCGGATCCCAAAAGGTCAACAAGGCCTCTATTAAATCTGGACGAGGGGTAACATGCACGAGTTCTGTAAGATCACCTAATATTTTAGTCAGTTTCTGCTGATCAACATAGTTAAACATTTCCCACCATTTGATTAACTTTTTGGGCACTTTGACAACCATCAGGACTCTAGACTTGGTGGACAAATCCATCCTGTAATAACACACAAGACGTTACCTCAAAAATTCGACAGGAGTAGAAGATTCCCAACCCCTTGGGATTTTTGACGTCAACATATGTCGATGGGACAGACCACATTCATGACTCCAATTTGCCGAACAGAAGTACTGAGCGAAATCAGTCTACTTGGCAAACAACTCTAGATTATGGGACGAGAGACTTAGACTATACGAAGACCAAAGTCTGATACAAAAATTTACCGGACCCACCGAGGGTTGCCTACGTATCCCAACCCGAGGGAAGGGAATCAGGTATGCGTAGTTCATTCAGATTGGACAATTAACGATTAACTAATAAATTAACCCTAACTTAAAAGATATAATAAAAAACAAACGAATAAAACTTCTTGGATGCTCAATTAGATACTTTAACTAAGACTGACACCATCAATTATGGAAAAAATCTTTTTGGTATTTTTTTGCTTTTGACAAATACGTAGAAAAAATTTACGGCTTTGAGAAGACAAAACAAAAAAAAAATCTTTTTGAGTTTTTGGATCGTGAAGAACAAAAGCCATAACGAATTCTAAAACAAACTACGACATTCCTCTTTTTTTTTTTTTCGTTCTTATCGGCTCACTATTCTCTATATATATATATATATATATATATATATATTATTTTTTTTATTTTTATTTTTATTTTTTTTTTATTTTTTTTTTTTATTTTTTTTTTTTTGAAAATCAGTCCGTCAAATGACCACGTTACCCTTAATAATGCAACAATTAGCATGTATGGATGCTTTAAAGGTGAGTCTCCTACAAAGGGCCATATGGGTCCCGCTAGGTCTCCACATGATGCACATAAGCATGACCTAAAGGCTAACCTACGTTGTGGTTTACTAACAAGGCTGTTCGGGAGAGCGTATGGTCGATAGTGGCTGCTTTGCTTTCCACCTACTCCATAACACCGACGGCTCCCCCCCTAAAATAAGGGTGACTCAACTAGAGGTTGTGTACAACACGTGTACTACAGACTTGTTGCAGAAAGAAGGCCGGGGGGATGGACTCATGATGACAGATATAAAGCGGTAACACATAGGATAAATACTATAAACAAAGAGCACGAAAACGCACAAAAGTGAAAACAATAACAAAACAATAATCACAAACAATGCTTATACACTCGTAATGCCAAACAAAGCCGATACGACTCAAAAAATAAGCTCGAATTCTGAAAGTTCCCCAGCAGAGTCGCCAGAGCTGTCACACCCCTTTTTCTACGCATACTCCAAAACATTGGAATACATTTTTAAAGTTCGAAAGGGTTTTATTATTTAAGTGACAAGAAATGAAAGTTTGTTTCGGAAAAAGGATTATTTACATTTTTTTATTCAGAGTCGCCACTTGGCATAATCCGGTGTGCCAAGTCACCTTTAGAAAATCCTTTTCGAAACCATTTGACTCTTAAACTGGTTTTGCGAACAGAGATTCCGGTTAAGGAATTCTGTTGATCAAGGAGAAGGTGTTAGGCACCCCTCGATCCCGTGGTTTGACCACAGTCGCCTGGTGGAGGGTATCGACTAATTTGGCATTATAAATGTATAAACCACACAAAAACACATAAAACAATCCATCCAAACACATGAAACAAAACAAATCCAAAATTAGTGTCCAGTCCAATTATACAATCCCGAAATAGAAAAATGCAAAAATATAAACCTACGCTAACCTATATTAATCCTAAACTATGCTCCAAAGCTTTACCCGATGCCTCGGGCCTTGATCACGGACGTCCTCAGGGTACAAGGTACTTCGGGGCATTCCCCGGATAAATTAATACAAATCCTTCGGGGCATTCCCCGGCCAAATGAGTACATTTAAATTAAATACGACAAACTAAAAGAAAAATTCACACGCACATTCCAACATTCAACCAAAACAACAAGTTCTAAAATTTGCCAACCCGAACCTATATTGCCTATCCGGCTCGACCTATCATGACACTATCGAAATCACAATTAGACGCCACGTAATAATAACAATGAATCGAAATAACTAATTTATTCATCTTTTATCCAATTTTGATCCCCCGATCCATTAACCCAATTATCACATGCTTCGATTATCAATTCAAGTTTTCAACATTCAACTCCAACATCAAACAATTCATAACAAAGATTCACACATACCAAACATACAAATCATTTCTAATTACGTAAAATTGAGAGGAGCAAGGATAGAATTGAACCTTCCGAATATCAATTTTCGTTGATAATACGAATTAAAGAAAACCCGAATTTGGAATCCTCAATAGCACCTCAATGACGAATATGCTCCGAACTCGATATCAGAATAATATCCAAACAACTTTGAGACCCACGAATAGAAACCCATAACATAGAAATAAACTCCTAACACAGAATTCAAAGCATGAACGACGACCCCTTTTACCACGCAACCAATCGAAGCCAGATATCAATGACGAACAGCACAAAACAAACAGAACCAAAATCCCAACAAGCTGACAGAAAAATAGAAACCGAAATCCGATTCAGATGCGAATTTCATGAAGAGACAGATGAGTATTCAAAAGCAAGAAACATCGAAACGAACTAAACGAACGAGATCCGCGCACCAACTATCGCCGAAACCAATTCGAACCTTGCCGGATTCCACCCAAACAAACCGGAATCAACCCAAACAGGCTGATTTCAGGCCGATTCAAGCAGCTGGTTCTGATTTCGATGATGGAGATGGGTTCAATCGAGTTTTTCAGTGAATTTCGAAGTGAAATCAGAATAGGTGAAGTGATTTCCGGTGAAGAATGTCCGGAAAACTCGATCTCGATTCTCCCTTCCCTCTCGATCTCACTGTGTATGCGTGAGTATAGATGATTTTGGTATGGAAATTGGTTCAGAGAAGATCTCCGTTTTTTTGTTCTAATCCATTTTTATGCCCTTTTGTTTGGTGTAGAAGATGAAAAAAAATGCCCCCCTCTGTGCCTTGTTCTCTCTCTGTATATAAATCCATTCTGTTGAAATTATTGGGTCCTGATGGGAATTGTGCGTGAGGTATGGGGTAGGGGGTGGTAAGATGGGTAGGGGTGGGGTAGTGGTAGGGGTAGGTTAGTGAGGTAGGTAGGTGTTGTTTTTTAATTGGAGGGATAAGGATTAGGTGTCCACTTTTAATTGGGAAGGTTGTTAATTTGTTATCAATTGGGATTATGTGGGGATTTTGGGATAAGATTTGTTTAGAGTTGGTTTTGATTTTTTGTCATTTGTGGAGGGATAATTACATGATTGAGGGTACACGGTAGGATAAGGTAAAAATGGGTAAAAATGATATTGCGGAGGGACGAAATTAGGTGTCTACAAACATGATGTCACAGGCAAAAAGGAGTAGGCTATTTATTATCTTAGCAAGAAGTTCACCGCATATGAGGCCAGATATACTCTTCTTGAAAGGATGTGTTATGCCCTAACTTGGGTAGCATAGAAGTTGAAGCATTATCTCTCATCCTATACTACTTATCTCATCTCCCGCATGGATCCTTTGAAGTATATCTTTCAGAAGCCTATGCCGACAGGTCAATTGGCAAAGTGGAAAATATTGCTTACCGAGTTCGACATTGTATATGTGACTCGAACCGCCATGAAATCCCAAGCCTTGACAGATCATCTTGCTAAGAATCCTATCGATGAAGAGTACGAGCCATTAAAGACATATTTTCCTGACGAAGAAGTGTCGTGTGTCGATGAAGTCATTATAGATACTGATCCAGGTTGGAAGTTGTTCTTCGATGGATCTGTCAATATGAAAGGAGTCGGAATAGGTGCGGTTCTTATCTCTGAATCGGGACAACATTTCTCGATAACAGCACAACTTTAATTTTACTGTACTAACAATATGGCAGAGTATGAAGATTGCATTCTTGGTTTGAGGTTAGCTGTTGATATGGGAGTCCAGGAATTATTGGTGTTGGGGGATTCAAATTTGCTCGTCCATCAAATTAAAAGAGATTGGGAGACGCGATATTTGAAGCTCATCCCGTATCGACAATGCTTGCAGGAGTTATGTCAACGGTTTGTATTAGTAAAATTTAGGCATATTCCAAGGATTCATAATGAAATTGATGATGTTTTAGCCACTTTGTCTTCAATTCTCCAACATCCTGATAAAGCCTACATCAATCCTGTGCATATACAGAGTCGTGATCAGCATGCTTACTGTAATGCGGTTGAAGAAGAGCTTGATGGAGAACCCTGGTTCTTGGATATCAAGAGATACATTCAGTCAGGAGAATACCCAACATATGCCACCAACGATCAAAAGAGGACTATTAGGCATTTGGCTAGTGGATTTTTCTTAAGTGGGGGGACCTTATATAAGAGAACCCCAGATCTGGGACTTTTGAGGTGTGTAGATACAAGAGAAGCCTCGGCAATCATGGTTGAAATACACTCTGGCGTATGCGGATCGCATATGAACGATCATGTCTTGTCAAAGAAGATTCTTCGAGCAGGTTATTACTGGCTTACTATGGAGAGAGATTCTATTCGGTTTGTTCGAAAGTGTCATCAATGTCAGGTACACGGTGATCTGATACGTTCTCCTCCTGCTGAGTTACATGCAATGGCCGCTCCATCGCCGTTTGTGGCTTGGGGAATGGATATGATTGGACCGATTGAGCCAAAGGCATCAAATGGACATAGATTCATTTTGGTAGCCACTAATTACTTCACAAAGTGGGTAAAAGCAGTAACTTTCAAGTCAGTGACAAAGAAGGCTGTGGTAGATTTTGTTCATGCCAACATCATTTGTAGGTTTGGAATTCCTAAGATGATCATTACAGACAATGCTGGCAATCTCAATAGTCATTTGATGCAAGAAGTGTGTCAACAGTTTAAGATCGCACATCGAAATTCTACTCCATATCGCCCAAAGGCCAATGGTGTTGTAGAAGCCGCCAATAAAAATATAAAAAAGATACTGCGAAAAATGGTACAAGGGTCTAGAAAGTGGCATGAAAATTTACCGTTTGCATTTCTAGGTTATTGCACCACTGTTCGCACTTCAACAGGGGCAACTCCATATTTATTGGTGTATGGGACAGAAGCAGTCATCCCTGCAGAAGTTGAAATTCCCTCTCTTCGAGTCATTGCAGAAGCAGAGATTGATAATGATGAATGGGTCAAAACCCAATTGGAACATTTGAGTTTGATTGAGGAAAAAAGGCTAACGCCTGTGTGTCATGGCCAGTTTTATCAGAGGAGAATGGCTTGAGCGTATAACAAAAAGGTCCATCCCAGGAATTTTGAAGTTAGTCAGTTGGTATTGAGATGTATCCTTCCTCACTAGGTTGAAGCGAAAGGCAAGTTCTCCCCTAACTGGCAAGGTCCCTTCGTTGTGAAGAAAGTGTTGCCCAATGGAGTCTTATATTTGACAGATATTAAAGGCAAAATGGCAGAAATGGCTATCAATGCTGATGCGGTCAAAAGATATTATGTATGATATTTTATACTTTGTTGATTTTATTGCATGTTTAGTACTTGCATTTTTGAAGATTGATATGATGAAGGCATTTTATTCTTCTATCCAAGCATTGTGTCATCCTTTGTTTACCCGTTTGAGCTTCATTTTGTTTTTTCTTTCATATCCCTCTTTTTGAATCAAAATAGAGTCAAAGATAAATGTCAAGAAAATAAGAATAAAAGAAAGAGTTTGAAAAAAAAAATTCAAAAATCAAATCAAAACAAAGAACAATCTTATGGAACTACGTGCGACCTGATTCTCCTCTCTCAGGAGTGAGATACGTAGGCGGCCCTATTTCGGGCTCGGTCCAACCAAATAAAGATTTTAGAGTCGCCCAGTCAACAAAAACTGGGGCATGAGTTAATGTGTTGTTTGAGTCGATTCCAAAAGTTGTAAGTCCCACCCCCATTTCAAGTGTCATTCAAGCCTCTTGCCATCCCCTTTCTAACCTTATCCAAAATCCAGGTTACAACCAGAGAAAGTCCTTCAGATCAATTCTTGATAATGTTATGGCTAGGAATGCAATGGATATGATGATACATTGTTGGGTACTACTCGTCTTCCTTAGCATAAGAAATCAGGAAAGAAATATAAAATAAGAGTCTTATTGGTGAAAACCCCCGTGGGCATCATAAGGCGATGGTGAGTGGAGAGAAATAAAAATGAGAGAGTATTATTAGTGAAAACCCTCACGGGCACCGTAAGGCGATGGCGAGTTCAAGAGAAAAGTGAAAAGTGAAAAGAAAGAGATTTGTTGGCGAAAGTCTTTTAAGATGTCGTCAATTGAATGTGATGCATGAGTCCAATGGATCTGGGGAAGTGGCTCAGCGGCGAAGGCACGAACTCAACAACAAATGGGAAGTTTGGATAGGAAGATCAGGCAGCTTAATCCAAAATGCATGTCATACTCATTGGAGTTAGTTGCTGTATTCAGATAAGTTTTCTTTTTGAATATGGGACATTGCCCTTTTATTTCATTTACATATTCAAGCTTTTTATCTTTTTATGTCATTTATCAAAATAAAAGTCACCATTATTTCTTTACATTTTAAGTCAAGTCTGTGTCAAAACAAGCGAGAGAGGATTTCAAAATTTACTACCAGTCTTTCTAATTATATGAGGAAACGCCAAGGACCAGCACATGAAAGAAATATGATCATAATTCAACACGAAGCAAAGGGAGTCTATCAACCCACAGGTTGTTGGATTCGTGGAAGCATTCAGATTTGGGAAAAGGGCACCTCAGAGGCATGGTAAAATGGAAACCCATTGTTTGGGTGAGAACTCATTTCCCTCAATCTAGATCCGGGTCAATGATGTGGCAAGACAGGGCAAGTGTCAACAACTTGGAACAAAGATGAAAGGAACAAGCGATGGGGCAGATACCTGAGAAGCCAAGAGCTGCAAGCCACCACTAAGTTTTTAACTGACAAACTTTCTTTGTTGAAATAGGGGCAAATTCGCTTCACTTAATTCAGCTACCATTGGAAATGCAAATCCGTGGGAATTTACTTTCTGTTCAGGACCCTCCTAAAGAATGGGAATTTACTTTTAGTTCAGGACCCTCCTGAAAAATGAGTTCTTACTTTCTGTTCAGGAACCTCCTGAAGAATGGGAATTTACTTTCTGTTCAGGACCCTCCTGAATAATGGGACTTTACTTTCTGTTCAGGACCCTCCTGAAAAATGGGATTTATTTTCTGTTCAGGACCCTCCTAAAAAACGAGAATTTACTTTCTGTTCAGGACCCTCCTGAAAAATAGAATTTTACTTTATGTTCAAGACCCGCCTGAAAAACGGGACTTTACTTTCTGTTCAGGACCCTCCTGAAAAATGGGATTTACTTTCTGTTCAGGACCCTCCTGAAAAACGGGAATTTACTTTCTGTTCAGGACCCTCCTGAAAAAGAGGATTTTACTTTATGTTCAGGACCCTCCTGAAAAATGGGATTTTACTTTCTGTTCAGGACCCTCCTGAAGAATGGGAATTTACTTTCAGTTTAGGACCCTCCTGAAAAATGGGACTTTACCTTCTGTTCAGGACCCTCCTAAAATAGGATTTTACTTTATGTTCAGGACCCTCCTGAAAAATAGGACTTTACCTTCTGTTCAAGGCCCTCCTGAAAAATGGAATTTGACTTTATGTTCAGGACCCTCCTAAAATAGGATTTTACTTTTTGCTCAGGACCCTCCTGAAAAATGATATTTTACTTTTTGTTCAGGACCCTCCTGAAAAATGGGACTTTACTTTATGTTCAGGACCCTCCTGAAAAATGGGATTTTATTATCTGTTCAGGATCCTCTTGGAAAATGGGATTTTACTTTATGTTCAGGACCCTCCTGAAAAATGGGACTTTACTTTCTGTTCAGGACCCTCCTGAAAAATGGGACTTTACTTTCTGTTCAGGACCCTCCTGAAAAATGGAATTTTACTTTATGTCCAGGACCCTCCTAAAAAATGGGATTTTACTTTCTGTTCAGGACCCTCCTAAAAAATGGGATTTTACTTTATGTCCAGGAGGGACCCTCCTGAAAAATGGAATTTTACTTTCTGTTCAGTACCCTCCTGAAAATGAGATTTTACTTTATGTTTAGGACCCTCCTGAAAAATGGGATTTTACTTTCAGTTCAGGACCCTCCTGAAGAATGGGAATTTACTTTCAGTTCAGGACCCTCCTAAAAAATGGGAATTTACTTTTAGTTCAGGACCCTCCTGAAAAATGAGATTTTACATTCTTTTCAGGACTCTCCTGAAAAATGGGATTTTACTTTATGTTTAGGACCCTCCTGAAAAATGGAATTTAATTTTCTGTTCAATACCCTCCTGAAGAATGGGAATTTATTTTCAGATCAGGACCCTCCTCAAAAATGGGACTTTACTTTCTATTCAGGACCCTCCTGGAAAATGGGACAACGCTTTCAAAAATGAAATACTGCTTTACTATAATTTTTGTTTGGGATAATTTTCGTTCTAGTCTTAATTTTTGGTTTCAGGAGCCCGCCTGAAGAACAGGGTGATGAAATAGCAAGTCAGGAGCCCTCCTGGAGAACAGAGTGAAGAAATAAAAAGTCAAGCAACAAAGTGAAGCAATTGAAATCCAAGCAACAAGTTGAAAGGAATTGCAAGTCAGGAGCCCGCCTGAAGAATAGGGTGATAAAAGTCGAGTCAAGAGCCAACATAAGCTGTATAGATAGGATTTTGTAATTTCATTTATGTTTTAACTTGTAATTTTCATTTTGATGTAATGACAGAGCCGCGGACCGGAACCTCGATGGAACCTCACTCGACTCTCCAACTCGGCATAGTCCATCTCTTTCCAATCCTTTGAGATACCCGTCACTTGATTCCTTCATAACATGGGTAGGTAGGATGTCCTAAATCAATACTTAGTTTTCCTCCTTCTTTTTGTTTTATTTTTAATAAGGGTCGGGACAAAATTTTGTCTCATTGTCTACTTCTTTATCTAAAAACACTGCGCGTTTACATTCAAAGGGGGCATGATATAGACACGTAATTTTCTCCCTTCGAAAGATATTTTTTGCCTATTTTACCTTATTCTACCGTGTATCCTCATCCGTATGATAATTCCTCTGCAAAAAGATAAAAATAACAATCCCTAACTAATTTTATCTTATCCTAACAACATACCCAATCAAAATAAACCACATCACACCCACCTCACTACCTCGCTACCCTACCCCCTGCTTGACCACATCACGTTTCTTTTTTATTTTTCTTGGATTATATATATACACAAAGGAAATACAGTAAAGGGGGGAAGATCAACAGCATATACACAAAAACACAGCCCTCTCCACAAAGGGGACTCCACTGAGTTTCCTCCACACTCCATTCATAAAAAACCACGCACACATACACAACTCCAGCTCAGAGGAATTCACTCATACTCACTCGCACAAATTTGGGATATGCACGCAGTCACTAGGATTTCAACCCTGAAAACACACACAGTGAGGAGAGGAGAGAAATAAAGAGAGGTACAGATCTGAGATCGGAAAGTGGACGGAGAGAAGAATTAGAAAGAGAGGGATCTGAAATCGAGGGATATTGAGACAGAGGTGGCGAGAAGAGAGTGAGAGATCAGAGAGAGGAAATAGTTTGAGTGAGAGAGAAAGGGAGAGAGAGACATTTTCGGCGAGATATCACCGAAAAACTCTACAGCCATCTACTTTTCTCCCATTTTTCGTCAATACCGAGCTCACCGGAGCTCCGGTGTAGTGAAAACACGACGTCCAGCCCTTTATTCCATCCAAATCCGCGTCAAACCATTTTTTCCGACCTCAATTCTGGTTTAATTCTCACCGGAAACACCAATTCTGGCTGTCAGTTCATTTGAATATGATTGTGTGGTGATTGTATCCGGTTCAATTCTCTCCAAAAAAGGTCAAAGTTAGGCGTTTGGTTATCCCTTCCGATTATTCGATTTCAATTTCGGGTTTCTATTTCTCTATACCGAGTGTGGATTTTGGTCTCTGTCGAGATTCTCTATTCGGGCCTTCTGATCTGGTTTTCTTAGACAGTGTTATCAACGTAATATTCGAAGGTCCAATTCTATATCTCTTATCTCTTTTTTTTGTGAATATTTTTGAATGGTGTGATTTTTGGTTGAATTTGGTTGAAGTGATTTTACTCGTCGTTATCTGATTGTTAATCCTGGTGTGAAGTATGTTCATCACATAGTTGATTTGAGGTTAAGTTGGATTTTGGGGGAAAAAGATCAAAAATTGTCAAAAGCGAACGTTGATTTATGTTGGTTCAGTGATGATTGCCTTATTCGGAATGAACATCGACTTTGTTAAGTTCGATAGTATCATGTTTTAGGCCGTGGATCATTAGGCAAGCAATAAGTTGGGTAGACAAGGTTTGGGATTTGTGATTGTTGAATGATGAAATGTTTGTGGAATGGTTTTGTTTATACATTGACATCTATTGTATTTATTTGGCCGGGGAATGCCCCAAAGTATTTGTGTTGATTTATCCGGGGAATGCCCTGAAGTACTTTGTACTCGAAGGACGTCCGTGATGAAGGCCCAAGGCATCGGGTAAAACGTCGGAGCATAGTTTAGGATTAGTTTAGAATAGGATTTATATTTTTTCGCATTTTTCTATTTTTGGATTGTAATAATTGGACTGAACACTATAATTTTGGATTTGTTTGTTTGTTTGATTGATTGATTGGTTTGTATGTTTTTGTGTGGTTTATACACTCTTAGTGTCGAATTAGCCGATATGTTCCATCAAGAGACCGTGGTCAAACCACGGGATCAAGGGGTGCCTAACACCTTCCCCTAGGTCAACAGAATTCCTTAGCCGGAATCTCTGTTCGCAAATCAGTTTCAAAGAGTCAAATGGTTTTGAAAAGGATTTTTAAAGGTGACTTGGCACACCGAGTTTATGTCAAGTGGCGACTCTAAGATTTTAAATGTAAAAATAATCCTTTTTCAGAACAAATCTTCATTTTGTCACTTTAATAATGAAAACCCTTTCGAACCTAAAATCTAATCTTTTGGAGTACGGAAAGGGGTGTGACATTAGTGAAAATACTTTTCTTGTTATTTATCATGCCCTTCAACATTAGAGGCAAAATCGAAGTGCATATTCTCAATAATCTTCCTCCAAATACACCAATGCTACAACTTCATTGTGCATCTAGTGATAACGATTGGGGCCATCGATATCCTGAGTTAGAATCGGACTTTAGTTGGTCATTTAATGAGAATGTGATCGGAACCACTTTATATTTTTGTCACTTTTGGTGGGGTTTCAAAGAAAATGCATTCGAAGTTTTTAATGATGTTGTTTAGTGTATCCATGGAGGGGGTAAATTTGTTCCATATTTAACAAGAAAATGTGTGTATAGTGTGATGGAAGATGGTATCTATTTTGGTTATGAAAATTCTGTGGGAACACTAATTCTTAACAAATATGCTGATTGGATATCATCAAGAGGAGTATAATATTATTAGCTTTTGCATTTGGAAAATAAAATTAGAAGAATTATGTACTGGGAATTATTTATGATTTGGGTTTAGTAGATATTGGGTTTTTATATATAAATAATCGATTATCTTATTTATCGTTCTTGTATTTTATTCTATGTATATGGATGTGTTCAATAAGACTATGCAGACATGATTGTCAAGTTAATCAAATATGTGTAAGTAAACATGTTATAGCATGTTGAATTTGGGCTAATGTTATACCTAGTTATTCGAAAATTGTACAACTAGCAGCCTCTTGCAGCCCAATTAAGCCGATCACAATAATTTTTTTTTCCTAATTAATCCTTACTTTTACGAATTTTAGCAAGTATTGCAATGTGTAACATATTAATTCCATAGAAGGGTGAAAGTAATGGCGGACAAAATCGGGAGGCGAATTTCCCAAAAAGTATATGATTAACTTACTAGAATGGGCATTCCGAAAGTTCGGATTGGATATGAAAGTTTTGATCTGAATTGTTCATTTCATATTGAAAAAATCACAATCTAAATAAGCTCGAATTGAATTGGACTTTTAAGTTTGATTTCAAATCAATCAATTTGGATATTTTGAATTTTCGTTTTTTAATCGGTAGGTTGGAAAAAAATCGGTAAGCTGGAGATGTTTTTTCCTTTTACAAAAATAAACATCCAAATCAAGTATTCATATTAAACTGCCTTAATAGTTCTTGGTATTAAAGAGTAAAAAATTAAATTGCTTTAAATGATTTGCTTAATCTGGTTAATATATTTTTTTAATTGTCCTATGGAGAACATTTAATGACCTATCTATTTTTCAGTAAAAAAAAAAATTCTATAAGAATATCCCAGTTTTATTTGCAATTAATTTTTCACTTTGAAAGTGAAAACAATCCTAATTACGTATATAAAGATTAATACTCTATTTTTAAAAAAAATAATCTATTTTGATTTGTCATAGAGTTTAACAAAAATAAAGAAGACATTTGAATTTTTTGATCTTAAATAAAAGATATGTCAAATGTACCAAAATATCCTTTAATCTTGTGGTTTAAAACATGCAACGAGAAAAGTTAAAATTTAAAAATTATTAAAAAAAAGAAGTAATTTTTTAAAAAACGGAGGGAGTATAAAAATAAATAATTTTCTTAAGATGCTTTGCTTCCTAAGTGGGAAAAACATAAAACGATACAAATATTACCTTTATTTTATGTCATCAAAATATAGATATTGTTCTTATCCTAACTAAAAGGCACGAAATAGAATATTTCTCATGTATATATATAAACACACACACACACACACACCATCAAAGTACTTAAAAAAAGTATTTCATAATTAACCATAGTATATTCTAACTATTTTCTCAAGATGATACACTTGTCAGTGAAAATCCTCTTCTTGTTATTTATCATGCCTTATAACATTCATGGTTGTGGCTACGAGGTGCACATTCACAATAATCTTCCTCAAAATTCTCCTCAACTAGAACTTCACTGTGCATCTGGAGACGAGGAACTTGGCTATAATTATCCTGCAGTAGGAACGGATTTTAATTGGTCCTTTTGTGCAGAACCTACTACGTTATACTTTTGTCACTTTTGGTGGAATGGAAAAGATTTAAGATTTGATGTGTTTAACAATAATCAATATTGTGTTGATGATGGAGGTTATTATTTTCCAGACAATGTTATTTACTCATGTCAATGGCAAGTGCAGGCTGATGGTTTTTATTTAGGTTATTATGATCTAAGTTCTGGTCAACTTGTACTTCAAAAATACCTTGATTGGTAAGTGTAACAACTATTTTGTTTGCAAATGTGTATTGGAAGGGGAAATAAATAAAATGCATATATATACATATTGCTCTTTGTGTGTGTATTTCTGATATAATTTATGAAAATCTGCATCTTTTAAACAAGAAGGAAGATTAGGTACCTGTTTGACCAAAGATAGATATTGTAAGCATTTTTTGGTAAGTTTTATCTTCCACGTACCTGAACCCTTTTAAGAGAAATGTTACCTCCGAATGATGTTCCCCTCGAGATGGCCTTAGACAGAAGTCCCATCAATGGGCTAGACCTACCGTTCATCATGGAACGCTTATTCGCAAGAGGCATCCATGCTCCTCGAGTCTCTTTACCCAATACAATTATAAAATCCGCAATTTGTGCCGTTTCCCCTCTTTGACTTGAAAAATAGTTTTTCCTGTCCTGCTAAAGCAACTCGATATATATAATAGGTTGTCCGAATATTGCCTGAGATGTTTCGCCTATAATTTTTTCTGGAGCTGAGTCCAACCCTGAACCGCGGGCTAACACCCATCGAAAGTCGCAAAAAATTTGCAATTTCTACCGATCTGCCTTTTTGATTTGGAAAATGGATCCCTCGACCCTGCCAAAGAAACCCGATCCATTTAATAGGTCATCTGAAGACCGTCCAAGAAGTTATGCCCAGAATTTTTCGGAGCCCGAGCCCACCCCCGAACCATGGGCTAACACCCACCGAAAGTCGGAAGAAATTCGCAGTTCCTGCTGTTTTGTTCGGTTGACTTGAAAAATGACTTCTCTGGCCTTGCCAAAGCAGCAAGATCCATTTAATAGGTCGTATGGGGATCGCTAAAAAGTTTTGCCAAAATATTTTTCGAAGCCCGAGCCCACCCCCGAACGGTGGGCTAATACCCATTAAAAGTCCCAATAAACTGGTAATTCCTGTTGTTTCATTCATTTGACTTGAAAAATGTCTCCCCCACCCCCACCCAATCTGTCCGATCCATTTAATAGGCCATCAGGAACAAAAGTTTTGCTCAGAATTTTTTTCGAAGCCCACACCCACCGCCATCTCATGAGCTAACACCACCGAAAGTAGCAAAAAATTCACAATTTCTGTCGCTTCACCCGTTTGACTTAGAAAGTGGCTCCATTAGTCCCGCCAAAACAATCGATCCATTTAATAGGTCGTCAGGAGACCGCCCAAGAAGTTTCACCCTATTTTTTTTCAGAACCCGCACATACCCTCCGATCCGTGGGCTAACACCCCCTGAAAGTCACAAAAAAAAATCATAGTTTTTATTGTTTCACCTGTTTGACTTGGAAAATGGCTCCCCCAGCCCCGCCAAAACAACCTGAACCATTTATCAGGCCGTCGGGAGACCGACCACTCAAGCGTTTTGCCCAAAAAAAATTTCGGATCCCGCAGCCATCCACCGATCCGTTGGCTAACACCCACCGAACATCACAAAAAATTGTAATTCTTGTCCTTTTGCCCGATTGACTTGGAAATGGTTCCCTCAGCCCTGCCAAAGCAACCTGATCTATTTATATATTAATAGGCTCATCAGGAAACCGCCCATGATATTTTGCCCACATTTTTTTCTGGAGCCCATACCCACCCCCGATCCATGGTAACACTCAGTGAAATTCGCAAAAGACCTACATTTTCTATCGTTTCGTCCGTTTGACTTGTAAAATGACATTGGCATCACAACATGCCTTCGGAGTTAATTGGTACCAAGGTCAAATTGATGATCCAAGTCATCCCTATGATAATTGCAGTAGTCTTGCATCACCTTTTGCTTTCAAATATGCCTACATCGCTCTACTGATATCGGCAAGCTGCCCCACATATTTATGTATGTTTGCCCACTTCTTGCACACAACATATGACATTGGTGGAATATACGTATTATTGGGATTGATAATGCAAGTTCTTGCTTATATGATGGATGTTGTATTTTTAGTATGGGTGTCAAACGGGCCGGGTCGGGCCAACCCAAAATCGGTCCTTCCATTTAACCGGGTTGAGGGTCGATTTTGACGTTGGCCGGGCAGGGCCAAACACTAAAAAAATTAAAACTCATTCTAACCCGGCCCACTTAATCCAACCCGGTCAAACCCGGTTAAAAACTAGTCAAATCCGTTTAAAAAATAAATAAAAAATCCAATATACACTATATACACTCCAATATACAATATATATTTTTAAAAAAATATATAAACAATTACACATATATACGTATCATTCAATATATAATTATATATGACTATACGTACTACTTTAAATAAAACATATACTATAATAGTATAATATATATATACACTACAATATATATATATATATATATATATATATATATACACTAATTTATAAAACATATACACATGTATACGTTAAATATATACTACTTTAGAAGATATATACACATATATATGCACCATTCAATATATATGTACTACTTTAAATAAAATATATACTACAATATATATATATATATATACACAACAATATGTATATATATAGTTACATACTAATTTATAAAACATATACACTTGTATACGTTAAAGATATATGTCTATAGAAGATATATACACACATATATGCACCATTCAATATATATGTACTACTTTAAATAAAGTATATACTACAATATATATATATATATATATATATATATATATATATATATACTTACATACTAATTTATAAAACATATACACTTGTATACGTTAAATGTATACTACTTTAGAAGATATATATACGCACCATTCAATATATATGTACTGTTTGAAATAAAATATATACTACAATATACAACAATATATATATATATATATATATATATATATATATATATATATATAGTTACATACTAATTTATAGAACATATACACATATATACGTTAAAGATATACGTCTATAGAAGATATATACACATATATACGCACCATTCAATAATATGTACTACTTTAAATAAAGTATATACTACAATATATATATATATATATATATATATACTTATATACAAATTTATAAAACATATACACTTGTATACATTAAAGATATAAGTCTATAGAAGATATAAACACATATATACGCACCATTCAATATATATGTACTACTTTAAATAAAGTATATACAACAATATATATATATATATATGTGTGTGTGTGTGTGTGTGTGTGTGTGTGTGTGTGATAGTTAATTAATAATATATTAAAAGTAAGTTTTTAATTTAAACTAGAAATTCATTTTAAATCATTTTAAATCAATATATAGGTACTACTTTAAATAAAATATATACTACAATGCATATGTATATACTATGTATGTATATATATATATAGTTATATACTAATTTATAAAACATATACACTTGTATACGTTAAATATATACGTCTATAGAAGATATATACACATATATACGCACCATTCAATATGTATGTACTACTTTTAATAAAATATATACTACAATATACATATATATGTATTACAATATATAGATGGTTATATTATACTAATTTATAAAACATATACACTTGTATACGTTAAATATATACATCTATATAAGATATATACACATATATACTCACCAATCAATGTATATGTCATACGTTAAAATAAAATATATACTGCAATATACATGGATTACAATACATAGATAGTTATATTATACTAATTTATTAAACATATACACTTGTATACGTTAAATATATACATCTATATAAGATATATACACATATATACGCACCATTCAATATATATGTCATACGTTAAATAAAATATATATACTACAATATACATATATATATACTACAATATGTATATATATATAGTTATATACTAATTTGTAAAACATATACACTTGGATACATTAAATATATACATCTGTAGAAGATATATACACATATATACACACCATTCAAAATATATATACTACTTCAAATAAAATATATACTACAATATACATATATATATACTACAATATGTATATATATATATAGTTATATACTAATTTGTAAAACATATACACTTGTATACGTTAAATATATATGTCTAGAGAAGATATATACACATATATACACAACATTCAATATATATGTACTACTTTAAATAAAATATATACTACAATATACATATATATATACTACAATATGTATATATATATAGTTATATACTAATTTGTAAAACATATACACTTGTATACATTAAATATATACATCTGTAGAAGATATATACACATATATACACACCATTCAATATATATGTACTATTTTAAATAAAATATATACTACAATATACATATATATATATATACTACAATATGTATATATATATATATAGTTATATACTAATTTGTAGAACATATACACTTGTATATATTAAATATATACGTCTATAGAAGATATATACACATATATACACTTCTATAGAAGATATCTAATTTATAAAACATATACACATGTATACGTTAAATATACACTTCTATAGAAGATATATACGCGTGTATACGCACCGTTCAATGTATATATACTACTACTTATAAAATATACTACATTATATGTACATTACAATATGTATAGATATACTTATATACTAATTTATAAAACATATACACATGTATACGTTAAATATACACTTCTATAGAAGATATATGCACAAATATACAAAACATATGCTACTTAATATAATAAATTAATAATATTTGGTAGTAAATTAATAATATATTAGAAGTAAGTTTTTAATTTAAAGTAGAAAACTAGAAATTCAATTTAAAATTTTAAATCGTTAAATGAAAAAATATAAAAAGCAAGGACTAAGGAGTGAATGAATTTGGGGAATTTTATTGATTGCAAAATGATCCAAAATTTATAATTTACCCGAATGAAAAATCTATAAATTATGCATCATTTTTTCCAACTCATTCATGTTAATATTAATGGGAACTTGTATAGGATTGTCGAAGTCAACGGGGGCAAAACCATGCATTGGACTTGATTCTGTTGAGTTCTCCCGTGAAGTCATAATTTCTTCCAGTTTCAGCTCGTCGCTCGGCTCCGGTTTCATTCCTTGGTTTCTTCTTTCCGCTCTAATCCAATCTCTGAGGCAAACTAGAACATTCATTGCATTGCTTCCCAATGAGTGTCGGTTGTCTCCAAGCTGTTGTCGTCCCTGACTAAAGGCGCTCTCTGATGCAACGGTTGACATTGGAACATTCAAGATATCTCTAGCTAATCTTGAAAGCACAGGATATTGTGTTTCATTACTCCTCCACCAATCCAACGTGTTGATCCGTCGTTTGCGATCCTCTGGTGTCGTCCGAAGATAATATTTCAGCTCTTCCCGATACGTTGATGTGTAAGTTCTCTCATCAACACTGTTCCAACAATTTAAATCACAAAACGAATCAGAAAAAACACTATGTGCCGGCCTTTTAGAAGATGATGGCTCCTCGGGAGGATGAGGAGCGACAGTTGGAGTGATATTTGTAGGTACGGCTAAATCAAATAAATCAGCATAGTGATTATATAATTTTTCTATGTAATCCTTTGCATCAGCCGTAGCCGTCCACAAATCAGGTTGTACTTGTTCAGAATCATGCTTAGTATTTATTTCTAAGTTAGTATAAATAAGAGTACTAAAGTGACACATATTATTATATTTCATGCACGGATTTAGCATAGCACCAACCAAGTAAATAGGGGGAATCGGAAAAAAATATTTTTTAAATTTCGTAAACATGGCGCCAACAACTTCTTTATAACCTTCTTTATTTTTATATTCTTTGAGCAAACCAGAAATATCGGCTATATATGCCAAAATATTACAAACAGTAGGATAATAAGCACAAAAAAATTCAACCATAGCTACATAAAAATTTTCTAAAAACTTAACAAGATCATTAATTACAACCCAATCAGAATTATGTAGCATAAAATCAGCAGAATCAGCAAATGAACCGCAATGTTGGTTAAAAGCTAGTGTAATAGGAATTCTATATTTATAACAAGTTTTTAAAAATTCATACGTAGAATTCCATCTAGTATCAATTTCCTCAAGCATCAAAATCGATGTAAGTCCATTTTCTTGACATTTAACTTTAAATTCTCTAATTCTCGATCTACGATTATTTCCTTGAATAAAACCAACAGCAAGACAAATTTTTTCAATATAAAACTCAAAAAACTCAAGACCATCTTTTACAATTAAATTATATATATGACATGCACACTTAATATGACAAATTTCAGGCAAGGGCAGAGATAGCGTAGATTTTAATTTTTTTTATAGCAGTGTTGTTGTTAGAAGCATTATCAAAAGCAATACATAAATTTTATTTTCGATACCATAATATCCGATAATTTTAACAATAGAATCAACAATAAATTGTCCAGTATGTTTACGATCTTCATCATATAAAAAAGCAAGAATACGTTTTTGCATCACGAAATTACTATCCATCCAATGACAAGTAACGGTTAAATAATCATTTTTATTTACAGCACGACCAAGATCAGAAGTTAGGGACAATCTACATTGAATATTTTTTAACAATGTTGATAAATAAAAACAATATTGTGAATGAAGTCTAAAAATATCAGACCGACAAGTAGTTCTAGGAAAACCATTAAACATAGGATTATAAATTGCTTGTATATAACGAATAAAGGCATCAGAAGAAGGAAAATTAAAAGGCAAACAACTCACAGCTACCATTTTAGTTATTTCTTCCCGGTCCCTCAATTTATTATACTTCTTCGCTACGTGACCGGTTGCTGGGTCCATTCTAGTTTGCGTTGGCCCACCAACATCCCCACCACCTTTTGCAATATTTAACTCTCTTTTGTGATCTTCAGCTACATGTCTCATTAACGTACCCGTACCCCCTTGCTTGCCTCCACTTCTATGCTTATATATTTGTTGACAAATATTGCATTGCACCTCAATATCTGATATACGTTCAAAAAATTGTCATGCAATACTAGTTCTTTTACGAGGTCTTGGGGCATTGGGAGGACGGGGAGGGAGATTAACCGATTCAGATCTAACGTTAGCATCTCCTACTGCGGGTGTCTCAGCAATATTTTCATTATCTTCGTCTAAATTAACCGCATCTACTTCATTTTCTTCTTCTATACCGTAATTTTCCTGAGCTTCTACATAATCCATATCGTGAGCACCTACACCTATTTCTTCCTCAAAAGGTGTACCAAGCGGTACCGGAGCCGAAGACACACGGGTATATCTACTACTTGAACTACCTCTACCACTAGTAATTCACTTTTTACTACCACTACCGCTTCCGGGACAGAAAATTTTAACACCTTTAGTAGCGAGGTTTCTTAATTTATCCATAATATAAATTAAATTAAACTAAAAATATTCAAAATACACAAATATAATAAAATTAAATATTAAACAATTAATACAATAAATAAAAATTAAACGTAAGAGATGGAACGACAATACCAAATTTTGGAAGTATCCGAAGATTGCGACTTTAGAAACTTCCGCTCGTACTTTGTAAACGAAAAATTAAAATATTAAAGTGAACACTTTAAGAAATTAAATATATTGAATATTTGACAATTGAGAATTGAGATTTGAGAGAGTGAAAAATTGTGTGAAAAATGATTTGAAGTTGTAGGGTATTTATAGAATTTTTTTTGGGATTAAAAAATATTTTTTAAAGTTAATTTTTTTTTTTTAATAAATGGGCCCAAACTAGCCGTTTGGACCCAGAAACGGCTATATAGTCGTTGGGCCAACGGCTAGTTTGGCCCAAAATCCCTTTTTTTTTTTTATCTTTTTTTAAAAAAAAGTTATCCGGGCCGGGCCGGTTAATCGGCGGGCCTGGATCGGGCTTGGTCCGGGCCGGGTTAGCCGGGCCCATTTAAAAAAAATAACCGGTCCAGGACCCGAAACCCTAAAGCCCTAGGGCTTCCCGGGCCGGGTTAGTTACGATGGCCGGGTCGGGCCGGGCCGGGACGGCCCACTTGGCACCCATAATTTTTAGTTAGAACTTTGGTTTTGAGCATTTGCTTAGGTTTTAGTTTCAATATATCCATCACATATTGTGCTCCTGAAGTACCTGCTCATCGTAAGAAGGAGTCAGCGTTGCTGCCTTGTTGATTCCAAGGGACTACTTAATATTTTGTTAACTGTTATTTACTATCTATTTGTCTTGAGTCGGGGCCTATTGGAGATAACCTCTCTTCTTTCGAGGTGGTGGTATGAATTGCCTACATTTTATCCTCTTCAGACCTCACTAGGTGGGAATACACTGAATATATTGTTGTTGTCATATACATAATTTTATAACCTAATTTTCTCTTTCTTTATGTCATTAGATGAGTCCTTGATTCGCATACATTTGTTCTAGGCTCTAGATTCATCTTGTGCCTTCATCACTGTATAACCTTATCAACGGAGATCGTTCGATACAGAGGGCAACACCATTTCGATATAGCTATATGAATATTAATTTATCAAATTTTTGAGTCATGCTTTGTTATTCTAACTTTAGTTTATAGTTTTTCATGAAAATTTGTTATTGTTGATATTCTTAGTTAATAAGTACATATTTTTGATTATTATTATTATTATTATTATTATTATTATTATTATTATTCAATTTAAATATGCCGATTAGAAAATATGATTTTGATTCTGGAAAAAGAAAGAGAAAGAGAAAACTTAAAGAGAATGAATGGATTAGCTATATTATCAATTGAAAAGGAACTTTAATTAAAACAAATTGATTATAAAAAATAATTAATGGTGCATCAAAAATGCTAGAAAAGTGAATTTTAAACAATATATATATATATATATATATATATATATACTAGTTTAATCGCACGTGTCTCGTACGTGTAATGTTTGATTATTTAAAATTAATTTTTTTTTTATCTATTGCGGAGATTTTTAATAAAGTATAAAAGTTTAAATCGATTTTCAAAGATTCTTCACACTTTAATATAATAATGTAAACATAAACATATATTTTAGTGTAAGCACATATATATTTTACCATCAAAAGTTTCAAGTGGTTGATGGATCATCACTTTTACGCTTGTGATGCAGTACCTCTTTTCGTTACTGCTAGAGTCTAAAAGATACGCGTCAATTTAAACCATATTTATGGTACAGTTATTTTTTTTATTAATCCTTACTATCTAGATAAGATACATCACTATTTCAGTTATAGGTAAAAACATATTCAAGACGTTGTAAGCAACATCCTTACTATTTAGATAAGACATGTCATTATTACAGTTATAGGTAAAAACACATCCAAAATGTTATAAACAAAGATTTCAGAAAGAAAAAAAAAATCTCAATTAGCAATCTTCTATGAAGATTACACACTTAGTTATTATTGTAAACCTCACGAATAAATTAAAATTTTTATAAAATATTCCTCAAATCACAAGCAAATTTATTTCTTCAATCCTTAAAACTATCAAAATTTCAATTGATAAAAGAACTCTAAATCCAAACATATTTTTTCCCAACGATAGTTTTAAAGGAATGGTCCTAGGAATGATCCTAGACCTAATTAAAGAGACAATTAGCATAACAGATATTAATTAATCGATGGAAAGAATCCAAAGCCTAAGTAATTTTTAAAACTACACAAAATCATATACAATAGTCTTACCAATGTTTTCTCCTTTTTTGCCGTTACAATTTTAGGATTCCTTTTCTTATGTACATAAGGAATCTTTTTTTAAACCAAAATTAAGTTTCCATTTATTTTTCTTTTACCATATGTTTAAAATTTATTAATTTTGATGACTTTTAATAAAAAAATTTTTTATTATAAATATATGAAGTGATAGTAATTATTCGATGGAAAGAATCCAAAGCCTAATTGAATTTTAAAACTACACAAATCACATACAGTAGTCATGTAGGTGACTTTGTTACCAATTTTTTTTCCTTTTTTGCAATTACAATTTTAGGAGTACTTTTTTTATATACATAAGAAATTTATTTAATTAATTTTTAATTCTTAAATATTAGTAAAAAATAGTGAAAAGACGATTTTGTCTAAAACAAAGACTTTTAACAAAGGGCAAAAAATTCAAATCACTTTTTTAATTCTCTAATTTTGTTTTAGACCCCTAATCTTGTTGAGACGAACCCATAAATAAAAGGGGGTTGTTTATAATATTGGGGACTATGCCTAATATGTTGAAGCTTAGGACAAGTTTGATAAGTGGCAGGGTTGAAAAATATGTTACAGTGTAATCTTAAAACAATAAGTATTTTACACATATACCCTTAGACGACCATAAACTTTCAGTCATCAAATAGTAGAAAAACGAAGTTGTATGTTTCACTTCACTGTGTAGCAGACTACACGTAATTAAAATATACTATAAAGTTTTCAGTTTTTTTTTAGGAGGGGCTAAAATATTACTTATTCCATTTTATTTTATGTGGCATTAATAAACTTTACACGATATTTAAAAGAAAAAAAAACTTTTAAATTTATGGTCTAAAATAATTTTTAAATATTTGTGTGGTTGTAAATTATTTCAGGCAAAAAATTTTTTAAAGTTAAATTATTTTTAATTATAATAAGTTGGCTTTCATTTTGGGACGAGCTAAAAGAAAAAAAAATAGCACATAAACTGAGACGGAGGAATTAATATCATAGAAGAGGTGAAATATAATAATAGTGGACAAAACATGATACGAGTATTCCCATAATTATATTTATATGTATAACTTACATGTCTAGGGGTGCAAATTCCAGCCGATTGGATTGGATATAAAGTTTCAATTTGGCTTTTTCATTTTTTGGATTAGAAAAAATCCAATTGAAATCCAATTCAAATAAGCTCATTTATGCGTAGAAGCATCCATATCAGAATCCGTAGAATTTATTGGAAAATCCCCATCAATAGTATATATGAGACTTTTATGTTTAATTTGGATTAATCGATTTAGATATTTAAAGTTTTCGATACACTTTGAGTATGTAAGTTATGTTGAGTTGCTTCCTCTACTTACAAAAATAACATTCAAATCAAATATTCATATTAAATTATTTTAATAGTTCCTCGTATTATAATTAAAGAACATTTCATCTTTAGAAATTCATAAGATAAGCTTCAAATAGATTAAAAGGTCTCCAAGATATATAAGTATTATAAAGAATAAGGTGTTAAAACTGATTCCCATTAGAGTTAATCTGTTTGACCAAACTTTTGAGATCGACTTATTTCAAAAAATGTTTTTTTTTAAAAAGTACATAAATTTGTAAAGCACTTTTGAGAATTAATTAAATTAAGTTTCTTCTTATAATTTTTTGCTTCCAAATAGGGAAAAACATAAAAAGACAAATTATTCCATATTTTCCTTAGCATATCTATATCTACATATAATAAAACCACAAATAATTTTTGCTAAATGTTGTTCGGCCAATATATTCCTCAAATATTGAACACCTTTTATATCCTTAACCTTTTTATTAAATAGGGATAAAATTGTCAATATAGCGACACAATAGTGTTATTGTACTATAATTTCGCTAAGGAGTACTCAATATGTATGTATGTATGTATGTATGTATGTATATACATACATATATATATATATATATATATAGTGTTAAATTGCTTTTCAGTGCGATTTATAGTCTGTTCGTCAAACTTTTAAACTCAAGTTATTTCAAAAAATTACTTTTGATGAGAATTAATTTGTCTTTGGCAAATAAATTCATAAAACACTTTTGAGAACTAAATAAATTAATTTCCTTCTAATGATGTTTTGCTTTCCAAAATAGGGAAAAACATAAAAAGACACAAGTATTCCATATTTCACTTATTGTATGTCAACAAAAGATAGAGATTGTTCTCATCCAAATTTTTTAAAGAGTTATAAAGAGTAAGGTGTTAAATTGCTTTCCATTATAATTTATAATCTGTGTGGTCAAATTTTTGAAATTAATTTATTTCAAAAAATATTTTTGGTGAGGAGTAATTTGTGTTTGACTAATAAATTTATAAAGCACTTTTGAGAGCTAAATAAATTAATTCCTGTCTTATGATGTTTTGCCTCCAAAATAGGGAAAAACATAAAAAGAAACAAATATTTCCATACTTCCCTTACAATTATATATATATATATATATATATATATATATATATATATATATATATATATATATATATAAACACCAAAAAATAGAATAAGAACAATCTCTATCTTTATAAGAGTTATAAAGAGTAAGGTCTTTCGAAAATTCTTTTTTAAAAAATATGTAGATTTATAGTCTGTTTGTTTAAAATTTTGAATCACTTAGTTTCAAATATTATTTTTTTAAAAAAATATTTTTGGTGAGAAATAATTTGTATTTGGCTAGTAAATTTACAAAACACTTTTAAGAACTAAATTAATCTGTTTCCTTCTTATGATGTTTTGCTTCCTAAATAGGGAAAAACATAAAAAGACACAAATATTTCCACATTTCACTTGCCATATGTCACCAAAATATAGAGATTGTTCTTATGCTAATTTTTCTTTTTTGGTAATATAGTTATTTATGTATATAAAAGTTAAGCTACTATCCAAATTACAGGCAACAAAAAACAAAATAAAAATACTTCTCCTATATATATCCATCAAAAAACTTAAAAAGTATCTCACATTCTAATAATTTTCTCAAGATGGCACATATGTTAGTTAAGATCCTCTTCTTGTTATTCATCATGCCTTATAACATTAGGGTATCGAAGTGCACATTCACGATAATCTTCCACCAAATACTCCTAAGCTAGCTGTTCGTTGTCAATCTGGAGATGATGATCTTGGCGTTCAATCTCTTGGAACGGGAGATGATTATAAATTCTCCTTTGGCTTTAAACTTACAACGTTATTCTTTTTTCACTTTTCGTGGAATGGAAAAGATGTAAGCTTTGATGTGTTTAACGATATTGGATATTGTGTTCATGATGGAAAAAAATTTGTCCCACTGTTTACTAAAAGTTGCTATTGGGTAGTGCAAGTTGATGGTTTCTATTTAGGTCATTCTGATAATGGTAAAATTGTAGCTGATAAATATCGTGATTGGTAATCAACAATTCTTTAGTTAATAAAGGTGGATTAGAGGAAGAAAAATAAAAATTAATTTCCAATAATCTTTATATGCTTTGGTTGTATTTTATCTTATGTACGGATATTAATTTCCAATATAATGCAAACAATTGTGGTATTTTACCTATGTTTACATGTCACTGAAATCACCTAGGTTTCCGCTGTCACACTCCTTTTTCGCCCGAAGGAATCGAGTTGAAGAGTTTTTCCAATTAAAGTGACGGCATTGAATAGAGATTAATTTTTATTATTTTCAGAGTCGCCACTTGGAATTGAGTTATGGTGTTCCAAGTCACCTTTTTAAATCCCTAATCAAAAGGAAATGACTCTTATTTGGTCTGCAAAAACAGAAGACCGGGTAAGAAATTCTGTTGACCGAGGGGAAGGTGTGAGGCACCCCTCGAGTCCTGTGGTTCTAGCACGGTCACTTTTATTAACTTATCTTGACTTAAATTATTTTGACAGATTATGTTAGTAGGCCCTAAAATCACTCGTTTTATTATGCTAAAACTCGTCTATTATTTTATATTAAATAATCGATGAAAGTTTTTTTTTTTCTTAAAAAAATAAAATTTGTCAAGTTAATTTTAGAAAAAAACTATTGGCCAAAGTGTATTTTTTACATCCTTGAATTTTAAATGTCTCGAAAAGATGTGTACATCGCATTCTTAATTGAGACAAAATTTAGTTATTATATTCACCTAACGTTTGCAAATTTTCTTATCTAGAGGGATACCTAATACTATCATTAAACTTTAACAAAATTTATTTAAAGCGATTAATTAATTTAATAATGAAATTATCAAAATAATATACTTATTGAGATTTATGGATGATATTAATTAAAATTAAATAGGACTACATATCATGTAAATACATACCACTATACACAATTTGTAGACACGTAATTTCGTCCCTCCCCGATATCGTTTTACCCATTTTTACCTTATCCTACCCATGTAATTACATCCCACAAAAATACAAAAAAATAACTCTCAACAAAATCCCTAACAAACTTTTATTTTTTTTAACATCCTAACAACCCTTTCAATTAAAAGAAGACACATTACCCATACCCCTACCCCCAACACCCCATATCCACGTGACCCCCTTCCCCTCATATTTCTTGTCCACAAAGGCAAAAAGGGATAAACATTAGAAAGGGACCCCACTAGGAAGCTTCCAGGAAAGCCCACAAGGAACCATTTTGTTTTAAGGGGATGAAATACAATATATTCAGATCTCTTATAAATAAAAAAGGGGACACGATATAATTTTCAGAGACTCCACTCACAATTGACACGGATCTTCTCCAAAGAACGCATAGACATTTCCACACTCTCTTGAATTTTTTACTCAATTCACTGGTAAACAAAAAAAGAAAATAAGGACTCCATTTCTGTTTCTTGTTTTCTTCTTCAGGGATACGCACACAACAACACTCGAATTTTCCATAGGAGGACTAATTTCCTTCCATTAGCATAGACCCTCAAAGTCATCTTCTTCACATATATACCCAGACCACCGAAAATAAAAAAATAGACTTAAAACTGAAAAGGGGTGATCGGAATAGGGGACTGGTGCGAGGTTCGATCCTTCTCCAAGCTTTTTCTGGTGAAAACTTTCACCAGAATTGATTTTAGTTCGTCGTTCGGTTGACTAGTTCAAGAAGAATCCAAATTTCTTCATTTTTCTTTGATTTCTAAGGGAATCTGGCCGGAAACGTTGTGTTTTGGCCAGAAAACGTGGACCAGCAGCGAATTCTTCACTGAAATTGGTCCAGTTTCGACTCAATTTTACGATTAGCTTTTGTGTATGGGTCGGGTTTATTCTGTTACTTTCCGTTTGGTTCTTCGACCTTCGTATTGATTTTGGGGTTTAAATTCTGTTCGTCCTGATCAGTTCGTAGCTATCAGTCTTCGGGTTTCAAACTTCTCAATACCAAATTGGAATTCATCATTGTTGAGGTTCTGCTCGGGATATTCGGACGCGGTCTTCGTCTTTTCACTCGATTAATATTTGAGTTTGAAATCTACGAATCGAGGTCCAATTCTATTCCCCTCTTTTAGTTAATGTTTATTATATTTGGTGTGTTGGAGTGAATATTATGTTTGGTTGATGATTGTGGCGTGGTGATATGTTTCGATATTGTGTTTGAGCAATCGTGATTACTGTGGTTGATATTGATTGATTGATTCACGTGAATGAAGGAATTGAAATATTTGAATTCATGTGGGAATAAGTGGGGCGAGAATTAAAAACTTGATATAATTAGTGAATTTTGATTAGTTTGATTCATTAGTTGTTTGACTTGAAATAAACGTTAATTGAATTTGGTAGCATCAAGATACGCCGATTGGAATAGGCAAGACGTAAGTCAGGTAGGCAAATCTAGAGATTGTGGGTTGATTGAATGGTTTGATTTTATCACTTTTGAATCAATTGTATAATTTGGCTGGGGAATTCCCCGAAGTATCTATATATAGTTATTCACCGGGGAATTCCCCGAGGTATCATGTACCCGGAGGACGTTCGTGATGAAGGCCCGAGGTGTCGGGTAGAGCATTAGTCTAGAATTAAGTCAGAGTAGGATTTATTTTTACATATTTTTTTATTTTTGGACTGTATAATTGGATTGGACACTAAATTTTGGATTGTTTTATCTTGTTTGCTTGCTTGATTGTTTTGCATGTTTTGTGTGGTTTATATATTCATAATGTCAAATTAGCCTATACTCTCCGCCAAGATACCGTGGTCAAACCACGGGATCGAGGGGTGCCTAACACCTTCCCATCAGTCATCAAAATTCCTTAGCCGGAATCTCTGTTCGCAAACCAGTTTTAAAGAGTCAAACCATTTCGAAAAGAATTTTTCAAAGGTGACTTGGCTCACCGGATTATGCCAAGTGGCGACTCTGAATTTAATTATAAAAAATCCTTTTCGGAACAGAATTTATATTTTTTGTCACTTAATAATATAATTCTTTCGAACTTAAAAATTAATCTTTTGGAGTTCAAAAAAGGGTGTGACAGCTCTGGCGACTCTGCTGGGGATTTTACAGAATTCGAGCTTATTTTGGAGTCGTATTGGCTTTGTTTGGCATTACGAGTGTATAAGCATTATTTGTGATTTTTGTTTGTGTTATTGCTATCACTTTTGTGTGATTTCGTGCTCTTTGTTTACAATATTTATCTTATGTGTTACCGCTTTATATCTGGCATCACGAGTCTACCCCCAAGCCTTCTTTCTGCAATAAGTCCGTAGTACACGTGTTGTACACGACCTCTAGTTGAGTCACCCTTATTTTAGGGGGGAACCATCGGTGTTATGGAGTAGGTGGAAAGCAAAGCAGCCACTATCGATCATACGCTCCCCCGAACAGCCTAGTTAGTGAACCCCAACGTAGGTCAGCCTTTAGGTCATGCTTATGTGCATCATATTGAGACTTAGCGGGGCCCACTTGGTCCTTTGTGAGAGACTCACCTCTACAGCATCCCTATGTGCTAAATGTTGCATTTCTGAGGGTAACGTGGTCATTTGACAGACTGATTTGGGGAAAACTTGTGTTAGAAGTAAGGTGAAAAAAAAAGAGAAAAGAAAAAGTGAGTCGAAAAGAATGAATCAAAAGGAGTGTCGTAGTTTATTTTAGAGTTCTTTATGGCTTTTGTTCTTCACAATCCAAAAACTCAAAAAGATTTTTTTACGTTTTGCATTTATCTTCTCAAAGTACCGTAAGTTCAACAAAAAAGAAAAAAAGAAAAAAAATGGGTTTTGTTTTCCTTTTCTACTTGTTTGTCAAAAGAAAAAATACCAAAAAGATTTTTCTTCATAATTGGTGGTGTCAGTCTTAGTTGAAGTGTCTAGTTGAAAATCCAAAAAAGTTTTTATTCGTTTGTTTTTGGTTGTCTCTTAAGTTAGGGTCAATTTATTAGTTAATCGTTAATTGTCCAATCTGGATGAACTACGCATACCTGGTTCTCTTTCCTCGGGTTGGGATACGTAGGAAACCCTCGGTGGGTCCGGTAATCTTTGTGTTGGCCTTTGTCTTATTATTAGCCTAGGTCTCTCGCCCCGTAATCTAGAGTTGTTAGCCAAGTAGACTGATTTTTCTCAGTACTTCTGTTCGGCAAATTGGAGTCATGAAGTGGTCTGTCCCATCGACATATGTCTGCGTAAAAAATCCCAAGGGTTGGGAATCTTCTATTCCTATCGAATTTTTGAGGTAACGTCTTATGTGTTATTACAGGATGAATTTGTCCACCAAGTCTAGAGTCCTGATGGTTGTCAAGGTTCCCAAAAATTTAATCAAGTGGTGGGAAATGTTTAACTATGTTGATCAACAGAAACTGATTAAAATATTAGGTGATCTTACGGAACTTCTGCCCCTCCTCCATATTTAATAGAGGTTGTGTTGACCTTTTGGGATCCAAGTAGTTTGGTGTTCAGGTTTAGGGAATGTGAAATGACTCCTACTTTGGTAGAAATATTCGATTTGTTGCATTTTCCCTATATCGAGAAAGATATGATTCGAGCACAAAATCATACTGGCGTGAGGTTTTTGCAGTCTTTTGGTTTAAAAAGTAAGGGTATGCATTTGGGTTGTTTAAGTGATTCGTGGGTTTCCTTAGATTTTTTGTTCGCTAGATTCGGGCCATCGGAAGGTTTTGATTGCTTTTGGGATGAATTTCATATGACTAAGGAGAAGTGGGAGAGAAAGCGTCTTGAAGTCTTCACCCTCACTTTGTTAGGTACTTTAGTGTTTCCGCTAGAAGAAAGACGTATTAATACACGTTTGCAATCTGTGGTGATGGCTCTATTTCATAAGGATCAAAATGACAAGGGCACTAATCAAAAGGGCAAAATCATTAATCAAAAGGGCAAGATCATTAATCAAAAGGGCAGGTTCACTCTCATACCCATGATCTTAACAGAAATATATAAGGCTTTAACCGAAGTGAAGGGGGGATGAGATTTTTTTAGGGCAGTAACCTGATATTGCAGTTATGGATAATGTAGCATTTGCATGCGCCTTCTTTAGTTAGACCAGACGTGGTTGATCGATGTATTCCTAATCGAGTGAAAGCCATGGACCTCAGGTTGCGTTTGGATAAATTCTCGCTACCCGTGGGAGTCGACGCTTGGATTGAATTTCTTAAGTCAAGAACCGGGGATAACATTTTGTGGACTTGTCTGTGGCTTCGACCAAAGATAATCTTGTTTGGTTGTCAAATGCAGCTCCTTCTAGTTATGTTAGGGCTCAATTGCACTAGACCATACAGTCCTTCTAGGGTAATGCGCCAGTTGGGTAGGCCGCAAGACGTGCCACCAGTAGTGGATCTTCTAAAGGATGTTGAGTACTTCAAGGACCAAGCCTTAGGTGAAAGCAAATACGAGCAGTTCTGGAAGCATGCAACAAAGCTAGGTGTGGACACTCTCAAACAAAGTTTGGATAATCTGGGGTACACTCAGGGATATGGGGTCTGGCTTTAATCTATCTCTCGGGGTATCAGCCAACCCTTACCAGTGCGGCTTAGGGGAAAAATACAGGAAGAATGCATAGTTGACGATCATCAGGATGAAAGTGCGGGGTCCAAAGTGGAGACACTAAGAGTTCAGTTAGCAGATTTGTTCAAGAAGGTAGAAAGGTGTCAGAATAATCTTTCCAAGTGCACTCCTCATGAGGTAGAAATACGGGCCCGAAGCTTCTTCCCTAATATCAGGGTGTCTTTACAGGATATGCTACAAAGTTTGAATGGGAGAAAGAGAACTTCACAGGCAGGTCCATCTCAGTCAGGGTCATCACGCAGAACACCAGTCTGAAAGAACATTTCTTATCTTTATTCAATTTGAGTCTTTTATGTTTCTGTCATTGTAGGGAGGTGTCTGCTTTAAGTTGAAGTCAAGTTGTTTTTGATATTAGGGTCTTTATTAGTAATTTCACGTATGTCGTTTTAGGGGTCTACAATGTTGTTTTGTATTTGTTGTTTAGTTTTAAAGTGGTCCTAAATTCTTTGTATGTTTTTGTTGTTTCTTTCATCAAAATGTTATGATGTTACGTCTTTCTTTTGTTTGTTTGTTTTCGTTTTTCGCAAAAAAAAAAACTCTTTAATTATGTGATGTTTATGCATATGCAGTCCAAACTACGCAAGATCTGATTCATGTACAACATGATACGTATGCAAACTACTTTTGAGTTCGATCTAATCATTTTGTTTTGTTGTTTTTCATTGTTTTTCCTCTTTTAAAGAAAAAACAAAAGCCATAAAGAATGATAAAATGAAGGTAGATAGAGAGAGAAGAAAAGAAAGAAAGAAAGGATGATGAGACAATAAAGGGAAAAAACAGAGATTGATACGGAAAAAAAAAGGGAAAGGAGGGCGAAAAAAAAAGTGTAGATAAAAATAAGTGTAGATAAAAATCGGGATGATGTTAAAATGACCTGGCTACCCTGAAAAGTTGGTAGAAATGAACATGAATTTAGGACAATTTTACCAATGTGATTCTCATGCTTGTTGTGTGCCCTAATCCTAATGGATGTCGTCTTTGATGAGCATGTTCTTTCAGATAACAGTGGTAGGTTTGCAGTACTCTGGCTAGTCACCCATACTTCACTAGATCCAAAGCAAAGATCTCCATGGCTAGCAGGGAGATTGAAAATTCGCTCATTGACCCGGATCAGGATCACAGGGAAGAAAGTTCAGAACACAATGATGAGGTAGTAAGGCTTAGGCAACAATTGATAGATTTGCACCGGGCATGGGCCAGTGGAATGCCTCCTCCTTCATTTCCTGAAGGTCTTGGGAATATCTTTAATTGCCCACTGCTCTCTCAGGCGCAATTCTCTGCTCCTACTGAGTCACCCGAGCACGCGCCAGGATTCACTCCGCGACATTATTATCCTGACAGTTCTAGTCTGCCCTTGACAGCTCCCTAATCAAGACCCGCTGCTCAGCCGGTTCCATCGATCACATCGGTATTCGTAGATCCACCACCACCTGAAGCTCCCACATATGATGTGCGTCCGACAATAGGGATTCCTCGGTCTGCCAGTGAGCCAGTGTTGAAGGTTCCAGATAGTCAGTATTATGCCCCGGAGCCTACTTTGAGAATGAATGAACCGTATGGGTACACTCAGTCATCTGCATTTCCATTTGATATGGAGAAACTGTCGCAACAGAGGAACAGGAAGTCATAGCGCGGAAGTTGAAAAGTTTAGACAATGCCATGAGAAATTTGCAAGGAATCGAAGGTTATAAGAGTGTTTCCTATAATGATCTTTGCATGTTCCCAGACATCAACCTTCCCCTCGGTTTTAAAATGCCCAAGTTCGAGAAGTATGCAGGGTACGGTGATCCCGTGGCACACTTGAGACGTTATTGCAACCAATTGAGGGCGGCAGGAGGAAGGGAAGAGCTGCTCATGGCTTTATTTGGCGAGAGTCTTTCTGATCTGGCTTCAGAATGGTTTATCGATCAAGATATCGACAAGTGGGACAACTGGGATGACTTAGCTTCTGAGTTTGTGCAACATTTTCAGTATAACATCGACCTAATTCCGAATGAAAAATCCTTGGTCAACATGAAGAAGAAAAACACTGAAGGTTTTAGGGAATACGCGATAAAGTGGCGTGAACAGGCCGCCAGGGTAAAGCCTCCAATGAAAGTAATTAAGTTGGTAGAGGTTTTCATTCAGGCACAGGATGAGACCTATTTTCAATATTTACTTCCGACAATGGGAAAGTTTCTCATTGAATTCCTCAAAATGGGGGAGATGATAGAGGACAAAATCAAGACCGGCCGAATAGTGAGTTTTGCCGCATTGAAAGCCACCACACAAGTGATTCAAGATGGATCTGGCGCATTCGGAGGTAAAAAGAAGAAAGAGGACGTGGCGACTGTCGTAGCTGGAACCCATTCCTATCCCAAAAGACCACCTCGACCCTATCCCCAATCCCAAGCCCAAGTCTACGTCCAAGCTCCATATATTCCTCCCCACCATTATTACCCTCCAAAAAATCCTTTATATTCCATTCCACCACCCCCGTACCCAGTATATAGCGCGCAACCATATGCCCAAACCCCTTCTTACCCACAATGGCGCGTGCAAGCTCCACAAAATCTCCCATCCGCTCCACCGAATTACCAAAACCCCTCCAGACCCGGTTTTTAACCTAGGCCTGAGTATAAGAAACAGAAGGCGATCAAAAATCAATTCACACCTCTTGGGGAGTCATATGCTAGCTTGTTTGATAGGCTGAGAAAGTTGAAGGTCTTAAGCGCAATTCAAGGAAGACTTTCAAATCCACCGCCGAGGAATCTCGATTATTCTTTAAGGTGTGCGTACTGTTTTGACATGCCAGGCCATGATATCGAGAAATGCTGGCATTTAAAGAGAGTTGTCCAAGATTTAATTGACACAAATCATATGCTGGTCCAGGCCCCGGAGGGTCCAAACATTAACCAGAATCCTCTGCCAACCCATGCTGAAACCAATATGTTAGAATTGATATATGACGGGAAAGAGTCTTCAAGGTGTTATAAGCCTATTTTCAAGATACGGACCATTGAGGAAAAACCAGTAAATGTATCAGAGTCTTTGAAAGCAATGTCATTGAGTCAGGAAGGAATGAGAGAAAATAAAGCCCAAGAAAGCACAAAGAAACCCCTGATCATGTTGCAAGGTGCCAGAAGGTACGTTGATTTAAGTCAGGATAAACCTAAGTTGACAGTGGTAAGAGCTCTGCGTCAGCCCATCTTGACGGTAAAGGAGCATTGGCAGCGCCTATTGTCCTCAAACCGGTGACCTAACCTCCAATAGTTGATACGAAAAGGGTTCCCTAGAATTATGGGCGAACTGTGATGACCTATCACGGGAAGGAAGTAGTGGAAGATATATATGAGGTAGGGGGTTTGACTCGGTCAGGAAGATGCTTCGTGCCTGAAAGTTTAAGAAAGTCCAAGCCAATGGTGAGTGGACCGTCATCTATCAAAAAACCTATCACCAAAGAAGAAGCCAAAGAACTTTTGAAAAAGATGAAATTGCCAGAGTATTCAATAATAGACCAGTTGAAGGAAACCCCTGCTCAAATTTCCCTCTTATCTTTGTTGTTTCACTCCAAGGAACATCGTGATATTTTACTGAAGGTATAAAATGAAGCATATGTTCCTAGGGAGATTACAGTAAATCATCTTGAGAAAATAGTTGGAAAAATATTTGAGGTTAATCGGATCAGCTTTTCTGACGATGAATTTCCTATTAAAGGTACAGGGCATAACCGGGGCCTTTACATTATAGTGAAGTGTGAAGATTTCTACGTCACTCATGTTATGATTGACGGAGGTTCAAGTGCAAATATCTGCCCTATTTCTACTCTGTAAAAGTTGAATATTGGTGCTGAGAGGATCAGGCCCAACAATGTATGTGTCAGGGCTTTCGATGGTGCAAAATCAAACTCCATTGGCAAAATAGAACTAATGTTGATCATAGGGCCTGTTAAGTTCGCCATAGAGTTTCAAGTATTGAATATAGACTCCTCTTACAATCTGTTGTTGGGAAGGCCGTAGATCCACAAGGCCAAGACGGTTGCATCTACACTGCACCAAATGATTAAGTTTGAGCATGACAGGCAAGAACTGGTTATTCACGGTGAAGGAGATTTTTCCTCCTGCGAAGATTCTCCCTTGTCTCTTATTGAAGCAAATAATGTACAGGATACATTCGTCTATTAAATTTTTGATACAGTTCCAGTGAATCGTATCCTTGAATGGAAGATTATACCGGGACCACAATTGTCTTCCATTTCTATCATGATGGTGAGTGAACTTTTGAAATACGAATTTGAGCCAGGAAGGGGTTTGGGAGCGTCTCTACACGGTATAGTTTGTCCCATATGTCCGAGTGAGAACGTGGGCACGTTTGGTCTACAATTTGAGCCTACGTCTGAAGATCTAAAGAAAGCCAAGGGAAGGAAAAGGGAAACATGGGCACTCCCTCGCCCAATGCCACTACTCAGTGAATCATTTGTTAAGAGCGGTGTTATGAAGCATGTGGAATTTGAAGTTGAATTGGTTGATGACTGTCAGAACCTTTTTATTGAAGTTGATATGGTCGAAGCAGGAGAAGGTACCAGTATGGAAGACGTGCAATTCATAGTTCCAGCTGTCCGGCTCAACAATTAGGAAGTCACTCCTCGCCCCGTCAGGAGGGAGTTTTGGTAGTTTGTTTTGTTTTTCTTTCTGTTTATCCGAGTTATTTCAGGGTTGTAATTTGGATTTTAGTTTGTTTATGTTATGTTGGCATCTATGTTTAAACCCTCTTATCTTTTTATTTAATGAAATGCAATGTCCCTTTTTGTTTTGTGTCTAATATATTTTATTTTTCTTTTTTTATATACAGTTCTCTTTATGCTGATTCTAATGACATGACATGCATTTGGAATTTTCAGCCTGATCTTAAATCCAAACTAATCAAGATGTAATGAATAAGGATGAGGAATATGATGAAGAAGAAGACCTAGAAGAAATAAGCAAAGAGTTGGAACAGTTTGAAGACAAACCGAATCCTAATTTGAATGAGACTGAGCCAATAAATCTAGGGAATCAAGAAGATGTTAGGAAAACTAAAATCAGTTTACATGCTTTTCCACAGCTAAAAGATGGAATGATTCAAGCATTAATTGATTATAAGGATGTTTTTGCATGGTCTTATGATGATATGCTTGGTTTAAGCATTGAATTAGTGGCTCACAAATTGCCAACTGATCCCGCATTCCCTCCTGTCAAACAGAAGTTGAGGAAGTTTAAAACTGATGTAAGTATTAAAATTAAAGAGGAAATCATGAAACAACTTGAAGACAAAGTAATTCGAGTGGCTCGTTATCCCATGTGGTTATCCAATGTTGTTCCCGTACCAAAGAAAGATGGCAAAATTCGAGTGTGTGTTGATTACCATGATTTGAACAGAGTAAGTCCGAAAGATGATTTTCCACTGCCCAACATCCATATTTTTCTAGAAAACTGTGCTAAACACGAGGTTGACTCTTTTGTGGATTGCTATGCCGGATATCACCAGATCATTATGGATGATGAAGACGCGGAGAAGATGTCTTTTATCACACCATGGGGGACCTATTGTTATCGAGTGATGCCGTTCGGTTTGAAGAATGCTGGAGCAACTTACATGAGAGCCATGACCACTATGTTTCATGATATGATGCATAAGGAGATTGAGGTCTATGTGGATGATGTGATTATTAAGTAAAAAATTCAGGCTGACCATGTTAAAGATTTAAGAAAGTTCTTTAAAAAACTTCGCAGGTATAATCTCAAGCTTAACCCGGCAAAATATGTATTTGGAATTCCGTCTGGAAAGCTGTTGGGGTTTGTGGTCAGCCGTCGGGGGATTGAATTGGATCCCTCGAAAATCAAAGTCATTCAGGATTTGCCCCCGCCCAAGAATAGGACGGAGGTGATGAGTTTTCTTGGTAGACTGAACTACATTAGCAGGTTTATTGCTCAACTCGCAACCACTTGTGAGCCCATATTCAAGTTGTTGAAAAAGAGTGATGCGGTAGAATGGACTGAAGAATGTCAGGAAGCGTTCAACAGAATCAAAAGACATTTGTCAAATCCGCCCGTAATGGTACCACCGGAGCCTGGTAGGCCTTTGATCTTATATTTATCAGTCATGGACAATTCTTTCGGTTGTGTCCTGGGTCAACATGATGTCACAGGCAAAAAGGAGCAGGTTATTTATTATCTTTGCAAGAAGTTCACCGCATATGAGGCCCGGTATACTCTTCTTGAAAGGACGTGTTTTGTACTAACTTGGGTAGAAAAGAAGTTAAAACATTATCTCTCATCCTATACTACTTATCTCATTTCCCGCATGGATCCTTTGAAGTATATCTTTCAGAAGCCTATGCCGACAGGTCGATTGGCAAAGTGGCAAATATTGCTTACCGAGTTTGACATTGTATATGTGACTCGAACCACCATGAAATCCCAAGCCTTGGAAGATCATCTTGCTGAGAATCCCATCGATGAAGAGTACGATCCATTAAAGACATATTTTCCTGATGAAAAAGTGTCGTGTGTCGATGAAGTCGTTATAGATGCTGATCCAGGTTGGAAGTTGTTCTTCGATGGAGCTGTCAACATGAAAGGAGTCGGAATAGGTGTGGTTCTTATCTCTGAATCGGGAAAACATTTCCTGGTAACAGCACAACTTTGATTTTACTGTACTAACAACATGGCAGAGTATGAAGCTTGCATTCTTGGTTTGAGGTTAGTTGTTGATATGGGAGTCCAAGAATTATTGGTGTTGGGGGATTCAGATTTGCTCGTCCATCAAATTCAAAGATATTGGGAGACGAGAGATTTGAAGGTCATCCCATATCGACTATGCTTGCAGGAGCTATGTCGATGGTTTGTGTTAGTAAAATTTAGGCATATTCCAAGGGTTCATAATGAAATTGCTGATGCTTTAGCCACTCTGTCTTCAATGCTCGACCATCCTGATAAAGCCTACATCGACCCAGTGCATATACAGAGTCGTGATCAGCATGCTTACTGTAATGCGGTTGAAGAAGAGCTCGATGGAGAACCCTGGTTCTTGGATATCAAGAGATACATTCAGTCAAGAGAATACCCAACATATGCCACCAATGATCAAAAGAGGACTATTAGGCGTTTGGCTAGTGGATTTTTCTTAAGTGGGGGGATCTTATATAAGAGAACCCCAGATCTAGGACTTTTAAGGTGTGTAGATGCAAGAGAAGCCTCGACAATCATGGTTGAAATACACTCTGGAGTATGCGGGTCGCATATGAACGGTCATGTCTTGTCAAAGAAGATTCTTCGAGCAGGTTATTACTGGCTTACTATGGAGAGAGATTCTATTCGATTTGATCAAAAGTGTCATCAATGTCAGGTACACAGTGATCTGATACGTTCTCCTTCTGCTGAGTTTCATGCAATGGCCTCTCCATGGCCGTTTATGGCTTGGGGAATGGATGTGATTGGACCGATTGAGCCGAACATATCAAATGGACATAGATTCATTTTGGTAGCCATTGATTACTTCACAAAGTGGGTAGAAGCAGTAACTTTCAAGTCAGTGACAAAGAAGGCTGTGGTAGAATTTGTTCATGACAACATCATTTGTAGGTTTGGAATACCTAAGATGATCATTACAGACAATGCTGGCAATCTCAATAGTCATTTGATGCAAGAAGTGTGTCAACAGTTTAAGATCGCACATCGAAGTTCTACTCCATATCGCCCAAAGGCCAATGGTGATGTAGAAGCCGCCAATAAGAAAATAAAAAAGATACTGCAAAAAATGGTACAAGGGTCTAGACAGTGGCATGAAAAGTTGTCGTTTGCATTGCTAGGTTATTGCACCACTGTTCGCACTTCAATAGGGGAAACTCCATATTTATTGGTGTATGGGACAGAAGCAGTCATCCCTGCAGAAGTTAAAATTCCCTCTCTTCGAGTCATTGTAGAAGCAGAGATTGATAATGACGAATGGGTCAAAACCCGACTGGAACATTTGAGTTTGATTGAGGAAAAAAGGCTAACGTTTGTGTGTCATGGCTAGTTGTATCATAGGAGGATGGCTCGAGCATATAACAAAAAGTCCATCCCAAGAATTTTGAAGTTGGTCTGTTGGTATTGAAATGTATCCTTCCTCACTAGGTTGAAGCGAAAGACAAGTTCTCCCCTAACTGGCAAGGTCCCTTCGTTGTGAAGAAAGTGTTGCCTAATGGAGCCTTATATTTGACAGATATTGAAGGCAAAATGGCAGAAATGGCCATCAATGCTGATGCGGTCAAAAGATATTATGTATGATATTTTATCCTTTGCATATTTTATTGAATGTTTAGTACTTGCATTTTGGAAGATTGATATGATGAATGCATTTTATTCTTCTATCCAAACATTGTGTTATCCTTTGTTACCCGTTTGAGCTTCATTTTATATTTCTTTCATATCCCTCTTTTGGAATCTAAATAGAGTCAAAGATAAATGTCAATAAAATAAGAATAAAAGAAAGAGTTCGAAAATAAAAGAAAAAAATCAAATCAAAACAAAGAACAAGCTGATAGAACTACGTGTGACCTGATTCTTCTCTCTCGGGAGTGAGATATGTAGGCTGCCCTATTTCGGGCTCGATCCAACCAAATAAAGATTTTAGAGTCACCCAGTCAACAAAAACTGGGGCATAAGTTAATGTGTTGTTTGAGTCAAATCAAAAAGTTGTAAGTCCTACCCCCATTTCAAGAGTCGTGTAAGCCTCTTTCCATCCCCTTTCTAACCTTAATAAAAAGCCAGGTTACAACCGAAGAAAGCCCTTTAGATCAATTCTTGATAATGTTAAGGCTAGGCATGCAATGGATATGATGATACATTGTTGGGTACTACTCGTCTTCCTTAGCATAAGAAATCAGGAAAGAAATACAAAATGAGAGAGTCTTATTGGTGAAAACCTCCGCGGGCATCATAAGATGATGGTGAGTTGAGAGAAATGAAAATGAGAGAGTCTTATTGGTGAAAACCCTTGCAGGAACCATCAGGCGATGGTGAGTGGAGAGAAATAAAAATGAGAGAGTCTTATTGGTGAAAACCCTCACGGGGACCGTAAGGCGATGGCGAGTCCAAAAGAAAAGTGAACAGTGAAAAGAAAGAGATTTGTTGGCGAAAGTCTTTTAAGATGTCGTCAATTGAATGTGATGCATGAGTCCAATGGATTTGAAGAAGCGGCTCAGCGGCGAAGGCACGAACTCAACAACAAATGGGAAGTTTGGATAGGAAGCTAGACAGCTTAATCCAAAGTGCATGTCATACTCATTGGAGTTGGTTGCCGTATTCAGATAAGTTTTCTTTTTGAATAAGGGACATTGCCCTTTTCTTTTATTTACATATTCATTCTTTTTGTATTTTTATGTCATTTATCAAAATAAAAGTCACCATCATTTCTTTACATTTTAAATCAAGTCTGTGTCAAAACAAGCGAGAAAGGATTTCAAAATTTACTACCAGTCTTTCCAATTATATGAGGAAAAGCCAAGGACCAGTACATGAAAGAAATATGATCGTAATTCAACACGAAGCAAAGGAAGTCTATCAACCGACAGGCTGTTGGATTCGTGGAAGCATTCGGATTTGGAAAAAAGGTGCACCTCAGAGGCATGGTAAAATGGAAACCCATTGTTCGAGTCAGAACTCATTTCCCTCAATCTGGATCCGGGTCAATGATGCGGCAAGACAGGGCAAATGTCAGCGATTTGGAACAAAGATGAAAGAAATGAGTGTCGGGGCAGATACCTGAGAAGCCAAGTGCTGTAAGTAGCCACTAAGTTTTTAACTAACAAATTTTCTTTGTTGAAATAGGGGTAAATTCGCTTCACTTAATTCAGCTACCATTGGAAATGCACATCCGTGGGATTTTACTTTCTGTTCAGGACCCTCCTGAAAAATGAGATTTCACTTTCTGTTCAGGACCCTCCTGAAAAATGGGAATTTACTTTTGTTCAGGACCCTCCTAAAAAATAGGACTTTAATTTCTGTTCAGGACCCTCCTGAAAAATGGGATTTTACCTTTTGTTCAGGATCCTCCTGAAAAATAGGATTTTACCTTCTGTTCAGGACCCTCCTGAAAAATGGGATTTTACTTTCTGTTCAGGACCCTCCTGTAAAATGAGATTTTACTTTTTGTTCAGGACCCTCCTGAAAAATGGGATTCTACTTTATGCTCAGGACCCTCCTGAAAAATGGGACTTTACCTTCTGTTCAGGACCCTCCTGAAAAATGGGATTTTACTTTCTGTTCAGGACCCACCTGAAAAATGGGATTTAACTTTATGTTCAGGACCCTTCTGGAAAATGGGACTTTACCTTCTGTTCAGGACCCTCCTGAAAAAATGGGATTTTACTTTCTGTTCAAGACCCTCCTGAAAAATGGGATTTTACTTTATGTTCAGGACCCTCCTGGAAAATGGGATTTTACCTTCTGTTCAGGACCCTCCTAAAAAATGGGATTTCACTTTCTGTTCAGGACCCTCCTGAAAAATGGGACTTTACTTTTGTTCAGGACCCTCCTGAAAAATGGGATTTTACTTTATGTTCAGGACCCTCCTGAAAAATGGGACTTTACTTTCTGTTCAGGACCCTCCTGAAAAATGGGATTTTACCTTCTGTTCAGGACCCTCCTGAAAAATGAGATTTTACCTTCTGTTCAGGACCCTCCTGAAAAATGGGATTTTACTTTCTGTTCAGGACCCTCCTGTAAAATGGGATTTTGCTTTTTGTTCAGGACCCTCCTGAAAAATGGGATTCTACATTATGCTCAGGACCCTCCTGAAAAATGGGACTTTACCTTCTGTTCAGGACCCTCCTGAAAAATGGGATTTTATTTTCTGTTCAGAACCCTCCTGAAAAATGGGATTTTACTTTATGTTTAGGACCCTCCTGGATAATGGGACTTTACCTTCTGTTCAGGACTCTCCTAAAAAAAATGGGATTTTACTTTCTGTTCAGGACCCTCCTGAAAAATGGGATTTTACTTTATGTTCAGGACCCTCCTGGAAAATGGGATTTTACCTTCTGTTCAGGACCCTCCTGAAAAATGGGATTTTACTTTCTGTTCAGGACCCTCCTGAAAAATGGGACAACGCTTTTAAAAATGAAATACTACTTTACTATAATTTTTGTTTGGGATAATTTTCTTTCTAGTTTTAATTTTGGGTTTCAGGAGCCCGCATGAAGAACAGGGTGATGCAATAGCAAGTCAGGAGACCACCTGGAGAACAGAGTGAAGAAATGAAAAGTCAAGCAACAAAGTTATGAAATAGCAAGTTAGGAGCCCGCCTGGAGAATAGGGTGAAGAAATGAAAAGTCAAGCAACAAAGCGAAACAATTGAAAGCCAAGCAACAAGTTGAAAGAAATTGCAAGTTAGGAGCCTGCCTGAAGAATAGGGTGATAAAAGTCGAGTCAAGAGCCAAAAGAAGCTGTATAGATAGGATTTTGTAATTTCATTTATGTTTTAACTTGTAATTTTCATTTTTGATGCAATGACAGAGCCGCGGACCGGAACCTCGATGGAACCTCACTCAACTCTCCAACTCGGTATAGTCCACATCTCTTCCAACCCTTTGAGATACTTGTGACTTTCTCATGACTTGGGTAGATAGGGTGTCCGACAGGATTCGATTGTCCTTCTTTCTTTTACTCCTCTCTTTGAATAATGATCGGGACAAAATTTCGTCTCGTTGTCTACTTCTTTGTCTGAAAATACTGCGTGTTTACATTCAAAGGGGGCATGATGTAGACATATAATTTCGTCTCTCCCCGATATCATTTTACCCATTTTTACCTTATCCTACCCGTGTAATTACATCCCACAAAAATACAAAAAAATAACTCTCAACAAAATCCCTAACAAACTTTTATTCTTGTTAACATCCTAACAACCCTTTCAATTAAAAGAAGACACATTACCCATACCCCTACCCCCAACACCCCATACCCATGTGGCCCCCCCTCATATTTCTTGTCCACAAAGGAAAAAAGGGATAAACATTAGAAAGGGACCCCACTAGGAAGCTTCCAGGAAAGCCCACAAGGAACCATTTTGTTTTAAGGGGATGAAATACAATATATTCAGATCTCTCACAAATAATAAAGGGGACATGATATAATTTCCAGAGACTCCACTCACAATTGACATGGATCTTCTCTAAAGAACGCATAGACACTTCCACACTCTCTTGGATTTTTTACTCAATTCACTAGTAAACAAAAAAAAGAAAATAAGGACTTCATTTTTGTTTCTTGTTTTCTTCTTCAGGGATACGCACATAGCAACACTTGAATTTCCCATAGGAGGACTGATTTCCTTCCATTAGCATAGACCCTCAAAGTCATCTTCTTCACATATATACCCAGACCACCAAAAAGATAAAAAATAGACTGAAAACTAAAGAGGGGTGATCGGAATAAGGGACTGGTGCGAGGTTCGATCCTTCTCCAAGCTTTTTCTGGTGAAAACTTTCACCAGAATTGATTTTAGTTCATCGTTCGGTTGACCAGTTCAAGAAGAATCCAAATTTCTTCATTTTTCTTTGATTTCTAAGGGAATCTGGCCGGAAACGTTAAGTTTTGGCCAGAAAACGTGGACCAGCAACGAATTCTTCACTGAAATAGGTCCAGTTTCGACTCAGTTTTGCGATTAGCTTTTGTGTATGGGTCGGGTTTATTCTGTTACTTTCCGTTTGGTTCTTCGACCTTCATATTGATTTTGGGGTTTAAATTCTATTCGTCCCGATCAGTTCGTAGCTATCAGTCTTCGGGTTTCAAACTTCTCAATACCAAATTGGAATTCATCGTTGTTGAGGTTCTGCTCGGGATATTTGGACGCGGTCTTCGTCTTTTCACTCGATTAATATTTGAGTTTGAAATCTACGAATCGAGGTCCAATTCTATTCCCCTCTTTTATTTAATGTTTATTATATTTGGTGTGTTGGAGTGAATATTGTGTTTGGTTGATGATTGTGGCGTGGTGATATGTTTCGATATTGTGATTGAGCAATCGTGATTACTGTGGTTGATATTGATTTATTGATTCATGTGAATGAAGGAATTGAAAGATTTGAATTCATGTGGGAATAAGTGGGGCGAGAATTGAAAACTTGATTTAATTAGTGAATTTTGATTAGTTTGATTCATTAGTTGTTTGAATTGAAATAAACGTTAATTGAATTTGGTAGTATCAAGATACGCCGGTTGGAATAGGTAAGGCGTAGGTCGGGTAGGTAAATCTAGAGATTGTGGGTTGATTGAATGTTTGAAATTTGATTGAATGGTTTGATTTTATCACTTTTGAATCAATTGTATAATTTGGCCGGGGAATGTCCCGAAGTATCTGTATATATTTATTCACCGGGGAATGCTCCGAGGTATCATGTACCCGGAGGACGTTCGTGATGAAGGCCCGAGGCGTCAGGTAGAGCATTAGTCTAGAATTAATTCAGAGTAGAATTTATTTTTACACATTTTTTTTTTATTTTTGGACTGTATAATTGGACTGGACACTAAATTTTGGATTGTTTTATCTTGTTTGCTTGATTGATTGTTTTGTATGTTTTGTGTGGTTTATATATTCATATTGTCAAATTAGCCTATACGCTCCGCCAAGCGACCATGGTCAAACCACGGGATCGAGGGGTGCCTAACACCTTTCCATCGGTCAACAGAATTCCTTAGCCGGAATCTCTGTTCGCAAACCAGTTTTAAAGAGTCAAACCATTTCGAAAAGAATTTTCCAAAGGTGACTTGGCACACCGGATTATGCCAAGTGGCAACTCTGAATTTAGTTATAAAAAATCCTTTTCGGAACAGAATTTTTATTTTTTGTCACTTAATAATAAAATCCTTTCGAACTTAAAAATTAATCTTTTGGAGTTAAAAAAGGGGTGTGACATACATTACTGAACAAAACAATTTTATCTCATATCTTTACTTCTCAAGTCACGTATTCCAATACAACACTCCTCCATTTTTTAATTTTTTATCAACATATAAAATTCATCTCTTCCAATATTCATTAACATTAAATTCACTTATTATATTATTCTAATTTGCAGTAAAATTCACATACTGTCATTACAACATATTTTAATATAATATTCACACATAATTCCATCACATATTCCCACTCTCACTATCACATACTCCATTTTTCTCTCAGAATTCACACACACGCACACGGTAACTCATACACGATTCTCCCCTCATTTAAGACAATACTCATAACAGAGTGTGAAATCGTAACAGTACTTATTTTCTTCCTACTGTTTCCTTTTTGTTTTAATTTTAAACCAGACAGTATCATACATACAATATTTTTATATTCAACAGAGTACAAATATATAAATATTCAGTAATTTGATAGCACAATATATAATAATAGAAAGTTTACGTAATCAATCAACCACGTATATCGAATAATGCATAATATTTTTTCATTCATGCTTATTCATCATAAAATTTACAAAAATAAATAATTCATGATTAAATAGAACCTGCGATGAAACAAGAAATCTTCACCGGAATCAAAATTCGAACGAAAATATGGAATTTAGATTCAATGCTTTTCCTTTTTCTCTCTTTGTTTATGATGTTTTCTTTTCTCTGATTTTTGCTCTCTGATTTTTTACTCTCTCTGGTGTTGACTCTGATTTTTTTATCTGATGCAGTATCTGGTAGTGTAGATTGTACGTTTTTTCCTGGGGTTGGGAAGTCCTTAAATAGAAGGATTTTGGGGGGAGTAGTTTAGATAGTTTAGGATTTAAATTTAATTTTTTTTTTATATATAGGATAATGATCTCATTTTTTAATAAATAAATAAATTATATAAAAATAAATAAATAATAATAATAATAATAAATATTAACTAATTAATTTTTATACTTAAGAAAAATAGAATAAAAATATAACTAACTTAAAATAAAAATATAATTAAGAGAAAATAAAATTACTAGCTTATTTATAAAAATCTAAATTAAAATAAAATATTTTTTGGAATTTTTTTTTGTATTATTTTTAAAAAAAATCTTAAAATGTAAATTTATTTTTTGATTTTTTTATTAAAATGAAATCTACTAAAATAAAAAAATAAAATAAGAATAAAGATAATATTTTGATATAAATAAATATTTAATGTAAAAAAAAAATAGGTCAAAACTCGGGAGGGTCAAAAATCACGTGTCTACGTTTTTGCCCCTCTTTGTGTGGAACCTCGAAGAGTTTTCATACAAAAAAAGTAGACAAGATATGATTTTTGACCCTTCAATTATTTGAAAGTTAAGGATAAAAATAAAAGGAAACATGTGACTGAGTCCTGGTTTTGGACCTCCTACCTATCCCGGGTTATAAGAGAATCAGGTCATGAGTAGTTCAAAGGAAACATGGTAAGATAAAAGTTAAAGTCGAGTGAGATTCCGTCAAGTTTTAGGTTAATGACTTCTGCCTTTTACATTCAAATGACTAACAAAAAATAAAAAATACAAATGAAAATTGTAATTTCTAGAATCTTGATTCTAATCTTCGCGACTTGAATTTGAAAATTCACCCTATTCTTCAGGCGGGCTCCTGACTTGTTATTTCTTCACCCTGTTCTTCAGGCAGGTTCCTGAATTTTTTTTTCTTCCTCCTGTTCTTCAGGCAGGTTCCTGAATTTTTTTTTCTTCATTCTGTTCTTCAGGCGGGCTCCTGAACTTTCTTTTTTCATTACCCTGTTTTTCAGGCGGGCTTCTGGACTTATAATTTCTTCACCCTGTTCTTCAGGCGGGCTCCTGGACTTACGATTTCTTCACCATGTTCTTCAGGAGGGCTTCTGAACTTTCTTTTTCTTCACCCTGTTCTTCAGGCGGGCTTCTAGACTTACAATTTCTTCACCCTGTTCTTCAGGAGGGCTCCCGGACTTACAATTTATTTATCCTGTTCTTTAGGCGGGCTCCTAGACTTTCTTTTTCTTCACCCTGTTCTTCAGGCGGGCTCCTGGAGTTACAATTTCTTCACCTTGTTCTTCAGGCGGTCTCCTGGACTTTCTTTTTCTTCACCCTGTTCTTCAGGCGGGCTCTCGGACTTACAATTTCTTCACCCTGTTCTTCAGGCGGGCTCCCGGACTTACAATTTCTTCACCCTATTCTTCAGAAGGGCTTTTGGACTTCCTTTTTTTTTTCTTCACCCTATTCTTCAAGTGGGCTCCTGAACTTATAATTTCTTCACCCTGTTCTTCAGGCGGGCTCCTGAACTTCTTTTTTTTTTCAAATATGTTCCTGAACTTAAATAAAAGGTCAAACAGAAAAATAACATCCCATTCTTCAGGAGGGTCCTGAGCAGAACATAAAATTCAATGAACACGAACAAAAATTTTTCCCCAGTTTATACTTAGAAAATGACTCGACTAAAAGGTACGTCTTATAGGAATCAAAAGGGATGACTCGACTAAAAGGTATGTCTTATAGGAATCAAGGGGGATGACTCGACTAAAAGATACGTCATCTAGGAATCAAGGGGGATAACTCAACTAAAAGGTACATCTTATAGGAATCAAGGGGATGACTCGACTAACAGGTACGTCTTATAGGAATCAAGGGGGATGACTCGACTAAAAGGTTCATCTTATAGGAATCAAGGGAATGACTCGACTAAAAGGTACGTCTTATAGGAATCAAGAGGGATGACTCAACTAAAAGGTACGTCTTATATGAATCAAGGGGATGACTCGACTAAAAGGTACATCTTATAGGAATCAAGGGGGTTGACTCGACTAAAAGGTACGTCTTATATGAATCAAGGTAATGACTCGACTAAAAGGTACGTCTTATAGGAGTGATGGTTCAAGTTAGGAAGTGCTTCATCTAACAAATGAAACTTGAATTATTCAGATTAGGAAGTGCATCTTTGAGGGATTAAATTTTTACCATAATTTGATTATCAAACCTATGCAGCAACATTGTTTCATGCATATGTGGAAATGAGGCATTGCAACCCTTGATATTTATGCTCAGAAATCCTTAATTTGAAGGTAACATGTTTCCTGTTTCATCAAAGAAAACTTATGAGTTCAAAAACATGGTGACAGGTTTGTGGCTTTAGCTTCTGTGGCAATCACTCTTGCTCGTCACATTTAGCCTTGCTTCCAACTATTAGCATTTGTCACCGACTTGTTGTATCGTTGTCCCAAACTCAGATTATTAGAAGTGACTCTGAAACACACACAGTATCTTTTTTTTTTCCATGCTTCTCAAATAAACCCTTTAAACCTTGGTATTTCCATGAGTTCCCAGACTCGTCTGTTGACAAAACTTTTTGCATGCCTTATTTCGACTCACAATCATGTCTCTTTCATGTGTTGGCTTTTTATCTTGCTTTGTGCAATTGAAGAAGTTGGTAGCAAGTTTTGAGATCCTTTCTCACTTGTTTTGAAATGGACTTGACTCAAAGACACAAGAAAAATGACAATGATAATTTTTTTTTGATAACTGACTCAAGAAGAAAAAAAAATAGAAATATAGAGAAAAAAGAAAAGACAATGAATGTCCCTTTCCAAAAAATAAAAGTAAAGAAAAAATTATCTGAAAATGATAGTCAACTCTAATGATTATGACATGTATTTTGAATTAAACAACCTGATCTGCCCACACTAATTATTACAACTCTTGTTCACTCATTGAGTTTGAAATGAAATCAATCTTGAATATGTTCCCTCTAGATCACAATCCTCCTTCGGCTAGTGGCACCTCAGTGGGTTTTTGCCAACGCCTATCTCATTTTAATTTCTTTCTCAACTCACTGTCGCCTTATGGTGCCCAAAAATATTTTCACCAATAAGACTCTCATTTTTACTCATTCATTTTTTTTCATTCATTCATTTTTTTTTTTGAAAATAATGCCCAACATACGAAACATCATGCACCCATAACATATTTAGCCTTGACATTCTCAAAGATCGATCTGAAGGTCTTTCATTAGTTGTAAATTGGCTTTTGAAAAAGGTTAGAAAGAAAGGGAGGCATGTGGCTCAAAAATTTACATAATATTGGGTGAAACATACAACTTTTGGAATCGACTTTTTCTTAAGAAAATAAACTTTGCCCTAGTTTCATTTCATTCTGGGTAATTTAAATTTTCTTTTGGTTGGACCGAACCCCAGTGTAGGGTTGCCTACGTATCTTGTCATAGAAAGAAACAAGTCAAACGTAGTTCAGAAATCTTTTTTTTTTGACTTTTCTCTCTTCCTCTTCTTCTTTTTATTTTTGAGAGAGAGAGAGAGATTTTTTTCCGACCCTATTTTTTTTTGACACTTTTCTGACTCTATTTTTTTTTTCCTTAACACATTTTTTTAGACTCTATTTTGATTCCAAAAGAGGTTTATGAAAGAAAATAAAATTCAAGCACAAAGGGGATAACAAAGGATGACATAATATTTGGATAGAAGAATAAAATGTCTTCGTCATATCAATCCTTAAAACGCAAGTACATAACATGCAATGAGTGAGTGCAACATAAAAATTATGCACATCTTTTCAATATTGACCTTGACTGAGCAAGTGCACATATGTCGCTTGTTTCAAGCTTGTGAAGTATTTATGCCCATTTGTATTGTACTTTCCTTACGACAGGTGATCTTTTTTTTTTTAGCTAACTTCCTTTTGCTTCTTCTGACAATAGAAACCATATATCCTCTGGTTGATCTTATTAAAAAATGTTTGAGTTGAACCTTCTCCTTGAAGATCAAGTCCTTTTTTATTCGCAAAGTGATTGCCTCAAAACATTCAAGTGAGGATGTAACTAGGTCTCCAAATATCTCAACACTTTACTTATTTTTCTGACATTTGTTTTTTCATCTCTAGGTTCTTAATCGAATGTTTCAGCATTAGATTGGGTTTTAAGATCTGGCTGAAAATTCAACATGTATATTATATCACTTGAATTGTCACAGAAGAAAAAATTTGTATAGAAAAAAAACAACAATATATATTTAAATAAGAAAAACAAAAGAGACACATATTTTGTTAACAGAAAAGATAAAAAGATTTGAACACAACAATCAGACAATAAGACAACATAGATCCCTAACTACAATCCTTAAATTATTCGGATAATAGAAGAAAAACAAAATAGACTACCAAAACTCCTTCCAAGTAAGGGAAGAGGAGTGACTTCCCAATTGCCAAGCTTGACATCTTAGCCACTGGTTTGCATATCAACATGACTATAGCTTTCCTCACTGTCAATGTTCTGTACTATAATTGATCTATCTTGAATCATATTTTCAATTTCTCTTTTCAAATCTCGACAATCTTCAATACTATGACCCTGAGTATCAGAATGATACGCACATCGTGCATTAGAATCAAAATTTCTTGAATGGGGATTAAGAGTGTGCCTAAGGAGAGGAGTAATCATGCCCTCTTGTTCCAATCTTTGAAATAAATTAGCATATGACTCTCCAATTAGTGTGAAGCTATCTCTCGACTTCTGCCTCATTTCATCATTTGGTTTGAATAAAAAATCGAGCCTAGAAGGGCTTTGGTATATTTGTGGAATTGAAGGATGACTCTGAGGAGTTGGTGTGTGCCATTGTGGGTAAGATGGGGGTTGAACATGTGGTTGTGCATTATACACTGGATATGAAGGTGGGGGACTGGATTATAATGGACTTTGGGGGTGATTATGTGGAACTTAGGCTTAAGCCTGAGAGCGACGACGACGTGGTATTCTTGACCGTTCCCGCTGTCCGACTACAATAGTAGATGCATCTTCCTCATTATTATTCTCCCCAACACTTCCTGAACCTTTTTGAATTGCTTGAGTAGTTTCTTTTAATGTTGCAAAACTCACAATACGATCAGACTTAATTCCATTCTCTATCATCTCTCCCATTTTGAGGACCTCAATAAATGGCTTGCCTAATGCAGGTAACAAATGTTGATAATATGTTTCATCCTACGCTTGAATAAACACCTCCACTATCTTGCTTTCTTTCATTGGCAGTTTTACCCTAGACGCGTGTTCACACTATCTAATTGCATACTCCCTGAAATTTTCATTGTTCTTTTTCTTCATATTAGTCAGGGATTTCTCATCAGGAATCAGCTCGACATTATACTGGAATTGTTGCACGAATTCATTAGCCAAGTCATCCCAACTACTCCACTTGTCAATGTCTTGATCCACAAACCACTCTGAGGCTAAACTCGAAAGGCTCTCACCAAAATAAGTCATGAGTAATTCTTGTTTACCTCTGACACCTCTTAATTGGTTACAATAACGCCTCAAGTGTGCCACTGGATCACCGTGCCCTTCGTATTTGTCAAACTTGGGCATTTTGAATCCCATAGGAAAATGGACATCCGGAAACATGCACAAATCTTTATATGAAACACTTTTTGGTCCTCGTAATCCTTGCATACTTCTCATACTCTGCTTCAAGCTTCATACTTTCCTAGTCATCTCCCTCTTGTTCCTCATTCTTAACAATTTTCTCAATCATGATAGGAGAATTGTGTTGATGAGCATGATAATGTGGATTTTGAGGTTTGAAAGTCATTTCAGGAGGATACAGTAGATCATGACTTGGTTCTCCCATATTCTTCTGTGTTGTCGATTGAAGACACGTAGTAGATGGTGCTACATAAGTGAAAAGTGGGTTATTTTTGATAGATGAATTTGGTGAGCGCATTGTAGAAGTACCAGAAACACCAGTTACATTATCATATGGGCCGAATCCAGGTGGGTATAATGGATCGCTAGTTTAAACTTGAACAGGATTTGGATCATTCGTAGTCGAAAGTCTAGGGATTGAAGAAGGTAGGGCTTTTCCATTCAGCCAAGCTTGGTACATTTCCGCCATCTGTTGTTTCAATAACTTAATTTCTTCCATTGATACTAATTCCTGCGAAATCAACTGATTTTGCTCTTCTTCACTGTCAAACCCTACACCTTCTCTGCGGGTCATATTTCTTTTTTTTTGTATCTAGTGTTGTATGGATGTGATGCCAGTTTAAACCACAAACCAACCACCAACTACTTTATCTTTCTGAGACCAAGTAGCAAATGGATGATTGTTATATTTTTAACACATTATAATATCATGTTGTATGTCATGCTTCTATATGCATTTTCCAACCTATCATGGAAGGTTTTGTGTTTCATCCCGACTTTTATAGGTGTATTTTTTTCAAAAAATTATGATCGAACCCTTTGGAGGTTTCCTACGTATCATGCCAGGACATGAATCCGATCTTGCGTAGTTCGGAAAATTAGAGATACAAAGAAACATATATATATATATATATATATATATTATTAATATTATTTGAAATATGAGAAAAAGTTTTTTTTTATTATTATTATTGAATTTATTAAATAATATTTTTTATTTTTGAAAATATTGTTTTTTGAAGGAAAGACGACCAATTTTTTTAAGATCACCGAATCCATTGAGGACTGCCTACGTATCTCATTAAAATGAGAATCAGGTGTGCGTAGTTCTTGAAATATATGTCGTACAAAACTTGGCATCAAGACCCCTAAAGGTTCAAGGCTGATAAGATTTATATATATTTTTTTATTTTGTAAAAACTTAGCCTCATGATCCCTAAAGATTCAAGGCTATTAAAATATATAAAAATTGGACTTGAGGATTCGAAAAATAATTATGAAAGTAATCATATTTTCAAAATATTTTCCAATAAATCTATGAATAATTTTTCAAAAGATAGGGTCGTATCCTGGGAAGGACTTCCTACGTATCCTACTAAGATGTGAGAATCAAACCCTCGTAGTTCATGAAAATCGTAAAACTATGTTACTAAAATTTTCCTTTCTTTTAAAAATGAAATTTTTCTTTCAAAAATGATTCACTAAATGTTACGATAATTTAATCTCTTGCATTTTAAAAGTTGCCTAAAGCCGGTCAACAAACAAACAGTCTTCCAAACAAATGTAAAAGAGCACGTAGGATGCACATGTTGGTCTTTATAAAGTACGTCACCTGTCCTAGACAGACCCGGCCCATGTGCCGAGTCCCGCTAAGTCAAATGCATATGATGAAAATAAAGCGGCACCTAATAGGGATAACCAGATTCTGAGTTTTCAGTTCTTCTAAGTTTAAGCCTAATAGGGATAGGTGTCTAGACTGGCTTACCCAAGCGGACACTTGAGCCGGGGAGGGACAACTTGGTCGGTAGCAGGGCAACACCGCCTTTGTTGCCGATCTGAACCCCGCCTAACATGTGTGACTATATCTTTCACCAGATGCCTTGACACTCCGGCTATCTCAGAAAGAAAGTAAGATACATGCGCTGCATTCCTTCTATCCTATTTCAGAGACTCAGAGGGGGTGCGCAAAAGAGACAATATATAATATAGTTCAATCAATATCAAAGCGGTAAATAAGCGATAAGTAGCATATAAGGCCAACAAACACAATATCAACAATAATTAAAGCAAGTATAACTTAATATAAAAATCTCGAATTCTTATTATCCCCAGCAAAGTCGCTAGAGATGTCACACCCTTTTTTCGCTCGAAGGAGTCGAGTCGAAAGGTTTTTTCAATTAAAGTGACGGTATTGAATAGGGATTAATTTTTATCATTTTCAGAGTCGCCACTTGAAATTGAGTTATGGTGTTCCAAGTCACCTTTTTGAATCCCTAATCAAAAGGAAATGACTCTTATTTGATCTGCAAAAACAGAAGACCGGGTAAGGAATTCTGTTGACCGAGGTGAAGGTGTGAGGCACCCCTCGAGTCTCGTGGTTCTAGCACAATCGCTTTTATTAAATTATCTTGACTTAAATTATTTTGACAAATTATGTTAGTAGGCCCTAAAATCGCTCATTTTATTATGCTAAAACTCGTCTATTATTTTATATTAAATAATCGCTGAAAGTTTTTTTTTTTTAAATAAAAATTGTCAAGTTAATTTTAGAAAAAAAAAAACTATTTGCCAAGGTGTATTTTTTACATCCTTGAATTTTAAATGTCTCAGAAAGATGCGTACACCGCATTCTTAATTGAGACAAAATTTAGTTATTATATTCACCTAACGTTTGCAAATTTGCTTATCTAAAGGGATACCTAATACTATCGTTAAACTTTAACAAAATTTATTTAAAGTGATTAATTAATTTAATAATAAAATTATCAAAATAATATACTTATTGAGATTTATTGATGATATTAATTTAAATTAAATAGGACTACATATCATGTAAATACATACCACTATACACATGCACATTACTGAACAAAACAATTTTCTCTCATATCTTTTCTTCTCAAGTCACGTATTCCAATACAACACTCCTCCATTTTTTAATTTTTTATCAACATATAAAATTCATCTCTTTCAATATTCATTAACATTAAATTCACTTATTATATTATTCTAATTTGCAGTAAAATTCACATACTGTCATGACAACATATTTTAATATAATATTCACACATAATTCCATCACATATTCCCACTCTCACTATCACATACTCCATTTTTCTCTCAAAATTCACACACACACACACGGTAACTCATATACTATTCTCCCTCCATTTAAGACAATACTCGTAACAGAGTGTGAAATCGTAACACTACTTATTTTCTTCCCACTGTTTCCTTTCTATTTTAATTTTAAACCAGATAGTATCATACATACAATATTTTTATATTCAACACCGTACAAATATATAAATATTCAATAATTTGATAACACAATATATATAATAATAGAAAGTTTACATAATCAATCAACCACGTATATCGAATACTGTATAATATTTTTTCATTCATGCTTATTCATCATTAAATTTACAAAAATAAATAATTCATGATTAAATCGAACCTGTGATGAAACAAGAAATCTTCGCCGGAATCAAAATTCGAACGAAAATATGAAATTTAGATTCAATTCTTTTCCTTTTTCTCTCTTTGTTTATGATGTTTTCTTTTCTTTGATTTTTTCTCTTTGTTTTTTCACTCTCTCCGGTGTTGACTCTGGTTTTTTGGTCTGATGCAGTAGCTGGTAGTGTAGATTGTAAGTTTTTTTCTGGGGTTGGGGAGTCCTTAAATAGAAGGATTTTGGGGGGAGTAGTTTAGATAGTTTAGGATTTAAATTTTGAATTTTTTTTTATATATAGGATAATGATCTCATTTTTTAATAAATACATAAATTATATAAAAATAAATAATAATAAAAAAATGTTAACTAATTAATTTTTTTACTTAAGAAAAATAGAATAAAAATATAACTAACTTAAAATAAAAATATAATTAAGAGAAAATAAAATTACTAGCTTATTTATAAAAATCTAAATTAAAAGAAAATATTTTTTGAATTTTTTTTTGTATTATTTTTTTAAAAAAAATCTTAAAATTTAACTTTATTTTTTGATTTTTTTAAAATCAAATCTACTAAAAAATAAAAATAAAATTAAATAAGAACTAAAGATAATATTTTGATATAAATAAATATTTAATGTCAAAAAAAAATAAAAATGGGTCAAAACTCGGGAGGGTCAAAAATCACGTGTCTACATCCGCTGAAAATCTGAAGGTCCTCATCTCTAACAAAACGACGAAAAAATTGTTGTTGCGGATATACAATCTGTATGTTTGCACAAACACTTCAACTTTTGTTTAAGACAGTTTCAAGAAACCCTATGAAGTTTTAGAACTTTCAACACAAGTTCATCAAGAACTATCAAAGAAGTATGTTATTTAAAGAAATAAGATGAAGAAAATAGAACCAATTCCTCCGATTTCACGGAGTGTCCTTAAGAAATTAATTTCCCTTAAGTACCCGAGGTTGTGGAATTTTTTCTTCCAGGATAAAACGGCTCACAATCAGAATGTAGTGGTACCTTAAATCTTTTGATTCTTCAAACACACTCAACGACAGATAATCACACAGAGTTCTTAGAATTAGAAGAGTGTTTTTTCAATACTAAAATTTCATAATACCTGTTGTTTTGCGAAAAATTTGACTTTTTGAGAGGGTCGCCGCTTAATTTTGAAAAGGAATTAAGAAACCTTTAGAGAGTTATTTCAAACGATTCAAAACAGAAAAATCATTTTAAGTTAGAGATTCTAGATAAGCGGTTCCTATTAACTTTTTAGGAAGGTGTTAGCCACCTAAAACGTCCGCTAACTTGCGGTTATCCGGACTGTTTGAAAATCGTCTTTTGATTATCTTCGAAAAGATTAATTTTGTCGAAAAGTGATTGATTTTTTTGAAAAGAAAGCGATTTTGGAAATATTTGGGTGTTTATGCAAAACTAGTTTTTTAGCGACTTAACTAAGGATTTAACTAGGTTCGCCAAGCACATAAGGAAAACAAACATAAAAAACAGAGGGAAAGGGAGGAAGTAAGGGATTTAGGCCATCGGCCCAAATTAATAAGACCTGTCCTAGTCTAAATGGGTTTTCGACCCATTTCACCTATCCTAATCTAGTTTTCAAGCCTTTGGCTCGAGTCTTGCTCCACCTGTATTAAATACAACTTTGGCTTCGAGACCCAAATGAATGAATAAATAAATGACTAAATGAATAAATAAAAAGAAGACAATAATAAAAATCAAGACTTTTCAAGTCTCTTAGTGACCTCATTAATGGGTTTTGACCCATTTTCCTTCTTCGTCTATCTTCTAGCACCCTTGCATCATGCAGTGGACCTCGGGTTTAAAATTCTAACTTGACTCAAAGAGGTAGACCTCATTGGCCCATTACGAAATACAAGAGGAGAGGAATACATTTGGACTCGAGACATTTTTTGCATGCAAAGAAAAGATAATGAAATTAATATACATTCAAGGCATAAAAGTGACATATTTCAAAGAAAAAGAAAATATCAAGAACCAATTTTTGAATGGCAATGATAAGCACACTTGCACAAGAATGAGAGTCAACAAATAAAATGCAAAGCAAAGACACCCACTTACATGCCTCATGATTTATGTTCATACAAGAATGAATAAAGGTAAAAGGAAGAAGGTCATATTCAATGATCAATTCATGCGAGAAACAAACAACATAGGCTTGCGAAAGTAAAGGATGAGGAAACAAGAAAAATACTCATGACTTCTAAAATTGAACAAACATAGATACTAATCCGTATAACAAAAGAAAATAAAGGTTAACTTTTCAAGAAAGAGAATCTTTAAATTTTAATTAAGGCGACATTAACGAAAATTCACGCATAAATTATGGCCAACTTTAGGAAAAAACACGTAAAGACCTATGATTTATCGTTCTAAGACATCATTGGTTCTCTTTTGATATTATGAATCAAGGAGAGACACGATCAAGTCTTTACACTCACAAAGTGCACATATAACAATCCAAAGGGAGTAAAAAAATTTGAATAAAAGTTTAACATTTCTAAAAGTGAAATATCGTTTCATAATCATACTATCTATGCATGTCACGAAAATATCTAAATAATTCTATTTAGCCAAAAATACGAACTTTCTCATCATTTTGACAAATTTAAAAGCATGCGGAAAAAAAGAGGAATAAACATTGTGGATGAAAAATAAAACTAGCACTTCATCTCTTAATGAAGATTTTGGAGATCCCCTAAAATAATTAACAAGCAAATGAAAAATTCTTGATTTAATCAATTACTATTTTTATTAACGCGAAACAAACAATTGTAATTATTTTTCGAACATAAAAAAAAAATAACTTCACATGTTAAAACAAACATATCCGCCAACAATAAATTTAAACAAGGCATGAGTATGTCTTTTCAAGTAAAGATCTAAACTTTATCCAAAATAATCAAAGAATAAGGTCAAAAGGCAAAACAATCAATATTAACTATTCTTTTCAAAAAAAAGAAAATAACTTTACATGCTAAAAATAAACATATTCAACAACAATGAGTTTGAACAAGACAGATTATGTTTTTCAATCAAAGATCTAAACTTTATCCAAATAATCGAAGAATAAGGTGAAAAGACGAAACATTCAACATTAACTATTCTTTTAAACATAAAAAAAATGACTTTACATACTAAAAACAAATATATCCAACAACAATGAGTTTAAACAAAGCATAAATACATCTTTTAAGCAAAGATTAAAACTTTATCCAAAATAATCAAAGATTAAAGTAAAAAAAGGCACATACAACTATTGTTAGCTCATTTTTATATCATGAACATGAAAATAATTAGAATATCGATACCACAACGTCCTAGGGCCTTCAAGGCCATCTACAACATACAATCCCAGCAAATAAAATTATATCTACGAACTACAAAGAAGAAAAAAGATGAAGAAGAAAACAATAATAACAACTAAAATAAAAAAAGGTGTGTTTACCTTTTGGGGGGAAGCAAAACGAGACTACGAGCTTCGTCGGAATCAACTACCACCGAAAAACGTCGCCGGCAACTCAAAAATTTTGATTAGCCGACCAACTCTATGAAACAAAAATTTTTACTAAATAAAAACAACTATTTTGCTCAAAAGGATTTTTTTCACCTTTCTAGCCTCTTTTGTTTTCTTCCTTTTTCTTTCCCTCTCTACCAAAGTAGTGGTAGTATTTATAGGAGAGAATGGGGTATTTTTTTTCTCTCCTCCACCAATTGGGAGAAAAGTATTCATAGGAAAGGATAGAGATTTATTTCTTGTCATCCACCAATGTGGGAGAAAAAACATTTAGGGGGGTTTTTGAAATGTAAAAATTAAAGATAAGGTGAGGTGTAAGATAATGTGGAGGGAAATAGTACAATGTAGTACAATCTTTGAATTTCAAAATTGAAAAAGGACAAAGTTGGGGGGAATAGTACAATGTATTACAATTTGAATTTATTTTTTGGTGGGAATTGGGTAGAAGTTATGAGAGTTCTTGAGAATTTTGGGGTTATTTAAAATATAACCCCAATTGGAATTTAAAATCTAGCCATATTTATTTATTTTGACCAAATTAAAAATCAATTGACGAATTGCATTGCAATTATGACCAATTTTCAATTATGGTTAAATCTAATAGATTGGTTAAATTAAATTAAAATTTGATACGAATTAATACCTTGTTTAATCCCGAGCTTCTTGATTTAATAAAATTAAATGCATATTTATCCAAATAAATCATTTTCGAGAATAAATTATAATTAGCTCAAGATTTTAATTATTATTTTTTCGAAATGATCCTTAATTTAAAGTTCAATTTTGATGAAAATATTCATTTAGATGACGTCATTTATACAATTTTGCAAATGCAAATACGAAAATATATAATTATTACTTAAATAACAAATTTAGCCCAAATACCTATTTTAAAATGCATTTATTTAGAAAAAATAATTGTTGTGATTTTATTTGAAAATCGAAGAAACTACGAATTAAACTTAGTTATGGAGGTCAAAAATTAGGTGTCAACACCTGTGGAAAAAGTGCAGGTATTTATAGCCATCAAGTGCCCCTTCAGAAAGGAAACAATGGTTCATCGGAGAGGTGAATCACTTCGGAACAGTCATACGACAAATGATCACACAAAGTTCTTAGAAGTAGAAGAGTGTTTTTTCAATACTAAAATTTCGTACTACCTGTGGAAAAAGTGCAGATATTTATAGCCATCAAGTGCCCCTTTAGAAAGGAAGCAATGGTTCATCGGAAAGGTGTATCACTTCGGAACAGTCATATCTGTCCATTCCGAACCAGTGTATCTTTTCTGAACAGTCACACCCGATTGAACATTCACCCTTTTTCCGAAATAGTGCGTCATTTGTCCCTTTCGAGGTCCATTTTGAGGTGTATTTCTGCATGGTGTTTTTATGGAGAAAAAATATTTTCATTTTTTTTGTTTTTGGATCACTTTCGAAGATGAGCCGAGTGATGATGACGGCACAAGACACCTCTTGATACTTGTCTCACTATCCACTTGAAGGAGTGTTACTCAATAAAAACACATTAAAGTTGCTTTCTCCCACCAATGTGGGAGAAGTATACTTTCCTTGAGTGAGTACACTTTTCCTCCAAGACTTTCCTCCATTTTTCATTCACATCAATTGAATCCAACAAAACCTATTCACACTCGATAGTTACATAAAAATGTAATTTCATCGCGTTATTGATGATTTATCTATCTGTATCAAATAATTACAGAATAGCTGTGATACATGAAATTTATGAACGAAAATATAGTTGTAGGAATCAAATTGGGGTTGCTCTAAATCTTGTGAGTGTGGGACCCACATATCTTGTGTGATTTTACGGCTTTTAAATCTTATTTTGACCCTCGATTTGAAAAATTGTGATTTCGAGTTTTGGGGTTAACTTTGTGAAAACGATGTTTTTTCAAAAATTCAACTTCGTCAACGCATTTGAAACGTCAAATTTAGTGTGGTTACATAGGTCGTTTGCATATATCGGACTCCGAGAAAATTTCGGACACCCCATCGAAGTCCGGATTGGACTTAAAATTAAAAAACAGCTTTTTGCTATAGCTGGTGCAGAAAATTACACTATTTTTAGCGGTTTTTGGATTCATTTTGCTCATTTTCCATCTTGCCTTTTGAGAGTTAAACACTAAAATAGTATGAGAGCTTAAAAGTGAAGTTTGTGGGAGTTTGGGAAGGTAGATTAACATATATTTCTTGATTCTATTAAGCATTTAAGGTAAAAATTCACTCTTTTCTTAGTAATTTCTTGATTAATTTCTCAAAACTCTAAAAATCTTAGGGTTTGATTTTAAATCCCAATTTCACTCATTTTCACTTGAATAATAAAGTTTTTATCTTATAATTACTAATTTTTCATCAATTTCACCTTCAAAGCAACTTCGATTCTTTATTTTACCCCAAATTTCAAAGATTTTACCCAATAAACCTTAAAAATATTTTTCTATGATTTGAATCTCGTTTTTGACTTGGGTTTTCAGCAGTAGATTTTTAAAAATATGGGCATCATATTTTTGAAGTAAAGTTACGATTTTGTCCTTTTTTAAAAAAACCCGTTTTGGATGTAATTCTTGATTCCGAACCAAGAGTAGTAAATATGGGTATCGTTTGTTTTGTTTTGATGCGTAGATATCATATTTGATGTTTTTAGAGGAGTTCAGAATTGTTCATGAAAAGTAAGGTCATGGATTCGAAGTGTAGCGGACCGATTTTGCCTTTTGAGGTAGATTAAGGCTTAACTCTTTCAGACCATGTTGGGTAGTAAATGATGATACAAAATGCATGTTAAAGGTGGGAACTAATCATGAAAAGTGGCTATTTATATGTTGTGCCCGTGTGGGAGCCTATATGTAATGTAATTGTCAAAATTGAGTTATTATGTGATATGTATTACCATGTGGGGTCCTATGTGATATTGATATCCTTGAATACATGTGAATAATTGTATTGTATTGTTAAGATACTAAATATGGTACCATTAGTATATTGTGATTATATTCATACTTTATTGTCATATGAGACATGTGAAAATTCGTGGATGAAACTGAAAAAATGAGTGAATATTGGCTCACATAGTTGTGGAAATATATCATTGTGGTTGATTGTGGAAATATATCATGTGGTTGGTTGTGAAAATATATCATGTGGTAAGTCGTGAAAATATATCATATGGTAGGTTGTGGAAATATATTGTGTGGTTGGTTGTGAAAATATATCATGTGGTTGGTTGTGGAAATATATCATGCGATTGGTTGTGAAAATATATCATGTGGTTGGTTATGAAAATACTAATTGTGACTGGTTGTGAGAATTACATCCTCATATCATACTCACTCATGAAAAATTAGTACCACCGTGGCAATATCTGAGAAACACTGGCAATACCTTTTTAAAACCTCCCCGAGGAATGTGCCGGGGAGGAGATATTGTAACACCTTATGAAACCCTTTCTAAGGGATGTGCCGGAAAGGAGATATGAGATATGTAGATTGTATATGGGTTTACGAACCCCCCATGGGTCCTACATCGGGAAGCTTTAGCTCCGTAGGTGTGTACGAGGATTATGTGTTTATCCTGGAGGTTGTGCGAGGACCTCGTGCATCATTATCATCATTATTATCATATGTATTGCACTTACTTTATTTTGTTATGTTGTGTTGTATTGCCTTATTGATTTATCATCCATGTATTTATCGTATCTTCTTTTACTTGTATTTGATGATCTTGTATATACTTGTTCTCCCTTGTTCTAATTATATGTGATATAATGCATAATTGTTTTCTATCTTGGTGTGATTTAAAATATATGTCATATATTAGAACTGTTAGTGAAAGCAGTGTGGGCTGCTATTGTGGGATATTTTCTGATTGTAGGTGACGTGCCCTTAGTTAATATTTTGTATGCTTTACTTGCTACTTTGCTTGGTTGGCCTATGATACCTATCGAGTACAAGTGGACCGTACTCATGCCTACTGCTCCCTTTCGGTGCAGGTCCTATCCCGAGTGAGCTTCAACTTGCTTGACTCGGGCGATTGTTAGAGCTTCCAAGGTAGTGGGTGGACATTCACGCGTCCGGAGTTCACTTCTATCTTTCTGTATTAGTTATGTCTTTATTAGTGTTCGGAGACAAATATTTTTCTTTGTGGTTATTTTTCTGATGTATTTGACTCCGAAATTGTATTAGTAGTTCTTATACTGTTGACACCAAGTTTGGGGAGTAATGGTTGCATGTGTTGATATTATTCTTTTCGCTTTTATTATATCCATGTGGTTTGACTTCGTTCTAGAAGCCTTACCTTGGGGGCATTTCTGTTTTTTTCACATGTGTATCAGTTTGGGTGAGAGACTTACTTGTCAAGGTTTGCCGCGACAAGTGCCATCATGACCTATCGATTTTTGGATCGTGACATGAAGAGTAGTTGGGACATACCCAGCTGCCTAGAAATTCATGAAGTCTGAAATGAACATAAACTAAACTATTGAAAGCAAGAATAAGAATCCAAGCCGTCAGAACATGAGGACTCACCAACTGACGGGAGTAGGCAAAAGTAGCTGCGACTAATCATGATGTTGAGGGAGAACACGAGAATCTATATCATAATAGCATGCAGAGCATAAAAAAAATATGTGGTCAGTACTTATAAAATGTATTGAGTATATGGGGATGTGTTCAACATGTAAATATGACGGAGAATCATCTGATAAAAATATGCATGTTAAGTGTATTCAATCTCACCATTTTTGTAAATAAAGATGAAAATGATATGTCATATATACGAAGGATACCAAAACATAATTTGATAATTCTAGTGACTCGCACACACCTAAGTTTATAAAACTGCTTTACTGTGGGAGTTTCTCATAATTGATATGCTCCGTTTGAGCAACATGGAGCCCAACTTGTAACCCCTTGTTGGGAGAGTGTTCAATACCTTATCAGAGGTAAATAACCATGATTTGACGTGAATTCACTCATTGATCCATTATTGAGCAAAGAGGACAGTCTCATCTGACAAATACCCCTTCTAATACATCCTACCAAACATCCCTTAGTGTCGCTATTGAGCGTTAAACGTCCCCTTTGTTATATGGTGTGAGGTTGATCATTGTTGTTGATCCAAATTGTTGTTATTGCTGGTGTTATTTTCATTGTTGGTGTTGTTACTATGTTTTATTCTATGGAGGAGAATTGGGTGTTAATGGTGGAGTGAAAGGTGAGTTGGCAGTGGTTGTTATATATATTAGTGTGGTGAGGTGGAAGATAAGATCAGTTTATTTATTATTATTTTTTTCATAAAAAAATAATCATGTGATGGCAGCGTAATTTAATTAATGTGTGTGTGCGGGTACCATGAGCGTAGCAAATAGTGGGCAAGACAAGAATAAAAATAAATTAAAATTGAAGAATATTTTTTGAATCAAAAATATTGTGGCAAGTGGCATTTGATTTGTCACTAGTTCAGTGGCGGACCCTAGATTTAAGGATAGTGTAGACTAGTAAATCATGAATTTCATGCACTTCGTAACAAAAGGAACGTGAAATAATCGAATGAACTCAAAATCATGAAGTGAGTATTAACCCTGGAATCAAACTTAAGAGATTTTCCATTTGAAAAACTGAAATTTGGGACACAAGGATGGAAGGATATTCTTGTTAAACACCCACATATCTGGTCTTATTGATTTCTTGAAGTATAGTGTGAGTTTGCAGCCTTGGAGATTGAATTTTTTGAGAGAAACCCTTGTCTTTGTGTTCTTGAGATTTTGAGATGAGAATGAGCGATGATTTTATGTTAAGTGATGAGGAAAACGTTTTTGTATTAGTTATAAGGTCATCTAAGATCACAAGAACTAATTTGTCCTCGAAAAATCAAAAGAAAAATGGAGGAATTACGTCGGGTGGCCACTAGTGTGGCATGGTCAAATCGCGCCAGACAAGCAGCGTGGCACAGAGCCATTGTGATGTCTAGGTAGCATGGCATGGTCATAATATGCCAGACCACTGTTTTTACACTTGGGTCGTGCCACTGAGGGCACGACCTTAACATGGACCCTCACTATTCTCCCGATGTATTATATTATGAAACTCATTCTAAAAGTTTTGTAACACTTTTGAATGGTCCCATTTCCCCTCCAAATCATCAATCAACCTCAAAATCACACCAAAACACTCGAGAGATATCAAAATAAAATTGTTGAACTCATGCGGTTTAACTTATTTTCACTGTCAGTGAAAACTTTATATTACATGTAGACACGTAATTTTGTCACTCCGAAAGATTAATTTACACAATTTTACCTTATCCTACCATGTACCCTCATCCATGTTATTATACCCTCACAAAATACAAAAAAATAACAAATCCCCAACCAACTTAATCCAAAATATTCTCTCAATAACAAATTAACAACCCTCCCTATTAAAAATTGACAACACATCTTAACCCCTACCCCTCCTACCCCTACCCCACGTAACCACCCTTCCCCCACATTTCTTTTCCACAAAGAAAAGAGCATATACACTCCATCTTTTCCATTTTTTAGGCTTGATCAGATCCAAACACGGAGAGAAAAAAGACACTCACCTCACAAGAAGAACAGGCACCATTCTCTTCTCCACCATACTCACGATACACAGACCATTGTACACTTTCACATTCCTCACTGATTTGCACACACAGACAGTCCATCCTTTTCCATTTTTGATGCTCCACCAAAATCCAGGGGAGAGTTCACTGGAGAAAAAACATACATACACTCTCACCATCACATACGAATACACCATCCATAGATATCACTAAAAAATTCCCACAAGAACACACTGTTGAGGGAAATGGGGAATGGAGAGAGAGCAGGAAGTTGAGAGAAAGAGAGAAACGCATAGTGAAGAGAGAATCGAGAGAGGGGGAGGGATTTGAGCGAGAGAGGAGAAGAAAAGGACGGACGCTAACAATTCCGGCGAACCATCATCGTTCAAATTTGATCCGTCCTCTATTTTTCCCGACTCGTTGGAGTTCGTCGAAGCTCCGACGAGATGATAACCGGATCCCCTCTGCTCCAAATCCCAAACCCAACTACTTCCTTCACTATTGGTACTATTCAAGCAGCAAAAATTCATCGGGAGTCACCCATATTCGCCGACGAAGCTACCTGAAGCTCCGGCTAACAGTGAAACTAGTTGTCAAATAGTCTAAAGTTCGGTTGAATCGTTGGTCTTCTGTTTGGTTTTGTTTTGAATTGCCGAATTGGGTTTGATTGGAGTTCGTTGGTTCGAGTGTGGATTTGGTTCCGGTCACGTATCCTCCGCTATAAGTTGGTGGAATTGTTGAAGAAAGTTCATGATTAAGCTCCGATTGAGGTCCAATTCTACCTTATTAACTTTTAATTCTATCGTATAATTTGGTTTTGTGTGTTTGACGGTGTGAATGGTTGTCTTTGCCTAATATTCAGTTGTCATTGATTATAAATTATGTGATGAAATGATAGCTCACTAAGGATTAAAATCAACTATTTGGGGCGGGAATTGAAAGTTGATAAAGAGAATTTTGTGGTGTTTTTGATTCATCGATAATATCATGTGGTAGGTCGAGCCGGGTAGGCAACAGTAGGTTCGAGTAGGTAAATTGAGAACTTGCGGATTATGGAATGTTCAAAATATGTGTTGGAATGATTTTTTTTATCGCATTTAATTCAATTATACTTATTTGGTCGGGGAATGCCCCGAGGTACTTGTATCTATTCACCAGGGAATGCCTCGATGTATCTTAAACGCAAAGGAGGTTTGTGATGAAGGCCCGGGGCATCGGTTAAAGCTTTGGAGCATATTTTAGGATTAATATAGGTTAGCGTAGGTTTACAGTTTGCATTTTTCTATTTTGGGACTGTATAATTGGACTGAATACTAAACTTTGGACTGTTTTGTCTTTGTATGTTTTGATTGATTGTTCTATGTGTTTTTGTGTTGTTTATATATTTGTAATGTCAGATTAGCCGATACGCTCCACCAAGCTACCGTGGTCGAACCACGGGATTGAGGGGTGCCTAACACTTTCCCCTCGGTCAAAAGAATTCCTTAGCCGGAATCTCTGTTCGCGGATCAGTGTTACAGAGTCAAAAATCGTTTTGAAAAAGGATATCCACGGGTGACTTGGCACACCCGATTTATGCCAAGTGACGACTCTGAGTTTTCAATATAGTGAATCCTTTTCGAAACAAATCTTCATTTTGTCACTTAGTAATAAAAACCCTTTCGTAACTTAAAAATGAAATGTTTTTGGAGCATGAAAAAGGGGTGTGACAGCTCTGGCGACTCTGCTGGGGAATTTCTGAATTCGAGCTTATTTTGGAGTCGTATCGGCTTTGTTTGGCATCACGAGTGTATAAGCATTGTTTGTGTTATTGTTATCACTTTTGTGCAATTTCGTGCTCTTTGTTTACAGTATTTATCCTATGTGTTACCGCTTTTATATCTGGTATCATGTGTGTCTACCCCCCGGCCTTCTTTCTGCAACAAGTCCGTAGTACACGTGTTTTACACGACCTCTAGTTGAGTTACCCTTATTTTAGGGGGGGAGCCGTCGGTGTTATGGAGTAGGTGGAAAGCTGTCGTAGCCACTATCGACCATACGCTCCCCCAAAAAGCCTTGTTAGTGAACCCCAACGTAGGTCATCCTTTAGGTCATGCTTATGTGCATCATATTGAGACCTAGTGGGGCCCACTTGGTCCTTTGTAGGAGACTCACCTCTAAAGCATCCCTACGTGCTAAATGTTGCATCTTTGAGGATAACGTGGTCATTTGACGGACTGATTTGGAAAGAAACTTGTGTTAGAAGTAAGGTGTGTGGGTAATGAAAAAATAGAGAGAAAATAGAAAAACAAAACAAGAACAAAAGAAAAAAAAGAGTTTCGTAGTTTTAGAGTTTTTTATGGCTTTTATTTTTCACAATTCCAAAATTCAAAAGGACTTTTTTTTTACCTTTCACACTCATTTTCTCAAAAACATCAAAAAGATTTTCCTTTGTCTCATTTAGCATGCATTCACAATTCAAAAACTTCAAAAAATATTTTTTTTTTCATTCATAGGATGTGTTTATAAAAGAAAATGCAAAAAAAAGAGGTGTTAGAAATCTTCTACATTTCGTATAACGAAAATACCAAAAAGATTTTTTCTTTCATAGTTGTTGATGTCATTTTTCTGTGAAGTATCAAAATGAAAACTCAAAAGATTTTATTAACATGGTTCATCGTCTGTCTTTGGTCGTATCTCTTAAGTCAGGGTCTAGCCTATTATTTAATCATTAATTGACCAATCTGAACGAACTACGCGTACCTGATTCCCGTCCCTTGGGGCGGGATACGTAGGCAACCCTCGGTGGGTCCGGTAATTTTAATTTTCATTTTTTGGCCTTTGTCTTAGTCTTAGCCTGGGTTTTCCTTCTCGTAATCTAGTGTTGTCAATTAATTCTTGCCAAGTAGGTTGATTTCATTCGGCGGTACTGTTCGGTGAATTTGAGTTATATGTCGGTCTGTCCCTCTATGTCACACGATATTTTTTCTAAGATAAAATCCCAAGGGTCGGGAATTCCTTGTCTTGTTTTGCATTTTTGAGTTGTAAGTTTGGCTTGTTATTACAGGATGAAGCCTATAGGGTCTAGAGTCTTGATGGTTTCCAAAGTTCCCAAAAGGTTAATAAAGTGGTGGAGCACGTTCAACTACGCTGACCAGCAAGAACTATTTAAGATATTAGGTGATCTTACGGAACTTCTGTATGTCCCACCCCGTCCAGACCTAATAGATGTTGTGCTGACCTTTTGGGATCCTAGTAATTTGGTGTTTAGGTTCGGAAAGTGTGAAATGACGCCTACGTTGGCAGAATTATCTGGTCTACTTCATTTGCCTTATATTGACAAAAGTATTATCCGAGTTCGGAATCACTCGGGCAATAGGTTTCTACAAGGGTGTGGTTTGAAGAGTAATAACGGACATTTGGGTTGTTTGAATCAATCATGGATTTCTTTAGACTTTCTATTCGCTAGATTTGGGTCCTTAGAAGGTTTTGATTGCTTTTGGGATGAATTTCATATGACTAAGGAGAAGTGGGAGAGCAAGCGTCTTGAAGTCTTCACCCTCGCTTTGTTAGGTATTTTAGTGTTTCCACTAGAAGAAAGACGTATTAATACCCGTTTCCAATCAGTGGTGATGGCTCTATTTCATAAGGATCAAAATGATAAGGGCACTATTCAAAAGAGGAAGGTCGTTGATCAAAAAGGCAGGTTCACTCTCATACCCATGATCTTAACAGAAATATATAAGTCTTTAACCGAAGTGAAGGGGGGGATGAGATTTTTTGAGGGAAGTAACCTGATATTGAAGTTATGGATGATGGAGCATATGCATGCCCCTTCTTTAGTTAGACTAGACGTGGTTGATCATTGTATTCCCAATCGAGTGAAATCCATGGACTTCAGGTTGCGTTTTGATAAATTCTCGCTACCCGTGGGAGTCGACGCTTGGATTGAATTTCTTGAGTCAAGAACCGAGGATAACATTTTGTGGACTTATCTGTGGCTTCGACCAAAGATAATCTTGTTTGGTTGTCAGATACAACTCCTTCTAGTTATGTTAGGGCTCAATTGCACTAGACCATACAGTCCTTCTAGGGTAATGCGCCAGTTGGGTAGGCTGCAGGATGTGCCACCAGCAGTGGATCTTTTGAAGGATGTTGAGTACTTCAAGGACCAAGCCTTAGGTGAGAGCAAGTACGAGCAGTTTTGGAAGCATAGAACAAAGCTAGGTGTGGACACACTCAAAGAAAGTTTGGATAATCCAGGGTACACTCAGGGATATGGGGTTTGGCTTCAATCTATCCCTCGGGGTATCAGTCAACCCTTACCAGCGCAGCTTAGAGGGAGAATACAAAAAGAATGCATAGTTGACGACCATCAGGATGAAAGTGTGGGGTCCAAAGTGGAGACACTGAGAGTTCAATTAGCAGATTTATTAAAGATTGTAGAAAGGTGTCAGAACAATCTTTCTAATTGCACTCCTCATGAGGCAGGAATACGGGCCCGAAGCTTCCTCCCCAATATCAGGGTGTCTTTGCAGGACATGCTACAAAGTTTGAATGGTAGAAAGAGAACTTCACAGGCAGGTCCATCTCAGCCAGGGTCATCACGTAGAGCACCAGTCTGAAAGAGCATTTCTTATCTTTATTCAATTTGAGTCTTTTATGTTCTGTCATTGTAGGGTGGCGTCAGTTTTAAGTCGGAGTCAAGTTGTCTTTGGTATAAGGGTCTTTATCAGTAATTTCACGTATGTCATCTTAGGGTTCTAGAATGTTATTTTGTATTTGTTGTTTAGTTTTTAAAGCGGTCCTAATTTCGTTGCATGTTTTGTTTCTTTCTTTCATCAAAATGTTATGAGGTTACGTTTTTCTTTTGTTTGTTTGTTTTCGTTTTCGCGAAAAAAAAAGAAAAAAAAATTCAATTATGTAATGTTTATGCATATGCTGCCCGAACTACACAAAATCTGATTCATGTACAACATGATACGTAGGAAACCTACTTTTGGGTTCGATCTAATCATTTTGTTTCATTGTTTTTCATTATTTTTCCTCTTTTAAAGAAAAGAAGCCATAAAAAATGATAAAATGAAGGTAGATAGCGAGAGAAGAAAAGAAAGAAAGGATGATGAGGCAATAAAGGGAAAGAATAGAGATTGATACGAAAAAAAAGTGTAGATAAAAATCGGGATGATGTTGAAATGACCTCGCTACCCTCAAAAGCTGGTAGAAATGAACATGAATTAAGGACAATTTTACCAATGTGATTCCCATGCTTGTTGTGTGCCTTAATCCTAACGGATGTCGTCTTTGATGAGCATGTTCTTTGAGATAACAGTGGTATGTTTGCAGCACTCTGGCTAGTCACCCATACTTCACTAGATCCAAAGCAAAGCTCGCCATGGCTAGCAGGGACATTGAAAATTCACTCATTGACCCGGATCAGGATCACAGGGAAGAAAGTTCAAAATACAATGATGAGGAAGTAAGGCTCAGGCAACAATTGATAGATTTGCACCGTGCATGGGCTAGCGGAATGGCTCCTCCTCTGCTCCCTGAAGGTCTTGGGAATATCTCTAATTGCCCACCGCTCTCTTAGGCGCAATTCTATGCTCCTACTGAGTCACCTGAGCACGCGCCAGGATTCACTCCGCGACATTATTATCCAGGCAGATCAGGTGTGCCCTTGGCAGCTCCCCAATCAAGACCCGCTGCTCAGTCGGCGCCACCAATCACACCGGTATTTGTGGCTCTGCCACCACCTAAATCTCCCACATATGTTGTGCGGCCGACAATGGGGCTTCCTCGGTCTGCCAGTGAGCCAGTATTGAAGGTTCCAGATAGTCAGTATTATGCCATGGAGCCTACATTGAGAATGAATAAACCGTATGGGTACACTCAGCTACCTGTATTTCCATTTGATACAGAGAAACCTGTTGCAACAGAGGAACAGAAAGTCATAGCACGGAAGTTGAAAAGTTTAGAATAGGCCATGAGGAATTTGAAGGGAATCGGAGGTTATAAGAGTGTTTCCTATAAAGATCTTTGCATGTTCCTAGACATCAACCTTTCCCTCGATTTTAAAATGCCCAAGTTTGAGAAGTATGCAGGGCACGGAGATCCCGTGGAACACTTAAGACGTTATTGTAACCAATTGAGGGCTACAGGAGGAAGGGAAGAGCTACTCATGGCTTTCTTTGGCGAGAGTCTTTCTGATCTGGCTTCAGAATGGTTTATCGATCAAGATATCGACAAGTGGAACAGTTGGGATGACTTAGCTTCTAAGTTCGTGCAACATTTTCAGTATAACATCGACCTGATTCCGAACGAAAAATCCTTGGTCAATATGAAGAAGAAAAGCACTGAAGGTTTTAGGGAATACGCGATAAGGTGGCGTGAACAGGCCGCCAGGTTAAAGCCTCCAATGAAAGAAAGTAAGTTGGTAGAGGTTTTCATTTAGGCACAGGATGAGACCTATTTTCAACATTTACTTCCGGCAATGGGAAAGTCTTTTATTGAAGTCCTCAAAATGGGGGAGATGATAGAGGACGAAATCATGATCGGCCGAATAGTGAGTTTTGCCGCATTAAAAGCCACTACACAAGCGATTCAAGGTGGATCTGGCGCATTCGGAGGTAAAAAGAAGAAAGAGGACGTGGCGACTATCGTAGCTGGAACCCATTCCTATCCCAAAAGACCACTTCGCCCCTATCCCCAAGCCCAAGTCTACGCCCAAGATCCATAAATTCCTCCCCACCATTACTACCCTCCACAAATTCCGTTATATTCCATTCCACCACCCCCGTACCCAGTATATAGTGCGCAGTCATATGCCCAAACCTCTTCTTACCCGCAATGGCGTGTGCAAGCTCCACAAAATTGCCCATTCACTCCACTGAATTACCAAAACCCCTCCAGACCCGGTTTTCAACCTAGGCCCGAGTATAAGAAAGAAAAGGCGGTCAAAAATCAATTCACACCTCTTGGGGAGTCATATATTAGCTTGTTTGATAGGTTGAGAAAGTTGAAGGTCTTAAGCCCAATTCAAGGAAGGCTTTCTAATCCACCGCTGAGGAATCTCGATTATTCTTTAAGGTGTGCGTACTGTTCTGACATGCCAGGCCATGATATCGAGAAATACTGGCATTTAAAGAGAGTTTTCCAAGATTTAATTGACACAAATCAGATGCTGGTCCAGGCCCCGGAAGGTCCAAACATTAACCAGAATCCGCTGCCAACCCATGCTGAAGCCAATATGTTAGAATTGATATATGATGGGAAAGAGTCTCAAGGTGTTATAAGCCTATTGTCATGATACAGACCATTGAGGAGAAATCGTTGAATGTAGCAGAGTCTTTGAAAGCAATGTCATTGAGCCAGGAAGGAATGAGAGAAAAGAAAGCACAAAGAAACCCCTGATCACAGTACAAGGTGCCAGAAGGTATGTTGATTTAAATCAGTATAAACCTAAGTTGACAGTGGTAGGAGCTCTGAGTCAGCCCATCTTGAAGGTGAAAGAAGCACTGGCAGCACCTATTATCCTCAAACCGGTGACCCAACCTCCGATAGTTGATACGAAAAGGGTTCCCTGGAATTATGGGCGGACTGTGATGACCTATCACGGTAAGGAAGTAGTGGAAGATGTAGATGAGGTAGGGGGTGTGACTCAGTCAGGAAGATGCTTCGTGCCTGAAAGTTTAAGAAAGTCGAAGCCAATGGTGAGTGGACCGTCATCTATCAAAAGGCCTATCACCAAAGAAGAAGCCAGAGAATTTTTGAAAAAGATGAATTTTCCAGAGTATTCAATAATAGACCAGTTGAAGAAAACCCTTGCTCAAATTTCCCTCTTATCTTAGTTGTTGCACTCCAAGGAGCATCGTGATATTTTACTGAAGGTATTAAATGAAGCATATGTTCCAAGGGAGATTACAGTAAATTAGCTTGAGAAAATGGTTGGAAAAATCTTTGAGGTGAATCGGATCAGCTTTTCTGACGATGAATTGCCTGTTGAAGGTACAGGGCATAACTGGGGCCTTTACATTACAGTGAAGTGCGAAGAGTTCTACGTCACTCATGTCATGATTGATGGAGTTTTAGGTGCAAATATCATGCCCAACAATGTATGTGTTAGGGCTTCCGAAGGTGCAAAATCAAACTCCATTGGCGAGATAGAACTAATGTTGACCATAGGGCCTGTTGAGTTCACCATAGAGTTTCAAGTATTGAATATAGACTCCTCTTACAATCTGTTGTTGGGAAGGCTGTGGATCCACAAGGCCAAGGCGGTTGCATCTACACTGCACCAAATGATTAAGTTTGAGCATGACAGGCAAGAAGTGGTTATTCAAGGTGAAGGAGATTTGTCCGCCGGCGAAGATTCTCCATTGTCTCTTATTGAAGCAAATAACGTAGAGGAGACATTCGTTTATCAAATTTTTGATACAGTGCTAGTGAATCGTATCCTTTAATGACAGGTTATACCGGGACCACAATTATCTTCTGCTTCTATCATGATGGTGAGTGAACTTTGGAAATATGGATTTGAGCCAGGAAAGGGTTTGGGAGCATCTCTGTACGGTATAGTTCATCCCATATGTCCGAGTGAGAACGTAGGCACGTTTGGTCTGAGATTTGAGCCTACGGCTGAAGATCAGAAGAAAGCCAAGGGAAGGAAAAAGGAAACATAGTCACTCCCTCGCCCAATGCCACTACTCAGTGAATCATTTGTTAAGAGCGGTGTCACGAAGCATGTGGAATTTGAAGTTGAATTAGTTGATGACTGCCAGAACCTTTTGATTGAAGTTGATATGGTCAAAGCAGGAGAAGGTACCAGTATGGCAGATGTACAATTCATAGGTCCAACTGTCCGGCTCAATAATTGGGAAGTCACTCCTCTCCCCGTCAGGAGGGAGTTTTGGTAGTTTATTTTCTTTTTCTTTCTATTTATCCGAGTTATTTCTGGGTTATAATTCGGATTTTAGTTTGTTTATGTTATGTTGGCATCTATGTTTAAACCCTTCTATCTTTTTATTTAATGAAATGCAATTTCCCTTTTGTTTCGTGTCTAATATATTTTGTTTTTCTTTTTTTTTATATACAGTTCTCTTTATGCTGATTCTAATGACATGACATACATGCAGAATTTTCAGCCTGATCTTAAAATCCAAACTAATCAAGATGTAATGAAGCAGGATGGGGAATATGATGAAGAAGAAGCACTAGAAGAAATAAGCAAAGAGTTGGAACAGTTTGAAGACAAACCGAATCATAATTTGAATGAGACTGAGCCAATAAATCTAGGGAATCAAGAAGATGTTAGGGAAACTAAAATCAGTGTATATTCTTTGTCACAGCTAAAAGATGGAATGATTCAAGTATTAATTGATTATAAGGATGTTTTTGCATGGTCTTATGATGATATGCCTAGTTTAAGTACTGGATTAGTGGCACACAAATTGCCAACTGATCCCGCGTTCCCTCCTGTCAAACAGAAGTTGAGGAAGTTTAAAACTAATGTAAGTATTAAAAGCAAGGAGGAAATCATGAAACAACTTGAAGCCAAAGTAATTCGAGTGTCTCGTTATCCCATGTGGTTATCCAATGTTGTTCTCGTACCAAAGAAAGATGGCATAATTTGAGTGTGTGTTGATTACCGTGATTTGAACAGAGCAAGTCCGAAAGATGATTTTCCACTGCCCAACATCCATATTTTGTTAGACAACTATACTAAACATGAGGTTGCCTCTTTCGTGGATTGCTATGCCGGATATCACCAGATCATTATGGATGATGAAGACGCGGAGAAGACGTCTTTTATCACACCATGGGGGACCTATTGTTATCAAGTGATGTCGTTCGGTTTGAAGAATGCTGGAGCAATATACATGAGAGCCATGACCACTAAGTTTCATGATATGATGCATAAGGAGATTGAGGTATACGTGGATGATGTGATTATTATGTCAAAAAGTCGGGCCGACCATGTTAAAGATTTAAGAAAGTTCTTTGAAAGGCTTCGCAGGTATAATCTCAAGCTCAACCCGGCAAAATGTGTATTTGGAGTTCCATCTGGAAAGCTGTTGGGGTTTGTAGTCAGCCGTCGGAGGATTGAATTGGATCCCTCAAAAATCAAAGTCATTCAGGATTTGCCCCCGCCCAAGAATAGGACGGAGGTGATGAGTTTGCTTGTTAGACTGAACTACATTAGCAGGTTTTTTGCTCAACTCACAACTACTTGTGAGCCCATATTCAAGTTGCTGAAAAAGAGTGCTGCGGTAAAATGGACTGAAGAATGTCAGGAAGCGTTCGACAGAATCAAAAGATATTTGTCAAATCCGCCCGTTCTGGTGCCCCCAGAGCCTGGTAAGCCTTTGATCTTATATTTATCAGTCATGGAAAATTCTTTCGGTTGTGTCCTGGGTCAACGTGATTTCTCAGGAAAAAAGGAGCAGGCTATTTATTATCTTAGCAAGAAGTTCACCGCATATGAGGCCAGGTATACTCTTCTTGAAAGGATGTGTTGTGCCCTAACTTGGGTAGCACAGAAGTTGAATCATTATCTCTCATCCTGTACTACTTATCTCATCTCCCGCATGGATCCTTTGAAGTATATCTTTCAGAAGCCTATGCCGACAGGTCGATTGGCAAAGTGGAAAATATTGCTTACCGAGTTTGACATTGTATATGTGACTCGAACCGCCATGAAATCCCAATACTTGGCAGATCATCTTGCTGAGAATCCCATCGATGAAGAGTACGAGCCATTAAAGACATATTTTACTGACGAAAAAGTGTCGTGTGTCGATAAGTCGTTATAGATGCTGATCCAGGTTGGAAGTTGTTCTTCAATGGAGCTGTCAATATGAAAGGAGTCGGAATAGGTGCGGTTCTTAGCTGTTGATATGAGAGTCCAGGAATTATTGGTGTTGGGGGATTCGGATTTTCTCATCCATCAAATTCAAGGAGATTGGGAGACGCGAGATTTGAAGCTCATCCCGTATTGACAATGCTTGCAGGAGTTATGTCAATGGTTTGTGTTAGTAAAATTTAGGCATATTCCAAGGATTCATAATGAAATTGCTGATGCTTTAGACACTCTGTCTTCAATGCTCCAACATCCTGATAAAGCCTACATCGATCATGTGCATATACGAAGTCGTGATCAGCATGCTTACTGTAATGCGGTTGAAGAAGAGATCGATGGAGAACCCTAGTTCTTGGATATCAAGCGATACATTCAGTCAGGAGAATACTCAACATATGCCACCAACGATCAAAAGAGGACTATTAGGCGCTTGGTTAGTGGATTCTTTTTAAGCGAGGGGATCTTATATAAGAGAACCCCAGATCTGGGAATTTTGAGGTGTGTAGATGCAAGAGAAGCCTCAACAATCATGATTGAAATACACTCTGGAGTATGCGGGTCGCATATGAACGGTCATGTATTGTCAAAGAAGATTCTTCAAGCAGGTTATTTCTGGCTTACTATGGAGAGGGATTCTATTCGATTTGTTCGAAAGTGTCATCAATGTTAGGTACACGGTGATCTGATACGTTCTCCTCCTATTTAGTTGCATGCAATGGCCGCTCCATGGCCATTTGTGGCTTGGGGAATGGATGTGATTGGACCTATTAAGCCAAAGGCATCAAATGGACATAGATTCATTTTGGTAGCCATTGATTACTTCACAAAGTAGGTAGAAGCAGTAACTTTCAAGTCAGTGACAAAGAAGGATGTGGTAGATTTTGTTCATGCCAACATCATTTGTAGGTTTGGAATTCCTAAGATGATTATTACAGACAATGCTGCCAATCTCAAAAGTAATTTGATGCAAGAAGTGTGTCAATAGTTTAAGATCACACATCGAAATTCTACTCCATATCGCCCAAAGTCCAATGGTGCTGTAGAAGCCACCAATAAGAATATAAAAAAGATACTGTGAAAAATGTTACAAGGGTCTAGACAGTGGCATGAAAAGTTGTTGTTTGCATTGCTAGGTTATTGCACCACTGTTCGCACTTCAATAGGGGCAACTCCATATTTATTGGTGTATGGGACAGAAGCAGTCATCCCTACAGAAGTTGAAATTCCCTCTCTTCGAGTCATTGTAGAAGAAGAGACTGATGATGACGAATGGGTCAAAACCTGACTGGAACATTTGAGTTTGATTGAGAAAAAAAGGCTAACGTTTATGTGTCATGGCCAGTTGTATCAGAGGAGGATGGCTCGAGCGTATAACAAAAAGGTACACCCCAGGAATTTTGAGGTTGGTCAGTTGGTATTGAAACGTATCCTTCCTCACCAGGTTGAAGCGAAAGGCAAGTTCTCCCCTAACTGGCAAGGTCCCTTCGTTGTGAAGAAAGTGTTGCCCAATGGAGACTTATATTTGACAGATATTGAAGGAAAAATAGCAGAAATGGCTATCAATGCTGATGCGGTCAAAAGATATTATGTATGATATTTTATCCTTTGTTGATCTTATTGCATGTTTAATACTTGGATTTTTGAAGATTGATATGATGAAGGAATTTTATTCTTCTATCCAAACATTGTGTCATCCTTTGTTTACCTGTTTGAGCTTCATTTTTTTCCTTTCATATCCCTCTTTTGTAATCAAAATAGAGTCAAAGATAAATGTCAAGAAAATAAGAATAAAAGAAAGAGTTCGAAAAAAAAAATCAAAAATTAAATCAAAACAAAGAACACGCTTATGGAACTACGTGTGACCTGATTCTCCTCTCTCGGGAGTGAGATACGTAGGCTGCCCTATTTCGGGATCGGTCCAACCAAATAAAGATTTTAGAGTCACCCAGTCAACAAAAACTGGGGCATGAGTTAATGTGTTGTTTGAGTCAATTTAAAAAGTTTTAAGTCCCACCCCCACTTCAAGCGTCGTTTGAACCTCTTGCCATCCTTTTCTAACCTTATCCGAAAGCCAAGTTACAACCAAACAAAGTCCTTCAGATCAATTTTTATAATGTTAAGAATAAACATGCAATGGATATGATGATACATTGTGAGGTACCACTTGTCTCCCTCAGCATAAGAAATCAGGAAAGAAATACAAAAATGAGAGAGTCTTATTGGTGAAAACTCCCGTGGGCATCCTAAGGCGATGGTGAGTTGAGAGAAATGAAAATGAGAGAGTCTTATTAGTGAAAACCCTCGCAGGCACCATAAGGCGATGGTGAGTGGAGAGAAATAAAAATGAAAGAGTCTTATTGGTGAAAACCCTCATGGGCACAGTAAGGCGATGGCGAGTTCAAGAGAAAAGTGAAAAGTGAAAAGAAAGAGATTTGTTAGCGAAAGTCTTTTAAGATGTCATCAATTGAATGTGATGCATGAGTCCAATGGATCTGGGGAAGCGGCTCAGCGGTGAAGGCACAAACTCAACAACAAATGGGAAGTTTGGATAGGAAGATCAGGCAGCTTAGTCCAAAATGCATGTCATACTCATTGGAGTTGGTTGCCGTATTCAGATAAGTTTTCTTTTTGAATATGGGGAATTTTCCTTTTCTTTCATTTACATATTCAAGATTTTTATTTTTTTATGTCATTTATCAAAATAAAAGTCACCATCATTTCTTTACATTTTAAGTCAAGTCTGTGTCAAAACAAGCGAGAAAGGATTTCAAAATTTACTACCAGTCTTTCCAATTATATGAGGAAAAACCAAGGACCATCACATAAAAGAAACATGATCGTAATTCGACACGAAGCAAAGGAAGTCTATCAACCGACAGGCTGTTGGATTCGTGGAAGCATTCAAATTCGGGAAAAGAGTGCACCTCAGAGGCATGGTAAAATGGAAACCCATTTTTCAAGTCAGAACTCATTTCCCTTAATCTGGATCCGGGTCAATGATGCGGCAAGACAGGTCAAGTGTTAGCGATTTGGAACAAAGATGAAAGGAATAAGTGTTGGGGCAGATACCTAAGACACCAAGAGCTGCAAGCCACCACTAAGTTTTTAACTGACAAATTTTCATTGTTGAAATAGGGGCAAATTCGCTTCACTTAATTAAACTACCATTGGATATGCACATCCGTGGGATTTTACCTTCTGTTCTGGACCCTCCTGAAAAATGGGACTTTACTTTTGTTTAGGGCCCTCCTGAAAAATGGGATTTTACTTTCTGCTCAGGACCCTCCTGAAAAATGAGATTTTACTTTCTGTTCAGGACCCTCCTGAAAAATGGGATTTTACTTTATGTTCAGAACCCTCCTAAAAAATGGGATTTTACTTTATGATCAGGACCCTCCTGAAAAATGGGATTTTACTTTATGTTCAGGACCCTCCTGAAAAATGAGATTTTACTTTATGTTCAGGACCCTCCTGAAAAATGAAATTTTACTTTATGATCAGGACCCTCCTAAAATAGGATTTTACTTTATGTTCAGGACCCTTCTGAAAAATGGGACTTTACCTTCTGTTCAGGACCCTCCTAAAATAGGATTTTACTTTATGTTCAGGACCCTCCGGAAAAATGGGACTTTACCTTCTGTCCAGGACCCTCCTGAAAAATGAGATTTTACTTTCTGTTCAGGACCCTCCTGGAAAATGGGACAAATCTTTCAAAAATGAAATACTACTTTACTATAATTTTTGTTTGGGATAATTTTCGTTCTAGTTTTAATTTTGGCTTTCAGGAGCCCGCATGAAGAACAGGGTGATGAAATAGCAAGTCAGGAGCCCTCCTGGAGAATAAGTTGAAGAAATGAAAAGTCAATCAACAAAGCGAAGCAATTGAAAGCCATGCCACAAGTTGAAAGAAATTGCAAGTTAGGAGCCCGCTTGAAGAATAAGGTGATAAAAGTTGAGTCAAGAGCCAATAGAAGTTGTATAGATAGGATTTTGTAATTTCATTTATGTTTTAACTTGTAATTTTCATTTTTGATGTAATGACAGAGCCGCGGACCGGAACCTCGATGGAACCTCACTCAACTCTCCAACTCGGTATAGTCCACTTCTCTTCCAACCCTTTGAGATACATGTGATTTCCTCATGACATGGGTAGATAGGGTGTCCGACAGGATTCAATTGTCATTCTTTCTTTTACTCCTCTCTTTGAATAATGATCGGGACAAAATTCGGTCTCGTTATTTACTTCTTTGCCTGAAAACACTGCATGTTTACATTCAAAGGGGGCATGATGTAGACATGTAATTTTGTCCCTCCGAAAGATTAATTTACCCAATTTTACCTTATCCTACCGTGTACCCTCATCCATGTTATTATACCCTCACAAAATACAAAAAAATAACAAATCCCCAACCAACTTAATCCAAAATATTCTCTCAATAACAAATTAACAACCCTCCCTATTAAAAATTGACAACACATCCTAACCCCTACCCCTCCTACCCCTACCCCACATAACCACCCCTCCCCCACATTTATTTTCCGCAAAGAAAAGAGCATATACACTCCATCTTTTCCATTTTTTTAGGCTCGATCAGATCCAAACACGGAGAGAAAAAAGACACTCACCTCACAAGAAGAACAAGCACCATTCTCTTCTCCACCATACTCACGATACACAGACCATTGCACTCATAATCCTCACTAATTTGCACACATAGACACTCCATCCTTTTCCATTTTTGATGCTCCACCAATATACAGGGGAGAGTTCACTGGAGAAAAAACATACATACACTCTCACCATCACATACGAATACACCATCCACAGATATCACTAAAAAATTCCCACAAGAACACACTGTTGAGGGAAATGGGGAATGGAGAGAGAGCTGGAAGTTGAGAGAAAGAGAGAAACGCATAGTAAAGAGAGAATCGAGTGAGGGAGAGGGATTTGAGCGAGAGAGGAAGAGAAAAGGACGGAGGCTAAAAATTCCGGCGAACCATCATCGTTCAAATTTGATCTGTCCTCTATTTTTCCCGACTCGTTGGAGTTCGTCAAAGCTCCGGGGAGACGATAACCAGATCCCCTCTGCTCAAAATCCCAAACCCAACTACTTCCGTCACTATTGGTACTATTCAAGCAGCAAAAATTCATCGGGAGTCACCCATATTCGTCGGCGAAGCTACCTGAAGCTCCGGCTAATAGTGATACTAGTTGTCAAATAGTCTAAAGTCCGGTTGAATCGTCGGTCTTCTGTTTGGCTTTGTTTCAAATTGCCGAATTGGGTTTGATTGGAGTTCATTGGTTCGAGTGTGGATTTGGTTCCGGTCACGTATCCTCCACTATAAGTTGGTGGAATTGTTGAAGAAAGTTCATGATTAAGCTCCGATTGAGGTCCAATTCTACCTTATTAACTCTTAATTCTATCGTATAATTTGGTTTTGTGTGTTTGATGGTGTGAATGGTTTTGTCTTTGCCTAATATTCAGTTGTCAGTGATTATAAATTATGTGATGAAATGATAGCTCACTAAGGATTAAAATCAACTATTTGGGGCGGGAATTGAAAGTTGATAAAGAGAATTTTGTGGTGTTTTTGATTCATCGACAATATCATATGGTAGGTCGAGCCGGGTAGGCAACAGTAGGTTCGAGTAGGTAAATTGAGAACTTGCGGATTATGGAATGTTCGAAATATGTGTTGGAATGATTTTGTTTTATCACATTTAATTCAATTGTACTTATTTGGTCGGTGAATGTCTCGAGGTACTTGTATCTAGTCACTGGGGAATGCCTCGATGTATCTTGTACGCAAAGGAGGTTCGTGATGAAGGCCCGGGGCATCGGGTAAAGCTTTGGAGCATAGTTTAGGATTAATATAGGTTTGCGTAGGCTTACATTTTGCATTTTTCTATTTCGGGACTGTATAATTGGACCGAATACTAAACTTTGGATTGTTTTGTCTTTGTGTGTTTTGATTGATTGTTCAATGTGTTTTTGTGTTGTTTATATATTTGAAATGTCAGATTAGACAATACGCTCCACCAAGAGACCGTGGTCGAACCACGGGATTGAGGGGTGCCTAATACCTTCCCCTCAGTCAACAGAATTCCTTAGCCGGAATCTCTGTTCGCGGATCAGTGTTACAGAGTAAAAAATCATTTTGAAAAAGGACATGAATTGTTTACAATTACGATTTAGTGAATCATATTAAATTCATTGTGGTGGAAGGACTAGAGCATTGTTAGTAAATTGCCCAATCTCTAGACCCTTATGATGCCAACAAAGGCTTTAGTGGGAAGTAGTTGTGGAAGGGTTTCCTCGCGTGAAGTTCTTGCTATTGAGACGAGTGGAGAGTTGGTGTTCAAGAGCCAACAGTGATCACTTTCCATGCCTCCAACACCAAATCTCCAATCATTTCGGTAGTGAGAAAACCCTTCCCCAACTACTTCCCACTAACCTTTGCAGGCATCATAGAGCCAACAGTGATCACTTTCTGTGCCTCCAAAGCCGAATCACTCCAATTGTTTTAGTAGCAAGAACTTCAAGCGAGAAGATTCCCCCCCCCCCAACTACTTCCCACTAAGGCCTTTGTAGGCATCATAGAGCCACTGGTGATCAATTTCCATGCCTCCAAAACCAAATCTCCAAGAAAACCCTTTCCCCAGCTACTTCCCACTAAGGCCTTTGCAGGCATCATTGAGCCAACAATGATCATTTTCCTTGCCTCCAAAGTCGAGTCTCTAACTGTTTAAGTCGCAAGAACTTCAAGCGAGAAAATCCTTCCCCAACTACTTCTCACTACGGCCTTTGCAGGCAACATAGAGCCAACAATGATCATTTTCCTTGCCTTGAATACCGAGTCTCTAATCGTTTTAGTAGCAAGAACTTCAAGCAAAAATATCCGTTCGCAACTACTTGTTAAGAAAACTTATAATCCCCACCCAGGATAATATCCATATTAAATATCAATAACAAAAGAATAACAACAACACCAATATTATCACGGGATAAATATAATAGGAAAAATTACAAAAATTAGCATTCTTAAGACTATAATTACAATAAATAACAACACTTCTTCAAAATTGCAACTTATAGCAAAAGTAGCAATATTTTACCCACTTCATAGTAATAGAAGAATATGTATTTTTCAGTTGTGCATATGTATTTATGAGTAATACATACATATTTGTATATGTATTTATATAACAACATTTTACTTAAATACAAAATACAATTTGCTATTTTTCGTAATTATGAAACTGTTGCTATAAAAGTTATAATTAAGGCTACAGAGTTGCTATTTCTGAAATTTTCCCAATACAATATCCAAATGGAGTAATATAATAATACTAATTATTCTTATAAAAGAAGCAACACTCTTTTATTTCACACAACTTACAATAATATTACTCTCACATTATTTTCTCAAGGACTAAAAACTAACCTGCGGATTACTCTCTCTACTCTTTATTGCTCTCTATTTTGGTGGGGGAAAATTGGCAAAAGTACCTACTTTCAAAACTATTTTGTCATTTAACCACTAAAATTATTTTTGATGTAATTTTTAGGGTTAGGGTATAAAAAGTTGGAAAAAGTTAAAAAAGTGGGGCCCACAAGTAGACCAAGGGACCATTTCATCATTTTTAGAACTTTGCAAATTTAATATAATACACTAGCACCCTCCACTTATTCCAATATCCAAAAAAACCCTCTCTCTCTCTCTCCTCTTCAATTCTCTCAACTCCTGCTTAAGAAACCTTCATCCCAAAATTGTCATTTTCGTTTCTTCTTCTTCTCCAGCAGCTAAGGGGTCGTTATTGCTTCGTAAGGTTAGTTAAAATCAAGTTGTGATCATTTCTAGATCCATTTAAACGGGTTTCTTTGCTAATCGATTCGTAGCGATGTAGGAAATTTAAATTTCTTTTGAATTTGGTTGATTAAGGAGTTTTGGTTTAGTTCTAGTTTTGTTTAGCAAAGAAGTGTTGAATGGTGGGATAATCGTTATTTGAAGAGTTATTTTGGCATTTTGATTCGAACAACGATCTGTTTCTGTTCGTAGACCCGTGGTCTATGAAATCGACCCGTGGTCTATGAAATCAGAATGCCCTAGATTGAAATAAATTTTTAGGGGTATGAAATTCTTTTAAAATATGGTTGCTGAAATAGTGAAAATTGAAAGATTAATAGCTAATTAGTTTGATTAGGTGCATTAGTTTGATTTTTAGAAATTGTTGTGTTTTGATACTGCATGTTGGATTTTGGTTTTAGTTATTGATGTGTGTAATGAACTGATTGATGGTGGAAGAGTTATTTTGGCATTTTGATTCGAACTGTGACCTGCTTCTATCCGTAGGCCCGTGGTCTATGAAATGAGAATGCCCTAGATTGAAATCAATTTTTAGACGTATGAAATTCATTTAAAATATGATGGTTGTCACACCCCTTTTTTAACTCGAAAAGATTCGGATTTTAAGTTAGAAAGGATTTTTATTATCTAAAGTGACAAAAAGAAGAATTGTTTCGAAAAAGGATTATTTGCATTTTTATTCAGAGTTGCCACTTGGCATAATCCGGTGTGTCAGGTCACCTTTGAAAAATCCTTTTCAAAAATAGTTTTTGACTCTTTTAAACTGTTCCACAAACAGAGATTCCGATTAAGGAATTCTGTTGACCGAGGGGAAGGTGTTAGGAACCCCTCGATCCCGTGGTTCGACCACGGTCGCTTGGTGAAACATATCGGCTAATTTGACACTACGAAATGTATAAACCACACAAAAGTACGCAAAACAATCAAAAAACAAACAAAACAATCCAAAATGTAATGTCCAGTCCAACTATACAGCCTGCTATATAAAAAAACGCAAAAAATATAAACCTACTCTAACCTAAACTAATTCTAACTACGCTCCCGTTTTTTACCCAACACCTCGGGCCTTCACCACGAACATCTTCCAAATACAAGATACCTCGGAGCATTCCCCGGATAAATCAATACAAAGTACTTCGGGGCATTCCCTGGCCAAATGATACAAATGATCCAAATGCGATAAACTAGAAAAAAAACATTCAACCAATATTCCATATTAAAACATTCATCCAAACAACAAGTTCTAAATTTTGTATACCCAAACCTATATTGCCTATCCATTTTAACGACAATGATAAGAATTTATATTTATCCAGAATTAAACAATAATCAGTATGTCACAATCAAAACAGTGTTCATCCTTTCAATTTCCCATTCCCACCCAGATTTCATTTATGCCAACATAAACTCAAGTCATCTTCAACCAAACCATTAATCAATTTCAGTATAAGTCTATGAATCAAACCACATGAATTACAAGGATTCACATATATTCAAAACATCTTGAAGTCACATCTTCAACTACGAAAACATAAGAAAAGGATAGAGTTAAGAAAGGGACCTCCAAAGATTCAGATTTTGATCGATAATAACGAATGAGAGAAGCCAAAGCCCGAATTCTCAGACGAAAAATAAACCTCAACAACGGCTGAACAAACTCAGAGCTAAACAACCCGAATTCGCCGTCCGATTCAAATACCATATCCACGAAACCACTTGAGAGTATTCAACACCAACACTGAACAAACTGAAACTAAACTGAACTTACCGAAACCAATCCAAACATACCAAAGATAACCTAGATCAAACTGAAACCGAACTTTAAACTGCCGGAATCAACCCGAAACAGGTCAATTTCAGGCTGGTTTTAACGATTCAATCTTAGTTTTCAGTGATGGAGATAGTTTGGATGAGTTTTCGATGGGTTTTGGAGTTAAATCAGAACTAGTGCAGTGATTTCCGGTGAGGAGTGGCCGAAAAACTCGATCTCTGGCCAAGTTCATCTCTCTCGTCTCTCTCTGTTCTCTCCCTCTTTCTCGATCTACCCCATTTCTGGCGTGTTTTTATGGACTTCCCCCAAATCCCTATGCAGTCCCTGTATCCAATAAATGAAGATTGTAGTGCATTTTTTTCGACGGGATTCCTGTGTGTGCGCGTGTTCGAAGAGAAGAAAAGGGAGGGATGAATATGGTGAATGAAGAAGAAAACCGTTTTTTCCCCTTTGATCTGTATATGTCGTGTATATATGGTCCTTTGCCAAAATGGAAAAATGATCCTTTTGTCCCTTTCCTGGAAGTTTCCTAGTGGGGCCCCTTTCTAATGTTTATCCCTTTTTGCCTTTGTGGTTAAGAAATATGAGGGGGAGGGGGTCAAGTGGGTATGGGGTGTTGGGGGTAGGGGTATGGGTAATGTGTCTTCTTTTAATTTAAAGGGTTGTTAGGATGTTAAAAAAAATAAAAGTTTGTTAGGGATTTTGTTGAGAGTTATTTTTTGTATCTTTGTGGTATGTAATTACATGGGTGAGGGTACACGGTAGGATAAGGTAAAAATTGGTAAAACGATATCGGGGAGGGACGAAATTACGTGTCTACATCATGCCCCCTTTGAATGTAAACACACAGTGTTTTCAGACAAAGAAGTAAACAACGAGACCGAATTTTGTCCCAATCATTATTCAAAGAGGGGAGTAAAAGAAAGAAGGACAAACGAATCCTGCCGGACACCCTATCTACCCAAGTCATGAGGAAGTCAAGTGACAGGTGTTTCAAATAATTTGAAAGAGATGGACTATACCGAGTTGGAGAGTCGAGTGAGGTTCCATCGAGGTTTCGGTCTGCGACTCTGTCATTAAATCAAAATGAAAATTACAAGTCAAAACAAAAATGAAATTACAAAATTCTATCTATGCAGCATTCTTTGACTCTGGACTTGAGTTTTATTACCCTATTCTTCAGGCGGGCTCCTGACTTGCAATTTCTTTCAACTTGTTGCTTGGTTTTCCATTGCTTCACTTCATTGCTCGACTTTCATTTGTTCGCCCTACTCTTCTGGCGGGCTTCTGACTTGCCATTTTTGTCTTTCAATTTCATCACCCTGCTTTTCAGGCGAGTTCCTGAGTTGCAATTTCTTTAATTTTCCATTTCATCACCCTGTTCTTCAGGTGGGCTCCTGACATATAATTTTCTCACCCGGTTCTTCAGGCGGGCTCCTGAAATCAGAATCAAATCTAGAACTAAAACTATCCCAAACAAAGATTATAATAAAGAAGGAATTCATCATTTTTTAAAGTAATGTCCCATTTTCCAGGAGGGTCCTGAACAGAAAGTAAAATCCCATTCTTCAGAAGGGTCCTGAACTGAAAGTAAAATCCCATTTTCAAGAGGGTACTAAACAAAAAGTAAAATCCCATTTTTCAGGAGGGTCCTGAACAAAAAGTAAAATCTCATTTTTCAGGAGGGTCCTGAACAAAAGTAAAAATCCCATTTTTTCAAGAGGGTCTGCAACATAAAGTAAATTCCCATTTTTCAGGAAGGTCCTAAACAGACAGTAAAATCCCATTTTTTAGGAGGATCCTGAACATAAAGTAAATTTCCATTTTTCAGGAGGTCCTGAACATAAAGTAAAATCCCATTTTCCCATTTTTCAGGAGGGTCAAAATCCCATTTTTCAGGAGGATCCTGAACAGAAAGTAAAATCTCATTTTTCAGGAGGGTCCTGAACATAAAGTAAATTTTCATTTTTCAGGAGGATCCTCAACAGACAGTAAAATCCCATTTTTCAGGAGGGTCCTAAACATAAAGTAAATTCTCATTTTTTAGGAGAGTCCTGAACATAAAGTAAAATACCATTATCCCATTTTTTAGAAGGGTCCTGAACATAAAGTAAAATTCCATTTTTCAGGAGGGTCCTGAACAGAAAGTAAAATATCATTTTTCAGGAGGGTCCTGAACATAAAGTAAAACCCATTTTCAGGAGGGTCCTAAACAAAAAGTAAAATTTCATTTTTCAGGAGGGTCCTGAACAAAAGGTAAAATCCCATTTTTCAGGAGGGTCCTGAACAAAAGAAAAAATCTTATTTTTTTCAGGAGGGTCTTGAACATAAAGTAAATTTCCATTTTTTAGGAGGGTCCTGAACATAAAGTAAATTCCATTTTCCAGGAGGGTCCTGAACATAAAGTAAATCCCATTTTTCAGGAGGGTCCTGAATATAAAGTAAATCCCATTTTTCAGGAGGGTCCTGAATATAAAGTAAATCCCATTTTTTCAGGAGGGTCCTGAACATAAATTAAAATCCCATTTTTCAGGAGGGTCCTGAACATAAAGTGGACCATAAAGTAAATCTAATTTTCCAGGAGGGTCCTAAACATAAAGTAAATCTCATTTTTCAGGAGGGTCCTGACCATAAAGTAAATCCCATTTTCCAGGAGGGTCCTGAACATAAAGTAAATCCCATTTTTTCAGGAGGGTCTTGAACTTAAAGTAAAATCCCATTTTTCAGAAGGGTCCTGAACATAAAGTAAATTCTATTTTCCAGGAGGGTCCTGAACATAAAGTAAATTCCATTTTCCAGGAGGGACCTGAACGTAAAGTAAATCTCATTTTTCAGGAGAGTCCTAAGCATAAAGTAAATTCCATTTTTCAGGAGGGTCCTGAACATAAAGTAAATCCCATTTTTCAGGAGGGTCCTGAATAGAAAGTAAAATTCCATTTTTCAGGAGGGTCCTGAATATAAAGTAAAATTCCATTTTTCAGGAGGGTCCTGAACATAAAGTAAATTCCATTTTCCAGGAGGGCCCTGAACATAAAGTAAATCCCATTTTCCAGGAGGGTCCTGAACATAAAGTAAAGTCCCATTCTTCAGGAGGGGAGGGTCCTGAACATAAAGTAAAGTCCCATTTTTCAGGAGGGTCCTGAACAAAAGTAAAATTCCATTTTTCAGGAGGGTCCTGATCATAAAGTAAAATCTCATTTTCCAGGAGGGTCCTGAACATAAAGTAAATTCCATTTTCCAGGAGGGCCCTGAACATAAAGTAAATCCCATTTTCCAGGAGGGTCCTGAACATAAAGTAAAGTCCCATTTTTCAGGAGGGTCCTGAACATAAAGTAAAGTCCCATTTTTCAGGAGGGTCCTGAACAAAAGTAAAATTCCATTTTTCAGGAGGGTCCTGATCATAAAGTAAAATCTCATTTTCCAGGAGGGTCCTGAACAAAAGTAAAATTCCATTTTTCAGGAGGGTCCTGAAGATAAAGTAAAATTCCATTTTCCAGGAGGGTCCTGAACATAAAGTAAAATCCCCAAATATGCTTTCCCAAAGGTAGCTGAACTTATTGAACAAAAATTTTCCCCTATTTCATCAAAGAGAATTTGTGAGTTAAAACTTAATAGTGGCTTGCAGCACTTGGCTTCTCAGTATCTGCTCCAGTACTCGTTCCTTTCATCTTTGTTCCAAATTGCTGACACTTGCCCCTATTTTGCCACATCATTGACCCATACCAGATTGGGGGAAATGACTTCTGACTCAAATAATGAATTTCCATTTTACTATGCCTCTGAGATGCACTTTTTGACATCTGATACTCCCATGAATCCAGCAACCTGTCTGTTGATAGACTACCTTTGCCTTGTTTTGAATTATGATCATGTTTCTCTCATGTGCTGGTCCTTGGCTTTTTCTCATACAATTGGAAAGACTGGTAGCAAGTTTTGAAATCCTTTCCCATTTGTTTTGACATAAACTTGACTTTAAAATGTAAAAAAAATGATGGTGACTTTTATTTTGATAAATGACATAAAAATACAAAGTATGAATACGTAAATGAAAGAAAAGGAAAATGTCCCTTATTCAAAAAGAAAACTTATCTGAATACGGCAACCAACTCCAATGAGCACGACATGGATTTTGGATTAAGCTACCTGGTCTTCCTATCCAAACTTCCCATTTGTTATTGAATTCATGCCTTTGCCGCTGAGCCACTTCTTCAAATCTATTGGACTCATATATCTCATTCAATTGCTGACATCTTAAAAGACTTTCGCCAACAAATCTCTTTCCTTTTCACTTTTCTCTCGAACTCGCCATCGCCTTATGGTGCCTATAAGGGTTTTCACCAATAAGACTCTCTCCTTTTTATTTCTCTCAAATCCCCATCACCTTATGGTTCCCGTGAGGGTTTTCACTAGTAAAACTCTCTCATTTTTATTTCTCTCTACTCACCATTGCCTTATGGTGCCTACGAGGGTTTTCACCAATAAGACTCTCTCATTTTTATTTTTTCCTGATTTCTTATGCTGAGGAAGACAAGTAGTACCCCACAATGTATCATCACATCCATTGCATGCTTAGCCTTAACATTATCAAAGATTGATCTGAAAGACTTTCTTTGGTTGTAATTTGGCTTTTGGATAAGGTTAGAAAAGGATGGCAAGAGGCTCAAACGGCACTTGAAGTGGAGGTGGGACTTACAACTTTTGGAATCGAATCAAACAACACATTAACTCATGCCCCAGTTTTGTTGAAAAGGTGATTCTAAAAATATTTATTTGGTTGGAACGAGCCCAGAATAGGGCAGCCTACGTATCTCACCCCTGAGAGAGGAGAATCAGGTCGCACATAGTTTCATCAGCTTGTTCTTTGTTTTGATTTGATTTTTTTTAAGATTTTTGAACTCTTTCTTTTGTTCTTATTTTCCTGACATTTATCTTTGACTCTATTTGATTCCAAAAGAGGGATATGAAAGAAAAATAAAACTAAGCTCAAACGGGTAAATAAAGGATGACACAATGTTTGGATAGAAGAATAAAATGTCTTCATCATATCAATCTTCAAAAATACAAGTACTAAACACGCAATAAAATCAACAAAGGATAAAATATCATACATAATATCTTTTGACCGCATCAGCATTGATAGCCATATCATCCATTTTGCCTTCAATATCTATCAAATATAAGGCTTCATTAGGCAACACTTTCTTCACAATGAAGGGAATGAAGCATGGGAATCACATTTGTAAAATTGTCCTAGATTCATGCGTATTTCTACCAACCTTTGAGGGTAGAAAGGTCATTTTAACATTATCCTGATCTTTTTCCTACACCCATTTGCTTGTTTACTCTAATCATACCTCTTCTTTTTTTTTCTTTTTTTTTACGAAGAACACACCAAAGGAAACAATTCCACAACATAGCATTTCATAAAAGAGACAACTAAAACAAACTTCAAATTTAAGACAACTTAAAAATTGATCAACAAAGACTAAACAACCATCTAGACTAATAAGATAACATGTGTAATACTCCTAGTAAAGACCCTTAACATTTAAAACAAACATGACACCAACTGAACAAAGACACAACAACACAAAGACAGAAAAATAAAGGACTCAAACTAAATAAAAGATGAGAGTTGCTCCTTTAAATTGGTGTGCTATGGGATGACCCTGGCTGAGATGGACCTGCCTGTGAAGTTCCCTCTTTCTGGCTCAAATCGTGCAACATACCTTGCAATGATACTTTGATATTAGGGAGAAAGACTCTAGCCCGTGTACCTTCCTCCTGGGGAGTGCACTTGTAAAGACTATTCTAATATCCTTCCACAGTTGCGAGCATACTTGCTAATTGGACTCTCAATTCTTCCACTTTGGCCCCCGCATCCTTATCCTGACGGTCATTAACTATGCATTCTTCCTCCACTCTCCCTCTAAGCTGCATTGGTAATGACCTACTAATACCCCGAGGTATGGATTGAAGCCAGACTCTATATATTTGAGTGTACGCCCCGGATTGTCCACACCTATTTTGAAAGAATCTACACCTATTTTTGTTGCATTAAGCCAGAATTGCTCATACCTGATTTCCCCTTTGGCTATATCCTTAAAGTACTCGGCATCCTTTTGAAGGTCCAGTATTGGTAGGATATCTTGCTCCCTACCCAACTGACGCATTACCGTACTCGGACTGTAAGGTCTAGTGCATTTGAGACCTATCAGGACTAGAAGAGGTTGCATGTGACATACAGAAAAAATTATCTTAGGATTGAGCCAATGATAGGTCTAAAGGATATTGTCATGTGTTCTTGCTTCGAGAAATTCGACCCAAGCATTGACTCCCATAGGTAAACAAAATTTATCAAAACGCATTCTCTCCTCCATGTCATACACCCGATCATCCAGACAACAATCAACCACATCTGCTCTAACTAAAGAAGTCGCATGCAAATTCTCCATTATCCACAACTGTAATATTAAGTTACTTCCCTCGAAAAATCGAATCCCTCCTTTCACCTCAGTCAAAGCCTTATATATTTCAGTTAAGATCATTGGTACAATGGTAACTTGCTCCTTGTTCTTGACTAAAGCCATCACCACCGATTGTAAACGGGTATTGATATGCCTCTCATCTAACGGGAACACTAAGATACCCAGTAGAGCCAAACAGAACACCTCGAGATGACGTTGTTCCTACTTCTCCTTGGTAGTACAAAATTCATTCCAAAAGCAGTCAAAACTTTTCGAGGACCCAAATCTAGCAAACAAATAGTCGAAGGAGATCTATGATTGTTTGAGGCACCCTAAATTCTTGTTATCTTTCAACCCACAAAGTTGAAGAAATCTCTTACCTGTATGATTTCGGGCTAAAATCATCTGTTGATCCATATAAGGCAGTCGAAACAAATGAGATATTTCGGACAGAGTAGGAGTCAATTCACAACTTCGGAACCTAAATACAAAATTATTTGGATCCCAAAAAGTCCACACGGCCTCTATTAGATCTGGACGGGGCGTGAGATCAAGAAGCGCTACCAGATTGCCTAAAACTTTCCCCACTTCGTGCTTTTCAGAGTAATTGAATGTTCCCCACCACTTGATCAACTTTCTGGGTACCTTGACAACCATAAGGACTCTAAACTTTGTGGACAGACCCATCATGTAATAACACATAAGACGCTACCTCAAAAATTCGATAGGAGAAAAAATTTCCAACCCATGAGACTTTAACGCGGACACGTCGAAGGGACATGTCACTTTATGACTCCAAATCGCCGAACAGTACCACTGAATAAAATCAGCCTACTTGGCTAGGACAACTAACAACACTAGATTACGGGGAGGAAAACCTAGGATAATACTAAGACAAAGGCCAAAAATAAAGATTACCGGACCCACCGAGGGTTGCCTACGTATCTCGCCCTAAGGGGAGAGAATCAGGTATGTGTAGTTCGTTCACATTGGATAATTAAGGATTAAAGAACTGACTAAGATTTGACCTGAGAGACGCGATTACAAACAGACAATGAAAGATGTTAATAAAATCTTTTTGAGTTTTTCAATTTGATATTTCTCATAAAATAGACACCAACAATTATGAAAGAAAAAATCTTTTTGGGTATTTTCATTATATGAAATGTACAAAACTTCTACCATTTTTTTTGCATTTTTTTTCTTTATAAAAAGCTCCATTTAAAAAAAAATATTTTTTTTAAAAATTTTGAATTATGAATGCATGGTAAAGGAACAAAAGGAAAGTCTTTTATTGATGTTTTAGAGAAAATGAGTACGAAAGGGGAAAAAACTCTTTTTTGAATTTTTGGATTGTGAAAAACAAAAGTCATAAAGAACTCTAAAAACTACGAAACTCTTTTTTGCTTTTTGACTCACTTTTTCTTTCTTTTTCCTTTTTTTTTTTACACGCTTTACTTCTAACACATGCTTTCCCCAAATCGGTCCATCAAATGACCACGTTAGCCTCAAAGATGCAACATTTAGCATGTAGGGATGCTTTAGAGGTGTGTCTCCTACAATGGACCAAATGGGTCCCACTAGGTCTTAATATGATGCAGATAAGTATGACCTAAAGGGTGACCTACGTTGGGGTTTACTAACAAGGTTGTTCAGGGAAGCATATGGTCGATAGTGGCTGCTTTCCTTTTTACCCACTCTATACGTCCGACGGCTCCCCCTCCTAAAATAAGGGCGACTCAACTAGAGTTTGTGTGCACGACATGCACTCCAGGACTTGTTGCAGAAAGAATGACTCGGGTTATGCACATGATGCCAAATATAAAGCAGTAACACATACGATGAATACTATAAACAAAGAGCATGTAGGCACTCAACAATGATAAACAATAACACAAAAAAACTCAAACAAAATGTACATACACCTATAGCGTCAAAATCAGCCGATACAACTCCAAAATTAGCTCAAATTCTGAAAAGTCCCCAATGGAGTCGCCATAGCTGTCACACCCCTTTTTGAACTAAAAAAAGATTTGGATTTTAAGTTAGAAAGGGTTTTTATTATATAAAGTGACAAAATAAAGAATTGTTTCGAAAAAAGATTATTTGCATTTTTATTCAGAGTCGCCACTTGGCATAATCCGGTGTGCCAAGTCACCTTTAGAAAATCCTTTTCAAAAATAGTTTTTGACTCTTTTAAACTGTTCCACGAATAGAGATTTTGGTTAAGGAATTCTGTTGACCGAGGTGAAGGTGTTAGGCACCCCTCAATCCCGTGGTTCGACCACGGTCGCTTGGTGAAGCAAATCGGCTAATTTGACACTACGAAATGTATAAACCACACAAAATCATGCAAAACAATCAAACAACAAACAAAACAATCCAAAATGTAATGTCCAGTCCAATTATACAGCCCGATATATTAAAAAAAATGCAAAAAATATAAACCTACGCTAACCTAAACTAATTCTAACTACGCTCCCGTGTTTTACCCAACACCTCGAACATCTTCCAAATACAAGATACCTCGGGGAATTCCCCAGATAAATCAATACAAAGTACTTTGGGGCATTCCCCGGCCAAATGATACAAATGATCCAAATGTGATAAACTAGAAAAAAAAAACATTCAACCAATATTCCATATTCAAACATTCAACCAAACAACAAGTTCTAAAATTTTCCTACCCAAACCTATATTGCCTATCCATTTTAATGACAATGATCAGAATTAATATTTATCTAGAATTAAACAATAATCAGTATGTCACAATCAAAACAGTGTTCATCCTTTCAATTTCCCATTCCCATCCAAATTTCATTTATGCCAACATAAACTCAAGTCATCTTCGACCAAACCTTTAATCAATTTCAGTATAAGTCTATGAATCAAACCACACGAATTACAAGGATTCACATATATTCAAAACATCATGAAGTCACATCTTCAACTACGAAAACATAAAAAAAAGGATAGAGTTGAGAAAGGGACCTCCGAAGATTTAGATTTTGATCGATAATAAAGAATGAGAAAATCAAAAAACCGAATTCTCGGACGAAAATAAACCTCAACAACGGCTGAACAAACTCAGAGCTAAACAACCCAAATTCGCAGTCCGATTCAAATACCAAATCCACGAAACCACTTGAGAGTATTCAACACCAACACTGAACAAACTGAAACTAAACTAAACTTACCGAAACTAACCCAAACAGACCAAAGCTAACCTCGAACAAACTGAAACCGAACTCAAAACGGCCGGAATCAACTCCTAAATAGGTCGATTTTGAGCTGGTTTTAACGATTTGATCTTTCTTTTCAGTGATGGAGATGGTTTGGATGAGTTTTCAATAGGTTTTGAAGTTAAATCGGGACTAGTATAGTGATTTCCGGTGAAGAGTAGTTTTCTCTCTCGTCTCTCTCTGTTCTCTCCCTCTCTCTCGATCTACCTCATTTCTGGCATGTGTTTATGGACTTCCCCCAAATCCCTATGCATTCCCTGTATCCAATAAATGGAGATTGTAGTGCATTTTTTTTCGACGGGGTTCCTGTCTGTGCGCATGTTCGAAGAGAAGAAAAAAGAGGGATGAATATGGTGAATGAAGAAGAAAACCTTTTTCCCCTTTGATCTGTATATGTCGTGTATATATGGTCCTTTGCCAAAATGGAAAAATGGTCCTTTTGTCCCTTTCTTGGAAGTTTCCTAATGGGGCCCCTTTCTAATGTTTATCCCTTTTTGCCTTTGTGGTCAAAAAATATGAGGGGGAGGGGGGCACGTGTGTATGGGGTGTTGGGGGTAGGGGTACGGGTAATGTGTTTTATTTTAATTGAAAGGGTTGTTAGGATGTTAAAAAGAATAAAAATTTGTTTGGGATTTTGTTGAGAGTTATTTTTTGTATTTTTGTGGGATGTAATTACATGAGTGAGGGTACACGGTAGGATAAGTTAAAAATGGGTAAAATGATATCGGGGAGGGATGAAATTACGTGTCTACAATGGCTGAAATAGTGAAAGTTAAAATATTAATAGCTAATTAGTTTGATTAGGTGCACTAGTTTGATTTTGATACGACATATTGGATTTTGGTGGGGTATTTCTTAATTTTTTTGTGGGGTGGGGGGGGAGGTTGTTTCATTTGAGCATTGAGTTATTTCTGTTGATAGACTTGTGGTCTATGAACTGAAAATAGGAGATTTATTCTGCAGGTGTAGATTGTGTTGAAAATGGATAAAAAATACATCATTTTTAAATGCAAAGCCAGTACTGTTTCTGATTTTGCTGGTAGCAGTAGAAAAAGAAAAGTTGAGACAGTTGGAAATGTCTCAAAAAGGGAGAAAAATAAAGAGTTGGTGTCCGAATCAAAGTCGGACTTAAAGGAGATAAGAGACTACGTCGATTCCAGTGATGATGTTGCCAAGCACAGTCCTAGTGGTGACAGTGAAGAGAGCGAAGATAGTAAAAGAAATAGTTATGATGGGGATAATGATCCCTTGTCCGTGCCATCTCTTTTAAGTTTCATTTTCGTGGAGCGGTATGACCTTCGAACGATAATGTACGAGGGTGGATCTTTCCCCGCAAAGATATCGGTCAGATCAAGAATGGCTGCTTATCGAGAATTCCAACAAGTTCTTGTCGACCAAGAGTTGAAGAAAAGATTCAAGAGGTCCTATTTTGGCCACCAGAGAAACCTGCCGGAACATCTCAAGTTCAATGGGCAGTTGGTCCATTATTTGTTGTTGCGACACGTCAAGAACAATAAGATGCGTCACTAGATGTGGTTCTGCGTTAACAACAAGCCTTCTTATTTTAGCTTGAAAGAGTTTTTTTTATCACGGGGTTGAACTGCTCATCATACCCCAGTGGATCAAAAATAAAGAAGGTGTTAGCAAAGGGAGAGAATTTTTTCTTTAAGGTGACAAGAAACAAAAACATTTTAGTGGTTAACTTGCTACACCTGATCAGAGGGAATAAGCTAAGTGAGGACCAGTAATTTAGGTATTGTTTACTGTGGTTCTTGCACACCATGTTGCTTGTAAAAGATTCGACGAAGGTTGTCGACACAAAACTGATTCGAATGGTCGATTCTTTGAGTTTCTTCGAGAATTATCCATGGGGGAAAGAGACATTTCAACTGACCCTGGACTAAGGTTGTCGACACAAAACTGATTCGAATGGTCGATTCTTTGAGTTTCTTCGAGAATTATCCATGGGGGAAAGAGACATTTCAACTGACCCTGGACTATCTAAAGAAGAAAAGTGACCTAAAGAAGCAGAGGGAAGTATTTGATGGGAAGCAGAAGGCATCCTATGCTCTATTCGAATTTCCCTAGGCATTCATGGTATCTAGCATAAACCCTTTAATGAGTTTATCATAGATTCTTGTTTTATTTTTACTATGTCATAGACTCTGAGTTCTTTTTTCACTGAAGTACTGCTTATAGGTTTTTATCTATGAGGCCTTTCCTCATCTTGAAATTTTTTTTGGAAAATCAACTGATGAGCCCTTTCCCATTCCCCGCATCCTCAGATGGCACACTACAAAAAGTGATTAGATAATCGAAGGCGACCCATTCAAGTAGAAAGAAAAAGTTACTGAGGTATGAACTTATTTTTTACTATGCAATAATAATACTACTGTTGTATCGAATGTTATGTAATTGTTAATTGATATTTTGTAGTACGTGCACCCGTACATCATCCCTACTCTTCGTGAGACGAAGATGGATTACATTATTTCTTTTGAGCCATAGACGGACGAGGTGAAGAATAACGTCCTCGGTGACTTAAAGAAGGAGTTAGAAGGGGTGACTGTATTTATTTCAAATGAGGCCAGTGATGATGACGGGTATTTGGGTGGTAACCCCGATGAAATACGCATTGGTGATGATGATACTCTGAGCACCTCTAAAGATGCAACAGACACCTTATACCTGGGGATCTTCATAAGCGTGTTGCTGCGCTCGAAGAAGCAGTGTTGGATATTGCGGCCTATATTAGAGAGAAAAGACTGAAGAAAAAGGAACAAGATGAGCGACAACACGAGCAAGGTAACTTCATTCAATCAATGATTGATGTTGTTAATGAATTTTCTGCTTTACATATCAATAACACTTTGTAATATGATAATACAGTGAATGTGGACCTTTGTGAATCGGAGAGGAATGGAGAAGGAGAAAAAATGAGCAAAATGGATGAGTTGGCCTCTGTTGTGGCGGGAGAGAAAAAGAAGAAGAAAAGAAGGATGAAGAAGAATAAATGAAAGAAAATATGTTCTAAGAAGAAAGTCCAAAAGAAGCAGCTGCAGAAGCAGAAGAAGAAGCTGAAAAAGAAGCAGCAACATATGTTGAGAAAAAAAAAAAAAAGGTGAAGAAGCACCAACCGAAGAAAGTTCAAAAGAAATAGCTGCAGAAGCAGAAGAAGAAGCTAACAAAGAAGAAGCAACAGATGTTGAGAAAAAAGGAGAAGGAGGTGAAGAAGCACCAGCCGAAGAAGCACCAGCTACTACAGATGCTGAAATAGAAGGAGAAGAAGGCGAGCATGAAGAAGCAGTTGCAGCTGCTAAGATAAAAAAAAGCTGAAACTGACCAAAAAGATGTTGTCATGGATATCGTGTAGGTCAAATCAACATTAACATTTATGTTGATGAGGAAGACAAGGAAAAAGACATTTGAATGCAAATATTGTTAATGTGTTGTTGAATGATCAGTAGTTAGGATCTGACAAATATTTTTTTTATTTGACAAGTGTAAAAGTTTAAGGATCTGTTGGTAGAATATTAGAAGCATTCTTTTATTTTATGATACTGGTTATGATTCTGCACTGAATCTGTCTCTCTCAAACTGATTAGTGGCATGACCATTTGAATATGCAGGGTGTTGTCATAGTTGGTACAGTGTATGGTTGATGTCATAGAATATATACTTAATCTTTCGTATACTGCATGTATGGTCTATTATTACCATGCTGGTCGGTTTTAAGTCGACGTGTTGTTTGATCGACCATGATTCTATAAAAAATAGTATTAACATTATAGAAAAATACAAGTATTATTATTTATTCAATATCACTACATCCATGTTACACCTTTCCAAAGAACGAATACTAGCATTATAGTACATAACATCATTTTTAGGCCATTCTCCCTTTCTTCGGCCAAAATCGATTTTAGTTTTAGTTGATCCCTCTCTATTTTGATTTCATGTAGCAACACTTTAAAGTGATCCCTCTGTTCTTCGGCTTCTTTGAACAAAGTTATGAGAAAATCTTTATTTTCTTTGCATCGTTGGATCCTTTGTAGTAAATTAAATTTGGCCAAGCCTTGAAAATTTGATGTCTCGGGTCCCGGACTCAACGTTGATGGACTGGTTGGAGGTGATAGCTCATCAATCCATTTAAAAAATGAGCATGCGCCATTATCCTAGAAAAAATAATAATTACATAACGACTAACTTAACTTCATAAAAAAGACACACACAGCTCACCTTCGCAATTGTACAATTATAAAATTTGCGACCTGGATTTGAGTCTATGCGTAACGACCTCAGGACAGCCACATTCCCACAATGACAAATTAGAATATTTTTAAAATTAGATGTTTGAGAAGCTTGAGACATTGTAGAATTTTTAAAAACAAAACAAAGCGAATGAAATAAAATAATGAGGGATGACCGACCTTATATATGAAGTAAAAATAAAGTGTTGACACTGATGGATTATAAAAGTAGTCGTTTATTACCGTTGGAGCAGTAATTTTATTTTTTGAACTGGTGGTGGCACTTAATAGACCGTCGTAGAACATGACCTATGTTATCCATCGATTTGTCTAGTCTACCGTAGACTTATAACTTCTATAGTTCATCGATTGATTTTCTGATTACATAAGTATGCGTAATCATGTAAAAAATATACTTGTGATTTTAGGATCCATCAATTAGACTGGTCTACCATAGACTTATACCTTTAGATATGCATAGATTGATATCATAAGTACGCGTAGACCACGTTGATCGATGTGCACTGCCATAGATCGTCACTTGGATGTAGTTAAAAAATGAATATATAAATTAAAAATAAATGTAGTGTTGATTTCTACACATGTGAGTGAGTGTAAACAAGACACACAATCATATTAGAGGTTGTACAAAGTGAATTAAGGAGTGTGGATGGATAGTGGTTGAATATTCAATATGCTAAGAGTAATGTTTGTCAAAGCACAAGTATGTATTAAGGATATATATTGTACTGAGGATGATGATTGTTCAATCACTATCCATTCCACACACTATTTTGATTTAGGGGTGGTGATGGAAGGAGTATGTAGAATGTGTAGTCATCAAATACAATATATATCCCTAATACATACTTGTGCTTTGGCACACATTACTCTTAGCATATTGAACATTCAACCACTACCCATTCACACACTCCTTAATTCACTTTGTACAAGCTCTAATATGATTGTGTCTTGTTTACACTCACTCACATGTGTAGAAATCAACACTACATTTATTTTTAATTTATATATTTATTTTTTAATTACATCCAAGTGACGGTCTATGGCAGTGCACATCGATCAACGTGGTCTACGCATATTTATGATATCAATCGATGCACATCTAAAGGTGTAAGTCTATGGTAGACCAATCTAATCGATGGCTGACATAAGTCATGATCTACTACGGTCTATTAACTCTCACCACCAGTCTATAGACCAGACTAATCGATGGACCCTCAAGATTATCTATTTATTTTAATTATTTTGTTCCACCAACCCCAAAATATGTTATTATATGTTTAAATCATTTTTAATTTAATTATTTTATTCCACCAGTCCCAAAATATGTTATTGTCTGTTTAAATCATTTTTATTTTAATTATTTTGTTCCATCAGCCCCAAAATATGTTATTGTCTGATTAAATCATTTATAATTTAATTATTTTGTTCCACCAGTTCCAAAATAAATTATTGTCTATTTAAATCATTTTTAATTTAATTATTTCGTTCCACCAGTCCTAAAATATGTTATTGTTTGTTTAAATTATTTTTAATTTAATTATTTTGTTCCACCAACCCCAAAATATGTTATTGTCTGTTTTAATTTAATCGGTGACACATCGACTCACATTGTCTACGATCGACTACTCTACAAGGTAGATGAAAGACGGAGTATGTGATTCATGATAGACTATATATCACTTTTTATAAAAACTTGAAATTAATCAAGTTAAACTACAGTACTGTTAATTGAACGAGACGTACATATTTGAAATTTGTGTTTGTACAGAAGAATAACCGCCACAAGAAAAAAATGAATCATAACAAATGTGGTAGACATAACGTTCAAACTGAAATTGTTCACTAAACTGAAACTGAAACTTATATTAAACTTGCTCATTGCATTACTTGATAAAATTTACAGCAAAAGAGGAAAAATGGAAGAAGCTTTCTTCTAACAAAGTCCTACTGAGAAAGCTTTTTCAACAATGAACAAATCAACAAAAATTTAACAACATAAACAAAAAAAACAATAAACTAAATTATGGGGATGATGAGGGGTGATGTAGTCATTGCTGTCCATTTCAAGACGCTCCAGAATTGTTCGGAGGAAGCGAACAATTCGTCGGAGCTCACGCTCCAAGTAACGACGGTTTTCACCCAGGCCGTAGACTAGCTGATCAAAATCATTTTGAAGTAGAAGCAAATCGTAGTGACGAGGGGGAACTCGTCTGATTGGGCGAAGGGAAATTTTGCGACCAGGCATGATTTCTGATGTTTTGGGGAAGAAGAAGAGGGTTTCTGATGTTTTGAGTTTAGGGACAAGTGAAGGGTTACGTAGAAATAGGGCCTGTACTTATAGACCTATAGATGACGTCTTTTCATATATCGAACCAATGGTCAGTAGACGCGTGTGGGAATAGAAAACGTTTGATTTGCGTATACCAGTAATTTTTCTTGAGAACAGACGTGTTTGCAGGTTTGAATTAATTGGGAACGGGAAATAATGATTCAAAGTATCTATTAGAAAGATATGGAGGTATAAATACCTACATAGCGTGTTTGATGATTAATCATATAACAAATATATATTATTTAATAGACCGCATTAAATATATACTATAGAATGTATGTAGTCTATCGTAGACAAAGATTTAAGTCGATAACAACTGAACGTTAAATTCTACTGAAATACATATTTATACACCAAAATAGCAGCTTTACAACTGAAGCAAAATAAATCCTATCTATGATTTGTTGGTCATGCTATACGTGATTTTTTTGTGCCCAGATTTCTTGCATGTTGAACACCTATTCCTCCTTTTGAACTTGAACATCTCACTGACGCCCTTACTGCGTTTGAATTTCTTCCTTCTGAGTTTGGGATCGTAGGAGGGTGGAGAAATTTATTGTCTAGCAATTCCTGTGGCAAATTCCATTCGGCCTCTGGAGGGACAATATTAATTGCTTCCGAGTATGCTAGGAGGTAACTTACAGCTTTGTAAATTGGCGAAGAGTACTCGTAAATTGAGTTTCCATAACCTAAGCCATTGCCATACTGTGCTCGCAAAGCTGCCATCACATGTTCGCACGGCATTTTGACCAAGTCAAATTTTTGACAAGAACAACTCCTCTCCAAGAGATTGACCTTGGCAGTAACACCATTGCCGAATACCGTACTGGTCGAGAATCCCGTTTGGATTAGTCACATACAAGGAATCGCTCACACTCTTGTTATCCCTTAGGATTTTTTCCGCACAAGGCACATATATGTTCTTTTTACCATCGACATAGACATACCGCTCTCTAAACTTTTCACCAAATTTTTTAGCAATTGAATTAAATATGTACGATACGGGGTACTCCCGTTCATCCATTAAAACCGAGTTGAGCGACTCGGCGATGTTTGTGATCATCACATCGCACCTATTGCCCGGGAAGTGTGCTCTACTCCATTTTTCAAAACCAAGCACATTTTCAAGGACATGTGCTGCCTCGGGGCAATTATACTTCAATTCCTCAAAATTCTCGCTAAACTCATCAAGGGAAAAGGCCTTTGCCGCGGCGTAGAATAGATAAAAATGTTCTCCACAGTGTTGATTTACAAGGAGATTTTCAGCGAGGTGCCTCATGCAAAGTCCGTGATGTACACGATTGTATACACGGGAGAAGGCATTAGCGATGCTAATGTGCCTGTCGGAGATAACACATAGATATGGTTCATCTTCTACAATAGACTTCAACTTCTAAAACAACAAGGTCCAAGAAGCATCATTCTCTTTATCGAAGACACAAAAGGCAATAGGAAAGATGTGATTTTCAGTGTCTTGTGCAACTGCACTCAGCAACACGCCCCCGTACTTTCCATACAAATGTGTGCCATCGACAACAATTACCTTTATCATGTGGGCATATCCCTGTATGCAAGCTCCGAATGCTAAGAAGTAGTAAACGAATGATCCATCAATCTGGTTCACCATGATAGAGTAGGAAGACCCTGGATTCAACAACTCCATCATGTGGGAAAAAAATATGCAAGCAAGCATATCCATGCTTCGGTGTCCCGCGAATGATGTTCTTTGCAATTACACTTCCTTTCCAACACATCTAGTAGCTTGCGTGATAATGCAACTCCTTGAATACAATCCTTTGAATTTCACTTATGTTTGGACCCTTTCTATCTCGAAAATGATTTACGCATAGTGAAACAATCAATTCGGATGACATTTTCTTGTGCTTGTGGATGGCGTGTTCAACACCGCACGTGTGCACCCCGATATACTTGTAAATGTGAAATATGTCTGAGGTTTCATACTTTCTTTCCTGCAACAACCAGCCACTACCAGGAGATAGACATTTCGCCTTCAATAATTTGGTGCAACTCTTCTCCAAACGATAATCAAAACACTGCCTCACCGCTGCTCCATCTAGTAGCATTTTCAGTTATTTCTTGTCAGCAAATGTTTGATCACGATAGAAATTGGTTCCATCAGAGAAGGAATGTACTGGTTGGGATCCCGTTCTATAGTCTTCTTTCGCATCTTGTGAGTCCGATGAAATGTCTTTCATATGCACACAGTCATCTTCCATATTCATGGAATGATCGCCATAGCTCTTGTAATCATTCAAATCGTTGTCGACTATCTAACACCGAGGTGGGTACGGTGATGAATTCATCGGTCCTTCAAAGGACCTGTCGACTACATTTATCCTTAAAATAGGCCTAAAGCCATCTGCATCAACATCCATCATGTAGGGGGACACACGTGCATCATTATTTATGATCGTAGGATTCAACTTTTCCCTCGAATGCATTAGATAACAAATCACCACGTTGCTTGACGCGCAATCTAGATCCCTGGTCTGCTTTATCCTTGCAACCAATTAGTCGTATGAACTGTTGCGGCGAACAACAATGGGCAGTGTCACCTTGGTAAAAGATCTATATTTCCAACCTCTGGAAGTATTCAATCATTCTCCCATGAAATCACCTGCAACCAGAACAAATTCTGCAACAGACATCCTAGAATTAACCTTTGGTCAATGGTAGATTAAGCTTAAGGTCTATGTTGGAATGTATGCACGATCAATGAATTACGATGACGGATTGATGACTGCGCAAATATCCGTACAGAAACTTGAAATTGCAAATATTGCTTCTAATCAACGGTCATTGGGCTTATGGAATAGAAAAATGAACTTGGAGTCGCCTCAGTTATTGTAATGTACTTCTAAAGAGTTTTTAACTGATGTGACTAATTTAAAGCTTTTTAACAATGGAGGAAAGTGTGTTTGAGAAGATAACAAACTAATGGGGTAAAATAGATACAATGGACCAGCTTATGAGGTTTGTGGACTGATTTAGAGTTGATCGTCGAAAAATAACGCCGAAAAGAACGCCGGAATCGAAGCTTTTTTTGGAGGAAAAGAACCACCTTCTATTTTTAGCTTTTGGATTATTATTTTTTTATATGTTTGAAAACCTAGATATTTTATAATGGTGGATGATGGCATGGGTTGAAGTGTATTATTATAAACTTGGGGATGAATTTGTTAAGTTAGAAATATTGGGTTAAAGTGTAGTATTAAAAAGCTTGTGGGTGAATTTGTTGAGTTGAATAAATTTGTGGTGATGTAGATTAAATAGGGTATTTGGCAAATTTTTCATAACTTTTTCATAAACCACAAAATAGTTTTCAAAAGAGCCTTTTTGTCATACTTCCCTATTTTGGTGTGTCTTGAAACTGAAATACTTCCTCCGTCCTATTTTACTCGTCCCAAATTGGGATGACACAACTATTAAGAAAAATAATAAATGGTATGACTAGTTTACCATAGTACCCCTATTAAATGATATTTATATTTTAATTTAAAGAAAAAGTAATTAATGCAAAGGGTAAAATATGAAGAAAAAAAAATTGTCTTGTCTTGCTAAATTAAAAAGGACAAGTAAAATGAAATATCAAATTAGAAAATTTGGGACGGGTAAAACGATACGGAGGGAGTAAAAGCCTTCTATTTATAGCCAAAGTGTTGTCCAATTTGGTCAAAATTGCTCAACTTAGTCGCTTTATCAAAAATAATAGGCATCGATATTCTCCACAATCATTACTCAATTTTCTTTCCTTTCCTTTCCTTTCCTTTCTTTTATTTAGCCTTTTCTTTTATTTATTTATTTGTTTGTTTATTACTCCCTCTGTTTCAAAAATAATGATCTACTTTTCTTTTTAGTCCTTTTTAAAAAGAATGACCTCTTTTCATTTTTAATAACTTTTTACTTTTAATTTTTCACGTGGCATGCTTAAGACCGCAGGATTAAAGTATCTTTTATTTAAGACCACAAAATTTAAAAGTCTTCTTTATTTTCTTAAATTTCGTGCAAAATCAAATCAGGTCATTCTTTTTTAAACGGAGGAAGTATATATTAGATCCCATACTACTTTCCAGTTACCACTAAAGCCTTTGCAAGCATCATAGAGTTAACAGTGATCTCTTTCCATGCCTTCAATGTCTGTGCTTCAAAGCTTGCAGGTTCTTGGATATGATCCCTCAAGATATTTTAAAAAAAATAACTACACTTGAGGTAATTAATATATAGATAAGTATCCAGTATTTCTCGAACTATGGTCAAAATTGTTATGACACACTCCAACTTTACGTGGGTCTTATTACTCCTTGAACTCAATTCTAGCATATTTATGTCACTTTTTGTACTGACATGACACCTTTATAACATAAAAATGGGTCTCACGTCAAAGATGCTACGTCAGCTAAAAAGGTGACAAAAATATACTAAAATTGAATTCAGAGGGTAATAGAACACCTGTGAAATTAGAGTGTGTTGTAGCAAATTTGATCATAATTCAGGAATGCTAAATGCTTTACTCATTAATATAAGTGGTTGCACAGCTATTTTACCATTTAAGAAGCTTACGTATCTTTTTTTGGTGTTTTTTCGAAGGTCAAGTCTTATGCCCCTCCTCTGTACTTTACAAAAGTATTAAAATAAATACGGTTCGAATTAGAAAAAGTAAAAAAGAGGTTCCGCAGAATCTGTTGGAAATTCCGCCTACAAAATTTAAACAGCTATGGAACATCTTTTGGAGTAACTATCTTGAATTAAAAATCCTATCTTTTCCTCTACAAAAAATTATATGTAACATCTTAAACTTTCAATTCAAGATTAAGTAGCCGTTTGATCATGAAAATTACTTTTTCTTCGGAGTTGGAATTGAAGTTGAAGATGAAGTTCGAGTTCAAGTTGTGTTTGACCATGTCTTTTTGAAATTTTTTTTAGACTTTTGAAAAATCTTTTTTAAATATAATTTTATGCCCTCAACTTTTAAAAATTATCAAAATCAGCCAACTATTAATTTACCTACTAACATACAACCAAATGTTGAGAAAATAATTTATATGTCTTGATAAAATAATTAACAAACTAATTATTATGATTGTTATTGTTCTAAAATTTGAATAAAAATATCACAAGCACGAGCTAAATAAGTTTATCTAACCATAATCAATTGAATAGAGAAAAAATATATTTTGATAAATATTATTGATAGATATAAATATGTTTTATATATTCTTAAATTTGTTGATGAAAATTCTTAATTATTTTCACTTGAATTAATTATTTTATTGAATTTGGTCTTTTTAAAAAAATTACGGAATTTAGTTAATAAGAGGAGTTTGTGTAAAAATTTAAAGATTGAGATTATATGTAATAATAATGGAAGTGAAAAAAAGGGAAAACAACAAAAAGTTGTTTTCACTTTTCGAAATTTAATTCCGAAATTGTTTTCCCAATTTTCATGGCCAAAAACTATAATTTTCAAATCCAAAAAAAAAATTCCAAAAAAAAAAAGGGAAAAATGTCCATGGTTAAACGCCCCTAAGATTTGAATCTTTCTATGTAGGTAATTAGACCGACACTCGGCAAATATGCTTATATCCAGGTGAAGAAGTAAAACCACCAAAGCAACTGCTTAATATTATCACTAATTTAAGTAGGAATTGAGTAGTTCATTACTTGCCTCTTCACTATGAGCCATCCAAAAATTACTACCGACTACTTTTCATTGTTGGATTCATTTTTTGCTTCTTTCTATTGAACTCAAAAAGAAAAACTAATTGTATATCTTTCAATTATTTGGTCCATCAACTATCTAGAAATTCTAAAATTTACAGAAATACCCCTAGATGACTTTCGCTTATTAAATATTAGAAAAGAAAAGGAAAAAAAGTTTTATGTTTCACTTCATTGCATAGCAGGTTAAACGTAATGAAAATACTTAATACTATGAAATATTCAATTTCGAAGAATCGGCTTCAATATTAATATCATAGAAAGAATGGGTGAAATATAATAATAGTGAACAAAACATGACATGATTAGATCTAAATCCAATCCAAATAAGCTTGGATTAGATCGTACTTTTAAGTTCGATTTTGGATAAATCGATTTGGATATTTTGAGTTTTCGATATAGTTTGAGGGTGCAAGTTTGTTGAGCTGCTGTTGCTGCTCAAAAATATTCAAGTTAAATTGTTTTAATGGTTGCTCGAATTATAATTAACTGGCATCTCAGCTTCGGAAATTCTCAAGATAAGCCTCAAATAGATTAAAAAAGGTTTCCAAGATATATATACTTCATTCATTCCTTTTCAGTTATCATGTTTGGTTTCTTAAGAGTGAACTTGATTAACTTTTAAAGCTAAATTATATTTGATTTATTCAATATTTAAAATTAAAATTTGTATATTCAAAAAACTATATGAAAAGTACTTTAAGTTGTATTTTTTCTTTTAATAATATAATGAAAAAATAATCTAAAAATATTGATCAAAGTTCATACTATTTGATTCTTCAAAAAAAAATTATGACAAGTAAAAAGGAATATAGAGAGTAAGAGTTATAAACAGTAAAGTGTTAAATTGCTTTCCGTTACGATTTAATTAATTATGTGTTTTTTAATCCGGTTATTTTTATTACCATATAATGGAGATCACATTAGGATTTGGTTAGCATATCTATTGTTCATTAAATTGTATTCTATAAGAATATACCAATTTGATTTGCAATTACCATTTCACTGAAAATAATCCTAATTGAATATAAGAAGATTATGAAAATAAATAACTTTCTTTCTTGTGATGTGTGCTTCCTAAATAGATAAAAACATAAAACAACACAAATATTTTCATATTTCACTTACTATATGTCACCAAAAGATAGAGATTATTCTCTTGCTAATTAAAGGCACAAATAAAAAAATCTCTCTTATATATATGTATCCTTCAAACTATCATATTCTAATAAATTTCTCAAGATGGCTCATTTGTTAGTGAAGATCCTCTTCTTGTTATTTATCATGTCTTATAACATTCAGAGTATTGAAGTGCACATTCATAATAATCTTCCGCAAAATTCTCCTCAGGTGGAAGTTCATTGTGCATCTGAAGATGATGATCTTGGCTATCATTATCCTAAAGTTGGAACAAAATTTAATTGGTCCTTTAACATGGGAATTTTTACGTTGTTCTTTTGTCACTTCTGGTGGAATGAAAAAGATAAAGCCTTTGATGTGTTTAACAATGTTAATTATTGTGTTGATGATGTATTTGATGATGTTGTTCCACAGGGAACATATGATTGTCATTGGCAAGTGCAGGATGATGGTTTTTATTTGGGTTATTTAGATGAGGGACAACTTCATTTAACAAAAATCCATGATTGGTAAGTAGCTAGTATCTCTTTAGTTAAAAAGGGTGGATTAGAAGAAGAAAAATAAAAATAATATTTATGTTCTTTAGCACTCATGTATTCATGGTTGTATTTTGTGTTATGTATGGATGTTAATTTTCCATATAAATGCAAGCAAGCAATTGTGGTATTTTGTGTTATGTATGGATGCTCATTTCCCATGTAAATGCAAGCAAGTGATTTTGGTATTTTGCGTTATGTATGGATGTTAATTTCTCATATAAATGCAAGCAATTGTGGTATTTTGTGTTATGTATGAATAGTGAATCATGTATAATTCTTTTTGCGGTGGAAGGACTTGAGCATTGTTCGTAAATTTCTCAATCTCGAGACCCTTGTGATGCCTGCAAAGACTTTACTGGGAAGAAATCTGTGGAAGGTTTCCTCACGTGAAGTTCTTGCTACTGAGACGATTGGAGATTTGGTTTTCGAGAGCCAACAGTGATCACTTTCCATGCCTTCAACACCAAATTAATCTCCAGTTGTTTCCGTTGCAAGAACTTCAAGCCACTAGGCTAGGGCCTTTGCAGGCATCATATATAGAACCGAATAGTGATCACCTTTCAAGCAAGAAAACTCTTCCCCAACTACTTACACCACTAAGGCCTCTGAAGGCATCATAGAGACAACAGTGATCACTTTTCAAAGCCGAATCTCTCCAATTGTTTCACTTCAAGCAACAAGGTTTTTCCCAACTACTTCCCATTAAGGACTTTGCAGGCATCATAAAGTCAACTTCTTATATTCACACTAATCTTCACCCTTACAAACTGACTGATTGGAAAAATTTCAACTCATTATGTAGCTCCGTTGGATATTTGGGGAGATAATTATGTATCTCGACAGACCAAAATTGAAAACAAATATGTATCATGAGCTAATTATGTATCTTTACAAGAAACAAATGTATCTTCATTGGATATATTATGTGTCTCGACAGAGCCAAAATCGAAAAAAAATGTATCGGAGCTAATTATGTATCTTTACAGAGAAAAAATATATCTTTATTGGATGTATCAGGAGCTAATTATTATCTCAACAGACCCAAAATCAAGATTTTCAGTAATTATGTTCTATAATTAAGCTCCGTCGGAATTTATGTTGTTTTTACAAAATTCTATGCATAATTTATGACCGGGGTGTACGTTCGGGCAGTTTGAATTGAATATAAAACCTTTGGTTTGGATTTCCAATTTTCATATTAAAGAAATGATGTCTAAATTCAATCCAAATAAAGCCCGGATTAGATCGAACTTTTAATTTCGATTTCGAATTAATTGATTTGGATACTTCAAGTTTTCGATGTGGATTGAGAATGCAAGTTATGTTGAGTTGCTGATCATGCAAATCAAATATATTCAAATTAAACTGTTTTAATGGTTCTTCGCATTATAATTAATGAGCATCTTATCTTTCAAAATTTTCAAGATAAGCTTCAAAAAGATCAAAAGGTTTTCAAGATATATACTCCCTTTATTTATTTTTAGTTATCGTGTTTCGCTTGATAACTAAGTTTTAGTGAACTTGACTAATTTTCAAAGTTAAATTATATTCACTTTATTTCAATATTTTTAATTTGAATATTTAAAAACTAAACATAAAGTTCTTTAAGTTGCAATTTTCCTCATATTAGTATATATGATAAAAGAATATATCTTAAAATATTGGTAAAATATTTTCATATTTCCTTTAAATATATATAATATATGGACTTTGACATTTTATTAAAAAAAATCCTGACATTTAATCTTTTTGACTAAAATATAGTATATAGTAACACTGAGAAAATATTTCATATTCAAAATTAGTGATATATAGTATATTCTGATAATATTCTCAAGATGGTACACTAGTTAGTAAAGATCTTATTCTTATTATTTATCATTCCCTGTAATTCACAAATTAATTGGGGTTATGAGGTGCACATTCACAATAATGTTTCACGAAATTCTCCTCAAGTAAAAATTCACTGTGCATCTGGAGATGATGATTTTGCTATCATTATCCTGAAGTAGGAACAGAGTTTAATTGGTCCTTTTGTGTGGTTCCTAGGACATTGTTCTTTTGTCACTTCTGATGGAATGAAAAAGATTCGAGTTTAGATGTGTTTAATGATATTAAATATTGTGTTCATGGTGCATTTGGTATTATTCCATTGCTTGAGCACAAATGTCATTGGCAAGTGCAGGAGGATGGTGTCTATTTAAGTTTTCATCATATGGGAAAATTTTATTTTAAAAAATTTCATGATTGGTAACCAGTAATTCTTTAGTATTTAAGGATGGATTGGAAGAAGAAAAATAAAAATATACTGCCAATGATATTTTATATGCATAAAAATCTACTGCCAATGATATTTTATATGCTTTAGTGGACTCAAATTCATGATTTTATTTTATGTTATGTATGGACATTAATTTTCAATACACTGCAATCAATTGTGTTATTTTCCCTTTATTTTTCATGAAATCAAAAAGTTTTCCATGAAATTTGAAGGTACTCATCCCTATGCAAATGACGAAAGAATTGTTCACACTCGATATTTACATAAAAATATAGTTTCGTACTGAGAAATAATTATATTGTGCCGATAAAGAGTTAAAATTTAAGGAACATATGATTTAAAATTTTTAAATTTGACGTATGTATTTTTTAGTTTATCCGTAAATTTCAATCTCTTGGTGAGAATATACCACTTGAATTAATGAAGATTTTCAACCAAAGTTTCAGCAAAATGTATTCAATAACTTTCTCTTCAAGACTGTTTAAGAGATTAACAGTTGACTCTACAACTTCACCCCAAGTAGCAGTGGATTGAGGTTTTCATCAACACTTTCGCATTTATCTTTTGCGTGTGTTGTTTCATGTTCTTCCACTCCAATGACTTGTGCAATAACCTTTTCATTAGTGACAAGGCATCACAATCAATCAAAGTGTATTTATCAAACATACGGCTCTTTGTGTAGCTCATCAATCCTATATTTAAAGTTTTCACCTGCAGTAAAGAAGACACATTTGGATTAGTTTCTTCAGTAGTCAAATTGAACTTCTTGTTGATGGTGTTGCATTTTAGCTACCTCTTGTTAAGCCTGTAGTCTGGGTTTTGCTTACAATTGGGGGTCTTGGCGGGGTTTTTCGTGTACTTATCAGTACAAAAAGCATGATAAGTTAAGGAATTCTCAAATGCTCTTATGTATTTATCAGTAGTTTCAAGCCTTTTCAAATGTTGAGTCACTTATCTTTATTTAACTACTTGGCACGTCTTATCTCATTTTTCAACTACTGATGCTGCTAAATCTTTTCTGATACGGTCTCGTGTGTTGGGAATAAACCCGTAACGATAATAATATTGCGGTAATAAAAAGCAATAATTATGACAACAGTAATACGGTTAATCAACAAGAACAACAAGAGCGAGAATGACACCGAGATTTTTAACGTGGAAACCCAATAAGAGAAAAAACCATGGGCCAAGAGGAGCAACTGATATCTCTGTAGTAAGGAATTTTACACCGCAGTCACAAGTACAATACTCACAGTGACTACTACACATTCAAAAGAAATCTCTCTTTTGATTTTTCCACCTCACTATAATATCGCTCACACTATCTATTTTTTTTCTCACAGACTACAATTTCTGTGATGCCTCACTCTATTTTTCTTTCTCTCTTATTGTTAGTGTATTGAACAAAGGAGTAGAGAACTCCTTTTATAGGAAAATTCTCTGCCAATATACGTAAGCAATGATCTCAACATTTTGCAGCCAAAGTTGAGAATAATGTGAGCTGCCATTGTTGAACCAAAAATCCAACTTTTTGAAAAAGTTGGTAGGGGGACTAGACCCCATAAATCTCTCCCTCCAGTACCATACTTCTGAGGGAGGTATCTCTGTCTTTTAGAGAGAGTTCATTCCTGCAAGCTCTTTGCACAACTCAAACTTGTCTTTTGGCATCACCTTTGTCAGCATATCCGCAGGATTTTCAGTCATGTGAATCTTCTTGACATGAAATGATTTGTTCTCGACTTGTTCAGGAATCCAATGGTACCTCACATTAATGTGTTTTGTTCTTGCATGGTACATGGAGTTCTTACTCAAGTCTATTGCACTTTGACTGTCACAATAGACAACATACTCAATTTGATCTAATCCAAGTTCTCGAAGAAAACGCTTGAGCCATATCATTTCTTTGCCAGCTTCAGTAGCCGCAATAGAATCAGCTTCAGTTGTAGATAGCGCAACACACTTCTGCAACTTCGATTGCCATGATATAGCTCCCCCTAAAAAAGTAAACAGAAATCCAGTAGTAGATTTTCCGTTATCAAGGTCACTCGCCATATCAACATTTGTATAGCCTTTCAAGATTTGATCAGATCCTCCATAACACAAACAATCACCTACAGTTCCTTTTAGGTACCTCAATATCCATTTAACTGCTTCCCAGTACTCCTTTCCAAGATTTCTAAGAAATTTGCTGACAACACCAACTGCGTGATCAATATCAGGTCTGGTACACACCATTGCATACATTAAGCTCCCAACTGCTGAAGAATAAGGAACGTTAGCCATATTTCCCTTCTCTTCTTTTGTTGTAGGACACATTTTCTTGCTTAACTTCAGATGACCATTAAGAGGTGTGCTAACATCTTTAGCACTCTTCATGTTGAAGCGTTCGAGTACACGTTCAATGTACTTCTCCTGAGATAGCCACAACTTTTTACTTGTTCGTTCTCGAACAATCCTCATCCCCAAAATTTATTGTGCTGGGCCCAAGTCCTTCATGTCAAATGAATTGGACAAATCTCTCTTCAACTTGGCAATCATCTCCTTGTCTTGTCCTACAATCAACATGTCATTTACATACAACAATATAATAATAAAGTTTTTGTTCGAAAATCTTTTGAAGTATACACATGGATCAGAATAAGTCTTTTTGTAGGTTTGACTTTGCATAAACTTCTTGTACCACCTGCTCAGCATAATCATCAGGTTGCTCCCCCTGCTCGGCAACCTCATCGGTTGTACTTTCTGCACTTCTGGGATGGTCAGTAGTAGAAGGAATGGTAATAACATTCGGGACTACACCATTCTTAGCCTTCTCTAATACATCATCAGCAATTCCGACTTTACTTTCTCGAAAGACTACATCTCTGCTTCTGATGACTTTTTTCTTTACAGGATCCCACAATCTGTTCCCAAATTCTTCATCTCCATATTCGATGAATATGCATAGAACTGATTTATCATCTAGTTTTGTTCTCTGCTCCTTCGGTACATGTGCAAAAGCTTTGCAACCGAACACTTTCAGATAAGAGTAGGACACCTCTTTGTTGGTCCAAACTCTCTTTGGGATGTCAAACTCCAATGGAAATGATGGACTTCAATTGATCAGTTAACAGGCCGTCTGAACTTCTTCACCCCAGAATAACTTAGGCAGTTTAGTCATTCTGAGCATACTTCTCACCTTCTCAATAATGGTGTGATTCATCCGCTCAGCTACACCATTGTGTGTGGGGTTCCAGGAACTATCTTCTCATGTCTGATCCCATGACTTGAACAATACTCTTCAAATTCCCATGAAATTTACTCACCTCTATTGTCAGTATAGAGACGCTTTACCTTTCGACCCGTCTCTTTTTCCACTAGAGCATAAAATTTCTGAAATACTTGAAATATCTGATCTTTGGTTTTCAAGATATAAACCCATAATTTTCAAGAAGCATCATCAATAAAAGTAACAAAATATTTGTTACCACTCATCGATTCTACCTCCATTGGTCGACAAACATCAGAATATACTCAGACTCAGACTGCTAGTGCTCCATTTCAGGTGACTCGCCCAGCCCCAGCTCAGGGCGCCTCTTCTACCACCACTGGCGGTCAGCGCCAGAACCGGTTTTATTTTTTACTACCTCACCAGGAGTAGGAAGAGTTTCCCGATGTGGTTACTGGTATGCTCCGTATATTTCAGTTTGATGTTTATGCATTGTTGGACCCTGGGTCCAGTTTTTCATATGTTACACCTCTAGTTGCGGTGAATTTGAAGTAAGTCCCAAAAATATTCTTGAGCCTATCTTAGTTTCTACCCTAGTGGGTGAGTCGATTGTTGCCCAGAAAGTGTCCTATTAAAGTCCTTCATAGAGTTATGTTTGCTGACCTGATTGAGTTAGACATGGGGGACTTTGATGTCATTCTGGGTATAGACTGACTTCATTCTTGTTATGCCTTTATAGATTGTCGTACCCGAGTAGTCAAGTTCCAGTTTCCTGATGAATCTGTGTTTGAGTGGTCTGGGAGTTCTGTATCTCCCAAGAGTCATTTTATCTTATATCTCAAAGCTAGAAAGCTTATTTCCAAGGGGTGTATTTATCATCTGGTTAGAGTCAAGGACACTAAGTCTGAGGCTCCAACTCTCCAGTCAGTTAGCATTGTGAATGAGTTTCCTGATGTCTTTCTGAAAGATTTCCCAGGGGTACCTCCCGATAGAGAGATATAATTTGAGATTGATCTTCTTCCCGATACCCAACCCATTTCCATTCCTCCTTACCGTATGGCACCTGCAGAACTTAAGGAGTTGAAGAAGCAACTTAAAGATCTGTTAGATAAGGATTTCATAAGGCCCAGTGTTTCTCCTTGGGGTGCTCCTATTTTATTTGTGAGAAAGAAAGATGGTTCCTTGCGTATGTGCATTGACTATCGCCAGCTAAATAAAGTCACTGTAAAAAATAAGTATCCCCTTCCGAGAATCGATGATTTGTTTGACCAGTTGCAAGGTGCAAGTTATTTATCTAAGATAGACCTTAGATCCGGCTATCACCAACTCAAATTAAGGGAGTGTGACATCCCGAAAATAGCCTTCCGAACTCGCTATGGTCATTTTGAGTTTCTTGTTATGTCCTTCGGTCTCACCAATGCCCCAGCAGCTTTCATGGACCTCATGAATTGAGTGTTCAGACCATATCTTGATATGTTTGTCATTGTGTTTATAGATGATATTCTGGTATACTCCCATAGTGAGAATGAACATGCAGATCATCTTCGAATCGTCTTGCAAACCCTTAGAAACCATCAGTTGTTTGCCAAATTCAGCAAGTGTGAGTTTTTGTTAAGGTCAATTGCTTTTCTTAGTCATATCATTTCTTCCGAAGGCATTAGGGTTGATCCCCAAAAGACTTAAGCTGTTAGAAACTGGCCTAGACCTATCTCCCAGTCTGACATTCGAAGTTTCTTGGATATAGTAGCCTATTACCGTCGTTTTGTTGAAGTTTCTCCTCTATAGCATCTCCTATGATCAGGTTGACCCAAAAGAAAGTGAAGTTCTTGTGGTCAGATTCTTGTGAGAAGAGTTTTCAGGAGTTGAAGACTCGACTCACCTCAGCCCCTGCTTTGACTTTGCCTGATGGTGTTAATGGTTTTGTGGTGTATTGTGATGCTTCTAGAGTTGGTTTGGGTTGTGTATTGATGCAGAAGGGTAAGGTGATAGCTTATGCTTCTAGGCAGTTAAAACCTCATGAGAAGAATTACCCCACCCATGATCTTGAGTTAGCTGATGTTGTGTTTGCTCTGAAAAGATGGAGACACTACTTATATGGTGTTCATGTTGACATATTTACTGATCATAAGAGTCTGCAGTATGTATTTACCCAGAGAGAGTTGAATCTTAGGTAGAGAAGGTGGTTAGAGTTGTTAAAAGACTATGATATGAGTGTGTTGTACCATTCGGGCAAGGCCAATGTAGTGGTGGATGCCCTTAGCAGGGTGTCTATGGGTAGTGTTTCGCATGTTGAAGAGGGTAAAAAAGAGTTGGCTCGTGATGTGTATCATTTGTCCAAGATGGGGGTTAGATTGTTTGACTCGGCTGAAGGTAGTATTGGGGTTCAGAGTAGTTCCGAATGCTCCTTGGTTTCGGAAGTGAAGGAGAAGCAAGATTTAGATGCTAGTTTGGTCAGACTGAAGGAGTTAGTCAAAGACCAAAAGGTGGAAGTTTTCTCTCAAGAGGGAGATAGTGTGTTGAGATTGCAGGGTAGATTATGTGTTCCGAATGTTGATGATCTGAGACAGAGAATAATGGCTGAAGCACACGGAGCGCGATTTCTATTCATCATGGTGCCACCAAGATGTACCACGACTTGCGGGAAATCTATTGGTGGAGCGGCATGAAGAAAGATATAGCAGCATTTGTGGCTAAGTGTGCGATATGCCAACAGGTTAAGGTAAAACACCAAAGACCTGGCGGTAAGATGCAGGAGTTTAGTATTTTCGCTTGGAAGTGGGAAGAGATAAATATGGATTTTGTGACTGGTTTACCTCCTTCCCGACGCCACCATGATTCCATTTGGGTCATTGTTAATAGATTGACTAAGTCTACGCACTTCTTGCCTGTGCATACTTCTTATACTGCTGAGTTTACGCTATATTGTACATCCGAGAGTTTGTCAGATTGCATGGAGTTCCCTTGTCTATCATTTTGGATTGGGGTACTCAGTTCACTTCGCATTTCTAGAAAGCTTTTCAAAAGGGTCTTGCTACCCAAGTGCTTTTGAGTTCTGCTTTTCATCTATAGAAAAATGGTCAGGCTGAGAGGACCATCCAAACTTTAGAGGATATTTTGAGAGTGTGTGCTCTTGACTTTAAGGGGAGTTGGGATGAGCATTTACCGTTGATAGAGTTTTCTTACAATAACAGTTATCACTTTAGCATTAGCATGGCTCCATTTGAAGCTTTGTATGGGAGGAAATATAGATCACCCATAGGTTGGTTTGAGGTGGGTGAAGCTGCTGTGAGTGCTCCTGATGCGGTGTTTGAGGCTATGGAAAAAGTCAAGTTGATTAGAGATAGGTTTAAAACAGCTCAGAGTCGTCAGAAGTCGTATGAGGATGTAAGGAGAAGAGACCTTGAGTTCGAGGTTGGTGACTTGGTGTATTTAAAAATTTCGCCCATGAAAGGGGTGAAGAGATTCGGGAAGAAGGGGAAGCTCATTCCCCGTTATGTTGGCCCCTACAGAGTTCTTAGCCGTGTTGGTAAGGTAGCTTATGAGGTTGAGTTGCCTTCAGAGTTGTCTGCTGTTCATCCGGTGTTCCATGTTTCCATGCTTAGAAAGCATATTAACGATTCTGTGGTAGTGGATTCTTCTATGAGCGCTGAGGTCCAAAGTAGTCTTTCCTTCGATGAGACCACTGTTGAGATCCTTGATTTCCAAGTCCGAAGATTAAGGAACAAAGAAGTTCCCTTGGTCAAGGTGTTGTGGCGAAACCAATCTATTGAGGGTGCAACTTGGGAAACCGAGGCAGATATGCGATCCAGGTACCCGCACTTGTTTTCCGCAAGTTCCGATCAAGCTGAAGGTACCATTCTTCTCTAAATAATCCCTTTTATAACCAAAGTTGCAGCAGTTCAGCTGTCATTTTATACTATTCAGCTGTTATATCATGAGTTATGCACTCTTTGTTGTATCCGAAAAGGTAGAACGAGGTAGAGACAAGTGTAGCAAGTTACCTCAGTTGTTTGCTCTTCGTTTCCTTTGTATTCTTATACATCTAGCGACATTCGAGGACGAATGTTCGCAAGGGGGAGATAACGTAATACCCCGTAAAGTTTCATCCTCGTTTAAGCCTCCGAAATGAGCCATGTTAAGCTTAACACTTGGAATTTTCTATAAGATGATTCAACACTTAGTTTTATTTTGGACCCTTAATCTTTGTTGAATTATTTCGTGACCTTTCCGACGTTTGTTTCTTGAGATTTTTGCTACGTTGCGATGGGGCAAGGTCGTAGTACGTCTCAGGTAAGTTTCAGAATTTTTAGACAAGCTTAAGGCTGTGTTTGGGGTGAAATTCCAGTAGCTAAAGGCGCTAGGCCCGCGCCGCCCAGCTCTTGCCACCTCTCTAAGCAGGGCGCCGCCCTAGTCTTACCCCCTCTCTAGGCAGGGCGCCGCCTTGCCTAGCGCGCCCGGCCAAAATTCAGCAACTTCATCCGTTTCATTAGTGGCCATTTGGTAATTTTCAATGCCCCAATCCTCTTTAACACGGGATTACATCCCAATAACACCAAAACAAACCTATTTTCATCAAAAAGCTCCAAGAAACTCTCTTAGGATTTCAACATAAGAATACAAATAGATCAAAAACTAGCCGTAACTTTTCAAATATTTTTGGATATTCGGAATCCTTGTTCCGAGGGCTTCAAAAAGCACATAACAATTTCGTGAATAGCGTGTCGGAGTGGAGAGTTCATTCTAAAGCTTCAAACTTAAGGTATGTGGGATTTTTCAACAAGAACACCCTTTCGTTCTTGTGCCCAAAGTTAATTTTCTTTACAAAGATATATAATTTGATATGTTTTACTACGAATTTGAATATGTGAATTTATGAGTTACGATGTTTTCATGAGAATGTAGATATGGTTGCATATAAAGCTGAATTTTCAGATTTTAAGTCATTATTGTATGCTTATGACATAAAGTTTGAAACTTTGAAAGGTTATATGGTAATATTGATACATGGGTTTTTGGAACTCTATTTGAGATTATCATTTTTGTGAAGTTACGTGTTATAAACACCTTGATATTTGAATGAATTGAATAATGAAGAAGATTTGACATTTTTGGTCATGAAGGAATTGATTTTTGAAACCAAGTGATAAAAGAAATCCACACGTTTGATTGATTTATGATAATAGGGGTAGCATGTTGGCTCCCGATGAAAATTATTGAATTGTTTATTGTGGATTTTCTTTAATATGAGCCTGAGGCTGATTTAAATTTTTGAGCTAAGTCCGGGAGTAGTCTTTAGCACCGAGCGGAAGGTATAGCGATTTTGGTACTTCCCTAGAACTACGTGCCCCCGTAGGATGTGAGCCTGAGGCTATTATAGTGATCACTAGTGAATGAAAGATTTAGGTCCTACTTCGATGGCAAGGATAGGACAGCTCTCCCTAACGTGGGTTAGACGTTGGACTCCATGTGGCTCACATGGTTTATGTCGGTTATGAGAGACTCCCAATGTGTGTGCGTGTAATCTCTTATCTAAGATGAATATATATTCGTTTGAAGAACTGATTTTGAGAAAGTTGTGGTTTTCAAAAGATTGAAAGAACATATATTAAAGAGAATTGTTATGAGATTTGATTGCTTTGATGATTTGAAATCGAGATGGAAGTGAATTGAGATTTATTATGATGACTCACATGTTTTTCCTAATATATCTTACTCTCTTATGATTATGATGATTTTATTCGAGCTATGTGAGTCACTTGTTATAGCATGCATGTTTTCTATGAATACCTATGATATTTGATTTCTAAAACTTGCATACACCCCATATACTCGATCCATATTCCAAGGTACTGATTCACGTATTCGTACGTGGGCTACATTTTCCTATAATGTTTGTTCAGGTGCTCAGTTCCAGACTTGACGGTGATTTTTGAGCACGTTGATCTACATCCCTTACAGTGGTGAGTCCTCATGATCCGAGGACGTGTTATTTCAGACATTCAGTTCATCTTGATTTTGTTATTTTACTCTTGAGTTCGAGTCAGTTGGGGTCTGTCCCAATGGCTCTCTGGTTATTGATTAGTAGAGGCTTGTTAGACAGGGTTTTGATAGACTAGTGAGATGGAGTTGATAGATGTTTCGTATTGTGTTAATTCTCACATTTATCCATATTATTGTGAGACATGGTTGATGATGATATTATGTAGATGTTTTGGTTATAATGATTTTGAAATGAGTGTTGAATGATAGGAAATGGCTCATAGGGTTAGCTTGGGGCTACTTATAGCCTTAACCATCGTGTGACACTTCGGGACCCGTTTTCGGAGTGTTACACTAATGCACATCGAAGAAGGTTGATTTAATTATAACATTTTTTTATTTCTTACATATTTACATTGAAGGACACCTTTATCTTGCTTAACTTTGATCACTAGGACAAAACTTTCATTTAATAAGACATTTGTACTATAATACTTTTTTAAAATAATCTTTCATTTACAAATTCTTTATTTTCTTGAGAATTTATGTGAAAAATCTCACAAGCTTTTGTCATTATAATGCATACCCCCTACCCCCACCCCACCCCCGCAAACCATATTTTCTGATCTATTTTTTTTATAATTTATTTATTAAAAATTAATTGAGATTCATTTTCATTAAATTGAATAAAAGTATCAATTCTTTTTCTTTTTAGCAACTTTATTCATAGTTTTAGTTGAATGCATTTGAAATCTAATTAATGATACAGTAAAAGTATTGACATACAACTTTTAAATTTAAAAAGCAATAGAAAAATAGAATAATATAATCTGATTCTAGAAGTTGCTAAACAAAATTTATTATTCAAGCTTGCTTGCTATTATGCTTGAAAACTTGATGTTGTAACGACCCATTTCGTCGTTACTAAATTATTCATAATAAATTCATATTCCTCAATATTAACTTGGGTCCAAAATATTCAATGCTTTATTTATTATGTCATCTTGAATTTTTTGGTGAAAATTCTAGCCTTCGAATGTGTCTAGAGAGACTCAAGTTCGATGAATTTAATTATTCGTGAGTGCTAATATCAATAATTTAGTTTGAAAGTTATTTAGGTATGAATTAAGGTCGTATAGTATCCCTAACACAAAGTTAAGTGTAAAACTTTATTTTCGATAGAGTTTTGATATGGGTTTTATTAGGGTCAACTTAAATCGATCATATCTCTTAGAATATAAGGAGTTACCAAACCCAACACCCACAAAATTAAAGATCTTTGAGTCCTCTTTCCAACGCAACAAATTGTTCGTCAATCTGAATCCGGAGTAAAAAGTTGTGACTGTTTTACTTAGCACTATTTGGGCTGAAACGGAATTTCACTGTAGTGAAAATTGCAATAATATTTAAATCAACTTCAACCATTTTTGAGGTCTAAAAACCCCAAAATTCATTCCCCAATCCTAAGAGGTGATTTCTCAAAGCTTAAGGTGAAATTCCTTCGTTGAGGTAAGTTTTTTTTCATTATTTTCTTCATCTTTTAATCCTTTAACATCTTACAATCCTTAGAAAGACCTTTAATGGAGGAATTGTTTTGGGAAAAACTCACGGTTGATTTTAATATGACCTAGAGCTGATCCTAAATTATAAATTAAAGATTCCTAACATGAATTTTATAAATTAGATTATGAATTTTGATGGTTAGGAACCTTGAATTCCGTAAAGATGAGTCCTTTAGCATAAAAACTTCATAAATGGAGATGGGTTAAGTTTGAAAGAGCTAATTAATAGCTAACTGATATTGGAGAATGATATTGACCTTGAACTAAGGATAGAAGTAGTGATTTTGAATTCCCAAGATATTTATTTGAAGAGTAATTATTTAATTACTCTTATTATTGCTTGATTTTTAGATGGTTGATTATTCCAAAGGCATGAAGAAAAAGAAATAACATTCTTATTGCGCCTTTCTTTATTCAAAAGCTTGGCGTCCAGGTAACTTAGGTTTAATAAGTAGAAGATTGTGTTATTTTATATTTTCATAATTTAGAATTGATGGGAGAAAGCATGTCTAGGCCTGCGGGCATGGAGTTGAGGTGGATAAAGACACGAGTACTTAAATTTAATCCCAAAAATTATATTATTGATTGATTATGTGATATTTATGATATTAAGTGTTATGTGGCCGAAAAAAGATTGTTGTAAATGTAGTATATGAACATGATGTTTTTTAGTTGTTCTAGTGATGAACTTTGTTGAGTTGTAATGTTATTAAGTTATATGTATTATGTAATAATATGATGAGGAGAATTATGCTAACATCAAATATTGATGAGCATAGTAATATCTAAGGGATAGATGACTTGAATTAGTCTGATGATTGTATTATGTGGAAAGAGATAGAGGATAATGATACGCATGAATGTGCTAGTTATAGGTGGTGATGTTAGAACCTAAGTTGCGGTATTTAAGAAGATAATGATATTTTTAATAATTAATGAGTAATTAAGGATTCAATAGTGACTTGTATGTGTAAGAATTAAATTGTGATTTATTTTATGATATTCTTGTTTTGATATTGATAAAAATACTATATCTATTGAATGCCCATGAGAGGCTAAATTGGTGATAATAATGGTTTATTGAATTTTGCTTATGAGTGGCTTGCTTCATAATGATAAATCCTTAAAGTAATGCTATGAATACTTGTTGATTGGTTTTCAGACATACTTGAAATTGTTGATGTTTGAATTCTTGATGCGTGTATAGATGATTATTGAAAAATTATTTGATGAAATTGTCTTATGACTTTAAGTGTACTTGTAAACTTAGTACATTGTGTTGTATGTTATGAGTTTGTGTAAATTTGATATTGATAATACTTGTATATGTTGGATCGGGTACTACGCCGGTACGAATTTGTATATACTGGATCGGGTACCACACCGGTACGAGTTTGTATATACTGGATCGGGTACTATGCCGGTACGGATATGTATATGTTGGATCGGGTACCACGCCGGTACGGATATGTATATATTGGATCGGGTACCACGCTGGTACGGATATATATATGTTGGATCGAGTACCACGCCAGTGCGAATATGTATATATATTGGATCGGGTACCACGCCGGTACGGATATGTATATATTTAATCGGGTACCATGCCGGTACGGATATGTATATGTTAGATCGGGTACCACGCCGGTACGGATATGTATATGTTGAATTGGGTACCACTTCGGTACGGTTCATGAATATAGATTGTTCCCTGCAGGTCATGACTATTTGGGCAAAAATATATTCCATAGAATGTGTGTACATATTTGTGTTGAGTCTGTGGATGTTTACAGTATGATTGATACTCTTGATGGTTATGTGTCTTGCTTGTAAGCACTCTTTGATCTGTTACTGTTATATTGTTGATTCATTGGGTATTTGATTGTGTGATATGTATTTGAAAAAGTGAAATTGCGTTCTTATACGTTGGTTGACTTACTTCATTTATACGTGTTTTAATCGTAGCTTACTAGAATGGCTAGTTATCATTCTTTAATATTGTAAAAGAGCATTTGGTAGTTAGCCCGAGAGTTTAGTGTGGGTTGTTTATAACTGCGAGTTTGTTCCTGTGAATATTAGTAATGAAAAAGATAAGGTGAATAAAGAGGAATAGTGATGTATTTGCGCTGGATTGTGGTTGATTGTGTGAATTAATGAGGCTAGAGTATGTTGGTAGTGAATATAATATGGATGAATTTGGAAGATTAGTTGGATGATGTAAGTTATATTGGTAAAGTAATAGTGTTATTACAACCTTAGTTGAATTATATTTCATTCAAGATGTCATGATTACTTTCCTTAATTCTATTTTATGATTATATAGGTTAACACGATCGATCGATGATGCCTACCAGTATATGTGGTTGTACTGAACCTACTCTTCTACATTCCTTCTTGGAGTGTAGACTGAATGCAGGTTAGTTGCAGTTACTAGATGGATGACGATATTCAACACTAACTTGTGCTTGTTAGAGTCTTTGTAGTATTTATTTTATTGTCAATCTATGTTGTAGTAGATAATTCTTGTACATGTCTAGCCAAGTCTCGGGACAGTGAAGGACATTTATAAGAAGTTTTTCAAAAAGTTATTTATTAATATTTAATTTACTTTATTATATTTAATCCAATATTTTTTAAAAAACAGAAGTCTTCCGCATATTTTTAGTTGGGTAATAAGGATTTTTCTAGCTACTTAAATAGCATAGGTGTCCGCATGGTCCGTTAATCTAGATAGTGACAGATAAAGAATGTGAATTTTAATTTGTTTAATGCTCTTTGGACCTTGTTTTTGAGAGGATAGGCTTCTAGGTATTTAACATAATAATTCTGTAGATCGAATATGATAATGAGAGCAAAAGAATAAAGTTTAGAAAAGAAATTCCTTGAACTTTAGGCTTCAATAAATTATATGATAAACCTTTTACAAAAACCGGGGGATAGTCTTCGACCCACAAAGTGTAAAGGTGTGTTTTACATGAGGAAAAATGTTTTTCTAAAATATACTTTTCTAAAAATAAATAAATTATTATTATTTTTTTAGTAAGTCTCCGATCTCACAATGTTTAAATATGCAGTTGAAAGTCTGGATCAACTTAATTGCATATTATCCCTAAATGATGAACAGTTAAGAAATATTTAATGATTTCAAACTAAAGTACAAATTGTTGAAGGCCAAGTCAAAATTTTATGGATCTTATTACTGAATTAAACTAATTTTTATCCTTTATAAAAATCAAGAACTCCCCACCATTGCAATTCTCATATTCTCAACATGGCTCACACATTGATCACCATATTTTTCTTGCTCCTTATCACTCCACTTGACCTTTCAATGGCAAAATATTGCGCATTTTTTTAAAGTTATACAGTACACATTATCAACAAACTTCGTTCTCATTCTCCAAATTTGAAAATTCATTGTGCGTCAAAGGATGATGATCTCGGATAGCATAATCTTTCTGTAAATCAAGACTTTAATTGGTTGTTTTGCGAGTCAATTTTCTCAAGAACTTTGTTCTTTTATCACTTTTGGTGGATTTCAAAAGAAAAAGGTTTTGATGTGTTTAACGACGCGCATACATGCGTAAAAGGTTCAGAAAATACAAATATTCTAACTGTTTGTAGATGGGAGGTGAGATCAGATGGCTTTTATTTGGAAGAGTATAATAGCAAAAATGACACATATTATATGTATCACTATTTGGAGCGGTCTTAGGAATTAGCTGTTTATGTTATTTTGTTTAAGTAAAATGAGAAGTAAAACAGTAAAACTGAATCTTACAATGGATTTTTATTATCTATTTATCCTAATTTTATCATTCTTTACTTTATCATTAAGAATATTAGAATATAATAATGTAACTGGCAGATATTATATGTATGTTTATGTATTTGGTTAAGTAAAATGAGAAGTAAAAAAATTTAAAAGTGTCATTTAGAGTGGGTTTCTTTATTTCTTATTTATCTTGATTTTGTTTTTCTTTACTTTCTCCTATCTTTGAAAACGTTAGAATATCAGCAATATATTCAACAAAAGTTGCAGATAAAACTTCATTTCTTTAGACTTTGATGTACAAATGTGGCTTCTCTAAAGAGTGCATGATTCTCTTTAATTAATTGTGGATCCCCAGTTCCGACTATTTCCATAAATTAGCTAATTTGAGTCACATCGACTAATTCCATGCCAACTTTGTTCATCAAACTCCAAGTAAATAAAAGGTCTTCCACATTGGGATAGCTTGTAAGCATTCTTAGTAGGGAAGTATTTGACATATATCCCTCAAGATGTTGAGACATGTTGAAACAAAAGACTTGAGGTAGTAGCTCTTCGGATAAAAAAATGATGAATAACTTCTGGCCATCAGTCAATATGAATAACAATTTCTATGATTGTTATTCTATATAAAATAATTTCATAACCCCTAATTCACCTGATAAAATTCTTAATTATTGAATTCCCATAATGACTCTCTCCTTGATCAAAATTGTACCAATCCTCCCGATCATTTTTTGAATTTTTCTCATATTTTTTATTTTTATCTCTCCCGGTAGTTATGTACGTGAATTATGACTAACGAGATGAGTAGTAGTAGTTCTTGAGGTGTTCGGAAGTAATTTAAGTCATTAATTGGATTATCAAATTAAACTTAAATAATAAATTAATTTAAGTCATTTAAATTAATTACATTTAATTTAAATGTAATTGGTCAAGACAATCTCTATTAGCATTTTCAGTATGTCCGGAACGTACTTTTTTCTTAAGTACATATTTGATTTATTTCTATGGGGCTCCAAATAAATTTGAGGACGATAACTAAAGATTGAAAGAAAGAGGGAGAAAAATTTTAAGAGGGAGCAAAGTTGTTGCGGCATTTGTCACAGAAACTTTGTATCAATCATTTAATGGAAAAGGGTCTAAAATACCCTTCAAATATCTAATATGGTGCAAAAAATGTCCTTCCCACCCATCTATTGAGTCAATTTTCCCCTTCCATTTAACAGCTATCTATTGGCCCCACCTCATTTATCGCATAAAGACCCTAAGGAATGCGTGCTAACATGATTAAAACTTAATTCTAGTTAATTAGTTCTACAAGTCATCAAGGAAATGGTGCTGCTTAAACAATATGGTCTCAAGATGTAAGGGGATTGCGTGCAATTTAATTGAATTTAACAAATGTGAGAACTTGGAAGGGCTATTTGACTGTGGTCACTATAAGTAGCATTGCTTCAAAAATATTTATTGGATATGCTTTATTACTCAGTCCTTTCTCATTCTATATTACCTGAACCTTTCATTTTTATTTCGGTGGAGTTGTCTCCTATCTATCTCCAACAACCATATGCACCTTTTGCACTAATATCTACTTCTCAGGTTATGCACAGATGCATGGAACCCTGTTGAGAGATGTGGAGATTTACGGCTGGAAGTCTATTTCGCATAAAGTGATTTTTTAGTTCATGCTGGGCAATAGACATGCCCTGCGAAAATGCATCTCTCACCATATTTCGGATAGTTGAAGCATCGCTAGATAGTCTTGCACCTATAGCACCACTATATTTGATAAACTTCAGCGTTAAGAAATTTGGCGAGTTTAGAAGACCGTTAATACATTCACGGACTTTATGAAATTTACTTTGAGTTTGCAAGGTCATCGAACCAACTGATCTCTTGGTATACCAACTTAGTAAATGTCATGGAATGTATCCGTTGGATCAGTTTTGCACCAGCATCTCCAAGTGCATAATTTTGCAAAGGAGTAAAATTACACTAAAACAAAAAGTTCTTTCTTGAAAAGGAGTAAAATTACACTTGTTGTAGACACTTAATTTTGTCCCTCCCGAAGTCTAATTTTATTCATTTTTAGTTCACCTTACCATGTGTCCAACCCCATGTAATTATATCCCACAAAAATACAAAAATAAACAAAAAAAATACCTCTAACTAATGTATATTATCCTAACAACCTACCCAATCAAAAGCTTCCACCGACCCTAACTACCCATGTGATCCCCCCTTCTTTTTCTTGTCCACAAAGAAAGAATATATGGGGGACCCACCAAAATTCCCACATCATAACAAATACATGCCCATTATAAAAGAAAAATTCTAAGAGGAAAAAGGGAAGACTCATTCTTTAATTATCATCTTCTCCACAATAACAACAATCACAAAATAATCTTCCTCACAAGAACAAGAACAACAACAACAAAAAAAAAAAAAAAAAAAGGGCGCCGGTGAACAGTATCGGTGAACAATAGCGGTGAACAGTAACAACGTGAAAAGTGACGATAAACGGATCATTATTTGTCGAGTTGGATTGTTGGTGTTAAGGTTCGGCTCGAGGTATCCGCGTGCGGACTCTCTCTATTCAAATAACTTTGAGTTTGAAAGCTTCAAATTTAAGGTTCAATTCTTTCTTCTCTTTCATTTAATTCTTATGTGATTGTGATTGCGTGTGATTCGATACCGTGGTTTGTTTGTTGATGTGAACTGTTGGTGACATTTGGGTGTGTGATGTGCTAAGCATGATTGGTGAATTTTCGTTATTCTCGATTGGTGGATTGTGTATTGAAATGGGTTAATCACGTGGTTGAGAATCAATTAAGGTGGGGATTAAAAATGGAGAAAAATGAATATTGATGTTAAACATGATAGAATTGTGATGCGTTAAACTTGGTAGGAAAACATAGGCCGGGTAGGTAAATTTAGGAATAACGAGTTGTTGGAGTGTTTGAATATGTGCGTGAATGGTACTTTCTACTTTATTGCACGAAAAGTTTAAATTGTACTCATTTAGCCGGGGAATGCCCCGAAAGATTTGTATTGATTTATCCGGGGAATGCCCCGAAGTAGCATGTACGCAAAGGAGGCTCGTGATCAAGGCCCGAAACGTCGGGTGGAGTTTAGTTTAGGATTAGTTTAGAATAGAATAGGTTTTATATTTCAGCACCTCTTTTATTTTGGATTGTATAATTTGGACTGAACATTATTTTGGTTTGTTTTGAATTTTGTGTGATTTGTTTGTTTTCTTGTTTTGTGTGTTTATGTGGTTTGTACATTTGTAATGTCAAATTAGCCGATACGCTCCACCAAGCGACCGTGGTCGAACCACGTGATCGAGGGGTGCCTAGCACCTTCCTCTCAGTCAACAGAATTCCTTGGCCGGAATCTCTGTTCTCGGATCAGTTTTTAGAGTCAAATCGTTTCGAAAAGGATTTTCCAAAGGTGACTTGGCACACCGGATTATGCCAAGTGCCGACTCTGAATAAGAAAATAATAATGTAAATAATCTTTTTTTTCGAATTTTTTTTCGAATTTTTGTCACCTTAATAATAAAACCCTTTCGAACTTAAAATACTTATATTATTTTTGGTGTCGAAAAAGGGGTGTGACAACTCTGGCGACTCTACTGGAGACTTGTTCAGAATTTGAGCTTATTTTGGAGTCGTATCGGCTTTGTTTGGCACTATAGGTGTATAAACATTTTGTTTGTGCTGTTTTGTGTTATTGTTTTATCATTGTGGAATATTTTCGTGCTCTTTGTGTACAGTATTTATCCTATGTGTTACCGCTTTTATATCTGGCATCATGTGTCTACCCCCAAGCCTTTTTTCTGCAACAAGTTCGTAGTACATGTGTTGTACACGACCTCTAGTTGAGTCACCCTTATTTTAGGGGGGGAGCCGTCGGTGTTATGGAGTAGGTGGAAAGCAAAGCAGCCACTATCGACCATACGCTCCCCCGAACTGCCTTGTTAGTGAACCCCAACGTAGGTAAGACTTTAGGTCATGTTTATGTGCATCATATTGAGACCTAGCAAGGCCCACTTGGTCCTTTGTAGGAGACTCACCTCTAACGCATCCCTATGTGCTAAATGTTGCATCTTTGAGGGTAATGGGGTCATTTGACGGACTGATTTGGGGAAAACATGTGTTAGAAGTAAGGTGCGTTGGCAAGAACTGTTGAAAAAAATAGAGAAAAAAAAAGTGAAGTGAGTCGAAAAGAAGAAAAAAAAAGAGTGTCGTCGCTTTTAGTGTTCTTTATGGTTTTTGTTTTTCACAATTCAAAAATTCAAAAATATTTCTTTAGTTTTTGCACTCATTCTTTCAAAAACCAAAACGTCAAAAGATTTCTCACTGTCTCCTTTAGCATGCATTCATAATTCAAAAATTTTAAAAAAGATTTTTTTTAGTAGTTTTTGTAAAAGAAAATGAAAAATGGTAGAAGTTTTATTCATTTCATATAATGAAGATACCAAAAATGATTTTCCTTCATAATTGTTGGTGTCAGTTTAGTTGAAATGTCTAATTAAAAAAGTTTTTATTCGTTTGTCTTTGGTTGTGTCCCTTAAGTTAGGGTCAATCTGTTAGTTAATCGTTAATTGTCCAATCTGGACGAACTACGCACCCCTGATTCTCCTCTCTCGGGAGTGAGATACGTAGGCAACCTATTGTGAGTTCGGGAATCTTATTTGAAAAATCCAAAAATATTTCTTCACTCTCCATTTAGAGTAGGCGTTTCATATACATCTTTAAAAGAAAACTACAAAAAAAAATTCCTCTAATAGGTTCAAGTTTCATTTTCACATCAAATTCAAAAATCAAAAACCCAAAAAGATTTTTTCTTTGGTAATCAAAGGTTTCATTTTGTATTGAGATTTAAACCTAAAAAAAGAAAAAAAAAAGATTTTCGTCAATTCTTTTGACACTTTGTTTCAAGAAAGAAAAAAGAGTTTAATTGGCCATTTTGGCAAAACTTCACAAACTACGCACACCTGATTCTCCTCTCTCAGGAGTGAGATATGTAGGCGCCCTTCTTGGGTTTGGTGATCTTTTTTTTAAAAAAAAAGAGGTTTTGAAAAAGTGTTGAACTCTAACACATTTGTTGTTTTATGTTGAGTCAGTTTAAGGTGGTTGGTTTGTGGCATTCTGGCTGGTCCTTCACAACACACCAAATCCAAAGGGTTAGTTGTGTTCAACAAAGATATACAAAGTGACATCATGGATCAAAAAAAGAATCAGAAAAATGAGAGTTTAAAGCAAGAGGTCAGGAGGCTAAGACAACAAATGACAGAAATGCATCGAGCTTGGGCAAGTGGGTTGCCTCCTTCTCCATTTCCCTTTATTAATCCTACAAATACCTCGTGTTTTCCATCAAAATCTCAAAGTCAGTTTTCTACTGTTGTTGATGCACCGCAACATGACTCAGAATTCATTCTAACCCAAAAGCATCTCAATACTTCCACCACTTTGCCTCTAGTTCCTTAGCATAAGCCTGTTACATTCACAACACCACATGTTGTTTGTGATCTTGTTGCTCAATGTTTTACTGGGACTTCCACACCGGCTCGCCCAATGGTTGTGCGTCCCCATGCTGCTAGTGAACATATATTCAATACTCTTGGTGATCATTGTTATAATCTTGATCCTGCTTTTAAGTTAACTGGAACACCGAAGTTTCTGAACAAGAAGTCCAGTGTGCCAGAAGAGTCGGAGAAAATGGTTGGAAAAATAAAGAGTACAGAAAATGCTATGAAAAATTTTCTAGGACCTGCGGGTAAAGAAAAGGTTTCATACAAAGACTGGGGCATGCCTTCAAATGCTAATCTTTCTCCAATCTTTGTGATGTCAAAATTTGAGGAGCAAGATGGGCATGAGGAATCCGTGAAACCTTTGGGACAATATTGCAATCAATTAAGGACCCTGGAGGGAAGAAGAATGAGAAAGATGCATTTGCTATTGTAGTTGGATAGCAGGAAAGGTCAAGAAGACCATGTCGTCGTCGGTCTCAGGGCGCAAGCTCAAGTTTATGCCCATGCTCCACATAATCACTCCCAAAATCTATTATACTCTTTTTACCCACCTCTATATCTAGTATATTGTGCACAACCATATGTTCAACCCCCATCTTACCCACAGTGGAACACACCAACTCCTCAGAGTCGTTCTCTAACTCCACAAACATACCAAAACCCTTCTAAGCCTGATTTTCGATTCAAGCCAAACGATGAAATGAGGCAGAAGTTGATAGATAGCTTCACACCAATTGAAGAGTCATATGTCAGTTTATTTCAGAGATTGGTATATGAGGGAATGATCACTCCTCTCCTTGGGCACACCCTTAATTGGTGTTCAAGAAATTTTGATCCTAACGCACGATGTGCGTATTATTCTGAGGCTCAGGGTCATAGTATTGAAGATTGTCGAGCTTTGAAAAGAGAAATTGAAAAGATGATTCAAGATAAATCAATCATGGTGCAGAACATTGACAGTGAAGAAAGCTCTAGTCAAGCTGATATGCAAACCAGTGGCTAAGATGTCAAACTGAGCAATTGAGAATTCACCCCTCTCCCTACTAGGAAGAGGTCTGGTAGTTTGTTTTGTCTTCTTTGCTATTTTTTGAATTATTTCAGGGTTCTAGTTTGGGATCTATCTTGTTTTGTCCCTTTGTCGTTTATGTTCAAACCCTTTTATCTTTCTTTTTTATTAAATGGAGTGTCCCCTTTTCATTTATGTTTTAAATTTGTGTTGTTTGTTTGTTTTCTTTACAAAGTATATTTTATGTTGACTCTAGTGATATGACATGCTTGTGGAATTTTTAGCCAAATCTTAAAGTTCAGTTTAAGCATGAACATTGAATCAGAGGGTTAAAGTTAGAAAAGAGAGCGTTTGAGGACATAGATAGAGTGCTGGGGCATTTGGTGATCAAGTGAGGCCTTCTTTGAAAATTAAAGCAATTATTTTGGGAATCACAAGAACACCTTGGTCATCGATCGAAAGGAAAGTCCCAATTAGCTTAAATAGTGGACGTGTGATCCCTATATCAAGAGAAACAAGAAGATAAGCATCTCCAAGAAAGCATGAGTCATTTGATGTGAGGAATGTACAACAAAGGTGGAGTTTACAGAAGAAGTAGTGATTCACAGACTCAATCTGCTTAAAAAAATATCGCAAATGATCTTCATCTCTCACTTCCAATTGAATGTTATGTACTTGCATTCTCAAGGATTGATATGATGAAGGCATTTCATTCTGTTATCCAAACATTGTGTCGTCCTTTGTTTACCCCATTTGAGTCTCAGTGTTATTTTCTTTCATACCTCTCTTTTGGAATCAAGATAGAGTAAGCAAAGTTCAAAGAATAGTGTCGAGTAAAAAGATAAAGTCAAAAAGTTACAAAAAAGAGACAAAAATGTTTCCAAAAAAAAAAGAGTCAAGAAAAATAGAGTTAGAAAAAAAAGAATCGCAAAGTGAAAAGAGCGAATAAAAGAAAAAAAATCAGATCAAAGAAAAAGAACAAGCAGCCAGAATTACGCGTGACCTGATTCTCCTCTCTCGGGGGTGAGATATGTAGGTTACCCTACTAAGGGCTCGGTCCAACCAAATAAAAAATTTAGTGTCACCCAGTCAAACGAAACTGGGGCATGAGTTAATCCTCATTTTTTGAGTTGATTTCAAAAGTTGTAAGTCCCACTCCCACCTCAAGTGTTGTTTGGGCCTCATGCCGTCATTTCTTTCTTTATAATCCTATCCAAAAGACAAGTTACAATCAAAGAAAGACCTTCAGATCAATCTTTGAGGATGTTAAGGCAAAGCATGTAAAGGATATGAGGATGTATTTGGGAACTACTTGTCTTCCTCTGCACAAGAAATCAAGAGAGAAATAAAAATGTGAGAATCTTATCGGTAAAAAACCCTCACAGGCACCATAAGGCGATGGTAAGTTGAGAGAAATAAAAATGAGAGAGTCTTATTGGTGAAAACCCTCACGGGTACCGTAAGACATTGGTGAGCTGAGAGAGATAACAATGAGAGAGTCTTATCGGTGAAAACCCTCACGGGCACTGTAAGACGATGGCGAGTTGAGACAAATAAAAATAAGAGAGTTTCATTGGTGAAAAACCCTCGCAGACACCATAAGGAAATGGTGATCTAAAAAATGAGAGAGGCTTGTTGGTAAAAACCCTTTAAGGCGCCACTAGCCGAATGAGGTCTTAAATGCAATTGGCCAAAGAAAGCAACTCACTTTCGGGTCATTAACTCAACAACAATTTGTGAGAGTTTGGATGGAAAGATTAGGCGGCTTAATCCAAAATGCATGGCATAATCATTAGAGTTGATCGCCATTTAAGATAAAATTTTCATTTCTTTGTTTCAAATGGGGACATTCATTGTCTTTTCTTTCTTCTCTTTATCTTTATTTTTATTTTCTTGAGTCAGTTATCCAAATAAAACAAAAGTTGTTGTCATTTTTCTCTTGTTTTTGAGTCAAGTTCATGTCAAAACAAGCGAGAAAAGATTTCAAAAATGGTTACCAACTTCTTCAATTGCACAAAGCAAAACAAAAAGGCCAGTGCATGAAAGAGACATGATTGTGAGCCAAAAAAAAGGGTGTGCAGAAAGTTTTGCCAATAGACAAGTCTGGGAACTCATGAAAATACCAAGGTTTAAAGGGTTTATTCATGAAGCATGGCAAAGAAGAGATGTTGTGTTTATTTCAAAGTCAGTCTTAATAATTCGAGTTTGGGCCAATGAAACGACAAAGCAGGGGCAAGTGCCAACAATCTGAAACAAAATGAAGGGAATGAACACTGGAGCAGGTGTCAGGACAGACATGTGCCGCAAGCCATCACTAAGTTTTTAACTGACAAATTTTTTTTGATGAAACAGGGAAAATTCATTTCACTTAATTCAGCTACCATTGGAAATGCACATTCGTAGAAATTTACCTTCTGTTCAGGACCCTCCTGAAGAATGGGAATTAACTTTCAGTTTAGGACCCTCCTAAAAAATGGGAATTTACTTTCACTTCAGGACCCTTCTGAAAAATGGGATTTTACTTTTTGTTCAGGACCCTCCTGAAGAATGGGAATTTACTTTTAGTTCAAGACCCTGCTGAAAAATGGAATTTTACATTCTGTTCAGGACCCTCCTGAAGAATGGGAATTTACTTTCAGTTCAGGACCCTCCTGAAAAATGGGACTTTACCTTCTGTTCAAGACCCTCTTGAAAAATGGGATTTTACTTTCTGTTCAGGACCCTCCTGAAGAATGGGATTTTACTTTCTGTTCAGGACCCTCCTGAAGAATGGGATTTTACTTTCAGTTTAGGACCCTCCTGAAGAATGGGAATTTACTTTCAGTTCAGCACCCTCCTGAAAAATAGGATTTTACCATCAGTTCAGGACCCTCTTGAAAAGTAGGATTTACTTTATGTTCAGGACCCTCCTGAAGAATGAAAATTTATTTTATGTTCAGGACCCTCCTGAAAAATGAGATTTTACTTTCTGTTCAGGACCCTCTGAAAAATGGGATTTTACTTTATGCTCAGGACCCTCCTGGAAAATAGGACTTTGCTTTCTGTTCAGGACCCTCCTAAAAAATGGGACTCTACCTTCAGTTCAGGACCCTCCTGAAAAAATGGGATTTTACTTTCTATTCAGGACCCTCCTGAAAAATGGGACTTTACCTTCTGTTCAGGACCCTCCTAAAAAATGAGATTTTACTTTCAGTTCAGGACCCTCCTAAAAAATGGGAATTTCCTTTCAGTTCAGGACCCTCCTTAAGAATGGGATTTTACTTTCTGTTCAGGACCCTCCTGAAGAATGGGAATTTACTTTCAGTTCAGGAGCCTCCTGAAAAATGGGATTTTACCTTCAGTTCAGGACCCTCCTTAAAAATAGGATTTTACTTTCTGTTCAGGAAGCTCCTGAAGAATGGGAATTTACTTTCAGTTCAGGACCCTCCTGAAAAATGGGATTTTACTTTCTGTTCAGGACCCTCCTGAGGAATGGGAATTTACTTTCAATTCAGGACCCTCCTGAAAAATGGGATTTTACTTTCTGCTCAGGACCCGCCTGAAGAATGGGATTTTACTTTCTGCTCAGGACCCTCCTGAAGAATGGAAATTTACTTTCAGTTCAGGACCCTCCTGAAAAATGAGATTTTACCTTCAGTGCAGGACCCTCCTGAAAAATGGGATTTTACTTTCTGTTCAAGTCTCTCTTGATGAATGGGAATTTACTTTCAGTTCAGGACCCTCCTGAAAAATGAGATTTTACTTTATGTTCAGGACCCTCCTAAAAAATGGGAATTTACTTTCACTTCAGGACCCTTCTGAAAAATGGGATTTTACTTTCTGTTCAGGACCCTCCTGAAGAATGGGAATTTACTTTTAGTTCAAGACCCTGCTGAAAAATGGAATTTTACATTCTGTTCAGGACCCTCCTGAAGAATGGGAATTTACTTTCAGTTCAGGACCCTCCTGAAAAATGGGACTTTACCTTCTGTTCAAGACCCTCTTGAAAAATGGGATTTTACTTTCTGTTCAGGACCCTCCTGAAGAATGGGATTTTACTTTCTGTTCAGGACCCTCCTGAAGAATGGGATTTTACTTTCTGTTCAGGACCCTCCTGAAGAATGGGATTTTACTTTCAGTTTATGACCCTCCTGAAGAATGGGAATTTACTTTCAGTTCAGCACCCTCCTGAAAAATGGGATTTTACCTTCAGTTCAGGACCCTCTTGAAAAGTAGGATTTACTTTATGTTCAGGACCCTCCTGAAGAATGGAAATTTATTTTATGTTCAGGACCCTCCTGAAAAATGAGATTTTACTTTCTGTTCCGGACCCTCCTGAAAAATGGGATTTTATTTTATGCTCAGGACCCTCCTGGAAAATGGGACTTTACTTTCTGTTCAGGACCCTCCTAAAAAATGGGACTCTACCTTCAGTTCAGGACCCTCGTGAAAAAATGGGATTTTACTTTCTATTCAGGACCCTCCTGAAAAATGGGACTTTACCTTCTGTTCAGGACCCTCCTAAAAAATGGGATTTTACTTTCAGTTCAGGACCCTCCTGAAAAATGGGAATTTCCTTTCAGTTCAGGACCCTCCTTAAGAATGGGATTTTACTTTCTGTTCAGGACCCTCCTGAAGAATGGGAATTTACTTTCAGTTCAGGAGCCTCCTAAAAAATGGGATTTTACCTTCAGTTCAGGACCCTCCTTAAAAATAGGATTTTACTTTCTGTTCAGGAAGCTCCTGAAGAATGGGAATTTACTTTCAGTTCAGGACCCTCCTGATAAATGGGATTTTACTTTCTGTTCAGGACCCTCCTGAGGAATGGGAATTTACTTTCAATTCAGGACCCTCCTGAAAAATGGGATTTTACTTTCTGTTCAGGACCCGCCTGAAGAATGGGATTTTACTTTCTGCTCAGGACCCTCCTAAAGAATGGAAATTTACTTTCAGTTCAGGACCCTCCTGAAAAATGAGATTTTACCTTCAGTGCAGGACCCTCCTGAAAAATGGGATTTTACTTTCTGTTCAAGTCTCTCTTGATGAATGGGAATTTACTTTCAGTTCAGGACCCTCCTGAAAAATGGGATTTTACTTTATGTTCAGGACCCTCCTGAAAAATGGGATTTTACTTTCTGTTCAGGACCCTCCTGAAAAATGGGATTTTACTTTCTGTTCAGGACTCTCCTGAAAAATGGGATTTTACTTTATGTTCAGGACCCTCCTAAAAAATGGGATTTTACTTTCTGTTCAGGACCCTCCTGAAAAATGGGATTTTACTTTCTGTTCAGGACCCTCCTGAAAAATGGGACTTTACTTTATGTTCAGGACCCTCCTAAAAAATGAGTGTTTACTTTATGTTCAGGACCCTCTTGAAAAAATTGGATTTTACTTTCTGTTCAGGACCCTCCTGAAAAATGGGACTTTACTTTATGTTCAGGACCCTCCTGAAAAATGGGAGTTTACTTTATGTTCAGGACCCTCCTGAAAAATAGGATTTTACTTTATGTTCAGGACCCTCCTGAAAAATGGGACTTTACTTTATGTTCAGGACCCTCCTGAAAAATAAGATTTTACTTTCTGTTCGGGATCCTTTTGAAAAATAAGATTTTACTTTCTGTTCGGGTTCCTCCTGAAAAATGGGACCACTCTTTCAAAAATGAAATACTGCCTTATGATATTTCTTGTGTGGGAAATTCGAGCAACATTTGTAAGGAGACGCACTTCCTTATTTGGTAAATCCAGCAACATTTGTGAGGAAACACACTTTCTTGTTTGGTAATTCAAGCGGTATTTGTAAGGAGATGCACTTCTTTGTGTGGGAAATTCAAGCAAACATTTGTAAGGAGATGCACTTCCTTGTTTTATAATTCAAGCAACATTTATAAGGAGACGCACTTCCTTGTTTGGTAATTCGATTGGCACTCGTAAGGAGACGCACTTCCTTGTTCGGGTAATTCCAACAACATTTATAAAGGGATGCACTTCCTTGGTTTGACAATTCATGCAATATTTGTAAGGAGACACACTTTCTTATTTTGGTAATTCAAGCAACATTTGTAAGGAGACACACTTCTTGTTGGGTAATTCAAGTGACATTTGTAAGGAGATGCACTTCCTTGTTTGTGTAATTCAAACGACATTTGATAAGGAGACGCACTTCCTTGTTTGGGGTAATTCAAGCAACATTTGTAAGGAGACGCACTTCCTGGTTTGGGTAATTCAAGAAATATTTGTAAGGAGATACACTTCCTTGATTGAGTAATTCAAGAGGCATTGGTAAGGAAATGCACTTCCTTATTTTGATAATTCAAGCAACATTGGTGATGCACTTTCTAACTTAAGTCTTGATTCCTAGAAAAAGCACTTTCTAGTCGAGTTATTGCACTTAATCCTTAGAAGACGCACTTCCTTGCTAGTTTTCATTTTTCAGGTGACACACTTTTAACTTAAACTTGTATCTCTAGAAGACGCACTTTCTAGTTAGAATACCTCACTTTAATTCTTAGGAGATGCACTTCCTAGTCTTGGTTATTTAATTTTACTCTTAAGAGATGCATTTCTTAGTCAAAGTCTTGATTCATCATTGCAACATGCAAGTAGGTATGATGTGACTTTTCCAAAAGTCTTCAGATGATAAACTGGGGCAAAAATTCAATTTCTGTTTTTGAAACTTTACTTTTCTAGCAAATAAACGGAATTTCTCTTTATAATAATATTTGTTTGGGATAATTTTCTTTTTAGTTTTGATGTGATTTCAGGAGCCTGCCCGAAGAACCGGGCGAATAAATGGAAAACTAAGAAACAAGGTGAAGAAATTGAAAGTTAAACAGATTGAAAAATAGCAAGTCAGGAGCCCGCCTGCAGAACAGGGTGAAGAAGTTGAAAGCATAGCAACAAGTTGATGAAATAGCAAGTCAGGAACCCGCCTGGAGAACAGGGTGAAGAAATTGAAAGGCAAGCAATAAGTTAAAGAAATAACAAGTCAGGAGCCCGCCTGAAGAATAGGGTGATGAAACTCAAGTCAAGAGTCCAAAAGAAGCTGTATAGATAGGATTTTTGTAATTTTATTTATGCTTTAACTTGTAATTTTTATTTTTAATGTAATGGCAGAGCCGTGGAACTAAACCTCGATGGAACCTCACTCGACTCTCCAACTCGGTATAGTCCATCTCTTTCCAATCTTTTGAAATACTCGTGACTTGATTTTCTCATAACTTGGGTAGGTAGGATGTCTTAAGTCAAGACCCGATTGTCCTTCTTCCTTCTGTTTCTTTCTTTGAATAATGATCGGGTCAAAATTTGGTCTCACTGTCTACTTCTTTGTCTGAAAATACTTCGTGTTTACATTCAAAGGGGGCATGATGTAGACACCTAATTTTATCCCTCCCGAAGTCTAATTTTATTCATTTTTAGTTCACCTTACCATGTGTCCAACCCCATGTAATTATATCCCACAAAAATACAAAAATAAATAAAAAAAATACCTCTAACTAATGTATCTTATCCTAACAACCTACCCAATCAAAAGCTTCCACCTATCCTAACTACCCATGTGATCCCCCTTTATTTTTCTTGTCCACAAAGAAAGAATATATGGGGGACCCACCAAAATTCCCACATCATAACAAATACATGCCCATTATAAAAGAAAAATTCTAAGAGGAAAAAGGGGAGACTCATTCTTTAATCATCATCTTCTCCAAAATAACAACAATCACAAAATAATCTTCCTCACAAGAACAAGAACAACAACATCAAAAAAAAAAGGGTGCCGGTGAACAGTAACAACGTGAAAAGTGACGGTGAACGGGTCATTATTTGTCGAGTTGGATTATTGGTGTTAAGGTTCGGCTTGAGGTTTCCGGGTGCGGACTCTCTTTATTCGAATAACTTTGAGTTTGAAAGCTTCAAATTTAAGGTCCAATTCTTTCTTCTCTTTCATTTAATTCTTATGTGATTGTGATTGCGCGTGATTCGATACCGTGGTTTGTTTGTTGATGTGAACTGTTGGTGACATTTGGGTGTGTGATGTGCTAAGCATGATTGGTGAATTTTCGTTATTCTCGATTGGTGGATTGTGTATTGAAATGGGTTAATCACGTGGTTGAGAATCAATTAAGGTGGGGATTAAAAATGGAGAAAAATGAATATTGATTAATTTTGATGTATTGATAATGTTAAACATGATAGAATTGTGATGCGTTAAACTTGGTAGGCAAACATAGGCCGGGTAGGTAAATTTAGGAATAACGAGTTGTTGGAGTGTTTGAATATGTGCGTGAATGGTACTTTCTACTTTATTGCACGAAAAGTTTAAATTGTACTCATTTAGCCGGGGAATGCCCCGAAGGATTTGTAGTGATTTATCCGGGGAATGCCCCGAAGAAGCATGTACGCAAAGGAGGCTCGTGATCAAGGCCCGGAACGTCGGGTGGAGTTTAGTTTAGGATTAGCTTAGAATAGAATAGGTTTTATATTTCAGCACCTCTTTTATTTTGGATTGTATAATTTGGACTGAACATTATTTTGGTTTGTTTTGAATTTTGTGTGATTTGTTTGTTTGCTTGTTTTGTGTGTATATGTGGTTTGTACATTTTTAATGTCAAATTAGCCGATACGCTCCACCAAGCGACCGTGGTCCAACCATGGGATCGAGGGGTGCCTAACACCTTCCCCTCGGTCAACAGAATTCCTTAGCCGGAATCTCTATTCGCGGATAAGTTTTTAGAGTCAAATGGTTTCGAAAAGGATTTTCCAAAGGTGACTTGGCATGCCGGATTATGTCAAGTGGCGACTCTGAATAAGAAAAAAATAATGTAAATAATCCTTTTTTTTTATTTATTTTTTTCATTTTTGTCACCTTAATAATAAAACCCTTTCGAACTTAAAATACATATATTATTTTTGGAGTCGAAAAAGGGGTGTGACACTTGCAATATAAGTCCTCCAAGAATGTTCGGAGTAAAATTACACTTGCAATATAAGTCCTCCAAGAATGTTACTCCAACAGTCTGCTTTTGATTGAGAAGATGGTGGAGTGGAGAAAAGAAATGAGACGAGCAGATTTAGGATCGATGAATGAGGATTCTTTTTTTGTTAAAAGAAATTGGAGCGGGTCTTAGTTGGGTCGGGTTATTTGGCTGGGGCGGGTTGAGATTTTAAGGATAAAATTTATTAGTTTAATTCAATATTAATTGTCCAATAGGAATATACTATGTCATAAATGAGGTGGAGCCAATAGGTAGTTGTTAAATGGAAGGGCAAATTGATCCAATAGATAGATAGGAAAGACATTTTAGGCCCAATAGGTAGATGAAAGGTATTATTACACCATATTAGATAGTTAAAGGTTATTTTAAACCCTATTTTGATCATTTAATAATGATTGAGCTACTGATGGCCTAATGATTAGTCGGTGATATGCTAAACCAAGAAACAGTCTCATTGATTGTCACAAAAGCCCATTTTGTTATTTATACAACTAAAGCCTTGTAAATATATTTAACTCCTGGGAATTAGCGTTTTAATTCCTTTATGGATTTGTATTGCATCACTCTTGTATTCATATTCTATTTATATTTGTAAGGTAGTAATTATGAAATTAAGGTAGTAATTATAGGGTATTGGATAATTGTGGAAAATAACATAGGGCATGACGGTTTGGCACTGCAGATATATTACTGACAGTGAAGATAAGGAACAATTTAGTCATTGTCTTTTATTTTTTTTTAACTAGTGGACAAAAATAATGACTAGGTAATAAGTCGTTAGATTCGTATTTTATGGAGACTAGTTATTTGAACAAATTTTTACCATTCGGGAGCTTTACGGAATAGAAAGATTCTTGCAAATTAACTTGTATTCAGATTTTTTGGTTGAGGTGGGTTACGATTTAATTGAAGTTTTGACTCGATTTAATTGTGTGTATGCTCCTCAATTGGATACTTGTTGATTGGTATTCGGACATGCTTGAAATTGTTGATGTTTGGATTGTTGAGGCGTGTATAAGTGATTATTGAAAAATGAAAATTTACTTGATGGAATTTTCTTATGACTTTAAGCATACGTGTAAACGTTGTATATCGGGTTGTATGCTATGAGGTAGTGTAAATTTGATATTGATATTACATGTATATGTTGGATTGGGTACCACGCCGGTACGGATATCTATATTGATATTACTTCTTTATGTTGGATCGGGTATCATGCCGGTACGAATATCTATATTGATATTACTTGTTTATGGTGGATCGGGTACCACGCCGGTACGGATATGTATATGTTGGATCGGGTACCATGCTGGTACGGATATGTATATGTTGGACCGAGTACCACGCGGGTACGGATATGTATATGTTGGATCGAGTACCACACCAGTACGAATATGTATATTTTGGATCGGGTACCACGCCGATACGATACATGAACATAGATTGTTCCATGCAATTCATGACTATTTGGGTAAAAATAAGTTTCATAGCATGTGTGTATATATTTGTATTGATTTTGTGGATGTTTACAGTATGGTTAATACTCTTGATGGTTATATGTCTTGTTTGTGAGCACTGTTTGACTTGTTGTTGTTGTATTGTTGATTTATTGAATATTTGTTGTGTGGAGATGTCTATATACTTGTTATTTGATTTATGTTGTGTACATTCTACCATGTGCCTCACCTCTAAAGTTTGATAGTAGATCTTGAGCCAAGGGTGAGCATTCCGTCTCCGTCTCCATCTTTCGAGCAATGAAACAATATTCTTTATTTACTTTATTTTTGGATATCTTTTTTAATTTGGACATCATCATTGTTTAGAAGTTCTTGTACAATGACTTTCGGGTCTTGGAGATTTCAATAAATAGTTTGTTGGATTTCCTCATTAATAACGATTAGCTCTAGATTATTGTTATTATGTTGATTTTATAATAATATCATCTTAATATTGACTAAGCGATTGGGTAATGGTTTGATTTAGATGGCTCTCCCACAAGAAGATTAGTGTGGATACGGTGCCCCTCATATCCTTTTGGATCGTGACAAAAATCTTCTTAAAATTATTATTATTGATAACTACACTTAACCTTTAATTTCAACAACAAAATCATGCTTCATTACTCGAAGTATAAGTACATGTTATCAACAAACTTCCTTCGAATTCCTCAAATCTTAAAATTAATTGGGATTAAGATGATGGCGATCTTGGAGACCATTATCTTGCCTCTAATCAAGTATTTGATTGGTCATTTCGTCAACGATTAGAATAAAAGAATAAAGTCTTTTATGTGTATAATTGTAAATACCTAATTTTGTCCCTCCCCAATCACTTTTACTCATTTTACCTTATCCTACCGTGTACCATCAACTATGTCATGATCCCTCCACAAATGACAAAAAATCAAAACCAAGTCTAAACAAATCTTATCCAAAAAATTCCACATAATCCCAATTGATAACAAATTAACAACCTTCCCTATTAAAAGTGGACAACACATCACTATCCTACCTCACCCAATACCCCTACCCTACCTAACCTCACCCCACTCACATTTTTTTCCTCGTAATATACATACTCACCTACGGATACAGCGAAAGGGGGGAAAAAAGAAAAAGAAAAATGGGAGGAGGACCACACCATTGGGGGGACTCCATCATTTTCATCTCCAGAGAACAGTCCACTCACCATTTGCACACGAGAACACTCACAATAAATTCGCAAAAATTCATCTTCTTTACCTCAAAAAATCGAACACACACAGGGAGGCACGATTAGATAGAGAGGACTCCATTTTTCTTCTGATTTTCTTCACAGGTATAGAAACAGAGCAAAAAAAAGGGACCATCATCTTGATCTCTTCTTCTTCCTTTTGGATCCATTAATAGAAACACAAATATACACACAGAGCTCACCGTAAATGCATGTACACACAGCCACTAGAAATAGTCACTCACCCACCCACGTCGGAGGGATGAAAATGAATAAGATTGAGTTACGGGGAGAGAGTAACATTGAGAGAGATTGTGCGTGAGAGAGGGAAGACAGAGAGAGCTGTGATTGAGAAAGAAAAGGGAGATCGGTGAACCAACACCCTTCCATCATCACTGTTTGCACTATGCGTGTGGCCGGAGTTGTTACCGGATCTGGCAGCGACGGTAAGCCCACAGCCGGCCGGGTTTGACCTCATTTTCATTGTTCGAGTTAGATTATTCGGCTTAGGGATTTGAGTTGGTGTTTCTCGATATCGAATTGAGTTGGGTTCTTGTCGAGGTTCGAATCGAGGTTTTTCGGAACGTGATTCTATCTCCGATATATTGAAATCGACACTTGAGGTCCAATTCTTTGACTCTCTTTATTCGTTTTGTTTCGATTTGGTGCATTGATGTTATGATTATGTGTTGTTGGTTGTGATTAAATGATCTTTGTTGATGTTCGATATTATTTATCCATGAATAATTAATCATGGTATGAATTTGACGTTAGCATGAGTTTGGTTAATTGCTTTGTATAAAATCGACGTATAAAAGGGGATTTGGCAATAAAATGGAATGAGAATTGAAACTTGATGAAAAGTGTCTTTTGGTTATTTTGATTTATGGGTTGTTGTTTAACTTGAAATGAACACCAATCGAACTTTACAATATCATGTTTTAGGTCGAGTTGGGTAGGCAAATGCTAAGTCGGGTAGGCAAATTTTAGGAATGGTGTTTTGTTGAATGTCTGAATGTGCATGTGAATGTTTCTTTCTGCTTTATCGCACAAGATTTGAAGATGTTTTCATTCGCCGGGGAATGCCCTGAGATTATTTTATATTTATTCATCGGGAAATGCCCCGAATTATTTTGTACTTGGAGAATGTCCTTGATGAAGGCCCGAGGCATCGGGTAAAGCATGGGATCGCAATTTAGGATTAGTGTGAATTAGAATAGGATTTATTTTTCGCACTTTTTTATATTTTAGACTGTATAATTGGACTGAACACTAAATTTTGGATTTATTTTATTTCGTGTATTTGATTGATTTTTTTATGTATTTTTGTGTGGTTTATAGATCTGCAAAGTCAACTTAGCCGATATACTCTATCAAGCGACCGTGGTCGAACTACGGGATCAAGGGGTGCCTAACACCTTCCCCTCAGTCAATAGAATTCCTTAGCCGAAATCTCTGTTCGCAAACCAGTTTAAAGAGTCAAAACATTTTTGAAAAGGATCTTTCAAAGGTGACTTGACACACCGGATTATGCCAAGTGGCGACTCTGAGTTTTTATAGTTAAAAGTCCTTTTCGAAATAAATTTTCATCTTTGTCACTTTAATAATAAAAACCCTTACGGAACTTAAAATCCTTTTTGGGAGTTGAAAAAAGAGGTGTGACAGCTCTGGCGACTCTGCTAGGGAATCTAACTTTTCAGAATTCGAGCTATTTTTGGAGTCGTATTGGCTTTGTTTGGAATTTCGAGTGTATAAGCATTGTTTGTGATTTTGTTTGTGTTATTGTTTTCACTTTTGTGTGTTTTTCGTGCTCTTTGTTTATAGTATTTATCCTATGTGTTACCGTTTTTATATCTGTCATCATGTGTCTACCCCCAAGCCTTCTTTCTGCAATAATTCCGTAGTACACGTGTTGCACACGACCTCTAGTTGAGTCACCCTTATTTTAGGGGGGGGGAGCCGTCGGTGTTATGGAGTAGGTAGAAAGCTGTCGCAGCCACTATCGGTCATACGCTCCCCCGAACAGCCTTGTTAGTGAACCCCAACGTAGGTCAGCCTTTAGGTCATGCTTATGTGCGCATCATATTGAGACCTAGCGGGGCCCACTTGGTCCTTTGTAGGAGACTCACCTCTAACGCATCCCTACGTGCTAAATGTTGCATCTTTGAGGGTAATGGAGTCATTTGACGGACTAATTTGGGGAAAACATGTGTTAGAAGTAAGGTGCGTAGGCAAGAACTGTTGAAAAAATAGAGAAAAAAAAAGTAAAGTGAATCGGAAAGAAAAAAAAAGAGTTTCGTAGTTTTAATGTTCTTTATGGATTTTGTTTTTCACAATTCAAAAATTCAAAAAGATTTCTTTATTTTCTGCACTCATTTGTTCAAAAATCAAAACATCAAAAAAATAATAATTCTCAATTTGTCTCCTTTAGCATGCATTCATAATTCGAAATTTTCAGAAAAAAAAAATTAGCAATTTTTATAAAAGAAAATGCAAAAAATGGTAGAAATTTGTACATTTCATATAATGAAAATACCAAAAAGTTTTTTCTTCTTTCATAATTGTTGGTGTCATTTTTATTTGAAGTGTCAAGTTGAAAACTCCAAAAAAAATAAAAAATTTATTGACATTTTTCATCGTTTGTCTTTGGTTGTGTCCCTTAAGTTAGGGTCAATCTGTTTGTTAATCGTTAATTGCCCAATCTGGACGAACTACGCACCCCTGATTCTTCTCTTTCGGAAGTGAGATACGTAGGCAGCCTATTGTTGGTCCGGGGATCTTATTTGAAAAATTCAAAAATATTTTCTTCACTTTTCACTTAGAGTAGGTGTTTCATATACATCTCTAAAAGAAAACTACAAAAATATTTTTCTTTAATAGGTTCAAGTTCCATTTTCATATGAAATTTAAAACTGAAAACCCAAAAAGATTTTCTTTGGTAATCATAGATTTCACTTTGTATAGGGATGTTAAAGCTGAAAAATTCAAAAATATTTTCGTCAATTCTTTTGACAAATTGTTATTTTCTTTTCTTCTTAAAGTTTTGAAAAAAAAAAGAGTTCAATTGGCCATTTTGGCACGACTTCACGAACTACACACACCTGATTCTCCTCTCTCGGGGGTGAGATACGTAGGCGCCCCTCTTGGGTTCGGTGATCTTTTCAGAAAAAAAAAAGAGGTTTTGAAAAAAGTTGAACCCTAACACATTTGTTGCCTCTTGTTCAGTTAGTTTAAGGTGGTTGGTTTGTGGTTTCCTTGCTGGTCCTTCATATCACACTAAATCCAAGGAAAGGTTAGTTGTGTCCAACAAAGATATAGAGAGTGGCATCATGGATGAAACAAAGAGTCAGGAAATTGAGAGTTTAAAGGAAGAGAATTTGAGACTGAGACAAAAAAATGATGTAAATGTACCGAGCTTGGGCCAGTGGGATTCCTCCACCTTCGTTCCCCACTTTTGACCCTGCAAATACCTTGAGTCTTCCTCCAAAATCGCAAAGTCAGTTTCCTACTGTTGTTGATGCACCACAACATGCCTCAGAATCCATTCCATATCAAATGCACCTGAACACTTCCACCACTCTTTCTTTATCTCCTCAGTATAAGTCTACCACATTCACAACACCACATATCATTTGTGCTTTTGTTGCTCAACCTTCTACTAAGGCTTCCACTTTGTCTATCAATCCAACGATTGTGCTTCCCCAGTCCACTAGTGAATCCACGTCAATACTGTTGATGATCATTGGTATACTCTTGAGCCTACAGTTAAGTTAAGTGGACCGCCAAAATTTCTTACTAAGAAGCCTAGCATGCCAAAAGAGCCAGAGAAAATGGTTGGGAAAGTGAAGAGTGTAGAAAATTATATGAAAAATTCCCCTGGACTTATGGGCTATGAAGATGTTTCATATAAAAACTGGGGCATGTCTTCAAGTGTTAACCTTCCTCCCAGCTTTGAGACATCAAAATTTAGGGAGCCTGATGGACAGAAGGATTCTGTGAAACATTCGGGACGACATTGCAATCAACCAAGGAAAACTGAAGGAAAGAAGAAGGAAAAAGCACCTATTGTCATAATAGGGCCAACACAGAGTTTGAGAGGTCCAACCCACCAATACTGTCAGCCTCAATCCCGAGCTTACATATCAGATCCATATAACCACCTGCAACAAGGTTTCTTTCTCCAAAATCCAAGAAATCCCATTCCACTTCCTCGATATCCTGTGAACAATGCATAATTGTATGCTCATCGATCTTCTTATCCACAATGGCATGCACCTGTCCCTCAACATCTTCCTCGACCCCCACTAATTTACCAAGGGACCTCTAAATCAAAATTTCATCCGAGGCCAGAGTTAGCAAAGAGGAGGAAAGAAAAAGATAATTTCACTCCTATTGAGGAATCCTATGCAAGTTTATTCTAGAGATTGGTACAGCAGGGCATGATCACTCCTCTCCTTGGGTATACTCCTGACCCACATTTAAGAAGTTTCGATCCTAATGTATGGTGTGCATATCATTCTGATGTTCAGGGTCATAGTACTAAAGATTGTCGCACTTTGAAAAGAGAAATAGAAAAGATAATTCAAGATAAATTGACTGTGGTGAAAAACATTGGCCCTTCGACCATCCCACAGAGTTCTTCACCAGCACGTGGTACTGCACAATATGTGGGAGGCAATGAGTTAAGCATGAGGATCCAGAGCTTATTTGTTGAAGGAAATATGTATGACAGTGGTGGAAGCTCTAATCATGTTGATATGTAAACCAGTGGCTCATATGTCAGGATGAGCAATTGAAAAGTCACCCCTCTCCCTACTAGGAAGAGGTCTGGTAGCTTGTTTTGTTTTATTTTCTGCTATCCGAATTATTTCAGGGTTGTAGTTCGTGATCTATCTTGTTTTGTCCTTTTGTTGTTTATGTTCAAACCCTTCTATCTTTTATTTCAACTAAATGAAGTGTCCCATTTTTCTTTGTGTTTTAAATTTGTGTTGTTCGTTTGTTTTCCTTACATAGTACATTTTATGTTGATTCTTCGTGATATGACATGCTAGCGAATTTTTCAGCCAGATCTTAAAATCCACTTGATCGGGAAGCATTGGATCAGAGAGTTAAAATTAGGAAAATAAAGTATCTGAGAAAATAGATAGAGTGTTGGGGCATTTGGTGACAAGTTGAAGTCTTCTTTGAAAATTAAGCCAATTATTTTGAGATTACAAGGCTAACTTGGTCATCAATTGAAATACATGTCTCGATTAGGTCTAACAGTAGCTGTGTGATCCTATATCAAGAGGAACAGAAAGAAAATCAGCTCCACGAAGTCATGAATCCTTCAACATGAGGAATGTACAACGAAAATGGAGTTGTATGTTTGACAAGTGTAGAAAAAGAAGTGACATACATGCTCAGTTGAAGTTAGTGTTGTTAAAGTGCCACAAATGATCTTCATCTTTCATTTTCATATTTCATGATATGTACTTGCATTTTTAAGGATTGATATGACGAAGGCCTTTCATTCTACTATCCAAACATCGTGTCATCCTTTGTTTACCCATTTGAGCTTTAGTCCTATTTTCTTTCATACCCCTCTTTTGGAATCATATAGAGTCAACAAAGATCAAAAGAAAAGGTGTCGAGCAAAATAGTAGAGTCAGAAAAGTTTCAAAAAAGAAGAAGAGAAAAATGTGTCCAAAAGGAGAAAAAGAAGAGCGTCGAGAAAAATAAAGTCAGAAAAATTCCAAAGAGAAAAGAGTCAACAAAAGGAAAAAAACTTAGAATCAAGTGAAAAAAAATAAGCTGCCAGAACTACGCATGACCTGATTCTCCTCTCTCGAGGGTGATATACATAGGCTGCCCTACTCAGGGCTCGATCCAACCAAATAAACAATTAAGAGTCACCCAGTCAAAAGAAACTGGGGCATGAGTTAATCCTCATTGTTTGAGTCGATTCCAAAAGTTGTAAGTCCTACCCCACTTCAAGTGTCATTTGGGCCCCATGCCATCCTTTCTTTCTAACCTTATCCAAAAGCCAAGTTACAACCAAAGAAAGACCTTCAGATCAATCTTTGAGGATGTTAAGGCTGAGCATGCAAGGGATATGATGATGCATTTGGGAACTATTTATCTTCCTCAGCATAGGGAATCAAGAGAGAAATAAAAATGAGAGAGTCTTATTGGTGAAAACCCTTACGGGCACCATAAGGCGATGGTAAGTTGAGAGAAATAAAAATGAGAGAGTCTTATTGGTGAAAACCCTCACGGGCACCATAAGGCGATAGTGAGCCAAGAGAAAATGAAAGAATCTTGTTGGCGAAAACCCTTCAAGGCGCCACTAGCCGAATGGGGTCTTAAATGCAATTGACCTAAGAAAGCAACTCAGTTTCGAGGCCATTAACTCACCAACAATGGGTAAAAAGTTTGGATGAAAAGATCAAGATGCTTAATCCAAAATGCATGGCATAATCATTAGTGTTGACTGTCATTTTTAGATGAATTTTTCATTTCTTTATTTTAAAAGGGGACATTCATTGTCTTTTCTTTCTTCTCTTTATTTTAATTTTATCTTTCTTGAGTCAGTTATCAAAACAAAAATTATCATTCTTTTTTTTTGTTTCTTGTCTTTGAGTCAAGTCCGTGTCAAAACAAGTGAGAAAAGATTTCAAAACTGGCTACCAGCTTCTTTAATTACACAAAGCAAGACAAAAGCTAGCACATGAAAGAGACATTATTGTGAGCCCAAAAAGGCCATGCAGAAAGTTTTGCCAACAGAGAAGTTGGGGAACTCATGGAAATACCAAGGTTCAAAGGATTTATTTGAGAAACACGACAAAGCAGAAATACTGTGTTTGTTTCAGAGTAACTCTTAATAAGATGAGTTTGGGACAATGATACAGCAAGTCAATGACATATGCTAATGGTTGGAAGCAAAGATAAATGTGATGGGGGCAGGAGCAATTGCCTCAAAAGCCAAAGACACAAACTAGACACCATGTTTTTAAACTCACAAGTTTTCTTTGTATGTAATAGAAAAAAATGTTGCATTCAGATCAAGGATTTCAGAGCCTAAACATCAAAGGCCGTAATTTCTCGCCTCAAAAAATGCAAGAGGCAAGGTTGCTGCACGGGTTTGGTAATCAAAACCATGGTAAAACTCATAATTCAAGATCTCTAGGAGACGCACTTCCTTGTTTTGGTAATTCAAGCAACTTTGGTAAGGAGACACACTTCATTATTTTAATAATTCAAACAACATTGGTAAGGAAACACACTTCCTTGATTGGGTAATTTGAATTTTGCTTCTTAGGTAATGCACTTCCTAACTTAAGTCTTGATTCCTAGAAGACGTACCTTTTAGTCGAGTCATTCACCTTGACTCCTAGAAGACGTACCTTTTAGTCGATTCATCCCCTTCGATTGCTATAAGACGTACCTTTTAGTCGAGTCATTCCTATTGATTCCTATAAGATGTACCTTTTAGTCAAGTCATTCCCTCAGATTTCTAGAAGATGTACCTTTTAGTCGAGTCATCTCCCTTTGATTCCTATAAGACGTACCTTTTAGTCGAGTCATCCCCTTTGATTCCTATAAGACGTACCTTTTAGTTGAGTCATTCCCTTTGATTCCTATAAGACGTACCTTTTAGTCGAGTCATCACCCTTGATTCCTATTAGAGTAACCTTTTAGTCGAGTCATCGCCCATGATTCCTATAAGACGTACCTTTTAGTTAAGTCATTCCCCTTGACCCTAGAAGACGTACCTTTTAGTCGAGTCATTTCCTTGACCCCTATAAGATGTACCTTTTAGTCGAGTCATTCCCCTTGACCCCTAGAAGACATACCTTTTAGTCAAGTCATTCCCTTTTACCCCTATAAGACGTACCTTTTAGTTGAGTCATCTCCCTTTGATTCCTATAAGACGTACCTTTTAGTCGAGTCATCTCCCTTTGATTCCTATAAGACATACCTTTTAGTCGAGTCATCCCCTTTGATTCCTATAAGACGCACCTTTTAGTCGAGTCATTCCCTTTGAATCCTATAAGACGTACCTTTTAGTCGAGTCATTCCCTTGATTCCTAGTAAGACGTACCTTATAGTCGAGTCATTCTCCTTGATTCCTATAATGATGTGGCTTTCGCAAAAGTCCTTTGATGATAGACTAGAGCAAAATTTAATTATTGTGTTGGAGCTTCACTTTCCTAGCATATGAAATCTCTTTATAATAATCTTTGTTTGGGATAATTTTCTTCCAGTTTTGATTTGATTTCAGGAGCCTACCCAAAGCACAGGGCGAATAAATGGAAAACCAAGCAACAAGGTGAAGAAATTAAAGGTTAAACAGATTGAAAAATAGCAAGTCACGAGCCCGCACGCAGAACAGAGTGAAGAAATTGAAAGCATAGCAACAATTCGATTAAATAGTAAGTCAGGAACCTGCCTGGAGAACAGGGTGTAGAAATTGAAAAGCATAGCAAGAAGTTGATGAAATAGCAAGTCAGGAACCCGCCTGGAGAATAGGGTGTAGAAATTGAAAGGCAAGCAACAAGTTGATGAAATTGCAAGTCAGGAGCCCGCTTGAAGAACAGGGTGATGAAATGGCAAGTCAGGAGCCCACCCGAAGCATAGGTCGAATAAATGAAAGTTAAGAAATAAGGTGAAGCAATCGATAATCAGGTAACAAGTGATGAAATTGCAAGTCAGGAGCCCGCCTGAAGAATAGGGCGATGAAACTTAATTCAGGAGTCCAACAGAAGTTGTATAGATAGGATTTTGTAATTTCATTTATGTTTTAACTACTAATTTTCATTTTAATGTAATGACAGAGCCGCGGATCGGAACATCGATGGAACCTCACTCGACTCTCTAACTCGGTATAGTCCACCTCCTTCCAGTTTTTTAAGATACATGTCACTTAATTCCCTCATAACTTGGGTAGGATGGCTTAAGTCAGGACTCGGTTGTTCTTCTTCTTTCTGTTTCTCTGAATAATGGTCGGGACAAAATTTTGACTCGTTGTCTACTTCTTTGTCTGAAAATACTTCGTGTTTACATTCCAAAGAGGCATAATGTAGACACCTAATTTTGTCCCTCCCCAATCATTTTTACTCATTTTACCTTATCCTACCGTGTACCATCAACTATGTAATCATCCCTCCACAAATGACAAAAAATCAAAACCAAGTCTAAACAAATCTTATCCCAAAAATTCCCACATAATCCCAATTGATAACAAATTAAAAACCTTCCCTATTAAAAGTAAACAACACATCACTATCCTACCTCACCCTATACCCCTACCCTACCTAACCTCACCCCACTCACATTTTTTTCCTCACAATATACATACTCACCTACGGATACAGTGAAAGGGGGCAAAAAAAAAGAGGGAGGAGGACCACACAATTGGTGGGACTCGATCATTTTCATCTCTAGAGAACAGTCCACTCACCATTTGCACACGAGAACATTCACAACAAATTCGCAAAAAATCATCTTCTTCACCTCACAAAATCGAACACACATAGGGAGGCACGATTAGATAGAGAGGACTTCATTTTTCTTCTGATTTTCTTCACAGGTATAGAAACAGAGCAAAAAAAAGGGACCATCATTTTGATCTCTTCTTCTTCCTTTTGGATCCATTAATAGACACGTCAATATACACATAGAGATGACCGTAAACGCATGTACATACAACCACTGGAAATAGTCACTCACCCACCCACGTCGGAGGGAAGAAAGTGAATAAGATTGAGTTAAGGGGAGAGAGTAACATTGAGAGAGATTGTGCGTGAGAGAGAGAAGACAGAGAGAGCCGTGATTGAGAAAGAAAAGTGAGATCGGTGAACCAACACCCTTCCACCATCATGCTTTCACTATGCGTATGGCCGGAGCTGTTGCCGGATCTGGCAGCGACGGTAAGCCCACAGCCGGTCGGGTTTGACCTCATTTTCGTTGTTCGAGTTTGATTATTCGGCTTAGGGATTTGAGTTGGTGTTTCTTGATATCGAATTGAGTTGGGTTCTTTTCGAGGTTTGAATCAAGCTTTTTCGGGACGCGATTCTATCTCCGATATATTGAAATCGACACTTGAGGTCCAATTCTTTGACTCTCTTTATTCATTTGGTTTCGATTTGGTGCATTGATGTTATGATTATGTGTTGTTGATTGTGATTAAATGATCTTTGTTGATGTTCGATATTATTTATCCATGAATAATTAATCATGGTATGAATTTGATGTTAGCATGAGTTTGGTTAATTGCTTTGTATAAAATCGACGTATAAAAGGGGATTTGGCAATAAAATGGAATGAGAATTGAAACTTGATGAAAAGTGTCTTTTGGTTATTTTGATTTATGGGTTGTTGTTTAACTTGAAATGAACACCAATCGAACTTGACAGTATCATATTTTAGGTTGAGTTGGGTAGGCAAATGCTAAGTCGGGTAGGCAAATTTTAGGAATGGTGTTTTGTTGAATGTCTGAATGTGTGTGTGAATGTTTCTTTCTGCTTTATCGTACAAGATTTGAAGATTATTCATTCGCCGGGGAATGCCCCGAGATTATTTTGTATTTATTCATCGGGGAATGCCCCGAATTATTTTGTACTTGGAGGATGTCCGTGATGAAGGCCCGAGGCATCGGGTAAAGCACAGGAGCGCAATTCAGGATTAGTGTAGGTTAGATAGGATTTATTTTTTGCACTATTTTATATTTTAGACTATATAATTGGACTGAACACTAAATTTTGGATTTGATTTGTTTCGTGTGTTTGATTGATTGTTTTATGTGTTTTTGTGTGGTTTATACATCTGCAATGTCAACTTAGCCGATATACTCCATCAAGCCACCGTGGTCGAACCACGGGATCGAGGGGTGCCTAACACCTTCCCCTCGGTCAACAGAATTCCTTAGCCGGAATCTCTGTTCGCAAACCAGTTTAAAGAGTCAAAACGTTTTTGAAAAGGATCTTTCAAAGGTGACTTGGCACACCGGATTATGCCAAGTGGCGACTGAGTTTTGATCGTTAAAAGTCCTTTTCGAAACAAATTTTTATCTTTATCACTTTAATAATAAAAACCCTTTCGAAACTTAAAATCCTTTTTGGGAGTTGAAGAAGGTTAATTTAGTTATAGCATATTTTTATTTCTTACATTATACATTATACAAGATGTATATAGACTTATTTTTCGATATTATACAAATTACAAAGTCATAAATAGGTAGCAAATTTTTAGGATTTCTCCTATATCTTTAATCCTTAGTTCCTAATATGGTAAATTTATTTTTAAAAAAATCCCTAATACTATTACATTTATACATGTTTATTTATTGAATAATATACAAGTTATTCTGTCCAATTAGTTTACACTATTTGTAATGATTTAGTAATCTCACAAAATATACAAATTTGGAATACAAATTAAGATTTTATGAACCTGGCTAAACTTAGTTTTATTTTTTGGTTTATAAAACGCCACTCTCTCCCCTTTCATTTTCAATACTTATCTTCTCCCACATGGCTTTTTCCATCGTCAACATTTTTTTCTTGTCATTATTGATTGCTCCACTTGACCTTTCAATAGCAAAAAAATGTTTCCTTTTTAGGGGTAATTATCAAGTGCATATCATCAATAAACTTTCTCCTAATTTTGCACAACTGAAAATACATTGTGCGTCGAAGAATGATGATCTTGGATTTCGTTATCCTGCCATATATGAAGATTTTAATTGGATTTTCTGCGATAATTTTTTTCCTATAACTCTATACTTTTGTCATTTTTAGTGGGGTTCAAAGGATAAGACTATTACTGTGTATGACGACCCAAGCTATTGTGTCCATAATAAAAAAACTATAAATTTTCTACAATATTGTATGTGGGAAGTGAGAGAGATGGTTTTTATTTGGAACAACATGATAAAAATGGCACATATTATATGGATCACAATAATGATTGGTCTTAGGAAATGGAATATCTTATTTTTTGTATAATGTGAGAAGAAAAATAAGAGTGATGTTACTTTTTTTCTTATTTATTCTTGTCTATTTGTTTTTGAAAAAGGTTTGGATTTATTATTGTTCTTTATGAAAAAGCCTAAGCTTGCCCTTAATTAGAAAATTGACTCATCCATATTCTTGTCATTATATATAATTTTGACTCAACACTGTCCTTAATAATTAACAGATCAACATTATATAGCTAATGAAAATGTCCAAATTAATCCTTATGGCTCGAAATTTCTCCTTAAATACTAATGCAACATCACCCAAAAATGGCTACTCAATTTTCATGGCAAAATGAAAGACAAATGTTATCACTTTCGTTTCAATTTGTTTATCTTATTTTTCTTTATAATCTGCTTAAAAAGAAATATCTTTTTTGCTTTTTGGTGACTTTTTAGTTCCAACTTTTCTTATGACATGTTTAAGATTGCAAGATTAAAGAGAAATTTGATACATTTTATATATCTTTGATTAGTTTAAGAGTACAAGATTCAAAAGTCATTTTTACTTTTATAAACTCTATACCCTATCAAAATCAGGCAACAAACTTTCATATATATATATATATATATATATATATATATATATATATATATATATATATATATATATCCGAATCAACTTGCATGCATGAAGTAATATATATTATATACGATAGAATAGTTGTTGGACCAGAGCCCTAGTTATCGATTGAGGGAAATTAAACCTTCCAGACTCCAGTGAGTGATCATGTTACTATCTAAAAATTTAAATTGTTAAAAAGTAGATATTGATTTATTTAATTTTATGAATACGATCTAATTTATGAACCTAATTTGCTTTAGATAATTTCTTGTAACTTTATAACATACCCGAGTTAGATCAAAGAAAGTTTCAAGAAGTTTCTATTTCAGCTTTATAAACAATCCTTTCTCCGAATACGAATTTATTCGATCTTATTAATAAAAAAATATGAAGATTCTTTACGAAGGAACTACATATGAGGATTGAACCTGATAATTTGACCAAAAACTAATAAATCTAATAGCAATTAACTATAATATAGTGTAAAACTATTCAAAGGTTTAACAATCTTCACATAAATATACAATTATATAAGGAGAGAAATGTTTTGGATATTACAAGAAATGTTAATGGAGTTCCAATCCAATATTTTGTGATGATGAGTAAATATTTATAATATTAAGTCCATTTAACAAAGAAAAAAAGAACAATTAGAATAGAAAAATAGGCAAATCACATTTAATGGTAACCCAATGCTTTGAAAAAGGTATAAATAGGTAGCCAATTTTGTTATTTGTAAGAGTTGACTGACCATAATTTTGTTTTAAGGAAATAAAAGTCATATTTTAATTAAATGTTGTATAATTCTGTTGTTAATAGTGAGCCAATTTTAAATCTCAATAATGTTAATAAAGAATTTGATTAAGGAGGATGTTTTTGAGTCATTTTTAATATGTTAAAAACATTTTATGATCTAACAGGTAGAACCGAAGAACGAGGGACCAATTTTATTCTTTTTCTTTTACCTCTTTGGGAGTTTCCACTTTTGTTGTTGCTGCTGTTGTAATGGTTAAGGACATTTTGACCATTTTTTGAAAAATTAAAACCTCAAAAAAATACATATTGTTGAAATCCAAACCAAGATTGTGTCTTTGACTAAATTAACTCATATATATATATATATATATACTAGTATATGGGAACATGCATTGCACGTTTGTTCCTTACTATATAAAATTTGTACTTTACTAAATCAAATTTGTACATGATTCATAAATCAAAAAACATTTAACCTTCTACCCTAATCCGTGACCTAAATTTCTTAAAATAAATCTACCACGGACATGTAATAATATTAGAAGTAAATTGCACGTAAAAGCTATAAATTATGATATTATTCATAAATAAATAAAAATATAATCTTCTTCCCTAATTTGTAACTTCCATACCCTTTTATGTAATGCATTTATATAGAAAATAATCACAAACTTTTTTAAGTAAATATACTACGGGCATACAATAATTTTAGATCTAAATTGTACATAAAAACTACAAAATTCTAAAAACATGATTCATATATTAAAAAAAAATTTAACCTTCTACCATAATTTATAATTTCATACCCTCCTATTTAATACACTTGTATTAAATAATACACAACATAAATTTCTAAAAAATAAATATACTACAGACATGCAATAATATTAGAACTGTATTGCTCATAAAAATTTTGACATTATAAGATAAACATTATTCATTAATCAAAAAGAATTTAACCTTTCCACTCAAAGTGGCACAATTTTATTCACAATTATATTGCATACAGACAATTGATCTTACTTACACACAATTTGATCACAAAAAAATTTGGATTAAATAATAAAAGATGCATCATGTAGGAGACCAAGTCAATATGGGAATCAAAAACTTTTCCAACATTTTATAACTCAAATAAGGAAAAATATTAATTCTCCATATTTATTTGATTTTGAAGTCCTAATTTAATTACTATTTTTAAGTATTAAGAAAAGTGAAAAGACGATTCTATCTATTATGAAACAGTTTAATAAAGGGCAAAAAGTTTAAATAACATTTGTAAGGTCCTTCACACTTTTAATATATTATAGATATAGATTATAGATTATAGATATAGATATAGATATAGATATAGATATAAATATAGATTATAGATTATAGATTATATATATGTGTGTGTATGTATTGTATATAAACCAGAACCCCCCTCTCCCCTTTCATTTTCAATACTTTAGTTTATCCTAAGTATGACTCTCTCCTTCATCAACATCTTTTTCTTGTCGTTATTGATCGCTCCCCTTGACCTTTCATTGGCGAAAAAGTGCTTTCTTTCAGAAAAGTATGAGGTCCATATTATCAACAAACTTCCTATTAATACCCCACAATTGCTAGTTCATTGTGCCTAGAAGAACGATGAACTTATAAATGGTTATCTTGCCATAGATGAAGACTATAATTGGTCGTTTTGTGAGAGAATTTTTTATAAAACTTTATACTTTTGTCACTTTTGGTGGAGTTCATTGAATAAGACTATTACTGTGTTTGACGATCCATGGTATTGTATCCATCATGGACAATTCAAAAATTATCTGAATTACTGTAAATGGGAGGTAAGGTCAGATGGTTTTTATTTGGAACAATACAATACTACTGATGGAAATAGAACATATTTTATGGAACACGATAATGACTGGTCTTAAGGAATATATGTTTCATCAATGGTTTGATTTCTTGTTTATGTAATAATGATGAATTTAAGTATGACTTTCTTTTTTATCCATGTCTATTTATTTTTATTCTCAACTTCTTTTGTCTTTAAGAACAATGACCTATCACCCTAACTAAAAGTGGCAGCAATTAGTTTTATGGGATTCAACTAGTTTAATTTTGTAGTCTTCTATAAATTTTAGTTTTACCACTTCATTTTCAGGTAATACTCGAATAGATGAAACTGAAAAAAGTACTTCAAAATCATTTTTCTTTAAAATTATTTTTTGTGATATCGATCTACTTGTGAATTTACTGATTCAAAAATAGAAAAGCAACGTTCTTGAATGCTACTTGTTTTGTCGTTTAGTCGAATTTCAAATAAGATGAAGGTTAGAATTGGGGCTTTTGATCACAGAAATGTCTTTAAATTGGACTAACTAAAACAAATTCTTGAGCAAATTGGTACTCTTTCAATGAGAATGTAGCACTATTGTAAGATCTAAGACCAAATCTTGCAAAAACCAAGGTAAGAATTGAACTATTGAAGTGCAAAATTGCAGTTGAAAAGTATAAATAAATATGATGGAAATATTTCATCAAAGAGCATGTGTGGTCAAGTGGTAAATTTATTTAATGTCATAGTAAACATCTGAATTTAATGTCACGGTAAATATATAGTAATTGAAATTCAAATTAAACTTGGAGAATCAAGGTGAATGTTGAGACTAACATGGAAAATGTCAACAAGGAGAAAGCAAATGATAGTGGTTTTACCAAAAGTCAAGAATAGAAGAAACAAAAAAAGAGTCAAGGGTTTATTAGAAATAACCTCTTTATCACTACGGAGGTAGTAGTGCGTTCTGCATATATTCTACCCTCTCTAAACTCCACTTTATGAAATTACACTAGTCTGTTGTACATTCCGTGTTGAAACAAAAACATTAGAGGTATTCAAAGTCTTAATAATTTTCACAACAACATAAAGAGAGAACAAAATTAAGGCAAAACACATTTAATGGTAATTCAATGCTTTTGAAAAGTTACTACTACTTGTCCACTATAATAAAAATAAATGTCAAATAATACTTATTCAATTTGAAAAATAAATCTATAATTTATCATTTTCTACCCATTTTTTCTTTGCTATTAAATACTATTCATCCAAAATATATTTCTCAAAGCATTAAATTTATTATATTCAAAAAATGATATAGTAAATAATAACCTTATTATTATTAATTTTTAATCTATATGTCAAGTCAATAATTCACAAATATTATTGGAACAAGAAAGTACTACAAATAGTTGTTTGCAATTCCAATCAAAATTTTGTACAAGTTGACTAAATTCATTCTTTTTCTATATAAAACTGTACAACTCCCAAGATTTTATAAGAATTTGACTAAACTCATTTTTTTTTTCTTGTATAAAACTCCATAACCCCCAATTCACATGGTAAAATCCTTAATTATTTAATTCTCAGAATGACTCTCTCCATGATCAAAATTTTCTTAATACTACTATTATTAACAATTCTGCTTGACCTTCCAACATCAAAATCATGTTTTCTTACTCGAAAGTATCACGTACATGTTATCAACAAACTTCCTTCTAATTCGTCTAATCTTAAAATTCATTGTGCTGCTGGTGATGACGAGCGGGGAAACCATTATCTTGCAGCTAATCAAGAATTTGATTGGTCATTTTGTCAAGGATTTGCATGGACAACGTTATACTTTTGTCACTTTTGGTGGAATTCAAAGGATAAAGTGTTTGATGTGTATAATGATCCAGTACATTGTGTTAATGATGGAAAACTTCCGAAGCTTACAACACAATGTGTGTGGGTGGTGAAGCCAGATGGTTTTTATTTGGGAACTTATATAGGCCCCGGAAAAGTTGAAGATATGTATCGTTATGCTCAATGGTAATCTTGTTTATGTATACTATTATAGTAGCTACAGGCAAAACTTTATGAAAAATATTTGTGGACAATCTGATAAAACGATGACTAATGTATCGACCTAGCTTTGAAATCTGTGGGGGAGTGAAGAAAATTAATTATATTTATAGCATGTTTTTATTTCTTACATCTTTTTTTTCTTGGTCATACTTCCTCTGCTTCGTTTTAGTTGGGCTTTCTCTAAAGATGATATTTATTTCAATTTAGTAGTCTGCTTCGTTTTAGTTGGCCCTCTCTCTAAAGATGATAGTTATTTCAATTTAGTTGTCCCTTTTATGAAATTAAGAAAATATTATTATGTTGTTCCAATACAATTTTGAAATGGAGGGAGTATATATGTATTGTTGGTCAAGTTAATTCTATATTATCCCGAAAGATCAAAAGTCTAGGATTATTTAATGATCTCAACTGAAGTACAAATTGTTGGGACTTCAAGTCAAAATTTTGTGGAACTAATCACTAAACTAAAGTAACTTTTTTTTTCTTTATAAAATTGCAGTAACTCCCCTTATCTTTGCAGTACTCATTTTCTCAATATGGTGGAGTTCTTGATCACCATTTTTTTCTAGTTACTTATCACTCCCCTTCACTTTTCAATAGCAAAACATTGTGAATTTACCTCAAATCATACGGTACATGTTATCAACAAACTACCTTCTCATTCTCAGAAATTGCAAATTCATTGCGCATCAAAGAACGATGACCTCGGATATCATAATCTGACTACAAATCAAAACTTTATTTGGTCGTTTTGCGAGTCAATTCTCTATAGAACTATATTCTTTTGTCACTTTTGGTGGGGTTCAAAGGAGAAAGCATTTGATGTGTTTAACGAGTCAAATATACAAGCTCGAATTCTGGTTATTCCAGTCGCCATCTGTCACACCCCTATTTTTACCGTCCCAACCCTGCTAAGAAGTTGGTTTTAGAGAAAAATACGTTTTTCCAAATAAAGTGACGTTTTGAATAGGGATTATTTATTTTACAGAGTCGTCACTTGAAATTGAGTTTGGGTGTTCCAAGTCACCTTACTGAATCCCTATTCAAAAGGAAATAACTCTTAATTTTTTATCTACGTATTAGAAATCCAGATAAGGAATTCTGTTGACCGAGGGGAAGGTGTTAGGCACCCCTCGAGTCCCGTGGTCCTAGCACGGTCGCTTTAATGACTTACGTCTGGCTTAAATTAATCTCTTAGATATATAATATTTGTTAGCCTAAAAGTGATTTCTGTCCTATTTTTATTTATTGAGAATTTATTAAAAACTGCCTTGATGCGTGGCTTACCAATAGTAGTACTTTTCGACTTTACCACGAGTTTTGATATATTTCTCGCGCCTTTGAGGCATTTATGAGTCGTCTCCATTTTCCTAGTCTAAATAAGCACCTAATAGGTTTAAAATCTACCCAACCCAATTCAATCGGCTTCAAATGGTAGATTAATTTAATTATAACGAATGATCGGTAGCAGGGCTTTCCAACTTCATCGTTAATTTTCACTTGTATATTAAATTCTTAATTTTCTAAAGATCAAGAACGTAAATCATTCTTTTTTCAGGTTCGCTCCCTTACAAATGAGTTTTTCCTCTCTTTTATTTTGACAACATGATAGGTCTTGAATAAATTCGTAACCTTTTCACACTAATTAAGCCTTAAAAAATTATTTCGGCCCGTTATATAGACTCTCCCAAATCATCTTGAAATAATCAATTAGATATTCAATAACAGATACCATAAGCAATTTATGAAATAAAAAAGAATTCTCTAATTACATCTTTTCAAAGTATTGTTTAATTACTTTAAACTAGACCTATGAGCCTCACTTAAGAGATCATTATTAAAGAAATCACTAGTTAAAAAAATTGAACATAGATCATGAAACATTGTTAGTTGGATCAATTTGCTTTCAAGGATTTCAGTTAAGATTATAAGTGCTTATTTAACATAATATAACTAACTTTGATAGCAAAAATGGAATTACAATAACTCAAAGACAAGGCCAACTTGCTCCTAATATCAACGAGTAAAATAAGTAAAGAAAAGAAACAAAAGAACTTAAAGTAACCCAAGAAAATTAAAAACCCAAACTGATGGTTTATTAATTTGAGACATTTGATTAGCGAGTATTTCGAATCAATTTTAAACCATAAGAAAAAAATAGAACAATTTACATGGACTGAATAGCGTATGGCGCAAGTTAAACACCTTTATTCATGCTTTAATTATAATAGTATGATAAAAACTCGCATGACAAAATTAACCGATTTTAAAAAGCAAGAACACTGTCACCAAAACCTCAAAATAGAGATCTGAACTCAACTTCCAACTCCTTTTTATATCTAATTTCAAAATGATATTACATATTTCTTTTGCGGGATGGCATTGTCAGTGAAAATAGAAATGAATACCACAACGCAAAACAATTACCATGCTAAGTCGATTACAAAATGCTGCAATTGTTCAGGAAACATACGCACAGGAAATAAACTTTGCCATTTACATGCATTTTTAATAACTTAGCATTGTCTAACTAAAACTAACCTCATGCTTTTATTTATATTTTATCACTACTGTACAGATTTCAACTTCTTCCCTGGTTCGTTTGTATTACTTTTTCTTTCGACGAACTCTCAATCCATGTTTCCGCGTGTGCCTGGCTATGATGGCACGAGTGATAACTCCGTTACTGTGAATAGTTTGAATGATGAATGATCAGCAGGCTTCACTTAGAAGTTACATTATTCTCTTCATGTGTGAATAATGAGATCTGTTGGAGCTCCATATTGAAGTCCACATGTAATATTTCTACTATTTTATCACTTGCTTAGTCAGTTTGTCTTCATGCATCTTTACTCTTAATTCATGGAAGAAAATGTTTATTGGTCTCATGGCAAGTTTGGCTGGAACTGATGTTCAGGTTGAGTTTTCACTTTGAACTTCAGATATCGGAGGATTCCTGCGGTAGGAATCTAAATGCTATCGAAAGTGTTATGAAATACTTCCTAAAGTATGTGGTTGCAGGTACTGTTGTCTTCAAGTGCATCATTGAGAAGGAGAACAACGTCAAGCAGCCAGGAGAGAGAGAGATCAAGGGCCGCTGACAGGTAGTTTGAGGGTTACCTCTTTTAAAAATAATTTCTAACAACAACAACAAGAAGCCTCGAACTTAAACCGTGAACAAAACTTAAAGTCTTTTGATGTGAGGAATTTTTGGTTGTTATTTTCCCTTTGTTGTCTGTCAATGTTCTCCAAGTTTATTTCTTCTTAGTTTTCTCCTGTGTTGTTCAATGTCCTCCCCCTCTAAGTGTTTGTGTTGTTGGTTTATATAATAGTGTGTTGTGTGAGTTGTGAAAGTGAGAGAATTATGGGATGTGGGGAAAGAATGGGACGTGGGGAAGGTTAGGGGAGTGGTGTTTAGGGAGTGGTTTTGAGGGAGTAGGTATGCGGGGGAGTAGTTTAGGGTTTCTTTTTTTTATTATTATTATTATTTTAAAATTAATGTTTTAAATAAAAATAAAAAAGAAAATAAAACTTATCTAAAACCAATAAAATACAAGTTAAATAATTAGTCTTAAAACATGATTACGGAGTATTAATATCACTAGATTATTTATTAAAAGTTAAAAGAAGAAAACAAATATAGTTTAGAAAATTTTCTTTTTCCTAAAAATAAATAAATAAATAAGAAATAAAAAATTTATTTAAAAATGTGACTTTATTTTTGTAGTTTTCAAAATTTTAAAAGCAATCTTGTAAAAATAAGATAAAAATTAAATATATATATTAAACACTAAATGACGTAAAACATTTAGTTTGGTCAAAAATTAGGTGTTTACAATAAGTCTATGACTTTCTGATTTGGTGAAGTTCAAACATTAATAAGTTCAATTAATGTTTGAAAACTTACAGTGGTAAACTCTAAGTATGATTGCTTGATTTTAGGCGTGAAAAAAAAGATTGAATAATGGATAATAAATTAATTTGTAATGGGAGAGAACAAGAGAGAGGAAAAGGCGGTCTTGTTTAAATGTATAATATTAAGGAGAGAGAAATTACCAAGTAAGGGAATTTTTGTAATTATTTTAAATTTGTGTAAATTCTTTATCAATTTGGGATTTAACGTAATTATGTAACTTTAACTTGTGAGATGACGAGGACCTTGGAGACCATTATCTTGCTGCTTATCAAGAATTTGATTAGTCATTTCGTCAAAAATTTGCATGGACAACATTATTTTTTTTAATCATTTTTGGTGGGATTCAAAGAATAAAGTCTTTGATGTGTATAATGATTCACTACATTGTGCATGGATGGTCAAGTCAGATGCTTTTTATTCGGAAACTTATTGGCTCCGAAAAAACTGAAGATATGTATTGCTATTTTTATATATACTATCCTAGTAGCTACAGGTAAGTTTCTATGAAAAATATTTATTATCATGTTTAAGTATGCAGTTGAAAGTTTGGGTCAAGTTAATTATAGGTTATCCCTAAACAATGAACAGTCAAGAAATATTTAATGATTTCAGACTAAAATACAAATTGTTGAAGGCCAAGTCAAAATTTTAAGGATCTTATTACAGAATTAAATTAATTTTTATTCTTTATAAATATCAAGAAGTCCCCTTACCTTTACAATACTCATTTTCTCAATATGGCTCATTCATTGATCACCATATTTTTGTTGTTCCTCATCACTCCACTTGACCTTTTAATGGCAAAACATTGTGCATTTTCTTCAAGGTATACGGTACATATTATCAACAAACTTCGTTCTCATTCTCCAAACTTGAAAATTCATTGTGCGTCAAAGGATGATGACCTCGGATATCATACTCTTTCTATAAATCAAGACTTTAATTGGTCGTTTTGCGAGTCAATTTTCTCTAGAACTTTATTCTTTTGTCACTTTTGGTGGGGTTCAAAAGAGAAAATTTTTGATGTGTTTAACGACGCACATACATGCGTAAAAGGTTCAGGAAATATAAATATTCTAACTGTTTGTAAATGGGAGGTGAGGTCAGATGGCTTTTATTTGGAAGAGTAGTAGCAAAAATGACACATATTATATGTATCACTATTTGGAGTGGTCTTAGGAATTAGTTATTTATGTTATTTTGTTTAAGTAAAATGAGAAGTAAAAAAAATAAAACTGAATCTTACAATGGATTTCTTATTATTTATTTATCTTGATTTTGTCATTCTTTATTTTATCATTAAGAACATTAGAATATAATAATGTAACTGACACATATTATATGTATGTTCATATATTTGGTTAAGTAAAATGAGAAGTAAAAAATTAAAAAGTGAAATTTAGAGTAGGTTTCTTAATTTCTTATTTATCCTGATTTTGTTTTTCTTTACTTTCTCCTATCTTTGAAAACGTTAGAATATCAACAATATATTTAACAAAAGTTGCAGATAAAATTTCATTTCTTTTGAGCTTGATGTGTAATTGTGACTTCTCTAAAGAATGCATGATTCTCTTTAATTAATTGTGGATCCCCAGTCCCTACTATTTCCACAAACTAGCTAAGATGAGTCACATCGACTAACTCCATGCCAACTTTGTTCATCAAACTCGAATTAAATAAAAGGGCCTCCACATTGGGATAACTTGTAAGCATTCTTAGTAGGGAAGTATTCCTCCATCATCGAAATCAAAATCAAATTCATAATGAGATATATCCCTCAAGTTGTTGAGACGTGTTTCTGCTTGATCAATACCAGAAGAAAGAGACTTGAGGTAGTAATTGTCCGGAAAAAAGATGAATAACTTCTGACCAATAGTCAATATGTATAACAATTTCTCTGATTGTTATTCTACATAAAATAATTCCATAACCCCTAATTCACCTAGTAAAATCCTTAATTATTTAATTCCCATAATAACTCTCTCCTTGATCAAAATCTTCTGAGCAATATTATTATTGATAACTCCACTTAATAATGTTATCAACAAACTTCCTTCCAATTCCTCAAATCTTAAAATTAATTGTGTTTAAGATGATGGCGATCTTGGAGACCATTATCTTACCGCTAATCAAGAATTCGATTGGTCATTTTGTCAAGGACGATTCAAAGCAGTCTTTGATGTGTATTGTGTTAATTAATGATGGAAAACTTCCTAAGCTTACAACACAATGTGTATGGGTGGTCAAACCAAAATTTTTATTTGGAAACTTAATTATATTGACTTCGAAAAAGTTGAAAATATATATTTGTTGAAGTGTTAATCATTCATTGTATGGTCATGTATGTATAGTATGGAACATGTACACTTAGATGATTCAGTTAGGAGGTTAGTTAGTTGGTTAAGTTAGTTATTAGATTAGACTCTATATAAATGAAGCAATTGTACTCATTCAATACAACTGAATAATGAGAATTCAAGATTCATTCATTCATCATCTACATGATCAATCTCTTTTACATCTGATAATCTTTTTCTTCCATTAATCTACTACTTGAATACTTAGAATATTCAGTTAAGAACATGGTATCAGAGCCATACATATTCGAATCATCAAGCCGAAGTCGATCGAATTGCTTTTCTCTCTTCTCTGTTTTTCGCAAATCAAGTTGTTTCACATTTCTGGGAAGTTCAAGATTCTAGAGTTCTTTGATAAAGAATGGGAACTAGTTAAGACCATGCAGCTCAGACGATGAATGGACTCAATCAGTCCACAACTTCAAACACAAATCCAATACAAGGGCTTGCTATGGATCATAATCATCCTCTATTTCAATTAACTGGTAGTGAAAACTATACGTATAGTTTTCACTACCAGTTAATTAAAATGAGAATTGTAATCTATGTCAATTCTGTAGATTCCTATAGTCTAATCTATAATCAAAATTCGCCTTCCATCTGTTGATCTCACGTCCATCTTGGGCGCTGCTCACATCTGCATTGCATTACAAAATTAATTGAATTATTTCCTGTTCGCACCAGATACATCAGAGTTCTTGGGCTTTATTTCCTGCTCACCAGCTGGAATAGCACCAGATACTGTCACACCCCTTTTTCGCCCGAGGGATCGAGGTCGAAGGGTTTTTCCAATTAAAGTGACGGTATTGAATAGAGATTAATTTTTATCATTTTTCAGAGTCACCACTTGAAATTGAGTTATGGTGTTCCAAGTCACCTTTTTGAATCCCTAGTCAAAAGGAAATAACTCTTTTATTTTGGTCTGCGAAAACAGAAGATCAGGTAAGGAATTCTGTTGACCGAAGGGAAGGTGTGAGGCACCCCTCGAGTCCCGTGGTTCTAGCACGGTCGCTTTTATTGACTTATCTTGACTTAAACTATTTTGATAATTATGTTAGTAGTTCCTAAAATCGCTCATTTTATTATACTAAAACTCGTCTATTATTTAATATTAAATAAATCGGTGAAAGTTTAAAAGTATTTGTCAAATTAATTTTAGAAAAAAAAAGTATTTGCCAAGGTGTATTTTTTATATCCTTAAATTTTAAATGTCTCGAAAAGATGCGTACGCCGCATTCTTAATTGAAACGAAAATATTTAAACGTGCATAAAACTTTCCTAGCGTTAAAAGGCATTCGTTCGTCTCTTATAAACTCGAGATAATTTTTATCCTTATAGTTGCTCACCCGAATGTCAACGATCCTAGTGCATACATTCTACTAATCAAAACATAAATATTAATCAATAAATAAAGGGTTCATACATAAACGAGAACCAATAAAATAAAATTAAAATGTAACTACTATTAAGTGTCTACTCTTACTGTGCCCAAATGCAAACTCATGACAAACCTTGATTATATGTTGAATGTTGATCTCATAAATTCCTAAATCCTACACCTTTAAGTTTTAATTATTAAAAATAACAATAATTTTATCATAACAAACTAACAAGTCAAGTCATTAAAATTGAATACGACTAAATAATTTAACCTATAACAATAATACATACAATACATTACAAACTGAAAATTAATGAAAAACTTGTCAAGATCACATAATCCACATATTCATAACTAGCAGTAAAAAAAAGTATAAGGTGTAAAAAAATATTTCAACTTTGGTGTACCAAATAAAATCATCAAGAAACTTATAATAAGGAAGGTTAAGAATGGATTTCTAAGCATGCAACATATGCTTCTATTTCATATCAATTTTAATCTAAATTTAACGGTACAAAAAAAATTGCATGTCATTACGTCAAATATTATTTGCATGTTAAAGAAAAATAATTTGAACAAAACTTATTTATATTTGGAATCAAGTCTTGCATAATCGCCACATTACATTGTACAAAGAAAGGTTGAATGTACCTCTTGTGAAAATAATTCACAACAAAAAAAATGAACCACAAAATCAGAATTACGAACGGAACCTCAAACTCTAACTTCTTGTCTCAATTTTTCCCAGTTGGTGTACGTTTCCTCTTGTTTATTTTGGTTTTCTCTTTTGTTTTGCTATGCTCCTCAAATGTTAGTCTTTCTTTGTTTTCTAAGTGTTTTTGTCTTTGTCCCCTTGTGTTGTCCCCCTCCCGTGTGTTGTGGTGTGTGTAATATATAGAGGTATAGGGTGGGAAGTTGAGAGAGTTGAGGGAAATTAGGGGGTGGTTGGGGTAGTTTTTAGGATAAGATTTCTTTTTTTATTTTTTTTATTTTTTTTTCTTTTTCTTTTTCATGAAAAGACAAGATAAAAAAAAGATAAAAATGATAATAATTTTTTCTTTTATATAAATAGAAAATGCAAGAAAATTTTATAATTATCCTAAAATAAAATATAGTCAAAAATATTAAAATTACTCACTTGTTTATTAAAATTTAAAAGGAAAAAATATTTTTGAATTTCTTTTTTATATATAAAAATATAAAAATAAAAATATCTCAAAAATGTAACTTTATTTATTTGTTTTCAACTAAAATTATTAAAAATAAAATAAGAGTTAAAATAATATCGGACCAAATATAAATATTTAATACCCAAAAATATATATATTAAATTCGGGAGGGTAAAAAATTACGTGTCTACATTTTGCCCCTCTTTGTGTGAAATCTCGAAGAGTTTTCATACAAAGAAGTAGACAAAGAGGTGATTTTTGATCCTCCAATTATTCAAAAAGTAAAGATAAAATAAAATAAAAAATGTGACCGAGTCCTGATTTTGGACCGCCTACATATCCCGGGTTATAAGAGAATCAGGTCACTTGTAGTTCAATGAGGTAAAATGGTGAGACAATGAGTTAGAGTTCGAGTCAGGTTCCATCGAGTCTTCGATTTGCGACTTCTGCTTTTTACATCCAAATGAAAAATGAAAATGAAGATACAAGTGAAAGATCCTATCTATTGCTCAGCTTTTCTGGAATCTTGACTTGAATCTTCATGACTTCTCAAATGGTGAGATAGTCGTTATTCTAAGTTGACCTTGATACACGAAATGTTCCTCCTCGTTGGTATTAGAGGGGAACTTGACAATTGATTTATTCTTCAGCTTTTCTTCTGGCTTGGATTTGAAAATCTTCACTCTATTCTTCAGGCGAACTCCTGAATTGCATCTAATAATGTCCACCTTATTCTTCAGTCGGGCTCCTTGACTTACAATTTCTTCACCATGTTCTTCAGGCGGGCTCCTGGACTTTCTCGTTTATTCACCCTGCTCTTCAGGCGGACTCTTGGACTTTATATTTCTGATTTTTCAAATATGTTCCTGAACTCAACATAAAAGGTGAAATAGAAAAATAACATCCCATTCTTCAGGAGGGTCCTGAGCATAAAAATAAATTCCTATTCTTCAGGAGGGTCCTGAGAATAAAAATAAATTCCCATTCTTCAGGAGGGTCCTGAGCATAAAATAAATTTTCATTCTTCAGGAGGGTCCTGTCCCATTCTTCAGGAGAGTCCTGAGCAAAAGTAAATTCCCATTCTTCAGGAGGGTCCTATCCCATTCTTCAGGAGGGTCCTGAGCATAAAATAAATTCCCATTCTTTAGGAGGGTCCTGTCCCATTCTTCAGGAGGGTCCTGAGCACAAAATAAATTCTCATTCTTCAGGAGGGTCCTATCCCATTCTTCAAGAGGGTCTTGAGCATAAAATAAATTCTCATTCTTCAGGAGGGTCCTGAGCATAAAATAAATTCCCATTCTTCAGGAGGGGCCTGTCCCATTCTTCAGGAGGGTCCTGAGAATAAGTAAATTTTCATTCTTCAGGAGGGTCCTATCCCATTCTTCAGGAGGGTCCTAAGCACAAAATGGATTTCCATTTTTCAAGAGGGTCCTGTCCCATTCTTCAGGAGGGTCCTGAGCACAAAATAAATTCCCATTCTTCAGGAGGGTCCTGTCCCATTCTTCAGGAGGGTCCTGAGCACAAAATAAATTCCCATTCTTCAGGAGGGTCATGTCCCATTCTTCAGGAGGGTCCTGAGCATAAAATAAATTCTCATTCTTCCGGAGAGTCCTGTCCCATTCTTCAGGAGGGTCCTGAGCATAAGTAAATTTCCATTCTTCAGAAGGGTCTTGTCCCATTCTTCAGGAGGGTCCTGAGCACAAAATAAATTTTCGTAAACACGAACAAATTTTTCCCCAGTTTGCACTAGTAAATTTTATGAGTGTCATTAGATCACAACTTTTGAAAAGTACAGTACAGAGTGTAAATCAAAGCCCTGCTAAAGAAATGTATCTCATCAGAGTAAAACTGATGACCAAAATTAGGAAGTGTGTCTCCTAAGAGTTAAATTGAAGGACTCGACTAGAAAGTGCGTCTTCTAAGAGTGAATGTTCAAGTTAGGAAGTGCTTCACCTAACAAATGACAACTGACTTATTCAGACTAGGAAGTGTGTCTTCTAGGGGTTAAATGAAATGACTCTACTAGAAAGTGCGTCTTCTAGGAGTGATGGATCAAGTTAGGAAGTGCTTCACCTAACAAATGAAAACTGACTTATTCAGACTAGGAAGTTCGTCTCCTAAGGGTTAAATGAAATGACTCGACTAGAAAGTGCGTCTTCTAGGAGTGAAGGTTCAAGTTTTGAAGTGTTTCACCTAATAAATTAAAACCGACTTATTCAGACTAGGATGTGTGTCTCCTAGGGGTTGAATGAAATGACTCAACTAGAATGTGCATCTTCTAAGAGTGATGGTTCAAGTTAGGAAGCGTATCACCTAACAAATGAATCTTGAATTATCGGGTCTAGGAAGTGCGTCTCCTAGGGGTTAAAATGATGAGTTTTTACCATTATTGATTACCAAATCTGTGTAACAGTACTGCCTCTTGCATTTGCAGAAGTGAGAAATTGCAGCTTTTAATAGTTAAGCTTTGAAACCTTTGATATGAAGGTAACACATGTTTTTGTTTCATATAAAGAAAACTTTTTAATTTAAAAATACGGTGGTTGATTTGTGGCATTTGGATATTGAGACGATCTCTTGCACTTGTCATGCCCAGTCCCATTGCAAAATCATTGATAGATGTTGACTTGTTGTAGTATTGACCCCAAATTCTGACTACTAAAACATTTTGACTCAAATCATATTTCTCTTGCATGATGCCTCGGGATTCAACTTTAAATACACCTTTTATACTTTTATGAGTCCAAAAACTGTCGGATAACAAGCATTCTCGAGTACTTTACTTTATTTTTTAAACATGTTATCTTTGTGTGTTGGTCTTTTGTCTTGCTTTGCACAACTAAAGGAGTTGGTAGAAAGTTTTGAAGTCCTTCCTCACTTATCTTGATAAAATTTTGACTCAAAAATACATGAAAGATGACGATAGTGATTTTGTTTTGACCACAAAGATACAAAAATAAAAAATTAAAAACAAAAATAGAAATAAAAATAAAAATAAAAATAAAAATAATAAAAAGAATAGGAAAGGATAATAGACATCTCTTCTTAAAAAAAATGTCAAAACGAAAATTTTATCTGGGTGTGGTAGCTGATTCTAGTGATTGTGACATGCATTTTCAATTAAACAACCTGATCTATCCAAACTAATCACTATCACTTTTTGTCCACTCATTGAATTTGAAAGGGAGTCATTCTTGAACTTGTTCCTTTTGGATTATAATCCTCCTTAGGCTAGTGACACCTCGATGGGTTTTCGCCAACAAGCCGCTCCCATTTTCTTTTCTTTTTCAACTCATTATAGTCTTATGGTGTTCATGAAGACTTTTACCAATAAGACTCTCATTTTTATTGATCTCACAACTCACGATCGCCTTATGATGCCCAAAAGGATTTTCACCAATAAGACTTTCTCATTTTCATTTTTTTTTAAAATAACACTTAAAATATGAAATATCATTCACCTATAACATTTTAGCCTTGACATTCTCAAAGATTGATCTGAAGGTCTTTCTTTGGTTGTAACTTGGCTTTTGGAATGGGATAGAAAGAAAGGTCGGCATGGGGCTCAAAATTTACATAACATTGGGTAAAATATACAACTTTTGGAATCGACTCTTTTAAGGAAATAAAATTTTGCCCCAATTTTATTTCATTCTGGGTAACTTGAATTTTCTTTTGGTTGGACCGAACTCCAGAGTAGGGCTGCCTATGTATCTTGTCATGGCAAGAATCAGGTCAAACGTAGTTCAGGACATTTCTTTTGCTTGAATTTGGATTTTTGATTGATTTTTTCTCTTTTTTTTTTCAACTCTTTTTTTTTCTTTCTTTTTTTTTTTTACTCCATTTTTCTTGATGCTTTTTTTTTTTTACTTTTCAAATTCTATTTTGATTCCAAAAAAGGGGTATGAAAGAAAATAACACTAAAGCTCTAAAGGGGTAACAAAGGATGACACAACATTTGGGTAGTAGAATGAAATGCCTTCGTCATATCAATCCTTAAAAACACAAGTACATAACATGTAATCGGAGAGTAGAACATGAAGATCATACGTATCTTTTTCAACATTGATCGTGAATAAGCTCATGCACTTGCGTCACTTCTTTTAAACTTGTGAAATATACATGTCCACTTATATTGTACTTTTTTCTCGATGAGTGACTCGTGCCCTTTTGGAGCTAACTTCCTTTTGTTTTTCCTTATAGTGGATACTATATATCCTCTAATCGACCCATTCAAAATTCTCGAATTGAATCTTCTAATCAATGATCAAGTTATATCCTGATTCACAAAGTGATTGCCTCAATACATTTAAAAGAGTTTGTAACTATCTCCCCAAATACCTGAACACTTTACTTATTTTCTTATATGTTTTTTCTTTCAATTCTATCTTCGTGTCAAATGTTTCAGGATTAGATTGGATTTAAAGATCAGTCTGTGAATTCAACATGCATATCACATCTCTAGAATCACCATAGAAAGAGATCTCTAAAGAAAAAAAAAAGACAACAAAACAATATATAATTAAAAAATAAAATAAAAATAAAAAGGACACACATTTGTTGATCAAAAGATAGAAGGATTTGAATAATAAAATAAGATAAGATATATCTCAAATTCCAACCCTAAAATACTTCGGGTAGTAGAAAGAAAATAAAAAAGACTATAAAAAATTCTTTCTCGTGGGGAGCAGATTGGGTTCTAAATTGCCGAACATAATATTTTAGCCATTGAATTGCACGTCGGCCTTAATGGAGTCTCCAAAATCATTGCTACATCATTTTTTTTTCTTTTTGAACTCGATTATTTTGAATTTATCACCCCAAACTCTCTCCAAAGTAAGCCATCAGCAATTTATCTTTTCCTCTACTCCTCTTCATTGATTACAAAACTTTTTCATATGAGTCAAAGGATAACCATGACCCTCGTACATGTCCAACTTTGGTGTTATGGAGTTTAGAGGCAAGTGAACATTGAAACATGTAAAATCCTTGTGAGAACTCTCTTTTTCTCTCTCAGTATTTTCATGTTTCTCATATTTTACTCTAAATTTCTCACTTTTCAGATCATTTCTTACTATTCCTCATTTCTAACAATCTACACCAACTCATCTCAGACCCTATATCATTTTTTGTGGGTCATCTTACTTGTTCTTTGAACATGGTGTTGTATTGATGAGATGCCAACTTAGCCACAAACCAACCACCTTAACACTATTTTGATTTTAGAGAAAATTAATGTGTCAGAGTTCAAAAAATTTCTTTTTAAGACCACCGAATTCATGAAGGACTGCCTACGTATCTCATTAAGATGAGAATCAGGTGTGCGTAGTTCTTGAAATATATGTCGTACAAAATTCAGCCTCAAGACCCTTAAAGGTTCAGGGCTATAAAGATATATATATATATATATATATATATATTATTTATTTTGTAAGAACTTAACCTCATGATCCCTAAAGATTCAGGGCAATTAAGATTTATATATATTATTTATTTTGTAAAAACTTAGCCTCATGATCCCTAAAGAATCAGGGCTATTAAGATATATATAAATTAGACTTGAAAATTAGAAAAATAACTATGAAAGTAATCATATTTTTAAAATATTCCCCAATAAGTTTATGAATAATTTTCAAAAGATAGGGTCGTATCCTGAGAAGGAATTCCTACGTATCCCATTAAGATGTGAGAATCAGACCCTCGTAGTTCATAAAAACCTTAAAAGTATATTATTCTATGTTTAAAATTTTCCTTTGAAAAATAATTCAATAATTTTGAGGATTATATAATCTTTTGCGTTTTAAAGTTGCCTAAAAGCCGGTCAACAATAAGCCTTCCAAATAATTGTCAAAGATCATGTAGGATGCACATGTTGGTCTTTATAAAGTAGGTCACCTGTCCTAGATAGACCCGGCCCCTGTGCCGAGTCCCGCTAAGTCAAATGCATATGATGCAAATAAAGTGGTACCTAATAGGGATAACCAGATTTTGAGTTTTCAGTTTTTCTAAGTTTAAACCTAATAGGGATAGGTTTCTAGACTGGCTTACCCGAGCGGACACTCGAGCCGGAGAGGGACAACTTGGTCGGTAGAAGGGAAACACCGCCTTCGTTGTCGATCCGAGCCCCGCCTAACATGTGTGACTATATCCTTCACCAGGTGCCTTGACACTCCGGCAATCTCAAAAAGAAGGTGGGATGCATATGCTGCATTCCTTCTATCCTATTTCAGAGACTCGGAGAGGGTGCGCAAGAGAAGACAGTATATAATACAGTTCAATCAATATCAAAGCGGTAAATGAGAGACAAGTAGAAAATAAGTCCAATAAACACAATATCAAAAATAATTAAAGCAAGTAAAGTCAATATCAAAAGCTCGAATTCTTATTAGTCCCCAGTAGAGTCGCCAGAGATGTCACACCCCTTTTTCACCCGAGGGATCGAGGTCGAAGAGTTTTTCCAATTAAAGTGACGGTATTGAATAGGGATTAGTTTTTATCATTTTTCATAGTCGCCACTTGGAATTGAGTTATGGTGTTCCAAGTCACCTTTTTGAATCCCTAATCAAAAGAAAATGACTCTTTTATTTTGGTCTGCGGAAATAAAAGATCAGGTAAGGAATTTTGTTGACCGAAGGAAAGGTGTGAGGCACCCCTCAAGTCCCGTGGTTCTAGCACGGTCGCTTTTATTGACTTATCTTGACTTAAACTATTTTGATAATTATGTTAGTAGGCCCTAAAATCGCTCATTTTATTATACTAAAACTCGTCTATTATTTCATATTAAATAAATCGATGAAAGTTTAAAAATATTTGTCAAATTAATTTTAGAAAAAAAAGTATTTGCCAAGGTGTATTTTTTATATCCTTAAATTTTAAATGTCTCGAAAATATGCGTACGCCGCATTCTTAATTGAAACAAAAATATTTAAACGTGCATAAAACTTTTCTAGCGTTAAAAGGCATTTGTTCGCCTCTTATAAACTCGAGATAATTTTTATCCTTATATTTGCTCACCCGAATGTTAAAGATCCTAGTGCATACATTCTACTAATCAAAACATAAATATTAATCAATAAATAAAGGGCTCATACTTAAACGAGAACCAATAAAATAAAATTAAAATGTAACTACTATTAAGTGTCTACTCTTACTGTGCCCAAATTCAAACTCATGATAAACCTTGATTATATGTTGAATGTTGATCTCATAAATTCCTAAATCCTACACCTTTAAGTTTTAATTATTAAAAATAACAATAATTTTATCATAACAAACTAACAAGTCAAGCCATTAAAATTGAATATGAATAAATAATTTAACCTATAACAATAATACATACAATACATTACAAACTGAAACTTAATGAAAAACTTGTCAAGATCACATAATCCACATATTCATAACTAGCAGTAAAAAAAAAAATATAAGGTGTAAAAAACTATTTCAACTTTGGTGTACCAAATAAAATCATCAAGAAACTTATAATAATGAAGGTTAAGAATGGATTTCTAAGTATGCAACATATACTTCTATTTCATATCAATTTTACTCTAAATTTAACGGTACGAAAAAAAAATTTTGCATATCATTACGTCAAATAGTATTTGCATGTTAAAGAAAAATAATTTGAACAAAACTTCCTTATATTTGGAATCAAGTCTTGCATAATCACCACATTACATTGTACAAAGAAAGGTTGAATGTTACCTCTTGTGAAAATAATTCACAACAAAAAAAATGAACCACGAAATCAGAATTACGAACGAAACCTCAAACTCTAACTTCTTGTCTCAATTTTTCCCAGTTGGTGTACGTTTCCTCTTGTTTATTTTGGTTTTCTCTTTTGTTTTGTTATGATCCTCAAATGTTAGTCTTTCTTTGTTTTCTAAGTGTTTTTGTTTTTGTCCCCTTGTGTTGTCCCCATCCCGTGTGTTGTGGTGTGTGTAATATATAGAGGTATAGGGTGGAAAGTTGAGAGAGTTGAGGGAAATTAGGGGGGTAGTTGGGGTAGTTTTTAGGATAAGATTTCTTTGTTTTTTTTTTGTTTTTTTTTAAGAAAAGACAAGATAAAAACGATAATAATTTTTTTATATATATATAAATAGAAAATGCAAGAAAAATTTATAATTATCCTAAAATAAAATATAGTCAAAATATTAAAATTACTTACTTATTTATTAAAATTTAAAAGGAAAAAATATTTTTGAATTTCTTTTTTATATATAAAAATATAAAAATAAAAATATCTCAAAAATGTAACTTTATTTATTTGTTTTCAACTAAAATTATTAAAAATAAAATAAGAGTTAAAATAATATCGGACCAAATATAAATATTTAATACCAAAAAATACATATATTAAATTCGGGAGAGTCAAAAATTACGTGTCTACAGATACAATATCAAAATCCGAGTGAAGACTAACGCTAAACCCACATTCACACTATTAGAACTCGGAGATAGAAGTAACAACATCCTCAACTTTCAATAAAATTAGTGGTCTAAAGTCAAATTTAAATCCGAAGTCTTATAAATATATCTATACCTAATAAATAAAAAATTAATATTTTTTTCTGGCGAATGGAGAAAACTCTATGGCCAGTTCCCTACCGCTTAGTGCACTAACCGAAGAACGAAGTATTAGTCTCACGGCTGCCGGCTGTGGGGATACCTTGGGAAATCGAAAAAAAAAAATTGTTGTTTTTAGTGTAGTACAATATTTCACATAGTATTATTATTATTTATGATGGTAAGTGTTAATTCAAGTTAATAATACGTTAATCATGCAATTTCAATACATTACCTTGGATGTTATTGTAAACATAGTATTTATTATTATAAAAATTTGAGTAGTTTAATTCAAAGTTTCAAAATATTTCTATTGAATGATGATAGCTTTTTTTACTATATTCAATATTGTCAAAAAAAAAAAAAAAATATGAAATTAACAATTAATTTTTTTGAGGCCTTGAAATTTTGGGGGCCTAAAACAAAGACTTTATTAGCCTCACCCGTAAGTCACCTTGTATTTCTTAGGGGAGAGAAGAACATGACGTGTAATTATAAAATGTTTTAATTTCCTACATATCTACATCGAATAACATTCATTTGCAAGTTTTTAATTTTCTTGAGGATATATGTTAAAATTCTCACAAACCTTTGTTCTTCTTTTTGAATTTTATTATCATCAAACTCAACTAGATTAGTAATTTATTCATCTTATGAATGTTCCCCCATATTTTCTGGGTTAGTTTTTTATTATTTATTTATTAAAAATTAATAGAGATCCATTTTCATGAAATTGAACAAATGTTTCAATTCTTTTCCTTTTTCTCTTTAGCACCTGATCATATTTTTTAGTTGAATGTACTTGAATTCAGATTAGTGATTAATAAAATAGTATACACCTGCAAATTAAAAATATTGAATAACAACTTTCAAATTTAAAAAATAATAGAAAATGAGAGTAGGAGTTGCTAAATAAAATTTACTATTTAATTTGCTTGCTATAATGCTTGAAAGCCTGCCAAAGAATGTGAATTTTATTTTGCCCTTGTTTTTGAGAAGATGAATTTTAGGTGTTTAATATAATAAATTTAGATTTATAGATAGGATATGATAAATAGAAAGGAATTGGCTTGGGCGTTTAGTCTTCAATCATCTATAGGATAAACCTTTTACCAAAAATGAGGTGACTATAATCTCCAATCCACAAAGTTTAAGAGTATATTTGGTATGAAGTAAATATATTTTCTATAGATAAATAATTTATTTATTTTTTTAATAAGTCTCCGGCCCATAATATTTTAATTATGCAATTAAAAATTTGGGTCAAGTAAATCGTATAGTATCCCTAAAGATGAAAAGTGAAGGAGTATTTATGATTTCAGACTAAAGTATAAATTGTTGGAGTTCAAAGTCAAAATTTTGTGGATCTTATTAGTGAATTAAACTAATTTTTTTTCTTTATAAAATTCTAGAACTCCCCTTATCTTTGCAATATTGATTTTCTTAATATGACTCATTCATTGGTCACCATCTTTTTCTTGTTACTTTCTGAGTCCAAGTCAAAATTTTGTGGATATAATTGTTAAATTATACTAATTTTTTTTTTCTTTATAAAACTCTAAAACTCCCTTTATTTTTGCAATATTCATTTTCTTACTATGTCCCATTCATCGATCACCATGTTTTTCTTGTTACTTATCACTCTGCTTGAGGAGTCCAGGTCAAAATTTTTGTAGATCTAATTACTACTAAATTATACTGAATTTTTTTCTTTATAAAATTTCAGAACTCCCCTTATCTTTGCAATACTCATCTTCTTAATGTGGCTCACTCATTGAACACCATCATTTTCTGGTTACTTATTACTCAACTTGATCTTTCAATAGCAAAACATTATATACTTTCTTCGAAATATGTTATTAACAAACTTCCTTCTCATTCTTAGAAATTGCAAACTCGGTGTGCGTCGAAGGATAATGACCTCAGATATCATAAGATTACTATAAATGAAAACTATAATTAATTGTTTCGCGAGCCGTATTTTGCTAGAACTTTGTTCTTTTGTCACTTTTAGTGGGGTTCAAAGAAAAAAGTTTTTGATGTGTTGAACGACCCAAATTCATGTGTGAAAGGTTTCGAAAATTTAAATGTTCTAACTGTTTGTAAATGGAAGTGATGTCAGATAATTTTTATTTGGAAGACTATAATAATAAAAATGACACATAATATATGTATCACTATTTGGAGCGGTCTTAGGGAATTAAGTTGTTTGTGTTATTTTGTTTTAAGTAAAATGAGAAGTAAAACAATAAAACATAATGTCTATTGTAGATTTCTTAATTTCTTATTCAACCTGATTTTATTATTCTTATTCTTCCATCTTTGAGAACATTAGAATATAACCAATATTAAAAAAAAAAAAAAAAAAAAACTGCATATAAAGCTTCATTGCATTCATCTATATACTTGAATCTTTATATCAACGCTTTGATACATCGACGTTTAAAAGAGGGAGAGGACTTATATACTTTTTCCATATCAAAATAGGGGCAATGCACAGATAGTCAATTTTAGCTCCTCTATTTAATTTAAAGGAAAATCATAGTATTTATATTTTTGTAACTTTAACCATTTCAAAATTAACTTTTGCCATATGCGATCGCAATTACAAGAATATGTATCCATAGTAATGAATTATGCCTGAAGGCTGCATATTATTGCTTGTGTAAGCAAATTTCTGACTCTTTTCTTCTAAAGTTTGATAACATATATATTTGAAATTTAGCTTGCCAAAATCTGCTTTAAACAAATGGAAAGTAAGCAAATTTCAGATATTGGATGGTGGTAGTGGGGTCATGGCGATAAAATTAGCTCATGAAAGTATAATCCATTTAAGTTTTGATGGTCAATGATCCATTCATTTATTTGCTCTCTCCATTATATCCCATCAAATTTGGTTGGTATGTTATTCAAATTAATCAATAAGAAATCTTGTCAAACATATATAGAAAAAATAATTTTATTAGATGCAAGAAAATTATAAAAGGACAAATAAAAAATTAACGTTTAATAAGAATTGGGCGAGTTAAATTATGACCTGTATTTTAACTCATGTCCACCAAATCCATTTCACCTTATGTAATTTTTGGATATGACAATAAATGGTATATTTTTTTAACTCTGCCTATTTTGACCCTTCCAATATGCCAATATGACTCCTCTTATATATTTGTGATAGTAAAATTTTTAAAAATAAATGCATTTAATGATTGAAATATGTATAATTAAAATTCAAATAAAAAATAAATGTACTTATTGACTAAAATTTTGAATAATTAATGTTTGGATCTTCACTAAATGCAACTTACTAAGGCATAAAGTGATTACAATTGCTATCCAAATCAAGATTTTGGGGACTTGACTGAACTAGAATTTATTTTGTACATAACTCCAGATCCCCTTTTACTTTTTCATACTTTGTTCTCCCTCAATATGGCTATCTCCTGGATTAACATCTTCTTGTTGTTACTGATCACTCCTCTCGACCTTTCAATAGCAAAATGTTTCTTTACTACGAACATTGAGGTGCATATCATCAATAAACTTCCTCCGAATTTACTACCTCTGCAAATTAATTGTAAGTCAAAGGATGATGACCTTGGATACCAGCGTCTTGCTGTAGATGGAGACTATCATTGGCGATTTTGCGAGAACTTTAGCGAGAGTACTTTATTTTATTGTAACTTTCAATGGGGTATAAAATATAAAGTGTTTGATGTATTCAACAACCCAACTTCTTGTCTCAAAGATAAAAGACTAACTCGGAATTTTCTTGAGTATTGCAAATGGGAAGTGAGGTCAGATGGTTTTTATTTAGAACAATATAATGGTACTGATTATTATATGTATAAATATTGGGAATGGTTTTAGGGAACATTTAGGACCAATGTATGTGGTCTCCTTTAAATTTTAAGGAATAAAAATAAATGATTTTATAACTTTTTTAATCTTTGACTAGCACACTTGAAATATCATTTTTACTTTCTTATTTATTTTTTCAGTCTTGTTCTTCAGATAATGACTTAATTTTGGCTCCTTATTACCTCGAATCGTAAATTGAAACCTTACTTCAAGAGAAAATGATCTGATATATTTTTTAACTTTGTGATTTAGAGTTGATATACCCTCGTTATGAAAAAATGATTCACAAATGCCCCATCGACATACAAGTGGCCTATATATACTCCTATCATTAACAATTGATTGAGATGTTTCCTTTTTGACGGACGAAAATAAATAAATAAATAATTTGATTTAATTTTTTTGTTAAATCTTTTATTTAAATAAAATTCATGTAAGGATATCTTAATGATCAAATTCAAAAGCAACAAAATTCACTGCCCCAGGTGGGGTGATTCTCTATGAGGATGTTTCGCCCTTTAAGAACGAGAGTATGTGACCGCAATATGAATTTTAAATCGAAAAAATACGAAAGAGATGTCTGGTGTATAGAAGAATAATTTTTTTGACCTAAGTAACACAATTTGAAGTCTTACGGGCCAATTCCTACATAGATAATGGAGTATTAATTAGAGGAAAGAGCAATATTAAAAAGTTATTATGTTTTCAATTGAAATTTTTCACTGAAAAATGTTTAGTGACTTACTCCCATAAATATTTTACTTGATCAATGTGAAAAGAAAAAACAGTAGTATTATCACACAAAAAAATTAAGAAGCTTCTCAGTATTCTAATGTGAATTTATTTTCCATCATACAGTGAGAATCAGTGGATAAGTCATATTTTATGACACTAATTTCTCTTTGTTTTGCTTATTAATTTCTAGTAGTAATTGATGAAGCAAAGTAACAATAAAATTTTGAATAATTAATATTTGAATCTCCATTAAATGAACCTTACTAAGGCATGAATTGATTATTATTGCTATACAAATCAAGATTGTGGGGACTTGACTAAACTAGAATTTATTTTATATATAACTTCCAATTCTTTTTTACTTTTTCATACTTTTTTCTCCCTCAATATGTCTATCTCTTTGATTAATATCTTCATGTTGTTACTGATCACTTCTCTTGATCTTTTAATAGCAAAATATTTCTTTACTGCGAATATTGCGGTGCATATCATCAACAAGCTTCCTTCGAGTTTTCTACCTCTTCAAATTAATTGCACGTCAAAGAATAATGACCTTGGACACCGTCTTGCTGTAGATGGAGACCATCATTGGTCTTGTTGGGTTTGAAACCAAGAGAGTGTCATGCGGAAGCTTAAAATTGCAAACCATGTGGATGATAGTTTAGATGACAAAGAAAAACATACTACTAAAAGGCATATTATTGATAAGGCATGGCCAAACAGCCTACATATTAAAAATAAAATTCAAAAACTTAAAACCTATTGAGAGAAATCTCCCCTAAAAAAAGACTCTTTAAAGAGCGACTATATTGTGGATGCTATTATGTTATGGTATAAGAAGAGGGATCTTCTATTTATAGAGTTTCAAAACCTTTCCTCTAAAAAAGAGGCTAGCCAAATATGAAAAGTTTTATATTTTTCTTTTAGGAAAAGTAAAAGTATTTATGGTTAATTTTATTTTCCTTACAAAAGTAAAACTTAATTTTGGTAAGAAAATTAGGGCAAAAAACCCTAACAAGTCTTTTTACGAGAATATTGTCTAGAGTACTTTTTTTTATTGTCACTTTCAATGGGGTATAAAATATAAGGTGTTTGATGTATTCAACAACTCAACTTCTTGTCTCAAAGATAAAAGACTAACTTGAAATTTTCTTCAGTATTGTAAATGGGAGGTGATGTTAGATGATTTTTATTTAGAACGATATAATGTTACTAGTGATTCATATTATATGTATAAATATTGGGAGTGGTTTTAGGGAACATTTAGGATCAATGTATGTGATCTCGTTTAATTGTTAAAGGAATATCATTTTTACTTTCTTATTTATTATTCCAGTCTTGTTCTTCAGTTAATGACTTAATTTTGGCTCTTTTTACCTCAAGTCATAGCTTAAAACCTTATTTTAAGAAGAAATGATCGGATATTTTTCTTAACTTTATGATTAGAGTTGATATACCCTCGTCAAGAAAAAATGGTTCACATATGCCTCATTGTCATACAAATGGCCCATATACTCCTAACATTATAAAAATGGCACAAATATATCTTTTCGAACCGATCAAAATGAAAAAATTAATTTAATATTTTCTTGATCTTTTATTAAAATAAAATTTATATAAGGATATTTGATGACCAAATTTAGAAGCAACAAAATTCACTGCCCCAGGTGGGGTGATTCTCTATGAGGAATGTTGGTCCTGTAAGAATGAGAGTATGTGACACCAATATGAATTTTAAATCAACAAAATACGATAGAGATGTCTGATATATAAGAGAATAATTTTTTTTTATCCTAGTGACATAATTTAAAGTTTTGCGGGCTAATCTCAAAATAGATAATATTAATTTGAGGAAAGATTACTACTAAAAAAATTATTATTTCCTATTGAAATTGCTTATAAAATGTTCAGTGACTTACTCCCACAAATTTTTTTTTTTGGACCAATCACCAATGAGAAAAAAAATAGTAGTGTTATCACAAAAAAATTAGAGAAATTTTCAGTTTTCCTTTGAGAATTTATTTTCCATCATATAGTGAAAATCGGTAAATAAGTCATGTTTTGTAACACTAATTTCTCTTTATTTTGCGGTGCAAATTTTTTTTATTTCTAGTAGTGATTGATGAAGCAAAGAACCTAACTGCAGAAGTTGCTAAACAAAATTTACTGTTTCAATTTACTTGCTATAACGCTTGAAAACTTGACAAATAAAGTTGATTTTAATATGCTTAGTTCCCTTTGACCCTTGTTTTGAAAGAATAGATTTCTAGGTATTTCACATAATAAATTCGTAGATCGAACATGATAATAAGATCAAAAGATCAAAGATTAAAAAAGAAATGGCTTGAGCGTTTAGGCTTCAATAATCTATACGATAATACTTTTACAAAAATTGTGGTGATAGTCTCCAACCCACAAATTTTAAGACTGTGTTTGGTCTGAAAGATTTTTTTTTTTTTTTTTTTTTTTGAAAAAATGATTTTTTGACCTATTTTTTAGTAAGTCTCCGATCTCTTAATGTTTAAATATAAAGTTTAAACTTTAGTCAATGTAATATTTAATGAATTTAGACTAAAAGAAAATTGTTGGAGTTCAAGTCAAAAAAATTTGAATCTAATTATTAATTAAACTAAATTTTTTTCTTTATAAAATTCCAGAATTCCCTTTACCTTTGCAGTGATCACCTTCTCAATATGGCTCACTCATTGATCACCATCTTTTTCTTATTACTTATCACTCCAATCGACCTTTCAATAGCAGATTGCGTTGTCCATTTAGTCCGAAGTATAGGGTACATATTATCAATAAACTTCCTTCTCATTCCTAGAAATTGAAAAGTCATTGTGCGTCAAAGGATGATGATCTCGAATATTATAATCTTACTATAAACCAAGACTTTCACTGTTCGTTTTGCGAGAACTTTTTCTCTATAACTTTGTTCTTTTGTCATTTTTGGTGAAATTCAAAGGATAAAGCTTTTTGAAGTGTTTAACGAACCACATATATGTGTCAAAGATTCAGGAAATCCAGATATTCTATTCAATTGTAAATGAAAGGTGAAGTCAGATAATTTTTATTTAGAAAAACATAATAAGGTAAATAACACATGTTATACGTATCACCATAGGACTGGTCTTAGAAAATTAAGATGTTTGTGTTATTTGTTTAAGTAAAATGAGAAGTTAAAAAAAAAGCAGAACTTTATAATGGCTTTCTTAATTTCTCATTTATCTTGATTTTTTATCCTTATTTTCTCCTTTCTTTGCGAACATTGGAATATCAAAAATATATCCAACAAAAGTTGAAAATAAAGCTTCATTTCTTTCCGAAGTATAATGTTATTCATTTTTTCGATACAAAAATTGGTTTTACGACTTGAATTTTTATATTAACATCTTGATACATGGAGGGATTCATAATCATATGTTAGGGTTTTTCATAAGGGTATTCGACATTTAAAAGAGAGAGGACATAATAATATATACTTCCTCTGGACCAAAATAGGGGCAAGTGCACAGGTAGTCGGTTTTAGTACCCTTATTTAGTTTACAGGAAAGTCATAGTGTATAAAATTTTGTATAAAAATTTTGTAAGTGTAATAATTTGAAAATAAACTTACGTTATACGCCATTGAAATTGTAAAAACTCATATTCAAAATTATAAATTTTACTTGGAAAATAAGCAAATTTCAGATATTGGATGACAACTGTAGTGACAATGGCTTATATTATGACCAATGCCATTTTTGCATAAATTTTTTGATGAATATCTTAATGATATTAAGAATTGTTTATAAGATCATGATCATAATCGTTTAAATTTATTCAGTCTCATTTTATGTAGGTGACAAAATTACCCCGACGAAAATATAACACTCCACCCCACCCCAAGTTTGGACAAATTATCGACTCGCCCATTTAATTGCTCGGTCCATCAATATCTAAAATTGAAATGATATGTTAGCCCATATAACCAATGAGAAATTTTATTAAAATATTTTTTTTAAAAACAAATTGGCACATCGTATCAACTAAAATAATATCAAATTGGCACTCAATAGCCATGTTTTAAGAAATTGACATTAAATGGCCATTTTACATATTTTAGACTAATATATATATATACAAAGGAGATTTATAGGCATGCGTAGATCAAGAAAGATTTTAATTTTTTTTCTCTTATTTTTGGCGTTATTTTATGTATTTTAGAAATTATATTTATGGTTAAAAACATAACTGCACATTAATGTATGTAACTATTGAATATGAATAGTTCTAATGCTTCATAATAAGTAAGAAAAATTGAGCACTTCCACAGAACTTCTCACTTCTCACTTAAAACTCTTTTTACAATTCTGATAAGATAAATCTTTACTTAAACGTTTTTCTTATATAACTGAACAGACTCACAAATGGATGTCAGAAATATGAGCTTCTTTCTTGATGAATCATTTGACATTATCATTGAGAAGGGTAATGATCTAGCCCTTTTTCTTGTGTTGTCTCTAATTATTTTTCATTCACTCACTTTCTTTTTTTCTTTGCATTTTGATTTTTTGTGGGATCGTTGATTTACTGTAACAGGAATCCTTGATTTCAGTGGCGGAGCCATCTTATGATTAGAGAGTTCATCCGAACCTCATTCGACGAAAAATTATACTATTTCTATATTGTGAAAATTCTTTTTTATGTATATATAATTGTTGTTGAACCCCCTTGATGAAAAGTTTGGCTCCTCCATTGCTTGATTCATTAATGGTAAGTTGCATCTTGCTCTCGCTTTAACCTCTTCAAATTTATTGGATGTGTTAATTGATTCTACTCTCTTTCAGTGTCGTACGAATGCTCCAATTTGTGCCACAAATGCTTGGAGAAGTGAACAGGTTGGAAGCTTTATGGTGTTTTATTGTGTTACCTTTGTAGCTATTCGTTTTATTACTTCCTTTCCTCCTTTGCTGTCTAAAAAATATTGCTCTTTTTTATGAGCAAAAACTTATGAAAAATTATTTCTCCATGTGTAGGCTTCTCAAGAACGGAGGTGTTTATATGTTGATAACTAGAGGACTAAATAGATGATTTTTGAAAGAACAACATACCAAAGATTGAAGATCAATTTGTGAACAACAAGAATAAATGTTGCTATGAAGTGTAGGTTATTTTTTTAATATACTTTTTTGATTTTACAGACGATGAGAAACATGGAGGGGTGTAAGTTCTTATTTTCTACTCTTTGATTTACAAAGAATGAAAAATATGTATTAAAATGATATGAGAAGTTTGCTAAAAGTAAAGAATATATTTAGTATGATAATTGGAGAAGAAGGAAGAGGCAAATTACAAAATAAAAGGAAGCAAATATTGAATTAAATGGAAAGATTATATTTTTTTTAAAAAAAATGTAGTAAGGGAAGAAAAAAGAGAAGGAAAATCTAAAAATATTAAATAAATAATAAAAAATAAAAATAAAAATAAATAAATAAATAAAATGTTAAAAGAAGATGTTTTAGTTATGTGGCTTTTAGTTTTAGTTTTCTTTTAACCACTTTTAAATTATTTTTATTTGATATATTTAAAATAAGCAAAACTATAAAAAAAAATAGTTTTAACTTTCATAAAAGAAATTGCTCAAGAGTTAATAAAAGTAGGACTAAAAATTAATATGGAAAATTATTAAAAATAATGATTTATGATATTTCATTTAAAGATAAAGAATAAATTTAATGTGATAATTGCAGAAAAATGAGGACTAAATAAGTTAAATTACAAAATAAAAGGAAGATATTGAATTAGATGATAATAAATAAAAAGAATAGGGATAAAGGTAAGAAAAAGAAAGGGAAAAGAAAAATCTAAAAATATTAAATAAATAATAAAACATAACAAAAAAGAAAATTAAATGTAAAAATATAAAGTTAGATTGTTTTTAGTTTTACTTTTTCTTTTAATTACTTTTCTTTTGATCTTTTTTCTTTGACATTTAATTCAAAAAAAAAAAAACTATAAAATTCATAATTTTAAATTTAAAAAATATACACACTTAAATATAAGAAATATTAAAGAATTTACTCAATGAAAATTAAAAATATAATTGCATGATATAAAGATAAAGTATTATAAATATGTAAGAAAAAAAATTATATAAAATAATATTTATTAATTTTTTAAATATTTTTAACTTTTTAAAAATAGATTACTTTATATTTGATCTTTAATATTTTCTTTTACCTACTTTTTTGTTGCTTTTTATTTTTCCTTTATTTGTTCTTAATTCTAATTGCATTTATGTGTAATTAATGTTTGATTCTTTAGGAAAAATATGACTCTTTATTTTCTCTTGCTTCATTTATTTAGGTTAACTAGTTTAATCGCACGTGTCTCACACGTGTGCGTTTAATTATTTAAAATTAAATGATTTTGTCTATTGCGAAAATTTTTAATAAAGTGTAAAAGTTCAAATCTCTTTTCAAAAACCGTTCACACTTTAATATAATAATGTAAATATTTTGCGGAGAAATTTGACTTATTGAGAAGAGTCGCCACTTAATTTTAAAAAGGAATTAAGAAACCTTTATAAAACACATCAAATGATTCAAAACAGGAAAATCGTTTTAAGTTAGAGATTCTAGATAAGCGGTTCTTATTAACGTTTTAGGAAGGTGTTAGACACCTAAAACGTCCGCTAACTTGCGGTTATCCGGACTGTTTGAAAATCGTCTTTGATAAACTTCTAAAAGATTAATTTGTTGAAAAGTGATTGATTTTTAGAAAGGATTTGTGCAAAATAATTTTAGACGACTCAATAGGGATTTTAACTAAGTCTACACAAATGAAATAAGCAAGTAAACACATAAACGGGGAAAGGGAGGAGAAAGTAAATGATTTAGGTCATTGGGCCCAAACCAACAAAACCTGTCCTAGTCTAAATGGGCCTTTGACCTGTTTCACCTGTCCTAATCTAGTTTTCGAGCCTTTGGCTCGAATCTTGCTCCACCTGTATTAAATACAACTTTGGCTTCGTGGCCCGAATAAACGAATGAATAAATAAATAAATAGAATAAATAAAGACAACGATACTTGACTAAATAAAACAACAAATGAGACTTTTGAGTCTCTTAGCCGCTTCAACCTTACGACTTTAATCCATTTTGCTTCCTTCAACTCCTTTCATCTGGTTTGCCATGCAATTCGTTTTAGATTTCTTTCAGGTTTGACTTCAAAAAAGGATCCCAATGGACCACGTCGATAATGCGTCAAAGAGAAGAAGGTCGTTTGGACTCAAATGTGGGTTCATGCAAGAGGAAGAAAATAAAGAATCAATATGTGTAGGTGTATAGGATAAGATAGAAGCATATCATATCGAAAATGTATACTCATACACAAAGAAGGAACCATTCGTGACATTAAAGGAACATGTACCCCATCAAAGAAATTTAAATTAAAGAGAAGATAAGGTAAAATAGTCAATTTTCATGAATTCAATCAAATGAAATCAAACAATATTTTAAGGCTATGTCGAAATTTATTGAATCATACAAGTAATTCGGGATAAAGAGGGTGGGCAACATGCAGAACAGAGACTCGCAAGAACAAATAATTCTATCACACAAAGAGACCAGGAGTAACTCATGACACCGAATTGTACGCAAAGCTAATACAAATTCCAAACACTGCTTTCAGGATTTCAGCATTAATCATGGGAAAACTTAGTGCAAAAAATAGACTGAAATCAAGAAAAAAAAAAGATCATTGCGACTGAATTGCTGAGAGAACACAAGCAAGAGAAGATCAAATAAATCTGTAAGCCAAAAAATCTCATATCATGGAGGTTATTATCTCGACAGACATGCAATGAGCTTAACTATGGATTAATACAAACTTGAATGAAGAACCATGAACCTCTATCACAACAACTAATATTTATACTACTAAATGTGATGGGTGAAAAAATTGTGAATCGTCATAACAACATATGAGCTAACGGTCCTAAACTACATAATCAGTGTCAAATCTAACACATTAAGACTTCAAATAGTGAGTTACACTCCTGACCTTTTTAAGGGATTGAATGTGAAATCAGGAGCTGAAAAATATCAAAAAAGGGAGAAAATAAAGTCATCACAACAAACGAACAATCGAAAAGAAACATTTCTAGTAAAGCAATGGACTTATATTATGTATTCGTTACCCCTTCTTGACATTTCTTGTCGAGAGGGATTTGAGGAATATCTTCACAAGCTTACGATTAATTAGAAAACAATCGTGAAATAAACCCAAGAGTGAGTGAATTACCAGCAATACTAAACTAGAACAATAAAAGGGCTTAAAACAACGAATTTGTCAGTTAAAGACTACAATACTCAGGGCATGATAAACTGGTGATTAACGACATAAAATTTGTAGCACATTAATGACAACCTAAAGAGTATATCTATGATAGGTAGAGCTCAAAAGAAACAGTAACCATTATTTGACGGTATTTTCATAAAACAATAAACTTAAAGCGAATCGAAGCACACGACATTAACTGGAGCAAGAAACAACGAACATCACAGTAACAAGCATCATAATAAAACCTATGGCCATCAAATGGCGTCAACAGTGAACAATCCAGCCCAAGATAATTAGAACAACACTTTTCACTACATAATGATGTGATGAAGCAGAAGTAGTCGAAAACTTAAATGGAAGCGGAATGTTCCTTTTGGGGAGCAGCAAAACGAGACGACGAACTAGTACGGAGATCACGACCATCAAAAAAACTTCTTCGCCGTCAACTCGACACTCTAATTTAGCTGACGAACTTTCGAAACAAGAACATAATTTCTATTCGAGACTGAATTTTCTCAAGAATTTCTCTCTTTTCTTTTCTCCCTCCGCTTCTCGAACCAAAATTTCCTTTCTTGTGTTTCTGCCTTTTTGAGAATTTTCCCCTCTTTTCGGACTCAAGATTTTCCAACCCCCACTTTCGAACCAAAAATCCCCTGAAAGAAGAGAAAAAAAAAAGACCTCCCATAACAGTGACCCCAAGGGTCTTTATATAGAAGACGAATTGGGGGTAAATCGGGGATTTTTGAAAGAGGTTTTGAAATTCAAAATTTCCATCCCCCCCTCCCCGCTTCGGTTTTCATCAGCAAAATGGTACTCCATTTTGGATTCCCCCCCCCCTTTTCGAAATGGGTGGACCTATATCTTTTGAGCAAAACGAATTATACTCAAGAACCAATGAAAATCAACCAACTATTGTACGAAATCGTACAATCTTATCCGATAAATGCGGTATTGAACCGTTGGAGAGGCCAACACATCGATTCCTAGAAGTTTCTAGGATTTTCTCATTTGAAATCGAGTGGAACGGGCATGGGTTTCATGGGATACAGGTTGACGTGGTTAGGGGTTAATGGGGTTTTTGGGTGGTTGAGATCGTCGTTGTTGAGATTGTTGATTGAAGCTGGTTGATTGTCCGCAACTTTGCTGCTGAAATTGTGTTAAAGGGTTTTGTGGAAAAGAGGGGAAATAGGGTAGTAGGCCGGGTCAACTGATTTTGGAGTGGGCTTGTGTTGTTGTAATGAGCTGTTGAATATTTAAGGGGAATGGGTTGGTTATTGGAGCAATTGGGCCTTAAATTGGGGTTATTTAATAACCCCTATTAAATCTAATTGGGTTCTTAAATAACCCTAATTAGATTTAATTAGATTAGAATAATCATAATTAAATTTAATTGAATTAAGAATAACTCAAATTAAATTTAATTAGATTAAAATAATTTCAATTAAGAAATGGTAACTTTTGGGATTAAGATTGCATTACAATTTAAACGACTTATTTAAATTCTAACCAAATTGAATATCTATTGGTTGCATTACAATTGGGCCAATTGGATTTCAATGGAGGTCATATTTAATTCGTTCGCTAAATTGAATCGCAATCTGGGACGAATCAAGTAACAAATTAACCTCGAGTTTCTTAATTTGATAAAAATCCAATAAATATTTCTCCAAATAAAATATTTCGAGAACAAATCATATTTAAAATCAAGACTTTATCCATTTGAATTAGTTTTCAAGTTTAATCAATAAAAGTCTAATATGATAAAATATTCATTTGAATAACAAAAATGTAAAATCTTTAATTAAATGATAAAAAAACTATTTTAAAATGCATTTATTTGAAAAAATAATTGCTGTGATTTTATTTGAAAATAGAAGAAACTCGAGATTAAACGTAGTTTTGGAGGGCAAAAATTAGGTATCAACAACTGCCCCCTCCCTTTGGGTAGGATGGATGCAAGTAATCCTGGGCAAAGGGAGGTTGACATTCCTAATTTTTTTCCGATCACAAATTCAAATCGGATAGAGGTTGGTTTTCGCAGTAGTTTCATGGAGTTACGGTCGAACCTCGGTATCAGGTTTCCTACATATCTCAGGTTTCATGAGAATTCAGGCCACTTGTAGTTCATAAAGCTTGATTTAAAGCACGATTTTCAAAAGATTCACCAGCTATCTCGATTTTAGAGTTTTTAATGAAACCTTATCATAGCAAGAATCAGGTCAAACGTAGTTCAAGATATTTCTTTTGCTTGAATTAGGATTTTTGATTGATTTTTTCTCTTTTTTTTTCAACTCTTTTTTTTTACTCCATTTTTCTTGATATTTTTTTTTTTACTTTTTCAAATTCTATTTTGATTCCAAAAGAGGGGTACGAAAGAAAATAACACTAAAGCTCAAAAGGGGTAACACAGGATGACACAATATTTGGGTAGTAGAATGAAATGCCTTCGTCATATCAATCCTTAAAAACACAAGTACATAACATGCAATCTGAGGGTGAAACGTGAGATCATACATATCTTTTCAACATTGACCTTCACTAAGAACGTGCATATGTGTCACTTCTTTTAAGCTTGTGAAATATACATGTCCACTTATATTGTACTTTTTTCTCGATGAGTGACTCATGCCCTTTTGAACTAACTTCCTTTTGTTTTTCCTTATAGTGGATACTATATATCCTCCGATCGACCCCATTTAAAATTCTCGAATTGAATCTTCTAATCGATGATCAAGTTATTTCTTGATTCACAAAGTGATTGCCTCAATACATTCAAAAGAGGTTGTAACTATCTCCCCAAATACCTTAACACTTTACTTGTTTTCTTATATATTTTTTTCTTTCACCTCTATCTTCTTGTCAAATATTTTAGGATTAGATTGGATTTAAAGATCAGTCTGTGAATTCAACATGCATATCATATCTCTAGAATCACCATAAAAAAAGCTCTCTAAAGAAATAAAAAGACAACAAAATAATATAAAATATAAAGTAAAATAAAAAGGACACATATTTGTTGACCAAAAGATAGAAGGATTTGAATGGAAATTATAATAAAATAAGATAAGATTATCTTAAATTTCAACCCTAAAATAATTCGGGTAGTAGAAAGAAAACAAAAAAGACTATCAAAAATTAATCCTTCCTCGTAGAGAGCAGATTGACTTCTAAATTGTCGAACTTAATATTTTAGCCATTGAATTGCACGTCAGCCTTTATGAAGTCTCCACAATCATTGCTACATCATTTTTTTTTCTTTTTGAACTCGATCATTTTGAATTTATCACCTCAAACTCTCTCCAAAGTAAGCCATCAACAATTTCTCTTTTCCCCTACTCCTCTTCATTGATTACAAAACTTTTTCATATGAGTCAAAGGATCACCATGACCCTCGTACACGTCCAACTTTGGTGTTATGGATTTTAGAGGCAAGTGAACATTGAAACATGTAAAAATCCTTGTGAGAACTCTCTTTTTCTCTCTCAGTATTTTCATGTTTCTCATATTTTGCTCCAAATTTCTCACTTTTCAGATCATTTCTTATTATTCCTCATTTCTAACAATCTACACCAATTCATCTCAGACCCTATATCATTTTTTGTGAGTCGTCTTACTTGTTCTTTGAACATGGTGTTGTATTGGTGAGATGCCAACTAAGCCATAAACCAACCACCTTAACACTATTTTGATTTTGGAGAAAATTAATGTGTCAGAGTTCAAAATTTTTTCTTTTTAAGACCACCGAATCCATGAAGGATTGCTTACGTATCTCATTAAGATGAGAATCAGGTTTGCGTAGTTCTTGAAATATATGTCGTACAAAATTCAGCCTCAAGACCCCTAAAGGTTCAGCGCTATTAAGATTTATATATAGTATTTATTTTATAAAAATTTAACTTCATGATCCCTAAAGATTTAGGGCTATTAAGATATATATAAATTAGACTTGAGAATTAGAAAAATAATTATGAAAGTAATCATATTTTCAAAATATTCCCCAATAAGTTTATGAATAATTTTCAAAAGATAGGGTCGGATCCTGAGAAGGACTTCCTACGTATTCCACTAAGATGTGAGAATCAGACCCTCGTAGTTCATGAAGACCCTAAAATTATGTTACTAAAATTTTTCCTTTCTTTTAAAAATGAAATTTTTCTTTGAAAAAAAAATAATTCACTAAATGTGAGGATAAATTAATCTCTTGCATTTTAAAGTTGCCTAAAATCGGTCAACAAACAAATAGCGTTCCAAACAAATGTCAAAGAGCATGTAGGATGCACATGTTGGTTTTTATAAAGTAGGTCACCTGTCCTAGACAGGCCCAGCCCCTGTGCCGAGTCCCGCTAGGTCAAATGCATATGATGCAAATAAAGCGGCACCTAATAGGAATAACCAAATTCTGAGTTTTCGGTTCTTCTAAGTTTAAGCCTAATAGGGATAGGTGTCTAGACTGGCTTACCCGAGTGGACATTCGAGCCGGGAAGGGACAACTTGGTCGGTAGCAGGGCAACACCGCCTTCGTTGTCGATCCGAACCCCGCCTAACCTGTGTGACTATAATCCTTCACCAGGTACCTTGACACTCCGGCTATCTCAAAAAGAAAGTAGGATGCATGCGCTGCATTCCTTATATCCTATTTTAGAGACTCAGAGGGGGTGCGCAAGAGAAGACAGTATATAATACAGTTCAATCAATATTAAAGCGGTAAATGAGCAACAAGTAGCACATAAGGCCAACAAACACAATATCAATGATAATTAAAGCAAGTATAAGTCAATATAAAAAACTCGAATTCTTATTAGTCTCCAGCAGAGTCGTCAGAGTTGTCACACCCCTTTTTTGCCCGAAGGTTCGAGGTCGAAGGTCGAAGGGTTTTTTCAATTAAAGTGACGGTTTTGAATAGGGATTATTTTTATCATTTTTAGAGTTGCCACTTGAAATTGAGTTATGGTGTTCCAAGTCACCTTTTTGAATCCCTAATCAAAAGGAAATGACTCTTTATTATGGTCTGCGAAAATAGAAGACTGGTAAGGAATTCTGTTGACCGAGGGGAAGGTGTGAGGCACCCCTCGAGTCCCATGGTTCTAGCACGGTCGCTTTATCGACTTATACTTAACTTAAACTATTTGATAAATTATGTTTGAAGGCCTAAGTTCGCTCATTTTTAATTATATCGAAAAAAAATTTGTCTATACTTTTTGTATTAAATTGGTGAAAATTAATTTTTAGAAAATCCTTACCAAAGTGCATTATTGCATCCTTGAATTATTTTTAAATGTCTCAAAAAGATGTGTACGCCGCATTGTTTATTAAGACAAATATTTTAAACGCGCCTAAAACTTGCCTAGCATTAAAAGTGTTAGTCTATCTCTTATAACTCGAGACAATTTTCTTATTCATACTTACTCTCTTTTAAAAAAAAAAATAAAAAAAAATTCAACGTGTCTTGAGATAATTCGCAACTCTTCTTGTTTTATCCCACATTAATAATTAATTGAGAATCACGTATGGTATAACCGGAATTCAACTAAACAAAAACTACGAAAAAATAGTTTAATATAGTACGAATTAAACTCAAATAAGAATTTTAATGCCTTAGTGACTACATTAAATTAAATTAAGAAAAATAGACGAGGACGAAATTCATCATTGGCTCAATAATATTCATTCTAAGAAAAACAAAACCCAATCGAAGTCATTAATTTTCCTAGCAATTTTTTTTTAAACGGGGTTGACCGGTTTTTAACCGGGTTTGACCGGGTTGGGTTAAGTGGGCCGGGTTAGGGTGAGTTTTAATTTTTTTACTGTTGGACCCGGCCCGGCCCGTCTAGCGCCAAAACCAGCCCAAAACCGACCCTCAACCCGGTTAAAATAGAAGGGCCGGTTCCAGGTTGGCCCGGCCCGGCCCGTTTGACACTCCTACATCAAGAGGAGTATAATATTATTAGCTTTTGCATTTGGAAAATAAAATTAGAAGAATTATGTACTGGGAATTATTTATGATTTGGGTTTAGTAGATATTGGGTTTTTATATATAAATAATCGATTATCTTATTTATCGTTCTTGTATTTTATTCTATGTATATGGATGTGTTCAATAAGACTATGCAGACATGATTGTCAAGTTGATCAAATATGTGTAAGTAAACATGTTATAGCATGTTGAATTTGGGCTAATGTTATACCTAATTAATCCTTACTTTTACGAATTTTATCCATGGAGGGGATAAATTTGTTCCATATTTAACAAGAAAATGTGTGTATAGTGTGATGGAAGATGGTATCTATTTTGGTTATGAAAATTCTGTGGGAACACTAATTCTTAACAAATATGCTGATTGGATATCATCAAGAGGAGTATAATATTGAATTTGGGTTAATGTTATACCTAGTTATTTATTCTAAATTTATCAGATCTTGAAAAATGATTCGAAAATTGTACAACTAGCAGCCTCTAGCAGCCCAATTAAGCCGATCACAATAATTTTTTTTTCCTAATTAATCCTTACTTTTACGAATTTTAGCAAGTATTGCAATGTGTAACATATTAATTCCATAGAAGGGTGAAAGTAATGGCGGACAAAATCGGGAGGCGAATTTCCCAAAAAGTATATGATTAACTTACTAGAATGGGCATTCCGAAAGTTCGGATTGGATATGAAAGTTTTGATCTGAATTGTTCATTTCATATTGAAAAAATCACAATCTAAATAAGCTCGAATTGAATTGGACTTTTAAGTTTGATTTCAAATCAATCAATTTGGATATTTTGAATTTTCGTTTTTTAATCGGTAGGTTGGAAAAAAATCGGTAAGCTGGAGATGTTTTTTCCTTTTACAAAAATAAACATCCAAATCAAGTATTCATATTAAACTGCCTTAATAGTTCTTGGTATTAAAGAGTAAAAAATTAAATTACTTTAAATGATTTGCTTAATCTGGTTAATATATATTTTTTAATTGTCCTATGGAGAACATTTAATGCCCTATCTATTTTTCAGTAAAAAAAAAAATTCTATAAGAATATCCCAGTTTTATTTGCAATTAATTTTTCACTTTGAAAGTGAAAACGATCCTAATTACGTATATAAAGATTAATACTCTCTCTTTTAAAAAAAATAATCTATTTTGATTTGTCATAGAGTTTAACAAAAATAAAGAAGACATTTGAATTTTGTGCTCTTAAATAAAAGATATGTCAAATGTACCAAAATATCATTTAATCTTGTGGTTTTAAACATGCTACGAGAAAAGTTAAAATTTTAAAATTGTTAAAAAAAAGAAGTGATTTTTACTTTAAAAAATGTTTTTTAATCCCAAAAAATATTCTATAAATACCCTACAACTTCAAATTATTTTTCACACAATTTTTCACTCTCTCAAATCTCAATTCTCAATTCTCAAATATTCAATATATTTAATTTCTTAAAGTGTTCACTTTAATTTTTGAATTTTTCGTTTACAAAGTACGAGCGGAAGTTTCTAAAGTCGCAACTTTCGTATACTTCCAAAATTTGGTATTGTCGTTCCATCTCTTACGTTTAATTTTTATTTATTGTATTAATTGTTGAATATTTAATTTTATTATATTTTTGTATTTTGAATTTTTTTAGTTTAATTTAATTTATATTATGGATAAATTGAGAAACCTCGCTACTAAAGGTGTTAAATTTTTTTGTCCCGGAAGCGGTAGTGGTAGTAAAAAGCGAATTACTAGCGGTAGAGGTAGTTCAAGTAGTAGATATACCCGTGTGCCTCCGACACCGCTTAGTCAACCTTTTGAGGAAGAAGTAGGTGTACCTTTAAGTGTAGGTGCTCACGATATGGATTATGTAGAAGCTCAGAAAAATTACGGTATAGAAGAAGAAAATGAAGTACATGCGGTTAATTTAGACGAAGATAAGGAAAATATTGCTGAGATACCCGCAGTAGGAAATGATAACGTTAGATCTGAATCGGTTAATCTCCCTCCCCATCCTCCCCGCGCCCCAAGACCTCGTAAAACAACTAGTGTTGCAAGGCAATTTTTTGAACGTATATTTGTGTATATATATTCTATAGAAGTGTATATTTAACGTATACATGTGTATATATTTTATAAATTAGTATATAAGTATATCTATATGTATTGTAATGTATATATAATGTAGTATATTTTATAAGTAGTAGTATATATACATTGAATGATGCGTATATTTGTGTATATATCTTTTATAGAAGTGTATATTTAACGTATACATGTGTATATATTTTATAAATTAGTATATAAGTATATCTATATATATTGTAATGTATATATAATGTAGTATATTTTATAAGTAGTAGTATGTATACATTGAATGGTGCGTATACACGTGTTTATATCTTCTATAGAAGTGTATATTTAACGTATACATGTGTATATATTTTATAAATTAGTATATAATTATATCTATATATATTGTAATGTATATATAATGTAGTATATTTTATAAGTAGTAGTATATATACATTGAATGGTGCGTATACACGTGTATATATCTTCTATAGAAGTGTATATTTAACGTATACATGTGTATATGTTTTATAAATTAGTATATAAGTATATCTATATATATTGTAATGTATATATAATGTAGTATATTTTATAAGTAGTAGTATATATACATTGAATGGTGCGTATATTTGTGTATATATCTTCTATAGAAGTGTATATTTAACGTATACATGTGTATATGTTTTATAAATTAGTATATAAGTATATCTATATATATTGTAATGTATATATAATGTAGTATATTTTATAAGTAGTAGTATATATACATTGAATGGTGCGTATACACGTGTTTATATCTTCTATAGAAGTGTATATTTAACGTATACATGTGTATATGTTTTATAAATTAGTATATAAGTATATCTATATAAATTGTAATGTATATATATTGTAGTATATTTTATAAGTAGTAGTATATATACATTGAATGGTGCGTATATATGAGTAATTGACTAATTGTGTATATGTGTATATATTTTTTAAATTCTAATGTAGTATATACTATATATATATTCTATATATATTATTTAACGTATTTAGAATGTATATAGGTGGGTATATGTAATGTTTATTGAAAGAAGGTTTTTTTTTTTATATTTTTGACCGGGTTTAACCGGGTTGAGTTAAGTGGGCCGGGTTCAGGTGGGTTTTAATTTTTTCACTGTTGGGCCCGGCCCGGCCCGGCGAGCGCCAAACCCGGCCCTCAACCCGGTTAAAATAGAAGGGCCGGATCCGGGTTGACCCGGCCCGGCCCGTTTGACACTCTTATATATACTTCATCCATTCCTTTTCAGATATCATGTTTCGTTTCTTAAGAGTGAACTTGATTAATTTTTAAAGCTAAATTATATTTGATTTATTTAATATTTTAAAATTAAAATTTGTATATTCAAAAAACTATATGAAAAGTACTTTAAGTTGTATTTTTTCTTTTAATAATATAATGAAAAAATAATCTAAAAATATTGATCAAAGTTCATACTATTTGATTCTTCAAAAAGAAATTATGACAAGTAAAAAGGAATATAGAGAGTAAGAGTTATAAACAGTAAAGTGTTAAATTGCTTTCCGTTACGATTTAATTAATTATGTGTTTTTTAATCCGGTTACTTTTATTACCATATAATGGAGATCACATTAGGATTTGGTTAGCATATCTATTGTTCATTAAATTGTATTCTATAAGAATATACCAATTTGATTTGCAATTACCATTTCACTGAAAATAATCCTAATTGAATATAAGAAGATTATGAAAATAAATAACTTTCTTTCTTGTGATGTGTGCTTCCTAAATAGATAAAAACATAAAACAACACAAATATTTTCATATTTCACTTACTATATGTCACCAAAAGATAGAGATTATTCTCTTGCTAATTAAAGGCACAAATAAAAAAAAATCTCTTATATATATGTATCCTTCAAACCACTTGCAAAACTATCATATTCTAATAATTTTCTCAAGATGGCTCATTTGTTAGTGAAGATCCTCTTCTTGTTATTTATCATGTCTTATAATATTCAGAGTATCGAAGTGCACATTCATAATAATCTTCCGCAAAATTCTCCTCAAGTGGAAGTTCATTGTGCATCTGGAGATGATGATCTTGGCTATCATTATCCTAAAGTTGGAACAGAATTTAATTGGTCCTTTAACATGGGAATTTTTACGTTGTTCTTTTGTCACTTCTGGTGGAATGGAAAAGATAAAGCCTTTAATGTGTTTAACAATGTTAATTATTGTGTTGATGATGTATTTGATGATGTTGTTCCACAGGGAACATATGATTGTCATTGGCAAGTGCAGGATGATGGTTTTTATTTGGGTTATTTAGATGAGGGACAACTTCATTTAACAAAAATCCATGATTGGTAAGTAGCTAGTATCTCTTTAGTTAAAAAGGGTGGATTAGAAGAAGAAAAATAAATATAATATTTATGTTCTTTAGCACTCTTGTATTCATGGTTGTATTTTGTGTTATGTATGGATGTTAATTTCCCATATAAATGCAAGCAAGCAAGCAATTGTGGTATTTTGTGTTATGTATGGATGTTCATTTCCCATATAAATGCAAGCAAGTGATTTTGGTATTTTGCGTTATGTATTGATGTTAATTTCTCATATAAATGCAAGCAATTGTGGTATTTTGTGTTATGTATGAATAGTGAATCATGTATAATTCTTTTTGCGGTGGAAGGACTTGAGCATTGTTCGTAAATTTCTCAATCTCGAGACCCTTGTGATGCCTGCAAAGACTTTACTGGGAAGAAATCTGTGGAAGGGTTTCCTCACGTGAAGTTCTTGCTACTGAGACGATTGGAGATTTGGTTTTCGAGAGCCAACAGTGATCACTTTCCATGCCTTCAACACCAAATTAATCTCCAGTTGTTTCCGTTGCAAGAACTTCAAGCCACTAGGCTAGGGCCTTTGCAGGAATCATATATAGAACCAAATAGTGATCACCTTTCAAGCGAGAAAACTCTTCCCCAACTACTTACACCACTAAGGCCTCTGAAGGCATCATAGAGACAACAGTGATCACTTTCCATGCCTCCAAAGCCGAATCTCTCCAATTGTTTCACTTCAAGCAACAAGTTTTTTCCCAACTACTTCTCATTAAGGACTTTGCAGGCATCATAAAGTCAACTTCTCATATTCACACTAATCTCCACCCTTACAAACTGATTGAAAAAATTTCAATTCATTATGTATCTTCGTTGGATATTTGGGGAGATAATTATGTATCTCGACAGACCAAAATTGAAAACAAATATGTATCATGAGCTAATTATGCATCTTTACAAGAAACAAATGTATCTTCATTGAATATATTATGTGTCTCGACAGAGCCAAAATCGAAAAAAAATGTATCGGAGCTAATTATGTATCTTTACAGAGAAAAAATATACCTTTATTGGATGTATCAGGAGCTAATTATTATCTCAACAGACCCAAAATCAAGATTTTTAGTAAGTATATTCTATAATTAAGCTCCGTCGGAATTTATGTTGTTTTTACAAAATTCTATGCATAATTTATGACCGGGGTGTACGTTCGGACAGTTTGAATTGAATATAAAACCTTTGGTTTGGATTTCCAATTTTCATATTAAAGAAATGATGTCTAAATTCAATCCAAATAAAGCCCGGATTAGATCGAACTTTTCATTTCAATTTTGAATTAATTGATTTGGATACTTCAAGTTTTCGATGTGGATTGAGAATGCAAGTTATGTTGAGTTGCTGATCATGCAAATCAAATATATTCAAATTAAACTGTTTTAATGGTTCTTCGCATTATAATTAATGAGCATCTTATCTTTCGAAATTTCCAAGATAAGCTTCAAAAAGATCAAAAGGTTTTCAAGATATATACTCCCTTTATTTATTTTTAGTTATCGTGTTTTTTGTCTGATAACTAAGTTTTAGTGAACTTGACTAATTTTCAAAGTTAAATTAGATTTAATTTATTTCAATATTTTTAATTTGGATATTTAAAAACTAAACGTAAAGTTCTTTAAGTTGCAATTTTCCTCATATTAGTATATATGATAAAAGAATATATCTTAAAATGTTGGTAAAATATTTCCATATTTCCTTTAAATATATATAATATATGGACTTTGACATTTAATTAAAAAAATCCTGACATTTAATCTTTTTGACTAAAATATATATAGTAACACTTAGAAAATATTTCATATTCAAAATTAGTCATATATAGTATATTCTGATAATATTCTCAAGATGGTACACTTGTTAGTAAAGATCTTATTCTTATTATTTATCATTCCCTATAATTCACAAATTAATTGGGGTTATGAGGTGCACATTCACAATAATGTTCCACGAAATTCTCCTCAGGTAAAAATTCACTGTGCATCTGGAGATGGTGATCTTGCTATCATTATCCTGAAGTAGGAACAGAGTTTAATTGGTCCTTTTGTGTGGTTTCTAGGACGTTGTTCTTTTGTCACTTCTGGCGGAATGAAAAAGATTCGAGTTTAGATGTGTTTAATGATATTAAATATTGTGTTCATGGTGCATTTGGTATTATTCCATTGCTTGAGCACAAATGTCATTGGCAAGTGCAGGAGGATGGTGTCTATTTAGGTTTTCATCATCTGGGAAAACTTTATTTTAAAAAATTTCATGATTGGTAAGCAGTCATTCTTTAGTATTTAAGGATGGATTGGAAGAAGAAAAATAAAAATATACTGGCAATGATGGTTTTATTTTATGTTATGTATGGACGTTAATTTTCAATACACTGCAATCAATTGTGTTATTTTCCCTTTATTTTTCATGAAATCAAAAGGTTTTCCATGAAATTTGAAGGTACTCATCCCTATGCAAATGACGAAAAAATTGTTCACACTCGATATTTACATAAAAATATAGTTCGTACTAAGAAATAATTATATTGTCCCGATAAAGAGTTAAAATTTAAGGAACATATGATTTAAAATTTTTAAATTTAACGTAAGTATTTTATAATTTATCCGTAAATTTCAGTCTCTTGGTGAGAATATACCACTTGTATAAATGAAGATTTTCAACCAAACTTTCAGCAAAATGTATTCAATAACTTTCTCTTCAAGACTGTTTAAGAGATTAATAGTTGACTCTACAACTTTACCCCAAGTAGCAGTGGATTGAGGTTTTTCATCAGCATTTTCGCATTTATCTTCTGCGTGTGTTGTTTCATGTTCTTCCACTCTAATGACTTGTGCAATAACCTCTTCATTAGTGACAAGGCATCACCATCAATCAATATGTATTTATCAAACATACATCTCTTTGTGTAGCTCATCAATCCTATATTTAAAGTTTTCACCTGCAGTAAAGAAGACACATTTGAATTAGTTTCTTCAGTAGCAGTAGTAGTCAAATTGAACTTCTTGTTGATGGTGTTGCATTTTAGCTACCTCTTGTTAAGCCTGTAGTCTGGGTTTTGCTTACAACTGGGGGTCTTGGCGGGGTTTTTTGTGTACTTATCAGTACAAAAAGCATGATAAGTTAAGGAATTCTCAAATGCTCTTATGTATTTATCAACAGTTTCAAGCCTTTTCAAATGTTAAGTCACTTATCTTTATTTAACTACTTGGCGCGTCTTATCTCATTTTTCAACTACTGATGCTGCTAAATCTTTTTTGATACGATCTCGTGTGTTGGGAATAAATCCCGCCACAATAATAATATTGCGGTAATAAAAAGCAATAATTATGACAACAGTAATACAGTTAATCAACAAGAACAGCAAGAGCGAGAATGACATCAAGATTTTTAACGTGAAAACCCAATAAGAGAAAAAACCACGGGCCAAGAGGAGCAACTAATATCTCTGTAGTAAGGAATTTTACACCGCAGTCACAAGTACAATAATCACAGTGACTACTACACACTCAAAAGAAATCTCTCTTTTGATTTTTCCACCTCACTATAATATCGCTCACACTCTCTATTCTTTTCTCACAGACTACACTTTCTATGATGTCTCACTCTATTTTTCTTTCTTTCTTTTTGTTGGTGTATTGAACAAAGGAGCAGAGAACTCCTTTTATAGGAAAATTCTCCGCCAATATACGCAAGCAGTGATAAAAACATTTTGCAGCCAAAGTTGAGAATAATGTGAGCTGTCATTGTTGAACCAAAAATTCAACTTTTTAAAAAAGTTGGTTGGAGGACTGGACCTCACAAATCTCTCCCTCCAGTCCCATACTTCTGAGGGAGGTATCTCTGTCTTTTAGAGAGAGTTCATGCCTACAAGCTCTTTGCACAACTCGAACTTGTCTTTTGGCATCACCTTTATCAGCATAGCCGCAGGATTTTCAGTCATGTGAATCTTCTTCACATGGAATGATTTGTTCTCGACTTGTTCACGAATCCAATGGTACCTCACATCAATGTGTTTTGTTCTTGCATGGTACATGGAGTTCTTACTCAAGTCTATTGCACTTTGACTGTCACAATAGATAACATACTCCATTTGATCTAATCCAAGTTCTTGAAGAAAATGCTTGAGCCATATCATTTCCTTGCCAGCTTCAGTAGCTGCAATATACTCAGCTTCAGTTGAAGATAGCGCAACACACTTCTGCAACTTCGATTTCCATGATATAGCTCCCCCTGAAAAAGTAAACAGAAATCCAGTAGTAGATTTTTCGTTATCAAGGTCACCCGCCATATCAGCATTTGTATAGCCTTTCAAGATTTGATCAGATCCTCCAAAACACAAACAATCACCTATAGTTCCTTTTAGGTACCTCAATATCCATTTAACTTCTTCCCAGTACTCCTTTCCAAGATTTCTAAGAAATTTGTTGACAACACCAACTGTGTGATCAATATTAGGTTTGGTACACACCATTGCATACATTAAGCTCCCAACTGCTGAAGAATAAAGAACGTTAGCCATATTTTCCTTCTTTTCTTTTGTTATAGGACACATTTTCTTGCTTAACTTCAGATGACCAACAAGAGGTGTGCTAACAGCTTTAGCACTCTTCATGTTGAAGCGTTCGAGTACACGTTCAATGTACTTCTCCTGAGATAGCCACAACTTTCTACTTGTTCGTTCTTGAACAATCTTCATCCCCAAAATTTATTGTGTTGGGCCCAAGTCCTTCATGTCAAATGACTTGGACAAATCTCTCTTCAACTTGGCAATCATATCCTTGTCTTGTCCAACAATCAACATGTCATTCACATACAACAACAGAATAATAAAGTTGTTGTTCGAAAATCTTTTGAAGTATACACATGGATCAGAATAAGTCTTTTTGTAGGTTTGACTTCGCATAAACTTCTTGTACCACCTGCTCAGCATAATCATCAGGTTGCTCCCCCTGCTCGGCAACCTCATCGGTTGTACTTTCTGCACTTCTGGGATGGTCAGTAGTAGAAGGAATGGTAATAACATTGGGGACTACACCATTCTTGGCCTTCTCTAATACATCATCAACAATTTCGACTTTACTTTCTCGAAAGACTACATCTCTGCTTCTGATGACCTTTTTCTTTACAGGATCCCACAATTTGTATCCAAATTCTTCATCTCCATATACGATGAATATGCAGGGAACTGATTTATCATCTAGTTTTGTTCTCTGCTCCTTCGGTACATGTGCAAAAGCTTTGCAACCGAACACTTTCAGATAAGAGTAGGACACCTCTTTGTTGGTCCAAACTCTCTCTGGGATGTCAAACTCCAATGGAACTGATGGACTTCAATTGATCAGGTAACAGGCCATCGAACTTCTTCACCCCAGAATGACTTAGGCAGTTTAGCCATTCTAAGCATACTTCTCACCTTCTCAACAATGGTGTGATTCATCCCTTCAGCTACACCATTGTGTTGTGGGGTTCCAGGAACTATCTTCTCATGTCTGATCCCGTGACTTGAACAATACTCTTCAAATCCCCATGAAATGTACTCACCTCTATTGTCAGTATAGAGACGCTTTAGCTTTCGACCCATCTCCCTTTCCACTAGAGCATAAAATTTCTGAAATACTTGAAATATCTGATCTGTGGTTTTCAAGATATAAACCCACAATTTTCATGAAGCATCATCAATAAAAGTAACAAAATATTTGTTACCACTTATCGATTCTACCTCCATTGGTCCACAAACATCAGAATATACCAGATTGAGTATATTCAATTTTGTTTCAGACGATGTCTGAAATGAGACTCTATGCTGCTTACTGAATAAGCAATAGTCATATGATTTTGCCGTCATACCTTTTTCAAAAGAGATGAGTGATTTCTTAGCAAGAATATCTAATCCTTTCTCGCTCATATGACCCATTTTTTTGTGCCACAAATCTGCAGAAATCTCTTCTCGAACTGCATTCAATTCACCTTGGCAGCATAGAGTAAAGTTTAAACCATATATACTTTCCTTAATTTTGAATTTTTACCATGTGGAAAATTGAATGAGCTTTTCGTCGATATAAGATTCGCCCAAATCCGATACCCGGACAAGAAGTTATGGCTAATTTAAGTCTTAGTCGTAAAACACCGTTATTTTGGTGCTTGGCGCATCGCGGAGGGGGTCTATTTAGCAATTGTCAAATTCCAGTAGCTAAGCGCGATTGTGGCGCGTCGCACTGAAGTTCCAGGTCCCAACCAGTGGGACAACGTGATGGCTCCGCATCGCGGTGACCTTAAGAATCCCATTCGTCAATTTTCAGTGAGCCACCGCGATTGTGGCGCGTCGCGGTGGCCCATGAAATCGGGCTCTCAGTTATATTTTTATTCCGTATCATTAAGGGTATATTGGATATTTTCACCCCTTTATCAGCTTAAATGCGGGATTTAATTTCAAAGACACCAGAATACATTCACAATCATCCAAATTACTCAAGAACACTCTCTACGGTTTCAAACTAAAAATCCAAATAACTCAAGATTTAATCGTGGATTTTCGAAACTAATTTAAGATTTGGAATCCCCAAATCCCAGGCTTTAAGAATCATTCATCAAATTCCTAAATTGAGGTACGTGGGGTTTTTCTAAAAATTCATGGGCAAAGAAACCTTCTTTAATTCATGCTAAAGGTTTAGAAATCATGATTTTACGAAAAGGGTTTGAATTTTACTATTTCTAGCATATTTTAGAAGCCTTGATTAATATTGTTTTGGTCTTTAGGACTTCCCCCGAAGTGATTTGAAATCTTATACGTATGTATATATGCGTTTTAATTTGATATTTGAATTGAGAGCATGACTCATATGAAATCCCTCTCTTGATATGATTTTTCCCATTTTTCATATGATATAGATTGTTTTGAAAAGCACGATATGAAATGTCTTGATTTATACTATGACTTGAATATGATTTTTGGAATCAAAAGATAGGGTTGTGCATGTTGATAAATGTTGAATATACATATAATGAAAGAGTGCATGGTTTTGCCAAAAGCACATGACCATCATATGTTTGAAGAATTCTTGCATAGTTTTGACTTATGTTTCGGAACATGAAATCTCTTATAGTACTATTTGCATGTTTGGGTGGTCTGAATTGAGTTTTTGATGAAAGAATCATGCATGATGCATTATGGCTCAGAAATAGGACTTGAAAGTCTTGGTGTGACGACATCAACTCAGATAATGCCATGTTAATTCAGAACAGAATAAAATCCATGTTTGAAATCAGATTTTCAGATTTTGAAACTAGAATGATACATGTTCAGAAAAGAATAAAATTGGGCTTAAAGAGATGTTAGGTGGTTCCCTGAAAAAGGCACGAGTTCAGATAACTCATTTTCCAAAATCGTGATTTGTCGATCCGGGTATATTATTTTACGCTGGCCTAGTGCCCTGTGGCGTATCAGACTCAGACACTCCAACCCTTCCGGCACACTTGGGTTGGGGGCTTTCCCACCGAGTCAATGACGGATTTCATATACTCCGTGGAATATCAGACTTGTAGGAGAGTGCCACCTAACTCAGAAGTAATACAAAAATCAGAGACTGCACTGATAGAAAGGTTTTATGATTATCAAAGATGCCCATGTGTTTTGGAATTGATATCATATATGATGTTTTATGACTAGCTCTCAACTATTTTATTTATATTAAAAGCTTTATTTTGGATTGCTCTGCGTACCAGTACATCTGTATTGACCCCCCTACCTTCCAGGTTCTGAGGCACAATCTAGAGGTCCTGATAAGCAGTAGATTTCTTCAGACAGAAGTGCAGAGTTCAGTCGGTGAGCCTTTTATATTTCAGAAGGCCTGTTTATTTTTAGATATTTATCGTTAGTCATGATTTTGGTCTACTGGGGGCCTTGTCCCAGAATTTTCAGACAGTTGTTATTAGTCATGTAGTAGAGATTTTGCAGACGGTTTTTCAGATGTTATTAGAGGGATTGGGTTTCATTTTTTTCCATTGTCGAATTTGTATTAGACTTATGACCATGATTCCGCTTCGTTATATTTTTCGCATTTTCTTATTGTGTATGAATGGTGTATATGATTACAAGTTAGAAAGACTCTCGGGCCTTGATGGTTCGAGATGTCCGTCACGGCCAGGGCCCCGGCTCGGGTCGTGAAAAAATAGTTGTTGCTAATGTATCATAAGAAGATGGCAATGAGTTCAAGAGTATGATGGCTTTATCTTCTTCCTCGATCTTTACACTGAGGTTAGCCAACTGCGTGATCAGTCCATTAAGAACATTTAAATGTGACAGGAAATTTGTACCTTCACCCATGTGTAGGGCGTACAATTGCTTCTTTAAGTATAATTTATTTGTCAGTGTTTTGTACATGTAGAGATTTTCTAACTTTGTCCAAATACCATATGCACTATCTTCGTCAATGATGTTATTGACCACATCATCTGTTAAGTGCAACCTGATTGCACTAGTAGCCTTTTCATCCATTTCTTCCCAATCCTTCAGTTCTATAGATTCGGGCTTTTTGGATTTGCCATCTTAGTGCCTTGTGTAATCCTTGTTGGATGAGAAGATCCCTCATCCTCCTTTGCCATGTTGAGAAACCGCTATCACTGTTGAATTTTGCTATCTCGTACTTTACTCCGAATATTTTATTTTTACCGAGTATAGTACCACCAACCGCAAATACTATTTTCGTAAATGAGCAGACCCACGCTCTGATACCAGTTGTTGGGAATAAACCCCGCCACGATAATAATATTGTGGTAATAAAAAATAATTATGACAACAGTAATATGGTTAATCAACAAGAACAACATTCGTTGCAATCAAACATGCTAATAATAATAATAATAATAATTAGACTATTATTTTTCTTTTAGTCTATTATATGTATTTTTATTTGTTTAATAAATAAATTATGTTTGATCTTTGACGTTTTAATCCATATTTAATTTTCATTCTATCAATTATCTTCTCAACAAACATTTCGACGATTCGACGTAAAAAAGAATAATTTAGAATCCAGTAGCAATAGCAAGATTTATTTGTTGGGTTTGTGGCAAGGGTTGATTTGTGTTGTTTCAAATAGATTAATTATTCGTTGCAACAGATAATTAGTGTGGTGCAACAGATAAACATTCTGATGCAACAAATAATTAGTCTGGTACAACAGATAAACATCCTGATACAACAGATAATACGTCTGATGCAACAGATAATACGATGATGCAACAGATAAATAGTCTGATGCAACAGATTACTCATCTGATGCACCAAATGATTGATTTGTTTAAATTTTGGGCACTTGTGCTGGATTCATAATCAGGGTTCTATCCATTGTTGGAAAAACAGAAGTGTACCCAGATGACAAATACGAATAAAAATCATAATTTTACTTACCAAAGTAACCTATGAAGTAATGCCAAAGTGGAAAGTGATGTAGTAAACAAAATTTGACCTAAGAAATTGATCAGATCGCAGCAGTAACGTTGTACCAACAACACCAACAACAACAACAAATGGTCGACAAGAAGAATATGAAGCAGAAGATGATGAATAAAGCAGCAGAAACAGAAACAATTAACAACAAAAATCGCGAAGAGAGAGAAAACAATGGATGAGAAGAGAGAGAAAGGCACCTTTTTTTCCTCCGTTTCTCGTTATTTTAGAAATACATTGGGATCAAAGTGTAAATTTAAAAACTTATGGGTTATTTTAAAACTTTTCCAACTTTCTTAATACATAATAAAGTAATTGTCACCTCCAACTAATAATTAAGACTTGTGTCACCTACACCTCATTTTAAAACTCTTTTGTCACCTGTGGCCCAAACTCCCAAGTAACACTACAAGTTAATTATCTCTTACCCACTCACCTAATATGAAAATCGAAAAAACAAGTTGCATAAGTCCACAAGATCGAAGTTAATTGTTTTGTCCACAAGATCGAAGTTAATTATTTTTTATACACCCACTCAACACTTCCGATCCCCAACCCTTAACCATCTCACCCCGCCACCCCCAAAACCCCACTCTCCTCACATCATCCCATCCTTATGTTGTTTCGCTAGATAATATATAAATACTTACGAGATATTAAATTTTTACTTATCAAAGATTAGAAAATAGTACGACATCTAATTATTTTTAAAGAAGAAAATATTTTCTTCTCTAAACACTGGGAGTGACAATAATGTTGAATATATGTTCTTTAGTTTTTTATACATACATAATCTAAATTTAATTTTTTATTTAATATTTAGTGTTATTTTTTTAAGGAACACCAAAAATTTATATCTTGATAAGACTAAATAAATATTTGAAGCACAAGTTAATTATATATTTTTATGAAGGCTTTACTGAAAAAAATCCAAAAAAAAAAAAAAGTTGAGAAAATTGAAAAACTCAAAAAATCCCAAAGTTGAAAAATCTAATTTTATTAATTTGATTTAATTTATAGACTTAAAAATTCGAATAATTTGATTTGATTTTTAAAAAATCTGTATCAATCCGACAATGTACATCCAGTACCTTTTCTAACCGACTTTATTGTAGTATGTTTTTATTTTGTGGAAGAATTGTTTCCAAATATCACATGTTATATTCTTTCTTTTTTTTTAAATAAAAAACTTTCAAGTTCAAATTCAAGTGGATGCAAAATATCAGTAATTCTTTCTTAAATCGATTAATATGTAACATAAATTTAAATTAATTGAATTAAAAGAATTACTGATAGCATAGTTAAACAAAAATGAAAGAATACGTCAAGCTTCAAATTAACCGTGATTTTGAAAAATATTTTTCTTAATCTGCTTGATTTTGTCATCAATTATGATAATAGACTTTTTGGTAAAAACACTATATTCTTTAAATAATCTATAAAAATCTATTTAGGTTAGAAATCACCTTCTCAATGATTTTCATAAATAAATAGATCACACATCAAATTGTTTGTGGTGATAAATCAAAAGAAAATGAAAAATCCTCTCATTGATTAACTTTCCATTACACAAAAATGATGACCATAAAATAAAAGAAAAATTATTTATTTGCTTTCGTTATATATCTTCAAAAAATCCCTCTATTTTTATCATACTTATTTTCTCACAATGGATCTCTCCTTGATCAACATTTTCTTCTTGTTGTTATCTATCTCTTCCGTAAAATCTTGCGTCTTACAAAATGAGATTCAGGTACATGTCATCAACAGACTTCCTTCTAATTCTCCCCAACTAAAACTTCATTGTGCGTCAAAAGGTAATGACCTTGGAGAATGTTCGCCAGCTATAGATGAAGACATAAATTGATCGATCTGCGAGGGATTTTTCTTTTGTGAAGTGTATTTTTGTAAGTTTTGGTGGGGTACAAAAGAAAAGGGACTTCAGGTGTATAACGATCCCTTTTATTGTGTTGAGGATTCAGATGATTATTATTATATTGATAATTGTAAATGGGAGGTGAGGCAAGATGATTTTTATTTGCAACAAACTAGTCATGCTGATGGATCATATTATATGCATCACTATTCGGATTGGTCTTAGTTAGAAAATAAGACCAATAATTATGTGTTCTTGTTTATGTAAAGTAACAAGGATTTATGTTAACAACAAATTTTATAAATTTCACTTGTCTTGATTGTGCTCTTCAAATTGAATTTTTCATTGTATGAGTTAGATCTAGTCTTACAATTTGAATCTTTTGCACATATAGTACATTTATTAGTTTGATTTAAAAATCGAGGGCAACAACGTGGATTCATTTACCAAAACATGTAGCAAGAAAAAACAAAAATAAAATGTCTTAGTAACATAAATAAGAAATTAAATTAATATATCTAAAATTATTACTGAAGATTTGCTAAAAGATTAGATGTATTTGATCCAAGTTAGCTCGAGTGAGCTTTTATTCTTCAAAGAAAAGTGATAGAAGAGAATGGAAAAGAAAAGATATTTCGCGATAAAGAAAGGAGTTAATTTTTAAAATGACTATTCAAGTATTTGAAATATCTCATTAAAGTCAATTTTGATTTTTTCTTCCCTATATGGCCATTTAAGTATAAGAAGATTCGACTAAAGTTACTTTTGAATTTTGCTTCGTCATTCAAGTATTGAAAAGATTTCATTACAATTGAATATTTTATAAAGTCATTCAACTATAATTTTGTGCTCTAAAAAAACACCTCTTTCTCTTAATAGACTTATTAGTTGACATGTTATGTTTTTTTTGTTTTTTTTTTGGCATAAATTTCTTATTTTTCATGTTATGTAGGATAAAATCTAGACTAGTTTTGCATATTAAAATATTAATCTAGCATTTTATTTTAATTTTATGTTTATTTAAATCCTAAATCACTTTGAAATAAAGTTTTATGTCCTAACGAGGATGATTTCCGGTACAGTTACTAATTAATTAATTAATTTAAACATAGAAAATGAAGTTGTTAACTTTGAGAATGAACTTTTATATCCCTAAAAATCAGGTTATTTATTTATTAGATGATGCTTGAACAACTTATGTTTCAGCTATTACAAAAAATCTCAACTTCCTAAACATATTACAAAAATCCCAACATATACACAGAATGTTATGTATATGTCGGCTATGTTATGTATATTAATAGGGTGAGAGAGTAAAGTAATTAAAAAAGTGGAAGAGAGTGTAATTACTTTTAAAAGGGTTGATATTTATGTTATTTATACAATAAAAAATATGTCATTTAGAAATAAATACTTAATCGACATGAGTCTTTAAACCGCGTATAATACAAATAAATGGGAGTTACTTACTCTCAGTACTTCAAAATTTGAATCTGTTTTTGATTAGATTAGAGTTCTAAGTGGATCATTAGTATTTTTTTTCTAATTAGCCTCTTTGATTAATATGCATAAAATTAGATAGCTAAGTTTCATTTTCTATACTCAAATTATTAGTAACTATACTGGATAATAAGACTTCATTTCGAAGTGATTTAAGATTTACATTGACATATTCTTAAAGTTAAATGGCTAGATTTAATATTTTGTATTTCAAAATTTGTCTAAATCTTATCCTACATGACATGAAAAATAAGAAATTAATATGACATTGTATGCCAACTAAGAAATCTATTGAAAGCAAGAAGTTTTTCTTTTTTCAAGACACAAAGTTATAATTAAAAAAAAAAATTAATTTTTTTCCAACGACGGACTCTACTAAAAAAAAATGTAAATCAGTGACGGACTAAAATTGAGGTACTTTGTCAATTTTTCAATATTGTTTTAAAAATAAATCGATGAAAGTCTCTCGACTTTAATTGTTATTTTTTAAAAAAGAAAGAAAAATCTTCGTACTTCCATCGATTTTTTTCGTCACAAAAACGAACAAAAACTTTTAACAAAAGAACTTAATTTTAATAACAATAATATTGGCAAAAGTCTATCGTTAATTTTGTGCAAAAACTATGATTGTTTTTTAGATTTATTTAAAAAAAAAAAAAACTAACGGTAGATTTATAGAAAAGACCAAATAATTAAGAGACACATTATAAACTTCATATTATTTTTGTGTTTCTCAATTTGCTTTTACAAGAAAAGAAACTTTCAACTTATTCCTAATGATTAATCCCAATCAGAATAATGGTTCTTGTGAATAAATCCATCTTTCTGATAAAATCTCAAATAAATACCATCTGATTTCACCATCCGATTTCACCATCCATACACATTTCTTTGTTCCAATCTCAAATAAATACCATCTGATTTCACCATCCGATTTCACCATCCATACACATTTCTTTGTACCAATTGGAACAGTACCCATATCTACACAATAATGTTGGTTATTAAACACATCAAATATTTGATTTTTTGAACCCCATCAAAAATGACAAAAAAAATAAAGTTTTCTTGAAAACTTGCATGCAAAATGACCAAGTGAAATCTTGATTTGGATTAAGAAAATGGTGTCCAAGATCATTATTATCACCAGAAGCACAATGAATTTCAAGTTGTGGAGAGTTATTAGGAAGATCATGGATGATTTGTATCTCATACTTTGAAGTTAAAAAACATGCATTTATACGGGCAAAGGGAAAAATAAGTAACAACAATAAGATGTTGATCAAAGGGTGATGAATATTCATTTTGAAAAATAATAATTAAAGGAATGAGATCAATATTATTTAAAATATGTAAAGGATGATGACAATTTATTCCTACAATAAATTTATTTGAGTGTCGCCTTAAGCCTTACAAAATATAAATATGAATGGAATATACTAAGAATTTTTATTTTTTTAGAAGCACTGAATTTTGATAGAAATCCCTTGTTCTTAATTTCATGGGAAGATAATTAAAATTGAGTGAGTTGTTATTAGACTAGCTAATTTATTGCCCAGAGATTTTGTTCTTATTGTGTGTTACTTGAAAAAAAAAAAAATACTTAGAATATCCCATTTTTCTATTTTATAATCAGATAAGTAGGTGAAAATATTGGATTTTTTAATTTTCCTCTAGTGAGACATGTTATAAAGAAAACTTAACTAACATCGCAATAAATTTATAAATCGGATTTCTCCAAATAAATATTTCTCTCCTTTGATTGTGTCATAGTAGACTGTGATGACTAAATTTCTAAATTTTATTTGCAAAAGTAATTAAAGAAGTTTTAATCACTATGTTTCTTTTGATAGTTGTGGTGGATGATAGGATGGAGGAAAATATTTTCAGTAAAATATTTTTTTTTATTGTTTTTTATTTTTGGTTGGCCAAAGTTATTTGATTTTTTTTCTCTTAGAAACTATGTTCATTTAAAAATGAGAAAAATAGCTTTCCATCGAAAAGTATGAAAACTAAATTACATAAGTAAGTAACATTTCAAGTTAATTGTTTCCTACCCATTCGCCCAATACGAAAATAGAAAAAATAAGTTGCATAAGTCAGCAAGATGTAAGTTAATTATTTTTCCCCACCCACCGATGACCCAACACTTCCAACTCCCAACCCTTAACCATCTCACCCCCGCCACCCCAAAACCCCAGTCTCCTCACACCCAGTGACGGATCTACACTATAGTCAGGGGGTTTATCCGAACTCCCTTCGGTGGAAAATTATGTTATATATACATGGTTAAAATTATTTTTTATGTATATATATTAGATGTTGAACCCCCTTCGATTAATTTTTATAGTCACTTATGAACCCCCTTAGCGAAAATCCTAGCTCCACCACTACTCACACCGTCCCACCCCTCATGTTGTTTCCCTAAATAATATATAAATGTTCACGAGATATTATTTTTTTGTCTCCTTATCGAAAACTAGAAAATAAATAAGATACTACTTATTTTTAAAGAAGAAAATATTTTTTTTCATATCAAACACACCCTTGATCTTTGCCGCTAGTTGTCATCTACCTATATATACAGGTTCATATGTCTCTTATCAAATATAGAAAAATCTTTGTCTTCTTTTTTTTAATTTAATTTAATGCGTAATTAATTTTTTTAAAAAAAATTTAAACTTTTAACCACGAGTGCACGTACTTTAAAAGTAATTATATAACCTGGAAAACCAATCGACCATAATGATTTACATTCATCTCGAACCAAAATCGCTTTGAAAATAGTGAATTACCACGACATAGCGTATTTGTGATAATTTTTTTGTTGTTTCAACTTTCAATTCCTATATAGTAGTACCTTTTCTAACCGACTTTATTATAGTATGTTTTTGTTTTGAGGAAGAATTGTTTCCAAATATAACATATTATATTCTATCTTTTCAAAAAAAAAAAAAAATTCAAGTTCAAATTCAAGTGGATGCAAAATATTAAAAGATCTTTTTGTGCCTTGAGAATGTTGAAATTTCACATAGGAACTAGTATTTCTTTCTTAAATTGATCAATATGCAACATAAATTTGAATTAATCGAATTAAAAGAATTATTGAGAATACTTCAAGCCAAATACTCCAAGCCTCAAATTCACTGTGATTTTGTAAAATAATGTTTTTCTTAATCTAGTTAATTTTGTCATCAATTATGATAATACACTTTTGGTAAATAAATTCTATTCTTTAAATACTCTATAAAAATCTATTTAGGTTAGAAATCACCTCCTCAGAGCATTTTCATAAATAAATAGATCACTTACAAAATTATTTGTGGTGATGAGATCAAAAGAAAATGGAAAATCCTCTCATTGATTAACTTTCCATTATACAATAATGATGACCATAAAATAAAAGAAAAAATATTTATTTTCTTTCATTATTATATCTTCAAAAAAGTATAGATATATATTCCATTGGGTGAATAAAACCATACTTTTCTTGCTCAATTTCTTCACCATGTTTCTCTTGTTAGTTGTAGACACGTAATTTTGTTCCTCCGAAAGATATTTTTTGCCTATTTTATCTTATTCTACCGTGTATCCTCATCCGTATGATAATTCCTCTGCAAAAAGACAAAAATAACAATCCCTAACTAATTTTATCTTATCCTAACAACCTACCCAATCAAAATAAACCACATCACACCCACCTCACTACCTCGCTACCCTACCCCTTACTTGACCCCATCACATTTCTTTTCCATTTTTCTTGGATTATATATATACATAAAGGAAATACAATAAAGGGGGGAAGATCAGCAGCATATACACAAAAACACAGCCCTCTCCACAAAGGGGGACTCCACTGAGTTTCCTCCACACTCCATTCATAAAAAACCACGCACACACACACAACTCCAGCTCAGAGGAATTCACTCATACTCACTCGCACAAATTCGGGATATGCACGCAGTCATTGGGATTTCAACCCTGAACACACACAGTGAGGAGACGAGAGAAATAAAGAGAGGTACAGATTTGAGATCGGAAAGTGGACGGAGAGAAGAAATTCGAAAGAGAGGAAGCTGAAATCGAGGGATATTGAGACAGAAGTGGCGAGAACAGAGTGAGAGATCGGAGAGAGACAATAGTTTGAGTGAGAGAGGAAGGGCGAGAGAGACGTTTCCGGCGAGATATCACCAGAAAACGCTACAACCATCTGTTTTTCTCCCATTTGTCGTCAATACCGAGCTCACCGGAGCTCCGGTGTAGTGAAAACACGACGTCCAACCCTTTATTTCATCCAAATCCGCGTCAAACCATTTTCCCCAACCTCGATTCTGGTTTAAGTCTCACCGGAAACACCAATTCTGGTTGTCAATTCATTTGAATATGATTGTGTGGTGATTGTATCCGGTTCAATTCTCTCCAAAAAAGGTCAAAGTTAGGCGTTTGGTTATCCCTTCCGATTATTCGACTTCAATTTCGGGTTTCTACTTCTCTATACCGAGTGTGGATTTTGGTCGCTGTCGAGATTCTCTATTCGGGCCTTCTGATCTGGTTTTCTTAGACAGTGTTATCAACGTAATATTCGAAGGTCCAATTCTATATCTCTTATCTCTTTTTTTTGTGAATATTTTTGAGTGGTGTGATTTTTGGTTGAATTTGGTTGAAGTGATTTTACTCGTCGTTATCTGATTGTTAATCCTGGTGTGAAGTATGTTCATCACGTAGTTGATTTGAGGTTAAGTTGGATTTTGGGGAAAAAAGATCAAAAATTATCAAAAGCGAACGTTGATTTATGTTGGTTCAGTGATGATTGCCTGATTTGGAATGAACATCGACTTTGTTAAGTTCGATAGTATCATGTTTTAGGCCGTGGATCATTAGACAAGCAATAAGTTGGGTAGACAAGGTTTAGGATTTGTGATTGTTGAATGATGAAATGTTTGTGGAATGGTTTTGATTTATACATTGACATCTATTGTATTTATTTGGCCGGGGAATGCCACAAAGTATTTGTGTTGATTTATCCGGGGAATGCCCCGAAGTACTTTGTACTCGAAGGACGTCCGTGATGAAGGCCCAAGGCATCGGGTAAAACGTCGGAGCATAGTTTAGGATTAGTTTAGAATATGATTTATATTTTTTCGCATTTTTCTATTTTTGGATTGTAATAATTGGACTGAACACTATAATTTTGGATTTGTTTGTTTGTTTGTTTGATTGATTGGTTTGTATGTTTTTGTGTGGTTTATACACTCTTAGTGTCGAATTAGCCGATACATCAAGCGACCGTGGTCAAACCACGGGATCAAGGGGTGCCAACACCTTCCCCTCGGTCAATAGAATTCCTTAGCCGGAATCTCTATTCACAAATCAGTTTCAAAGAGTCAAATGGTTTTGAAAAGGATTTTAAAAGGTGATTTGGCACACCGAGTTTATGTCAAGTGGCGACTCTGAGATTTTAAATGTAAAAATAATCCTTTTTCAGAACAAATCTTCATTTTGTCACTTTAATAATGAAAACCCTTTCGAACCTAAAATCTAATCTTTTGGAGTACGGAAAAGGGCTGTGACAGCTCTGGCGACTCTGCTGGGGACTGTCACACCCCTTTTTCAACTCCAAAATGAAAGAATTCGTTTTAAGTTTCAAAAGAGTTTTATTATTAAAGTAACAAAAGATGAAAAATTATTTCGAAAAGGATTCATTAGTTTCAAAACTCAGAGTCGCCACTTGGCGTAAATCGGGTGTGCCAAGTCACCCATGAATATCCTTTGTCAAAACGTTTTTGACTCTATAAAACTGATCCGCGAACAGAGATTCCGGCTAAGGAATTCTGTTGACCGAGGGGAAGGTGTTAGGCACCCCTCGATCCCGTTGTTCGACCACAGTCTCTTGGTAGAGCGTATCGGCTAACTTTGACACTACGAGGGTATAAACCACACAAAACATGCAAAAAAAAAACAATCAATCAAGCAAACAAGATAAAATAATCCAAAATTTTAGTGTCTAGTCCAATTATATAGTCCAAAAATAGAAAAATGCATAAAAATAAATCCTACTCTAAATTAATTCTAGACTAATGCTCTACCCGACGCCTCGGGCCTTCATCACTAACGTCCTCCAGGTACATGATACCTCGGGGCATTCCCCGGTGAATAAATATATACAGATACTTCGGGGCATTTCCCGGCCAAATTATACAATTGATTCAAAAGTGATAAAATCAAACCATTCAATCAAATTTCAAATTCAAACATTCAACGAAAACTCTTATTCATAGGAATTTTGCCTACCCGAACCTATATTCGCCTATTGATTTCAACGTATCATGATCCTATCGTGTTCCAACAATATCATGCTTATTCCGAGCAGAAACGACATTACACCAAAATTATTTTTTATATATATTTTTTTCTTTTTATCCACTTCTCAAATCCAACCCCCACTCATTTCATTTTTATCAACCATACCATCAAAATTACTCCAGTTCATTCCATACATATCATAAAAATCGCATCGTCAAGCGCATAATCACAAAATCAACAACAAAATGATCCGACAGAACATGATCACACCCACATAATCACAAGCAACTCAACAAATCAAGATAGAAAATGGATTAAAGAAATGGACCTCGAAGAAACGTTCTTGTATGATAATAGAGAAATCCGAGAACCAAAATCCTCAGCGGGGATCCCCAATGACGAACATAGCTCCAAATCACAGATATTCAATCCACCAGATCCCGAAACCCTCAAAGCACGATATTGGGAACAAACCCAGAAACTAGACGAACCCGAAACGCCCTAACAATCCCAATAGATAACTGAAATCGATAACCGAGCTTCGATGAGCTAACAATAACAAAATCGGCTAAGACAATGAGGTAACAATAACAACGAGCCAAAATACCTCTCGACCTAATTCACCAAAGAAATCAAAGAAAAAAAGGGTTTTTTGGCGATTTTGAGATGGGAACGATCAAACGCCGAAAGAGAAACTAGTTCCGGTGAACTTGAGGACAAATTCGGCAAGCTTAGACCGAGAAACGACGAACTCAGGCCGATTCCAACTAGATTTTGCCAGAGAATATCAAGAAACTGACCAAACCATGCTCAAACTCTCTTCATCCTATCAACTTACCTTCCTTGTTCTCTCCCTCAAGCTCTCTTCTATCTCATTTTTTTCCGATCTGGTGTATGTGTGTTTGATGCGTGCGTAGTAAATTTTTCGATGACCCTCTCCTTTTCCAGTGAAGTTTTTGTGTGTGTATCTATATTCTCTAGCTATTGTGTGTGATATGTGAATATGGTGGTTTCTCGTGAGTGAGATCTGCTATGGTGAGGATGATGGATCGTATATGGGTGAAGTATGGTGAATTCTGTAGAAGATAAATATGGAGATAATGATGTGGGTTTGTATATTGTAGTTTGTATATGAGGTGTGAATCCCCTGTAGTTTTGTGATCTGTGAGAGGAAAACAAAAATGAAGAAGAAGAAGAAGAAGCCCCTCTCAAAATTCTCAATGGTCTCTGTAGTTATTTTCTTGTGAAATTATGGATAAGGACCCCCCCCCCTTTTTTCGTGCACTCACTATGTATATATTGCTAATGGAAAGAAAAATATCTTTTTGGGGACTTGTGGGTCCATCCCCCTTTTGTCATTTCCTGGAAAGTTCCCCCATGTATATTTCTTTGTGGACAAGAAAAATGGAGGGTGAGGTGCTGTTTTTTAATTGGAGGGGTAAGGGTTAGGTAAAAATGGGTAAAATGATATCGGGGAGGGACGAAATTACGTATCTACATCATGCCCCATTTGAATGTAAACACGCAGTGTTTTCAGATAAAGAAGTAAACAACGAGACCAAATTTTGTCCCAATCTTTATTCAAAGAGAGGAGTAAAAGAAAGAAGGACAATCGACTCCTGTCGGACACCCTATCTACCTAAGTCATGAGAAAATCACAAGTATCTCAAAGGGTTGGAAGAGAAGTGGACTATACCGAGTTGGAGAGTCGAGTGAGGTTCCACCGAGGTTCCAGTCTGCGGCTCTATCATTACATCAAAAATGAAAATTACAAGTTAAAAAAAAATAAATGAAATTACAAAATCCTATCTATACAGCTTTTGTTGGCACTTGACTCGGCTTTTATCTCCCTATTCTTCAGGCGGGCTCCTGACTTGCATATTCTTCAACTTGTTGCTTGTCTTTCAATTTCTTCACCCTGTTCTCCAGGTGGGCTCCTGACTAGCTATTTCATCACCCTATTCTTCAGGCGGGTCCCTGAAACCCAAAATTAAAACTAGAACAAAAATTAACCCAAACAAAATTATAGCAAAGTAGTATTTCATTTTTGAAAGCGTTGTCCCATTTTCCAGGAGGGTCCTGAACAGAAAGTAAAGTCCCATTTTTCAGGAGGGTCCTAAACATAAAGTAAAATTCCATTTTTCAGGAGGGTCTTGAGCAGAAGGTAAAGTCCAATTTTTCAGGAGGGTCCTGAGCATAAAGTAGAACCCCATTTTGCAGGAGGGTCCTGAACAGAAAGTAAAATCTCATTTTTCAGGAGGGTCCAGAACATAAAGTAAAATCCCATTTTTCAGGAGGGTCCTGAGCATAAAATAGAATTCCATTTTTCAGGAGGGACTTGAACATAAGGTAAAGTCCCATTTTTCTGGAGGGTCCTGAACAGAAAGTAAAATCCCATTTTTCAGGAGGGTCCTGAACAGAAAGTAAATTTCCATTTTTCAGGAGGGTCCTGAGCAGAAGGTAAAGTCCCATTTTTTAGGAGGGTCCTGAGCATAAAGTAGAACCCCATTTTTCAGGAGGGTCCTGAACAGAAAGTAAAATCCCATTTTTTCAGGAGGGTCCTGAACAAAAAGTAAAATCCCATTTTTCAGAAGGGTCCTGAACATAAAATAAAATATCATTTTTCAGGAGGGTCCTGAACAAAAAGTAAAATTCCATTTTTCAGGAGGGTCCTGAACATAAAGTAAATTCCCATTTTTCAGGAGGGTCCTAAACATAAAGTAAAATCCCATTTTTCAGGAGGGTCCTGAACAGAAAGTAAAATCCCATTTTTCAGGAGGGTCATGAACATAAAGTAAAATCCCATTTTTCAGGAGGGTCCTGAACAGAAAGTAAAATTCTATTTTTCAGGAGGGTCCTGAACAGAAAGTAAAATCTCATTTTTCAGGAGGGTCCTGAACATAAAGTAAAATCCCATTTTTTAGGAGGGTCCTGAACTGAAAGTAAATTCCCATTCTTCAGGAGGGTCCTGAACAGAAAGTAAAATCCCATTTTTCAGGAAGGTCCTGAACAGAAAGTAAATTCCCATTTTTCAGGAGGGTCCTAAACAGAAATTAAGGTCCCATTTTTCAGGAGGGTCCTGAACATAAAGTAAAGTCCCATTTTTCAGGAGGGTCCTGAACAAAAATTAAAATCCCATTTTTTCAGGAGAGTCCTGAACATAAAGTAAACTCCCATTTTTCAGGAGGGTCCTGAACATAAAGTAAATTCCCATTTTTCAGGAGGGTCCTAAACATAAAGTAAAATCCCATTTTTCAGGAGGGTCCTGAACAAAAAGTAAAATCCCATTTTTCAGAAGGGTTCTGAACTGAAGGTAAAATCCCATTTTTCAGGAGGGTCCTGAACTGAAAGTAAATTCCCATTCTTCAGGAGGGTCCTGAACAGAAAGTAAATTCCCATTTTTCAGGAGGGTCCTGAACAGAAAGTAACATCCCATTTTTCAGGAGGGTCCTGAACTGAAGGTAAAGTCTCATTTTTCATGAGGGTCCTTAATTGAAAGTAAATTCCCATTCTTTAGAAGGGTCCTGAACATAAAGTAAAATCCCATTTTTCAGGAGGGTCCTTAACAGAAAGTAAAATCTCATTTTTCAGGAGGGTCCTGAACATAAAGTAAAGTCCCATTTTTCAGGAGGGTCCTAAGCATAAAGTAGAACCCCATTTTTCAGGAGGGTCCTGAACAGGAAGTAAAATCCCATTTTTCAGGAGGGTCCTGAACATAAAGTAAATTCCCATTCTTCAGGAGGGTCCTTAATAGAAAGTAAATTCCCACGGATGTGCATTTCCAATGGTATCTTAATTATGTGAAACGAATTTTCCCTGTTTCATCAAAGAAAATTTGTCAGTTAAAAACTTAGTGATGGCTTGCGGCACTTGTCTGTCCCGACACCTGCTCCAGTGTTCATTCCCTTCATTTTGTTTCTGATTGTTGGCACTTGCCCCTGCTTTGTCGTTTCATTGACCCAAACTCGGATTATTAAGAGTGACTTTGAAATAAACACAGCATCTCTGTTTTGCCATGCTTCATGAATAAACCCTTTAAACCTTGGTATTTTCCTGAGTTCCCAGATTTTTCTATTGGCAAAACTTTCTGCACACCCCTTTTTTTGTCTCACAATCATGTCTCTTTCATGCGCTGGCCTTCTTTTTTTGCTTTGTGCAATTGAAGAAGTTGGTAGACAGTTTTGAAATCTTTTCTCACTTGTTTTGACATGAACTTGACTCAAAAACAAGATAAAAATGACAACAACTTTTGTTTTATTTGGATAACTGACTCAAGAAAATAAAAATAAAGATAAAGAGAAGAAAGAAAAGACAATGAATGTCCCCATTTGAAACAAAGAAATGAAAATTTTATCTTAAATGACAATCAACTCTAATGATTATGCCATGCATTTTGGATTAAGCCGCCTGATCTTTCCATCCAAACTCTCACAAATTGTTGTTGAGTTAATGACCCGAAAGTGAGTTTCTTTCTTTGGCCAATTGCATTTAAGACCTCATTCGGCTAGTGGCACCTTGAAGGTTTTTTGCCAACAAACCTCTCTCATTTTTTAGATCACCATTTCCTTATGGTGTCCGCGAGGGTTTTTCACCAATGAAACTCTCTTATTTTCATTTGTCTCAACTCACCATCGTCTTACAGTGCCCGTGAGGGTTTTCACCGATAAGACTCTCCCATTGTTATCTCTCTCAGCTTACTATCGTCTTACGGTGCCCGTGAGGATTTTCACCAATAAGACTCTCTCATTTTTATTTCTCTCAACTTACCATCTCCTTATGGTGCCCGTGAGGGTTTTTACCGATAAGATTCTCACATTTTTATTTCTCTCTTGATTCCTTGTGCAGAGAAAGACAAGTAGTTCCCGAATACATCCTCATATCCTTTACATGCTTTGCCTTAACATCCTCAAAGATTGATCTGAAGGTCTTTCTTTGGTTGTAACTTGGCTTTTGGATAGGATTAGAAAGAAAGAAATGATGGCATGAGGCCTAAACAACACTTGAGGTGGGGGTGGGACTTACAACTTTTGAAATCGACTCAAACAATGAGGATTAACTCATGCCCTAATTTTGTTTGACTGGGTGACGCTAAATTGTTTATTTGGTTGGACCGAGCCCTTAGTAGGGCAGCCTACGTATCTCACCCCGACAGAGGAGAATCAGGTTACGCGTAGTTCTGGCAGCTTGTTCTTTTGCTTTGATCTGATTTTTTTTATTATTTGCTCTTTTCACTTTGCGACTCTTTTTATCTTTTTGGAAACGTTTTCCTCTCTTCTCTTTTTGGTAACTTTCTGACTCTATTGTTTTGCTCGACACTTTTCTTTTGAGTTTTGTTGTCTCCATCTTGATTCCAAAAGAGGGGTATGAAAGAAAATAGGACTAAAGCTCAAATGGGGTAAACAAAGGATGACTCGATGTTTGGATAGCAGAATGAAATGCCTTCATCATATTAATCCTTAAAAATGCAAGTACATATCATGCAATATGAAAGTGAGAGATGAAGATTATTTGTGACACTTTCACAATACTAACTTTAATTGAGCATGTGTGCCACTACTTCTTCTGGGCTTGTCAAACATACAACTCCACCTGTGTTATATCCATCACATTGAATGACTCATGCTTTCGTGGAATTTATTTTCTTTCTGTTTCTCTTGATATAGGGATCACACGTCCACTATTTGACCTAATTGGGACTTGCCTTACGATCGATGACCAAGGTGTTCTTGTGATTCTCAAAATAATTGCCTTAATTTTCAAAGAAGGCCTCACTTGATCACCAAATGCCCCAGCACTCTATCTATTTCCTCAAACGCTCTCTTTTCTAACTTTAACCCTCTGATTCAATGTTCATGCTTAAACTGGACTTTAAGATCTGGCTAAAAATTCCGCAAGCATGTCGTATCACTAGAGTCAACATAAAATATACTATGTAAAAAGAAAAAATGCAAATTTAAAACATAAATGAAAAGGGGGCACTCCCATTTAATAAAAATGAAAGATAGAAGGGTTTGAACATAAACGACAAAGGAAAAAAACAAGATAGATCCCGAACTACAACCCTAAAATAATTCAGACAATAACAAAGAAGACAAAACAAACTACCAGACCTCTTCCTAGTAGGGGGAGGGGTGAATTCTCAATTGCTCAGCTTGACATCTTAGCCACTGGTTTGCATATCAGCATGACTAGAGCTTTTCTCACTGTCAATTTTCTATACCATGATTGATTTATCTTGAATCATCTTTTCAGTTTCTCTTTTCAAAGCTCGACAATCTTCAATACTATGACCCTGAGCCTCAGAATGATATGCACATCGTGCTTTAGGATCAAAATTTCTTGAACGCTGATTAAGGGTGTACCCAAGGAGAGGAGTGATCATTCCCTCCTGTATCAATCTCTGAAATAAACTGGCATATGACTCTCCAATTGGTGTGAAACTATCTCTCGACTTCTGCCTCATTTCATCGTTTGGTTTGAATCGAAAATCAGGCTTAGAAGGGTTTTGGTATGTTTGTGGAGTTAGAGGACGACTCTGAGGAGTTGGTGTGTTCCACTGTGGGTAAGATGGGGGTTAAACATATGGTTGTGCACATTATACTAGATATGGAGGTGGGGGAAAGAGTATAATGGATTTTTGGAGTGATTATGTGGAGCTTGGGCATAAACTTGAGCTTGCGCCTGAGACCGATGACGACATGGTCTTCTTGACCTTTCCTATTGTCCAACTACAATAGCAAATGCATCTTTCTCATTCTTCTTCCCTCCAGGTTCCCTTAATTGATTGCAATATTGTCCCAAAGGTTTCATGGATTCCTCATGCCCATCTTGCTCCTTAAATTTTGACATCACAAAGATTGGAGAAAGATTAGCATTTGAAGGCATGCCCCAGTCTTTTTATGAAACCTTTTCTTTACCCGCAGGTCCTAGAAAATTTTTCAAGCATTTTTTGTACTCTTCATTTTTCCAACCATTTTTTCCGACTCTTCTGGCACACTGGACTTCTTGTTCAGAAACTTTGGTGTTCTAGTTAACTTAAAAGCAGGCTCAAGAATATAACAATGATCACCAAGAGTATTGAATATAGGTTCACTAGCAGCATGGGGACGCACAACCATTGGGAGAGCCGGTGTGGAAGTCCCAGTAAAGGATTGAGCAACAAGATCACAAATAACATATGGTGTTGTGAATGTAGCAGGATTATGCTGAGGAACTAGAGGCAAAGTGGTGGAAGTATTGAGATACTTTTGGCTTAGAATGAATTTTGAGTCATGTTACGGTGCATCAACAACATTAGAAAATTGACTTTGAGATTTTGGTGGAAAACACGAGGTATTTGTAGGATCAATAAAGGGAAATGGAGGAGGAGGCAACCCACTGGACCAAGCTCGATGCATTTCTGTCATTTGTTGTCGTAGCCTCCTGGCCTCTTGCTTTAAACTCTCATTTTGCGGATTCTTTGTTTGATCCATAATGTCACTCTCTATATCTTTGTTGAACACAACTAACCCTTTGGATTTGGTGTGATGTGAAGGACCAGCCAGAATGTCACAAACCAACCACCTTAAATTGACTCAACATAAAACAACAAATGTGTTAGAGTTCAACACTTTTTCAAAACCTCTTTTTTTTATTTTATTTTTTTTAGGTTTAAATCTCTCTACAAAATGAAACCTGTGATTACCAAAGAAAAAATCTTTTTGGGTTTTCGATTTTTGAATTTCATGTGAAAATGAAACTTGAACCTATTAAAGGAAAATCTTTTTATAATTTTCTTTTAAAGACGTATATGAAACGCCTACTCTAAATGGAGAGTGAAGAAATATTTTTTGATTTTTCAAATAAGATCCCCGAACCCACAATAGGTTGCCTACGTATCTCACTCCTGAGAGAGGCGAATCAGGGGTGCGTAGTTCATCCAGATTGGACAATTAATGATTAAATAAAAGGATAGACCCTGACTTAAGAGATACGACCAAAGACAGACGATGAACCATGTTAATAAAATCTTTTGAGTTTTCATTTTGATACTTCACAGAAAAATGACATCAACAACTATGAAATAAAAATCTTTTTGGTATTTTCGTTATACGAAATGTAAAAAATTTCTAACATTTTTTTTTTTACATTTTTCTTTTATAAACACATCCTATGAATGAAAAAATCTTTTTGACGTTTTCGAATTGTGAATGCATGCTAAACGAGACAAAGGAAAATCTTTTTGATGTTTTTGAGAAAATGAGTGCGAAAGGTAAAAAAAAGTCCTTTTGAATTTTGAAATTGTGAAAAATAAAAGTCATAAAAAACTCTAAAAACTACAAAACTTTTTTTTTCTTGTTTTTTTTTTCATTACCCACACACTTTACTTCTAACACATGTTTTTTCCAAACCAGTTCGTCAAATGACCTCGTTATCCTCAAAGATGCAACATTTAGCACGTAGGGATGCTTTAGAGGTGAGTCTCCTACAAAGGACCAAGTGGGCCCCGCTAGGTCTCAATATAATGTACATAAGCATGACCTAATGGCTGACCTATGTTGGGGTTCACTAACAAGGCTGTTCGGGGGAGCGTATGGTTGATAGTGGCTGCGACAGCTTTCCACCTACTCCATAACACCGATGGCTCCCCCCCTAAAATAAGGGTGACTCAACTAGAGGTCATGTACAACACATGTACTACGGACTTATTGCAGAAAGAAGGCCTGGGGGTAGACACATGATGCCAGATATAAAAGTGGTAACACATAGGATAAATACTGTACACAAAGAGCACGAAAACATTTCATAATGATAAAACAATAACACAAAACAACACAAAAAAATATTTATACACCTATAGTGCCAAACAAAGCCGATACGACTCCAAAATAAGCTTGAATTCTGAACAGAGTCCCCAGCAGAGTCGCAAGAGCTGTCACACCCCTTTTTCGACTCCAAAATGAAAAAATTTGTTTTAAGTTTCAAAAGGGTTTTATTATTAAAGTGACAAAAGATGAAAAATTGTTTCGAAAAAGATTCATTAGTTTCAAAACTCAGAGTCGCCACTTGGCATAAATCGGGTGTGTCAAGTCACCCATGAATATCCTTTTTCAAAAAGGTTTTGACTCTATAAAACTGATCCACGAACAGAGATTCCGGCTAAGGAATTCTGTTGACCGAGGGGAAGGTGTTAGGCACCCCTCGATCCCGTGGTTCGACCACAGTCGCTTGGTAGAGTGTATCGGCTAACTTTGACACTACGAGGGTATAAACCACACAAAACATGCAAAAAAAAAAACAATCAATCAAGCAAACAAGATAAAACAATCCAAAATTTTAGTGTCCAGTCCAATTATACAGTCCAAAAATAGAAAAATACGTAAAAATAAATCCTACTCTAAATTAATTCTAGACTAATGCTCTACCCGACGCCTCGGGCCTTCATCACGAACGTCCTCCGGGTACATGATACCTCGGGGCATTCCTCGGTGAATAAATATATACAGATACTTCGGGGCATTCCCCGGCCAAATTATACAATTGATTCAAAATTGATAAAATCAAACCATTCAATCAAATTTTAAATTCAAACATTCAACGAAAACTCTTATTCATAGGAATTTTGCCTACCCGAACCTATATTCGCCTATTCATTTCAACGTATCATGATCCTATCGCGTTCCAACAATATCATGCGTATTCCGAGCTTAAACGACATTACACCAAAATTAATTTTTATATATATTTTTTTCTTTTTATCCACTTCTCAAATCCAACCCCCACTCATTTCATTTTTATCAACCATACCATCAAAATTACTCCAGTTCATTCCATACATATCATAAAAATTGCATCGTCAAGCGCATAATCACAAAATCAACAACAAAACGATCCGACAGAACATGATCACACCCACATAATCACAAGCAACTCAACAAATCAAGATAGAAAATAGGTTAAAGAAATGGACCTCGAAGAAATATTCTTGTATGATAATAGAGAAATCCGAGAACCAAAATCCTCAGTAGGGATCCCCAATGACGAACAAAGCTCCAAATCACAGATATTCAATCCACCAGATCCCGAAACCCTCAAAGCACGATATTAGGAACAAATCCAGAAACTAGACGAACCCGAAACGCCCTAACAATCCCAACAGATAACTGAAATAGATAACCGAGCTTCGACGAGCTAACAATAACAAAATCGGCTAAGACAACAAGACTCCGTCCAGATCACGTCCATATTCCGGAAACCCCTAACACCTCTCGACCTAATTCGCCAAAGAAATCAAAGAAAAAAAGGGTTTTTTGGCAATTTCAAGATAGAAACGATCAAATATCGAAAGAGAAACCAGTTCCGGTGAACTTGAGGACAAATCCGGCAAGCTTAGACCGAGAAACGACGAACTCAGGCCGATTCCAGCCAGATTTTTCCAGAGAATATCAAGAAACTGACCAAACCATGCTCAAACTCTCTTCATCCTATCGACTTACCTTCATTATTCTCTCCACCAAGCTCTCTTCTATCCCATTTTTTTCCGATCTGGTGTATGTGTGTTTGATGCGTGTGTAGTAAGTTTTCTGATGACCCTCTCCTTTTCCAGTGAAGTTTTTGTGTGTGTATCTATATTCTCTAGTTATTATGTGTGATATGTTAATATGGTGGTTTCTCGTGAGTGAGATCTGCTATGGTGAGGATGATGGATCGTATATGGGTGAAGTATGGTAAATTCTGTAGAAGAGAAATATGGAGATGATTATGTGGGTTTGTATATTGTATTTGTATATGATGTGTGAATCCCCTATATTTTTGTGATCTGTTAGAGAAAAAACAAAATGAAGAAGAAGAAGAAGCCCCTCTCAAAATTCTCAATGGTCTCTGTAGTTATTTTCTTGTGAAATTGTGGATAAGGAACCCCCCCTTTTTTTCATGCACTCACTATGTATATATTGCTAATGGAAAGAAAAATATCTTTTTCGGGACTTGTGGGTCCATCCCCCTTTTGTCATTTCCTGGAAAGTTCCCCATGTATATTTCTTTGTGGACAAAAAAAAGGGAGGGTGAGGTATTATTTTTTAATTGGAGGGGTAAGGGTTAGGTAAAAATGGGTAAAATGATATCGGGGAGGGACGAAATTACGTGTCTACAGGGACTTTCAGAATCCGAGATTTTTTTTGGAGTCGTATCGGCTTTGTTTGGCATTACGAGTGTATAAGCATTGTTTGTGATTTTTGTTTGTGTTTTCACCTTTGTGCATTTTCCTGCTCTTTGTTTACAGTATTTATCCTATGTGTTACCACTTTATATCCAGCATCATTTGCATAACCCGAGTCAATTCTTTCCGCAACTAGTATCGGAGCGCACGTCGTGCGCATGACCTCTAGTTGAGTCACCTTTATTTTAGGGGGGGAGCCGTTGGATGTATGGAGTAGGTGGAAAGCAAAGCAACCACTATCGACCATATGCTCCCCCGAATGGCCTTATTAGTAAACCACAACGTAGGTCAGCCTTTAGGTCATTCTTATGTGCATCATATTGAGACCTAGAGGGGTCCACTTGGTCCTTTGTAGGAGACTTACCTCTAAAGCATTCCTACGTGCTAAATATTGCATCTTTGAGGATAACGTGGTCATTTGACAGACTGATGTAGGGTAAAGCATATGTTAGAAAGTAAAGTGTGTGAAAAAAAAATTAAAATTATTCCAAAAGAGTTTTGTAGTTTTTAGAGTTCTTTATGACTTTTGTTTTTCACAATTCAAAAATTTCAAAAAAAAAGAAAAAAAAGATTTTTTTACAGTAGGAGGTTTTATAACGAAAATTTCAAACAAAAAAAAAACTTTTTATTCCTTTACCATACATTCATAATTCGAAAATTTCAAAAAAAAAAAAGATTTTTCTTTCATAGTTGTTGGTGTCAAATTAAAAACCCAAATTTTATTTTCTTTTCTATTTTTCTTTTATTCATCGGTCTTTTGTTATGTCTCTTAAGTTAGGGTCAGTCTGTTAGTTAATCTTTATTTGTCCAACATAGATGAACTACGCATACCTGATTCCCGTCTCTCGGGACAGGATACGTAGGCAACCCTCGGTGGGTCCGGTAACCTTTATTTTGGCTTTCGTCTTAGTCTTAGGCTAGGTCTTTTACCCCGTAACCTAGAGTTGTTAGCCACGTAGGCTGATTTTTTTCAGCGTTACTGTTCGGCGATTTGAAGTCATGAAGCGGTCCTTCCCATCGACGTATGTCCGCATCAAATTCCCATTGGTTGGGAACCTTTTGCTCTTATCAAATTTTTGAGATAATTTCTTATCTGCTACTACAGGATGGATCTGTCCACAAAGTCTAGAGTCCTTATGGTGTTCAAGGTACCCAAAAAGTTGATCAAGTGGTGGGGCATGTTCAATTACTCTGAAAAGCACAAAGTGAGGAAAGTGTTAGGCAATCTTGTAGCACTCATGGATCTCACACCTTGGCCGGATCAAATAGAAGCTCCATTGACTTTCTGGGATCCAAATAATTTGGTGTTTAGGTTCGGAAGTTGTGAATTGACTCCTACCCTGGCTGAAGTATCTCGTTTGTTTCGGTTGACTTACATGGGTTAGCAGATGATTTTAGCCCGCAATTATACTCGTAAGAAATTCCTTCGACTCTGTGGATTAAAAGATAACAAGCATCTGGGATGTCTCAAACAATCTTGGATTTCCTTGGACTATTTGTTTGCTAGATTTGGGTCCTTAGAGGGTTTCGACTGCTTTTAGGATGAATTCTGTACTACCAAAAAAATTTGGGAACAACGTCGTCTTGAGGTTTTCTGTCTGTCTTTGTTGGGTATCTTAGTGTTCCTGTTAGATGAGAGGTGTATCAATACTCGTCTACAATCAGTGGTGATAGCTTTATTCAAGAAAAAAAATGAGGTCACCATTGTACCAATGATCTTAATAGAAATATATAAGGCTTTAACCGAAGTAAAAGGAGGGGTATGATTTTTTGAAGGGAGTAATCTGATATTGCAGTTGTGGATGATGGAGCACTTGCATACGCCTTCTTTGATTAAAGAAGATATGATCGACCGTTGTCTGAATGATCGAGTGCAAGCCATGCAAGAGAGAATGCATTTTGACAAATTTTCTTTTCCTATGGGAGTCAATTCTTGGATCGAATTTCTCGAATCAAGAACTCCGAACAACATTCTTTGGTGCTATATGTGGTTTCGTCCTAAGAAAATCTTGATTGGATCTTAAATGCAGCTCTTTCTAGTTTTAATAGGACTTAACAGCACTAGGCCTTACAGTCCAAGAAGGTGATGCGTCAGTTGGGTAGGATGCAAGACGTCCCCCCAATAATGGACCTTCTAAAGGATGTAGAGTACTTTAAAGACCAAGCCGTGGGGGAAAGAAAATATGAACAATTCTGGAATAACGCAATAAAGCTAGGTGTCGATACTCTCAAGGAAAATCCAGGATGCACTCAAAACTATGAAATCTGGCTACAATCTCTGCCCCGTGGCATTAGTAGACCCTTACCAGCCCAACTTAGAGGGCGAATACGGGAAGCAATCATGGTAGAGGATGATGAGCAGGAAGATCCGGGTGCCAAGGTGGAGTTTTTGAGAGTTCAGTTGTCACGTTTGATCACAACTGTGGATGGATGTCAGAGAAACCTTTGCGGGTGTAATCTCCAAGAGGCAGGGATACGGGCGAGAAATTTGTTCTCAGGTATCAAAACATCGTTGCAGGATATGTTGCAAAGTCTGAGTGGAAAAGAGGGGACTTCACAGATGGGTTCATCTCAGCCGGGGACGTCACATAGAGCACCAGTTTGAAAGAACATGTCTTATCTTTATATATTTTTGAGTCTTTTATGTTTCTGTCATTGTATGGTGGTGTCTGTGTTAAGTCGGAGTCAAGTTGTTTTTGATATTCGGGTCTTTATTAGTAATTGCACACATGTCGTTAGGGGTTAAAATGTTGTTTTGTATTTGTTGTTTAGTTTTAAAGTGGTCCTAAATTCGTTGTATGTTTTGTTGTTTCTTTCATCGAAATGTTATGAAGTTACGTCTTTCTTTTGTTTACTTGTTTTCGTTTTTCATGAAAAAAAAACTTCAATTGTGTGATGTTTATGCATATGCAGCCCGAACTACGCAAGATCTGATTCATGTACAACATGATACGTAGGCAACCTACTTTTGGGTTCGATCTAATCATTTGTTTCGTTGTTTTTCATTATTCTTCCTCTTTTAAAGAAAAAAACAAAAGCCATAAAGAATAATAAAATGAAGGTAGATAGTGAGAGAAGAAAAGAAATAAAGGATGATGAGACAATAAAGGGAAAGAACGAAGACTGATACAAACAAAAAAGGGAAAGGAGGGCGAAAAAAAAAGGGGGTGTTTGGAGGAAAGAAGCAAATAAGTGTAGATAAATATCGGGATGATGTTAAAATGACCTCGCTACCCTCAAAAGCTGGTAGAAATGGACATGAATGTAGGAAAATTTTACCAATGTGATTCTCATACTTGTTGTGTGCCCTAATCCTAACGGATGTCGTCTTTGATGAGCATGTTCTTTCAGATAACAGTGGTAGGTTTGCAGCACTCTGGCTAGTCACCCATACATCACTAGATCCAAAGCAAAGCTCTCCATGGCTAGCAGGGAGATTGAAAATTCGCTCATTGACCCGGATCAGGATCACAAAGAAGAAAGTTCAGAACACAATGATGAGGTAGTAAGGCCCTGGCAACAATTGATAGATTTGCACCGGGCATGGGCCAGCGGAATGCCTCCTCCTCCGCTCCCTGAAGATCTTGGGAATATCTCTAATTGCCCACCGCTCTCTCAGGTGCAATTCTCTGCTCCTACTGAGTCACCTGAGCATAAGCCAGGATTCACTCCGCTACATTATTATCCTGGCAGTTCTAGTGTGCCCTTGGAAGCTCCCCAATCAAGACCCGCTGCTCAGCCGGCGCCACCGATTACACCGGTATTCGTGGCTCCGCCACCACCTGAAGCTCCCACATATGCTGTGCGTCCGACAATGGGGCTTCCTCGGTCTACCAGTGAGCCAGTATTGAAGGTTCCAGATAGTCAGTATTATGCCCCGGAGCCTACTTTGAGAATGAATAAACCGTATGGGTACACTCAACCACCTGCATTTCCATTTGATATGGAGAAACCTATCGCAACAGAGGAATAGAAAGTCATAGCACGAAATTTGATAAGTTTAGAACAGGCCATGAGGAATTTGCAGGGAATCGGAGGTTATAAAAGTGTTTCCTATAAAGATCTTTGCATGTTCCCAAACATCAACCTTTCCCTCGGTTTTAAAATGCCTAAGTTTGAGAAGTATGCAGGGCACGGTGATCCCGTGGCACACTTGAGACGTTATTGCAACCAATTGAGGGCTGCAGGAGGAAGGGAAGAGCTGCTCATGGCTTTCTTTGGCGAGAGTCTTTCTGATCTGGCTTCAGAATGGTTTATCAATCAAGATATCGAAAAGTGGAACAGCTGGGATGACTTAGCTTCTGAGTTTGTGCAACATTTTCAGTATAACATCGACCTGATTTCGGATAAAAAATCCTTGGTCAACATGAAGAAGAAAATCACTGAAGGTTTTAGGGAATACGCGATAAGGTGGCGTGAACAGGCCGCTAGGGTAAAAGCCTCCAATGAAAGAAAGTAAGTTGGTAGAGGTTTTCATTTAGGCACAGGATGAGACCTATTTTTAACATTTACTTCCAGCAATGGGAAAGTCTTTTATTAAAGTCCTTAAAATGGGGGAGATGATAGAGGACGGAATCAAGACCGGCCGAATAGTGAGTTTTGTCGTATTGAAAGCCACCACACAAGCGATTGAAGGTGGATCTGGCGCATTCAGAGGTAAAAAAAAGAAATAGGACGTTGTGACTGTCGTACCTGAAACCCATTCCTATCCCAAAAGACCACCTCACCCCTATCCCCAATCCCAAGACCAAGTCTACAACCAAGCTCCATATATTCCTCCCCACCATTACTACCCTCCACAAAACCCTTTATATTCCATTCCACCACCCCCGTACCCAGTACATAGCGCACAGCCATATGCCCAAACCCCTTCTTACCTGCAATGGTACGTGCAAGCTCCATAAAATCGCCTATCCGCTCCACCGAATTACCAAAACCCCTACAGACCCATTTTTCAACCTAGGCCCAAGTATTAGAAAGAGAAGGCGGTCAAAAATCAATTCACACCTCTTGGGGAGTCATATGCTAACTTGTTTGATAGGTTGAGGAAGTTGAAGGTCTTAAGCCCAATTCAAGGAAGGCTTTCAAATCCACTGCCGAGGAATCTCGATTATTCTTTAAGGTGTGCATACTGTTCTGACATACCAGGCCATGATATCGAGAAATGTTGGCATTTAAAGAGATCTGTCCAAGATTTAATTGACACAAATCAGATGCTGGTCCAGGCCCCGGAGGGTCCAAACATTAACCAGAATCCGCTGCCAACCCATGCTGAAACCAATATGTTAGAATTGATATATGATGGGAAAGAGTCGTCAAGGTGTTATAAGCCTATTGTCAAGATACAGACCATTGAAGAGAAATTGGTGAATGTAGCAGAGTCTTTGAAAGCAATGTCATTGAGCCAGGAAGGAATGAGAGAAGATAAAGCCCAAGAAAACACAAAGAAACCCTTGCTCACGGTGCAAGGTGCCAGATGGTATGTTGATTTAAGTCAGGATAAAACTAAGTTGACAGTGGTAGGAGCTCCGAGTAAGCCCATCTTGACGGTGAAAGGAGCATTGGCAGCTCCTATTGTCCTCAAACCGGTGACCCAACCTCCGATAGTTGATACAAAAAGGGTTCCCTAGAATTATGGGTGGACTGTGATGACCTATCATGGGAAAGAAGTAGTGGAAGATGTAGATGAGGTAGGGGGTTTGACTAGGTCAGGAAGATGCTTTGTGCCTGAAAGTTTAAGAAAGTCCAAGCCAATTGTGAGTGGACCATCATCTATCAAAAAGCCTATCACCGAAGAAGAAGTCGAAGAATTTTTAAAAAAGATGAAATTGTCAGAGTATTCAATAATAGACCAGTTGAAGAAAACCCCTGGTCAAATTTCCCTCTTATCTTTATTGTTGCACTCCAAGGAGCATCGTGATATTTTACTGAAGGTATTAAATGAAGCATATGTTCCTAGGGTAATTACAGTAAATCAGCTTGAGAAAATGGTTGGAAAAATCTTTGAGGTCAATCGGATCAGCTATTCTGACGATGAATTTCCTGTTGAAGGTACAGGGCACAACCGGGGCCTTTACATTACAGTGAAGTGCGAAGATTTCTACGTCACTCATGTTATGATTGATGGAGGTTCAGGTGTAAATATCTGCCCTATTTCTCTTTGCAAAAGTTGAATATTGGTGTTGAGATGATCAGGCCCAATAATGTATGTGTCAGGGCTTTCGATGGTGCAAAATCAAACTCCATTGGAAAAATAGAACTAATGTTGATCATAGGGCCTGTTGAGTTCGCCATAGAGTTTCAAGTATTGAATATAGACTCCTCTTACAATCTGTTATTGGGAAGGTCGTGGATCCACAAGGCCAAGACGGTTGCATCTACACTGCACCAAATGATTAAGTTTGAGCATGACAGGCAAGAAGTGGTTATTCACGGTGAAGGAGATTTTTCTGCCTGCGAAGATTCGCCTTTGTCTCTTATTGAAGCAAATAACATAGAGGAGACATTCGTCTATCAAATTTTTTATACAGTGCCAGTGAATCGTATCCTTGAATGGCAGGTTATACCGGGACCGCAATTGTCTTCTGCTTCTATCATGATGGTGAGTGAACTTTGGAAATACGAATTTGAGCCAGGAAAGGGTTTGGGAGTGTCTCTGCACGGTATAGTTCATCCCATATGTCCATGTGAGAACGTGAGCATGTTCGGTCTAGGATTTGAACCTACGGCTGAAGATCTGAAGAAATCCAAGGAAAGGAAAAAGGAAACATGGTCACTCCCTCGCCCAATGCCACTACTCAGTGAATCATTTGTTAAGAGCAGTGTCACGAAGCATGCGGAATTTGAAGTTGAATTGGTTGATGACTGCCAGAACCTTTTTATTGAAGTTGATATGGTCGAAGCAGGAGAAGGTACCAGTATGGCAAACGTGCAATTCATAGGTCCAGTTGTCCGGCTCAATAATTGGGAAGCCACTCCTCTCCCAGTCAGGAGGGAGTTTTGGTAGTTTATTTTGTTTTTCTTTCTGTTTATCCAAGTTATTTCAGGGTTGTAATTTGGATTTTTGTTTGTTTATGTTATGTTGGCATCTATGTTTAAACCCTTCTATCTTTTTATTTAATGAAATGCAATGTCCCTTTTGTTTCATGTCTAATATATTTAGTTTTTCTTTTTTTTATACAGTTCTTTTTATGCTGATTCTAATGACATGACATGCATGCGGAATTTTCAGCCAGATCTTAAAATCCAAACTAATCAAGATGCAATGAAGCAGGATGGGGAATATGATGAAGAAGAAGCACTAGTAGAAATAAGCAAAGAGTTGGAACAGTTTCAAGACAAACTGAATCCTAATTTGAATGAGACTGAGCCAATAAATCTAGGGAATCAAGAAGATGTTAAGGAAATTAAAATCAGTGTACATGCTCTGCCACAGCTAAAAGATGGAATGATTCAAGCATTAATTGATTATAAGGATGTTTTTGCATGGTCTTATGATGTGCCTGATTTAAGCACTGAATTAGTGGCTCACAAATTGCCAACTGATCCCGCATTCCCTTCTGTCAAACAGAAGTTGAGAAAGTTTAAAACTGATGTAAGTATTAAAATCAAAGAGGAAATCATGAAACAACTTGAAGCCAAAGTAATTCGAGTGGCTCGTTATCCCATGTGGTTATCCAATTTGTTCCCGTACCAAAGAAAGATGGCAAAATTCGAGTGTGTGTTGATTACCGTGATTTGAACAGAGCAAGTCCGAAAGATGATTTTCCACTGCCCAACATCCATATTTGGTTAGACAACTGTGCTAAACACGAGGTTGCCTCTTTTGTAGATTGCTATGCCGGATATCACCAGATCATTATGGATGATGAAGACGCGGAGAAGACATCTTTTATCACACTATGGGGGACCTATTGTTATCGAGTGATGCCATTCGGTTTGAAGAATGCTGGAGCAACATACATGAGAGCCATGACCTCCATGTTTCATGATATGATGCATAAGGAGATTGAGGTATGCATGGATGATGTGATTATTACGTCAAAAAGTCAGGACGACCATGTTAAAGATTTAAGAAAGTTCTTTGAACGGCTTCGCAGGTTTAATCTCAAGCTCAACCCGGCAAAATATGTATTTGGAGTTCTGTCTGGAAAGCTGTTGGGGTTTATGGTCAGCCATCGGGGGATTGAATTGGATCCCTCGAAAATCAAAGCCATTCAGGATTTGCCCCCGCCCAAGAATAGGATGGAGGTGATGAGTTTTCTTGGTAGACTGAACTACATTAGCAGGTTTATTGCTCAACTCACAACCACTTGTGAGCCCATATTCAAGTTGCTGAAAAAGAGTGTTGCGGTAAGATGGACTGAAGAATGTCAGGAAGCGTTCGACAGAATCAAAAGATATTTGTCAAATCCGCCCGTGCTGGTACCACCGGAGCCTGGTAGGCCTTTGATCTTATATTTATCAGTCATGTACAATTCTTTCAGTTGTGTCCTGGGTCAACATTATGTCACAATAAAAAAGGAGCAGGCTATTTATTATCTTAGCAAGAAGTTCACCGCATATGAGGCCAGGTATACTCTTCTTGAAAGGACGTGTTATGCCCTAACTTGGGTAGCATAGAATTTGAAGCATTATCTCTCATCCTATACTACTTATCTTATCTCCCGCATGGATCCTTTGAAGTATATCTTTCAGAAGCCTATGCCGACAGGTCGATTGGCAAAGTGGCAAATATTGCTTACCGAGTTCGACATTGTATATGTGACTCGAACCGCCATGAAAGCCCAAGCCTTGGCAGATCATCTTGCTGAGAATCCTATCGATGAAGAGTACGAGCCATTAAAGACATATTTTCCTGACGAAGAAGTGTCGTGTGTCGATAAAGTCATTATAGATACTGATCCAGGTTGGAAGTTATTCTTCGATGGAGCTGTCAATATGAAAGGAGTCGGAATAGGTGCAGTTCTTATCTCTGAATCGGGACAACATTTCTCGATAATAGCACAACTTCGATTTTACTGTACTAACAATATGGCAGAGTATGAAGATTGCATTCTTGGTTTGAGGTTAGCTGTTGATATGGGAGTCCAGGAATTATTGGTTTTGGGGGATTCAAATTTTCTCGTCCATCAAATTCAAAGAGATTGGGAGATGCGATATTTGAAGCTCATCCCGTATCGACAATGCTTGCAGGAGTTATGTCAACGGTTTGTATTAGTAAAATTTAGGCATATTCCAAGGATTCATAATGAAATTGATGATGTTTTAGCCACTCTATCTTCAATGCTCCAACATCCTGATAAAGCCTACATCGATCCTGTGCATATACAGAGTCGTGATCAGCATGCTTACTGTAATGCGGTTGAAGAAGAGCTTGATGGAGAACCCTGGTTCTTGGATATCAAGCGATACATTCAGTCAGGAGAATACCCAACATATGCCATCAACGATCAAAAGAGGACTATTAGGCATTTGGCTAGTGGACTTTTCTTAAGTGGGGGGATCTTATATAAGAGAACCCCAGATCTGGGACTTTTGAAGTGTGTAGATACAAGAGAAACCTCGGCAATCATGGTTGAAATACACTCTGGAGTATGCGGGTCGCATATGAACGATCATGTCTTGTCAAAGAAGATTCTTCGAGCAGGTTATTACTAGCTTACTATGGAGAGGGATTCTATTCGGTTTGTTCGAAAGTGTCATCAATGTCAGGTACACGGTGATCTGATACGTTCTTCTCCTGCTGAGTTGCATGCAATGGCCGCTCCATCGCCGTTTGTGGCTTGGGGAATGGATGTGATTGGACCGATTGAGCCGAAGGCATCAAATGGACATAGATTCATTTTGGTAGCCATTAATTACTTCACAAAGTGGGTAGAAGCAGTAACTTTCAAGTCAGTGACAAAGAAGGCTGTGGTAGATTTTGTTCATGCCAACATCATTTGTAGGTTTGGAATTCCTAAGATGATCATTACAGACAACGCTTGCAATCTCAATAGTCATTTGATGCAAGAAGTGTGTCAACAGTTTAAGATCGCACATCGAAATTCTACTCCATATCACCCAAAGGACAATGGTGTTGTAGAAGCCGCCAATAAGAATATAAAAAAGATACTGCGAAAAATGGTACAAGGGTCTAGACAGTGGCATGAAAAGTTGTCGTTTTCATTGCTTGGTTATCGCACCACTGTTCGCACTTCAACAGGGGCAACTCCATATTTATTGGTGTATGGGACAGAAGCAGTCATCCTTGTATAAGTTGAAATTCCCTCTCTTCGAGTCATTGTAGAATTAGAGATTGATAATGACGAATGGGTCAAAACCCAATTGGAACATTTGAGTTTGATTGAGGAAAAAAAGAATAACGTTTGTGTGTCATGGCCAGTTGTATCAGAGGAAGATGGCTCGAGCGTATAACAAAAAGGTCCATCCCAGGAATTTTGAAGTTGGTCAGTTGGTATTGAGATGTATCCTTCCTCACCAGGTTGAAGCGAAAGGCAAGTTCTCCCCTAACTGGCAAGGTCCCTTCGTTGTGAAGAAAGTGTTGCCCAATGGAGCCTTATATTTGACAGATATTGAAGGAAAAATGGCAGAAATGGCTATCAATGCTGATGCGGTCAAAAGATATTATGTATGATATTTTATCCTTTGTTGATTTTATTGCATTTTTAGTACTTGCATTTTTGAAGATTGATATGATGAAGGCATTTTATTCTTCTATCCAAACATTATGTCATCGTTTGTTTACCCGTTTGAGCTTCATTTTATTTTTTCTTTCATATCCCTCTTTTGGAATCAAAATAGAGTCAAAGATAAATGTCAAGAAAATAAGAATAAAAGAAAGAGTTCGAAAAAAAAATTTCAAAAATTAAATCAAAACAAAGAACAAGCTTATGGAACTACGTGCGACCTGATTCTCCTCTCTCAGGAGTGAGATACATAGGTGGCCCTATTTCGGGCTCGGTCCAACCAAATAAAGATTTTAGAGTCGCCCAGTCAACAAAAACTGGGGCATGAGTTAATGTGTTGTTTGAGTCGATTCCAAAAGTTGTAAGTCCCACCCCCATTTCAAGTGTCGTTCAAGCCTCTTGCCATCCCTTTTCTAACCTTATCCAAAAGCCAGGTTACAACCAAAGAAAGTCCTTCAGATCAATTCTTGATAATGTTATGGCTAGGCATGCAATGGATATGATGATACATTGTTGGGTACTACTCGTCTTCCTTAGCATAAGAAATCAGGAAAGAAATATAAAATAAGAGAGTCTTATTGGTGAAAACCCCCGCGGACATCATAAGGCGATGGTGAGTGGAGAGAAATAAAAATGAGAGAGTCTTATTGGTGAAAACCCTCACGGGCACTGTAAGGCGATGGCGAGTTCAAGAGAAAATTGAAAAGTGAAAAGAAAGAGATTTGTTGGCGAATGTCTTTTAAGATGTCGTCAATTGAATGTGATGCATGAGTCCAATGGATCTGGGTAAGTGGCTCAGCGGCGAAGCCACGAACTCAACAACAAATGGGAAGTTTGGATAGGAAGATCAGGCAGCTTAATCCAAAATGCATGTCATACTCATTGGAGTTGGTTTCCGTATTCAGATAAGTTTTCTTTTTGAATATGGGACATTGCTCTTTTCTTTCATTCACATATTCAAGCTTTTTATCTTTTTATGTCATTTATCAAAATAAAAGTCACCATTATTTATTTACATTTTAAGTCAAGTCTGTGTCAAAACAAGCGAGAAAGGATTTCAAAATTTACTACCAGTCTTTCTAATTATATGAGGAAACGCCAAGGACCAGCACATGAAAGAAATATGATCATAATTCAACACGAAGCAAAGGGAGTCTATCAACCCACAGGATGTTGGATTCGTGGAAGCATTCAGTTTGGGAAAAGGGCACCTTAGAGGCATGGTAAAATGGAAACCCATTATTTGGGTCAGAACTCATTTCCCTCAATCTGGATCCGGGTCACTGATGTGGCAAGATAGGGCAAGTGTCAACAACTTGGAACAAAGATGAAAGGAAGGAGCGCTGGGGCAGATACCTTAGAAGCCAAGAGTTGCAAGTCACCACTAAGTTTTTAACTGACAAACTTTCTTTGTTGAAATAGGGGCAAATTCGCTTCACTTAATTCAGCTACTATTGGAAATGCACATCCGTGGGAATTTACTTTCTGTTCAGTACCCTCCTGAAGAATGGGAATTTACTTTCAGTTCAGGACCCTCCTAAAAAATGAGCTCTTACTTTATGTTCAGGAACCTCCTGAAGAATGGGAATTTACTTTCTGTTCAGGACCCTCCTGAATAATGGGACTTTACTTTCTGTTCAGGACCCTTCTGAAAAATGGGATTTATTTTCTGTTCAGGACCCTCCTGAAAAACGAGAATTTACTTTCTGTTCAGGACCCTCCTGAAAAATAGAATTTTACTTTATGTTCAAGACCCTCCTGAAAAATAGAATTTTACTTTATGTTCAGGACCCTCCTAAAAAAACGGGACTTTACTTTCTGTTCAGGACCCTCCTGAAAAATGGGATTTACTTTCTGTTCAGGACCCTCCTGAAAAATGGGAATTTATTTTCTGTTCAGGACCCTCCTGAAAAATAGGATTTTACTTTATGTTCAGGACCCTCCTGAAAAATGGGATTTTACTTTCTGTTCGGGACCCTCCTGAAGAATGGGAATTTACTTTCAGTTCAGGACCCTCCTGAAAAATGGGACTTTACCTTCTGTTCAGGACCCTCCTAAAATAGGATTTTACTTTATGTTCAGGACCCTCCTGAAAAATAGGACTTTACCTTCTGTTCAGGCCCTCCTGAAAAATGAAATTTTACTTTCTGTTCATGACCCTCCTAAAATAGGATTTTACTTTTTGTTCAGGACCCTCCTAAAAAATGAGATTTTACTTTCTGTTCAAGACCCTCCTGAAAAATGGGACTTTACTTTCTGTTCAGGACCCTCCTGAAAAATGAGATTTTACTTTCTGTTTAGGACCCTCCTGGAAAATGGGGTTTTACTTTCTGTTCAGGACCCTCCTGAAAAATGGGATTTTACTTTATGTTCAGGACCTTCCTGAAAAATGGGACTTTACTTTCTGTTCAGGACCCTCCTGAAAAATGGAATTTTACTTTATGTCCAGGACCCTCCTAAAAAATGGGATTTTACTTTCTGTTCAGGACCCTCCTGAAAAATGGGATTTTACTTTATGTCCAGGAGGGACCTTCCTAAAAAATGGGATTTTACTTTCTGTTCAGTACCCTCCTGAAAAATGAGATTTTACTTTATGTTTAGGACCCTCCTGAAAAATGGGATTTTACTTTCAGTTCAGGACCCTCCTGAAGAATGGAAATTTACTTTTAGTTCAGGACCCTCCTAAAAAATAGGAATTTACTTTCAGTTCAGGACCCTCCTGAAAAATGGGATTTTACATTCTGTTCAGGACTCTCCTGAAAAATGGGATTTTACTTTATGTTTAGGACCCTCCTGAAAAATGGAATTTAATTTTCAGTTCAAGACCCTCCTGAAGAATGGGAATTTATTTTCAGATCAGGACCCTCCTGAAAAATGAGACTTTACTTTCTGTTCAAGACTCTCCTGGAAAATGGGACAACGCTTTCAAAAATAAAATACCACTTTACTATAATTTTTGTTTGGGATAATTTTCGTTCTAGTTTTAATTTTGGGTTTCAGGAGCCCGCCTGAAGAACAGGGTGATGAAATAGCATGTTAGGAGCCCGCCTGGAGAACAGAGTGAAGAAATAAAAAGTCAAGCAACAAAGTGAAGCAATTGAAAGCCAAGCAACAAGTTGAAAGGAATTGCAAGTCAGGAGCCCGCCTGAAGAATAGGATGATAAAAGTCGAGTCAAGAGCCAACAGAAGTTGTATAGATAGGATTTTGTAATTTCATTTATGTTTTAACTTGTAATTTTCATTTTGATGTAATGACAGAGCCGCGGACCGGAACCTCGATGGAACCTTACTCGACTCTCCAACTCGGCATAGTCCATCTCTTTCCAATCCTTTGAGATACCCGTCACTTGATTCCTTCATAACTTGGGTAGGTAGGATGTCCTAAATCAATACTTAGTTTTCCTCCTTCTTTTTGTTTCATTTTTAATAAGGGTCGGGACAAAATTTTGTCTCATTGTCTATTTCTTTGTCTGAAAACACTGCGCGTTTACATTCAAAGGGGGCATGATATAGACACGTAATTTTCTCCCTCCGAAAGATATTTTTTGCCTATTTTACCTTATTCTACCGTGTATCCTCATCCGTATGATAATTCCTCTGCAAAAAGACAAAAATAACAATCCCTAACTAATTTTATCTTATCCTAACAACCTACCCAATCAAAATAAACCACATCACACCAACCTCACTACCCCACCTCACTACCTCGCTCCCCTACCCCCTGCTTGACCACATCACGTTTCTTTTCTATTTTTCTTGGATTATATATATACACAAAGGAAATACAGTAAAGGGGGGAAGATCAGCAGCATATACACAAAAACACAGCCCTCTCCACAAAGGGGACTCCACTGAGTTTCCTCCGCACTCCATTCATAAAAAAACCACGCACACACACACAGCTCCAGCTCAGAGGAATTCACTCATACTCACTCGCACAAATTCGGGATATGGACGCAGTCACTGGGATTTCAACCCTGAACACACACACAGTGAGGAGAGGAGAGAAATAAAGAGAGGTACAGATCTGAGATCGGAAAGTGGACGGAGAGAAGAATTCGAAAGAGAGGAAGCTGAAATCGAGGGATATTGAGACAGAGGTGGCGAGAAGAGAGTGAGAGATCGGAGAGAGGAAATAGTTTGAGTGAGAGAGAAAGGGCGAGAGAGACGTTTCCGGCGAGATATCACTGAAAAACGCTACAGCCATCTGCTTTTCTCCCATTTGTCGTCAATACCGAGCTCACCGGAGCTCAGGTGTAGTGAAAACACGACGTCCAGCCCTTTATTCCATCCAAATCCGCGTCAAACCATTTTTTCCGACCTCAATTCTGATTTAATTCTCACCGGAAACACCAATTCTGGCTGTCATTTCATTTGAATATGATTGTGTGGTGATTGTATCCAGTTCAATTCTCTCCAAAAAAGGTCAAAGTTAGGCGTTTGGTTATCCCTTCCGATTATTCGACTTCAATTTCGGGTTTCTATTTCTCTATACCGAGTGTGGATTTTGGTCGCTGTCGAGATTCTCTATTCGGGCCTTCTGATCTGGTTTTCTTAGACAGTGTTATCAACGTAATATTCGAAGGTCCAATTTTATATCTCTTATCTCTTTTTTTGTGAATATTTTTGAGTGGTGTGATTTTTGGTTGAATTTGGTTGAAGTGATTTTACTCGTCGTTATCTGATTATTAATCCTGGTGTGAAGTATGTTCATCACGTAGTTGATTTGAGGTTAAGTTGGATTTTGGGGAAAAAAGATCAAAAATTGTCAAAAGCGAACGTTGATTTATGTTGGTTCAGTGATGATTGCCTGATTTGGAATGAACATCGACTTTGTTAAGTTCGATAGTATCATGTTTTAGGCCGTGGATCATTAGACAAGCAATAAGTTGGGTAGACAAGGTTTAGGATTTGTGATTGTTGAATGATGAAATGTTTGTGGAATGGTTTTGATTTATACATTGACATCTATTGTATTTATTTGGCCGGGGAATGCCCCAAAGTATTTGTGTTGATTTATCCGGGGAATGCCCCGAAGTACTTTGTACTCGAAGGACGTCCGTGATGAAGGCCCAAGGCATCGGGTAAAACGTCGGAGCATAGTTTAGGATTAGTTTAGAATAGGATTTATATTTTTTCGCATTTTTCTATTTTTGGATTGTAATAATTGGACTGAACACTATAATTTTGGATTTGTTTGTTTGTTTGATTGATTGATTGGTTTGTATGTTTTTGTGTGGTTTATACACTCTTAGTGTCGAATTAGCCGATATGTTCCATCAAGCGACAGTGGTCAAACCACGGGATCAAGGGGTGCCTAACACCTTCCCCTCGGTCAACAGAATTCCTTAGCTGGAATCTCTGTTCGCAAATCAGTTTCAAAGAGTCAAATGGTTTTGAAAAGGATTTTAAAAGGTGACTTGGCACACCGAGTTTATGTCAAGTGGCGACTCTGAGATTTTAAATGTAAAAATAATCCTTTTTCAGAACAAATCTTCATTTTGTCACTTTAATAATGAAAACCCTTTCGAACCTAAAATCTAATCTTTTGGAGTACGGAAAAGGGGTGTGACATTAGTGAAAATACTTTTCTTGTTATTTATCATGCTCTTCAACATTAGAGGCAAAATCGAAGTGCATATTCTCAATAATCTTCCTCCAAATACACCAATGCTACAACTTCATTGTGCATCTAGTGATAACGATTGGGGCCATCGATATCCTGAGTTAGAATCAGACTTTAGTTGATCATTTAATGAGAATGTGATTGGAACCACTTTATATTTTTGTCACTTTTGGTGGGGTTTCAAAGAAAATGCATTCGAAGTTTTTAACGATGTTGTTTAGTGTATCCATGGAGGGGATAAATTTGTTCCATATTTAACAAGAAAATGTGTGTATAGTGTGATGGAAGATGGTATCTATTTTGGTTATGAAAATTCTGTGGGAACACTTATTCTTAACAAATATGCTGATTGGATATCATCAAGAGGAGTATAATATTGAATTTGGGTTAATGTTATACCTAGTTATTTATTCTAAATTTATCAGATCTTGAAAAATGATTCGAAAATTGTACAACTAGCAACCTCTAGCAGCCCAATTAAGCCGATCACAATAATTTTTTTTTCCTAATTAATCCTTACTTTTACGAATTTTAGCAAGTATTGCAATGTGTAACATATTAATTCCATAGAAGGGTGAAAGTAATGGCGGACAAAATCGGGAGGCGAATTTCCCAAAAAGTATATGATTAACTTACTAGAATGGGCATTCCGAAAGTTCGGATTGGATATGAAAGTTTTGATCTGAATTGTTCATTTCATATTGAAAAAATCACAATCTAAATAAGCTCGAATTGAATTGGACTTTTAAGTTTGATTTCAAATCAATCAATTTGGATATTTTGAATTTTCGTTTTTTAACTATTTGATAGTTATTTTTCAAGGAGCCAAATTATTTCAGAAGATGATTATGTATGACTTACTCATATAAATAACAAAATTAAATGTATTTTGAAGTTCAGATCTTTAATCATATGACTGAAATTTTTTGAACGTATATTTGTGTATATATATTCTATAGAAGTGTATATTTAACGTATACATGTGTATATATTTTATAAATTAGTATATAAGTATATCTATATGTATTGTAATGTATATATAATGTAGTATATTTTATAAGTAGTAGTATATATACATTGAATGATGCGTATATTTGTGTATATATCTTTTATAGAAGTGTATATTTAACGTATACATGTGTATATATTTTATAAATTAGTATATAAGTATATCTATATATATTGTAATGTATATATAATGTAGTATATTTTATAAGTAGTAGTATGTATACATTGAATGGTGCGTATACACGTGTTTATATCTTCTATAGAAGTGTATATTTAACGTATACATGTGTATATATTTTATAAATTAGTATATAATTATATCTATATATATTGTAATGTATATATAATGTAGTATATTTTATAAGTAGTAGTATATATACATTGAATGGTGCGTATACACGTGTATATATCTTCTATAGAAGTGTATATTTAACGTATACATGTGTATATGTTTTATAAATTAGTATATAAGTATATCTATATATATTGTAATGTATATATAATGTAGTATATTTTATAAGTAGTAGTATATATACATTGAATGGTGCGTATATTTGTGTATATATCTTCTATAGAAGTGTATATTTAACGTATACATGTGTATATGTTTTATAAATTAGTATATAAGTATATCTATATATATTGTAATGTATATATAATGTAGTATATTTTATAAGTAGTAGTATATATACATTGAATGGTGCGTATACACGTGTTTATATCTTCTATAGAAGTGTATATTTAACGTATACATGTGTATATGTTTTATAAATTAGTATATAAGTATATCTATATAAATTGTAATGTATATATATTGTAGTATATTTTATAAGTAGTAGTATATATACATTGAATGGTGCGTATATATGAGTAATTGACTAATTGTGTATATGTGTATATATTTTTTAAATTCTAATGTAGTATATACTATATATATATTCTATATATATTATTTAACGTATTTAGAATGTATATAGGTGGGTATATGTAATGTTTATTGAAAGAAGGTTTTTTTTTTTATATTTTTGACCGGGTTTAACCGGGTTGAGTTAAGTGGGCCGGGTTCAGGTGGGTTTTAATTTTTTCACTGTTGGGCCCGGCCCGGCCCGGCTAGCGCCAAACCCGGCCCTTAACCGGCCCTCAACCCGGTTAAAATAGAAGGGCCGGATCCGGGTTGACCCGGCCCGGCCCGTTTGACACTCTTATATATACTTCATCCATTCCTTTTCAGTTATCATGTTTCGTTTCTTAAGAGTGAACTTGATTAATTTTTAAAGCTAAATTATATTTGATTTATTTAATATTTTAAAATTAAAATTTGTATATTCAAAAAACTATATGAAAAGTACTTTAAGTTGTATTTTTTCTTTTAATAATATAATGAAAAAATAATCTAAAAATATTGATCAAAGTTCATACTATTTGATTCTTCAAAAAGAAATTATGACAAGTAAAAAGGAATATAGAGAGTAAGAGTTATAAACAGTAAAGTGTTAAATTGCTTTCCGTTACGATTTAATTAATTATGTGTTTTTTAATCCGGTTACTTTTATTACCATATAATGGAGATCACATTAGGATTTGGTTAGCATATCTATTGTTCATTAAATTGTATTCTATAAGAATATACCAATTTGATTTGCAATTACCATTTCACTGAAAATAATCCTAATTGAATATAAGAAGATTATGAAAATAAATAACTTTCTTTCTTGTGATGTGTGCTTCCTAAATAGATAAAAACATAAAACAACACAAATATTTTCATATTTCACTTACTATATGTCACCAAAAGATAGAGATTATTCTCTTGCTAATTAAAGGCACAAATAAAAAAAAATCTCTTATATATATGTATCCTTCAAACCACTTGCAAAACTATCATATTCTAATAATTTTCTCAAGATGGCTCATTTGTTAGTGAAGATCCTCTTCTTGTTATTTATCATGTCTTATAACATTCAGAGTATCGAAGTGCACATTCATAATAATCTTCCGCAAAATTCTCCTCAAGTGGAAGTTCATTGTGCATCTGGAGATGATGATCTTGGCTATCATTATCCTAAAGTTGGAACAGAATTTAATTGGTCCTTTAACATGGGAATTTTTACGTTGTTCTTTTGTCACTTCTGGTGGAATGGAAAAGATAAAGCCTTTAATGTGTTTAACAATGTTAATTATTGTGTTGATGATGTATTTGATGATGTTGTTCCACAGGGAACATATGATTGTCATTGGCAAGTGCAGGATGATGGTTTTTATTTGGGTTATTTAGATGAGGGACAACTTCATTTAACAAAAATCCATGATTGGTAAGTAGCTAGTATCTGAATTGTTCATTTCATATTGAAAAAATCACAATCTAAATAAGCTCGAATTGAATTGGACTTTTAAGTTTGATTTCAAATCAATCAATTTGGATATTTTGAATTTTCGTTTTTTAATCGGTAGGTTGGAAAAAAATCGGTAAGCTGGAGATGTTTTTTCCTTTTACAAAAATAAACATCCAAATCAAGTATTCATATTAAACTGCCTTAATAGTTCTTGGTATTAAAGAGTAAAATATTAAATTACTTTAAATGATTTGCTTAATCTGGTTAATATATTTTTTTAATTGTCCTATGGAGAACATTTAATGACCTATCTATTTTTCAGTAAAAAAAAAATTCTATAAGAATATCCCAGTTTTATTTGCAATTAATTTTTCACTTTGAAAGTGAAAACGATCCTAATTATGTATATAAAGATTAATACTCTCTTTTTTAAAAAAATAATCTATTTTGATTTGTCATAGAGTTTAACAAAAATAAAGAAGACATTTGAATTTTTTGATCTTAAATAAAAGATATGTCAAATGTATCAAAATATCCTTTTATCTTGCGTTTAAAACATGCAACGAGAAAAGTTAAAATTTTAAAATTATTAAAAAAAAGAAGTGATTTTTTTAAAAACGGAGGGAGTATAAAAATAAATAATTTTCTTAAGATGCTTTGCTTCCTAAGTGGGAAAAACATAAAACGATACAAATATTACCTTTATTTTATGTCATCAAAATATAGATATTGTTCTTATCCTAACTAAAAGGCACGAAATAGAATATTTCTCATGTATATATATAAACACACACACACCATCAAAGCACTTAAAAAAAGTATTTCATAATCATAATTAACCATAGTATATTCTAATTATTTTCTCAAGATGATGCACTTGTCAGTGAAAATCCTCTTCTTGTTATTTATCATGCCTTATAACATTCATGGTTGTGGCTACGAGGTGCACATTCACAATAATCTTCCTCAAAATTCTCCTCAACTAGAACTTCACTGTGCATCTGGAGACGAGGAACTTGGCTATAATTATCCTGCAGTAGAAACGGATTTTAATTGGTCCTTTTGTGCAGAACCTACTACGTTATACTTTTGTCACTTTTGGTGGAATGGAAAAGATTTAAGATTTGATGTGTTTAACAATAATCAATATTGTGTTGATGATGGAGGTTATTATTTTCCAGACAATGTTATTTACTCATGTCAATGGCAAGTGCAGGCTGATGGTTTTTATTTAGGTTATTATGATCTAAGTTCTGGTCAACTTGTACTTCAAAAATACCTTGATTGGTAAGTGTAACAACTATTTTGTTTGCAAATGTGTATTGGAAGGGGAAATAAATAAAATGCATATATATACATATTGCTCTTTGTGTGTGTATTTCTGATATAATTTATGAAAATCTGCATCTTTTAAACAAGAAGGAAGATTAGGTACCTGTTTGACCAAAGATAGATATTGTAAGCATTTTTTGGTAAGTTTTATCTTCCACGTACCTGAACCCTTTTAAGAGAAATGTTACCTCCGAATGATGTTCCCCTCGAGATGGCCTTAGACAGAAGTCCCATCAATGGGCTAGACCTACCGTTCATCATGGAACGCTTATTCGCAAGAGGCATCCATGCTCCTCGAGTCTCTTTACCCAATACAATTATAAAATCCGCAATTTGTGCCGTTTCCCCTCTTTGACTTGAAAAATAGTTTTTCCTGTCCTGCTAAAGCAACTCGATATATTTAATAGGTTGTCCGAATATTGCTTGAGATGTTTCGCCTATAATTTTTTCTGGAGCTGAGTCCAACCCTGAACCGCGGGCTAACACCCATCGAAAGTCGCAAAAAATTTGCAATTTCTACCGATCTGCCTGTTTGATTTGGAAAATGGATCCCTCGACCCCGCCAAAGCAACCCGATCCATTTAATAGGTCATCTGAAGACCGTCCAAGAAGTTATGCCTAGAATTTTTCGGAGCCCGAGCCCACCCCCGAACCATGGGCTAACACCCACCGAAAGTCGGAAGAAATTCGCAGTTCCTGCTGTTTTGTTCGGTTGACTTGAAAAATGACTTCTCTGGCCTTGCCAAAGCAGCAAGATCCATTTAATAGGTCGTATGGGGATCGCTAAAAAGTTTTGCCAAAATATTTTTCGAAGCCCGAGCCCACCCCCGAACGGTGGGCTAATACCCATTAAAAGTCCCAATAAATTGGTAATTCCTGTTGTTTCATTCATTTGACTTGAAAAATGTCTCCCCCACCCCCACCCAATCTGTCCGATCCATTTAATAGGCCATCAGGAACAGAAGTTTTGCTCAGAATTTTTTTCGAAGTCCACACCCACCGCCATCTCATGAGCTAACACCACCGAAAGTAGCAAAAAATTCACAATTTCTGTCGCTTCACCCGTTTGACTTAGAAAGTGGCTCCATTAGTCCCGCCAAAACAATCCGATCCATTTAATAGGTCGTCAGGAGACCGCCCAAGAAGTTTCACCCTATTTTTTTTCAGAACCCGCACATACCCTCCGATCCGTGGGCTAACACCCCCTGAAAGTCACAAAAAAAAATCATAGTTTTTATTGTTTCACCTGTTTGACTTGGAAAATGGCTCCCCCAGCCCCGCCAAAACAACCTGAACCATTTATCAGGTCGTCGGGAGACCGACCACTCAAGCGTTTTGCCCAAAAAAAATTTCGGATCCCGCACCCATCCACCGATCCGTTGGCTAACACCCACCGAACATCACAAAAAATTGTAATTCTTGTCCTTTTGCCCGATTGACTTGGAAATGGTTCCCTCAGCCCTGCCAAAGCAACCTGATCTATTTATATATTAATAGGCTCATCAGGAAACCGCCCATGATATTTTGCCCACATTTTTTTCTGGAGCCCATACCCACCCCCGATCCATGGTAACACTCAGTGAAATTCGTAAAAGACCTACATTTTCTATCATTTCGTCCGTTTGACTTGTAAAATGACATTGGCATCACAACATGCCTTCGGAGTTAATTGGTACCAAGGTCAAATTGATGATCCAAGTCATCCCTATGATAATTGCAGTAGTCTTGCATCACCTTTTGCTTTCAAATATGCCTACATCGCTCTACTGATATCGGCAAGCTGCCCCACATATTTATGTATGTTTGCCCACTTCTTGCACACAACATATGACATTGGTGGAATAGACGTATTATTGGGATTGATAATGCAAGTTCTTGCTTATATGTTGGATGTTGTATTTTTAGTATGGGTGTCAAACGGGCCGGGTTGGGCCAACCCAAAATCGGTCCTTCCATTTAACCGGGTTGAGGGCCGATTTTGACGTTGGCCGGGCAGGGCCAAACACTAAAAAAATTAAAACTCATTCTAATCCGGCCCACTTAATCCAACCCGGTCAAACCCGGTTAAAAACTAGTCAAACCCGTTTAAAAAATAAATAAAAAATCCAATATACACTATATACACTCCAATATACAATATATATTTTTAAAAAAATATATAAACAATTACACATATATACGTATCATTCAATATATAATTATATATGACTATACGTACTACTTTAAATAAAACATATACTATAATAGTATAATATATATATACACTACAATATATATATATATTTATATATATATATATATATATACACTAATTTATAAAACATATTCACATGTATACGTTATATATATACTACTTTAGAAGATATATACACATATATATGCACCATTCAATATATATGTACTACTTTAAATAAAATATATACTACAATATACATATATATATATACAACAATATGTATATATATAGTTACATACTAATTTATAAAACATATACACTTGTATACGTTAAAGATATATGTCTATAGAAGATATATACACACATATATGCACCATTCAATATATATGTACTACTTTAAATAAAGTATATACTACAATATATATATATATATATATATATATATATATATATATACTTACATACTAATTTATAAAACATATACACTTGTATACGTTAAATGTATACTACTTTAGAAGATATATATACGCACCATTCAATATATATGTACTGTTTGAAATAAAATATATACTACAATATACATATATATATACAACAATATATATATACAATAATATATATATATATATATATATATATATATATATAGTTACATACTAATTTATAGAACATATACACATATATACGTTAAAGATATATGTCTATAGAAGATATATACACATATATACGCACCATTCAATAATATGTACTACTTTAAATAAAGTATATACTACAATATATATATATATATAAATATACTTATATACAAATTTATAAAACATATACACTTGTATACATTAAAGATATAAGTCTATAGAAGATATAAACACATATATACGCACCATTCAATATATATGTACTACTTTAAATAAAGTATATACAACAATATATATATATATATATATATGTGTGTGTGTGTGTGTGTGTGTGTGTGTGCGCGTGTGATAGTTAATTAATAATATATTAAAAGTAAGTTTTTAATTTAAACTAGAAATTCATTTTAAATCATTTTAAATCAATATATAGGTACTACTTTAAATAAAATATATACTACAATGTATATGTATATACTATGTATGTATATATATATAGTTATATACTAATTTATAAAATATATACACTTGTATACGTTAAATATATACGTCTATAGAAGATATATACACATATATACGCACCATTCAATATGTATGTACTACTTTTAATAAAATATATACTACAATATACATATATATGTATTACAATATATAGATGGTTATATTATACTAATTTATAAAACATATACACTTGTATACGTTAAATATATACATCTATATAAGATATATACACATATATACTCACCAATCAATGTATATGTCATACGTTAAAATAAAATATATACTGCAATATACATGGATTACAATACATAGATAGTTATATTATACTAATTTATTAAACATATACACTTGTATACGTTAAATATATACATCTATATAAGATATATACACATATATACGCACCATTCAATATATATGTAATACGTTAAATAAAATATATATACTACAATATACATATATATATATACTACAATATGTATATATATATATAGTTATATACTAATTTGTAAAACATATACACTTGGATACATTAAATATATACATCTGTAGAAGATATATACACATATATACACACCATTCAAAATATATATACTACTTCAAATAAAATATATACTACAATATACATATATATATACTACAATATGTATATATATATATAGTTATATACTAATTTGTAAAACATATACACTTGTATACGTTAAAAATATATGTCTAGAGAAGATATATACACATATATACACAACATTCAATATATATGTACTACTTTAAATAAAATATATACTACAATATACATATATATATACTACAATATGTATATATATATAGTTATATACTAATTTGTAAAACATATACACTTGTATACATTAAATATATACATCTGTAGAAGATATATACACATATATACACACCATTCAATATATATGTACTATTTTAAATAAAATATATACTACAATATACATATATATATATATACTACAATATGTATATATATATATATAGTTATATACTAATTTGTAGAACATATACACTTGTATATATTAAATATATACGTCTATAGAAGATATATACACATATATACACTTCTATAGAAGATATCCAATTTATAAAACATATACACATGTATACGTTAAATATACACTTCTATAGAAGATATATACGCGTGTATACACACCGTTCAATGTATATATACTACTACTTATAAAATATACTACATTATATGTACATTACAATATATATAGATATACTTATATACTAATTTATAAAACATATACACATGTATACGTTAAATATACACTTCTATAGAAGATATATGCACAAATATACAAAACATATGCTACTTAATATAATAAATTAATAATATTTGGTAGTAAATTAATAATATATTAGAAGTAAGTTTTTAATTTAAAGTAGAAAACTAGAAATTCAATTTAAAATTTTAAATCGTTAAATGAAAAAATATAAAAAGCAAGGACTAAGGAGTGAATGAATTTGGGGAATTTTATTGATTGCAAAATGATCCAAAATTTATAATTTACATGAATGAAAAATCTATAAATTATGCATCATTTTTTCCAACTCATTCATGTTAATATTAATGGGAACTTGTATAGGATTGTCGAAGTCAACGGGGGCAAAACCATGCATTGGACTTGATTCTGTTGAGTTCTCCCGTGAAGTCATAATTTCTTCCAGTTTCAGCTCGTCGCTCGGCTCCGGTTTCATTCCTTGGTTTCTTCTTTCCGCTCTAATCCAATCTCTGAGGCAAACTAGAACATTCATTGCATTGCTTCCCAATGAGTGTCGGTTGTCTCCAAGCTGTTGTCGTCCCTGACTAAAGGCGCTCTCTGATGCAACGGTTGACATTGGAACATTCAAGATATCTCTAGCTAATCTTGAAAGCACAGGATATTGTGTTTCATTACTCCTCCACCAATCCAACGTGTTGATCCGTCGTCTGCGATCCTCTGGTGTCGTCCGAAGATAATATTTCAGCTCTTCCCGATAAGTTGATGTGTAAGTTCTCTCATCAACACTGTTCCAACAATTTAAATCATAAAACGAATCAGAAAAAATACTATGTGCCGGCCTTTTAGAAGATGATGGCTCCTCGGGAGGATGAGGAGCGACAGTTGGAGTGATATTTGTAGGTACGGCTAAATCAAATAAATCAGCATAGTGATTATATAATTTTTCTATGTAATCCTTTGCATCAGCCGTAGCCGTCCACAAATCAGGTTGTACTTGTTCAGAATCATGCTTAGTATTTATTTCTAAGTTAGTATAAATAAGAGTACTAAAGTGACACATATTATTATATTTCATGCACGGATTTAGCATAGCACCAACCAAGTAAATAGGGGGAATCGGAAAAAAATATTTTTTAAATTTCGTAAACATGGCGCCAACAACTTCTTTATAACCTTCTTTATTTTTATATTCTTTGAGCAAACCAGAAATATCGGCTATATATGCCAAAATATTACAAACAGTAGGATAATAAGCACAAAAAAATTCAACCATAGCTACATAAAAATTTTCTAAAAACTTAACAAGATCATTAATTACAACCCAATCAGAATTATGTAGCATGCAATCAGCAGAATCAGCAAATGAACCGCAATGTTGGTTAAAAGCTAGTGTAATAGGAATTCTATATTTATAACAAGTTTTTAAAAATTCATACGTCGAATTCCATCTAGTATCAATTTCCTCAGGCATCAAAATCGATGTATGTCCATTTTCTTGACATTTAACTTTAAATTCTCTAATTCTCGATCTACGATTATTTCCTTGAATAAAACCAACAACAAGACAAATTTTTTCAATATAAAACTCAAAAAACTCAAGACCATCTTTTATAATTAAATTATATATATGACATGCACACTTAATATGACAAATTTCAGGCAAGGGCAGAGATAGCGTAGATTTTAATTTTTTTTATAGCAGTGTTGTTGTTAGAAGCATTATCAAAAGCAATACATAAATTTTATTTTCGATACCATAATATCCGACAATTTTAACAATAGAATCAACAATAAATTGTCCAGTATGTTTACGATCTTCATCATATAAAAAAGCAAGAATACGTTTTTGCATCACGAAATTACTATCCATCCAATGACAAGTAACGGTTAAATAATCATTTTTATTTACAGCACGACCAAGATCAGAAGTTAGGGACAATCTACATTGAATATTTTTTAACAATGTTGATAAATAAAAACAATATTGTGAATGAAGTCTAAAAATATCAGACCGACAAGTAGTTCTAGGAAAACCATTAAACATAGGATTATAAATTGTTTGTATATAACGAATAAAGGCATCAGAAGAAGGAAAATTAAAAGGCAAACAACTCACAGCTACCATTTTAGTTATTTCTTCCCGGTCCCTCAATTTATTATACTTCTTCGCTACGTGACCGGTTGCTGGGTCCATTCTAGTTTGTGTTGGCCCACCAACATCCCCACCACCTTTTGCAATATTTAACTCTCTTTTGTGATCTTCAGCTACATGTCTCATTAACGTACCCGTACCCCCTTGCTTGCCTCCACTTCTATGCTTATATATTTGTTGACAAATATTGCATTGCACCTCAATATCTGATATACGTTCAAAAAATTGTCATGCAATACTAGTTCTTTTACGAGGTCTTGGGGCATTGGGAGGACGGGGAGGGAGATTAACCGATTCAGATCTAACGTTAGCATCTCCTACTGCGGGTGTCTCAGCAATATTTTCATTATCTTCGTCTAAATTAACCGCATCTACTTCATTTTCTTCTTCTATACCGTAATTTTCCTGAGCTTCTACATAATCCATATCGTGAGCACCTACACCTATTTCTTCCTCAAAAGGTGTACCAAGCGGTACCGGAACCGAAGACACACGGGTATATCTACTACTTGAACTACCTCTACCGCTAGTAATTCACTTTTTACTACCACTACCGCTTCCGGGACAAAAAATTTTAACACCTTTAGTAGCGAGGTTTCTTAATTTATCCATAATATAAATTAAATTAAACTAAAAATATTCAAAATACACAAATATAATAAAATTAAATATTAAACAATTAATACAATAAATAAAAATTAAACGTAAGAGATGGAACGACAATACCAAATTTTGGAAGTATCCGAAGATTGCGACTTTAGAAACTTCCGCTCGTACTTTGTAAACGAAAAATTAAAATATTAAAGTGAACACTTTAAGAAATTAAATATATTGAATATTTGACAATTGAGAATTGAGATTTGAGAGAGTGAAAAATTGTGTGAAAAATGATTTGAAGTTGTAGGGTATTTATAGAATTTTTTTTGGGATTAAAAAATATTTTTTAAAGTTAATTTTTTTTTTTTAATAAATGGGCCCAAACTAGCCGTTTGGACCCAAAAACGGCTATATAGTCGTTGGGCCAACGGCTAGTTTGGCCCAAAATCCCTTTTTTTTTTTATCTTTTTTAAAAAAAAGTTATCCGGGCCGGGCCGGTTAATCGGCGGGCCTGGATTGGGCTTGGTCCGGGCCGGGTTAGCCGGGCCCATTTTAAAAAAATAACCGGTCCGGGACCCGGAACCCTAAAGCCCTAGGGCTTCCCGGGCCGGGTTAGTTACGATGGCCGGGCCGGGCCGGGCCGGCCCACTTGGCACCCATAATTTTTAGTTAGAACTTTGGTTTTGAGCATTTGCTTAGGTTTTAGTTTCTATATATCCATCACATATTGTGCTCCTGAAGTACCTGCTCATCGTAAGAAGGAGTCAGCGTTGCTGCCTTGTTGATTCCAAGGGACTAATTAATATTTTGTTAACTGTTATTTACTATCTATTTGTCTTGAGTCGGGGCCTATTGGAGATAACCTCTCTTCTTTCGAGGTGGTGGTATGAATTGCCTACATTTTATCCTCTACAGACCTCACTAGGTGGGAATACACTGAATATATTGTTGTTGTCATATACATAATTTTATAACCTAATTTTCTCTTTCTTTATGTCATTAGATGAGTCCTTGATTCGCATACATCTGTTCTAGGCTCTAGCTTCATCTTGTGCCTTCATCACTGTATAACCTTATCAACGGAGATCGTTCGATACAGAGGGCAACACCATTTCGATATAGCTATATGAATATTAATTTATCAAATTTTTGAGTCATGCTTTGTTATTCTAACTTTAGTTTATAGTTTTTCATGAAAATTTGTTATTGTTGATATTCTTAGTTCATAAGTACATATTTTTGATTATTATTATTATTATTATTATTATTATTATTATTATTATTATTATTATTATTATTCAATTTAAATTTGCCGATTAGAAAATATGATTTTGATTCTGGAAAAAGAAAGAGAAAGAGAAAACTTAAAGAGAATGAATGGATTAGCTATATTATCAATTGAAAAGGAACTTTAATTAAAACAAATTGATTATAAAAAATAATTAATGGTGCATCAAAAATGCTAGAAAAGTGAATTTTAAACAATATATATATATATATATATATATATATATATATATATATATATATATACTAGTTTAATCGCACGTGTCTCGTACGTGTAATGTTTGATTATTTAAAATTAATTTTTTTTTTATCTATTGCGGAGATTTTTAATAAAGTATAAAAGTTTAAATCGATTTTCAAAGATTCTTCACACTTTAATATAATAATGTAAACATAAACATATATTTTAGTGTAAGCACATATATATTTTACCATCAAAAGTTTCACGTGGTTGATGGATCATCACTTTTACGCTTGTGATGCAGTACCTCTTTTCGTTACTGCCAGAGTCTAAAAGATACGCGTCAATTTAAACCATATTTATGGTACAGTTATTTTTTTTATTAATCCTTACTATCTAGATAAGATACATCACTATTTCAGTTATAGGTAAAAACATATTCAAGACGTTGTAAGCAACATCCTTACTATTTAGATAAGACATGTCATTATTACAGTTATAGGTAAAAACACATCCAAAATGTTATAAACAAAGATTTCAAAAAGAAAAAAAAAATCTCAATTAGCAATCTTCTATGAAGATTACACACTTAGTTATTATTGTAAACCTCACGAATAAATTAAAATTTTTATAAAATATTCCTCAAATCACAAGCAAATTTATTTCTTCAATCCTTAAAACTATCAAAATTTCAATTGATAAAAGAACTCTAAATCCAAACATATTTTTTCCCAACGATAGTTTTAAAGGAATGGTCCTAGGAATGATCCTAGACCTAATTAAAGAGACAATTAGCATAACAGATATTAATTAATCGATGGAAAGAATCCAAAGCCTAAGTAATTTTTAAAACTACACAAAATCATATACAATAGTCTTACCAATGTTTTCTCCTTTTTTGCCGTTACAATTTTAGGATTCCTTTTCTTATGTACATAAGGAATCTTTTTTTAAACCAAAATTAAGTTTCCATTTATTTTTCTTTTACCATATGTTTAAAATTTATTAATTTTGATGACTTTTAATAAAAATTTTTTTTATTATAAATATATGAAGTGATAGTAATTATTCGATGGAAAGAATCCAAAGCCTAATTGAATTTTAAAACTACACAAATCACATACAGTAGTCATGTAGGTGACTTTGTTACCAATTGTTTTTCCTTTTTTGCAATTACAATTTTAGGAGTACTTTTTTTATATACATAAGAAATTTATTTAATTAATTTTTAATTATTAAATATTAGTAAAAAATAGTGAAAAGACGATTTTGTCTAAAACAAAGACTTTTAACAAAGGGCAAAAAATTCAAATCACTTTTTTAATTCTTTAATTTTGTTTTAGACCCCTAATCTTGTTGAGACGAACCCATAAATAAAAGGGGGTTGTTTATAATATTGGGGACTATGCCTAATATGTTGAAGCTTAGGACAAGTTTGATAAGTGGCAGGGTTGAAAAATATGTTACAGTGTAATCTTAAAACAATAAGTATTTTACACATATACCCTTAGACGACCATAAACTTTCAGTCATCAAATAGTAGAAAAACGAAGTTGTATGTTTCACTTCACTGTGTAGCAGACTACACGTAATTAAAATATACTATAAAGTTTTCAGTTTTTTTTTAGGAGGGGCTAAAATATTACTTATTCCATTTTATTTTATGTGGCATTAATAAACTTTACACGATATTTAAAAGAAAAAAAAACTTTTAAATTTATGGTCTAAAATAATTTTTAAATATTTGTGTGGTTGTAAATTATTTCAGGCAAAATTTTTTTTAAAGTTAAATTATTTTTAATTATAATAAGTTGGCTTTCATTTTGGGACGAGCTAAAAGAAAAAAAAATAGCACATAAACTGAGACGGAGGAATTAATATCATAGAAGAGGTGAAATATAATAATAGTGGACAAAACATGATACGAGTATTCCCATAATTATATTTATATGTATAACTTACATGTCTAGGGGTGCAAATTCCAGCCGATTGGATTGGATATAAAGTTTCAATTTGGCTTTTTCATTTTTTGGATTAGAAAAAATCCAATTGAAATCCAATTCAAATAAGCTCATTTATGCGTAGAAGCATCCATATCAGAATCCGTAGAATTTATTGGAAAATCCCCATCAATAGTATATATGAGACTTTTATGTTTAATTTGGATTAATCGATTTAGATATTTAAAGTTTTCGATACACTTTGAGTATGTAAGTTATGTTGAGTTGCTTCCTCTACTTACAAAAATAACATTCAAATCAAATATTCATATTAAATTATTTTAATAGTTCCTCGTATTATAATTAAAGAACATTTCATCTTTAGAAATTCATAAGATAAGCTTCAAATAGATTAAAAGGTCTCCAAGATATATAAGTATTATAAAGAATAAGGTGTTAAAACTGATTCCCATTAGAGTTAATCTGTTTGACCAAACTTTTGAGATCGACTTATTTCAAAAAATGTTTTTTTTAAAAAGTACATAAATTTGTAAAGCACTTTTGAGAATTAATTAAATTAAGTTTCTTCTTATAATTTTTTGCTTCCAAATAGGGAAAAACATAAAAAGACAAATTATTCCATATTTTCCTTAGCATATCTATATCTACATATAATAAAACCACAAATAATTTTTGCTAAATGTTGTTCGGCCAATATATTCCTCAAATATTGAACACCTTTTATATCCTTAACCTTTTTATTAAATAGGGATAAAATTGTCAATATAGCGACACAATAGTGTTATTGTACTATAATTTCGCTAAGGAGTACTCAATATGTATGTATGTATGTATGTATATACATATATATATATATATATATATATATATATATATATAGTGTTAAATTGCTTTTCAGTGCGATTTATAGTCTGTTCGTCAAACTTTTAAACTCAAGTTATTTCAAAAAATTACTTTTGGTGAGAATTAATTTGTCTTTGGCAAATAAATTCATAAAACACTTTTGAGAACTAAATAAATTAATTTCCTTCTAATGATGTTTTGCTTTCCAAAATAGGGAAAAACATAAAAAGACACAAGTATTCCATATTTCACTTACTGTATGTCAACAAAAGATAGAGATTGTTCTCATCCAAATTTTTTAAAGAGTTATAAAGAGTAAGGTGTTAAATTGCTTTCCATTATAATTTATAATCTGTGTGGTCAAATTTTTGAAATTAATTTATTTCAAAAAATATTTTTGGTGAGGAGTAATTTGTGTTTGACTAATAAATTTATAAAGCACTTTTGAGAGCTAAATAAATTAATTCCTGTCTTATGATGTTTTGCCTCCAAAATAGGGAAAAACATAAAAAGAAACAAATATTTCCATACTTCCCTTACAATTATATATATATATATATATATATATATATATATATAAACACCAAAAAATAGAATAAGAACAATCTCTATCTTTATAAGAGTTATAAAGAGTAAGGTCTTTCGAAAATTCTTTTTTAAAAAATATGTAGATTTATAGTCTGTTTGTTTAAAATTTTGAATCACTTAGTTTCAAATATTATTTTTTTAAAAAAATATTTTTGGTGAGAAATAATTTGTATTTGGCTAGTAAATTTACAAAACACTTTTAAGAACTAAATTAATCTGTTTCCTTCTTATGATGTTTTGCTTCCTAAATAGGGAAAAACATAAAAAGACACAAATATTTCCACATTTCACTTGCCATATGTCACCAAAATATAGAGATTGTTCTTATGCTAATTTTTCTTTTTTGGTAATATAGTTATTTATGTATATAAAAGTTAAGCTACTATCCAAATTACAAAATAAAAATACTTCTCCTATATATATCCATCAAAAAACTTAAAAAGTATCTCACATTCTAATAATTTTCTCAAGATGGCACATATGTTAGTTAAGATCCTCTTCTTGTTATTCATCATGCCTTATAACATTAAGGGTATCGAAGTGCACATTCACGATAATCTTCCACCAAATACTCCTAAGCTAGTTGTTCGTTGTCAATCTGGAGATGATGATCTTGGCGTTCAATCTCTTGGAACGGGAGATGATTATAAATTCTCCTTTGGCTTTAAACTTACAACGTTATTCTTTTGTCACTTTTCGTGGAATGGAAAAGATGTAAGCTTTGATGTGTTTAACGATATTGGATATTGTGTTCATGATGGAAAAAAATTTGTCCCACTGTTTACTAAAAGTTGCTATTGGGTAGTGCAAGTTGATGGTTTCTATTTAGGTCATTCTGATAATGGTAAAATTGTAGCTGATAAATATCGTGATTGGTAATCAACAATTCTTTAGTTAATAAAGGTGGATTAGAGGAAGAAAAATAAAAATTAATTTCCAATAATCTTTATATGCTTTGGTTGTATTTTATCTTATGTACGGATATTAATTTCCAATATAATGCAAACAATTGTGGTATTTTACCTATGTTTACATGTCACTAAAATCACCTAGGTTTCCGCTGTCACACTCCTTTTTCGCTCGAAGGAATCGAGTTGAAGAGTTTTTCCAATTAAAGTGACGGCATTGAATAGGGATTAATTTTTATTATTTTCAGAGTCGCCACTTGGAATTGAGTTATGGTGTTCCAAGTCACCTTTTTAAATCCCTAATCAAAAGGAAATGACTCTTATTTGGTCTGCAAAAATAGAAGACCGGGTAAGAAATTCTGTTGACCGAGGGGAAGGTGTGAGGCACTCCTCGAGTCCTGTGGTTCTAGCACGGTCACTTTTATTAACTTATCTTGACTTAAATTATTTTGACAGATTATGTTAGTAGGCCCTAAAATCACTCGTTTTATTATGCTAAAACTCGTCTATTATTTTATATTAAATAATCGATGAAAGTTTTTTTTTTTCTTAAAAAAATAAAATTTGTCAAGTTAATTTTAGAAAAAAACTATTGGCCAAAGTGTATTTTTTACATCCTTGAATTTTAAATGTCTCGGAAAGATGTGTACATCGCATTCTTAATTGAGACAAAATTTAGTTATTATATTCACCTAACGTTTGCAAATTTTCTTATCTAGAGGGATACCTAATACTATCATTAAACTTTAACAAAATTTATTTAAAGCGATTAATTAATTTAATAATGAAATTATCAAAATAATATACTTATTGAGATTTATGGATGATATTAATTAAAATTAAATAGGACTACATATCATGTAAATACATACCACTATACACAATTTGTAGACACGTAATTTCGTCCCTCCCCGATATCGTTTTACCCATTTTTACCTTATCCTACCCATGTAATTACTTCCCACAAAAATACAAAAAAATAACTCTCAACAAAATCTCTAACAAACTTTTATTCTTTTTAACATCCTAACAACCCTTTCAATTAAAAGAAGACACATTACCCATACCCCTACCCCCAACACCCCATATCCACGTAACCCCCTCCCCCTCATATTTCTTGTCCACAAAGGCAAAAAGGGATAAACATTAGAAAGGGACCCCACTAGGAAGCTTCCAGGAAAGCCCACAAGGAACCATTTTGTTTTAAGGGGATGAAATACAATATATTCAGATCTCTTATAAATAAAAAAGGGGACACGATATAATTTTCAGAGACTCCACTCACAATTGACACGGATCTTCTCCAAAGAACGCATAGACATTTCCACACTCTCTTGAATTTTTTACTCAATTCACTGGTAAACAAAAAAAGAAAATAAGGACTCCATTTCTGTTTCTTGTTTTCTTCTTCAGGGATACGCACACAACAACACTCGAATTTTCCATAGGAGGACTAATTTCCTTCCATTAGCATAGACCCTCAAAGTCATCTTCTTCACATATATACCCAGACCACCGAAAAGAAAAAAATAGACTTAAAACTGAAAAGGGATGATCGGAATAGGGGACTGGTGCGAGGTTCGATCCTTCTCCAAGCTTTTTCTGGTGAAAACTTTCACCAGAATTGATTTTAGTTCGTCGTTCGGTTGACTAGTTCAAGAAGAATTCAAATTTCCTCATTTTTCTTTGATTTCTAAGGGAATCTGGCCGGAAACGTTATGTTTTGGCCAGAAAACGTGGACCAGCAGCGAATTCTTCACTGAAATTGGTCCAGTTTCGACTCAATTTTGCGATTAGCTTTTGTGTATGGGTCGGGTTTATTCTGTTACTTTCCATTTGGTTCTTCGACCTTCGTATTGATTTTGGGGTTTAAATTCTGTTCGTCCTGATCAGTTCGTAGCTATCAGTCTTCGGGTTTCAAACTTCTCAATACCAAATTGGAATTCATCGTTGTTGAGGTTCTGCTCGGGATATTCGGACGCGGTCTTCGTCTTTTCACTCGATTAATATTTGAGTTTGAAATCTACGAATCGAGGTCCAATTCTATTCCCCTCTTTTAGTTAATGTTTATTATATTTGGTGTGTTGGAGTGAATATTATGTTTGGTTGATGATTGTGGCGTGGTGATATGTTTCGATATTGTGTTTGAGCAATCGTGATTACTGTGGTTGATATTGATTGATTGATTCACGTGAATGAAGGAATTGAAATATTTGAATTCATGTGGGAATAAGTGGGGCGAGAATTAAAAACTTGATATAATTAGTGAATTTTGATTAGTTTGATTCATTAGTTGTTTGACTTGAAATAAACGTTAATTGAATTTGGTAGCATCAAAATACGCCGATTGGAATAGGCAAGACGTAAGTCAGGTAGGCAAATCTAGAGATTGTGGGTTGATTGAATGTTTGAAATTTGATTGAATGGTTTGATTTTATCACTTTTGAATCAATTGTATAATTTGGCCGGGGAATGCCCCGAAGTATCTATATATATTTATTCACCGGGGAATGCCCCGAGGTATCATGTACCCGGAGGACGTTCGTGATGAAGGCCCGATGCGTCGGGTAGAGCATTAGTCTAGAATTAAGTCAGAGTAGGATTTATTTTTACATATTTTTTTATTTTTGGACTGTATAATTGGATTGGACACTAAATTTTGGATTGTTTTATCTTGTTTGCTTGCTTGATTGTTTTGCATGTTTCGTGTGGTTTATATATTCATAATGTCAAATTAGCCTATACTCTCCGCCAAGATACCGTGGTCAAACCACGGGATCGAGGGGTGCCTAACACCTTCCCATCAGTCAACAAAATTCCTTAGCCGGAATCTCTGTTCGCAAACCAGTTTTAAAGAGTCAAACCATTTCGAAAAGAATTTTTCAAAGGTGACTTGGCTCACCGGATTATGCCAAGTGGCGACTCTGAATTTAATTATAAAAAATCCTTTTCGGAACAGAATTTTTATTTTTTGTCACTTAATAATAAAATTCTTTCGAACTTAAAAATTAATCTTTTGGAGTTCAAAAAAGGGTGTGACAGCTCTGACGACTCTGCTGGGGATTTTACAGAATTCGAGCTTATTTTGGAGTCGTATTGGCTTTGTTTGGCATTACGAGTGTATAAGCATTATTTGTGATTTTTGTTTGTGTTATTGCTATCACTTTTGTGTGATTTTGTGCTCTTTGTTTACAATATTTATCTTATGTGTTACCGCTTTATATCTGGCATCATGAGTCTACCCCCAAGCCTTCTTTCTGCAATAAGTCCGTAGTACACGTGTTGTACACGACCTCTAGTTGAGTCACCCTTATTTTAGGGGGGAACCGTCGGTGTTATGGAGTAGGTGGAAAGCAAAGCAGCCACTATCGACCATACGCTCCCCCGAACAACCTTGTTAGTGAACCCCAACGTAGGTCAGCCTTTAGGTCATGCTTATGTGCATCATATTGAGACTTAGCGGGGCCCACTTGGTCCTTTGTGAGAGACTCACCTCTACAGCATCCCTATGTGCTAAATGTTGCATTTCTGAGGGTAACGTGGTCATTTGATAGACTGATTTGGGGAAAACTTGTGTTAGAAGTAAGGTGAAAAAAAAAGAGAAAAGAAAAAGTGAGTCGAAAAGAATGAATCAAAAGGAGTGTCGTAGTTTATTTTAGAGTTCTTTATGGCTTTTGTTCTTCACAATCCAAAAACTCAAAAAGATTTTTTTACGTTTTGCATTTATCTTCTCAAAGTACCGTAAGTTCAACAAAAAAGAAAAAAAGAAAAAAAATGGGTTTTGTTTTCCTTTTCTACTTGTTTGTCAAAAGAAAAAATACCAAAAAGATTTTTCTTCATAATTGGTGGTGTCAGTCTTAGTTGAAGTGTCTAGTTGAAAATCCAAAAAAGTTTTTATTCGTTTGTTTTTGGTTGTCTCTTAAGTTAGGGTCAATTTATTAGTTAATCGTTAATTGTCCAATCTGGATGAACTACGCATACCTGGTTCTCTTTCCTCGGGTTGGGATACGTAGGCAACCCTCGGTGGGTCCGGTAATCTTTTGTATTGGCCTTTGTCTTATTATTAGCCTAGGTCTCTCGCCCCGTAATCTAGAGTTGTTAGCCAAGTAGACTGATTTTTCTCAGTACTTCTGTTCGGCAAATTGGAGTCATGAAGTGGTCTGTCCCATCGACATATGTCTGCGTAAAAAATCCCAAGGGTTGGGAATCTTCTATTCCTATCAAATTTTTGAGGTAACGTCTTATGTGTTATTACAGGATGAATTTGTCCACCAAGTCTAGAGTCCTGATGGTTGTCAAGGTGCCCAAAAATTTAATCAAGTGGTGGGAAATGTTTAACTATGTTGATCAGCAGAAACTGATTAAAATATTAGGTGATCTTACGGAACTTCTGCCCCTCCTCCATATTTAATAGAGGTTGTGTTGACCTTTTGGGATCCAAGTAGTTTGGTGTTCAGGTTTAGGGAATGTGAAATGACTCCTACTTTGGTAGAAATATTCGATTTGTTGCATTTTCCCTATATCGAGAAAGATATGATTCAAGCACAAAATCATACTGGCGTGAGGTTTTTGCAGTCTTTTGGTTTAAAAAGTAAGGGTATGCATTTGGGTTGTTTAAGTGATTCGTGGGTTTCCTTAGATTTTTTGTTCGCTAGATTCGGGCCATCGGAAGGTTTTGATTGCTTTTGGGATGAATTTCATATGACTAAGGAGAAGTGGGAGAGAAAGCATCTTGAAGTCTTCACCCTCACTTTGTTAGGTACTTTAGTGTTTCCGCTAGAAGAAAGACGTATTAATACACGTTTGCAATCTGTGGTGATGGCTCTATTTCATAAGGATCAAAATGACAAGGGCACTAATCAAAAGGGAAAAATCATTAATCAAAAGGGCAAGATCATTAATCAAAAGGGCAGGTTCACTCTCATACCCATGATCTTAACAGAAATATATAAGGCTTTAACCGAAGTGAAGGGGGGATGAGATTTTTTTAGGGCAGTAACCTGATATTGCAGTTATGGATAATGTAGCATTTGCATGCGCCTTCTTTAGTTAGACCAGACGTGGTTGATCGATGTATTCCTAATCGAGTGAAAGCCATGGACCTCAGGTTGCGTTTGGATAAATTCTCGCTACCCGTGGGAGTCGACGCTTGGATTGAATTTCTTAAGTCAAGAACCGGGGATAACATTTTGTGGACTTGTCTGTGGCTTCGACCAAAGATAATCTTGTTTGGTTGTCAAATGCAGCTCCTTCTAGTTATGTTAGGGCTCAATTGCACTAGACCATACAGTCCTTCTAGGGTAATGCGCCAGTTGGGTAGGCCGCAGGACGTGCCACCAGTAGTGGATCTTCTAAAGGATGTTGAGTACTTCAAGGACCAAGCCTAAGGTGAAAGCAAATACGAGCAGTTCTGGAAGCATGCAACAAAGCTAGGTGTGGACACTCTCAAACAAAGTTTGGATAATCTGGGGTACACTCAGGGATATGGGGTCTGGCTTTAATCTATCTCTCGGGGTATCAGCCAACCCTTACCAGTGCGGCTTAGGGGAAAAATACAGGAAGAATGCATAGTTGACGATCATCAGGATGAAAGTTCGGGGTCCAAAGTGGAGACACTAAGAGTTCAGTTAGCAGATTTGTTCAAGAAGGTAGAAAGGTGTCAGAATAATCTTTCCAAGTGCACTCCTCATGAGGCAGAAATACGGGCCCGAAGCTTCTTCCCTAATATCAGGGTGTCTTTACAGGATATGCTACAAAGTTTGAATGGGAGAAAGAGAACTTCACAGGCAGGTCCATCTCAGCCAGGGTCATCACGCAGAACACCAGTCTGAAAGAACATTTCTTATCTTTATTCAGTTTGAGTCTTTTATGTTTCTGTCATTGTAGGGAGGTGTCTGCTTTAAGTCGAAGTCAAGTTGTTTTTGATATTAGGGTCTTTATTAGTAATTTCACGTATGTCGTTTTAGGGGTCTACAATGTTGTTTTGTATTTGTTGTTTAGTTTTAAAGTGGTCCTAAATTCTTTGTATGTTTTTGTTGTTTCTTTCATCAAAATGTTATGATGTTACGTCTTTCTTTTGTTTGTTTGTTTTCATTTTTCGCAAAAAAAAAACTCTTCAATTATGTGATGTTTATGCATATGCAGTCCAAACTACGCAAGATCTGATTCATGTACAACATGATACGTAGGCAAACTACTTTTGAGTTCGATCTAATCATTTTGTTTTGTTGTTTTTCATTGTTTTTCCTCTTTTAAAGAAAAAACAAAAGCCATAAAGAATGATAAAATGAAGGTAGATAGAGAGAGAAGAAAAGAAAGAAAGAAAGGATGATGAGACAATAAAGGGAAAAAACAGAGATTGATACGGAAAAAAAAAGGGAAAAGAGGGCGGAAAAAAAGTGTAGATAAAAATAAGTGTAGATAAAAATCGGGATGATGTTAAAATGACCTCGCTACCCTGAAAAGCTGGTAGAAATGAACATGAATTTAGGACAATTTTACCAATGTGATTCTCATGCTTGTTGTGTGCCCTAATCCTAATGGATGTCGTCTTTGATGAGCATGTTCTTTCAGATAACAGTGGTAGGTTTGCAGTACTCTGGCTAGTCACCCATACTTCACTAGATCCAAAGCAAAGATCTCCATGGCTAGCAGGGAGATTGAAAATTCGCTCATTGACCCGGATCAGGATCACAGGGAAGAAAGTTCAGAACACAATGATGAGGTAGTAAGGCTTAGGCAACAATTGATAGATTTGCACCGGGCACGGGCCAGTGGAATGCCTCCTCCTTCATTTCCTGAAGGTCTTGGGAATATCTCTAATTGCCCACTGCTCTCTCAGGCGTAATTCTCTGCTCCTACTGAGTCACCCGAGCATGCGTCAGGATTCACTCCGCGACATTATTATCCTGACAGTTCTAGTCTGCCCTTGGCAGCTCCCTAATCAAGACCCGCTGCTCAGCCGGTTCCATCGATCACATCGGTATTCGTAGATCCACCACCACCTGAAGCTCCCACATATGATGTGCGTCCGACAATAGGGATTCCTCGGTCTGCCAGTGAGCCAGTGTTGAAGGTTCCAGATAGTCAGTATTATGCCCCGGAGCCTACTTTGAGAATGAATGAACCGTATGGGTACACTCAGTCATCTGCATTTCCATTTGATATGGAGAAACTGTCGCAACAGAGGAACAGGAAGTCATAGCGCGGAAGTTGAAAAGTTTAGAACATGCCATGAGAAATTTGCAGGGAATCGAAGGTTATAAGAGTGTTTCCTATAAAGATCTTTGCATGTTCCCAGACATCAACCTTCCCCTCGGTTTTAAAATGCCCAAGTTCGAGAAGTATGCAGGGTACGGTGATCCCGTGGCACACTTGAGACGTTATTGCAACCAATTGAGGGTGGCAGGAGGAAGGGAAGAGCTGCTCATGGCTTTCTTTGGCGAGAGTCTTTCTGATCTGGCTTCAGAATGGTTTATCGATCAAGATATCGACAAGTGGGACAACTGGGATGACTTAGCTTCTGAGTTTGTGCAACATTTTCAGTATAACATCGACCTAATTCCGAATGAAAAATCCTTGGTCAACATGAAGAAGAAAAACACTGAAGGTTTTAGGGAATACGCGATAAAGTGGCATGAACAGGCCGCCAGGGTAAAGCCTCCAATGAAAGTAAGTAAGTTGGTAGAGGTTTTCATTCAGGCACAGGATGAGACCTATTTTCAATATTTACTTCCGACAATGGGAAAGTTTCTCATTGAAGACCTCAAAATGGGGGAGATGATAGAGGACAAAATCAAGACCGGCCGAATAGTGAGTTTTGCCGCATTGAAAGCCACCACACAAGTGATTCAAGATGGATATGGCGTATTCGGAGGTAAAAAGAAGAAAGAAGACGTGGCGACTGTCGTAGCTGGAACCCATTCCTATCCCAAAAGACCACCTCGCCCCTATCCCCAATCCCAAGCCCAAGTCTATGCCCAAGCTCCATATATTCCTCCCCACCATTATTACCCTCTAAAAAATCCTTTATATTCCATTCCACCACCCCCGTACCCAGTATATAGCGCGCAGCCATATGCCCAAACCCCTTCTTACCCACAATGGCGCGTGCAAGCTCCACAAAATCGCCCATCCGCTCCACCGAATTACCAAAACCCCTCCAGACTCGGTTTTTAACCTAGGCCTGAGTATAAGAAACAGAAGGCGATCAAAAATCAATTCACACCTCTTGGGGAGTCATATGCTAGCTTGTTTGATAGGCTGAGAAAGTTGAAGGTCTTAAGCGCAATTCAAGGAAGGCTTTCAAATCCACCGCCGATGAATCTCGATTATTCTTTAAGGTGTGCGTACTGTTTTGACATGCCAGGCCATGATATCGAGAAATGCTGGCATTTAAAGAGAGTTGTCCAAGATTTAATTGACACAAATCATATGCTGGTCCAGGCCCCGGAGGGTCCAAACATTAACCAGAATCCTCTGCCAACCCATGCTGAAACCAATATGTTAGAATTGATATATGACGGGAAAGAGTCTTCAAGGTGTTATAAGCCTATTTTCAAGATACGGAAGTATTTTCAAGATACAGACCATTGAGGAAAAATCGGTAAATGTATCAGAGTCTTTGAAAGCAATGTCATTGAGTCAGGAAGGAATGAGAGAAAATATAGCCCAAGAAAGCACAAAGAAACCCCTGATCATGTTGCAAGGTGCCAGAAGGTACGTTGATTTAAGTCAGGATAAACCTAAGTTGACAGTGGTAAGAGCTCTGCGTCAGCCCATCTTGACGGTGAAAGGAGCACTGGCAGCGCCTATTGTCCTCAAACCGGTGACCTAACCTCCAATAGTTGATACGAAAAGGGTTCCCTAGAATTATGGGCGAACTGTGATGACCTATCACGGGAAAGAAGTAGTGGAAGATATATATGAGGTAGGGGGTTTGACTCGGTCAGGAAGATGCTTCGTGCCTGAAAATTTAAGAAAGTCCAAGCCAATGGTGAGTGGACCGTCATCTATCAAAAAGCTTATCACCAAAGAAGAAGCCAAAGAACTTTTGAAAAAGATGAAATTGCCAGAGTATTCAATAATAGACCAGTTGAAGAAAACCCCTGCTCAAATTTCCCTCTTATCTTTGTTGTTTCACTCCAAGGAACATCGTGATATTTTACTGAAGGTATTAAATGAAGCATATGTTCCTAGGGAGATTACAGTAAATCATCTTGAGAAAATAGTTGGAAAAATCTTTGAGGTCAATCGGATCAGCTTTTCTGACGATGAATTTCCTATTAAAGGTACAGGGCATAACCGGGGCCTTTACATTATAGTGAAGTGCGAAGATTTCTACGTCACTCATGTTATGATTGACGGAGGTTCAAGTGCAAATATCTGCCCTATTTCTACTCTGTAAAAGTTGAATATTGGTGCTGAGAGGATCAGGCCCAACAATGTATGTGTCAGGGCTTTCGATGGTGCAAAATCAAACTCCATTGGCAAAATAGAACTAATGTTGATCATAGGGACTGTTAAGTTCGCCATAGAGTTTCAAGTATTGAATATAGACTCCTCTTACAATCTGTTGTTGGGAAGGCCGTGGATCCACAAGGCCAAGACGGTTGCATCTACACTGCACCAAATGATTAAGTTTGAGCATGACAGGCAAGAACTGGTTATTCACGGTGAAGGAGATTTTTCCTCCTGCGAAGATTCTCCCTTGTCTCTTATTGAAGCAAATAATGTAGAGGATACATTCGTCTATTAAATTTTTGATACAGTTCCATTGAATCGTACCCTTGAATGGCAGATTATACCGGGACCACAATTGTCTTCCATTTCTATCATGATGGTGAGTGAACTTTTGAAATACGAATTTGAGTCAGGAAGGGGTTTGGGAGCGTCTCTACACGGTATAGTTTGTCCCATATGTCCGAGTGAGAACGTGGGCACGTTTGGTCTACAATTTGAGCCTACGTCTGAAGATCTAAAGAAAGCCAAGGGAAGGAAAAGGGAAACATGGGCACTCCCTCGCCTAATGCCACTACTCAGTGAATCATTTGTTAAGAGCGGTGTTATGAAGCATGTGGAATTTGAAGTTGAATTGGTTGATGACTGTCAGAACCTTTTTATTGAAGTTGATATGGTCTAAGCAGGAGAAGGTACCAGTATGGAAGACGTGCAATTCATAGTTCCAGCTGTCCGGCTCAACAATTAGGAAGTCACTCCTCGCCCCGTCAGGAGGGAGTTTTGGTAGTTTGTTTTGTTTTTCTTTCTGTTTATCCGAGTTATTTCAGGGTTGTAATTTGGATTTTAGTTTGTTTATGTTATGTTGGCATCTATGTTTAAACCCTCCTATCTTTTTATTTAATAAAATGCAATGTCCCTTTTTGTTTTGTGTCTAATATATTTTATTTTTCTTTTTTTATATACAGTTCTCTTTATGCTGATTCTAATGACATGACATGCATGCGGAATTTTCAGCCTGATCTTAAATCCAAACTAATCAAGATGTAATGAAGAAGGATGAGGAATATGATGAAGAAGAAGACCTAGAAGAAATAAGCAAAGAGTTGGAACAATTTGAAGACAAACCGAATCCTAATTTGAATGAGACTGAGCCAATAAATCTAGGGAATCAAGAAGATGTTAGGAAAACTAAAATCAGTTTACATGTTTTTCCACAGCTAAAAGATGGAATGATTCAAGCATTAATTGATTATAAGGATGTTTTTGCATAGTCTTATGATGATATGCCTGGTTTAAGCATTGAATTAGTGGCTCACAAATTGCCAACTGATCCCGCATTCCCTCCTGTCAAACAGAAGTTGAGGAAGTTTAAAACTGATGTAAGTATTAAAATTAAAGAGGAAATCATGAAACAACTTGAAGACAAAGTAATTCGAGTGGCTCGTTATCCCATGTGGTTATCCAATGTTGTTCCCGTACCAAAGAAAGATGGCAAAATTCGAGTGTGTGTTGATTACCGTGATTTGAACAGAGTAAGTCCGAAAGATGATTTTCCACTGCCCAACATCCATATTTTTCTAGAAAACTGTGCTAAACACGAGGTTGCCTCTTTTGTGGATTGCTATGTCGGATATCACCAGATCATTATGGATGATGAAGACGTGGAGAAGATGTCTTTTATCACACCATGGGGGACCTATTGTTATCGAGTGATGCCGTTCGGTTTGAAGAATGCTGGAGCAACTTACATGAGAGCCATGACCACTATGTTTCATGATATGATGCATAAGGAGATTGAGGTCTATGTGGATGATGTGATTATTAAGTCAAAAATTCAGGCTGACCATGTTAAAGATTTAAGAAAGTTCTTTAAAAAACTTCGCAGGTATAATCTCAAGCTCAACCCGGCAAAATGTGTATTTGGAATTCCGTCTGGAAAGCTGTTGGGGTTTGTGGTCAGCCGTCGGGGGATTGAATTGGATCCCTCGAAAATCAAAGTCATTCAGGATTTGCCCCCGCCCAAGAATAGGACGGAGGTGATGAGTTTGCTTGGTAGACTGAACTACATTAGTAGGTTTATTGCTCAACTCGCAACCACTTGTGAGCCCATATTCAAGTTGTTGAAAAAGAGTGATGCGGTAGAATGGACTGAAGAATGTCAGGAAGCGTTCGACAGAATCAAAAGACATTTGTCAAATCCGCCCGTAATGGTACCACCGGAGCCTGGTAGGCCTTTGATCTTATATTTATCAGTCATGGACAATTCTTTCGGTTGTGTCCTGGGTTAACATGATGTCACAGGTTATTTATTATCTTTGCAAGAAGTTCACCGCATATGAGGCCCGGTATACTCTTCTTGAAAGGACTTGTTGTGTACTAACTTGGGTAGCAAAGAAGTTAAAACATTATCTCTCATCCTATACTACTTATCTCATTTCCCGCATGGATCCTTTGAAGTATATCTTTCAGAAGCCTATGCCAACAGGTCGATTGGCAAAGTGGCAAATATTGCTTACCGAGTTTGACATTGTATATGTGACTCGAACCACCATGAAATCCCAAGCCTTGGCAGATCATCTTGCTGAGAATCCCATCGATGAAGAGTACGAGCCATTAAAGACATATTTTCCTGATGAAGAAGTGTCGTGTGTCGATGAAGTCGTTATAGATGCTGATCCAGGTTGGAAGTTGTTCTTCGATGGAGCTGTCAACATGAAAGGAGTCGGAATAGGTGTGGTTCTTATCTCTGAATCGGGAAAACATTTCCCGGTAATAGCACAACTTTGATTTTACTGTACTAACAACATGGCATAGTATGAAGCTTGCATTCTTGGTTTGAGGTTAGCTGTTGATATGGGAGTCCAGGAATTATTGGTGTTGGGGGATTCAGATTTGCTCGTCCATCAAATTCAAAGATATTGGGAGACGAGAGATTTGAAGCTCATCCCATATCGACTATGCTTGCAGGAGCTATTTCGACGGTTTGTGTTAGTAAAATTTAGGCATATTCCAAGGGTTCATAATGAAATTGCTGATGCTTTAGCCACTCTGTCTTCAATGCTCGACCATCCTGATAAATCCTACATCGACCCAGTGCATATACAGAGTCGTGATCAGCATATCGGGTTTATTCTGTTACTTTCCGTTTGGTTCTTCGACCTTCATATTGATTTTGGGGTTTAAATTCTATTCGTCCCGATCAGTTCGTAGCTATCAGTCTTAGGGTTTCAAACTTCTCAATACCAAATTGGAATTCATCGTTGTTGAGGTTCTGCTCGGGATATTCGGACGCGGTCTTCGTCTTTTCACTCGATTAATATTTGAGTTTGAAATCTACGAATCGAGGTCCAATTCTATTCCCCTCTTTTATTTAATGTTTATTATATTTGGTGTGTTGGAGTGAATATTGTGTTTGGTTGATGATTGTGGCGTGGTAATATGTTTCGATATTGTGATTGAGCAATCGTGATTACTGTGGTTGATATTGATTTATTGATTCATGTGAATGAAGGAATTGAAAGATTTCAATTCATGTGGGAATAAGTGGGGCGAGAATTGAAAACTTGATTTAATTAGTGAATTTTGATTAGTTTGATTCATTAGTTGTTTGACTTGAAATAAACGTTAATTGAATTTGGTAGTATCAAGATACGCCGGTTGGAATAGTTAAGGCGTAGGTCGGGTAGGTAAATCTAGAGATTGTGAGTTGATTGAATGTTTGAAATTTGATTGAATGGTTTGATTTTATCACTTTTGAATCAATTGTATAATTTGGCCGGGGAATGTCCCGAAGTATCTGTATATATTTATTCACCGGGGAATGCTCCGAGGTATCATGTACCCGGAGGACGTTCGTGATGAAGGCCCGAGGCGTCAGGTAGAGCATTAGTCTAGAATTAATTCAGAGTAGAATTTATTTTTACACATTTTTTTTTTATTTTTGGACTGTATAATTGGACTGGACACTAAATTTTGGATTGTTTTATCTTGTTTGCTTGATTGATTGTTTTGTATGTTTTGTGTGGTTTATATATTCATATTGTCAAATTAGCCTATACGCTCCGCCAAGCGACCATGGTCAAACCACGGGATCGAGGGGTGCCTAACACCTTTCCATCGGTCAACAGAATTCCTTAGCCGGAATCTTTGTTCGCAAACCAGTTTTAAAGAGTCAAACCATTTCGAAAAGAATTTTCCAAAGGTGACTTGGCACACCGGATTATGCCAAGTGGCAACTCTGAATTTAGTTATAAAAAATCCTTTTCGGAACAGAATTTTTATTTTTTGTCACTTAATAATAAAATCCTTTCGAACTTAAAAATTAATCTTTTGGAGTTAAAAAAGGGGTGTGACATACATTACTGAACAAAACAATTTTATCTCATATCTTTACTTCTCAAGTCACGTATTCCAATACAACACTCCTCCATTTTTTAATTTTTTATCAACATATAAAATTCATCTCTTCCAATATTCATTAACATTAAATTCACTTATTATATTATTCTAATTTGCAGTAAAATTCACATACTGTCATTACAACATATTTTAATATAATATTCACACATAATTCCATCACATATTCCCACTCTCACTATCACATACTCCATTTTTCTCTCAGAATTCACACACACACACGGTAACTCATACACGATTCTCCCCCCATTTAAGACAATACTCATAACAGAGTGTGAAATCGTAACAGTACTTATTTTCTTCCTACTGTTTCCTTTTTGTTTTAATTTTAAACCAGACAGTATCATACATACAATATTTTTATATTCAACAGAGTACAAATATATAAATATTCAGTAATTTGATAGCACAATATATAATAATAGAAAGTTTACGTAATCAATCAACCACGTATATCGAATAATGCATAATATTTTTTCATTCATGCTTATTCATCATAAAATTTACAAAAATAAATAATTCATGATTAAATAGAACCTGCGATGAAACAAGAATTCTTCACCGGAATCAAAATTCGAACGAAAATATGGAATTTAGATTCAATGCTTTTCCTTTTTCTCTCTTTGTTTATGATGTTTTCTTTTCTCTGATTTTTGCTCTCTGATTTTTTACTCTCTCTGGTGTTGACTCTGATTTTTTTATCTGATGCAGTATCTGGTAGTGTAGATTGTACGTTTTTTCCTGGGGTTGGGAAGTCCTTAAATAGAAGGATTTTGGGGGGAGTAGTTTAGATAGTTTAGGATTTAAATTTTAAATTTTTTTTATATATAGGATAATGATCTCATTTTTTAATAAATAAATAAATTATATAAAAATAAATAAATAATAATAATAATAATAAATATTAACTAATTAATTTTTATACTTAAGAAAAATAGAATAAAAATATAACTAACTTAAAATAAAAATATAATTAAGAGAAAATAAAATTACTAGCTTATTTATAAAAATCTAAATTAAAATAAAATATTTTTTGGAATTTTTATTTTTATTTTTTAAAAAAATCTTAAAATGTAAATTTATTTTTTGATTTTTTTATTAAAATGAAATCTACTAAAATAAAAAAAAATAAGAATAAAGATAATATTTTGATATAAATAAATATTTAATGTAAAAAAAAAAATAGGTCAAAACTCGGGAGGGTCAAAAATCACGTGTCTACGTTTTTGCCCCTCTTTGTGTGGAACCTCGAAGAGTTTTCATACAAAAAAAGTAGACAAGATATGATTTTTGACCCTTCAATTATATGAAAGTTAAGGATAAAAATAAAAGGAAACATGTGACTGAGTCCTGGTTTTGGACCTCCTACCTATCCCGGGTTATAAGAGAATCAGGTCATGAGTAGTTCAAAGGAAACATGGTAAGATAAAAGTTAAAGTCGAGTGAGATTCCGTCAAGTTTTCGGTTAACGACTTCTGCCTTTTACATTCAAATGACTAACAAAAAATAAAAAATACAAATGAAAATTGTAATTTCTAGAATCTTGATTCTAATCTTCGCGACTTGAATTTGAAAATTCACCCTATTCTTCAGGCGGGCTCCTGACTTGTTATTTCTTCACCCTGTTCTTCAGGCAGGTTCCTGATTTTTTTTTTCTTCCTCCTGTTCTTCAGGCAGGTTCCTGATTTTTTTTTTCTTCATCCTGTTCTTCAGGCGGGCTCCTGAACTTTCTTTTTTCTTTACCCTATTTTTCAGGCGGGCTTCTGGACTTACTATTTCTTCACCCTGTTCTTCAGGAGGGCTCCTGGACTTACGATTTCTTCACCATGTTCTTCAGGAGGGCTCCTGAACTTTCTTTTTCTTCACCCTGTTCTTCAGGCGGGCTCCTGGACTTACAATTTCTTCACCTTGTTCTTCAGGAGGGCTCCCGGACTTACAATTTATTTATCCTGTTCTTTAGGCGGGCTCCTAGACTTTCTTTTTCTTCACCCTGTTCTTCAGGCGGGCTCCTGGAGTTACAATTTCTTCACCTTGTTCTTCAGGCGGTCTCCTGGACTTTCTTTTTCTTCACCCTGTTCTTCAGGCGGGCTCTCGGACTTACAATTTCTTCACCCTGTTCTTCAGGCGGGCTCCCGGACTTACAATTTCTTCACCCTATTCTTCAGAAGGGCTCCTGGACTTCCTTTTTTTTTTCTTCACCCTATTCTTCAAGTGGGCTCCTGAACTTATAATTTCTTCACCCTGTTCTTCAGGCGGGCTCCTGAACTTCTTTTTTTTTTTCAAATATGTTCCTGAACTTAAATAAAAGGTCAAATAGAAAAATAACATCCCATTCTTCAGGAGGGTCCTGAGCAGAACATAAAATTCAATGAACACGAACAAAATTTTTGCCCTAGTTTATACTTAGAAAATGACTCGACTAAAAGGTACGTCTTATAGGAATCAAAAGGGATGACTCGACTAAAAGGTATGTCTTATAGGAATCAAGGGGGATGACTCGACTAAAAGATACGTCATCTAGGAATCAAGGGGGATAACTCGACTAAAAGGTACATCTTATAGGAATCAAGGGGATGACTCGACTAACAGGTATGTCTTATAGGAATCAAGGGGGATGACTCGACTAAAAGGTTCATCTTATAGGAATCAAGGGGATGACTCGACTAACAGGTACGTCTTATATGAATCAAGGGGATGACTCGACTAAAAGGTACGTCTTATAGGAATCAAGGGGGTTGACTCGACTAAAAGGTACGTCTTATATGAATCAAGGTAATGACTCGACTAAAAGGTACGTCTTATAGGAGTGATGGTTCAAGTTAGGAAGTGCTTCATCTAACAAATGAAACTTAAATTATTCAGATTAGGAAGTGCATCTTTGAGGGATTAAATTTTTACCATAATTTGATTATCAAACCTATGCAGCAACATTGTTTCATGCATCTGTGGAAATGAGGCATTGCAACCCTTGATATTTATGCTCAGAAATCCTTAATTTGAAGGTAACATGTTTCCTGTTTCATCAAAGAAAACTTATGAGTTCAAAAACATGGTGACAGGTTTGTGGCTTTAGCTTCTGTGGCAATCACTCTTGCTCATCACATTTAGCCTTGCTTCCAACTATTAGCATTTGTCACCGACTTGTTGTATCGTTGTCCCAAACTCAGATTATTAGAAGTGACTCTGAAACACACACAGTATCTTTGTTTTTCCATGCTTCTCAAATAAACCCTTTAAACCTTGGTATTTCCATGAGTTCCCAGACTCGTCTGTTGATAAAACTTTTTGCATGCCTTATTTCGACTCACAATCATGTCTCTTTCATGTGTTGGCTTTTTATCTTGCTTTGTGCAATTGAAGAAGTTGGTAGCAAGTTTTGAGATCCTTTCTCACTTGTTTTGAAATGGACTTGACTCAAAGACACAAGAAAAATGACAATGATAATTTTTTTTTGATAACTGACTCAAGAAGAAAAAAAATAGAAATATAGAGAAAGAAGAAAAGACAATGAATGTCCCTTTCCAAAAAATAAAAGTAAAGAAAAAATTATCTGAAAATGATAGTCAACTCTAATGATTATGACATGTATTTTGAATTAAACAACCTGATCTGCCCACACTAATTATTACAACTCTTGTTCACTCATTGAGTTTGAAATGAAATCAATCTTGAATATGTTCCCTCTAGATCACAATCCTCCTTCGGCTAGTGGCACCTCAGTGGGTTTTTGCCAACGCCTATCTCATTTTAATTTCTTTCTCAACTCACTGTCGCCTTATGGTTCCCAAAAATATTTTCACCAATAAGACTCTCATTTTTACTCATTCATTTTTTTTCATTCATTCATTTTTTTTTTGAAAATAATGCCCAACATACGAAACATCATGCACCCATAACATATTTAGCCTTGACATTCTCAAAGATCGATCTGAAGGTCTTTCATTAGTTGTAAATTGGCTTTTGAAAAAGGTTAGAAAGAAAGGGAGGCATGTGGCTCAAAAATTTACATAATATTGGGTGAAACATAAAACTTTTGGAATCGACTTTTTCTTAAGAAAATAAACTTTGCCCCAGTTTCATTTCATTCTGGGTAATTTGAATTTTCTTTTGGTTGGACCGAACCCCAGTGTAGGGTTGCCTACGTATCTTGTCATAGCAAGAAACAAGTCAAACGTAGTTCAGAAATCTTTTTTTTTTTTTGACTTTTCTCTCTTCCTCTTCTTCTTTTTATTTTTGAGAGAGAGAGAGAGATTTTTTTCCGACCCTATTTTTTTTTGACACTTTTCTGACTCTATTTTTTTTCCTTAACACATTTTGTTTAGACTCTATTTTGATTCCAAAAGAGGTTTATGAAAGAAAATAAAATTCAAGCACAAAGGGGATAACAAAGGATGACATAATATTTGGATAGAAGAATAAAATGTCTTCGTCATATCAATCCTTAAAACGCAAGTACATAACATGCAATGAGTGAGTGCAACATAAAAATTATGCACATCTTTTCAATATTGACCTTGACTGAGCAAGTGCACATATGTCGCTTGTTTCAAGCTTGTGAAGTATTTATGCCCATTTGTATTGTACTTTCCTTACGATAGGTGATCTTTTTTTTTTAGCTAACTTCCTTTAGCTTCTTCTGACAATAGAAACTATATATCCTCTGGTTGATCTTATTAAAAAATGTTTGAGTTGAACCTTCTCCTTGAAGATCAAGTCCTTTTTTATTCGCAAAGTGATTGCCTCAAAACATTCAAGTGAGGATGTAACTAGGTCTCCAAATATCTCAACACTTTACTTATTTTTCTGACATTTGTTTTTTCATCTCTAGGTTCTTAATCGAATGTTTCAGCATTAGATTGGGTTTTAAGATCTGGCTGAAAATTCAACATGTATATTATATCACTTGAATTGTCACAGAAGAAAAAATTTGTATAGAAAAAAAACAACAATATATATTTAAATAAGAAAAAACAAAAGAGACACATATTTTGTTAACAGAAAAGATAAAAAGATTTGAACACAACAATCAGACAATAAGACAACATAGATCCCTAACTACAATCCTTAAATTATTCGGATAATAGAAGAAAAACAAAATAGACTACCAAAACTCCTTCCAAGTAAGGGAAGAGGAGTGACTTCCCAATTGCCAAGCTTGACATCTTAGCCACTGGTTTGCATATCAACATGACTATAGCTTTCCTCACTGTCAATGTTCTGTACTATAATTGATCTATCTTGAATCATATTTTCAATTTCTTTTTTCAAATCTCGACAATCTTCAATACTATGACCCTGAGTATCAGAATGATACGCACATCATGCATTAGAATCAAAATTTCTTGAACGGGGATTAAGAGTGTGCCTAAGGAGAGGAGTAATCATGCCCTCTTGTTCCAATCTTTGAAATAAATTGGCATATGACTCTCCAATTAGTGTGAAGCTATCTCTCGACTTCTGCCTCATTTCATCATTTGGTTTGAATAAAAAATCGAGCCTAGAAGGGCTTTGGTATATTTGTGGAATTGAAGGATGACTCTGAGGAGTTGGTGTGTGCCATTGTGGGTAAGATGGGGGTTGAACATGTGGTTGTGCATTATACACTGGATATGAAGGTGGGGGACTGGAGTATAATGGACTTTGGGGGTGATTATGTGGAACTTAGGCTTAAGCCTGAGAGCGACGACGACGTGGTATTCTTGACCGTTCCCGCTGTCCAACTACAATAGTAGATGCATCTTCCTCATTATTATTCTCCCCAACACTTCCTGAACCTTTTTGAATTGCTTGAGTAGTTTCTTTTAATGTTGCAAAACTCACAATACGATCAGACTTAATTCCATTCTCTATCATCTCTCCCATTTTGAGGACCTCAATAAATGGCTTGCCTAATGCAGGTAACAAATGTTGATAATATGTTTCATCCTACGCTTGAATAAACACCTCCACTATCTTGCTTTCTTTCATTGGCAGTTTTACCCTAGACGCGTGTTCACACTATCTAATTGCATACTCCCTGAAATTTTCATTGTTCTTTTTCTTCATATTAGTCAGGGATTTCTCATCAGGAATCAGCTCGACATTATACTGGAATTGTTGCACGAATTCATTAGCCAAGTCATCCCAACTACTCCACTTGTCAATGTCTTGATCCACAAACCACTCTGAGGCTAAACTCGAAAGGCTCTCACCAAAATAAGTCATGAGTAATTCATGTTTACCTCTGACACCTCTTAATTGGTTACAATAACGCCTCAAGTGTGCCACTGGATCACCGTGCCCTTCGTATTTGTCAAACTTGGGCATTTTGAATCCCATAGGAAAATGTACATCCGGAAACATGCACAAATCTTTATATGAAACACTTTTTGGTCCTCGTAATCCTTGCATACTTCTCATACTCTGCTTCAAGCTTCTTACTTTCCTAGTCATCTCCCTGTTGTTCCTCATTCTTAACAATTTTCTCAATCATGATAGGAGAATTGTGTTGATGAGCATGATAATGTGGATTTTGAGGTTTGAAAGTCATTTCAGGAGGATACAACAGATCATGACTTGGTTCTCCCATATTCTTCTGTGTTGTCGATTGAAGACACGTAGTAGCTGGTGCTACATAAGTGAAAAGTGGGTTATTTTTGACAGACGAATTTGGTGAGCGGATTGTAGAAGTACCAGAAACACCAGTTACATTAGCATATGGGCCGAATCCAGGTGGGTATAATGGATCGCTAGTTTAAACTTGAAAAGGATTTGGATCATTCGTAGTCGAAAGTCTAGGGATTGAAGAAGGTAGGGCTTTTCCATTCAGCCAAGCTTGGTACATTTCCGCCATCTGTTGTTTCAATAACTTAATTTCTTCCATTGATACTAATTCCTGCGAAATCAACTGATTTTGCTCTTCTTCACTGTCAAACCCTACACCTTCTCTGCGGGTCATATTTCTTTTTTCTTTGTATCTAGTGTTGTATGGATGTGATGCCAGTTTAAACCACAAACCAACCACCAACTACTTTATCTTTCTGAGACCAAGTAGCAAATGGATGATTGTTATATTTTTAACACATTATAATATCATGTTGTATGTCATGCTTCTATATGCATTTTCCAACCTATCATGGAAGGTTTTGTGTTTCATCCCGACTTTTATAGGTGTATTTTTTTCAAAAAATTATGATCGAACCCTTTGGAGGTTTCCTACGTATCATGCCAGGACATGAATCCGATCTTGCGTAGTTCGGAAAATTAGAGATACAAAGAAACATATATATATATATATATATATTATTATTAATATTATTTGAAATATGAGAAAAAGTTTTTTTTTTTTATTATTATTGAATTTATTAAATAATATTTTTTATTTTTGAAAATATTTTTTTTTGAAGGAAAGACGACCAATTTTTTTAAGATCACCGAATCCATTGAGGACTGCCTACGTATCTCATTAAAATGAGAATCAGGTGTGCGTAGTTCTTGAAATATATGTCGTACAAAACTTGGCATCAAGACCCCTAAAGGTTCAAGGCTGATAAGATTTATATATATTTTTTTATTTTGTAAAAAATTAGCCTCATGTCCCTAAAGATTCAAGGCTATTAAAATATATAAAAATTGGACTTGAGGATTCGAAAAATAATTATGAAAGTAATCATATTTTCAAAATATTTTCCAATAAATCTATGAATAATTTTTCAAAAGATAGGGTCGTATCCTGGGAAGGACTTCCTACGTATCCTACTAAGATGTGAGAATCAAACCCTCGTAGTTCATGAAAATCGTAAAACAATGTTACTAAAATTTTCCTTTCTTTTAAAAATAAAATTTTTCTTTCAAAAATGATTCACTAAATGTGACGATAATTTAATCTCTTGCATTTTAAAAGTTGCCTAAAGCCGGTCAACAAATAAACAGTCTTCCAAACAAATGTAAAAGAGCACGTAGGATGCACATGTTGGTCTTTATAAAGTACGTCACCTGTCCTAGACAGACCCGGCCCATGTGCCGAGTCCCGCTAAGTCAAATGCATATGATGAAAATAAAGCGGCACCTAATAGGGATAACCAGATTCTGAGTTTTCAGTTCTTCTAAGTTTAAGCCTAATAGGGATAGGTGTCTAGACTGGCTTACCCAAGCGGACACTTGAGCCGGGGAGGGACAACTTGGTTGGTAGCAGGGCAACACCGCCTTTGTTGTCGATCTGAACCCCGCCTAACATGTGTGACTATATCTTTCACCAGATGCCTTGACACTCCGGCTATCTCAGAAAGAAAGTAAGATACATGCGCTGCATTCCTTCTATCCTATTTCAGAGACTCAGAGGGGGTGCGCAAGAGAGACAATATATAATATAGTTCAATCAATATCAAAGCGGTAAATAAGCGACAAGTAGCATATAAGGCCAACAAACACAATATCAACAATAATTAAAGCAAATATAACTTAATATAAAAATCTCGAATTCTTATTATCCCCAGCAAAGTCGCTAGAGATGTCACACCCTTTTTTCGCTCGAAGGAGTCGAGTCGAAAGGTTTTTTCAATTAAAGTGATGGTATTGAATAGGGATTAATTTTTATCATTTTCAGAGTCGCCACTTGAAATTGAGTTATGGTGTTCCAAGTCACCTTTTTGAATCCCTAATCAAAAGGAAATGACTCTTATTTGATCTGCAAAAACAGAAGACCGGGTAAGGAATTCTGTTGACCGAGGTGAAGGTGTGAGGCACCCCTCGAGTCCCGTGGTTCTAGCACAATCGCTTCTATTAAATTATCTTGACTTAAATTATTTTGACAAATTATGTTAGTAGGCCCTAAAATCGCTCATTTTATTATGCTAAAACTCGTCTATTATTTTATATTAAATAATCGCTGAAAGTTTTTTTTTTTTTAAATAAAAATTGTCAAGTGAATTTTAGAAAAAAAAAAACTATTTGCCAAGGTGTATTTTTTACATCCTTGAATTTTAAATGTCTCAGAAAGATGCGTACACCGCATTCTTAATTGAGACAAAATTTAGTTATTATATTCACCTAACGTTTGCAAATTTGCTTATCTAAAGGGATACCTAATACTATCGTTAAACTTTAACAAAATTTATTTAAAGTGATTAATTAATTTAATAATAAAATTATCAAAATAATATACTTATTGAGATTTATTGATGATATTAATTTAAATTAAATAGGACTACATATCATGTAAATACATACCACTATACACATGCACATTACTGAACAAAACAATTTTCTCTCATATCTTTTCTTCTCAAGTCACGTATTCCAATACAACACTCCTCCATTTTTTAATTTTTTATCAACATATAAAATTCATCTCTTTCAATATTCATTAACATTAAATTCACTTATTATATTATTCTAATTTGCAGTAAAATTCACATACTGTCATGACAACATATTTTAATATAATATTCACACATAATTCCATCACATATTCCCACTCTCACTATCACATACTCCATTTTTCTCTCAAAATTCACACACACACACACGGTAACTCATATACTATCCTCCCTCCATTTAAGACAATACTCGTAACAGAGTGTGAAATCGTAACACTACTTATTTTCTTCCCACTGTTTTCTTTCTATTTTAATTTTAAACCAGATAGTATCATACATACAATATTTTTATATTCAACACAGTACAAATATATAAATATTCAATAATTTGATAACACAATATATATAATAATAGAAAGTTTACATAATCAATCAACCACGTATATCGAATATTGTATAATATTTTTTCATTCATGCTTATTAATCATTAAATTTACAAAAATAAATAATTCATGATTAAATCGAACCTGTGATGAAACAAGAAATCTTCGCCGGAATCAAAATTCGAACGAAAATATGAAATTTAGATTCAATTCTTTTCCTTTTTCTCTCTTTGTTTATGATGTTTTCTTTTCTTTGATTTTTTCTCTTTGTTTTTTCACTCTCTTCGGTGTTGACTCTGGTTTTTTGGTCTGATGCAGTAGCTGGTAGTGTAGATTGTAAGTTTTTTTCTGGGGTTGGGGAGTCCTTAAATAGAAGGATTTTGGGGGGAGTAGTTTAGATAGTTTAGGATTTAAATTTTGATTTTTTTTTTTATATAGGATAATGATCTCATTTTTTAATAAATACATAAATTATATAAAAATAAATAATAATAATAAAAATGTTAACTAATTAATTTTTTTACTTAAGAAAAATAGAATAAAAATATAACTAACTTAAAATAAAAATATAATTAAGAGAAAATAAAATTACTAGCTTATTTATAAAAATCTAAATTAAAAGAAAATATTTTTTGAATTTTTTTTTGTATTATTTTTTTAAAAAAAAATCTTAAAATTTAACTTTATTTTTTGATTTTTTTAAAATCAAATATACTAAAAAATAAAAATAAAATTAAATAAGAACTAAAGATAATATTTTGATATAAATAAATATTTAATGTCAAAAAAAATTAAAAATGGGTCAAAACTCGGGAGGGTCAAAAATCACGTGTCTACATCCGCTGAAAATCTGAAGGTCCTCATCTCTAACAAAACGACGAAAAAATTGTTGTTGCGGGTATACAATCTGTATGTTTGCACAAACACTTCAACTTTTGTTTAAGACAGTTTCAAGAAACCCTATGAAGTTTTAGAACTTTCAACACAAGTTCATCAAGAACTATCAAAGAAGTATGTTATTTAAAGAAATAAGATGAAGAAAATAGAACCAATTCCTCCGATTTCACGGAGTGTCCTTAAGAAATTAATTTCCCTTAAGTACCCGAGGTTGTGGAATTTTTTCTTCCAGGATAAAACGGCTCACAATCAGAATGTAGTGGTACCTTAAATCTTTTGATTCTTCGAACACACTCAACGACAGATGATCACACAGAGTTCTTAGAATTAGAAGAGTGTTTTTTCAATACTAAAATTTCATAATACCTGTTGTTTTGCGGAAAATTTGACTTTTTGAGAGGGTCGCCGCTTAATTTTGAAAAGGAATTAAGAAACCTTTAGAGAGTTATTTCAAACGATTCAAAACAGAAAAATCATTTTAAGTTAGAGATTCTAGATAAGCGGTTCCTATTAACTTTTTAGGAAGGCGTTAGCCACCTAAAACGTCCGCTAACTTGCGGTTATCCGGACTGTTTGAAAATCGTCTTTTGATTAACTTCGAAAAGATTAATTTTGTCGAAAAGTGATTGATTTTTTAAAAAGAAAGCGATTTTGGAAATATTTGGGTGTTTATGCAAAACTAGTTTTTTAGCGACTTAACTAAGGATTTAACTAGGTTCGCCAAGCACATAAGGAAAACAAACATAAAAAACAGAGGGAAAGGGAGGAAGTAAGGGATTTAGGCCATCGGCCCAAATTAATAAGACCTGTCCTAGTCTAAATGGGGTTTCGACCCATTTCACCTATCCTAATCTAGTTTTCAAGCCTTTGGCTCGAGTCTTGCTCCACCTGTATTAAATACAACTTTGGCTTCGAGACCAAATGAATGAATAAATAAATGACTAAATGAATAAATAAAAAGAAGACAATAATAAAAATCAAGACTTTTCAAGTCTCTTAGTGACCTCATTAATGGGTTTTGACCCATTTTCCTTCTTCGTCTATCTTCTAGCACCCTTGCATCATGCAGTGGACCTCGGGTTTAAACTTCGAACTTGACTCAAAGAGGTAGACCTCATTGGCCCATTACGAAATACAAGAGGAGAGGAATACATTTGGACTCGAGACATTTTTTGCATGCAAAGAAAAGATAATGAAATTAATATACATTCAAGGCATAAAAGTGACATATTTCAAAGCAAAAGAAAATATCAAGAACCAATTTTTGAATGGCAATGATAAGCACACTTGCACAAGAATGAGAGTCAACAAATAAAATGCAAAGCAAAGACACCCACTTACATGCCTCATGATTTATGTTCATACAAGAATGAATAAAGGTAAAAGGAAGAAGGTCATATTCAATGATCAATTCATGCGAGAAACAAACAACATAGGCTTGCGAAAGTAAAGGATGAGGAAACAAGAAAAATACTCATGACTTCTAAAATTGAACAAACATAGATACTAATCCGTATAACAAAAGAAAATAAAGGTTAACTTTTCAAGAAAGAGAATCTTTAAATTTTAATTAAGGCGACATTAACGAAAATTCACGCATAAATTATGGCCAACTTTAGGAAAAAACACGTAAAGACCTATGATTTATCGTTCTAAGACATCATTGGTTCTCTTTTGATATTATGAATCAAGGAGAGACACGATCAAGTCTTTACACTCACAAAGTGCACATATAACAATCCAAAGGGAGTAAAAAAATTTGAATAAAAGTTTAACATTTCTAAAAGTGAAATATCGTTTCATAATCATACTATGCATGTCACGAAAATATCTAAATAATTCTATTTAGCCAAAAATACGAACTTTCTCATCATTTTGACAAATTTAAAAGCATGCGGAAAAAAAGAGGAATAAACATTGTGGATGAAAAATAAAACTAGCACTTCATCTCTTAATGAAGATTTTGGAGATCCCCTAAAATAATTAACAAGCAAATGAAAAATTCTTGATTTAATCAATTACTATTTTTATTAACGCGAAACAAACAATTGTAATTATTTTTCGAACATAAAAAAAAAATAACTTCACATGTTAAAACAAACATATCCGCCAACAATAAATTTAAACAAGGCATGACTATGTCTTTTCAAGTAAAGATCTAAACTTTATCTAAAATAATCAAAGAATAAGGTCAAAAGGCAAAACAATCAATATTAACTATTCTTTTCAAAAAAAAGAAAATAACTTTACATGCTAAAAATAAACATATTCAACAACAATGAGTTTGAACAAGACAGATTATGTTTTTCAATCAAAGATCTAAACTTTATCCAAATAATCGAAGAATAAGGTGAAAAGACGAAACATTCAACATTAACTATTCTTTTAAACATAAAGAAAATGACTTTACATACTAAAAACAAATATATCCAACAACAATGAGTTTAAACAAAGCATAAATACATCTTTTAAGCAAAGATTAAAACTTTATCCAAAATAATCAAAGATTAAAGTAAAAAAAGGCACATACAACTATTGCTAGCTCATTTTTATATCATGAACATGAAAATAATTAGAATATCGATACCACAACGTCCTAGGGACTTCAAGGCCATCTACAACATACAATCCCAGCAAATAAAATTATATCTACGAACTACGAAGAAGAAAAAAGATGAAGAAGAAAACAATAATAACAACTAAAATAAAAAAAGGTGTGTTTACCTTTTGGGGGGAAGCAAAACGAGACTACGAGCTTCGTCGGAATCAACTACCACCGAAAAACGTCGCCGGCAACTCAATAATTTTGATTAGCCAACCAACTCTATGAAACAAAAATTTTTACTAAATAAAAACAACTATTTTGCTCAAAAGGATTTTTTTCACCTTTCTAGCCTCTTTTGTTTTCTTCCTTTTTCTTTCCCTCTCTACCAAAGTAGTGGTAGTATTTATAGGAGAGAATGAGGTATTTTTTTTCTCTCCTCCACCAATTGGGAGAAAAGTATTCATAGGAAAGGATAGAGATTTATTTCTTGTCATCCACCAATGTGGGAGAAAAAGCATTTAGGGGGGTTTTTGAAATGTAAAAATTAAAGATAAGGTGAGGTGGAAGATAATGTGGAGGGAAATAGTACAATGTAGTACAATCTTTGAATTTCAAAATTGAAAAGGACAAAGTTGGGGGGAATAGTACAATGTATTACAATTTGAATTTATTTTTTGGTGGGAATTGGGTAGAAGTTATGAGAGTTCTTGAGAATTTTGGGGTTATTTAAAATATAACCCCAATTGGAATTTAAAATCTAGCCATATTTATTTATTTTGACCAAATTAAAAATCAATTGACGAATTGCATTGCAATTATGACCAATTTTCAATTATGGTTAAATCTAATAGATTGGTTAAATTAAATTAAAATTTGATACGAATTAATACCTTGTTTAATCCCGAGCTTCTTGATTTAATAAAATTAAATGCATATTTATCCAAATAAATCATTTTCGAGAATAAATTATAATTAGCTCAAGATTTTAATTATTATTTTTTCAAAATGATCCTTAATTTAAAGTTCAATTTTGATGAAAATATTCATTTAGATGACGTCATTTATACAATTTTGCAAATGCAAATACGAAAATATATAATTATTACTTAAATAACAAATTTAGCCCAAATACCTATTTTAAAATGCATTTATTTAGAAAAAATAATTGTTGTGATTTTATTTGAAAATCGAAGAAACTACGAATTAAACTTAGTTATGGAGGTCAAAAATTAGGTGTCAACACCTGTGGAAAAAGTGCAGGTATTTATAGCCATCAAGTGCCCCTTCAGAAAGGAAACAATGGTTCATCGGAGAGGTGAATCACTTCGGAACAGTCATACGACAAATGATCACACAAAGTTCTTAGAAGTAGAAGAGTGTTTTTTCAATACTAAAATTTCGTACTACCTGTGGAAAAAGTGCAGATATTTATAGCCATCAAGTGCCCCTTTAGAAAGGAAGCAATGGTTCATCGGAAAGGTGTATCACTTCGGAACAGTCATATCTGTCCATTCCGAACCAGTGTATCTTTTCTGAACAGTCACACCCGATTGAACATTCACCCTTTTTCCAAAATAATGCGTCATTTGTCCCTTTCGAGGTCCATTTTGAGGTGTATTTCTGCATGGTGTTTTTATGGAGAAAAAATATTTTCATTTTTTTTTGTTTTTGGATCACTTTCGAAGCTGAGCCGAGTGATGATGACGGCACAAGACACCTCTTGATACTTGTCTCACTATCCACTTGAAGGAGTGTTACTCAATAAAAACACATTAAAGTTGCTTTCTCCCACCAATGTGGGAGAAGTATACTTTCCTTAAGTGAGTACACTTTTCCTCCAAGACTTTCCTCCATTTTCCATTCACATCAATTGAATCCAACAAAACATATTCACACTCGATAGTTACATAAAAATGTAATTTCATCGCGTTATTGATGATTTATCTATCTGTATCAAATAATTACAGAATAGCTGTGATACATGAAATTTATGAACGAAAATATAGTTGTAGGAATCAAATTGGGGTTGCTCTAAATCTTGTGAGTGTGGGACCCACATATCTTGTGTGATTTTACGGCTTTTACATCTTATTTTGACCCTCGATTTGAAAAATTGTGATTTCGAGTTTTGGGGTTAACTTTGTGAAAACGATGTTTTTTCAAAAATTCAACTTCGTCAACGCATTTGAAACGTCAAATTTAGTGTGGTTACATAGGTCGTTTGCATATATCGGACTCCGAGCAAATTTCGGACACCCCATCGAAGTCCGGATTGGACTTAAAATTAAAAAACAGCTTTTTGCTATAGCTGGTGCAGAAAATTACACTATTTTTAGCGGTTTTTGGATTCATTTTGCTCATTTTCCATCTTGCCTTTTGAGAGTTAAACACTAAAATAGTATGGGAGCTTAAAAGTGAAGTTTGTGGGAGTTTGGGAAGGTAGATTAACATATATTTCTTGATTCTATTAAGCATTAAGGTAAAAATTCACTCTTTTCTTAGTAATTTCTTGATTAATTTCTCAAAACTCTAAAAATCTTAGGGTTTGATTTTAAATCCCAATTTCACTCATTTTCACTTGAATAATAAAGTTTTTATCTTATAATTACTAATTTTTCATCAATTTCACCTTCAAAGCAACTTCGATTCTTTATTTTACCCCAAATTTCAAAGATTTTACCCAATAAACCTTATAAATATTTTTCTATGATTTGAATCTCGTTTTTGACTTGGGTTTTCAGCAGTAGATTTTTAAAAATATGGGCATCATATTTTTGAAGTAAAGTTACGATTTTGTCCTTTTTTTAAAAAACCCGTTTTGGATGTAATTCTTGATTCCGAACCAAGAGTAGTAAATATGGGTATCGTTTGTTTTGTTTTGATGCGTAGATATCATATTTGATGTTTTTAGAGGAGTTCAGAATTGTTCATGAAAAGTAAGGTCATGGATTCGAAGTGTAGCGGACCGATTTTGCCTTTTGAGGTAGATTAAGGCTTAACTCTTTCAGACCATGTTGGGTAGTAAATGATGATACAAAATGCATGTTAAAGGTGGGAACTAATCATGAAAAGTGGCTATTTATATGTTGTGCCCGTGTGGGAGCCTATATGTAATGTAATTGTCAAAATTGAGTTATTATGTGATATGTATTACCATGTGGGGTCCTATGTGATATTGATATCCTTGAATACATGTGAATAATTGTATTGTATTGTTAAGATACTAAATATGGTACCATTAGTATATTGTGATTATATTCATACTTTATTGTCATATGAGACATGTGAAAATTCGTGGATGAAACTGAAAAAATGAGTGAATATTGGCTCACATAGTTGTGGAAATATATCATTGTGGTTGATTGTGGAAATATATCATGTGGTTGGTTGTGAAAATATATCATGTGGTAAGTCGTGAAAATATATCATATGGTAGGTTGTGGAAATATATTGTGTGGTTGGTTGTGAAAATATATCATGTGGTTGGTTGTGGAAATATATCATGCGATTGGTTGTGAAAATATATCATGTGGTTGGTTATGAAAATACTAATTGTGACTGGTTGTGAGAATTACATCCTCATATCATACTCACTCATGAAAAATTAGTACCACCGTGGCAATATCTGAGAAACACTGGCAATACCTTTTTAAAACCTCCCCGAGGAATGTGCCGGGGAGGAGATATTGTAACACCTTATGAAACCCTTTCTAAGGGATGTGCCAGAAAGGAGATATGAGATATGTAGATTGTATATGGGTTTACGAACCCCCCATGGGTCCTACATCGGGAAGCTTTAGCTCCGTAGGTGTGTACGAGGATTATGTGTTTATCCTGGAGGTTGTGCGAGGACCTCGTGCATCATTATCATCATTATTATCATATGTATTGCACTTACTTTATTTTGTTATGTTGTGTTGTATTGCCTTATTGATTTATCATCCATGTATTTATCGTATCTTCTTTTACTTGTATTTGATGATCTTGTATATACTTGTTCTCCCTTGTTCTAATTATATGTGATATAATGCATAATTGTTTTCTATCTTGGTGTGATTTAAAATATATGTCATATATTAGAACTGTTAGTGAAAGCAGTGTGGGCTGCTATTGTGGGATATTTTCTGATTGTAGGTGACGTGCCCTTAGTTAATATTTTGTATGCTTTACTTGCTACTTTGCTTGGTTGGCCTATGATACCTATCGAGTACAAGTGGACCGTACTCATGCCTACTGCTCCCTTTCGGTGCAGGTCCTATCCCGAGTGAGCTTCAACTTGCTTGACTCGGGCGATTGTTAGAGCTTCCAAGGTAGTGGGTGGACATTCACGCGTCCGGAGTTCACTTCTATCTTTCTGTATTAGTTATGTCTTTATTAGTGTTCGGAGACAAATATTTTTCTTTGTGGTTATTTTTCTGATGTATTTGACTCCGAAATTGTATTAGTAGTTCTTATACTGTTGACACCAAGTTTGGGGAGTAATGGTTGCATGTGTTGATATTATTCTTTTCGCTTTTATTATATCCATGTGGTTTGACTTCGTTCTAGAAGCCTTACCTTGGGGGCATTTCTGTTTTTTTCACATGTGTATCAGTTTGGGTGAGAGACTTACTTGTCAAGGTTTGCCGCGACAAGTGCCATCATGACCTATCGATTTTTGGATCGTGACATGAAGAGTAGTTGGGACATACCCAGCTGCCTAGAAATTCATGAAGTCTGAAATGAACATAAACTAAACTATTGAAAGCAAGAATAAGAATCCAAGTCCTCAGAACATGAGGACTCACCAACTGACGGGAGTAGGCAAAAGTAGCTGCGACTAATCATGATGTTGAGGGAGAACACGAGAATCTATATCATAATAGCATGCAGAGCATAAAATAAATATGTGGTCAGTACTTATAAAATGTATTGAGTATATGGGGATGTGTTCAACATGTAAATATGAAGGAGAATCATCTGATAAAAATATGCATGTTAAGTGTATACAATCTCACCATTTTTGTAAATAAAGATGAAAATGATATGTCATATATACGAAGGATACCAAAACATAATTTGATAATTCTAGTGACTCGCACACACCTAAGTTTATAAAACTGCTTTACTGTGGGAGTTTCTCATAATTGATATGCTCCATTTGAGCAACATGGAGCCCAACTTGTAACCCCTTGTTGGGAGAGTGTTCAATACCTTATCAGAGGTAAATAACCATGATTTGACGAGAATTCACTCATTGATCCATTATTGAGCAAAGAGGACAGTCTCATCTGACAAATACCCCTTCTAATACATCCTACCAAACATCCCTTAGTGTCGCTATTGAGCGTTAAACGTCCCCTTTGTTATATGGTGTGAGGTTGATCATTGTTGTTGATCCAAATTGTTGTTATTGCTGGTGTTATTTTCATTGTTGGTGTTGTTACTATGTTTTATTCTATGGAGGAGAATTGGGTGTTAATGGTGGAGTGAAAGGTGAGTTGGCAGTGGTTGTTATATATATTAGTGTGGTGAGGTGGAAGATAAGATCAGTTTATTTATTATTATTTTTTTCATAAAAAAATAATCATGTGATGGCAGCGTAATTTAATTAATGTGTGTGTGCGGGTACCAAGAGCGTAGCAAATAGTGGGCAAGACAAGAATAAAAATAAATTAAAATTGAAGAATATTTTTTGAATCAAAAAAATTGTGGCAAGTGGCATTTGATTTGTCACTAGTTCAGTGGCGGACCCTAGATTTAAGGATAGTGTAGACTAGTAAATCATGAATTTCATGCACTTCGTAACAAAAGGAACGTGAAATAATCGAATGAACTCAAAATCATGAAGTGAGTATTAACCCTGGAATCAAACTTAAGAGATTTTCCATTTGAAAAACTGAAATTTGGGACACAAGGATGGAAGGATATTCTTGTTAAACACCCACATATCTGGTCTTATTGATTTCTTGAAGTATAGTGTGAGTTTGCAGCCTTGGAGATTGAATTTTTTGAGAGAAACCCTTGTCTTTGTGTTCTTGAGATTTTGAGATGAGAATGAGCGATGATTTTATGTTAAGTGATGAGGAAAACGTTTTTGTATTAGTTATAAGGTCATCTAAGATCACAAGAACTAATTTGTCCTCGAAAAATCAAAAGAAAATGGAGGAATTACGTCGGGTGGCCACTAGTGTGGCATGGTCAAATCGCACCAGACAAGCAGCGTGGCACAGAGCCATTGTGATGTCTAGGTAGCATGGCACAGTCATAATACGCCAGACCACTGTTTTTACACTTGGGTCGTGCCACTGAGGGCACGACCTTAACATGGACCCTCACTATTCTCCCGTTGTATTATATTATGAAACTCATTCTAAAAGTTTTGTAACACTTTTGAATGGTCCCATTTCCCCTCCAAATCATCAATCAACCTCAAAATCACACCAAAACACTCGAGAGATATCAAAATAAAATTGTTGAACTCATGCGGTTTAACTTATTTTCACTGTCAGTGAAAACTTTATATTACATGTAGACACGTAATTTTGTCCCTCCGAAAGATTAATTTACACAATGTTACCTTATCCTACAATGTACCCTCATCCATGTTATTATACCCTCACAAAATACAAAAAAATAACAAATCCCCAACCAACTTAATCCAAAATATTCTCTCAATAACAAATTAACAACCCTCCCTATTAAAAATTGACAACACATCTTAACCCCTACCCCTCCTACCCCTACCCCACGTAACCACCCTTCCCCCACATTTCTTTTCCACAAAGAAAAGAGCATATACACTCCATCTTTTCCATTTTTTTAGGCTCGATCAGATCCAAACACGGAGAGAAAAAAGACACTCACCTCACAAGAAGAACAGGCACCATTCTCTTCTCCACCATACTCACGATACACAGACCATTGTACACTTTCACATTCCTCACTGATTTGCACACACAGACAGTCCATCCTTTTCCATTTTTGATGCTCCACCAAAATCCAGGGGAGAGTTCACTGGAGAAAAAACATACATACACTCTCACCATCACATACGAATACACCATCTACAAATATCACTAAAAATTTCCACAAGAACACACTGTTGAGGGAAATGGGGAATGGAGAGAGAGAAGGAAGTTGAGAGAAAGAGAGAAACGCATAGTGAAGAGAGAATCGAGAGAGGGAGAGGGATTTGAGCGAGAGAGGAGGAGAAAAGGACGGACGCTAACAATTCCGGCGAACCATCATCGTTCAAATTTGATCCGTCCTCTATTTTTCCCGACTCGTTGGAGTTCGTCGAAGCTCCGACGAGATGATAACCGGATCCCCTCTGCTCCAAATCCCAAACCCAACTACTTCCTTCACTATTGGTACTATTCAAGCAACAAAAATTCATCGGGAGTCACCCATATTCGCCGACGAAGCTACTTGAAGCTCCGGCTAACAGTGAAACTAGTTGTCAAATAGTCTAAAGTTCGGTTGAATCGTTGGTCTTCTGTTTGGTTTTGTTTTGAATTGCCGAATTGGGTTTGATTGGAGTTCGTTGGTTCGAGTGTGGATTTGGTTCCGGTCACGTATCCTCCGCTATAAGTTGGTGGAATTGTTGAAGAAAGTTCATGATTAAGCTCCGATTGAGGTACAATTCTACCTTATTAACTTTTAATTCTATCGTATAATTTGGTTTTGTGTGTTTGACGGTGTGAATGGTTTTGTCTTTGCCTAATATTCAGTTGTCATTGATTATAAATTATGTGATGAAATGATAGCTCACTAAGGATTAAAATCAACTATTTGGGGCGGGAATTGAAAGTTGATAAAGAGAATTTTGTGGTGTTTTTGATTCATCGATAATATCATGTGGTAGGTCGAGCCGGGTAGGCAACAGTAGGTTCGAGTAGGTAAATTGAGAACTTGCGGATTATGGAATGTTCGAAATATGTGTTGGAATGATTTTGTTTTATCGCATTTAATTCAATTATACTTATTTGGTCGGGGAATGCCCCGAGGTACTTGTATCTATTCACCGAGGAATGCCTCGATGTATCTTGTACGCAAAGGAGGTTTGTGATGAAGGCCCGGGGCATCGGTTAAAGCTTTGGAGCATAGTTTAGGATTATTATAGGTTAGCGTAGGTTTACATTTTGCATTTTTCTATTTTGGGGCTGTATAATTGGACTGAATACTAAACTTTGGACTGTTTTGTCTTTGTATGTTTTGATTGATTGTTCTATGTGTTTTTGTGTTGTTTATATATTTGTAATGTCAGATTAGCCGATACGCTCCACCAAGCTACCGTGGTCGAACCACGGGATTGAGGGGTGCCTAACACCTTCCCCTCGGTCAAAAGAATTCCTTAGCCGGAATCTCTGTTCGCGGATCAGTGTTACAGAGTCAAAAATCGTTTTGAAAAAGGATATCCACGGGTGACTTGGCACACCCGATTTATGCCAAGTGACGACTCTGAGTTTTCAATATAGTGAATCCTTTTCGAAACAAATCTTCATTTTGTCACTTAGTAATAAAAACCCTTTCGTAACTTAAAAATGAAATCTTTTTGGAGCATGAAAAAGGGGTGTGACAGCTCTGGCGACTCTGCTGGGGAATTTCCGAATTCGAACTTATTTTGGAGTTGTATCGGCTTTGTTTGGCATCACGAGTGTATAAGCATTGTTTGTGTTATTGTTATCACTTTTGTGCAATTTCGTGCTCTTTGTTTACAGTATTTATCCTATGTGTTACCGCTTTTATATCTGGTATCATGTGTGTCTACCCCCCGGCCTTCTTTCTGCAACAAGTCCGTAGTACACGTGTTTTACACGACCTCTAGTTGAGCTACCCTTATTTTAGGGGGGGAGCCGTCGGTGTTATGGAGTAGGTGGAAAGCTGTCGTAGCCACTATCGACCATACGCTCCCCCGAAAAGCCTTGTTAGTGAACCCCAACGTAGGTCATCCTTTAGGTCATGCTTATGTGCATCATATTGAGACCTAGTGGGGCCCACTTGGTCCTTTGTAGGAGACTCACCTCTAAAGCATCCCTACGTGCTAAATGTTGCATCTTTGAGGATAACGTGGTCATTTGACGGACTGATTTGGAAAAAAACTTGTGTTAGAAGTAAGGTGTGTGGGTAATGGAAAAATAGAGAGAAAATAGAAAAACAAAACAAGAACAAAAGAAAAAAAAGAGTTTCGTAGTTTTAGAGTTTTTTATGGCTTTTATTTTTCACAATTCCAAAATTCAAAAGGACTTTTTTTTTACCTTTCACACTCATTTTCTCAAAAACATCAAAAAGATTTTCCTTTGTCTCATTTAGCATGCATTCACAATTCAAAAACTTCAAAAAATATTTTTTTTTTCATTCATAGGATGTGTTTATAAAAGAAAATGCAAAAAAAAGAGGTGTTAGAAATCTTCTACATTTCGTATAACGAAAATACCAAAAAAGATTTTTTCTTTCATAGTTGTTGATGCCATTTTTCTGTGAAGTATCAAAATGAAAACTCAAAAGATTTTATTAACATGGTTCATCGTCTGTCTTTGGCTGTATCTCTTAAGTCAGGGTCTAGCCTGTTATTTAATCATTAATTGACCAATCTGAACGAACTACGCGTACTTGATTCCCGTCCCTTGGGGCGGGATACGTAGGCAACCCTCGGTGGGTCCGGTAATTTTAATTTTCATTTTTTGGCCTTTGTCTTAGTCTTAGCTTGGGTTTTCCTTCTCGTAATCTAGTGTTGTCAATTAATTCTTGCCAAGTAGGTTGATTTCATTCGGCGGTACTGTTCGGTGAATTTGAGTTATATGTCGGTTTGTCCCTCTATGTCACACGATATTTTTTCTAAGATAAAATCCCAAGGGTCGGGAATTCCTTATCTTGTTTTGCATTTTTGAGTTGTAAGTTTGGCTTGTTATTACAGGATGAAGCCTATAGGGTCTAGAGTCTTGATGGTTTCCAAAGTGCCCAAAAAGTTAATAAAGTGGTGGAGCACGTTCAACTACGCTGACCAGCAAGAGCTATTTAAGATATTAGGTGATCTTACGGAACTTCTGTATGTCCCACCCCGTCCAGACCTAATAGATGTTGTGCTGACCTTTTGGGATCCTAGTAATTTGGTGTTTAGGTTCGGAAAGTGTGAAATGACGCCTACGTTGGCAGAATTATCTGGTCTGCTTCATTTGCCTTATATTGACAAAAGTATTATCCGAGTTCGGAATCACTCGGGCAATAGGTTTCTACAAGGGTGTGGTTTGAAGAGTAATAACGGATATTTGGGTTGTTTGAATCAATCATGGATTTCTTTAGACTTTCTATTTGCTAGATTTGGGTCCTTAGAAGGTTTTGATTGCTTTTGGGATGAATTTCATATGACTAAGGAGAAGTGGGAGAGCAAGCGTCTTGAAGTCTTCACCCTCGCTTTGTTAGGTATTTTAGTGTTTCCACTAGAAGAAAGACGTATTAATACCCGTTTCCAATCAGTGGTGATGGCTCTACATAAGGATCAAAATGACAAGGGCACTATTCAAAAGAGGAAGGTCGTTGATCAAAAGGGCAGGTTCACTCTCATACCCATGATCTTAACAGAAATATATAAGTCTTTAACCGAAGTGAAGGGGGGGATGAGATTTTTTGAGGGAAGTAACCTGATATTGAAGTTATGGATGATGGAGCATATGCATGCCCCTTCTTTAGTTAGACTAGACGTGGTTGATCGTTGTATTCCCAATCGAGTGAAATCCATGGACTTCAGGTTGCGTTTGGATAAATTCTCGCTACCCGTGGGAGTTGACGCTTGGATTGAATTTCTTGAGTCAAGAACCAAGGATAACATTTTGTGGACTTATCTGTGGCTTCGACCAAAGATAATCTTGTTTGGTTGTCAGATACAGCTCCTTCTAGTTATGTTAGGGCTCAATTGCACTAGACCATACAGTCCTTCTAGGGTAATGCGCCAGTTGGGTAGGCTGCAGGATGTGCCACCAGCAGTGGATCTTTTGAAGGATGTTGAGTACTTCAAGGACCAAGCCTTAGGTGAGAGCAAGTACGAGCAGTTTTGGAAGCATAGAACAAAGCTAGGTGTGGACACACTCAAAGAAAGTTTGGATAATCCAGGGTACACTCAGGGATATGGGGTTTGGCTTCAATCTATCCCTCGGGGTATCAGTCAACCCTTACCAGCGCAGCTTAGAGGGAGAATACAAAAAGAATGCATAGTTGACGACCATCAGGATGAAAGTGTGGGGTCCAAAGTGGAGACACTGAGAGTTCAATTAGTAGATTTATTAAAGATTGTAGAAAGGTGTCAGAACAATCTTTCTAATTGCACTCCTCATGAGGCAGGAATACGGGCCCGAAGCTTCCTCCCCAATATCAGGGTGTCTTTGCAGGACATGCTACAAAGTTTGAATGGTAGAAAGAGAACTTCACAGGAAGGTCCATCTCAGCCAGGGTCATCACGCAGAGCACCAGTCTGAAAGAGCATTTCTTATCTTTATTCAATTTGAGTCTTTTATGTTCTGTCATTGTAGGGTGGCGTCAGTTTTAAGTCGGAGTCAAGTTGTTTTTGGTATAAGGGTCTTTATCAGTAATTTCACGTATGTCGTCTTAGGGTTCTAGAATGTTATTTTGTATTTGTTGTTTAGTTTTTAAAGCGGTCCTAATTTCGTTGCATGTTTTGTTTCTTTCTTTCATCAAAATGTTATGAGGTTACGTCTTTCTTTTGTTTGTTTGTTTTCGTTTTCGCAAAAAAAAAAGAAAAAAAAATTCAATTATGTAATGTTTATGCATATGCTGCCCGAACTACGCAAAATCTGATTCATGTACAACATGATACGTAGGCAACCTACTTTTGGGTTCGATCTAATCATTTTGTTTCATTGTTTTTCATTATTTTTCCTCTTTTAAAGAAAAGAAGCCATAAAAAATGATAAAATGAAGGTCGATAGCGAGAGAAGAAAAGAAAGAAAGGATGATGAGGCAATAAAGGGAAAGAACAGAGATTGATACGAAAAAAAAGTGTAGATAAAAATCGGGATGATGTTGAAATGACCTCGCTACCCTCAAAAGCTGGTAGAAATGAACTTGAATTAAGGACAATTTTACCAATGTGATTCCCATGCTTGTTGTGTGCCTTAATCCTAATGGATGTCGTCTTTGATGAGCATGTTCTTTGAGATAACAGTGGTATGTTTGCAGCACTCTGGCTAGTCACCCATACTTCACTAGATCCAAAGCAAAGCTCGCCATGGCTAGCAGGGACATTGAAAATTCACTCATTGACCCGGATCAGGATCACAGGGAAGAAAGTTCAAAATACAATGATGAGGTAGTAAGGCTCAGGCAACAATTGATAGATTTGCACCGTGCATGGGCTAGCGGAATGGCTCCTCCTCTGCTCCCTGAAGGTCTTGGGAATATCTCTAATTGCCCACCTCTCTCTCAGGCGCAATTCTATGCTCCTACTGAGTCACCTGAGCATGCGCCAGGATTCACTCCGTGACATTATTATCCAGGCAGTTCAGGTGTGCCCTTGGCAGCTCCCCAATCAAGACCCACTGCTCAGTCGGCGCCACCAATCACACCGGTATTCGTGGCTCCGCCACCACCTAAATCTCCTACATATGTTGTGCGGCCGACAATGGGGCTTCCTCGGTCTGCCAGTGAGCCAGTATTGAAGGTTCCAGATAGTCAGTATTATGCCATGGAGCCTACATTGAGAATGAATAAACCGTATGGGTACACTCAGCTACCTGTATTTCCATTTGATACAAAGAAACCTATTGCAACAGAGGAACAGGAAGTCATAGAACGGAAGTTGAAAAGTTTAGAATAGGCCATGAGGAATTTGAAGGGAATCGGAGGTTATAAGAGTGTTTCCTATAAAGATCTTTGCATGTTCCTAGACATCAACCTTTCCCTCGGTTTTAAAATGCCCAAGATTGAGAAGTATGCAGGGCACGGAGATCCCGTGGAACACTTAAGACGTTATTGTAACCAATTGAGGGCTACAGGAGGAAGGGAAAAGCTACTCATGGCTTTCTTTGGCGAGAGTCTTTCTGATCTGGCTTCAGAATGGTTTATCGATCAAGATATCAACAAGTGGAACAGTTGGGATGAATTAGCTTCTAAGTTCGTGCAACATTTTCAGTATAACATCGACCTGATTCCGGACGAAAAATCCTTGGTCAATATGAAGAAGAAAAGCACTGAAGGTTTTAGGGAATACGCGATAAGGTGGCGTGAACAGGCCGCCAGGGTAAAGCCTCCAATGAAAGAAAGTAAGTTGGTAGAGGTTTTCATTCAGGCACAGGATGAGACCTATTTTCAACATTTCCTTCCGGCAATGGGAAAGTCTTTTATTGAAGTCCTCAAAATGGGGGAGATGATAGAGGACGAAATCAAGATCGGCCGAATAGTGAGTTTTGCCGCATTAAAAGCCACTACACAAGCGATTCAAGGTGGATCTGGAGCATTCGGAGGTAAAAAGAAGAAAGAGGATGTGGCGACTATCGTAGCTGGAACCCATTCCTATCCCAAAAGACCACTTCGCCCCTATCCTCAAGCCCAAGTCTACGCCCAAGATCCATAAATTCCTCCCCACCATTACTACCCTCCACAAAATCCTTTATATTCCATTCCACCACCCCCGTACCCAGTATATAGTGCGCAGTCATATGCCCAAACCTCTTCTTACCCGCAATGGCGTGTGCAAGCTCCACAAAATTGCCCATTCACTCCACCAAATTACCAAAACCCCTCCAGACCCGATTTTCAACCTAGGCCCGAGTATAAGAAAGAAAAGGCGGTCAAAAATCAATTCACACCTCTTGGGGAGTCATATACTAGCTTGTTTGATAGGTTGAGAAAGTTGAAGGTCTTAAGCCCAATTCAAGGAAGGCTTTCTAATCCACCGCCGAGGAATCTCGATTATTCTTTAAGGTGTGCGTACTGTTCTGACATGACAGGCCATGATATCGAGAAATGCTGGCATTTAAAGAGAGTTTTCCAAGATTTAATTGACACAAATCAGATGCTGGTCCAGGCCCCGGAAGGTCCAAACATTAACCAGAATCCGCTGCCAACTCATGCTGAAACCAATATGTTAGAATTGATATATGATGGGAAAGAGTCTCAAGGTGTTATAAGCCTATTGTCAAGATACAGACCATTGAGGAGAAATCGTTGAATGTAGAAGAGTCTTTGAAAGCAATGTCATTGAGCCAGGAAGGAATGAGAGAAAAGAAAACACAAAGAAACCCCTGATCACAGTACAAGGTGCCAGAAGGTATGTTGATTTAAATCAGGATAAACCTAAGTTGACAGTGGTAGGAGCTCTGAGTCAGCCCATATTGAAGGTGAAAGAAGCACTGGCAGCACCTATTATCCTCAAACCGGTGACCCAACCTCCGATAGTTGATACGAAAAGGGTTCCCTGGAATTATGGGCGGACTGTGATGACCTATCACGGTAAGGAAGTAGTCATCACTGTTCGCACTTCAATAGGGGCAACTCCATATTTATTGGTGTATGGGACAGAAGCAGTCATCCCTACAGAAGTTGAAATTCCCTCTCTTCGAGTCATTGTAGAAGCAGAGATTGATGATGACGAATGGGTCAAAACCTGACTGGAACATTTGAGTTTGATTGAGGAAAAAAGGCTAACGTCTGTGTGTCATGGCCAGTTGTATCAGAGGAGGATGGCTCGAGCGTATAACAAAAAGGTACACCCCAGGAATTTTGAGGTTGGTCAGTTGGTATTGAAACGTATCCTTCCTCACCAGGTTAAAGCGAAAGGCAAGTTCTCCCCTAACTGGCAAGGTCCCTTCGTTGTGAAGAAAGTGTTGCCCAATGGAGCCTTATATTTGACAGATATTGAAGGAAAAATGGCAGAAATGGCTATCAATGCTGATGCGGTCCAAAGATATTATGTATGATATTTTATCCTTTGTTGATCTTATTGCATGTTTAGTACTTGGATTTTTGAAGATTGATATGATGAAGGCATTTTATTCTTCTATCCAAACATTGTGTCATCCTTTGTTTACCTGTTTGAGCTTCATTTTTTTCCTTTCATATCCCTCTTTTGTAATCAAAATAGAGTCAAAGATAAATGTCAAGAAAATAAGAATAAAAGAAAGAGTTCGAAAAAAAAATCAAAAATTAAATCAAAACAAAGAACACGCTTATGGAACTACGTGTGACCTGATTCTCCTCTCTCGGGAGTGAGATACGTAGGCTGCCCTATTTCGGGCTCGGTCCAACCAAATAAAGATTTTAGAGTCACCCAGTCAACAAAAACTGGGGCATGATTTACTGTGTTGTTTGAGTCGATTTAAAAAGTTTTAAGTCCCACCCCCACTTCAAGCGTCGTTTGAACCTCTTGCCATCCTTTTCTAACCTTATCCGAAAGCCAAGTTACAACCAAACAAAGTCCTTCAGATCAATTTTTATAATGTTAAGAATAAACATGCAATGGATATGATGATACATTGTGAGGTACCACTTGTCTCCCTCAGCATAAGAAATCAGGAAAGAAATACAAAAATGAGAGTCTTATTGGTGAAAACTCCCGTGGGCATCATAAGGCGATGGTGAGTTGAGAGAAATGAAAATGAGAGAGTCTTATTAGTGAAAACCCTCGCAGGCACCATAAGGCGATGGTGAGTGGAGAGAAATAAAAATGAAAGAGTCTTATTGGTGAAAACCCTCATGGGCATAGTAAGGCGATGGCGAGTTCAAGAGAAAAGTGAAAAGTGAAAAGAAAGAGATTTGTTAGCAAAAGTCTTTTAAGATGTCATCAATTGAATGTGATGCATGAGTCCAATGGATCTGGGGAAGCGGCTCAGCGGTGAAGGCACAAACTCAACAACAAATGGGAAGTTTGGATAGGAAGATCAGGCAGCTTAGTCCAAAATGCATGTCATACTCATTGGAGTTGGTTGCCGTATTCAGATAAGTTTTCTTTTTGAATATGGGGCATTTCCCTTTTCTTTCATTTACATATTCAAGATTTTTATTTTTTTATGTCATTTATCAAAATAAAAGTCACCATCATTTCTTTACATTTTAAGTCAAGTCTGTGTCAAAACAAGCGAGAAAGGATTTCAAAATTTACTACCAGTCTTTCCAATTATATGAGGAAAAACCAAGGACCATCACATAAAAGAAACATGATCGTAATTCGACACGAAGCAAAGGAAGTCTATCAACCGACAGGCTGTTGGATTCGTGGAAGCATTCAAATTCGGGAAAAGAGTGCACCTCAGAGGCATGGTAAAATGGAAACCCATTGTTCAAGTCAGAACTCATTTCCCTTAATCTGGATCCGGGTCAATGATGCGGCAAGACAGGTCAAGTGTTATCGATTTGGAACAAAGATGAAAAGAATAAGTGTTGGGGCAGATACCTAAGACACCAAGAGCTGCAAGCCACCACTAAGTTTTTAACTGACAAATTTTCTTTGTTGAAATAGGGGCAAATTCGCTTCACTTAATTCAACTACCATTGGATATGCACATCCGTGGGATTTTACCTTCTGTTCTGGACCCTCCTGAAAAATGGGATTTTACTTTCTGCTCAGGACCCTCCTGAAAAATGAGATTTTACTTTCTGTTCAGGACCCTCCTGAAAAATGGGATTTTACTTTATGTTCAGAACCCTCCTAAAAAATGGGATTTTACTTTATGATCAGGACCCTCCTGAAAAATGGGATTTTACTTTATGTTCAGGACCCTCCTGAAAAATGAGATTTTACTTTATGTTCAGGACCCTCCTGAAAAATGAAATTTTACTTTATGATCAGGACCCTCCTAAAATAGGATTTTACTTTATGTTCAGGACCCTTCTGAAAAATGGGACTTTACCTTCTGTTCAGGACCCTCCTAAAATAGGATTTTACTTTATGTTCAGGACCCTCCGGAAAAATGGGACTTTACCTTCTGTTCAGGACCCTCCTGAAAAATGAGATTTTACTTTCTGTTCAGGACCCTCCTGGAAAATGGGACAAATCTTTCAAAAATGAAATACTACTTTACTATAATTTTTGTTTGGGATAATTTTCGTTCTAGTTTTAATTTTGGGTTTCAGGAGCCCGCATGAAGAACAAGGTGATGAAATAGCAAGTCAGGAGCCCTCCTGGAGAATAAGTTGAAGAAATGAAAAGTCAAGCAACAAAGCGAAGCAATTGAAAGCCATGCCACAAGTTGAAAGAAATTGCAAATTAGGAGCCCGCTTGAAGAATAGGGTGATAAAAGTTGAGTCAAGAGCCAATAGAAGTTGTATAGATAGGATTTTGTAATTTCATTTATGTTTTAACTTGTAATTTTCATTTTTGATGTAATGACAGAGCCGCGGACCGGAACCTCGATGGAACCTCACTCAACTCTCCAACTCGGTATAGTCCACTTCTCTTCCAACCCTTTGAGATACTTGTGATTTCCTCATGACTTGGGTAGATAGGGTGTCCGACAGGATTCGATTGTCATTCTTTCTTTTACTCCTCTCTTTGAATAATGATCAGGACAAAATTCGGTCTCGTTATTTACTTCTTTGCCTGAAAACACTGCATGTTTACATTCAAAGGGAGCATGATGTAGACATGTAATTTTGTCCCTCCGAAAGATTAATTTACCCAATTTTACGTTATCCTACCGTGTACCCTCATCCATGTTATTATACCCTCACAAAATACAAAAAAATAACAAATGCCCAACCAACTTAATCCAAAATATTCTCTCAATAACAAATTAACAACCCTCCCTATTAAAAATTGACAACACATCCTAACCCCTACCCCTCCTACCCCTACCCCACGTAACCACCCCTCCCCCACATTTATTTTCCGCAAAGAAAAGAGCATATACACTCCATCTTTTCCATTTTTTTAGGCTCGATCAGATCCAAACACGGAGAGAAAAAAGACACTCACCTCACAAGAAGAACAAGCACCATTCTCTTCTCCACCATACTCACGATACACAGACCATTGCACTCATAATCCTCACTAATTTTCACACACAGACACTCCATCCTTTTCCATTTTTGATGCTCCACCAATATCCAGGGGAGAGTTCACTGGAGAAAAAACATACATACACTCTCACCATCACATACGAATACACCATCCACAGATATCACTAAAAATTCCCAAAAGAACACACTGTTGAGGGAAATGGGGAATGGAGAGAGAGCTGGAAGTTGAGAGAAAGAGAGAAACGCATAGTAAAGAGAGAATCGAGTGAGGGAGAGGGATTTGAGCGAGAGAGGAAGAGAAAAGGACGGAGGCTAACAATTCCGGCGAACCATCATCGTTCAAATTTGATCTGTCCTCTATTTTTCCCGACTCGTTGGAGTTCGTCGAAGCTCCGGGGAGACGATAACCAGATCCCCTCTGCTCAAAATCCCAAACCCAACTACTTCCGTCACTATTGGTACTATTCAAGCAGCAAAAATTCATCGGGAGTCACCCATATTCGTTGGCGAAGCTACCTGAAGCTCCGGCTAATAGTGAAACTAGTTGTCAAATAGTCTAAAGTCCGGTTGAATCGTCGGACTTCTGTTTGTCTTTGTTTCAAATTGCCGAATTGGGTTTGATTGGAGTTCATTGGTTCGAGTGTGGATTTGTTCCGGTCACGTATCCTCCACTATAAGTTGGTGGAATTGTTGAAGAAAGTTCATGATTAATCTCTGATTGAGGTCCAATTCTACCTTATTAACTCTTAATTCTATCGTATAATTTGGTTTTGTGTGTTTGATGGTGTGAATGGTTTTGTCTTTGCCTAATATTCAGTTGTCAGTGATTATAAATTATGTGATGAAATGATAGCTTACTAAGGATTAAAATCCACTATTTGGGGCGGGAATTGAAAGTTGATAAAGAGAATTTTGTGGTGTTTTTGATTCATCGACAATATCATATGGTAGGTCGAGCCGGGTAGGCAACAGTAGGTTCGAGTAGGTAAATTGAGAACTTGCGGATTATGGAATGTTCGAAATATGTGTTGGAATGATTTTGTTTTATCACATTTAATTCAATTGTACTTATTTGGTCGGGGAATGTCTCGAGGTACTTATATCTATTCACTGGGGAATGCCTCGATGTATCTTGTACGCAAAGGAGGTTCGTGATGAAGGCCCGGGGCATCGGGTAAAGCTTTGGAGCATAGTTTAGGATTAATATAGGTTTGCGTAGGCTTAAATTTTGCATTTTTCTATTTCGGGACTGTATAATTGGACCGAATACTAAACTTTGGATTGTTTTGTCTTTGTGTGTTTTGATTGATTGTTCTATGTGTTTTTGTGTTGTTTATATATTTGTAATGTCAGATTAGCCAATACGCTCCACCAAGCGACCGTGGTCGAACCACAGGATTGAGGGGTGCCTAATACCTTCCCCTCGGTCAACAGAATTCCTTAGCTGGAATCTCTGTTCGCGGATCAGTGTTACAGAGTAAAAAATCGTTTTGAAAAAGGACATGAATTGTTTACAATTACGATTTAGTGAATCATATTAAATTCATTGCGGTGGAAGGACTAGAGCATTGTTAGTAAATTGCCCAATCTCTAGACCCTTATGATGCCAACAAAGTCTTTAGTGGGAAGTAGTTGTGGAAGGGTTTCCTCGCGTGAAGTTCTTGCTATTGAGACGAGTGGAGAGTTGGTGTTCAAGAGCCAACAGTGATCACTTTCCATGCCTCCAACACCAAATCTCCAATCATTTCGGTAGTGAGAAAACCCTTCCCCAACTACTTCCCACTAACCTTTGCAGGAATCATAGAGCCAACAGTGATCACTTTCTGTGCCTCCAAAGCCGAATCACTCCAATTGTTTTAGTAGCAAGAACTTCAAGCGAGAAGATTCCCCCCCCCCCCAACTACTTCCCACTAAGGCCTTTGTAGGCATCATAGAGCCACTGGTGATCAATTTCCATGCCTCCAAAACCAAATCTCCAAGAAAACCCTTTCCCCAGCTACTTCCCACTAAGGCCTTTGCAGGCATCATTGATCCAACAATGATCATTTTCCTTGCCTCCAAAGTCGAGTCTCTAACTGTTTAAGTCGCAAGAACTTCAAGCGAGAAAATCCTTCCCCAACTACTTCTCACTACGGCCTTTGCAGGCACCATAGAGCCAACAATGATCATTTTCCTTGCCTTGAATACCGAGTCTCTAATCGTTTTAGTAGCAAGAACTTCAAGCAAAAATATCCGTTCGTAACTACTTGTTAAGAAAACTTATAATCCCCACCCAGGATAATATCCATATTAAATATCAATAACAAAAGAATAACAACAACACCAATATTATCACGGGATAAATATAATAGGAAAAATTACAAAAATTAGCATTCTTAAGACTATAATTACAATAAATAACAACACTTCTTCAAAATTGCAACTTATAGCAAAAGTCGCAATATTTTACCCACTTCATAGTAATAGAAGAATATGTATTTTTCAGTTGTGCATATGTATTTATGAGTAATACATACATATTTGTATATGTATTTATATAACAACATTTTACTTAAATACAAAATACAATTTTCTATTTTTCGTAATTATGAAACTGTTGCTATAAAAGTTATAATTAAGGCTACGGAGTTGCTATTTCTGAAATTTTCCCAATACAATATCCAAATGGAGTAATATAATAATACTAATTACTCTTATAAAAGAAGCAACACACTTTTATTTCACACAACTTACAATAATATTACTCTCACATTATTTTCTCAAGGACTAAAAACTAACCTGCGGATTACTCTCTCTATTCTTTATTGCTCTCTATTTTGGTGGGGGGAAATTGGCAAAAGTACCTACTTTCAAGACTATTTTGTCATTTAACCACTAAAATTATTTTTGATGTAATTTTTAGGGTTAGGGTATAAAAAGTTAAAAAAAGTTAAAAAAGTGGGGCCCACAAGTAGACCAAGGGACCATTTCATCATTTTTAGAACTTAGCAAATTTAATATAATACACTAGCACCCTCCACTTATTCCAATATCCAAAAAAACCCTCTCTCTCTCTCTCTCCTCTTCAATTCTCTCAACTCCTGCTTAAGAAACCTTCATCCCAAAATTGTCATTTTCGTTTCTTCTTCTTCTCCAGCAGCTAAGGGGTCGTTATTGCTTCGTAAGGTTAGTTAAAATCAAGTTGTGATCATTTCTAGATCCATTTAAACGGGTTTCTTTGCTAATCGATTCGTAGCGATGTAGGAAATTTAAATTTCTTTTGAATTTGGTTGATTAAGGAGTTTTGGTTTAGTTCTAGTTTTGTTTAGCAAAGAAGTGTTGAATGGTGGGATAATCGTTATTTGAAGAGTTATTTTGGCATTTTGATTCGAACAACGATCTGTTTCTGTTCGTAGACCCGTGGTCTATGAAATCGACCCGTGGTCTATGAAATCAGAATGCCCTAGATTGAAATAAATTTTTAGGGGTATGAAATTCTTTTAAAATATGGTTGCTGAAATAGTGAAAATTGAAAGATTAATAGCTAATTAGTTTGATTAGGTGCATTAGTTTGACTTTTAGAAATTGTTGTGTTTTGATACTGCATGTTGGATTTTGGTTTTAGTTATTGATGTGTGTAATGAACTGATTGATGGTGGAAGAGTTATTTTGGCATTTTGATTCGAACTGTGACCTGCTTCTATCCGTAGGCCCGTGGTCTATGAAATGAGAATGCCCTAGATTGAAATCAATTTTTAGACGTATGAAATTCATTTAAAATATGATGGCTGTCACACCCCTTTTTTAACTCGAAAAGATTCGGATTTTAAGTTAGAAAGGATTTTTATTATCTAAAGTGACAAAATGAAGAATTGTTTCGAAAAAGGATTATTTGCATTTTTATTCAGAGTTGCCACTTGGCATAATCCGGTGTGTCAGGTCACCTTTGAAAAATCCTTTTCAAAAATAGTTTTTGACTCTTTTAAACTGTTCCACAAACAGAGATTCCGGTTAAGGAATTCTGTTGACCGAGGGGAAGGTGTTAGGAACCCCTCGATTCCGTGGTTCGACCACGGTCGCTTGGTGAAACATATCGGCTAATTTGACACTACGAAATGTATAAACCACACAAAAGCACGCAAAACAATCAAAAAACAAACAAAACAATCCAAAATGTAATGTCCAGTCCAACTATACAGCCTGCTATATAAAAAAACGCAAAAAATATAAACCTACTCTAACCTAAACTAATTCTAACTACGCTCCCGTTTTTTACCCAACACCTCGGGCCTTCACCACGAACATCTTCCAAATACAAGATACCTCGGAGCATTCCCCGGATAAATCAATACAAAGTACTTCGGGGCATTCCCTGGCCAAATGATACAAATGATCCAAATGCGATAAACTAGAAAAAAAAACATTCAACCAATATTCCATATTAAAACATTCATCCAAACAACAAGTTCTAAATTTTGTATACCCAAACCTATATTGCCTATCCATTTTAACGACAATGATAAGAATTAATATTTATCCAGAATTAAACAATAATCAGTATGTCACAATCAAAATAGTGTTCATCCTTTCAATTTCCAATTCCCACCCAGATTTCATTTATGCCAACATAAACTCAAGTCATCTTCAACAAAACCATTAATCAATTTCAGTATAAGTCTATGAATCAAACCACATGAATTACAAGGATTCACATATATTCAAAACATCTTGAAGTCACATCTTCAACTACGAAAACATAAGAAAAGGATAGAGTTAAGAAAGGGACCTCCAAAGATTCAGATTTTGATCGATAATAACGAATGAGAGAAGCCAAAACCTGAATTCTCAGACGAAAAATAAACCTCAACAACGGCTGAACAAACTCAGAGCTAAACAACCCGAATTCGCAGTCCGATTCAAATACCAAATCCACGAAACCACTTGAGAGTATTCAACACCAACACTGAACAAACTGAAACTAAACTGAACTTACCGAAACCAATCCAAACATACCAAAGATAACCTCGATCAAACTGAAACCGAACTTTAAACTGCCGGAATCAACCCGAAACAGGTCAATTTCAGGCTGGTTTTAACGATTCAATCTTAGTTTTCAGTGATGGAGATAGTTTGGATGAGTTTTCGATGGGTTTTGGAGTTAAATCAGAACTAGTGCAGTGATTCCGGTGAGGAGTGGCCGAAAAACTCGATCTCTGGCCAAGTTCTTCTCTCTCGTCTCTCTCTGTTCTCTCCCTCTTTCTCGATCTACCCCATTTCTGGCGTGTTTTTATGGACTTCCCCCAAATCCCTATGCAGTCCCTGTATCCAATAAATGAAGATTGTAGTGCATTTTTTTCGACGGGATTCCTGTGTGTGCGCGTGTTCGAAGAGAAGAAAAGGGAGGGATGAATATGGTGAATGAAGAAGAAAACCTTTTTTTCCCCTTTGATCTGTATATGTCGTGTATATATGGTCCTTTGCCAAAATGGAAAAATGATCCTTTTGTCCCTTTCCTGGAAGTTTCCTAGTGGGGCCCCTTTCTAATGTTTATCCCTTTTTGCCTTTGTGGTCAAGAAATATGAGGGAGAGGGGGTCAAGTGGGTATGGGGTGTTGGGGGTAGGGGTATGGGTAATGTGTCTTCTTTTAATTGAAAGGGTTGTTAGGATGTTAAAAAAAACAAAAGTTTGTTAGGGATTTTGTTAAGAGTTATTTTTTGTATCTTTGTGGTATGTAATTACATGGGTGAGGGTACACGGTAGGATAAGGTAAAAATTGGTAAAACGATATCGGGGAGGGACGAAATTACGTGTCTACATCATGCCCCCTTTGAATGTAAACACACAGTGTTTTCAGACAAAGAAGTAAACAACGAGACCGAATTTTGTCCCAATCATTATTCAAAGAGGGGAGTAAAAGAAAGAAGGACAAACGAATCCTGCCGGACACCCTATCTACCCAAGTCATGAGGAAGTCAAGTGACAGGTGTTTCAAATAATTGGAAAGAGATGGACTATACCGAGTTGGAGAGTCGAGTGAGGTTCCATCGAGGTTTCGGTTTGCGACTCTGTCATTAAATCAAAATGAAAATTACAAGTCAAAACAAAAATGAAATTACAAAATTCTATCTATGCAACATTCCTTGACTCTGGACTTGAGTTTTATTACCCTATTCTTCAGGCGGGCTCCTGACTTGCAATTTCTTTCAACTTGTTGCTTGGTTTTCCATTGCTTCACTTCATTGCTCGACTTTCATTTGTTCGCCCTACTCTTCTGGCGGGCTTCTGACTTGCCATTTTTGTCTTTCAATTTCATCACCCTGCTTTTCAGGCGGGTTCCTGAGTTGCAATTTCTTTAATTTTCCATTTCATCACCCTGTTCTTCAGGTGGGCTCCTGACTTATAATTTTCTCACCCGGTTCTTCAGGCGGGCTCCTGAAATCAGAATCAAATCTAGAACTAAAATTATCCCAAACAAAGATTATAATAAAGAAGGAATTCATCATTTTTGAAAGTAATGTCCCATTTTCCAGGAGGGTCCTGAACAGAAAGTAAAATCCCATTCTTCAGAAGGGTCCTGAACTGAAAGTAAAATCCCATTTTCAGGAGGGCACTAAACAAAAAGTAAAATCCCATTTTTCAGGAGGGTCCTGAACAAAAAGTAAAATCTCATTTTTCAGGAGGGTCCTGAACAAAAGTAAAAATCCCATTTTTTCAAGAGGGTCTGGAACATAAAGTAAATTCCCATTTTTCAGGAAGGTCCTAAACAGACAGTAAAATCCCATTTTTTAGGAGGATCCTGAACATAAAGTAAATTTCCATTTTTCAGGAGGTCCTGAACATAAAGTAAAATCCCATTTTCCCATTTTTCAGGAGGGTCAAAATCCCATTTTTCAGGAGGATCCTGAACAGAAAGTAAAATCTCATTTTTCAGGAGGGTCCTGAACATAAAGTAAATTTTCATTTTTCAGGAGGATCCTCAACAAACAGTAAAATCCCATTTTTCAGGAGGGTCCTAAACATAAAGTAAATTCTCATTTTTTAGGAGAGTCCTGAACATAAAGTAAAATACCATTATCCCATTTTTTAGGAGGGTCCTGAACATAAAGTAAAATTCCATTTTTCAGGAGGGTCCTGAACAGAAAGTAAAATATCATTTTTCAGGAGGGTCCTGAACATAAAGTAAATCCCATTTTCAGGAGGGTCCTAAACAAAAAGTAAAATTTCATTTTTCTGGAGGGTCCTGAACAAAAGGTAAAATCCCATTTTTCCGGAGGGTCCTGAACAAAAGAAAAAATCTTATTTTTTTCAGGAGGGTCTTGAACATAAAGTAAATTTCCATTTTTTAGGAGGGTCCTGAACATAAAGTAAATTCCATTTTCCAGGAGGGTCCTGAACATAAAGTAAATCCCATTTTCCAGGAGGGTCCTGAATATAAAGTAAATCCCATTTTTTCAGGAGGGTCCTGAACATAAATTAAAATCTCATTTTTCAGGAGGGTCCTGAACATAAAGTGGACCATAAAGTAAATCTAATTTTCCAGGAGGGTCCTGAACATAAAGTAAATCTCATTTTCCAGGAGGGTCCTGACCATAAAGTAAATCCCATTTTCCAGGAGGGTCCTGAACATAAAGTAAATCCCATTTTTTCAGGAGGGTCTTGAACTTAAAGTAAAATCCCATTTTTCAGGAGGGTCCTGAACATAAAGTAAATTCTATTTTCCAGGAGGGTCCTGAACATAAAGTAAATTCCATTTTCCAGGAGGGACCTGAACGTAAAGTAAATCTCATTTTTCAGGAGAGTCCTAAACATAAAGTAAATTCCATTTTTCAGGAGGGTCCTGAACATAAAGTAAATCCCATTTTTCAGGAGGGTCCTGAATAGAAAGTAAAATTCCATTTTTCAGGAGGGTCCTGAATATAAAGTAAAATTCCATTTTTCAGGAGGGTCCTGAACATAAAGTAAATTCCATTTTCCAGGAGGGCCCTGAACATAAAGTAAATCCCATTTTCCAGGAGGGTCCTGAACATAAAGTAAAGTCCCATTCTTCAGGAGGGGAGGGTCCTGAACATAAAGTAAAGTCCCATTTTTTAGGAGGGTCCTGAACAAAAGTAAAATTCCATTTTTCAGGAGGGTCCTGAGCATAAAGTAAAATCTCATTTTCCAGGAGGGTCCTGAACAAAAGTAAAATTCCATTTTTCAGGAGGGTCCTGAACATAAAGAAAAATTTCATTTTCCAGGAGGGTCCTGAACATAAAGTAAAATCCCCAAATATGCTTTCCCAAAGGTAGCTGAACTTATTGAACAAAAATTTTCCCCTATTTCATCAAAGAGAATTTGTCAGTTAAAACTTAATAGTGGCTTGCAGCACTTGGCTTCTCAGCATCTGCTCCAGTACTCGTTCCTTTCATCTTTGTTCCAAATTGCTGACACTTGCCCCTATTTTGCCACATCATTGACCCATACCAGATTGGGGGAAATGACTTCTGACTCAAATAATGAATTTCCATTTTACTATGCCTCTGAGATGCACTTTTTGACATCTGATACTCCCATGAATCCAGCAACCTGTCTGTTGATAGACTACCTTTGCCTTGTTTTGAATTATGATCATGTTTCTCTCATGTGCTGGTCCTTGGCTTTTTCTCATACAATTGGAAAGACTGGTAGCAAGTTTTGAAATCCTTTCCCATTTGTTTTGACACAAACTTGACTTTAAAATGTAAAAAAAATGATGGTGACTTTTATTTTGATAAATGACATAAAAATACAAAGTATGAATACGTAAATGAAAGAAAAGGAAAATGTCCCTTATTCAAAAAGAAAACTTATCTGAATACGGCAACCAACTCCAATGAGCACGACATGCATTTTGGATTAAGCTACCTGGTCTTCCTATCCAAACTTCCCATTTGTTATTGAATTCATGCCTTTGCCGCTGAGCCACTTCTTCAAATCTATTGGACTCATATATCTCATTCAATTGACGACATCTTAAAAGACTTTCGCCAACAAATCTCTTTCCTTTTCACTTTTCTCTCGAACTCGCCATCGCCTTATGGTTTCTATAAGGGTTTTCACCAATAAGACTCTCTCATTTTTATTTCTCTCAACTCCCCATCACCTTATGGTTCCCGTGATGGTTTTCACTAGTAAGAGTCTCTCATTTTTATTTCTCTCTACTCACCATTGCCTTATGGTGCCTACGAGGGTTTTCACCAATAAGACTCTCTCATTTTTATTTTTTCCTAATTTCTTATGCTGAGGAAGACAAGTAGTACCCCACAATGTATCATCACATCCATTGCATGCTTAGCCTTAACATTATCAAAGATTGATCTGAAAGACATTCTTTGGTTGTAATTTGGCTTTTGGATAAGGTTAGAAAAGGATGGCAAGAGGCTCAAACGGCACTTGAAGTGGAGGTGGGACTTACAACTTTTGGAATCGAATCAAACAACACATTAACTCATGCCCCAGTTTTGTTGAAAAGGTGATTCTAAAAATATTTATTTGGTTGGAACGAGCCCAGAATAGGGCAGCCTACGTATCTCACCCCCGAGAGAGGAGAATCAGGTCGCACGTAGTTTCATCAGCTTGTTCTTTGTTTTGATTTGATTTTTTTTAAAATTTTTGAACTCTTTCTTTTGTTCTTATTTTCCTGACATTTATCTTTGACTCTATTTGATTCCAAAAGAGGGATATGAAAGAAAAATAAAACTAAGCTCAAACGGGTAAATAAAGGATGACACAATGTTTGGATAGAAGAATAAAATGTCTTCATCATATCAATCATCAAAAATGCAAGTACTAAACACGCAATAAAATCAACAGAGGATAAAATATCATACATAATATCTTTTGACCGCATCAGCATTGATAGCCATATCATCCATTTTGCCTTCAATATCTATCAAATATAAGGCTTCATTAGGCAACACTTTCTTCACAATGAAGGGACCTTGCCAGTTTGGGGAGAACTTGTCTTTTGCTTCAACCTGGTGATGATTCCATTGATTGATTGGCTCAGTTTCATTCAAATTAGGATTCGACTTGTCTTCAAATTGCTCTAACTCTTTGCTTATTTCCTCTAGTGCCTCTTCTTCATCATACTTCCTCTCTTGCTTCATTATATCTTGATTAGTTTGGATTTTAAGATCAGGCTAAAAATTCTACATTCATGTCATGTCATTAGAATCAGCATAAAGAGAACTGTATAAAGAAAAAGACAAAATCAAAATATATTATACATAAAATAAGAGGACATTGCATTTCATTAAAAGGGAAAGATATGAGGGTTTAAACACAAATGACAACATAACATAAACAAACTAAAATCCGAATTACAACCCTGAAATAACTCGGATAAATAGAAAGAAAAATAAAAAAAACTACCAAAACTTTCTCCTAACAGGGAGAGGAGTGACTTCCCAATTGTTGAGCCGGACAGATGGACCTATGAATTGCATGTCTGCCTTACTGGTACCTTCTCCTGCTTCAACCATGTTACCTTCGATCAATAGGTTCTGGAAGTCATTAACCAATTCAGTTCCAAACTCTATAGGTGCCACGACACTACCCTTGATGAATGACTTACTGAGTAGGGGCACTGGGCGAGGGAGGGACCATGTTTCCTTTTTCCTTCCCTTGGCCTTCTTCAGATCTTCAGCCGTAGGTTCAAATCTCAAACCAAAAGTGCCCATGTTCTCATTCAAATATATGGGATGAACCATACCGTGCAGAAACACTCCTAAACCCCTTCCTGGCTCAAATCCATATTTTAACATTTCATTTATCATCATGACATAAGCAGGAGACAATTGTGGCCCTGGAATAACCTGCCCTTCAACGATATGATTCACCGACACTGTATCAAAAGTTTGATAGAAAAATGTCTCTTCTACATTATTTGCTTCAATAAGGGACAAGGGAGAATCTTCGTAGGTGGACAAATCCCCTTTACCATGAATAACCCCTTCTTGCCTGTCATGCTCAAACTTGATCATTTGGTGCAATGTAGATGCAACCGCCTTGGCCTTGTGGATCCACGGTCTTCCCAACAACAGATTGTAAGAGGAGTCTATATTCAATACTTGAAACTCTATGGCGAAATCAATAGGCCCTATAATCAACATTAGTTCTATTTTGCCAATGGAGTTTGATTTTACACCATCGAAAGCCCTGACACATACATTGTTGGACCTGATCCTCTCACCATCAATATTCAACTTTTGCAAAGTAGAAATAGGGCAGATATTTGCACCTGAACCTCTGTCAATCGTGACATGAGTGACATAGAAATCTTCGCACTTCACCATAATTTAAAGACCCCGATTATGCCCCGTACCTTCAACAGGCAATTCATCGTCAGAGAAGCTGATTCGATCGACCTGAAAGATTTTTCCAACCATTTTCTCAAGATGATTTTCAGTAATCTCCCTAGGAACATATGCTTGATTTAATACCTTCAATATAATATCACGATGTTCCTTGGAATGCAACAACAAAGATAAGAGGGAAATTTGAGCAGGGATTTTCTTCAACTGATCTATTATTGAATACTCTGGCAACTTCATCTTTTTCAAAAATTCTTCGGCTTCTTCTTCGTTGATAGGCTTTTTGATAGATGAAGGTCCACTCACAATTGGCTTGGACTTTCTTAAACTTTCAGGCACTAAGCATCTTCCTGACCTAGTCAAACCCCCTACCTCATCTACATCTTCCACTAATTCCTTCCCCTGATAGGTCATCACATATTGCTTATAGTTCCAGGGAACCATTTTCGTATCAACTATCGGAGGTTTGGTCACCGGTTTAAGGACAATAGGAGCTGCCAGTGCTCCTTTCACCGTCAAGATAGGCTTACCCGGAGCTCCTACCACCTTCAACTTAGGTTTATCCTGACTTAAATCAACATATCTTTTGGCACCTTACACTGTGATCACGGGTTTCTTTGTGCTTTCTTGGGCTTTATCTTCTCCCATTCCTTCCTGTCTTAATGACATTGCTTTCAACGAGTCTTCTATATTCACCAATTTATCCTCATTGGTCTGTATCTTGACAATAGGCTTATAACACCTTGACGACTCTTTCCCATCATATATCAATTCTAACATATTGGTTTCAGTATGGGTTGGCAGTGGATTTTGGTTAATGTTTGGAACCTCTGGGTCCTGGACCAACATCTGATTTGTGTCAATTAAATCTTGGACAACTCTCTTTAAATACCAGCATTTCTCGATATCGTGGCCTGGTATGTCAGAACAATATGCACACCTTAAAGAATAATTGAGATTCCTCGGAAGTGGATTTGAAAGCCTTTCTTGAATCGGGCTTAAGACCTTTATCTTTCTCAACCTATCAAACAAGATAGCATATGTCTCACCGAGAGGTGTGAACTGATTTTTGACCGCCTTCTCTTTCTTGTACTTGGGCCTGGGTTGGAAACTGGGTCTGGAGGGGTTTTTGTAATTTGGTAGAGCTAATGGATGATTTTGTGGAGCTTGTGCACGCCATTGTGGGTAAGAAGAGGTTTGGGCATATGGTTGTGCACTATATACTGGGTAAGAAGGGGGTGGAATGGCATATGGTGGGTTTTGCGGAGGGTAGTAATGATAAGGAGGAATATATGGAGTTTGGACATAGGCTTGGGATTGTGATTGGGGATAGGGGTGAGGCAGTCGTTTGGGATAGGAATGGGGTCCAGCAACAACGGTCGCCACGTCCTCTTTCTTCTTTTTACCACCGAACGCGCCAGATCTACCTTGAATCGCTTGTGTGGTGGCTTTTAATGCGGCAAAACTCACTATTCAGCCGGTCTTGATTCCGTCCTCTATTATCTCTCCAATTTTGAGGACTTCAATAAAAGACTTTCCCATTGTCGGAAGTAAATATTGAAAATAGGTCTCATCCTATGCCTGAATGAAGACCTCTACCAGCTTACTCTCCTTCATTGGAGGCTTTACCCTGGATGCCTGTTCACGCCACCTTATCGCGTGTTCCCTAAAGCCTTCGGTTCTTTTCTTCTTCATGTTGACCAAGGATTTTTCATCAGAAATCAGGTCGACATTATACTGAAAATGTTGCACAAACTCGAAAGCTAAGTCATCCCAGTTGTTCCACTTGTCGATATCTTGATCGACAAACCATTCTAAAGCCAGATCGGAGAGACTCTAGCCAAAGAAAGCCATAAGAAACTATTTTCTCCCCCCTGCAGCACTCAATTGGTTGCAATAACGTCTCAAGCGTGCCACGAGATCACCTTGCCCAGCATACTTCTCGAACTTGGGCATTTTAAAACTGAGGGGAAAGTTGACATCTGGGAACATGCAAAGATCTTTATAGGAAACACTCTTATAACCTCCGGTTCCCTGCAAATTTTTCATGGCCTGTTCCGAACTTTTCAATTTTCGCTCTATGACCTCCTGTTCCTCTGTTGTGATAGGTTTCTTTGTATCAAATAGAAATGCAGGTGGCTGAGCGTACCCATACGGTTCATTCATTCTCAAAGTAGGCTCCGGGGCATAATACTGACTATCTAAAACTTTCAATACTGGCTCACTGGCAGACCGAGGAAACACTATTTTTGGACGCATAACATATGTGAGAGCTTCAGGTGGTAATGGAGCCACAAACACAGGTGCTTCCGGTGGCGCTGGCTGAATCACGAGCCTTAGATGAGGAACTGTCAGGGGTACACTAGAAGTGCCAGGGTAATATTGCCACAGAGTGAATCCTGGTGTGTGCTCCGGTGACTCAATGGGAACATAGAATTACGCCTGAGAGAGCGGTGGGCAATTGGGGTTATTCCCAAAATATTCAGGGAGTGGAGGAGGAGGCATGACACTAGCCCATGCTCGGTGAAGATCTAGAAATTGTTGTCTAAGTCTCAATACCTCATCATTGCGTTCTGAACTTTCTTCCCTGGGATCCTTATCTGGGTCAATGAGTGAATTTTCAATCTCCCTACTAGCCATGGCAAGCTTCGCTTTTGATCTAGTGAAGTACGGGTGACTAGCCAGAGTGCTGCAAACCAACCACTTATCTAAAAGAACATACTCATCAAAGACAAAACCCGTTAGGATTAGGTCACACAACAAGCATGGGAATCACATTTGTAAAATTGTCCTAGATTCATGCGTATTTCTACCAACCTTTGAGGGTAGCAAGGTCATTTTAACATTATCCTGATCTTTTTCCTACACCCATTTGCTTCTTTACTCCAATCATACCTCTTCTTTTTTTTCTTTTTTTTACGAAGAACACACCAAAGGAAACAATTCCACAACATAGCATTTCATAAAAGAGACAACTAAAACAAACTTCAAATTTAAGACAACTTAAAAATTGATCAACAAAGACTAAACAACCATCTAGACTAATAAGATAACATGTGTAATACTCCTAGTAAAGACCCTTAACATTTAAAACAAACATGACACCAACTGAACAAAGACACAACAACACAAAGACAGAAAAATAAAGGACTCAAACTAAATAAAAGATGAGAGTTGCTCCTTTAAATTGGTGTGCTATGGGATGACCCTGGCTGAGATGGACCTGCCTTTGAAGTTCCCTCTTTCTGGATCAAATCGTGCAACATACCTTGCAATGATACTTTGATATTAGGGAGAAAGACTCTAGCCCGTGTACCTTCCTCCTGGGGAGTGCACTTGTAAAGACTATTCTAATATCCTTCCACAGTTGCGAGCATACTTGCTAATTGGACTCTCAATTCTTCCACTTTGGCCACCGCATCCTTATCCTGACGGTCATTAACTATGCATTCTTCCTGCACTCTCCCTCTAAGCTGCATTGGTAATGACCTACTAATACCCCGAGGTATGGATTGAAGCCAGACTCTATATATTTGAGTGTACTCCCCGGATTGTCCAGACCTATTTTGAAAGAATCTACACCTATTTTTGTTGCATTAAGCCAGAATTGCTCATACCTGATTTCCCCTTTGGCTATATCCTTAAAGTACTCGACATCCTTTTGAAGGTCTAGTATTGGTAGGATATCTTGCTCCCTACCCAACTGACGCATTACCGTACTCGGACTGTAAGGTCTAGTGCATTTGAGACCTATCAGGACTAGAAGAGGTTGCATGTGACATACAGAAAAAATTATCTTAGGATTGAGCCAATGATAGGTCTAAAGGATATTGTCATGTGTTCTTGCTTCAAGAAATTCGACCCAAGCATTGACTCCCATAGGTAAACAAAATTTATCAAAACGCATTCTCTCCTCCATGTCATACACCCGATCATCCAGACAACAATCAACCACATCTGCTCTAACTAAAGAAGGCGCATGCAAATTCTCCATTATCCACAACTGTAATATTAAGTTACTTCCCTCGAAAAATCGAATCCCTCCTTTCACCTCAGTCAAAGCCTTATATATTTCAGTTAAGATCATTGGTACAATGGTAACTTGCTCCTTGTTCTTGACTAAAGCCATCACCACCGATAGTAAACGGGTATTGATATGCCTCTCATCTACCGGGAACACTAAGATACCCAGTAGAGCCAAACAGAACACCTCGAGATGACGTTGTTCCTACTTCTCCTTGGTAGTACAAAATTCATTCCAAAAGCAGTCAAAACTTTTCGAGGACCCAAATCTAGCAAACAAATAGTCGAAGGAGATCTATGATTGTTTGAGGCACCCTAAATTCTTGTTATCTTTCAACCCACAAAGTTGAAGAAATCTCTTGCCTGTATGATTTCGGGCTAAAATCATCTGTTGATCCATATAAGGCAGTCGAAACAAATGAGATATTTCGGCCAGAGTAGGAGTCAATTCACAACTTCGGAACCTAAATACCAAATTATTTGGATCCCAAAAAGTCCACACGACCTCTATTAGATCTGGACGGGGCGTGAGATCAAGAAGCGCTACCAGATTGCCTAAAACTTTCCCCACTTCGTGCTTTTCAGAGTAATTGAATGTTCCCCACCACTTGATCAACTTTCTGGGTACCTTGACAACCATAAGGACTCTAAACTTTGTGGACAGATCCATCATGTAATAACACATAAGACGTTACCTCAAAAATTTGATAGGAGAAAAAATTTCCAACCCATGAGACTTTAACGCGGACATGTCGAAGGGACATGTCACTTTATGACTCCAAATCGCCGAACAGTACCACTGAATAAAATCAGCCTACTTGGCTAGGACAACTAACAACACTAGATTACGGGGAGGAAAACCTAGGATAAGACTAAGACAAAGGCCAAAAATAAAGATTACCGGACCCACCGAGGGTTGCCTACGTATCTCGCCCTAAGGGGCAAGAATCAGGTATGTGTAGTTCGTTCACATTGGATAATTAAGGATTAAAGAACAGACTAAGATTTGACCTGAGAGACGCGATTACAAACAGACAATGAAAGAAAGATGTTAATAAAATCTTTTTGAGTTTTTCAATTTGACATTTCTCATAAAATAGACACCAACAATTATGAAAGAAAAAATCTTTTTGGGTATTTTCATTATATGAAATGTACAAAACTTCTACCATTTTTTTTGCATTTTTTTTCTTTATAAAAAGCTCCATTTAAAAAAATATATTTTTTTAAAAAATTTTGAATTATGAATGCATGGTAAAGGAACAAAAGGAAAGTCTTTTTTTGATGTTTTAGAGAAAATGAGTACAAAAGGGGAAAAAACTCTTTTTTGAATTTTTGGATTGTGAAAAACAAAAGTCATAAAGAACTCTAAAAACTACGAAACTCTTTTTTGCTTTTTGACTCACTTTTTCTTTCTTTCTCCCTTTTTTTTTTACACGCTTTACTTCTAACACATGCTTTCCCCAAATCGTTCCATCAAATGACCACGTTAGCCTCAAAGATGCAACATTTAGCATGTAGGGATGCTTCAGAGGTGTGTCTCCTACAATGGACCAAATGGGTCCCACTAGGTCTTAATATGATGCAGATAAGTATGACCTAAAGGGTGACCTACGTTGGGGTTTACTAACAAGGTTGTTCAGGGAAGCATATGGTCGATAGTGGATGCTTTGCTTTTCACCCACTCTATACGTCCGACGGCTCCCCCTCCTAAAATAAGGGCGACTCAACTAGAGTTTGTGTGCACGACGTGCACTCCAGGACTTGTTGCAGAAAGAATGACTCGGGTTATGCACATGATGCCAAATATAAAGCAGTAACACATACGATGAATACTATAAACAAAGAGCATGTAGGCACTCAACAATGATAAACAATAACACAAAAAAACTCAAACAAAATGTCCATACACCTATAGCGTCAAAATCAGCCGATACAACTCCAAAATTAGCTCAAATTCTGAAAAGTCCCCAGTGGAGTCGCCATAGCTGTCACACCCCTTTTTGAACTAAAAAAAGATTTGGATTTTAAGTTAGAAAGGGTTTTTATTATATAAAGTGACAAAATAAAGAATTTTTTCGAAAAAAGATTATTTGCATTTTTATTCAGAGTCGCCACTTGGCATAATCCGGTGTGCCAAGTCACCTTTAGAAAATCCTTTTCAAAAATAGTTTTTGACTCTTTTAAACTGTTCCACGAATAGAGATTTTGGTTAAGGAATTCTGTTGACCGAGGTGAAGGTGTTAGGCACCCCTCGATCCCGTGGTTCGACCACGGTCGCTTGGTGAAGCAAATCGGCTAATTTGACACTACGAAATGTATAAACCACACAAAAGCATGCAAAACAATCAAACAACAAACAAAACAATCCAAAATGTAATGTCCAGTCCAATTATACAGCCCGATATATTAAAAAAAATGCAAAAAATATAAACCTACGCTAACCTAAACTAATTCTAACTACGCTCCCGTGTTTTACCCAACACCTCGAACATCTTCCAAATACAAGATACCTCGGGGAATTCCCCAGATAAATCAATACAAAGTACTTTGGGGCATTCCCCGGCCAAATGATACAAATGATCCAAATGTGATAAACTAGAAAAAAAAAACATTCAACCAATATTCCATATTCAAACATTCAACCAAACAACAAGTTCTAAAATTTTCCTACCCAAACCTATATTGCCTATCCATTTTAATGACAACGATCAGAATTAATATTTATCTAGAATTAAACAATAATCAGTATGTCACAATCAAAACAGTGTTCATCCTTTCAATTTCCCATTCCCATCCAAATTTCATTTATGCCAACATAAACTCAAGTCATCTTTGACCAAACCATTAATCAATTTCAGTATAAGTCTATGAATCAAACCACACGAATTACAAGGATTCACATATATTCAAAACATCATGAAGTCACATCTTCAACTACGAAAACATAAAAAAAAGGATAGAGTTGAGAAAGGGACCTCCGAAGATTTAGATTTTGATCGATAATAAAGAATGAGAAAATCCAAAACCCGAATTCTCGGATGAAAATAAACCTCAACAACGGCTGAACAAACTCAGAGCTAAACAACCCAAATTCGCAGTCCGATTCAAATACCAAATCCATGAAATCACTTGAGAGTATTCAACACCAACACTGAACAAACTGAAACTAAACTAAACTTACCGAAACTAACCCAAACAGACCAAAGCTAACCTCGAACAAACTGAAACCGAACTCAAAACGGCCGGAATCAACCCGAAATAGGTCGATTTTGAGCTGGTTTTAACGATTTGATCTTTCTTTTCAGTGATGGAGATGGTTTGGATGAGTTTTCAATAGGTTTCGAAGTTAAATCGGAACTAGTACAGTGATTTCCGGTGAAGAGTGGCCGAAAAACTCGATCTCCGACCAAGTTCTTCTCTCTCGTCTCTCTCTGTTCTCTCCCTCTCTCTCGATCTACCTCATTTCTGGCGTGTGTTTATGGACTTCCCCCAAATCCCTATGCATTCCCTGTATCCAATAAATGGATATTGTAGTGCATTTTTTTTCGACGGGGTTCCTGTCTGTGCGCATGTTCGAAGAGAAGAAAAAAGAGGGATGAATATGGTGAATGAAGAAGAAAACCTTTTTTCCCCTTTGATCTGTATATGTCGTGTATATATGGTCCTTTACCAAAATGGAAAAATGGTCCTTTTGTCCCTTTCCTGGAAGTTTCCTAATGGGGCCCCTTTCTAATGTTTATCCCTTTTTGCCTTTGTGGTCAAGAAATATGAGGGGGAGGGGGGCACGTGTGTAAGGGGTGTTGGGGGTAGGGGTATGGGTAATGTGTTTTATTTTAATTGAAAGGGTTGTTAGGATGTTAAAAAGAATAAAAGTTTGTTTGGGATTTTGTTGAGAGTTATTTTTTGTATTTTTGTGGGATGTAATTACATGGGTGAGGGTACACGGTAGGATAAGTTAAAAATGGGTAAAATGATATCGGGGAGGGATGAAATTGCGTGTCTACAATGGCTGAAATAGTGAAAGTTAAAATATTAATAGCTAATTAGTTTGATTAGGTGCACTAGTTTGATTTTGATACGACATATTGGATTTTGGTGGGGTATTTCTTAATTTTTTTGTGGGGTGGGGGGGAGGTTGTTTCATTTGAGCATTGAGTTATTTCTGTTGATAGACTTGTGGTCTATGAACTGAAAATAGGAGATTTATTCTGCAGGTGTAGATTGTGTTGAAAATGGATAAAAAATACATCCTTTTTAAATGCAAAGCCAGTACTGTTTCTAATTTTGCTGGTAGCAGTAGAAAAAGAAAAGTTGAGACAGTTGGAAATGTCTCAAAAAGGGAGAAAAATAAAGAGTTCGTGTCCGAATCAAAGTCGGACTTAAAGGAGATAAGAGACTACGTCGATTCCAGTGATGATGTTGCCAAGCACAGTCCTAGTGGCGACAGTGAAGAGAGCGAAGATAGTAAAAGAAATAGTTATGATGGGGATAATGATCCCTTGTCCGTGCCATCTCTTTTAAGTTTCATTTTCATGGAGCGGTATGACCTTCGAACGATAATGTACGAGGGTGGATCTTTCCCCGCAAAGATATCGGTCAGATCAAGAATGGCTGCTTATCGAGAATTCCAACAAGTTCTAGTCGACCAAGAGTTGAAGAAAAGATTCAAGAGGTCCTATTTTGGCCACCAGAGAAACCTGCCGGAACATCTCAAGTTCAATGGGCAGTTGGTCCATTATTTGTTGTTGCGACACGTCAAGAACAATAAGATGCGTCACTAGATGTGGTTCTGCATTAACAACAAGCCTTCTTATTTTGGCTTGAAAGAGTTTTTTTATCACGGGGTTGAACTTCTCATCATACCCCAGTGGATCAAAAATAAAGAAGGTGTTAGCAAAGGGAGAGAATTTTTTCTTTAAGGTGACAAGAAACAAAAACATTTTAGTGGTTAACTTGCTACACCTGATCAGAGGGAATAAGCTAAGTGAGGACCAGTAATTTAGGTATTGTTTACTGTGGTTCTTGCACACCATGTTGCTTGTAAAAGATTCGACGAAGGTTGTCGACACGAAACTGATTCGAATGGTCGATTCTTTGAGTTTCTTCGAGAATTATCCATGGGGGAAAGAGACATTTCAACTGACCCTGGACTATCTAAAGAAGAAAAGTGACCTAAAGAAGCAGAGGGAAGTATTTGATGGGAAGCAGAAGGCATCCTATGCTCTATTCGAATTTCCCTAGGCATTCATGGTATCTAGCATAAACCCTTTAGTGAGTTTATCGTAGATTCTTGTTTTATTTTTACTATGTCATAGACTCTGAGTTCTTTTTTCACTGAAGTACTGCTTATAGGTTTTTATCTATGAGGCCTTTCCTCATCTTGAAAATTTTTTTGGAAAATCAACTGATGAGCCCTTTCCCATTCCCCGCATCCTCAGATGGCACACTACAAAAAGTGATTAGATAATCGAAGGCGACCCATTCAAGTAGAAAGAAAAAGTTACTGAGGTATGAACTTATTTTTTACTATGCAATAATAATACTACTGTTGTATCGAATGTTATGTAATTGTTAATTGATATTTTGTAGAACGTGCACCCGTACATCATCCCTACTCTTCATGAGACGAAGATGGATTACATTATTTCTTTTGATCCATAGACGGACGAGGTGAAGAATAACGTCCTCGGTGACTTAAAGAAGGAGTTAGAAAGGGTGACTGTACTTATTTCAAATGAGGCCAGTGATGATGACGGGTATTTGGGTGGTAACCCCGATGAAATACGCGTTGGTGATGATGATAATCTGAGCACCTCTAAAGATGCAACAGACACCTTATACCTGGGGATCTTCATAAGCGTGTTGCTGCGCTCGAAGAAGCAGTGTTGGATATTGCAGCCTATATTAGAGAGAAAAGACTGAAGAAAAAGGAACAGGATGAGCGACAACACGAGCAAGGTAACTTCATTCAATCAATGATTGATGTTGTTAATGAATTTTCTGCTTTACATATCAATAACACTTTGTAATATGATAATACAGTGAATGTGGACCTTTGTGAATCGGAGAGGAATGGAGAAGGAGAAAAAATGAGCAAAATGGATGAGTTGGCCTCTGTTGTGGCGGGAGAGAAAAAAGAAGAAGAAAAGAAGGATGAAGAAGAATAAATGAAAGAAAATATGTTCTAAGAAGAAAGTCCAAAAGAAGCAGCTGCAGAAGCAGAAGAAGAAGCTGAAAAAGAAGCAGCAACATATGTTGAGAAAAAAAAAAGGTGAAGAAGCACCAACCAAAGAAAGTTCAAAAGAAATAGCTGCAGAAGCAGAAGAAGAAGCTAACAAAGAAGAAGCAACAGATGTTGAGAAAAAAGGAGAAGGAGGTGAAGAAGCACCAGCCGAAGAAGCACCAGCTACTACAGATGCTGAAATAGAAGGAGAAGAAGGCGAGCATGAAGAAGCAGTTGCAGCTGCTAAGATAAAAAAAAGCTGAAACTGACCAAAAAGATGTTGTCATGGATATCGTGTAGGTGAAATCAACATTAACATTTATGTTGATGAGGAAGACAAGGAAAAAGACATTTGAATGCAAATATTGTTAATGTGTTGTTGAATGATCAGTAGTTAGGATCTGGCAAATATTTTTTTTATTTGACAAGTGTAAAAGTTTAAGGATCTGTTGGTAGAATATTAGAAGCATTCTTTTATTTTATGATACTGGTTATGATTCTGCACTGAATCTGTCTCTCTCAAACTGATTAGTGGCATGACCATTTGAATATGCAGGGTGTTGTCATAGTTAGTACAGTGTATGGTTGATGTCATAGAATATATACTTAATCTTTCGTATACTGCATGTATGGTCTATTATTACCATGCTGGTCGGTTTTAAGTCGACGTGTTGTTTGATCGACCATGATTCTATAAAAAATAGTATTAACATTATAGAAAAATACAAGTATTATTATTTATTCAATATCACTACATCCATGTTACACCTTTTCAAAGAACGAATACTAGCATTATAGTACATAACATCATTTTTAGGCCATTCTCCCTTTCTTCGGCCAAAATCAATTTTAGTTTTAGTTGATCCCTCTCTATTTTGATTTCATGTAGCAACACTTTAAAGTGATCCCTCTGTTCTTCGGCTTCTTTGAACAAAGTCATGAGAAAATCTTTATTTTCTTTGCATCGTTGGATCCTTTGTAGTAAATTAAATTTTGCCAAGCCTTGAAAATTTGATGTCTCGGGTCCCGGACTCAACGTTGATGGACTGGTTGGAGGTGATAGCTCATCAATCCATTTAAAAAATGAGCATGCACCATTATCCTAGAAAAAATAATAATTACATAACGACTAACTTAACTTCATAAAAAAGACACACACAGCTCACCTTCGCAATTGTACAATTATAAAATTTGTGACCTGGATTTGAGTCTATGCGTAACGACCTCAGGACAGCCACATTCCCACAATGACAAATTAGAATATTTTTAAAATTAGATGTTTGAGAAGCTTGAGACATTGTAGAATTTTTAAAAACAAAACAAAGCGAATGAAATAAAATAATGAGGGATGACCGACCTTATATATGAAGTAAAAATAAAGTGTTGACACTGATGGATTATAAAAGTAGTCATTTATTACCGTTGGAGCAGTAATTTTATTTTTTGAACTGGTGGTGGCACTTAATAGACCGTCGTAGAACATGACCTATGTTATCCATCGATTTGTCTAGTCTACCGTAGACTTATAACTTCTATAGTTCATCGATTGATTTTCTGATTACATAAGTATGCGTAATCATGTAAAAAATATACTTGTGATTTTAGGATCCATCAATTAGACTGGTCTACCATAGACTTATACCTTTATATATGCATAGATTGATATCATAAGTACGCGTAGACCACGTTGATCGATGTGCACTGCCATAGATCGTCACTTGGATGTACTTAAAAAATGAATATATAAATTAAAAATAAATGTAGTGTTGATTTCTACACATGTGAGTGAGTGTAAACAAGACACACAATCATATTAGAGGTTGTACAAAGTGAATTAAGGAGTGTGTGGATGGATAGTGGTTGAATATTCAATATGCTAAGAGTAATGTTTGTCAAAGCACAAGTATGTATTAAGGATATATATTGTACTGAGGATGATGATTGTTCAATCACTATCCATTCCACACACTATTTTGATTTAGGGGTGGTGATGGAAGGAGTATGTAGAATGTGTAGTCATCAAATACAATATATATCCCTAATACATACTTGTGCTTTGGCACACATTACTCTTAGCATATTGAACATTCAATCACTACCCATTCACACACTCCTTAATTCACTTTGTACAAGCTCTAATATGATTGTGTCTTGTTTACACTCACTCACATGTGTAGAAATCAACACTACATTTATTTTTAATTTATATATTCATTTTTTAACTACATCCAAGTGACGTTCTATGGCAGTGCACATCGATCAACGTGGTCTACGCATATTTATGATATCAATCGATGCACATCTAAAGGTGTAAGTCTATGGTAGACCAATCTAATCGATGGCTGACATAAGTCATGATCTACTACGGTCTATTAACTCTCACCACCAGTCTATAGACCAGACTAATCGATGGACCCTCAAGATTATCTATTTATTTTAATTATTTTGTTCCACCAACCCCAAAATATGTTATTATATGTTTAAATCATTTTTAATTTAATTATTTTGTTCCACCAGCCCCAAAATATGTTATTTTCTGTTTAAATCATTTTTATTTTAATTATTTTGTTCCATCAGCCCCAAAATATGTTATTGTCTGATTAAATCATTTATAATTTAATTATTTTGTTCCACCAGTTCCAAAATAAATTATTGTCTATTTAAATCATTTTTAATTTAATTATTTCGTTCCACCAGTCCTAAAATATGTTATTGTTTGTTTAAATTATTTTTAATTTAATTATTTTGTTCCACCAACCCCAAAATATGTTATTGTCTGTTTTAATTTAATCGGTGACACATCGACTCACATTGTCTACGATCGACTACTCTACAAGGTAGATGAAAGACGGAGTATGTGATTCATGATAGACTATATATCACTTTTTATAAAAACTTGAAATTAATCAAGTTAAACTACAGTACTGTTAATTGAACGAGACGTACATATTTGAAATTTGTGTTTGTACAGAAGAATAACTGCCACAAGAAAAAAATGAATCATAACAAATGTGGTAGACATAATGTTCAAACTGAAATTGTTCACTAAACTGAAACTGAAACTTATATTAAACTTGCTCATTGCATTACTTGATAAAATTTACAGCAAAAGGGGGAAAATGGAAGAAGCTTTCTTCTAACAAAGTCCTACTGAGAAAGCTTTTTCAACAATGAACAAATCAACAAAAATTTAACAACATAAACAAAAAAAACAATAAACTAAATTATGGGGATGATGGGGGGTGATGTAGTCGTTGCCGTCCATTTCAAGACGCTCCAGAATTGTTCGGAGGAAGCGAACAATTCGTCGGAGCTCACGCTCCAAGTAACGACGGTTTTCACCCAGGCCGTAGACTAGCTGATCAAAATCATTTTGAAGTAGAAGCAAATCGTAGTGACGAGGGGGAACTCGTCTGATTGGGCGAAGGGAAATTTTGCGACCAGGCATGATTTCTGATGTTTTGGGGAAGAAGAAGAGGGTTTCTGATGTTTTGAGTTTAGGGACAAGTGAAGGGTTACGTAGAAATAGGGCCTGTACTTATAGACCTATAGATGACGTCTTTTCATATATCGAACCAATGGTCAGTAGACGCGTGTGGGAATAGAAAACGTTTGATTTGCGTATACCAGTAATTTTTCTTGAGAACAGACGTGTTTGCAGCTTTGAATTAATTGGGAACGGGAAATAATGATTCAAAGTATCTATTAGAAAGATATGGAGGTATAAATACCTACATAGCGTGTTTGATGATTAATCATATAACAAATATATATTATTTAATAGACCGCATTAAATATATACTATAGAATGCATGTAGTCTATCGTAGACAAAGATTTAAGTCGATAACAACTGAACGTTAAATTCTACTGAAATACATATTTATACACCAAAATAGCATCTTTACAACTGAAGCAAAATAAATCCTATCTATGATTTGTTGGTCATGCTATACGTGATTTTTTTGTGCCCAGATTTCTTGCATATTGAACACCTATTCCTCCTTTTGAACTTGAACATCTCACTGACGCCCTTAGTGCGTTTGAATTTCTTCCTTCTGAGTTTGGGATCGTAGGAGGGTGGAGAAATTTATTGTCTAGCAATTCCTGTGGCAAATTCCATTCGGCCTCTGGAGGGACAATATTAATTGCTTCCGAGTATGCAAGGAGGTAACTTGCAGCTTTGTGAATTGGCGAAGAGTACTCGTAAATTGAGTTTCCATAACCTACGCCATTGCCATACTGTGCTCGCAAAGCTGCCATCACATGTTCGCACGGCATTTTCACCAAGTCAAATTTTTTACAAGAACAACTCCTCTCCAAGAGATTGACCTTGGCAGTAACACCATTGCCGAATACCGTACTGGTCGAGAATCCCGTTTGGATTAGTCACATACAAGGAATCGCTCACACTCTTGTTATTCCTTAGGATTTTTTCCGCACAAGGCACAAATATGTTCTTTTTACCATCGACATAGACATACCGCTCTCTAAACTTTTCACCAAATTTTTTAGCAATTGAATTAAATATGTACGATACGGGGTACTCCCGTTCATCCATTAAAACCGAGTTGAGCGACTCGGCGATGTTTGTGATCATCACATCGCACCTATTGCCCGGGAAGTGTGCTCTACTCCATTTTTCAAAACCAAGCACATTTTCAAGGACATGTGCTACCTCGGGGCAATTATACTTCAATTCCTCAAAATTCTCGCTAAACTCATCAAGGGAAAAGGCCTTTGCCGCGGCGTAGAATAGATAAAAATGTTCTCCACAGTGTTGATTTACAAGGAGATTTTCAGCGAGGTGCCTCATGCAAAGTCCGTGATGTGCATGATTGTATACACGGGAGAAGGCATTAGCGATGCTAATGTGCCTGTCGGAGATAACACATAGATATGGTTCATCTTCTACAATAGACTTCAACTTCTAAAACAAGAAGGTCCAAGAAGCATCATTCTCTTTATCGAAGACACAAAAGGCAATAGGAAAGATGTGATTTTCAGTGTCTTGTGCAACTGCACTCAGCAACACGCCCCCGTACTTTCCATACAAATGTGTGCCATCGACGACAATTACCTTTATCATGTGGGCATATCCCTGTATGCAAGTTCCGAATGCTAAGAAGTAGTAAACAAATGATCCATCAATCTGGTTCACCATGATAGAGTAGGAAGACCCTGGATTCAACAACTCCATCATGTGGGAAAAAAATATGCAAGCAAGCATATCCATGCTTCGGTGTCCCGCGAATGATGTTCTTTGCAATTACACTTCCTTTCCAACACATCTAGTAGCTTGCGTGATAATGCAACTCCTTGAATACAATCCTTTGAATTTCACTTATGTTTGGACCCTTTCCATCTCGAAAATGATTTACGCATAGTGAAACAATCAATTCGGATGACATTTTCTTGTGCTTGTGGATGGCGTGTTCAACACCGCACGTGTGCACCCCGATATACTTGTAAATGTGAAATATGTCCGAGGTTTCATACTTTCTTTCCTGCAACAACCAGCCACTACCAGGAGATAGACATTTTGCCTTCAATAATTTGGTGCAACTCTTCTCCAAACGATAATCAAAACACTGCCTCACCGCTGCTCCATCTAGTAGCATTTTCAGTTATTTCTTGTCAGCAAATGTTTGATCACGATAGAAATTGGTTCCATCAGAGAAGGAATGTACTGGTTGGGATCCCGTTCTATAGTCTTCTTTCGCATCTTGTGAGTCCGATGAAATGTCTTTCATATGCACACAGTCATTTTCCATATTCATGGAATGATCGCCATCGCTCTTGTAATCATTCAAATCGTTGTCGACTATCTGACACCGAGGTGGGTACGGTGATGAATTCATCGGTCCTTCAAAGGACCTGTCGACTACATTTATCCTTAAAATAGGCCTAAAGCCATCTGCATCAACATCCATCGTGTAGGGGGACACACGTGCATCATTATTTATGATCGTAGGATTCAACTTTTCCCTCGAATGCATTAGATAACAAATCACCACGTTGCTTGACGCGCAATCTAGATCCCTGGTCTTCTTTATGCTTGCAACCAATTAGTCGTATGAACTGTTGCGGCGAACAACAATGGGCAGTGTCACCTTGGTAAAAGATCTATATTTCCAACCTCTGGAAGTATTCAATCATTCTCCCATGAAATCACCTGCAACCAGAACAAATTCTGCAACAAACATCCTAGAATTAACCTTTGGTCAATGGTAGATTAAGCTTAAGGTCTATGTCGGAATGTATGCACGATCAATGAATTACGATGACGGATCGATGACTGCGCAAATATCCGTACAGAAACTTGAAATTGCAAATATTGCTTCTAATCAACAGTCATTGGGCTTATGGAATTGAAAAATGAACTTGGAGTCGCCTCAGTTATTGTAATGTACTTCTAAAGAGTTTTTAACTGATGTGACTAATTTAAAGCTTTTTAACAATGGAGGAAAGTGTGTTTGAGAAGATAACAAACTAATGGGGTAAAATAGATACAATGGACCAGCTTATGAGGTTTGTGGACTGATTTAGAGTTGATCGTCGAAAAATAACGCCGAAAAGAACGCCGGAATCGAAGCTTTTTTTGGAGGAAAAGAACCACCTTCTATTTTTAGCTTTTGGATTATTATTTTTTTATATGTTTGAAAACCTAGATATTTTATAATGGTGGATGATGGCATGGGTTGAAGTGTATTATTATAAACTTGGGGATGAATTTGTTAAGTTAGAAATATTGGGTTAAAGTGTAGTATTAAAAAGCTTGTGGGTGAATTTGTTGAGTTGAATAAATTTGTGGTGATGTAGATTAAATAGGGTATTTGGCAATTTTTTCATAACTTTTTAATAAACCACAAAATAGTTTTCAAAAGAGCCTTTTTGTCATACTTCCCTATTTTGGTGTGTCTTGAAACTGAAATACTTCCTCCGTCCTATTTTACTCATCCCAAATTGGGATGACACAACTATTAAGAAAAATAATAAATGGTATGACTAGTTTACCATAGTACCCCTATTAAATGATATTTATATTTTAATTTAAAGAAAAAGTAATTAATGCAAAGGGTAAAATATGAAAAAAAAAATTGTCTTGTCTTGCTAAATTAAAAAGGACAAGTAAAATGAAATATCAAATTAAAAAAATTGGGACGCGTAAAACGATACGGAGGGAGTAAAAGGCTTCTATTTATAGCCAAAGTGTTGTCCAATTTGGTCAAAATTGCTCAACTTAGTCGCTTTATCAAAAATAATAGGCATCGATATTCTCCACAATCATTACTCAATTTTCTTTCCTTTCCTTTCCTTTCTTTTATTTAGCCTTTTCTTTTATTTATTTATTTGTTTGTTTATTACTCCCTCTGTTTCAAAAATAATGATCTATTTTTCTTTTTAGTCCTTTTTAAAAAGAATGACCTCTTTTCATTTTTAATAACTTTTTACTTTTAATTTTTCACGTGGCATGCTTAAGACCGCAGGATTAAAGTATCTTTTATTTAAGACCACAAAATTTAAAAGTCTTCTTTATTTTCTTAAATTTCGTGCAAAATCAAATCAGGTCATTCTTTTTTAAACGGAGGAAGTATATATTAGATCCCATACTACTTTCCAGTTACCACTAAAGCCTTTGCAAGCATCATAGAGTTAACAGTGATCTTTTTCCATGCCTTCAATGTCTGTGCTTCAAAGCTTGCAGGTTCTTGGATATGATCCCTCAAGATATTTTAAAAAAAATAACTACACTTGAGGTAATTAATATATAGATAAGTATCCAGTATTCCTCGAACTATGATCAAAATTGTTATGACACACTCCAACTTTACGTGGGTCTTATTACTCCTTGAACTCAATTCTAGCATATTTATGTCACTTTTTGTACTGACATGACACCTTTATAACATAAAAATGGGTCTCACGTCAAAGATGCTACGTCAGCTAAAAAGGTGAAAAAAATATACTAAAATTGAATTCAGAGGGTAATAGAACACCTGTGAAATTAGAATGTGTTGTAGCAAATTTGATCATAATTCAGGAATGCTAAATGCTTTACTCATTAATATAAGTGGTTGCACAGCTATTTTACCATTTAAGAAGCTTACGTATCTTTTTTTGGTGTTTTTTCGAAGGTCAGGTCTTATGCCCCTCCTCTGTACTTTACAAAAGTATTAAAATAAATACGGTTCGAATTAGAAAAAGAAAAAAAAAGTGGTTCCGCAGAATCTGTTGGAAATTCCGCCTACAAAATTTAAACAGCTATGGAACATCTTTTGGAGTAACTATCTTGAATTAAAAATCCTATCTTTTCCTCTACAAAAAATTATATGTAACATCTTAAACTTTCAATTCAAGATTAAGTAGCCGTTTGATCATGAAAATTACTTTTTCTTCGGAGTTGGAATTGAAGTTGAAGATGAAGTTCGAGTTCGAGTTGTGTTTGACCATGTCTTTTTGAAATTTTTTTTAGACTTTTGAAAAATCTTTTTTAAATATAATTTTATGCCCTCAACTTTTAAAAATTATCAAAATCAGCCAACTATTAATTTACCTACTAACATACAACCAAATGTTGAGAAAATAATTTATATGTCTTGATAAAATAATTAACAAACTAATTATTATGATTGTTATTGTTCTAAAATTTGAATAAAAATATCACAAGCACGAGCTAAATAAGTTTATCTAACCATAATCAATTGAATAGAGAAAAAATATATTTTGATAAATATTATTGATAGATATAAATATGTTTTATATATTCTTAAATTTGTTGATGAAAATTCTTAATTATTTTCACTTGAATTAATTATTTTATTGAATTTGGTCTTTTTAAAAAAATTACGGAATTTAGTTAATAAGAGGAGTTTGTGTAAAAATTTAAAGATTGAGATTATATGTAATAATAATGGAAGTGAAAAAAAGGGAAAACAACAAAAAGTTGTTTTCACTTTTCGAAATTTAATTCCGAAATTGTTTTCCCAATTTTCATGGCCAAAAACTATAATTTTCAAATCCAAAAAAAAAATTCCAAAAAAAAAAAGGGAAAAATGTCCATGGTTAAACGCCCCTAAGATTTGAATCTTTCTATGTAGGTAATTAGACCGACACTCGGCAAATATGCTTATATCCAGGTGAAGAAGTAAAACCACCAAAGCAACTGCTTAATATTATCACTAATTTAAGTAGGAATTGAGTAGTTCATTACTTGCCTCTTCACTATGAGCCATCCAAAAATTACTACCGACTACTTTTCATTGTTGGATTCATTTTTTGCTTCTTTCTATTGAACTCAAAAAGAAAAACTAATTGTATATCTTTCAATTATTTGGTCCATCAACTATCTAGAAATTCTAAAATTTACAGAAATACCCCTAGATGACTTTCGCTTATTAAATATTAGAAAAGAAAAGGAAAAAAAGTTTTATGTTTCACTTCATTGCATAGCAGGTTAAACGTAATGAAAATACTTAATACTATGAAATATTCAATTTCGAAGAATCGGCTTCAATATTAATATCATAGAAAGAATGGGTGAAATATAATAATAGTGAACAAAACATGACATGATTAGATCTAAATCCAATCCAAATAAGCTTGGATTAGATCGTACTTTTAAGTTCGATTTTGGATAAATCGATTTGGATATTTTGAGTTTTCGATATAGTTTGAGGGTGCAAGTTTGTTGAGCTGCTGTTGCTGCTCAAAAATATTCAAGTTAAATTGTTTTAATGGTTGCTCGAATTATAATTAACTGGCATCTCAGCTTCGGAAATTCTCAAGATAAGCCTCAAATAGATTAAAAAAGGTTTCCAAGATATATATACTTCATCCATTCCTTTTCAGTTATCATGTTTGGTTTCTTAAGAGTGAACTTGATTAACTTTTAAAGCTAAATTATATTTGATTTATTCAATATTTAAAATTAAAATTTGTATATTCAAAAAACTATATGAAAAGTACTTTAAGTTGTATTTTTTCTTTTAATAATATAATGAAAAAATAATCTAAAAATATTGATCAAAGTTCATACTATTTGATTCTTCAAAAAGAAATTATGACAAGTAAAAAGGAATATAGAGAGTAAGAGTTATAAACAGTAAAGTGTTAAATTGCTTTCCGTTACGATTTAATTAATTATGTGTTTTTTAATCCGGTTATTTTTATTACCATATAATGGAGATCACATTAGGATTTGGTTAGCATATCTATTGTTCATTAAATTGTATTCTATAAGAATATACCAATTTGATTTGCAATTACCATTTCACTGAAAATAATCCTAATTGAATATAAGAAGATTATGAAAATAAATAACTTTCTTTCTTGTGATGTGTGCTTCCTAAATAGATAAAAACATAAAACAACACAAATATTTTCATATTTCACTTACTATATGTCACCAAAAGATAGAGATTATTCTCTTGCTAATTAAAGGCACAAATAAAAAAAAATCTCTTATATATATGTATCCTTCAAACCACTTGCAAAACTATCATATTCTAATAATTTTCTCAAGATGGCTCATTTGTTAGTGAAGATCCTCTTCTTGTTATTTATCATGTCTTATAATATTCAGAGTATCGAAGTGCACATTCATAATAATCTTCCGCAAAATTCTCCTCAGGTGGAAGTTCATTGTGCATCTGGAGATGATGATCTTGGCTATCATTATCCTAAAGTTGGAACAGAATTTAATTGGTCCTTTAACATGGGAATTTTTACGTTGTTCTTTTGTCACTTCTGGTGGAATGGAAAAGATAAAGCCTTTGATGTGTTTAACAATGTTAATTATTGTGTTGATGATGTATTTGATGATGTTGTTCCACAGGGAACATATGATTGTCATTGGCAAGTGCAGGATGATGGTTTTTATTTGGGTTATTTAGATGAGGGACAACTTCATTTAATAAAAATCCATGATTGGTAAGTAGCTAGTATCTCTTTAGTTAAAAGGGGTGGATTAGAAGAAGAAAAATAAAAATAATATTTATCTTCTTTAGCACTCTTGTATTCATGGTTGTATTTTGTGTTATGTATGGATGTTAATTTCCCATATAAATGCAAGCAAGCAAGCAATTGTGGTATTTTGTGTTATGTATGGATGTTCATTTCCCATATAAATGCAAGCAAGTGATTTTGGTATTTTGCATTATGTATGGATGTTAATTTCTCATATAAATGCAAGCAATTGTGGTATTTTGTGTTATGTATGAATAGTGAATCATGTATAATTCTTTTTGCGGTGGAAAGACTTGAGCATTGTTCGTAAATTTCTCAATCTCGAGACCCTTGTGATGCCGGCAAAGACTTTACTAGGAAGAAATTTGTGGAAGGGTTTCCTCACGTGAAGTTCTTGCTACTAAGACGATTGGAGATTTGGTTTTCGAGAGCCAACAGTGATCACTTTCCATGCCTTCAACACCAAATTAATCTCCAGTTGTTTCCGTTGCAAGAACTTCAAGCCACTAGGCTAAGGCCTTTGCAGGCATCATATATAGAACCAAATAGTGATCACCTTTCAAGAGAGAAAACTCTTCCCCAACTACTTACACCACTAAGGCCTCTGAAGGCATCATAGAGACAACAGTGATCACTTTTCATGCCTCCAAAGCCGAATCTCTCCAATTGTTTCACTTCAAGCAACAAGATTTTTCCCAACTACTTCTCATTAAGGACTTTGCAGGCATCATAAAGTCGACTTCTCATATTCACACTAATCTCCACCCTTACAAACTGACTGATTGAAAAAATTTCAACTCATTATGTATCTTCGTTGGATATTTGGGGAGATAATTATGTATCTCGACAGACCATAATTGAAAACAAATATGTATCATGAGCTAATTATGTTAGCAAAGATCATATTCTTATTATTTATCATTTCCTGTAATTCACAAATTAATTGGGGTTATGAGGTGCACATTCACAAAAATGTTCCACGAAATTCTCCTCAGGTAAAAATTTACTGTGCATCTGGAGATGATGATCTTGCTATCATTATCCTGAAGTAGGAACAGAGTTTAATTGGTCCTTTTGTGTGGTTCCTAGGACGTTGTTCTTTTGTCACTTCTGGTGGAATGAAAAAGATTCGAGTTTAGATGTGTTTAATGATATTAAATATTGTGTTCATGGTGCATTTGGTATTATTCCATTGCTTGAGCACAAATGTCATTGGCAAGTGCAGGAGGATGGTGTCTGTTTAGGTTTTCATCATCTGGAAAAACTTTATTTTAAAAAATTTCATGATTGGTAAGCAGTAATTCTTTAGTATTTAAGGATGGATTGGAAGAAGAAAAATAAAAATTTACTGCCAATGATATTTTATATGCATAAAAATATACTGCCAATGATATTTTATATGCTTTAGTGGACTCGAATTCATGGTTTTATTTTATGTTATGTATGGACATTAATTTTCAATACACTGTAATCAATTGTGTTATTTTCCCTTTATTTTTCATGAAATCAAAAGGTTTTCCATGAAATTTGAAGGTACTCATCCCTATGCAAATGACGAAAAAATTGTTCACACTCGATATTTACATAAAAATATAGTTCGTACTGAGAAATAATTATATTGTCCCGATAAAGAGTTAAAATTTAAGAAACATATGATTTAAAATTTTTAAATTTGACGTAAGTATTTTATAATTTAACCGTAAATTTCAGTCTCTTGGTGAGAATATTGATGATAGGCGGATTTACACGCCTATATCAATATATTTTGCCCATATTTTAGCCTAGTTTTGAGAACAAATTATATATTTCATGCACTTTTAGTCCTTTTTCCCGTAAATGAGCTAACGAACATGACTAGGAAAGTTTCAGGTATAAATGATGCAAAATACAGCATTTTATGGCTAACTTGACGCAAAAGGAAGCTCACGAACGAAGGAGAAGGAAGTGGGACGCCTAAAGGACCAAAACTGCTGCATGGAAAATCTGTCCCGGGCTAAAACAACAATTCTGAAGACTTTGGGGACTTACAGACACAAAGCTGGATTTTGACAATGATACATTAACCTAGTGCAATTAGGTTATTTATTTCATTATTTTATGAGGATTATGATAATGTTACCTTAACCTAGTACATTTGGGTTAAGAATTTCATTAGTCTAGTAGGATTTGGCTATTTATTTCATTAGCTTAGTAGGAGTAGGATATGGGTATTATAAATACCCTATCATGCTAGAGATTTAGGAATCTGACATTCATCATTCAACAATTAATTTTCTTCCATCCCTCTCATCTTCCACTACAAACACTTCTAATCTACTCTTCTATTCTTAAACTCCACAACAAGAGAATCGTTACTTGCTAAGGAATCACGCCTCACGCCTATCACTTGATCTACACGCCATTACTCAATATCGTGATATAATAACAATGTCAATCGTGATTTCCTTCGCATTCATGGGTAACTAAACTTCTCTGTTGGGGTTATGGAAGCTGAATGAGTTACTATCTATTGCTGTGAGTTTGTGAGTTCGAGGCACGTATATTGCTTATATCATTATTCTCTTCATCTTAATCTACATTCTTTGCGGTTGCAAACGCAAGAATACGTCAGTCTAACATTTAACTTGTTCGAGAGAAAAGTTATTTGTCTGGAAAAGAGATAATGTCAAGGTAGTAGGACACTCTTTCCTATTAAAAAGCTAGTGCCGTAACTGGACTAACCTCTTGGAGAATTCGTACCGTTAGACACGCTTTAAGCTCGAGAGAGTTAAAGTGAAATAGTCCTTGTTTAGGTCGAGAGACGCTTGGATTTACCATCGACTACAATCCTCTATAAGCAATTGCATGTCAGAATTCTACACACTCATAGCCAATAGAGACGTATACCTCAGAAGGTGGACATAACCCCAACGCTTCAATTCTCATTGTTTACAACCAACGTAACAATCTCTCTCTTTTTACTTTATTATTTTCAGCTTTTGTTTACATTACTTGCAAAACAAGAATCCCCCCTTCTTACGAGACTTGCACCAAAACTTTAGTAATTTTACTTACTTGTTGGCCAAGCTATTCCCTGTGGGATCGACACCCAACCCAGGTTGGGTTCTATATTTGCTAACGACCGTTTTACACTCAAACGAGAGCTGTAGATTGAGCGTTATCAAAAATTGGCGTCGCTGCCGGGGAATACAAGTGTCAATTAAGTTCGTAATAATTACTAGACCCTTTGGTCAAAGACTCTCGTACTTTTACTTTTAGTTTTCGTTTTTGTCTACTGCAGGTTTTTATTTTAGTGCATGCCCCATACTCGAAGTTCTGGTCAACCGTTATTATCAATCAATCCTGAACCACAACGCATTGGTAGAATGGAAGCACAAGCTGAAATCGCAAGGATGGCTGCTCAACAGGAACAAGCAAGATTGGCTGCCCTTGCCGCAGCCCAGGTTCAACAGTAGAACATTGATAACCCTGCACGAGCACCAAATCCCGACGATGAGGATCTAGGTGATGACGAGCTACTAAACCCTAGGCATGCCGCTGAGATCGCAACACCTGCCAACAGAAGAGATCGTCAAGCTAGGTTTAGGCCTGAACGCCAAGCTATGCAGCCAGCTTTCGACGATGATGATGATGATCTTGATGGTGCCGGAGCCATTGGGGCTATAATTCCACCACCATTAGCGCCCGGAGCCAAGTTCAACATCACAAGCACCATGATTCAATTATTGTAACTCAAGGGATTATTTGGTGGACTAGCAGGCGATGATCCGAATATGCATCTCATCAACTTTATTTCTACATGCAAGTCTTTTGACAATCCTGGTGTTGGTCAGAATGCAATTCGATTACGTCTATTTCCATTGTCTCTGTCTGGGGAGGCAACACTATGGTTGAATGGGCTGACTCCTGATTCTATTACAAATTGGAGGCAATTGAGAGACGCTTTCCTAGAAAGATTCTTTCCGCCATCCAAAAGAGCACAATTGAGAGATGAAATCAGCAACTTTCGTCAGCTTCCCACTGAAGCTCTTCATGAAACATGGGAGAGGTTCAAGACAAAGCTAGCGAGGTGTCCAAACCATCATATGACTAATGTTCACCTAATGGAGATACTATACAGAGCCTTGAATTCAATAACTAAACCAGTGGTGGATAATGCGGCTGGAGGATCATTTATGGACCTCACCTTTGGTCAAGCAAGCAATATGCTAGATCGCATGACGAAACAAAGTAGAGCTTGGCATACCAGGGATTCCGAGGTAGCAAGCCCCACTTTATCTATAGGCATGACTGCAGACCAAAGAAGAAGACAAGAAGAACGTGATCAAGATATGGCGCACATGAAAACACAGATGGATCTTCTTACAAAGAATTTATTATCAGGGAAGACTGAAAAAGTGAAAGTTGTGGCGCTAAAAGGAAGAGACGAATCTGATTCGGAAGAAAAAGCCAACTACTTGAATAATCAGGGGGGTTTCCGAGGCAATACCCAAGGAAACCAAGGTCGGAACTATTATGGTAAATCTGGAAACATGGACCAAGGTAGTTGGAAGAACAAGAATGAAAAGAGTGGTTTGTACGTTCCCCCTGGTAGACGTGATACCACCACATCTAATTCTGGAAGTATGGAAGACATGATGGCTAAATTATTGAAAGGAGTGGAAGCAACAAGCGCGGGAGTTACTGAGGTAATTAATGATTTGTCCTCCATAAAACAACTAGTTGATTCTCATTCCACTTCAATCAAGCAAATAGAGCAACAATTGAGCCAACTTTCAGCAGCACTCAATCAAAGAAAGGCTGGCACTCTACCTAGCAACACTGTGCAAAATCCAAGGAACGACGGATCATGCATGGCTATTACTACCAGGAGTGGTAAGGTGCTAGAAAATTCATCCCAAAGCAAGCAAGTGGCCAAAAATAAGGAAGATAATGACGCCATAGAAGCTGACCAAGACGTCCATGACGTCACCCCTAGTAGGTTGCAGCCTGAAACTACCAAAATTCGGAAGAAAGAGGAGAAGAAAGTCGTGGAGAAAACAATTCCATATCCACCACCACCTTTTTCTCAAAGATTGAAGAAGTAGGCGGATGATACAAGGTTCAGCAAATTCATGACGAAGTTAAAGCAACTGACTATTAATGTTCCGTTGGTCGAGGCGCTGGAACAAATGCCTGGGTATGCTAAATTCATGAAGGACCTGTTGACAAAGAAGCGGGCAGTAAGCTATGAGCCGGCAGATAATATTCATCATTGCAGTGCAATTACCACAAGGTCCTTGGTACAGAAGAAGGCAGACCCTGGTGCTTTCACTATTCCTTGCACGGTTGGATCTATGAATTTTGCTAAGGCATTGTGCGATTTGGGAGCTAGCATCAATTTGATGCCACTATCTGTCTACAGAAAGTTGGGGTTGGGCGACCCTACACCAACCAATATGCGGCTCGTGATGGCAGATAGGTCGGTAAAACGACCTGTTGGTATCCTAAATGATGTGTTGGTGAAGGTTTCCACCTTCATCTTTCCTGCAGACTTTGTGATTTTGGATTGTGAGGTGGATTCGGAAGTTCCCATAATCTTGGGACGCCCCTTCCTCGCAACTGAAAGTGTGCTTATTGACATGAAAGATAATGAGCTTTTGTTTCGAATTAATGACGAAGTGGTCCACTTTGATATATGCAAAGCCATGAAGCAGCCCAGCGATATGAATGAGTTATCTGTAGCTGATGTTCATCATGAGGATATGAAAGCATTATCTATAGAGAAACAGCCTACTGTTGAGCCATTGTCTGCTGCGCCACTGAAAGTTGAGCATGAGGATAATGAAGATTATGAAGAACTTATGGGTGCTCTAACCGAAATAGAGTCTTATACTCCTAAGCAACCGGATTGTGATCTCAAGAATCAACCAACAGCGAAGACTCCTATTGACGAGACACCAACACTAGAATCGCAAGAGCTCCCCGATTTTCTAAGGTATGTGTTCTTGGAAAGTAGAAATATACTTCCGGAGAGTGCAAATGATTTAAGTGAACAGCACGTAGAAGCTCTCATCTCTGCTCTGAAGAGATACAAGAGAGCTATGGGTTGGACTATTGATGATATAATTGGTGACTCTCCGGGGAAATGTATGAGCCATCTCAAAAAAAATCGCATGCCCACAGGTAAGCCTCATTGTCGTCTAAATCCTTTTAGAAAACGATCCACCATTTACCTCAACGAAGTCTGAGTACTCGAGGTAACCATGTCGTGCCACGACAATAAATAAGGCACTAGATGGGAGGCAACCCATCGTTTATCGTTTTTCATTTATCGTTTATCGTTTTCTTTCATTCTAGTACTTGATTTGCTTTTAATTAATGAAAATCCAAAAATAAGAGTCGTGCCACGACCAAAACTAAGGCGCTTGGTGGGAGGCAACCCATCGTACTAATCGTTTTTATTGTTTTGAGCAAATATAGGTGCAAGAGGTATTCAATGAGAAGATTGGTTTCAAATGACGATTTGGATGTATTGAATGGTAAAGGTGGTAAGTTAGGCATAAGGATGCATAAGGCTACGGATTGAGCATTACTCATGCGAAAATAGGCATCAAGGAAGGCTAGGACTAGGTAAAACTAGGTCACGAACATTGCAAAACCTATCCTATAGCCTAAGGCCTCGGAATCTAGTATGCTATACACTATGCGCCGCCCATTCTTAAGTGTGCTATACACTACGCACCGCCTATGCTATAGCATTAGGTCTCAGTATCTCAAATGCTATACACTATGCGCCGCATATGTCCCTAAATGCCATAGACAATGCGCCGCATAGTGTATGGCATTCTTAAATAAATGCATGGCATATGCTATGGCATTCTGCTCAACTAGGCAAAGCATTAGGCACCACCTATGGTCACTTTTGGTCTCCAAATCCGATTTTAATGGGCCAAAACTCGACCCAACCTTTTCTTATAAATATGAGACTTAGTCTTGAACCAAAAACACATTGGAAACCTAGCTTATGCACCACCTATAGTCTCCAAAACCTATTAAAAAGTTTCCTTTTGCTTTTTTTCATCACAAGAACATCATCCAAAGGCTTCAACCAAGTAAGTACTACTTTGTTCTTCATTTATATTTTGTAAGTACTAATTTACTACACCTATTATGAATTGCTAAATCTTGAAAAAGTATTGGTGATGTGAACGTGTTTGAATTGTTGATACAAAACCAAATGAGTGAACATGTACGTTAGGATGCTCTTAACTTATGTCTAACTTGAATTTGATTTTGATGCATTGTTATACTACTTGCAGAATTGCTATAGTAATGAACATTGCATAATCTTGTCACTTGAATACTTACATGTTAGAATATCCCGTTCATCGGAATAAGACTTATAACTGCCTACCGACATAGGAGGTTGAGTTTATTGATAGAAACGATACCATGATGTAATCCCTATGTAGTAGTCTTGTTATACCTAACATGAAAGTATTGCAAAGGTTGCAAGAAGTGATATATCTCTGATTTTCTCGTTGGAATATAGCTCCTAAAACGCATGTCGATGAAGTCTAAGTAATCGACCACTTTCACTTCACTAATTTGTAGCAACAAACTAAGTGTGGGGTGGTACCCCTACTGCTTTTGTATAGATTGTATCCATTGGGATTGTGCTACCATTAACACTATTTCAAGTCTCAGGTACAATGGCACCCAAAGCAAGACAAGGCAAAGAAAAGGCTACCACTTCCCAAAAGAGCAAGAAAAGAGGCCGAAAGGAGCAAGGAGAACCCTCCTCGCTGCAAATACCTCGACTCACGCTTGGAATTAAGTGGGATAATTATGAGGAACTTCTAAGGATGATGACTCTGATGATGATTCCAATGCAAGGGGTATGACCCCAGACATAGAGGATGAGTCCGACTAACCAGGTTCTTCTTATTTATTTTCCACTGAGGACAGTGTACCAACTAAGTGTGGGGTGGTGGTATTGCATGCTATACTTCTCTACTCGCATCTATGTTTGTTTGCTTTTGTTTTTGTTTTATAATCTCATAGTTAAGATCTTTTTTAGTAGTTAATATTTTTTTTTAACTTAGCTTCGCATGAGATTATTCTAATAGGCAGCATGAGATTATAACAAGAGTATGTTCTACAATTATGACTATTGAGACGTTTAGGCTCCAGTTGTGACTCATTATGTGATATTGTGTGGTTCAATTCCTTCACTTTTTGGGTCAAGAGTCTATATTACCTCCAATAAAGTCGACCATGTGCCTTGTGTGTGTGAGATAATAGTATATTCTATGTTTGTGGCTGATGCTAGAACTTGCCTGGTATGTATGCAAAGCGAAAATAAGGAGTGTAAGTTTAGGAGGTGATTTAGGCATTTCTTTGACAACCTATATTTGTTTACCTTCAGTTTTACCTACCCATGGACATCATCCTAGTTAACTCCTTTTGAGCCTTTAGCCTATTTCTTTGACAACCTTGTATGTAAGCCTAATCCATTTTGTTCAAGACCGTAATTTGATCCAAATTCCTAAGTGCTTTAAAGTGAAAAAGTCATGTGACAACATAAGAGGAAAATGGGTAAGTATGATGCTTTAAATTGTAAGGGTTCTTGAATGTGTTATGAAAAAGAAAGTGCTATCATAAAAGGTATGTTATGAAAAGAAAAAGGAAAAGAAAGCTGAAAAGTGAGTCATCCTTAAAAGTGAAAAACAAAAGAGGAGAAAAAGGGTGGTAGAAGAAAAGAAAGAAGAAAGGTTGTGTGAAAATAGAAGTGTTAATGATACAATGTGATGTATTGAGCGCTTAGGAACATAGTCACTATTCTGGCCAGAAATAGTTGATCCTACCCGTCCCTTAGCCTACATTACAACCATCAAAAGACCTACTTGATCCTAAGCTTAGCATTCTGACATTTAGTAGAGTATTACATTAAGGGCAAGCCTATGGTCATCAGTTGCTACATATGAATTATTTGTGAGAGTGAGAGCAAGGACATTTTGATACCCATGTTTGAAAAATATGCTATACTTGTGAGTGATTATGGGTACTATAGTGTGAGACACACATGGTTGATGAGTTTTGGGTAGTTATATATGATTCCTTGTACCTTAACGTTTGCATGCGAGTTGATCACCATCACGAGTCTATGCTAGAGGTTAAACTGTTTCTACTTATAATCGAAAAGATACTCTTTGTTGATAATTGTTGTGCTTGTCTTGACGAATATTTTGTGTTGTTGCTGTAAAACCCTAAGTTGATGTTTAGAAGGACATGATAGTTTGTTCGAGGACGAACAAAGCTCTAAGTGTGGGGTGTTGATGATAGGCGGATTTACACGCCTATATCAATATATTTTGCCCATATTTTAGCCTAGTTTTGAGAACAAATTATATATTTCATGCACTTTTAGTCCTTTTTCCCGTAAATGAGCTAACGAACATGACTAGGAAAGTTTCAGGTATAAATGATGCAAAATACAGCATTTTATGGCTAACTTGACGCAAAAGGAAGCTCACGAACGAAGGAGAAGGAAGTGGGACGCCTAAAGGACCAAAACTGCTGCATGGAAAATCTGTCCCGGGCTAAAACAACAATTCTGAAGACTTTGGGGACTTACAGACACAAAGCTGGATTTTGACAATGATACATTAACCTAGTGCAATTAGGTTATTTATTTCATTATTTTATGAGGATTATGATAATGTTACCTTAACCTAGTACATTTGGGTTAAGGATTTCATTAGTCTAGTAGGATTTGGTTATTTATTTCATTAGCTTAGTAGGAGTAGGATATGGGTATTATAAATACCCTATCATGCTAGAGATTTAGGAATCTGACATTCATCATTCAACAATTAATTTTCTTCCATCCCTCTCATCTTCCACTACAAACACTTCTAATCTACTCTTCTATTCTTAAACTCCACAACAAGAGAATCGTTACTTGCTAAGGAATCACGCCTCACGCCTATCACTTGATCTACACGCCATTACTCAATATCGTGATATAATAACAATGTCAATCGTGATTTCCTTCGCATTCATGGGTAACTAAACTTCTCTGTTGGGGTTATGGAAGCTGAATGAGTTACTATCTATTGCTGTGAGTTTGGGAGTTCGAGGCACGTATATTGCTTATATCATTATTCTCTTCATCTTAATCTACATTCTTTGCGGTTGCAAATGCAAGAATACGACAGTCTAACATTTAACTTGTTCGAGAGAAAAGTTATTTGTCTGGAAAAGAGACAATGTCAAGGTAGTAGGACACCCTTTCCTATTAAAAAGCTAGTGTCGTAACTGGACTAACCTCTTGGAGAATTCGTACCGTTAGACACGCTTTAAGCTCGAGAGAGTTAAAGTGAAATAGTCCTTGTTTAGGTCGAGAGACGCTTGGATTTACCATCGACTACAATCCTCTATAAGCAATTGCATGTCAGAATTCTACACACTCATAGCCAATAGAGATGTATACCTCAGAAGGTGGACATAACCCCAACGCTTCAATTCTCATTGTTTACAACCAACGTAACAATCTCTCTCTTTTTACTTTATTATTTTCAGCTTTTGTTTACATTACTTGCAAAACAAGAATCCCCCCTTCTTACGAGACTTGCACCAAAACTTTAGTAATTTTACTTACTTGTTGGCCAAGCTATTCCCTGTGGGATCGACACCCAACCCAGGTTGGGTTCTATATTTGCTAACGACCGCTTTACACTCAAACGAGAGTTGTAGATTGAGCGTTATCAAATATACCACTTGAATTAATGAAGATTTTCAACCAAACTTTCAGCAAAATGTATTCAATAACTTTCTCTTCAAGACTGTTTAAGATATTAACAGTTGACTATACAACTTCACCCCAAGTAGCAGTGGATTGAGGTTTTTCATCAGCACTTTCGCATTTATCTTCTGTGTGTGTTGTTTCATGTTCTTCCACTCCAATTGCTTGTGCAATAACCTCTACATTAGTGACAAGGCATCACCATCAATCAAAATGTATTTATCAAACATACGTCTCTTTGTGTAGCTCATCAATCCTATATTTAAAGTTTTCACCTGCAGTAAAGAAGACACATTTGGATTAGTTTCTTCAGTAGCAGTAGTAGTCAAATTGAACTTCTTGTTGATGGTTTTGCATTTTAGCTACCTCTTGTTAAGCCTGTAGTCTGGGTTTTGCTTACAACTGGGGGTCTTGGCGGGGTCTTTCGTGTACTTATCAGTACAAAAAGCATGATAAGTTAAGGAATTCTCAAATGCTCTGATGTATTTATCAACAGTTTCAAGCCTTTTCAAATGTTGAGTCACTTATCTTTATTTAACTACTTGGCGCGTCTTATCTCATTTTTCAACTACTGATGCTGCTAAATCTTTTTTGATACGGTCTCGTATGTTGGGAATAAACCCCGCCACGATAATAATATTTCGGTAATAAAAAGAAATAATTATGACAACAGTAATACGGTTAATCAACAAGAACAACAAGAGCGAGAATGATACCAAGATTTTTAACGTGAAAACCCAATAAGAGAAAAAACCACGGGCCAAGAGGAGCAACTGATATCTCTGTAGTAAGGAATTTTACACCGTAGTCACAAGTACAATACTCACAGTGACTACTACACACTCAAAAGAAATCTCTCTTTTGATTTTTCCACCTCACTATAATATCGCTCACACTCTCTATTTTTTTCTCACAGACTACACTTTCTATGATGCCTCACTCTATTTTTCTTTCTCTCTTTTTGTTGGTGTATTGAAAAAAGATGCAGAGAACTCCTTTTATAGGCAAATTCTCTGCAAATATACGCAAGCAGTGATCTCAACATTTTGAAGCCAAAGTTGAGAATAATGTGAGCTGCCATTGTTGAACCAAAAATCCAACTTTTTGAAAAAGTTGGTTGGAGGACTGGACCCCACAAATCTCTCCCTCCAGTCCCATACTTCTGAGGGAGGTATCTCTGTCTTTTAGAGAGAGTTCATGCCTACAAGCTCTTTGCACAACTCGAACTTGTCTTTTGGCATCACCTTTATCAGCATATCCACAGGATTTTCAGTCATGTGAATCTTCTTCACATGGAATGATTTGTTCTCGACTTTTTCACGAATCCAATGGTACCTCGCATCAATGTGTTTTGTTCTTGCTGGTACATGGAGTTCTTATTCAAGTCTATTGCACTTTGACTATCACAATAGATAACATACTCAATTTGATCTAATCCAAGTTCTCGAAGAAAATGCTTGAGTCATATCATTTCCTTGCCAGCTTCAGTAGCCGCAATATACTCAGCTTCAGTTGAAGATAGCGCAACACACTTCTGCAACTTCGATTGCCATGATATAGCTCCCCCTGAAAAAGTAAACAAAAATCCAGTAGTAGATTTTCCGTTATCAAGGTCACCCGCCATATCAGTATTTGTATAGCCTTTCAAGATTTGATCAGATCCTCCAAAACACAAACAATCACCTACAGTTCCTTTTAGGTACCTCAATATCCATTTAACTGCTTCCCAGTACTCCTTTCCAAGATTTCTATGAAATTTGTGAAAACACCAATTGCGTGATCAATATCAGGTCTGGTACACACCATTGCATACATTAAGCTCCCAACAGCTGAAGAATAAGGAACGTTAGCCATATTTTCCTTCTCTTCTTTTGTTGTAGGACACATTTTCTTGCTTAACTTCAGATGACCAGCAAGAGGTGTGCTAACAGCTTTAGCACTCTTCATGTTGAAGCGTTTGAGTACACGTTCAATGTACTTCTCCTGAGATAGCCACAACTTTCTACCTGTTCGCTCTCGAACAATCTTCATCCCCAAAATTTATTGTGCTGGGCCCAAGTCCTTCATGTCAAATGACTTGGACAAATCTTTCTTCAACTTGGCAATCATCTCCTTGTCTTGTCCTACAATCAACATGTCATTCACATACAACAACAGAATAATAAAGTTGTTGTTCAAAAATCTTTTGAAGTATACACATGGATCGGAATAAGTCTTTTTGTAGGTTTGACTTCGCATAAGCTTCTTGTACCACCTGCTCAGCATAATCATCAGGTTGCTCCACCTGCTCGGCAACCTCATCGGTTGTACTTTCTGTACTTCTGGGATGGTCAGTAGTAGAAGGAATGGTAATAACATTGGGGACTACACCATTCTTGGCCTTCTCTAATACATCATCAACAATTCCGACTTTACTTTCTCGAAAGACTATATCTCTGCTTCTGATGACCTTTTTCTTTACAGGATCCCACAACCTGTATCCAAATTTTTCATCTCCATATCCGATGAATATACAGGGAACTAATTTATCATCTAGTTTTGTTCTCTGCTCCTTCGGTACATGTGCAAAATCTTTGCAACCGAACATTTTCAGATAAGAGTAGGACACCTCTTTGTTAGTCCAAACTCTCTCTGGGATGTCAAACTCCAATGGAACTGATGGACTTCAATTGATCAGGTAATAGTCCATCAAACCTCTTTACCCCAGAATGACTTAGGCAGTTTAGCCATTCGGAGCATACTTCTCACCTTCTCAACAATGGTGTGATTCATCCTCTCAGCTACGCCATTGTGTTGTGGGGTTCCAGGAACTATCTTCTCATGTCTGATCCCGTGACTTGAAAAATACTCTTCAAATTTCCATGAAATTTACTCACCTCTATTGTCAGTATAGAGACGTTTTAGCTTTCGACCTGTCTCCCTTTCCACTAGAGCATAAAATTTCTGAAATACTTGAAATATCTGATCTTTGGTTTTCAAGATATAAACCCACAATTTTCATGAAGCATCATCAATAAAAGTAACAAAATATTTGTTACCACTTATCGATTCTACCTCCATTGGTCCACAAACATCAAAATATACCAGATTGAGTATATTCAATTTTGTTTCAGACGATGTCTGAAATGAGACTCTATGTTGCTTACTGAATAAGCAATAGTCATATGATTTTTCCATCATACCTTTTGCAAAATAGATGAGTGATTTCTTAGCAAGAATATCTAATCCTTTCTCGCTCATATGACCCATTTTTTGTGCCACAAATCTGCAGAAATCTCTTCTCGAACTGCATTCAATTTACCTCGGCAGCATAGAGTAAAGTTTACACCATATATACTTTCCTTAATTTTGAATTTTTACCATGTGGAAAATTAAATGAGCTTTCCGTCGATATAAGATTCGTCCAAATCCGATACCCGGACAAGAAGTTATGGCTAATTTAAGTCTTAGTCGTAAAACACCGTCATTTTGGTGCTTGGCGCATCGCGGAGGGGGTCTATTTAGCAATTGTCAAATTTCAGTAGCTAAGCACGATTGTGGTGCATCGCACTGAAGTTCCAGGTCCCAACCAGTGGGACAACGCGATGGCTCCGCATCGCGGTGACCTTAAGAATCCCATTCATCAATTTTCAGTGAGCCATCGCGATTGTGGCGCGTCGCGGTGGCCCATGAAATCGGGCTCTCAGTTATATTTTTATTCCGTCTCATTAAGGGTATATTGGGTATTTTTCACCCCTTTATCAGCTTAAATGCAGGATTTAATTCCAAAGACACCAAAATACATTCACAATCATCCAAATTACTCAAGAACACTCTCTACGGTTTCAAACTAAAAATCCAAATAACTCAAGATTTAATCGTGGGTTTTCGAAACTAATTTAAGATTTGGAATCCCCAAATTGTAGGCTTCAAGAATCATTCATCAAATTCCTAAATTGAGGTACGTGGGGTTTTTCTAAAAATTCATGACAAAGAAACCTTCTTTAATTCATGCTAAAGGTTTAGAAATCATGATTTTACGAAAAGGGTTTGAATTTTACTATTTCTAGCATGTTTTAGAATCCTTGATTAATATTGTTTTGATCTTTAGGACTTCCCCCGAAGTGATTTGAAATCTTATACGTATGTATATATGTGTTTTAATTTGATATTTGAATTGAGAGCATGACTCATATGAAATCCCTCTCTTGATATGATTCTTCCCATTTTTCATATGATATAGATTGTTTTGAAAAGCATGATATGAAATGTCTTGATTTATACTATGACTTGAATATGATTTTTGGAATCAAAAGAGAGGGTTGTGCATGTTGATAAATGTTGAATATACATATAATGAAAGAGTGCATGGTTTTGCCAAAAGCACATGGCCATCATATGTTTGAAGAATTCTTGCATAGTTTTGACTTATGTTTCGGAACATGAAATCTCTTATAGTACTATTTGCATGTTTGGGTGGTCTGAATTGAGTTTTTGATGAAAGAATCATGCATGATGCATTATGGCTCAGAAATAGGACTTGAAAGTCTTGGTGTGACGACATCAACTCAGATAATGCCATGTTAATTCAGAACAGAATAGAATCTATGTTTGAAATCAGATTTTCAGATTTTGAAACTAGAATGATACATGTTCAGAAAAGAATAAAATTGGGCTTAAAGAGATGTTAGGTGGTTCCCCGAAAAAGGCACGAGTTCAGATAACTCATTTTCCAAAACCGTGATTTGTCGATCCGGGTATATTATTTTACGCTGGTCTAGTGCCCTGTGGCGTATCAGAATCAGACACTCCAACCCTTTCGGCACACTTGGGTTGGGGGCTTGCCCGCTGAGTCAATGACGGATTTCATATACTCCGTGGAATATCAGACTTGTAGGAGAGTGCCATCTAACTCAGAAGTAATACAAGAAAGGTTTTATGATTATCAAAGATGCCTATGTGTTTTGGAATTGATATCATATATGATGTTTTATGACTAGCTCTCAACTATTTTATTTATATTAAAATCTTTATTTTGGATTGCTCTGCGTACCAGTACATCTGTATTGACCCCCCTACCTTCCAGGTTCTGAGGCACAATCTAGAGGTCCTGATAAGCAGTAGATTTCTCCAGACATAAGTGCAGAGTTCAGTCGGTGAGCCTTCTATATTTCAGAAGGCCTGTTTATTTTCAGATATTTATCGTTAGTCATGGTTTTGATCTATTGAGGGCCTTGACCTAGAATTTTCAGACAGTTGTTATTAGTCATGTAGTAGAGATTTTGCAGACGGTTTTTCAGATGTTATTAGAGGGATTGGATTTCATTTTTTTCCATTGTCGAATTTGTATCAGACTTATGACTATGATTCCGCTTTGTTATATTTTCCGCATTTTCTTATTGTGTATGAATGGTATATATGATTACAAGTTAGAAAGGCTTTCGGGCCTTGATGGTTCGGGATGTCCGTCATGGCCAGGGCCCCGGCTCGGGTCGTGACAAAATAGTTATTGCCAAAGTATCATAAGAAGATGGCAATGAGTTCAAGAGTATGATGGCTTTATATTCTTCCTCGACCTTTACACCGAGGTTAGCTAACTGCGTGATCAATCCATTAAGAACATTTAAATATGACAAGAAATTTGTACCTTCACCCATGTGTAGGGCGTACAATTGTTTCTTTAAGTATAATTTATTTGTCAGTGTTTTGTACATGTAGAGATTTTCTAACTTTGTCCAAATACCATATGCACTATCTTCGTCAATGATGTTATTGACCACATCATCTGTTAAGTGCAACCTAATTGCACTAGTAGCCTTTTCATCCATTTCTTCCCAATCCTTCAGTTCTATAGATTCAGGCTTTTTGGATTTGCCATCTTAGTGCCTTGTGTAATCCTTGTTGGATGAGCATATCCCTCATCCTCCTCTGTCATGTTGAGAAACCGCTATCACTGTTGAATTTTGCTATCTCGTACTTTACTCCGGACATTTTATTTTTACCAAGTATAGTACCACCAACCGCAAATACTATTTTCGTAAATGAGCAGAACCTGCGCTTTGATACCAGTTGTTGGGAATAAACCCCGCCATGATAATAATATTATGGTAATAAAAAATAATAATTATGACAACAGTAATATGGTTAATCAACAAGAAAAACATTCGTTGCAATCAAACATGCTAATAATAATAATAATAATTAGACTATTATTTTTCTTTTAGTCTATTATATGTATTTTTATTTGTTTAATAAATAAATTATGTTTGATCTTTGACGTTTTAATTCATATTTAATTTTCATTCTGTCTATTATCTTCTCAACAAATATTTCGACGATTCGACGTAAAAAAGAATAATTTAGAATCCAGTAGCAATAGCAAGATTTATCTATTGGGTTTGAGGCAGGAGTTGATTTGTGTTGTTTCAAACAGATTAATCATTCATTGCAACAGATAAATATTCTGATGCAACAAATAATTAGTCTGGTACAACAGATAAACATCCTGATACAATAGATAATACGTCTGATGCAACAGATAATACGATGATGCAACAGATAAATAGTCTGATGCAACAGATTACTCATCTGATACACTAGATGATTGATCTGTTTAAATTGTGGGCACTTGTGCTGGATTCATAATCGGGGTTCTATCCATTGTTGAAAAAACAGAAGTGTACTCAGATGACAAATACGAATAAAAATCATAATTTTACTTACCAAAGTAACCTATGAAGTAAGGCCAAAGTGGAAAGTGATGTAGTAAACAAAATTTGACCTAAGAAATTGGTCAGATCGCAGCAGTAGCATTGTACCAACAACAACAACAACAACAACAAATGGTCGACAAGAAGAATATGAAGCAGAAGATGATGAATAAAGCAACAGAAATAGAAATAATTAACAACAAAAATCGTGAAGAGAGAGAAAACAACAATGGATGAGAAGAGAGAGAAAGGCACCTTTTTTTTCCTCCGTTTCCCGTTATTTTAGAAATACATTGGGATCAAAGTGTAAATTTAAAAACTTATGGGTTATTTTAAAACTTTCCCAACTTTTTTAATACATAATAAAGTAACTGTCACCTCCAACTAATAATTAAGACTTGTGTCACCTACACCTCATTTTAAAACTCTTTTGTCACCTGTGGCCCAAACCCCCAAGTAACACTATAAGTTAATTATCTCTTACCCACTCACCTAATACGAAAATCGAAAAAACAAGTTGCATAAGTCCACAAGATCGAAGTTAATTGTTTTGTCCACAAGATCGAAGTTAATTATTTTTTATACACCCACTCAACACTTCCGATCCCCAACCCTTAACCATCTCATCCCGCCACCCCCAAAACCCCACTCTCCTCACATCATCCCATCCTTATGTTGTTTCCCTAGATAATATATAAATACTTACGAAATATTAAATTTTTACTTATCAAAAATTAGAAAATAGTACGACATCTACTTATTTTTAAAGAAGAAAATATTTTCTTCTTTAAACACTGGGAGTGACAATAATGTTGAATATATGTTCTTTAGTTTTTTATACATACATAATTTAAATTTAATTTTTTATTTAATATTTAGTGTTATTTTTTTAAGGAACACCAAAAATTTATATCTTGATAAGACTAAATAAATATTTGAAGCACAAGTTAATTATATATTTTTATGAAGGCTTTACTGAAAAAAATCCAAAAAAAATAAAAAGTTGAGAAAATTGAAAAACTCAAAAAATCCCAAAGTTGAAAAATCTAATTTTATTAATTTGATTTAATTTATAGACTTAAAAATTCAATGCGAATAATTTGATTTGATTTTTTTAAAATCTGTATCAATCCGACAATGTACATCCAGTACCTTTTCTAACCGACTTTATTGTAGTATGTTTTTATTTTGTGGAAGAATTGTTTCCAAATATCACATGTTATATTCTTTCTTCTTTTTAAATAAAAAACTTTCAAGTTCAAATTCAAGTGGATGCAAAATATCAGTAATTCTTTCTTAAATTGATTAATATGTAACATAAATTTAAATTAATTGAATTAAAAGAATTACTGATAGCATAGTTAAACAAAAATGAAAGAATACGTCAAGCTTCAAATTAATCGTGATTTTGAAAAATATTTTTCTTAATCTGCTTGATTTTGTCATCAATTATGATAATAGACTTTTTGGTAAAAACACCATATTCTTTAAATAATCTATAAAAATCTATTTAGGTTAGAAATCACCTCCTCAGAGATTTTCATAAATAAATAGATCACGCATCAAATTGTTTGTGGTGATAAATCAAAAGAAAATGAAAAATCCTCTCATTGATTAACTTTCCATTACACAAAAATGATGACCATAAAGTAAAAGAAAAATTATTTATTTTCTTTCGTTATATATCTTCAAAAAAATCCCTCTATTTTTATCATACTTATTTTCTCACAATGGATCTCTCCTTGATCAACATTTTCTTCTTGTTGTTATCGATCTCTTCCGTAAATTCTTGCGTCTTATAAAATGAGATTCAGGTACATGTCATCAATAGACTTCCTCCTAATTCTCCCCAACTGAAACTTCATTGTGCGTCAAAAGGTAATGACCTTGGAGAATGTTCGCTAGCTATAGATGAAGACATAAATTGATCGATCTGCGAGGGATTTTTCTTTTGTGAAGTGTATTTTTATAAGTTTGGGTGGGGTACAAAAGAAAAGGGACTTCAGGTGTATAACTATCCCTTTTATTGTGTTGAGGATTCAGATGATTATCATAATTGTAAATGGGAGGTGAGGCAAGATGATTTTTATTTGCAACAAACTAGTCATGCTGATGGATCATATTATATGCATCACTATTCGGATTGGTCTTAGTTAGAAAATAAGACCAATAATTATCTGTTCTTGTTTATGTAAAGTAACAAGGATTTATGTTAACAACAAATTTTATAAATTTCACTTGTCTTGATTGTGCTCTTCAAATTGAATTTTTCATTGTATGAGTTAGATCTAGTCTTACAATTTGAATCTTTTGCACATATTGTACATTTATTAGTTTGATTTAAAAATCGAGGGCAACAACGTGGATTCATTTGCCAAAACATGTAGCAAGAAAAAAAAATGTCTTAGTAACATAAATAAGAAATTAAATTAATATATCTAAAATTATTACTGAAGATTTGCTAAAAGATTAGATGTATTTGATCCAAGTTAGCTCGAGTGAGCTTTTATTCTTCAAAGAAAAGTGATAGAAGAGAATGGAAAAGAAAAGATATTTCGCGATAAAGAAAAGAGTTAATTTTAAAAATGACTATTCAAGTATTTGAAATATCTCATTAAAGTCAATTTTGATTTTTTCTACCATATATGGTCATTTAAGTATAAGAAGATTCGACTAAAGTTACTTTTGAATTTTGCTTCGTCATTCAAGTATTGAAAAGATCTCATTACAATTGAATATTTTATAAAGTCATTCAACTATAATTTTTGTGCTCTAAAAAAACACTTCTTTCTCTTAATAGACTTCTTAGTTGACATGTTATTTTTTTTTTTTTTTTTTTTTTGGTATAAATTTCTTATTTTTCATGTTATGTAGGATAAAATCTAGACTAGTTTTGCATATTAAAATATTAATCTAGCATTTTATTTTAATTTTATGTTTATTTAAATCCTAAATCATTTTGAAATAAAGTTTTATGTCCTAACGAGGATGATTTCCGGTACAGTTACTAATTAATTAATTTAAACATAGAAAATGAAGGTTGTTAACTTTGAGAATGAACTTTTATATCCCTAAAAATCAGGTTATTTATTTATTAGATGTTGCTTGAACAACTTATGTTTCCAATATTACAAAAAATCTCAACTTCCTAAACATATTACAAAAATCTCAACATATACATAGAATGTTATGTATATGTCGGCTATGTTATGTATATTAATAGGGAGAGAGAGTAAAGTAATTAAAAAAGTGGAAGAGAGTGTAATTACTTTTAAAAGGGTTGATATTTATGTTATTTATACAATAAAAAATATGTCATTTAGAAATAAATACTTAATCGACATGAGTCTTTAAACCGCATATAATACAAATAAATGGGAGTTACTTACTCTCAGTACTTCAAAATTCGAATCTGTTTTAGATTAGATTAGAGTTCTAAGTGGATCATTAGTATTTTTTTCTAATTAGCCTCTTTGATTAATATGCATAAAATTAGATAGCTAAGTTTCATTTTCTATACTCAAATTATTAGTAACTATACTGGATAATAAGACTTTATTTCGAAGTGATTTAAGATTTACATTGACATATTCTTAAAATTAAATGGCTAGATTTAATATTTTGTATTTCAAAATTAGTCTAAATTTTATCCTACATGACATGAAAAATAAGAAATTAATATGACATTGTATGTCAACTAAGAAATCTATTGAAAGCAAGAAGTCTTTCTTTTTTCAAGACACAAAGTTATAATTAAAAAAAAATTCAATTTTTTTCCAACGACGGACTCTACTAAAAAAAATATAAATCAGTGACGGACTAAAATTGAGGTACTTTGTCAATTTTTCAATATTATTTTAAAAATAAATCGATAAAAGTCTCTCGACTTTAATTGTTATTTTTTAAAAAAGAAAGAAAAATCATTGTACTTCCATCGATTTTTTTCGTCACAAAAACGAACAAAAACTTTTAACAAAAGAACTTAATTTTAATAACAATAATATTGGCAAAAGTCTATCGTTAATTTTGTGCAAAACCTATGATTGTTTTTTAGATTTATTTTTAAAAAAAGAAAAAAAAAACAAACTAACGGTAGATTTATAGAAAAGACCAAATAATTAAGAGACACATTATAAACTTCATATTATTTTTGTGTTTCTCAATTTGCTTTTACAAGAAAAGAAACTTTCAACTTATTCCTAATGATTAATCCCAATCAGAATAATGGTTCTTGTGAATAAATCCATCTTTCTGATAAAATCCCAAATAAATATCATGTGATTTCACCATCCATACACATTTCTTTGTACCAATTGGAACATACCCATATCTACACAATAATGTTGGTTATTAAACACATCAAATATTTGATTTTTTGAACCCCACCAAAAATGACAAAAAAAATAAAGTTTTCTTGAAAACCTCCTGTCACATCCCTTTTTCGACTCCAAAAAAAGATATGTATTTTAAGGTTTGAAAGAGTTTTTTATTAAAGTGACAAAATGAAGATTGGTTCCGAAAAAAAATTGTTTTTACATTCAAAATCAGAGTCGCCACTTGGCATAATCTGGTGTGCCAAGTCACCATTGGAAAATCCTTTTCGAAACCATTTGACTCTTTAAACCGGTTTACGAACAGAGATTTCGGCTAAGGAATTCTGTTGACCGAGGGGAAGGTGTTAGGCACCCCTCGATCCCGTGGTTCGACCACGGTCGCTTGGTGGAGCGTATCAGCTAATTTGACATTACAAATGTACAAACCACATAAACACACAAAACAAGCAAACAAACAAATCACACAAAATTCAAAACAAACCAAAATAATGTTCAGTCCAAATTATACAATCCAAAATAAAAGAGGTGCTGAAATATAAAACATATTCTATTCTAAACTAATCCTAAACTAAACTCCACCCGACGTTCCGGGCCTTGATCACGAGCCTCCTTTGCGTACATGCTACTTCGGGGCATTTTCCGGATAAATTAATACAAATCCTTCGGGGTATTCCCCGGCTAAATGAGTACAATTTAAACTTTTCGTGCAATAAAGTAGAAAGTACCATTCATGCACATATTCAAACACTCCAACAACTCGTTATTCCTAAATTTGTCTACCAAGCCTACGTTTGCCTACCAAGTTCAACGTATCACAATTCTATCATGTTTAACATTATCAATACATCAAAATTAATCAATATTCATTTTCCTCCATTTTTAATCCCCACCCTAATTCATTTTTAACCACGTGATTAACTCATTTCAATACACAATCCACCAATCGAGAATAACGAAAATTCATCAATCATGCTTAGCACATTACACACCCAAATGTCACCAACAGTTCACATCAACAAACAAACCACAGTATCGAATCACACACAATCAAATCACACTCACATAAGAATTAAATAAAAGAGAAGAAAGAATTGGACCTTAAATTTGAAGCTTTCAAACTCAATGTTATTCGAATAAAGAGAGTCCGCACCCGGAAACCTCGAGCCGAACCTTAACACCAACAATCCAACTCGACAAATAATGACCCGTTCACCGTCACTTTTCACGCCGATTACTGTTCACCGGGTACTGTTAACGGGTACTGTGCAAGGTTACTGTTCACGGTTACTGTTCACGGTTACTGTTCACCAGTTTTTTTTTTTTGTGAGGAAGATTATTTTGTGATTGTTGTTATTGTGGAGAAGATGATGATAAAAGAATGAGCCCCTTTTCCTCTTAGAATTTTTCTTTTATAATGGACATGGATTTGTTATAATGTGGGAATTTTGGTGGTCCCCCATATATTCTTTCTTTGTGGACAAGAAAAAGGAGGGGGGAATCATATGGGTAGTTAGGGTAGGTGGAAGCTTTTGATTGGGTAGGTTGTTAGGATAAGATAAATTAGTTAGAGGTATTTTTTTTGTTTATTTTTGTATTTTTGTGGGATATAATTACATGGGGTTGGACACATGATAAGGTGAACTAAAAATGAATAAAATTAGACTTCGGGAGGGACAAAATTAGGTGTCTACACCTGCATGCAAAATGACCAAGTGAAATCTTGATTTGGATTAAGAAAATGGTGTCCAAGATCATTATCACCAGAAGCACAATGAATTTCAAGTTGTGGAGAGTTATTAGGAAGATCGTGGATGATTTGTATCTCATACTTTGAAGTTAAAAAACATGCATTTATACGGGCAAAGGGAAAAATAAGTAACAACAATAAGATGTTGATCAAAGGGTGATGAATATTCATTTTGAAAAATAATAATTAAAGGAATGAGATCAATGTTATTTAAAATATGTAAAGGATGATGACAATTTATTCCTACAATAAATTTACTTGAGTGTCGCCTTAAGCCTTACAAAATATAAATTTTGAATGGAATATACTAAGAATTTTTTATTTTTTTTAGAAGCACTGAATTTTGATAGAAATCCCTTGTTCTTAATTTCATGGGATGATAATTAAAATTGTGTGAGTTGTTATTTGACTAGCTAATTTATTGCCCAGAGATTTTGTTCTTATTGTGCGTTACTTGAAAAAAAAAATACTTAGAATATCCCATTTTTCTATTTTATAATCAGATAATTAGGTGAAAATATTGGATTTTTTAATTTTCCTCTAGTGAGACATGTTATAAAGAAAACTTAACTAACATCGCAATAAATTTATAAATCGGATTTCTCCAAATAAATATTTCTCTCCTTTGATTGTGTCATAGTAGACTGTGATGACTAAATTTCTAAATTTTATTTGCAAAAGTAATTAAAGAAGTTTTAATCACTATGTTTCTTTTGATAATTGTGGTGGATGATCGGATGGAGGAAAATATTTTCAGTAAAATATTTTTTTTTATTGTTTTTTATTTTTGGTTGATCAAAGTTATTTGAATTTTTTTTCTCTTAGAAACTATGTTCATTTAAAAATGACAAAAATAGCTTTCCATCGAAAAGTATGAAAACTAAATTACATAAGTAAGTAACATTTCAAGTTAATTGTTTTCTACCCATTCGCCTAATACGAAGATAGAAAAAACAAGTTGCATAAGTCAGCAAGATGTAAGTTAATTATTTTTCCCCACCCACCGATGACCCAACACTTCCAACCCCCAACCCTTAACCATCTCACCCCCGCCACCCCAAAACCCCACTCTCCTCACACCCAGTGACAGATCTACACTATAGTCAGGGGGTTTATCCGAACTCCATTCGGTGAAAAATTATGTTATATATACATGGTTAAAATTATTTTTTTATGTATATATATTAGATGTTGAACTTGCTTCGATTAGTTTTTATATTCACTTATGAACCCTCTTAGCGAAAATCCTAGCTCCACCACTACTCACACCGTCCCACCCCTCATGTTGTTTCCCTAAATAATAAATAAATATTCACGAGATATTATTTTTTTGTCTCCTTATCGAAAACTAGAAAACAAATAAGATACTACTTATTTTTAAAGAAGAAAATATTTTTTTTCATATCAAACACACCCTTGGTCTTTGCCGCTAGTTGTCATCTACCTATATATACAGGTTCATATGTCTCTTATCAAATATAGAAAAACCTTTGTCTTTTTTCTTTTTTTTTTTAATTTAATTTAATGCGTAACTAATTTTTTTTAAAAAAATTCAAACTTTTAATCACGAATGCACATACTTTAAAAGTAATTATATAACCTGGAAAACCAATCGACCATAATGATTTACTTTCATATCGGACCAAAATCGCTTTGGAAATAGTGAATTACCACGACATAGCGTATTTGTGATAATTTTTTTGTTGTTTCAACTTTCAATTCCTATATAGTACTAGTACCTTTTCTAACCGACTTTATTATAGTATGTTTTTGTTTTGAGGAAGAATTGTTTCCAAATATAACATATTATATTCTATCTTTTCAAAAAAAAAAACTCAAGTTCAAATTCAAGTGGATGCAAAATATTAAAAAAAAAAATTGTGCCTTGAGAATGTTGAAATTTCACATAGGAACTAGTACTTCTTTCTTAAATTGATCAATATGCAACATAAATCTGAATTAATCGGATTAAAAGAATTATTGAGAATACTTCAAGCCAAATATTTCAAGCCTCAAATTCACTGTGATTTTGTAAAATAATGTTTTTCTTAATCTAGTTGATTTTATCATCAATTATGATAATACACTTTTGGTAAATAAATTCTATTCTTTAAATACTCTATAAAAATTTATTTAGGTTAGAAATCACCTCCTAAGAGCATTTTCATAAATAAATAGATCACTTATAAAATTATTTGTGGTGATGAGATCAAAAGAAAATGGAAAATCCTCTCATTGATTAACTTCCCATTATACAATAATGATGACCATAAAATAAAAGAAAAAATATTTATTTTCTTTCATTATTATATCTTCAAAAAAGTATAGATATTATTCCATTAGGTGAATAAAACCATACTTTTCTTGCTCAATTTCTTCACCATGTTTCTCTTGTTAGTGAATATACTTTTCTTGTTATTTATCATGCCCTTCAACATTAGAGGCAAAATCGAAGTGCATATTCTCAATAATCTTCCTCCAAATACATCAATGCTACAACTTCATTGTGCATCTAGTGATAACGATTGAGGCCATCGATATCCTGAGTTAGAATCGGACTTTAGTTGGTCATTTAATGAGAATGTGATCGAAACCACTTTATATTTTTGTCACTTTTGGTGGGGTTTCAAAGAAAATGCATTCGAAGTTTTTAATGATGTTGTTTAGTGTATCCATGGAGGGGATAAATTTGTTCCATATTTAACAAGAAAATGTGTGTATAGTGTGATGGAAGATGGTATCTATTTTGGTTATGAAAATTCTGTGGGAACACTAATTCTTAACAAATATGCTGATTGGATATCATCAAGAGGAGTATAATATTATTAGCTTTTGCATTTGGAAAATAAAATTAGAAGAATTATGTACTGGGAATTATTTATGATTTGGGTTTAGTAGATATTGGGTTTTTATATATAAATAATCGATTATCTTATTTATGGTTCTTGTATTTTATTCTATGTATATGGATGTGTTCAATAAGACTATGCAGACATGATTGTCAAGTTGATCAAATATGTGTAAGTAAACATGTTATAGCATGTTGAATTTGGGCTAATGTTATACCTAGTTATTCGAAAATTGTACAACTAGCAGCCTCTAGCAGCCCAATTAAGTTTTGCTCAGAATTTTTTTCGAAGCCCGCACCCACCGCCATCTCATGAGCTAACACCGCCGAAAGTAGCAAAAAATTCACAAATTCTGTCGCTTCATCCGTTTGACTTAGAAAATGGCTCCATTAGTCCCGCCAAAATAATCCGATCCATTTAATAGGTCGTCGGGAGACTGCCCAAGAAGTTTCACCCTATTTTTTTTTCAGAACCCGCACATACCCTCCGATCCGTGGGCTAACACCCCCTGGAAGTCACAAAAAAAATCATAGTTTTTATTGTTTCACCTGTTTGACTTGGAAAATGGCTCCCCCAGCCCCGCCAAAACAACCTGAACCATTTATCAGGCCGTCAGGAGACCGACCACTCAAGCGTTTTGCCCAAAAAAAATTTGGATCCCGCACCCATCCATCGATCCGTTGGCTAACACCCACCGAACATCACAAAAAACTATAATTCTTGTCCTTTTGCCCGATTGACTTGGAAATGGTTCCCTCAGCCCTGCCAAAGCAACCTGATCTATTTATATATTAATAGGCTCATCAGGAAACCGCCCATGATGTTTTGCCCACATTTTTTTCTGGAGCCCATACCCACCCCCGATCCATGGTAACACTCAGTGAAATTCGCAAAAGACCTGCATTTTATGTCGTTTCGTTCGTTTGACTTGTAAAATGACATTGGCATCACAACATGCCTTCGGAGTTAATTGGTACCAAGGTCAAATTGATGATCCAAGTCATCCCTATGATAATTGCAGTAGTCTTGCATCACCTTTTGCTTTCAAATATGCCTACATCGCTCTACTGATATCGGCAAGCTGCCCCACATATTTATGTATGTTTGCCCACTTCTTGCACACAACATATGACATTGGTGGAATAGACGTATTATTGGGATTGATAATGCAAGTTCTTGCTTATATGTTGGATGTTGTATTTTTAGTATGGGTGTCAAATGGGCCGGGTCGGACCAACCCAAAACCGGTCCTTCCATTTTAACCGGGTTGAGGGTTGGTTAAGGATCGGTTTTGACGCTGGCCGGGCAGAGCCAAACACTAAAAAATTAAAACCCACCCTAACCCGGCCCACTTAATCTAACCCGGTCAAACCAACAAAAACCCGGTCAAACCCGGTTAAAAATCGGTCAAACCCGTTTAAAAAATAAATAAAAAATCCAATATACACTATATACACTCCAATATACAATATATATTTTTAAAAAAATATATAAACAATTACACATATATACGTACCATTCAATATATAATTATATATGACTATACGTACTACTTTAAATAAAACATATACTATAATAGTATAATATATATATACACTACAATATATATATATATATATATATATACTAATTTATAAAATATATACACATGTATACGTTAAATATATACTACTTTAGAAGATATATACACATATATATGCACCATTCAATATATATGTACTACTTTAAATAAAATATATACTACAATATACACACACACATATATATATATATAGTTACATACTAATTTATAAAACATATACACTTATATACGTTAAAGATATATGTCTATAGAAGATATATACACATATATATGCACCATTCAATATATATGTACTACTTTAAATAAAGTATATACTACAATATATATATATATATATATATATATATATATATATATATATACTTACATACTAATTTATAAAACATATACACTTGTATACGTTAAATGTATACTACTTTAGAAGATATATATACGCACAATTCAATATATATGTACTACTTTAAATAAAATATATACTACAATATACATTTATATATACTACAATATGTATATATATATAGTTATATACTAATTTGTAAAACATATACACTTGTATACATTAAATATATACAACTGTAGAAGATATATACACATATATACACACCATTCAATATATATGTACTATTTTAAATAAAATATATACTACAATATACATATATATATATATACTACAATATGTATATATATATATAGTTATATACTAATTTGTAGAACATATACACTTGTATATATTAAATATATACGTCTATAGAAGATATATACACATATATACACTTCTATAGAAGATATCCAATTTATAAAACATATACACATGTATACGTTAAATATACACTTATATAGAAGATATATACACGTGTATACGCACCGTTCAATGTATATATACTACTACTTATAAAATATACTACATTATATGTACATTACAATATATATAGATATACTTATATACTAATTTATAAAACATATACACATGTATACGTTAAATATACACTTCTATAGAAGATATATGCACAAATATACAAAACATATGCTACTTAATATAATAAATTAATAATATTTGGTAGTAAATTAATAATATATTAGAAGTAAGTTTTTAATTTAAAGTAGAAAACTAGAAATTCAATTTAAAATTTTAAATCGTTAAATGAAAAAATATAAAAAGCAAGGACTAAGGAGTGAATGAATTTGGGGAATTTTATTGATTGCAAAATGATCCAAAATTTATAATTTACATGAATGAAAAATCTATAAATTATGCATCATTTTTTCCAACTCATTCATGTTAATATTAATGGGAACTTGCATAGGATTGTCGAAGTCAACGGGGGCAAAACCATGCATTGGACTTGATTCTGTTGAGTTCTCCCGTGAAGTCATAATTTCTTCAAGTTTCAGCTCGTCGCTCGGCTCCGGTTTCATTCCTTGGTTTCTTCTTTTCGCTCTAATCCAATCTCTGAGGCAAACTAGAACATTCATTGCATTGCTTCCCAATGAGTGTCGATTGTCTCCAAGCTGTTGTCGTCCCTGACTAAAGGCGCTCTCTGATGCAACGGTTGACATTGGAACATTCAAGATATCTCTAGCTAATCTTGAAAGCACAGGATATTGTGTTTCATTACTCCTCCACCAATCCAACGTGTTGATCCGTCGTCTGCGATCCTCTGGTGCCGTCCGAAGATAATATTTCAGCTCTTCCCGATAAGTTGATGTGTAAGTTCTCTCATCAACACTGTTCCAACAATTTAAATCATAAAACGAATCAGAAAAAATACTATGTGCCGGCATTTTAGAAGATGATGGCTCCTCGGGAGGATGATGAGCGACAGTTGGAGTGATATTTGTAGGTACGGCTAAATCAAATAAATCAGCATAGTGATTATATAATTTTTCTATGTAATCCTTTGCATCAGCCGTAGCCGTCCACAAATCAGGTTGTACTTGTTCAGAATCATGCTTAGTATTTATTTCTAAGTTAGTATAAATAAGAGTACTAAAGTGACACATATTATTATATTTCATGCAAGGATTTAGCATAGCACAAACCAAGTAAATAGGGGGAATCGGAAAAAAATATTTTTTAAATTTCGTAAACATGGCGCCAACAGCTTCTTTATAACCTTCTTTATTTTTATATTCTTTGAGCAAACCAGAAATATCGGCTATATATGCCAAAATATTACAAACAATAGGATAATAAGCACCAAAAAATTCAACCATAGCTTCATAAATTTTTTCTAAAAACTTAACAAGATCATTAATTACAACCCAATCAGAATTATGTAGCATGCAATCAGCAGAATCAGCAAATGAACCGCAATGTTGGTTAAAAGCTAGTGTAATAGGAATTCTATATTTATAACAAATTTTTAAAAATTCATACGTAGAATTCCATCTAGTATCAATTTCCTCATGCATCAAAATCGGTGTAAGTCCATTTTCTTGACATTTAACTTTAAATTCTCTAATTCTCGATCTACGATTATTTCCTTGAATAAAACCAACAGCAAGGCAAATTTTTTCAATATAAAACTCAAAAAACTCAAGACCATCTTTTACAATTAAATTATATATATGACATGCACACTTAATATGAAAAATTTCAGGCAAGGGCGGAGATAGCGTAGATTTTAATTTTTTTTATAGCAGTGTTGTTGTTAGAAGCATTATCAAAAGCAATACATAAATTTTATTTTCGATACCATAATATCCGGCAATTTTAACAATAGAATCAACAATAAATTGTCCAGTATGTTTATGATCTTCATCATATAAAAAAGCAAGAATACGTTTTTGCATCACGAAATTACTATCCATCCAATGACAAGTAACGGTTAAATAATCATTTTTATTTACAGCACGACCAAGATCAGAAGTTAGGGAAAATCTACATTGAATATTTTTTAACAATGTTGATAAATAAAAATAATATTGTGAATGAAGTCTAAAAATATCAGACCGACAAGTAGTTCTAGGAAAACCGTTAAACATATGATTATAAATTGCTTGTATATAACGAATAAAGGCATCAGAAGAAGGAAAATTAAAAGGCAAACAACTCACAGCTACCATTTTAGCTATTTCTTCCCGGTCCCTCAATTTATTATACTTCTTCGCTACGTGACCGGTTGCTGGGTCCATTCTAGTTTGCGTTGGCCCAGCAACATCCCCACTACCTTTTGCAATATTTAACTCTCTTTTGTGATCTTCAGCTACATGTCTTATTAACGTACCCGTACCCCCTTGCTTGCCTCCACTTCTATGCTTATATATTTGTTGACAAATATTGCATTGCACCTCAATATCTGATATACGTTCAAAAAATTGTCATGCAATACTAGTTCTTTTACGAGGTCTTGGGGCACTGGGAGGACGGGGAGGGAGATTAGCCGATTCAGATGTAACGTTAGCATCTCCTACTGCGGGTGTCTCAGCAATATTTTCATTATCTTCGTCTAAATTAACCGCATCTACTTCATTTTCTTCTTCTATACCGTAATTTTTCTGAGCTTCTACATAATCCATATCGTGAGCACCTACACCTATTTCTTCCTCAAAAGGTGTACCAAGCGGTACCGGAGGCGAAGACACACGGGTATATCTACTACTTGAACTACCTCTACCGCTAGTAATTCACTTTTTACTACCACTACCGCTTCCGGGACAAAATTTTTTAACACCTTTAGTAGCGAGGTTTCTTAATTTATCCATAATATAAATTAAATTAAACTAAAAATATTCAAAATACACAAATATAATAAAATTAAATATTAAATAATTAATACAATAAATAAAAATTAAACGTAAGAGATGGAACGACAATACCAAATTTTGAAAGTATCCGAAGATTGCGACTTTAGAAACTTCCGCTCGTACTTTGTAAACGAAAAATTAAAATATTAAAGTGAACACTTTAAGAAATTAAATATATTGAATATTTGAGAATTGAGAATTGAGATTTGAGAGAGTGAAAAATTGTGTGAAAAATGATTTGAAGTTGTAGGGTATTTATAGCATTTTTTTTTAAATTAAAAAATATTTTTTAAAGTTAATTTTTTTTTTTTAATAAATGGGCCCAAACTAGCCGTTTGGACCCAAAAACGTCTATATAGCCGTTGGGCCAACGGCTAGTTTGGCCCAAAATCCCATTTTTTTAATCTTTTTTTTAAAAAAAAAAAGTTATCCGGGCCGGGCCGATTAATCGGCGGGCCTGGATTGGGCTTGGTTCGGGCCGGGTTAGCCGGGCCCATTTTAAAAAAATAACCGGCCTGGGACCCGAAACCCTAAAGCCCTAGGGCTTACCGGGCCGGGTTAGTTACGATGGCCGGGTCAGACCGAGTTGGGCTGGGTCGGGCCGGCCCACTTGACACCCATAATTTTTAGTTAGAACTTTGGTTTTGAGCATTTGCTTAGGTTTTAGTTTCTATATATCCATCACATATTGTGCTCCTGAAGTACCTGCTCATCGTAAGGAGTCAGCGTTGCTGCCTTGTTGATTCCAAGGGACTAATTAATATTTTGTTAACTGTTATTTACTATCTATTTGTCTTGAGTCGGGGCCTATTGGAGATAACCTCTCTTCTTTCGAGGTGGTGGTATGAATTGCCTACATTTTATCCTCTCCAGACCTCACTAGGTGGAAATATACTGAATATATTGTTGTTGTCATATACATAATTTTATAACCTAATTTTCTCTTTCTTTATGTCATTAGATGAGTCCTTGATTCGCATACATTTGTTCTAGGCTCTAGCTTCATCTTGTGCCTTCATCACTGTATAACCTTATTAAGGGAGATCGTTCGATAGAGAGGGCAACACCATTTCGATATAGCTATATGAATATTAATTTATCAAATTTTTGAGTCATGCTTTGTTATTCTAACTTTAGTTTATAGATTTTCATGAAAATTTGTTATTGTTGATATTCTTAGTTCATAAGTGCATATATTTTTTTTTTAATTATTATTATTATTATTAAACAATATAGATATACTAATTTAATCGCACGTGCCTCGCACATGTAACGTTTGATTATTTAAAATTAAATAATTTTTTATCTATTGCGGAGATTTTTAATAAAGTATAAAAGTTTAAATCGATTTTCAAAGATTCTTCACACTTTAATATAATAATGTAAACATAAACATATATTTTAGTGTAAGCATATATATATATTTTACCATCAAAAGTTTCAAGTGGTTGATGGATCATCACTTTTACGTTTGTGATGCAGTACCTCTTTCCGTTACTGCCAGAGTCTAAGAGATACGTGTCAATTTAAACCATATTTATGGTACAGTTATTTTTTTTATTAATCCTTACTATCTAGATAAGATACATCACTATTTAAGTTATAGGTAAAAACTTATTCAAGACGTTGTAAGCAACATTCTTACTATTTAGATAAGACATGTCATTATTACAGTTATAGGTAAAAACACATCCAAAGCGTTATAAACAGAGATTTCAAAAAAAAAAAAATCTTAATTAGCAATCTTCTATGAAGATTACACAATTAGTTATTATTGTAAACCTCACGAATAAATTAAAAATTTTAAAAAATATTCCTCAAATCACAAGCAAATTTATTTCTTCAATCCTTAAAACTATCAAAATTTCAATTGATAAAAGAACTCTAAATCCAAATATATTTTTTCCCAACGATAGTTTTAAAGGAATGGTCCTAGACCTAATTAAAGAGACAATTAGCATAACAGATATTAATTAATCGATGGAAAGAATCCAAAGCCTAAGTAATTTTTAAAACTACACAAAATCATATACAATAGTCTTACCAATGTTTTCTCCTTTTTTGCCGTTACAATTTTAGGATTCCTTTTCTTATGTACATAAGGAATCTTTTTTTAAACCAAAATTAAGTTTCCATTTATTTTTCTTTTACCATATGTTTAAAATTTATTAATTTTGATGACTTTTAATAAAAAAAGATTTTATTATAAATATATGAAGTGATAGTAATTATTCGATGGAAAGAATCCAAAGCCTAATTGAATTTTAAAACTACACAAATCACATACAGTAGTCATGTAGGTGACTTTGTTACCAATTTTTTTTCCTTTTTTGCAATTACAATTTTAGGAGTACTTTTTTTATATACATAAGAAATTTATTTAATTAATTTTTAATTTTTAAATATTAGTAAAAAATAGTGAAAAGACGATTTTGTCTAAAACAAAGACTTTTAACAAAGGGCAAAAAATTCAAATCACTGTTTTAATTCTCTAATTTTGTTTTAGACCCCTAATCTTGTTGAGACGAACCCATAAATAAAAGGGGGTTGTTTATAATATTGGGGACTATGCCTAATATGTTGAAGCTTAGGACAAGTTTGATAAGTGGCAGGGTTGAAAAATATGTTACAGTGTAATCTTAAAACAATAAGTATTTTACACATATACCCTTAGACGACCATAAACTTTCAGTCATCAAATAGTAGAAAAACGAAGTTGTATGTTTCACTTCACTGTGTAGCAGACTACACGTAATTAAAATATACTATAAAGTTTTCAGTTTTTTTTTTTTGGAGGGGCTAAAATATTACTTATTCCATTTTATTTTATGTGGCATTAATAAACTTTACACGATATTTAAAACAAAAAAAAACTTTTAAATTTATGGTCTAAAATAATTTTTAAATATTTGTGTGGTTGTAAATTATTTCAGGCAAAAAAAATTTAAAAGTTAAATTATTTTTAATTATAATAAGTTGGCTTTCATTTTGGGACGAGCTAAAAGAAAAAAAAATATCACATAAATTAAGACGGAGGAATTAATATCATAGAAGAGGTGAAATATAATAATAGTGGACAAAACATGATACGAGTATTCCCATAATTATATTTATATGTATAACTTACATGTCTAGGGGTGCAAATTCCAGCCGATTGGATTGGATATAAAGTTTCAATTTGGCTTTTTCATTTTTTGGATTAGAAAAAATACAATTGAAATTCAATTCAAATAAGCTCATTTATGCGTAGAAGCATCCATATCAGAATCCGTAGAATTTATTGGAAAATCCCCAGCAATAGTATATATGAGACTTTTATGTATAATTTGGATTAATCGATTTAGATATTTAAAGTTTTCGATACACTTTGAGTATGTAAGTTATGTTGAGTTGCTTCCTCTACTTACAAAAATAACATTCAAATCAAATATTCATATTAAATTATTTTAATAGTTCCTCGTATTATAATTAAAGAACATCTCATCTTTAGAAATTCATAAGATAAGCTTCAAATAGATTAAAAGGTCTCCAAGATATATAAGTATTATAAAGAATAAGGTGTTAAAACTGATTCCCATTAGAGTTAATCTGTTTGACCAAACTTTTGAGATCGGCTTATTTCAAAAAATATTTTTTTTTTAAAAAGTACATAAATTTGTAAAGCACTTTTGAGAATTAATTAAATTAAGTTTCTTCTTATAATTTTTTGCTTCCAAATAGGGAAAAACATAAAAAGACAAATTATTCCATATTTTCCTTAGCATATCTATATCTACATATAATAAAACCACAAATAATTTTTGCTAAATGTTGTTCGGCCAATATTTCTCAAATATTGAACACCTTTTATACCCTTAACCTTTTTATTAAATAGGGATAAAATTGTCAATATAGCGACACAATAGTGTTATTGTACTGTAATTTCGCTAAGGAGTACTCAATATGTATGTATGTATATATATATATATATATATATATATATATATATATATATAGTGTGTTAAATTGCTTTCCAGTGCGATTTATAGTCTGTTGGTCAAACTTTTAAACTCAAGTTATTTCAAAAAATTACTTTTGGTGAGAATTAATTTGTCTTTGGCAAATAAATTCATAAAACACTTTTGAGAACTAAATAAATTAATTTCCTTCTAATGATGTTTTGCTTTCCAAAATAGGGGAAAACATAAAAAGGCACAAGTATTCCATATTTCACTTACTGTATGTCACCAAAAGATAGAGATTGTTCTCATCCAAATTTTTTAAAGAGTTATAAAGAGTAAGGTGTTAAATTGCTTTCCATTATAATTTATAATCTGTGTGGTCAAATTTTTGAAATTAATTTATTTCAAAAAATATTTTTTTTAAAAAAAAAAAAATTTGGTGAGGAGTAATTTGTGTTTGACTAATAAATTTATAAAGCACTTTTGAGAGCTAAATAAATTAATTCCTGTCTTATGATGTTTTGCCTCCAAAATAGGGAAAAACATAAAAAGAAACAAATATTTCCATACTTCCCTTACAATTTATATATATATAAACACCAAAAAATAGAATAAGAACAATCTCTATCTTTATAAGAGTTATAAAGAGTAAGGTCTTTCGAAAATTCTTTTTTAAAAAATATGTAGATTTATAGTCTGTTTGGTTAATATTTTGAATCACTTTGTTTCAGATATTATTTTTTTTTAAAATATTTTTGGTGAGAAATAATTTGTATTTGGCTAGTAAATTTACAAAACACTTTTAAGAACTAAATTAATCTGTTTCCTTCTTATGATGTTTTGCTTCCTAAATAGGGAAAAACATAAAAAGACACAAATATTTCCACATTTCACTTACCATATGTCACCAAAATATAGAGATTGTTCTTATTCTAATTTTTCTTTTTTGGTAATATAGTTATTTATGTATATAAAAGTTAAGCTACTATCCAAATTACAGGCAACAAAAATAAAATAAAATACTTCTCCTATATATATCCATCAAAAAACTTAAAAAGTATCTCACATTCTAATAATTTTCTCAAGATGGCACATATGTTAGTTAAGATCCTCTTCTTGTTATTCATCATGCCTTATAACATTAAGGGTATCGAAGTGCACATTCACGATAATCTTCCACCAAATACTCCTAAGCTAGCTGTTCGTTGTCAATCTGGAGATGATGATCTTGGCGTTCAATCTCTTGGAACGGGAGATGATTATAAATTTTCCTTTGGCTTTAAACTTACAACGTTATTCTTTTGTCACTTTTCGTGGAATGGAAAAGATGTAAGCTTTGATGTGTTTAACGATATTGGATATTGTGTTCATGATGGAAAAAAATTTGTCCCACTGTTTACTAAAAGTTGCTATTGGGTAGTGCAAGTTGATGGTTTCTATTTAGGTCATTCTGATAATGGTAAAATTGTAGCTGATAAATATCGTGATTGGTAATCAACAATTCTTTAGTTAATAAAGGTGGATTAGAGGAAGAAAAATAAAAATTAATTGCCAATAATCTTTATAAGCTTTGGTTGTATTTTATCTTATGTACGGATATTAATTTCCAATATAATGCAAACAATTGTGGTATTTTACCTATGTTTACATGTCACTGAAATCACCTAGGTTTCCGCTGTCACACCCCTTTTTCGCTCGAAGGAATCGAGTCGAAGGATTTTTTCAATTAAAGTGACGGTATTGAATAGGGATTAATTTTTATCATTTTCAGAGTCGTCACTTGGAATTGAGTTATGGTGTTCCAAGTCACCTTTTTGAATCCCTAATCAAAAGGAAATGACTCTTATTTGGTCTGCAAAAACAGAAGACCGGGTAAGGAATTCTGTTGATCGAGGAGAAGGTGTGAGGCACCCCTCGAGTCCCGTGGTTCTAGCACGGTCGCTTTTATTAACTTATCTTGACTTAAATTATTTTGACAGATTATGTTAGTAGGCCCTAAAATCACTCATTTTATTATGCTAAAACTCATCTATTATTTTATATTAAATAATCGATGAAAGTTTTTTTTTCTTAAAAAAAATAAAATTTGTCAAGTTAATTTTAGAAAAAAACTATTTTCCAAGGTGTATTTTTTACATCCTTGAATTTTAAATGTCTTGGAAAGATGCGTACATCGCATTCTTAATTGAGACAAAATTTAGTTATTATATTCACCTAACGTTTGCAAATTTGCTTATCTAAAGGGATACCTAATTCTATCATTAAACTTTAACAAAATTTATTTAAAGCGATTAATTAATTTAATAATGAAATTATCAAAATAATATACTTATTGAGATTTATGGATGATATTAATTAAAATTAAATAGGACTACATATCATGTAAATACATACCACTATACACATGTACATTACTGAACAAAACAATTTTCTCTCATATCTTTTCTTCTCAAGTCACGTATTCCAATACAACACTCCTCCATTTTTTAATTTTTTATCAACATATAAAATTCATCTCTTCCAATATTTATTAACATTAAATTCACTTATTATATTATTCTAATTTGCAGTAAAATTCACATACTGTCATGACAACATATTTTAATATAATATTCACACATAATTCCATCACATATTCCCACTCTCACTATCACATACTCCATTTCTCTCTCAGAATTCACACACACACACACGGTAACTCATATACGACTCTCCCTCCATTTAAGACAATACTCATAACAGAGTGTGAAATCGTAACAGTACTTATTTTCTTCCTATTGTTTTCTTTCTGTTTTAATTTTAAACCAGATAGTATCATACATACAATATTTTTATATTCAACACAGTACAAATATATAAATATTTAGTAATTTGGTAGCACAATATATAATAATAGAAAGTTTACGTAATCAATCAACCACGTATATCGAATAATGCATAACATTTTTTCATTCATGCTTATTCATCATGAAATTTACAAAAATAAATAATTCATGATTAAATAGAACCTGCGATGAAACAAAAAATCTTCACTGGAATTCAAATTTGAACGAAAATATGAAATTTAGATTCAATGCTTTTCCTTTTTCTATCTTTTTTTATGATGTTTTCTTTTCTTTGATTTTTGCTCTCTGGTTTTTTACTCTCTCTGGTGTTGACTCTGGTTTTTTGATCTGATGCTTTTGTCACGCCCCTTTTTTCGCTCGAGGTGGAATCGAAGGGTTTTTTCAATTAAAGTGACGATATTGAATAGGGATTAAATTATTAACAAAGTCGCCACTTGGAATTGAGTTTTGGTGTTCCAAGTCACCCTTTTTTTTTTGAATCTCTAGTCAAAAGGAAATGACTCTTATTTGGTTTGCGAAAACAGAAAATGGGTAAGGAATTCTGTTGATCGAGGGGAAGGTGTGAGACACCCCTCGAATTCCGTGGTTCTAGCACGGTCGCTTTTATTGACTTATCTTGACTTAAATTATTTTTAATAAATTATATTAAGGCCTAAATCGCTCATTTTTAATATCTAAAAATTTATCTAAAAACTCTTGTATATTATTTCATATTAAATAAATTGGTGAACGTTGAAAAATATTTGTCAAATTAATTTTAGAAAATATTTACCAAGGTGTATTTTTACATTCTTGTATTTTTAAATGTCTCGAAAAGATGCGTATGCCGCATTCTTTATTGAGACAAAAAATTTAAACGTGTCTAAAATTTACCTAGCGCTAAATACGATGATTCACCACTCATAAATTTGTAACAATTTTTTTTTATTTCTTTTTCGAACCTCAATGACAACAAACATGAATGAACGAAATATATATATATATATATATATATATTAATTAAATAAAATTACTTAAAATTCAAACTAACATAATTAAATAATAGAACGAAGTTGTATCTAACAAAGTTAAATATCACAAAGTTAACAATAAATTTTCATTACCACGTAATAAAATTAACAAATTTACATAATTATTTAGAATTTAATTAAATCATATGTGGGATATAGAAAAATGTCAAAAATAATATCAATATTTAGAAGTCAACTATGACTTCAATTCTTTATTATTCCCATTAATGATAATTTTTCTTCTTTGCTTTTATTTTAATAAAATCAGACTATTTTATTTTGTTACAAGATAAAATATATTTAAGAAATTTATCAACTAATATATGGCGTACATAAAATATAGGTTAATAGTCTTATATAATATATAACACACACACGTGAACAAACAAGAAAAAATTTAAGTGTAAAAAAAAAAAAAAAAAAAAAAAAAAACATGGACACAACAGAGCACAAATATAAAATATTCTCGCGACGGTATCGATTGGAATTCAGCGGTCGGAGAAGGAAGTGAGGTGCGGCAGAGGTTGCGCTAGGCTTCGCCAGCCATGGTTTGATCGGCGTGGAGGAGGGGTAACGGGTACAGGGAAGTCGGAGCGGTGTGAGGTTGGTTTGAAGAACGAGACAATACACGATCTTTTAAATCTTGTTTTTGTCTCACGTAATTCTTGAAGATGACTTCCCTAGTTGGTGAATAATTCTTCTACAAAAAGAAATCTTTGCTGTATGCACAACAAACTCTTCTTTAGTCCATTATAACTTTGATCAACACTTTCATTATTGATATTAGTATTTTTTTTTTACTTTTTAAAACAATAATGAAATCAGGAATATAATTTAACAAAAGAAAACTTATTAATGAATAATGATTCACACAATTTTTAATTACACATATTAAAATTATTTACATTCTCATTCAATACTTTTCATAATGTAATTTATGACATAAATAATTTAAGTTTGAATCGAAAACCTGTAATTGATTCAAATGGAATACTACAGAGAAATAGTTGTCACCGGAAACTTCAATCGAAAAACTCTTCTTTGATTTTTCACTTTCACTTTTCTTTTCAGATAAGTTTCTTTTTCTCCCTTTTCTGATAATTTTTACTTTCAGTGTTTTTCTGATGGTCTCTGTGTTCTGATAATCAATCCCCGTTTTTTTTTTTGTCTGTTGTTGTGTTATATAGAAATATAGGAGGGAAAGTTAAGGGAGTTGAGGGGGGTTGAGGGAAATTAGGGATTGGATGGGGTAGTTTCTTTAGGATAGGATAGGAAATTTTTTATTTATTTATTTATTTTAATTTTTTTTTTTTTATTTTTTTACATAATAATAATAACAAAAAAAATAAATAATAAATAAATAAATAAGATAATAGTAACAAATAAAATAATAACAAAAATATAATAATAATAATAATAATAAAAATTAATTAATTTTTATATTTCAAAAAATACAATAAAAGTCTAAAAATAGTCAAAAATAAATTATATAATTAAGATAGTACAAAAACTACTAACTTATTTATTTAAAAAGAAAAATATTATATTTTTTTTAAAAAATAAAATAAAATAAATAGGAATAAAATAAAATAATATCCGAAAATTAATTTCATTTAATTATTTATATTATATTAAAAATAAAATAATAGTCAAAATAATATATGATTAAATATAAATATAAATATTTAATATCGATAAACAAGTTAAAATTTAGGGAGGATCAAAAATCACGTGTCTACATTTTTGCCCCTCTTTGTGTGAAATTTAGAAGAGTTTTCATACAAAGAAGTAGACAAGATATGATTTTTGACTCTCCAATTATTTGAAAGGTAAAAATAAAAATAAAAATAAAAAGAAAAATATGACCGAGTCCTGTTTTTGGACATCCTACCTATCCCGGGTTATAAGGGAATCAGGTCATGAGTAGTTCAAAAGGTAATTTGGTGAGAGAAAAAGTTAAAGTCGAGTGAGATTCCGTCGAGTTTCCGGTTGACGACTTCTGCTTTTACATTCAACTGACTAATAAAAATAAAAAATAAAATAAAAAAATACAAGTAAAAATTGCAATCTCCAGAATCTTGATTCAAATCTTCATGACTTGAACTTGAAAATTTACCCTATTCTTCAGGCGGGCTCCTAAACTTTCTTTTTCTTCACCCTGTTCTTCAGGCGGGCTCCTGGACTTACAATTCTTCACCCTGTTCTTCAGGCGGGCTCCTGACTTGCAACTTCTTCACCCTGTTCTTCAGGCGGGCTCCTGGACTTACAATTCTTCACCCTGTTCTTCAGGCGGGCTCCTGAACTCAAAGCAAATAGTGAAACAGAAAAATAACATCCCATTCTTCAGGAGGGTCCTGGATATAAAATAAATTTCCATTCTTCAGGAGGGTCCTGAGCATAAAAATAAATTCCCATTCTTTAGGAGGGTCCTGAACATAAAATAAATTCTCATTCTTCAGGAGGATCATGTCCCATTCTTCAGGGAGGTCCTGAGCATAAAACAGATTCCCATTATTCAGGAGGGTCCTGTCCCATTCTTCAGGAGGGTCCTGAGCACAAAATAAATTTCCATTCTTCAGGAGGATCCTGTCCCATTCTTTAGGAAGGTCCTGAGCATAAAACAGATTCCCATTATTCAGGAGGGTCCTGTTCCATTTTTCAGGAGGGTCCTGAGCACAAAATAAATTCCCATTCTTCAGGAGGGTCCTGAGCATAAAACAGATTTCCATTATTCAGGAGGGTCCTGAGCATAAAACAGATTCCCATTATTCAGGAGGGTCCTGTCCCATTTTTCAGGAGGGTCCTGAGCACAAAATAAATTCCCATTCTTCAGGAGGGTCCTGAACACAAAATAAATTCCATACAACACACATAAAATTTTGCCCCAGTTTGTACTGAAAAAATTTATGTGTTACTGGATCTTAATATATCTCGCAAAGAATAAAGTTTATCATGACCGAGATCCGGTATCGGATGTTGTAATCATGCTTCTTGCATTGAATGAAATGTGAAATTGCATCCTTTATCTGAAAATAATCATTTCATCTCTGTTCCAAACAAAGAAAAATTGTGAGTTTTAGAACATGTGGTGGTTGGTTTGTGGAATTTGGCTTTTAAAGTGGCCGCTCTCGCACTTGTCAGGCTCAACTCTTTTCCAATCCATGATAATATTCATTGAATTGTTATACCTCTAACTCTGAATTCTGGCTACTGAGATCCTCAACTCAAATCATATTTCTTTACTTTGAAATGTTGTCTCTGTACATCGACCCTTTGTCTTGCTTTGTACCTTTAAAGGAGTTGGTAGAGAGTTTGGAGTCTTTTCTGACTCGACCTGATGTGAATTTGACTCAAAAGACAACAAAAAATTTTTGTTTGATGACAAAGACACAAAAATAAAAATAAAAAATAAAACAAAAATAAAAAGACAATAAATATCTCTTTTTCAAAACAAAAAGAAAACTTATCTGAATGTGGAAATCGATTCTGGTGATTATGACATGCATTTTGAATAAAACAACCAGATCTACCCACACCAAGCATTACAACTTTTGTCCACATATTGAGCTTGAAATTAAGCCAATCTTAAATTTGTTCGTTCTTGATAATAACCTTTCTTAAGCTAGTGACACCTCAATGGGTTTTTGCCAACGAGCCTATCTCTTTTTCATTTTCGTCTCAGCTCATAGTCGTCTTATGATGCCCGAAAGGGTTTTCACCAATAAGACACTCTCATTTTCATTTTTTCATCACTTTGTTTTTAATAAACACCCAAAATATGAAATATCATGCACTCATAATATGCTTAGCCTTGACATTCTCAAAGATTAATCCGAAGGTCTTTCTTTGGTTGTAACTTGGCTTTCGGATAGGGTTAAAAAGAAAGGTAGGCATGAGGCTCAAAAAATTTATATAACATTGGGTGAAACATACAACTTTTGAAATCGATTCTTTTAAGAAAATAAATTTTTGCCCCAGTTTCATTTCATTCTGGGTAATTTGAATTTTCTTCTGGTTAGACCGAACCTCGGAGTAGGGCTGCCTACGTATCTTGTCATAGCAAGAATCAGGTCAAACGTAGTTCATGAAACATCAATTTTTTTTTATTTTTTTTTTATTATTTTTTTTTTTATTATTATTCCAAAAGAGGGGTTCGAAGAAAAATAAAAGCTCAAAAGGGGTAAACAAAGGTTTATATATTATTCAGATAGTAGAACAAAATGCCTTCATCATTTCAATCTTTTAAAATATAAGTATAAAACATACATAACATAATTGTACATGAATATCATACATAATATCTTTTAACTGCATCAGCATTGATCGGCATTCCTTCCATTTTTCCTTCTACATCAGTTAGATATAACACGCCATTAGGTAACACTTTCTTTATCATGAATGGCCCATGCCAATTAGGAGAAAATTTCCCTTTGGCTTCAATCTGATGAGGAAGGATGCGTCTTAGTACTAACTGACCAACTTCAAAATGTCTGTGACGCACCTTTTTATTATATACTCGTGCCATTCTCTTTTGATATAGTTGTCCATGACATACTGACGCCAATCTTTTTTCATTAATCAAGCTTAATTGTTCCAAACGAGTCTTGACCCATTGGTCTTCATTAATTTCAGCTTCCACAACTACTCGATGAGATGGAATCTCAATCTCTGCAGGTATAACTGCTTCAGTTCCATACACTAACAAGTAAGGAGTTGCACCAATTGAAGTCCGAACTGTAGTACGATAACCCAACAAAGCAAAAGGTAACTTTTCATGCCATTATCGGGAACCTTGCACCATCTTACAGAGTATTTTCTTTAAGTTCTTATTGGCAGCTTCTACAGCTCCATTCGCCTTTGGATGATAAGGAGTTGAATTTCGATGCATAATCTTAAATTGCTGGCACACTTCTTGCATCAGATGGCTATTAAGATTCGCAGCATTATCCGTGACAATTATCTTTGGAATGCCGAAACGACAAATGATGTTGGAGTGAATAAAATCAACCACAAACTTCTTGGTCACTGAATTGAAAGTCGCTGCTTCTACCCATTTCATGAAATAATCAATGGCTACCAAGATGAACCTATGTCCATTCGATACCTTTGGTTCAATTAGTCCAATTACGTCCATTCTCCAAGCCATAAAAGGCCATGGAGCAGTCATTGTATGCAACTCAGATGGAGGGGAATGTATCAAGTCTCCATGTACCTGACATTCATGACATTTACGAACGAAAGTGATGGAATCTCGCTCCATGGTGAGCCAATAATAACCTGCTCGGAGTATTTTCTTTGCCAAAAGATACCCACTCATGTGTGGTCCACAAATCCCAGAATGTACTTCAGTCATGATTTTTTATGCTTCTTTAGCATCTACACACCTCAGAAGTCCCAAATCAGGAGTCCTCTTATACAAGATTCCTCCACTTAAGAAAAATCCACTAGACAAACGTCGAATGGTTCTCTTTTGATTACCATCAGCATGTACAGGATACTTCCCAGTCTGAATATATTCTTTGATATCATAGAACCAAGGCTCCCCATCAAATTCTTCTTCAACCACATTACAATATGCATGTTGATCATGAATCTGTATATGCAAAGGGTCAATATAAGTTTTATTGGGATGTTGAAGCATCGAAGATAATGTCGCCAAAGTATCAGCAATCTCATTATAAGCTCTGGGAATGTGTTTGAACTTTACTAATACAAATCGTTGACAAAGATCTTGCAAACTACTTCTATATGGTAGGAGTTTCGAATCACGAGTCTCCCAATCTCCTTGGATTTGGTGGACTAATAAATCTGAATCTCCTAATACCAACAATTCTTGGACCCCCATGTCAATGGCTAATCTCAATCCTAGAATGCAAGCTTCGTATTCTGCCATATTATTGGTATAGTAGAATCGAAGTTGGGCTGTTATGGGATAATATTGTCCTGATTCAGAAATAAGAACCGCTCCTATCCCCACTCTTTTTATATTAGCAGCTCCATCAAAGAACAACTTCCAGCCTGAATGGCAATCTTCTGAAACAAACTCACCAACATACAATACCTCTTCATCTGGAAAATAAGTCTGCAATGGTTCGTACTCCTCATCAATAGGATTTTCAGCCAAATGATCCGCCAAGTCTTGAGCTTTCATTGCAGTTCGTGTCACATAAACAATATCAAACTCTGTGAGCAACATCTGCCATTTCGCGAGTCTGCCTGTGGGCATAGGCTTCTGAAAGATGTACTTTAAAGGATCCATACGAGAGATGAGGTAAGTAGTATAAGATGACAAGTAATGTTTCAGGTTTTGAGCTACCCAAGTTAACGCGCAACACGCTTTCTCAAGAAGAGTGTACTTAGCCTCATAAGTGGTAAAATTTTTGCTGAGGTAGTAGATGTCTTGTTCTTTTCTTCCTGTGACATCATGTTGACCCAATACACAGCCAAAAGAATTATCTAAAACAGACATATACAATATCAAGGGTCGGCCTGGCTCTGGAGGAACCAAAATAGGCGGATTCGACAAGTGTCTCTTAATTCTGTCAAATGCCTCTTGACATTCTTCAGTCCATTCAACTTTAACATTCTTCTTCAATAACTTGAATATTGGCTCGCAAGTTGTCGTAAGCTGAGCAATGAATCTACTGATATAATTCAACCTTCCAAGTAAGCTCATCACCTCCGTTTTATTTTTTGGTGGAGGTAAATCTTGGATAGCTTTTATTTTTGAAGGATCTAACTCAATACCACGTCGACTGACTATAAAACCCAAAAGTTTTCCTGACGGAACTCCAAATACATATTTTGCTGGATTAAGTTTGAGATCATACCTCCGAAGCCTTTCAAATAATTTTCTCAAATCTTTGATATGATCAGATTGCTCTCTCAACTTAATGATCACGTCATCCACATAAACTTCAATTTCTTTGTGCATCATGTCATGAAACATTATGGTCATTTCCCTCATGTAAGTTGCCCCAGCATTATTTAATCCAAAAGGCATAACTCTATAACAATATGTTCCCCATGGAGTAATAAATGATGTCTTTTTCGTATCTTCTGGATCCATAATGATCTGGTGATACCCCACATAACAATCCACAAAAGAAGCAAGATCTAGTTTGGCACAATTGTCCAATAAAATATGAATATTGGGAAGTGGAAAATTATCTTTCGGACTTGCTTTATTTAAATCACGATAATCAACACACATCCGAAATTTGCCATCTTTCTTTGGAACAGGGACAATATTTGCCAACCAAGTAGGATACTGGGCCACTTGAATGACTTTAGCCTCAAGTTGTTTAGTAATTTCCTCTTTAATTCTTACACTCATGTCAGTTTTGAGTTTTCTTAACTTTTGCTTGACAGGAGGAAAAGCAGGATCAATTGGCAACTTGTGAACTACCAAATCAGTGCTTAAACCGGGCATATCATCATAAGACCACGCAAAGAAGTTTTTATACTCATGCAAAGCTTCAATTATAGCTTTATTTTGTTGTGGTTGAACATGTACACTTATCTTAGTCTCCCTAATATTTCCAAGATCTCCTAAATTGATCGCCTCAGTTTCTTCCAAATTGGGATTTGTCTTATTCTCAAAATGTTTGAAGTCTTTGCTTATATCCTCAAATGTTTCCTCTTCATCGTATTCAACCTCCTTATTCATTATTTCAAAATTAGATTGGTTTTTTAACTCTGGTGAACAATTCTTCATGCATGTCATATCATTAGAATCGGCATAGAAAGAACTGTATGATAGAAAATAAATAAATAAAAATCAGACTTAAAATAAAACGAAGGGAAACTGCGCTTTATTAGAAACATAGATAGAAAGAGTTTTAACCTAAAATACCAGATTTAAAGTTCTGAATTATAATCCTAGAATGATTTAAATTACAGGAATAAAAACAAACAAACTACTAAGACTGTAAGAAAACAAACAAACTACCAAGACTCTTTTATAATTGGGAGGGGAGTGGCCTCCCAATTGTTTAGCTGGACATCAGGGCCGACAAACTGCACATCTACATTACTGGTACCTTCCCCAATTTCAACCATATCAGCTTCAATGAACATATTCTGAAAAAGGTCAATCAACTCTGTATCATCATCATTCATTGATTTTGCAACAGGTAACTTGGAGGATCCAACAACACTGAATTTGATGAAAGACTCATAAAGTGGCGGTATAGGCTTGGCAAGTGACCACGACTCTTTCTTACGCTTTTTAGCCTTCTTTATATCTTCAGCAGTAGGCTCGTATCCCAGACCAAAAGTACCGAAGTTCTCATGGAGGTTTATTGGATGAACTATGCCTTGCAAAAACATCCCTAGACCTTTTCCTGGTTCGAAGCCATGCTTCAACATTTCATTCACTACCATAATAGATGCAGAGGACAATTGTGGTCTTGCGATGAGATTCCCCTCGAGGATATACTCAACAGCCACTACCTCAGAAGCTTGATGAATTAACACATTGGCAGTATCTGCTTCGATGGAAGAAACAGAGTAGTCTTTATACATTGATAAGTCTCCTTCACCATGAACCACTATCTCTTGCCTGTCACATTCGAATTTGACCATTTGATGCAACGTTGATGCGAATGCTTTAGCCCTATGAATCCATGTCCTTCCCAATAACATATTGTATGAAGCATCAATGTTCAGTACTTGAAAATCCATAGCAAAATCCACAGGCCCAATTGTCAATATGAGTTCTATTTCACCAATGGAATCAGTTTTTGATCCGTAAAAACCTTTGACGCACACATTGTTAGGTCGGATTCTTTCCACATTAACATTCAACTTTTGTAAAGTTGACATAGGAAAAATGTTAACGCCTGATCCTCCATCAATTAACACTTGAGTGATAATGGAATGTTCGCATTTCACAGAAATGTACAGACCTTTGTTATGCTCCGTACCTTCTATAGGCAATTCATCGTCTGAAAAAGTAATTTTATTTGCTTTGAGGATCCTTCCAACAACTTTTTCTAGCTGATTTACGCTAATATCACTAGGAACACATGCTTCATTACAGCCTTGCGGTGTTCCTCTGAATGTATCAATAAAGACAACAAAGAAATCTGTGCTGGTGTCTTCTTCAACTGTTCTATAACAGAATATTCTGGCAATTTCATTTTCTTTAAGAATTCTTCAGCTTCTTCATCAGTGACAGGCTTCTTGACTTTCATTCGTTCTTCACCACCTTATTTATTCTTTCTTAACTCTACTGGAGCATAACATCTTCCAGATCGAGTTAATCCCCCTACTTCATCTACATCTTCAATCACTTCTTTCCCCTTGTGCATCACCACAACGTAATTATAATTCCAAGGGACTACCTTGGTATCAACCATAGGCAGCTGTGACACTGGTTTAATAACAATAGGAGCTACAGGAGCTCCTTTTATGATTAAAAGAGGCTTATTGGATCTTCCAGGAATAATGAGTTTCGGCTTTATTTGACTTGACCCAATATTTTCTGAAATCTCTTTCCCCATCGCCAAGGGATCATTCGATGATTCGGGTTTTGCTATCACCACCTCCGCTTCTGCAGGTTTTTCTTTCGTTAAATCTACAGCATTTGCTGATTTTTCCGAATCAGTTTTAATTTTAATGATCGGCTTAAAGGGAATCGTAGTGTCTTCACCACTGAGTATCACATCAAGCATGTTTGCTTCATTATGATCTGGCAGTGGATTTTGATTGACATTTGGAGCGCCTGGACTTTCTACCATAATCTGTTGGGTATTAATCAACTCTTGAATGGCTCTTTTTAGATACCATCATTTCTCTGTGTCGTGCCCTGGGGCATCAGAACAGTATTCACATCTTCTAGAATAGTCCAAATTCTTTGGAGGAGGATTCGGGATCCTTCTCTCAATTGGGGTTAGAACATTCATTTTTCTTAGTCTATGAAATAAACTGGTGTAAGATATTCCAATAGGAGTGAAATTATCTTTTACCATGTTATCCCTTTTGAATTCTGCTCTAGGCCGAAAATTAGACCTCGGAGGGCCCCTTTGAACTTGCGGGGCCATTGGATGATTTTGGATTGCTGGTGTACGCCACTGTGGGTAAGAAGGACCTCGAGCATATGGTTGTGTATTGTAAATAGGATATTGGGGAGATGAAACAAAATATAATGGATTCTGCTCGTATGGTTGACGCGCACCTCTCCAATTTTGTCGTGGACCTGCCATGACAGTTGCTACATCCTCTTTTCTTTTCTTTCCCCCAAAACTTCCTGTACCACTTTGAATTGCCTGTTTTGTTGCTTTCAAAGCGGCCTGGCTGATGATCTTTCCTGATTTGATTCCGTTTTCTACCATCTCTCCAACTTTGATAACTTTTGCAAATGTGCTTCCGATAGTAGAGAGCAAATGATGGAAATAATCAGGTTCTTGTGCTTGCAGAAAAATATCAATCATTTCAGATTCTTTTATCGATGGTCTAACTCTTGAAGCCTTCTCTCTCCATCTGACGGCATATTCTCGAAAACTTTCAGTCATCTTTTTTCTCATGTTGGCAAGCGTAGTGCAATCTGGCATTATCTCAATGTTATACTGAAATTGTTGAACGAAATCTCAAGCCATGTCGTCCCACATGTGCCAACGGGAAATGTCTTGGTCAATGAACCATTCAGAAGCTATCTCTGTAAGGCTTTCTCCAAATTACGCCATCAATAATTCTTCTTTTCCTCCTGCTCCCCTTAATTGATTGCAAAACTTTTTCAAATGAGCTACAGGATCGTCGTGTCCTTCATATTTGTCAAACTTTGGCATTTTGAACCCTATCGGCAAATGGACATCAGGAAACATACATAAATCCTTGTACGGAACACTTTTTGGTCCACCTACTCCTTGCATATTTCTCATACTTTGTTCCAGGCTTCCAACTTTTCTAACCATCTCCTCCTGTTCCTCATTCTTAGCAATCTTCTCAATCACGATAGGAGTATCGTGTTGATGAACATGATAATGTGGATTTTGTGATTTGAAAGTCATTTCAGGAGGATATAACATATCATGATTTGGTTTTCCCATATTTTTTGGTATTGTCGGTTGATTACCCGCAGTAGCTGGCTCTACAAAAGTAAAAAGTGGGTTATTTGCGACAGATGGATTTGGTGGGCGCACGGTAGAAGTACCAGCAACTCCAGATATATTAGCAAATGGGCCAAATCCTGGTGGGTAAAATGGATCACTAGTTTGAGCTGGGTCAGAATTTGGATCATTTGAAGTTGAAAGTCCAGGAATTGAAGAAGGCGGGGCTTGTTCATTCAACCAAGCTCTGTACATCTCCACCATCTGTTGTTTTAATGCCTTTATTTCTTCCATTGATGTTACTTCCAGCAAAATCAACTGATTCTTCTCTTCTTCACTATCAGACCCTATATTTTCTCTGCGAGTCATTCTTCTTTTACCCTTGTATCTGGTATTATACGGATGTAATGCTAGTTTAAACCACAAACCAACCACCAATTATTTTATCTTTCTGTAATCAAGTAGCAAACAGGTGAGTGTTATATATTTAACACATTATAATGCCACGTTATATGTCATGTTTCTATATGCATTTCCCAACCTATCATGGAAGATTTGTGTTTCATCCCGGATTTTCTAGGCATATTTTCAAAAGTTATGATCGAACCCTTTGGAGGGTTGCCTACGTATCATGTCAGGACATGAATCAGATCTTGCATAGTTCGGGAGGAATTTAACAAAATTGTTTTGTCTTTTTTTTTTTAAATTATTATTGAAGAAAATAAATAAAGTAAGTGAAGTAAAACATATGTAATATCTATAGATATAAACAGTCAACTTCATTTCATTCTATAATATAAATACGACAAAATAACTGACCTAACTCCTAAAATAAAACCTACTAACTGACATCTGAAAACTAAAAGACATAATATCTAAACAAGAAATTTTAAAACTGAAAATGAAAAACTATGACAAAGAAAACAACGATCCATTCAAGGAGATTTCAATTTAATATGTCCTCTTAAACTCAAATATATGTCCTCTAATGAAGTAGTGAGTCGCTGTGCGAAAGCTGGTACTTGTGCCAAAAAGTCCTCACAATCCAACTGCTGATAATCCAAACCCATTCTAGCAGTATCCTACGCTACACGGTGGACCTTCCCTCGAAGGGAACTGAAAGCCTGATCCCATTCCTGGGCCTATCGATCTCGAAAATCAACCATCTCTCTTGCACGTTGTTCACGAGCAGAAACAACCTCCAACTTTTCTCGCAATATTCCTCTTTCACGAATCCACTGAGATCTCTCTCGATCAAATTCTTCTTGCATATTCTTTTCAACTTCTTGAAGTTGTTGTCAGCGAGATGCGGCAAGTTCTGCAACGTGTGACCCCCTAGTGGTAGCAAACTTGATTTGTCCCCGAAGCGCAACCTCAATATCTGCTGACTTAGCTTTCTCTTCAGAAAATTCCCTTTGTTGTTCGTCTATTTTTACCCTGGCATGCTCTAATTCTTCTCTCAAAACTTGGTTGGCTTCATGATATTCTCGCATGGCTCTTTCAATTCCTATCCTGATCGCAGCTTCCTGATCTATAGGTCCCTTAACCGATCTTTCTGGTTTGACTGGTGGACTCGACCATTCTTCAAACCATTCACGGTAATCTGGGTGCACTTCTCCTTTCTCATGCTCTATGACCATCGTTTCAATCCCCATAATACGGATACCCTCCCAAATCTGCTGGGCCAAATCTTCTGGAAGTGGAATCTCTGGTCTGACCTCAAATATGAACTCAGTCATGTTTTTTGTTATGGGAATTATTTGACGCCTGCCTAGCTGACGTAGAACCCTCAATGGAACATACGGTTGAACACCTCTAATACCCATTAATAACAAGAATGGACGAGTGACAGAACTATATATGACTTGCCTCCAAGGGAACCAATGGAGATTTCAAGTGACTTTATCTGCTGTCAAAGAACAAAAAAGATTAACCCAATCTCCAACTTCTTTTGGACATTTATATTTCTCCATTCTTTCCTTGTAATCGTTGATGCGATTAAATCACTCGGGATTGAACCTTGTCAATGTAGGACGTTGATAAAGATGCTCCACAATCCACATCTGTAACAAGATATTACATCCCTCGAAAAAACTTTTTCCTTTCTGACAAACAGTCAGAGCACGGTAAATATCAGCTAGGATCATTGGTATCATAGTGTAATCTTTCTTAATCAGTATCTGTACCACTCTCGCTAAACGAATATTAATTTTTTCTTCTCTTCTTGGAAAGACCATAGTGCCTAAAAAGGCTACCATGAATGCAAATCGTCTGTGAATTTTCCAAGTCTCGAAACTTCCCTTATTACAAAGTTCTTTACCGTACTTTTGAAACCCTTCTTGCCTTCCATATCTGTCATACAAAAACTGCAAGGAAACCCAACCTTTTTTCATTGATTCTTCTTTTGTGTTCCTTATGTTCATGAGCTTGCAAAATCTGTTTATTGAAATAAGTCTTGGGGCTATAAGTTTCTTTCGATGCATATCCCCATATCCAACATAGCCCGCTATCTCTTCTAAAGTAGGTGTCAACTCAAAATCTGAAAAGCGGAATACATTATTCTTCGGGTCCCAGAAATTCAGTAATGCAACAATCACTTTCCTATTAGGGTTGATTCTCATGATACTCGTCAAAAAACCCAAATACTTATGTATCTCATCATAATCAAAAGTATCCATTGCATTCCACCATAACCAAAGTTGCAGAGGGGTACAATCCACAACCTGAAGTGGTACACTCCCATCTCTCTTTCTCTTTGAACGCTTTCCACGAACAGGGGGGACATTTTATACCTATTGATAGGGACATAAAATTAATAAATATCTAGACTTAGACAAAACTTAATTTATTAATTTTGAAAAGAATTTATGACTTAACTTGTAAAATCTAGTGCGACCATTATTTGGACTTAGTTGCAAAGAACAATTTTATCAAAAATCAATGCGAGAGAAACAAGATTGATAATATTTTTTAAGAAAAACACTTATTTAAATTGACACTATCAAAAACTTTGCTATAACAGACTTCTAGACAATTTTATCTATATGTTTGAAGCCAATATTTCCTAATTACAAAAATAAAATAAAAGGACTCAGAAATAAAGAAAAATAGAATGACCGTTTTATGTATGAAGTTGTATAAAAATTTCAGTCTCACGACCCTAAAGGTTCAGGACTGTTAAAATTGATATATATATATATATATATATATATATATATATATATATATATATATATTTTGTAAAAACTTAGCCTCATGATCCCTAAAGATTCCGGGCCGTTAAAATACATATTTTATTTTTATTTATTTTGCAAAACTTAGCCTCATGATCCCTAAAGATTCCGGGCTATTGAAATATATTTTATTCTATTATTATTATTATTATTATTATTATTTATTTTTTTTTGGTAAAATCTTAACCTCATGATCCCTAAAGATTCAGGGCTGTTGAAATATATATATATATATTTTTGTAAAATCTTAGCCTCATGATCCCTAAAGATTCAGGTCTGTTAAGATTTATATATTTTGTAAAAACTTAGCCTCATGATCCCTAAAGATTCCGGGCTATTGAAATATATTTTTATTTTATTATTATTATTATTATTATTTTTTTTTTTTGTGTAAAACTTTAGCCTCATGATCCCTAACGATTCAGGGATATTAAGATATATATAAAAATTGGACATGAAAATTAGAAAAATAATTATGAAAATAATCATATTTTTAAAATATTTTCCAATAAATCTATGAATAATTTTTTTGTTAAAAGATAGGATCGTATCCTGGGAAGGACTTCCTACGTATCTCACTAAGATGTGAGAATCAGACCCTCATAGTTCATAAAGATGGTAAAAACTATGCTGTTGTATATTTAAAAAAAAAATTATTTTAAAAATAAAATTTTCTTTCAAAAATGATTAACTAAATTTGAGAATAAATTAATTTCTCGTATTTTAAAATTGCCTAAAGCCGGTCAACAAATAAATAGTCTTCCAAGCAAATGTCAAAGAGCACGTAGGATGCACATGTTGGTCTTTATAAATTAGGTCACCTGTCCTAGACAGACCCGGCCCCTGTGCCGAGTCCCGCTAAGTCAAATGCATATGATGCAAATAAAGCAGTACCTAATAAGGATAATCAGATTCTGAGTTTTCAATTTTTCTAAGTTTAAACCTAATAGGGATAGGTGTCTAGACTGGCTTACCCGAGCGGACACTCTAGCCGGGGAGGGACAACTTGGTCGGTAGCAGGGCAACACCGCCTTCGTTGTCGATCCGAACCCCGCCTAACATGTGTGACTATATCCTTCACCAGGTGCCTTGACACTCCGACTATCTCAAAAAGAAGGTGGGATGCATATGCTGCATTCCCTCTATCCTATTTCAGAGACTCAGAGGGAGTACGCAAGAGAAGACAATATATAATACAGTTCAAATAATATCAAAGCAGTAAATGAGCGACAAGTAGCACATAAGACCAATAAACACATTATAAAATAATTAAAACAAGTAAAGTCAATATCAAAGCTCGAATTCTTATTTATTCCCCAGCAGAGTCGCCAGAGATGTCACGCCCCTTTTTTCGCTCGAGGTGGAATCGAAGGGTTTTTCCAATTAAAGTGACGATATTGAATAGGGATTAAGTTATTTACAGAGTCGCCACTTGGAATTGAGTTTTGGTGTTCCAAGTCACCCTTTTTTTTTTGAATCCCTAGTCAAAAGGAAATGACTCTTATTTGGTTTGCGAAAAAAGAAAATGGGTAAGGAATTCTGTTGATCGAGGGGAAGGTGTGAGGCACCCCTCGAATCCCGTGGTTCTAGCACGGTCGCTTTTATTGACTTATCTTGACTTAAATTATTTTTAATAAATTATATTAAGGCCTAAATCGCTCATTTTTAATATCTAAAAATTTATCTAAAAACTCTTGTATATTATTTCATATTAAATAAATTGGTGAACGTTGAAAAATATTTGTCAAATTAATTTTAGAAAATGTTTACCAAGGTGTATTTTTACATTCTTGTATTTTTAAATGTCTCGAAAAGATGCGTATGCCGCATTCTTTATTGAGACAAAAAATTTAAACGTGTCTAAAATTTACCTAGCGCTAAATACGATGATTCACCACTCATAAATTCGTAACAATTTTTTTTTTTCGAACCTCAATGACAACAAACATGAATGAACGAAATATATATATATATATACATTAATTAAATAAAATTACTTAAAATTCAAACTAACATAATTAAATAATAGAACGAAGTTGTATCTAACAAAGTTAACAATAAATTTTCATTACCACGTAATAAAATTAACAAATTTACATAATTATTTAGAATTTAATTAAATCATATGTGGGATATAGAAAAATGTCAAAAATAATATCAATATTTAGAAGTCAACTATGACTTCAATTCTTTATTATTCCCATTAATGATAATTTTTCTTCTTTGCTTTTATTTTAATAAAATCAGACTATTTTATTTTGTTACAAGATAGAATATATTTAAGAAATTTATCAACTAATATATGGCGTACATAAAATATAGGTTAATAGTCTTATATAATATATAACACACACACGTGAACAAACAAGAAAAAATTTAAGTGTAAAAAAAAAAAAAAAAAAAAAAAAAAAACATGGACACAACAGAGCACAAAAATAAAATATTTTGGCGACGGTATCGATTGGAATTCAGCGGTCGGAGAAGGAAGTGAGGTGCGGCAGAGGTTGCGCTAGGCTTCGCCAGCCATGGTTTGATCGGTGTGGAGGAGGGGTAACGGGTACAGGGAAGTCAGAGCGGTGTGAGGTTGGTTTGAAGAACGAGACAATTCACGATCTTTTAAATCTTGTTTTTGTCTCACGTAATTCTTGAAGATGACTTCCCTAGTTGGTGAATAATTCTTCTACAAAAAGAAATCTTTGTTGTATGCACAACAAACTCTTCTTTAGTCCATTATAACTTTGATCAACACTTTCATTATTGATATTAGTAATTTTTTTTTACTTTTGAAAACAATAATGAAATCAGGAATATAATTTAACAAAAGAAAACTTATTAATGAATAATGATTCACACAATTTTTAATTACACATATTAAAATTATTTACATTCTCATTCAATACTTTTCATAATGTAATTTATGACATAAATAATTTAAGTTTGAATCGAAAACCTGTAATTTATTCAAATGGAATACTGCAGAGAAATAGTTGTCACCAGAAACTTCAATCGAAAAACTCTTCTTTGATTTTTCACTTTCACTTTTCTTTTCAGATAAGTTTCTTTTTCTCCCTTTTCTGATAATTTTTACTCTCAGTGTTTTTCTGATGGTCTCTGTGTTCTGATAATCAATCCCCATTTTTTTTTTTTTGCATGTTGTTGTGTTATATAGAAATATAGGAGGGAAAGTTAAGGGAGTTGAGGGGGGTTGAGGGAAATTAGGGATTGGATGGGGTAGTTTCTTTAGGATAGGATAGGAAAGTTTTTATTTATTTATTTATTTTAATTTTAATTTTATTATTTTTTTACATAATAATAATAACAAAAAAAATAATAAATAAATAAATAAGATAATAGTAAAAAATAAAATAATAACAATAATAATATAATAATAATAATAAAAATTAATTAATTTTTATATTTCAAAAAATACAATAAAATTCTAAAAATAGTCAAAAATAAATTATATAATTAAGATAGTACAAAAACTACTAACTTATTTATTTAAAAAGAAAAATATTATATTTTTTTTTAACAAAAAAAAAAAGTAGGAATAAAATAAAATAATATCCTAAAATTAATTTCATTTAATTATTTATATTATATTAAAAATAAAATAATAGTCAAAATAATATATGATTAAATATAAATATAAATATTTAATATCGATAAACAAGTTAAAATTTAGGGAGGATCAAAAATCACGTGTCTACAGCAGTATCTGGTAGTGTAGATTGTACGTTTTTTCCTGGGGTTGGGGAGTCCTTAAATAGAAGGATTTTGTGGGGAGTAGTTTAGACAGTTTAGGATTTAAATTTTAAATTTTTTTTTATATATAGGATAATGATCTCATTTTTTAATAAATAAATAAATTATATAAAAATAAATAATACTAATAATAATAATAAAAAATATTAACTAATTAATTTTTATACTTAATAAAAATAGAATAAAAATATAACTAACTTAAAATAAAAATATAATTAAGAGAAAATAAAATTACTAGCTTATTTATAAAAATCTAAATTAAAAGAAAATATTTTTTGGAATTTCTTTTGTATTATTTTAAAAAAAAAATCTTAAAATGTAACTTTATTTTTTGATTTTTTTTTAAAAATGAAATCTACTAAAATAAAAAAATTAAATAAGAATAAAGATAATATTTTGATATAAATAAATATTTAATGTAAAAAAAAAATAGGTCAAAACTCGGGAGGGTCAAAAATCACGTGTCTACGTTTTTGCCCCTCTTTGTGTGGAACCTCGAAGAGTTTTCATACAAAGAAGTAGACAATATATGATTTTTAACCCTCCAATTATTTGAAAGTTAAGGATAAAAATAAAAATAAAAGGAAAAATGTGATCGAGTGAGATTCCCGGATTATAAGGGAATCAGGTCATGAATAGTTCAAAGGTAACATGGTAAGATAAAAGTTAAAGTCGAGTGAGATTCCGTCGAGTTTCTGGTTAACGACTTCTGTCTTTTACATTCAAATGACTAACAAAAAATGAAAAATACAAATGAAAATTGTAATCTCTAGAATCTTGATTCTAATCTTCGCGACTTGAATTTGAAAATTCACCCTATTCTTCAGGCGGGCTCCTGACTTGTTATTTCTTCACCTTGTTCTTCAGGCAGGTTCCTGAATTTTTCTTTTCTTCATCCTATTCTTCTGGCGGGCTCCTGGACTTTCTTTTTTCTTCACCCTGTTTTTCAGACGGGCTTCTGGACTTACAATTTCTTCACCCTGTTCTTCAGGCGGGCTCCTGGACTTACGATTTCTTCATTCTGTTCTTCAGGCGGGCTCCTGGACTTTCTTTTTCTTCACTCTATTCTTTAGGCGGGCTCCTGAACTTACAATTTCTTCACCCTGTTCTTCAGGCGGGCTCCTGGACTTACAATTTATTTACCCTGTTCTTTAGGCGGGCTCCTGGACTTTCTTTTTCTTCACCCTGTTCTTCAGGCAGGCTCCTGGACTTACAATTTCTTAACCTTGTTCTTCAGGAGGGCTCCTGGACTTTCTTTTTCTTCACCCTGTTCTTCAAGCGGGCTCCTAGACTTACAATTTCTTTACCCTGTTCTTCAGGAGGGCTTTCGGACTTACAATTTCTTCACCCTATTCTTCAGACGGGCTCCTGGACTTCCTTTTTTTTCTTCACCCTATTCTTCAAGCAGGCTCCTGGACTTACAATTTCTTCACTCTGTTCTTCAGGCGGGCTCCTGAACTTTTTTTTTTTTTAAAAAAAAAATGTTCTTGAACTCAAAATAAAAGGTTAAATAGAAAAATAACATCCCATTCTTCAGGAGGGTCCTGAGCAGAACATAAAATTCAATGAACACGAACAAAAATTTTGCCCCAGTTTATACTTAGAAAATGACTCGACTAAAAGGTACGTCTTATAGGAATCAAGGAGGATGACTCGACTAAAAGGTACGTCTTATAGGAATCAAGGAGGATGACTCGACTAAAAGGTACATCTTATAGGAATCAAGGGGATGACTCGACTAAAAGGTACGTCTTATAGGAATCAAGGGGGATAACTCGACTAAAAGGTACATCTTATAGGAATCAAGGAAATGACTTGACTAAAAGGTACGTCTTATAGAAATCAAGAGGGATGACTCGACTAAAAGGTACGTCTTATAGGAATCAAAAGGGATGACTCGACTAAAAGGTACGTCTTATATGAATCAAGAGGATGACTCGACTAAAAGATACGTCTTATAGGAATCAAGGGGGATGACTCGACTAAAAGGTACGTCTTATAGGAATCAGGGGAATGACTCGACTAAAAGGTACGTCTTATAGGAGTGATGGTTCAAGTTAGGAAGTGCTTCACCTAACAAATAAAACTTGAATTATCCAGATTAGGAAGTGCGTCTCTTAGGGATTGAATTTTTACCATAATTTGATTATCAAACCTGTGAAACAACATTGCTTCATGCATCTGTGGAAATGAGGCATTGCAACCCTTGATATTTATGCTCTGAAATCCTTAATTTGAAGGTAACATGTTTCCTGTTTCATCAAAGAAAACTTGTGAGTTCAAAAACATGGTGGCAGGTTTGTGGCTTTAGCTTCTGTGGCAATCACTCTTGCTCTCGTCATATTTAGCCTTGCTTCCAACTATTAGCATCTGTCACCGACTTGCTGTATCGTTGTCCCAAACTCAGATTATTAGAAGTGACTCTGAAACAAACATAGTATCTTTGTTTTGCCATGCTTCTCAAATAAACCCTTTAAACCTTGGTATTTTCATGAGTTCCCAGACTCGTCTGTTGACAAAACTTTCTGCATGCCTTATTTCGACTCACAATCATGTCTCTTTCATGTGTTGGCTTTTTGTCTTGCTTTGTGCAATTGAAGAAGTTGGTAGCAAGTTTTGAGATCCTTTCTCACTTATTTTGAAATGGACTTGACTCAAAGACAAAAGAAAAATGACAATGATAATTTTTATTTTTTTTGATAACTGACTCAAGAAGAAAAAGAAAAAAAATAGAAATATAGAGAAAGAAGAAAAGACAATGAATGTCCCTTTCCAACAAAATAAAAATAAAGAAAAATTTATCTAAAAATGATAGTCAACTCTAATGATTATGACATGTATTTTGAATTAAATAACCTGATCTACCCACACTAATCATTACAACTCTTGTTCACTCATTGAGTTTGAAATGAAATCAATCTTGAATATGTTCCCTCTAGATCACAATCCTCCTTCGGCTAGTGGCACCTCAGTGGGTTTTTGCCAACGCCTATCTCATTTTAATTTCTTTCTCAACTCACTGTCGCGTTATGGTGCCCAAAAAAGTTTTCACCAATAAGACTCTCATTTTTACTCATTCATTTTTTTTTATGAAAATAATGCCCAACATACGAAACATCATGCACCCATAACATGTTTAGCCTTGACATTCTCAAAGATCGATCTGAAGGTCTTTCATTAGTTGTAACTTGGCTTTTGGAAAAGGTTAGAAAAAAAGGGAGGTATGTGGCTCAAAAATTTACATAATATTGGGTGAAACATACAACTTTTGGAATCGACTTTTTCTTAAGAAAATAAACTTTGCCCCAGTTTCATTTCATTCTGGGTAATTTGAATTTTCTTTTGGTTGGACCGAACCCCAGTGTAGGGTTGCCTACGTATCTTGTCATGGCAAGAATCAAGTCAAACGTAGTTCAGACATCTTTTTTTTTTTTGGACTTTTCTCTCTTCCTCTTCTTCTTTTTATTTTTGAGAGAGAGATTTTTTTCGACCCTATTTTTTTTTACACTTTTCTGACTCTATTCTTTTTCCTTAACACATTTTTTTAGACTCTATTTTGATTCCAAAAGACGTTTATGAAAGAAAATAAAATTCAAGCACAAAGGGGATAACAAAGGATGACACAATATTTGGATAGAAGAATAAAATGCCTTCGTCATATCAATCCTTAAAACGCAAGTACATAACATGCAATGAGTGAGTGCAACATAAAAATTATGCACATCTTTTCAATATTGACCTTGACTGAGCAAGTGCACATATGTCGCTTTTTTCAAGCTTGTGAAGTATATATGCCCATTTGTATTGTACTTTCCTTACAGCAGGTGATGTTTTTTTTTTGAGCTAACTTCCTTTTGCTTCTTCTGACAATAGAAACTATATATCCTCTGGTTGATCTTATTAAAAAATGTTTGAGTTGAACCTTCTCCTTGAAGATCAAGTCATTTTTTATTCGCAAAGTGATTGCCTCAAAACATTCAAGTGAGGATGTAACTAGGTCTCCAAATATCTCAACACCTTACTTATTTTTCTGACATTTTTTTTCATCTCTAGGTTCTTAATCGAATGTTTCAGCATTAGATTGGGTTTTAAGATCTGGCTGAAAATTCAACATGTATATTATATCACTTGAATTGTCACAGAAGAAAAAATGTGTATAGAAAAAAAAACAATATATATTTAAATAAGAAAAATAAAAGGGACACATATTTTGTTAACAGAAAAGATAGAAAGATTTGAACACAACAATAAGACAATAAGACAACATAGATCCCAAACTACAATCCTTAAATTATTCGGGTAATAGAAGAAAAACAAAACAGACTACCAAAACTCCTTCCAAGTAAGGGAAGAGGAGTGACTTCCCAATTGCCGAGATTGACATCTTAGCCACTGGTTTGCATATCAACATGACTATAACTTTCCTCACTGTCAATGTTCTGTACTATAAATGATCTATCTTGAATCATCTTTTCAATTTCTCTTTTCAAATCTCGACAATCTTCAATACTATGACCCTGAGCATCAGAATGATACGCACATCGTGCATTAGGATCAAAATTTCTTGAATGGGGGTTAAGAGTGTGCCTAAGGAGAAGAGTAATCATTCCCTCCTGTTCCAATCTTTGAAATAAATTGGGATATGACTCTCCAATTGGTGTGAAGCTATCTCTCGACTTCTGCCTCATTTCATCATTTGGTTTGAATTGAAAATCGAGCCTAGAAGGGCTTTGGTATATTTGTGGAATTGAAGGATGACTCTGAGGAGTTGGTATGTGCCATTGTGGGTAAGATGGGGGTTGAACATGTGGTTGTGCATTATACACTGGATATGAAGGTGGGGGACTGGAGTATAATGGACTTTGGGGGTGATTATGTAGAGCTTGGGCTTGATCTTGAGAGCGACAAAGACGTGGTCTTCTTGACCATTCCCGCTGTCCAACTACAATAGTAGATGCATCTTCCTCATTCTTCTTCTCCCCAACACTTCTTGAACCTTTTTGAATTGCTTGAGTAGTTTCTTTTAATGTTGCAAAACTCACAATACGATCGGACTTAATTCCATCCTCTATCATCTTTCCCATTTTGAGGACCTCAATAAATGGCTTGCCTAATGCAGGTAACAAATGTTGATAATATGTTTCATCCTGCGCTTGAATAAACACCTCCACTATCTTGTTTTATTTCATTGGTGGTTTTACCCTAGACGCTTGTTCACACCGTCTAATTGCATACTCCCTGAAATTTTCATTGTTCTTTTTCTTCATATTAGTCAGGGATTTCTCATCAGGAATCATCTCGACATTGTACTGGAATTATTGCACGAATTCATTAGCCAAGTCATCCCAACTACTCCACTTGTCAATGTCTTGATCCATAAACCACTCTGAAGCTAAACTCGAAAGGCTCTCGCCAAAATAAGTCATGAGTAATTCTTTTTTACCTCCGGCACCTCTTAATTGGTTACAATAACGCCTCAAGTATGCCACTGGATCACCGTACCCTTCGTATTTGTCAAACTTGGGCATTTTGAATCCCATAGGCAAATGGACATCCGGAAACATGCACAAATCTTTATATGAAACACTTTTTGGTCCTCCTAATCCTTGCATACTTCTCATACTCTTCTCCAAGCTTCTTACTTTCCTAGTCATCTTCCTCTTGTTCCTCATTCTTAACAATTTTCTCAATCGTGATAGGAGAATTGTGTTGATGAGCATGATAATATGGATTTTGAGGTTTGAAAGTAATTTTAGGAGGATACATCAGATCATGACTTGGTTCTCCCATATTCTTCTGTGCTGTCGATTGAAGACCCGCAGTAGCTGGTGCTAGATAAGTGAAAAGTGGGTTATTTGTGACAGACAGATTTGGTGGGCGCATTGTAGAAGTACCATCAACACCAGTTACATTAGAATATGGGCCGAATCCAGGTGGGTATAATGGATCGCTAGTTTGAGCTTGAATAGGATTTGGATAATTCGTAGTCGAAAGTCTAGGGATTGAAAAAGGAGGGGCTTGTCCATTCAGCCAAGCTTGGTAGATTTCCTCCATCTTTTGTTTCAATAACTTAATTTCTTCCATTGATGTTAATTCCTGCGAAATCAACTGATTTTGCTCTTCTTCACTGTCAGACCCTACATCTTCTCTGCGGGTCATATTTCTCTTTTCTTTGTATCTAGTGTTGTATGGATGTGATGCCAGTTTAAACCACAAGCCAACCACCAACTACTTTATCTTTCTGAGACCAAGTAGCAAATGGATGAGTGTTATATTTTTAACACATTATAATGTCACGTTGTATGTCATGCTTCTATATGCATTTCCCAACCTATCATGGAAGGTTTTGTGTTTCATTCCGACTTTTCTAGGTGTATTTTTTTCAAAAAATTATGACCGAACCCTTTGGAGGTTTCCTACGTATCATGCCAGGACATGAATCCGATCTTGCGTAGTTTGGGAAAATAGAGATACAAAGAAACATATATATATATATATATATATATATATATATATATTATTACTATTATTTGAAATATGAGAAAAAGATTTTTTATTATTATTATTGAATTTATTAAATAATATTTTTTATTTTTGAAAATATATTTTTTTTGAAGTAAAGACAACCAATTTTTTTAAGATCACTGAATCCATTGAGGACTGCCTACGTATCTCATTAAAATGAGACTCAGGTGTGCGTAGTTCTTGAAATATATGTCGTACAAAACTTGGCATCAAGACCCCTAAAGGTTCAAGGCTGTTAAGATTTATATATTTTTTTTATTTTGTAAAAACTTAGCCTCATGATCCCTAAAGATTCAGGGCTATTAAGATATATAAAAATTGGACTTGAGGATTTGAAAAATAATTATGAAAGTAATCATATTTTCAAAATATTTTTCAATAAATCTATGAATAATTTTTCAAAAGAGAGGGTCGTATCCTGGGAAGGGCTTCCTACGTATCCTACTAAGATGTGAGAATCAAACCCTCGTAGTTCATGAAAATCGTAAAACTATGTTACTAAAATTTTCCTTTCTTTTAAAAATAAAATTTTTCTTTCAAAAATGATTCACAAAATGTGACGATAATTTAATCTCTTGCATTTTAAAAGTTGTCTAAAGCCGGTCAATAAACAAATAGTCTTCCAAACAAATTTAAAAGAGCACGTAGGATGCACATGTTGGTCTTTATAAAGTAGGTCACCTGTCCTAGACAAACCCGACCCATGTGCCGAGTCCCGCTAAATCAAATGCATATGATGCAAATAAAGCGGCACCTAATAGGGATAACCAGATTCTGAGTTTTCAGTTCTTCTAAGTTTACGCCTAATAGGGATAGGTGTCTAGAATGGCTTACCAGAGCGGACACTCGAGCCGGGGAGGGACAACTTGGTCGGTAGCAAGGCAACACCGCCTTCGTTGCCGATCTAAACCCCGCGTAACTTGTGTGACTATATCCTTCACCAGATGTCTTGACACTCCGGCTATCTCAAAAAGAAAGTAGGATGCATGCACTGCATTCCTTCTATCCTATTTCAGACACTCAGAGGGGGTGCGCAAGAAAGACAGTATATAATATAGTTCAATCAATATGAAAGCGGTAAATAAGCGACAAGTAGCACATAAGGCCAACAAACACAATATCAACAATAATTAAAGCAAGTATAAGTTAATAAAAAAATCTCGAATTCGTAATATCCCCAGCAGAGTCGTCAGAGATGTCACACCCTTTTTTCGCTCGAAGGAGTCGAGTCGAAGGGTTTTTTCAATTAAAGTGACGGTATTGAATAGGGATTAATTTTTATCATTTTCAGAGTCGCCACTTGAAATTGAGTTATGGTGTTCCAAGCCACCTTTTTGAATCCCTAATCAAAAGAAAATGACTCTTATTTGGTCTGGAAAAAATAAAAGACCGGGTAAGGAATTCTATTGACCGAGGGGAAGGTGTGAGGCACCCCTCGAGTCCTGTGGTTCTAGCACGATCGCTTTTATTAACTTATCTTGACTTAAATTATTTTGACAGATTATGTTAGTAGGCCCTAAAATCGCTCGTTTTATTATGCTAAAACTCATCTATTATTATATATTAAATAATCGATGAAAGTTTTTTTTTTTTTTAAATAAAAATTGTCAAGTTAATTTTAGAAAAAAAAAAACTATTTGCCAAGGTGTATTTTTTACATCCTTGAATTTTAAATGTCTTGGAAATATGCGTACACCACATTCTTAATTGAGACAAAATTTAGTTATTATATTCACCTAACGTTTGCAAGTTTGCTTATCTAAAGGGATACCTAATACTATTGTTAAACTTTAACAAAATTTATTTAAAGCGATTAATTAATTTAATAATAAAATTATCAAAATAATATACTTATTGAGATTTATTGATAATATTAATTAAAATTAAATAGGACTACATATCATGTAAATACATACCACTATACACATGCACATTACTGAACAAAACAATTTTCTCTCATATCTTTTCTTCTCAAGTCATGTATTCCAATACAACACTCTTCCATTTTTCAATTTTTTTATCAACATATAAAATTCATCTCTTCCAATATTCATTAACATTAAATTCACTTATTATATTATTCTAATTTGCAGTAAAATTCACATACTGTCATGACAACATATTTTAATATAATATTCACACATAATTCCATCACATATTCCCACTCTCACTATCACATACTCCATTTTTCTCTCAGAATTCACACACACACACGGGGTAACTCATATACAATTCTCCCTCCATTTAAGACAATACTCATAACAGAGTGTGAAATCGTAACAGTACTTATTTTCTTCCTACTGTTTTCTTTCTGTTTTAATTTTAAACCAGACAGTATCATACATACAATATTTTTTTATTCAACACAGTACAAATATATAAATATTCAGTAATTTGATAGCACAATATATATAATAATAGAAAGTTTACGTAATCAATCAACCACGTATATCGAATAATGCATAACATTTTTTCATTCATGCTTATTCATCATTAAATTTACAAAAATAAATAATTTATGATTAAATAGAACCTGTGATGAAACAAGAAATCTTCACCGGAATCAAAATTCAAACGAAAATATGAAATTTAGATTCAATTCTTTTCCTTTTTCTCTCTTTGTTTATGATGTTTTCTTTTCTTTGATTTTTGCTCTTTGTTTTTTCACTCTCTCCGGTGTTGTCTCTGGTTTTTTGGTCTGATGCAGTATCTGGTAGTGTAGATTGTACATTTTTTTCTGGGGTTGGGGCATCCTTAAATAGAAGGATTTTGGAGGAAGTAGTTTAGATAGTTTAGGATTTAAATTTTGATATTTTTTTTATATAGGATAATGATCTCATTTTTTAATAAATACATAAATTATATAAAAATAAATAATACTAATAATAATAATAAAAAATGTTAACTAATTAATTTTTATACTTAAGAAAAATAGAATAAAAATATAACTAACTTAAAATAAAAATATAATTAAGAGAAAATAAAATTACTAGCTTATTTATAAAAAATCTAAATTAAAAGAAAATATTTTTTGAATTTTTTTTTCTATTATTTTTATAAAAAAATCTTAAAATTAAACTTTATTTTTTGATTTTTTTAAATCAAATCTACTAAAAAAATAAAAAATAAATAAATAAGAACTAAAGATAATATTTGTAGACACCTAATTTTGTCCCTCCCGAAGTCTAATTTTATTCATTTTTAGTTCACCTTACCATGTGTCCAACCCCATGTAATTATATCCCACAAAAATACAAAAATAAACAAAAAAAATACCTCTAACTAATTTATCTTATCCTAACAACCTACCCAATCAAAAGCTTCCACCTACCCTAACTACCCGTATGATCCCCCCCCCTCCTTTTTCTTGTCCACAAAGAAAGAATATATGGGGGACCCACCAAAATTCCCACATGACAACAAATCTATGCCCATTATAAAAGAAAAATTCTAAGAGGAAAAGAGGCTCATTCTTTGATCATCATTTTCTCCACAATAACAAGAATCACCAAATAATCTTTCCTCACAAGAACAAGAACAACAACGAAAAAAAAAAAAGTAACCGGTGAACAGTACCGGTGAACAGTGACGGCGTGAAAAGTGACGGTAAACGGGTCATTATTTGTTGAGTTGGATTGTTGGTGTTAAGGTTCGGCTCGAGGTTTCCGGGTGCGGACTCTCTTTGTTCGAATAACATTGAGTTTGAAAGCTTCAAATTTAAGGTCCAACTCTATCTCTTCTAATTTTACTTTACTATACGTGTTTGATTTGCCTGATGTGTGGTTGAATTTTGGTGACATTAATTTGGTGTTCGATTTCATTGAATAGATGGTTGTGGATTGTTGAGATGACTGTCTTGAATCGTTGGAATTTGGTATAAAAAATGGAATGTGGGGTTGGATGGTAGGAATTGATAAAGAATGAATATTGTTTTGATTTATTATCGTTGGTTATTTTGAAGCAAATACGAGTGTTTGATTGGGTAGTATCATGATGCGCCGATTGGTTTAGGCAAACGTAGTTTGGGTAGGCAAAGTTTATAATTTGCGATTTTATTGAACGTTTGAAATATTGTTTGAATGACTGAAATTTGGGTGAATGATTTGGTTTTCTCGTATTGAAAAAAATGTATTTATTTAGCCGGGGAATGCCCCGAGATCACTTGTATTTATTCACCGGGGAATGCCCCGACGTATCATGTTGGCGAAAAATGATCGTGATGAAGGCCCGCGGCGTCGGGTAAGGCATTGGAGCTTAATCTAGAATTAGTTTAGACTAGGATTTATATTTTTGTATCTTTTTATTTTTGGACTGTACAATTGGACTGGACTTTACATTTTTGGATTGTTTTGTTTTGTTTGATTATTTTTGCGTGCCTCTTGTGTGGTTTATACATTTCGTAATTCCAAAATAGTTGATACACTCTACCAAGCGACCGTGGTTGAACCACGGGATTGAGAGGTGCCTAACACCTTCTCCTCGGTCAACAGAATTACTTAGCCGGAGTCTCCGTTCGCAAACCAGTTTAAAGAGTCAAATGGTTTTGAAAAGGATTTTCCAATGGTGACTTGGCACACCAGATTATGCCAAGTGGCGATTCTGAATAAAAAATGTAAATAATCCATTTTCAAAATAAATTTTCATCTTTGTCACTTTAATAATAAAAACCCTTTCGAAACTTACAATACATTATTTTTTGGAGTCGAAAAAGGGGTGTGACAATATTTTGATATAAATAAATATTTAATGTCAAAAAAAAAAAATAGGTCAAAACTCGGGAGGATCAAAAATCACGTGTCTACATCCGCTGAAAATCTGAAGGTCCTCATCTCTAACAAAACGATGAAAAATTTATTATTTCGGGTATACAATTTGTATGTTTGCACAAACACTTCAACTTTTGTTTAAGACAGTTTCAAGAAACCGTATGAAGTTTTAGAACTTTCAACACAAGTTCATCAAGAACTATCAAAGAAGTATGTTATTTAAAGAAATAAGATGAAGAAAATAGAACCAATTCCTCCGATTTCACGGAGTGTCCTTAAGAAATTAATTCCCCTTAAGTACCCGAGGTTGTGGAATTTTTTCTTCCATGATAAAATGGCTCACAATCAGAATGTAGTGGTACCTTAAATCTTCTGATTCTTGGAACACACTCAACGACAAATGATCACACAGAGTTCTTAGAAGTAGAAGAGTGTTTTTTCAATACTAAAATTTCATAATACCTGTGGAAAAATTGCAGGTATTTATAGCCATCAAGTGCTCCTTCAGAAAGGAAACAATGGTTCATCGGAAAGGTGAATCACTTCGGAACAGACATTCGACAAATGATCACACAGAGTTCTTAGAAGTAGAAGAGTGTTTTTTCAATACTAAAATTTCGTACTACCTGTGGAAAAAGTGCAGGTATGTATAGCCATCAAGTGCCCCCTTTAGAAAGGAAGCAATGGTTCATCGGAAAGGTGTATCACTTCGGAACAGTCATGTCTATCCATTCCGAACCAGTGTGTCTTTTCTGAATAGTCACATCCGACCGAACATTCACCCTTTTTCCGACATAGTGCGTCATTTGTCCCTTTCGAGGTCCATTTTGAGGTGTGTTTCTGCATGGTGTTTTTATGGAGAAAAAATATTTTCATTTTTTTTATTTTTGGATCACTTTCGAAGCTGAGTCGAGTGATAATGACGGCGCAAGACACCTCTTGATACTTGTCTCACTATCCACTTGAAGGAGTGTTACTCAATGAAAACACATTAAAGTTGCTTTCTCCCACCAATGTGGGAGAAGTATACTTTCCTTAAGTGAGTACACTTTTTCTCAAAGACTTTTCCTCCATTTTCCATTCACATCAATTGAATCCAACAAAACCTATTCACGCCCAATAGTTACATAAAAATGTAATTTCATCGCGTTATTGATGATGTATCTATCTGTATCAAATAATTACAGAATAGTTGTGACACATGAAATTTATGAACGAAAATATAGTTGTAGGAATCAAATTAGGGATGCTCTAAATCTTGTGAGTGTGGGACCCACATATCTTGTGTGATTTTACGGTTTTTAAATCTTATTTTGACCCTCGATTTGAAAAATTGTGATTTCGAGTTTTGGGGTCAACTTTGTGAAAACGATATTTGTTCAAAAATTCAACTTCGCCAATGCATTTGAAACGTCAAATTTAGTGTGGTTACATAGTTCGTTTGCATATATCGGACTCCGAGCAAATTTCGAACACCCCATCGAAGTCCAGATTGGACTTAAAATTAAAAAACAGCTTTTTGCTATAGCTGGTGCAGAAAATTACACTATTTGTAGAGGTTTTTTGATTCATTTTGCTCATTTTTCATCTTATCTTTTGAGAGTTAAACACTAAAATAGTATGGGAGCTTAAAAGTGAAGCTTGTGGGAGTTTGGGAAGGTAGATTAACATATATTTCTTGATTCTATTAAGCATTTAAGGTAAAAATTCACTCTTTTCTTAGTAATTTCTTGATTAATTTCTCAAAACTCTAAAAATCTTAGGGTTTGATTTTAAACTCCAATTTCACTCATTTTCACTTGAATAATAAAGTTTTTATCTTATAATTGCTAATTTTTCATCAATTTCACCTTCAAAGCAACTCCGATTCTTTATTTTACCCCAAATTTTAAAGATTTTATACAATAAACCTTAAAAATATTTTTTTATGATTTGAATCTAGTTTTTTACTCGATTTGACTTGGGTTTTAAGCAGTAGATTTTTTAAAATATGGGCAACATATTTTTGAAGTAAAGTTACGATTTTGTCCTTTTTTTTCGATAATCCGTTTTGGATGTAATTCTTGATTCCGAACCAAGAGTAGTAAATATGGGTGCCATTTGTTTTGTTTTGATGCGTAGATATCATATTTGATATTTTTAGAGGAGTTCAGAATTGTTCATGAAAAGTAAGGTCATGGGTTCGAAGTATAGCGGACCGGTTTTGCCTTTTGAGGTAGGTTAAGGCTTAACTCTTTCAGACCATGCTGGGTAGTAAATGATGATACAAAATCCATGTTAAAGGTGGGAACTAATCATGAAAAGTGGCTATTTATATGTTGTGCCCGTGTGGGAGCCTATATGTAATGTAATTGTCGAAATTGAGTTATTATGTGATATGTGTTACCATGTGGGGTCCTATGTGATATTGGTAGCCTTGAATACGTGTGAATAATTGTATTGTATTGTTAAGATACTAAAAATGGTACCATTAGTGTATTGTGATTATATTCATACTTTATTGTCATATGAGACATGTGAAAATTCATGGATGAAACTGAAATAATGAGTGAATATTGGCTCACATGGTTGTGGAAATATATCATTGTGGTTGATTGTGAAAATATATCATGTGGTTGGTTCTGAAAATATATCATGTGGTAAGTCGTGAAAATATATCATATGGTAGGTTGTGGAAATATATTGTATGGTTGGTTGTGAAAATATATCATGTGGTTGGTTGTGGAAATATATCATGTGATTGGTTGTGGAAATATATCATGTGGTTGGTTGTGAAAATACTAATTGTGACTGGTTGTGAGCATTACATCCTCATATCATACTCACTCATGAAAAATTGGTACCACCGTGGCAATATCTGAGAAACACTGGCAATACCTTTTTAAAAACTCCCCGAGGAATGTGCCGGGGAGGAGATATTGTAACACCTTATGAAACCCTTTCTAAGGGATGTGCCGAAAAAAAGATATGAGATATGTAGATTGTATATGGGTTTACGAACCCCCATGGGTCCTACATCGGGAAGCTTCAGCTCCGTAGGTGTGTACGAGGATTGTGTGATGATCCTGGAGGTTGTGCGAGGACCTCGTGCATCATCATCATCATCATTATCATATGTATTGCACTTACTTTATTGTGTTATGTTGTGTTGTATTGCCATATTGATTTATCATCCATGTATTTATCGTATCTTCTTTTACTTGTATTTGATGATCTTGTATATACTTGTTCTCCCTTGTTCTAATTATATGTGATATAATGCATAATTGTTTTCTATCTTGGTGTGATTTAAAATATATGTCATATATTAGAACTGTTAGTGAAAGCAGTGTGGGCTGCCATTGTGGGATATTTTCTGATTGTAGGTGATGTGCCCTTAGTTAATATTTTGTATGCTTTACTTGCTACTTTGCTTGGTTGGCCTATGATACCTATCGAGTACAAGTGGACCGTACTCATGTCTACTGCGCCCTTTCGGTGCAGGTCCTATCCCGAGTAAGCTTCAACTTGCTTGACCCGGGCAGTTGGAGCTTCCAAGGTAGTGGGTGGACATTCACGCGTTCGGAGTTCACTTCTATCTTTCTGTATTAGTTATGTCTTTATTAGTGTTCGGAGACATATTTTTCTTTGTGGTTATTTTTCTGATATATTTGACTCCGGGATTGTATTAGTAGTTCTTATACTGTTGACACCAAGTTTGGGGAGTAATGGTTGCATGTGTTGATATTATTCTTTTCGCTTTTATTATATCTATGTGATTCAACTTCGTTCTAGAAGCCTTACCTTGGGGGCATTTCTGATTTTTCCACATGTGTATCAGTTTGGGTGAGAGACTTACTTGTCAAGGTTTGCCGCGACAAGTGTCATCATGACCTATCGATTTTTGGATCGTGACATGAAGAGTAGTTGAGACATACCCCAGCTGACTAGAAATTCGTGATGTCTGAAATGAACATAAACTAAACTATTGAAAGCAAGAATAAGAATCCAAGTCCTCAGAACATGAGGACTCACCAACTGACGGGAGTAGGCAAAAGTAGCTGCGACTAATCATTATGTTGAGGGCGAACACTAGAATCTATATCATAATAGAATGCAGAGCATAAAAAAAATATGTGGTTAGTACTTATGAAATGTATTGAGTATATGAGGATGTGTGCAACATGTAAATATGACGGAGAATCATTTGATAAAAATATGCATGTTAAGTGTATACAAACTCATCATTTTTGTAAATAAAACTGAAACTGATATGTCATATATACGAAGGATACCAAAACATAATTTGATAATTCTAGTGAGTCGCACACACTTAAGTTTATAAAACTGCTTTACTGTGGGAGTTTCTCATAATCGATATGCTCCGTTTGAGCAACATGGAGTCTAACTTGAAACAATTTGTTGGGAGAGTATTCAATACCTTATCAGAGGTAAATAACCATGATTTGACGTGAATTCACTCATTGATCCATTATTGAGCAAAGAGGACAGTCTCATCTGACAAATACCCCTTCTAATACATCCTACCAAACATCCCTTAGTGTTGCTATTGAGCGTTAAACGACCCCTTTGTTATATGGTGTGAGGTTGATCATTGTTGTTGATCCAAATTGTTGTTATTGCTGGTGTTATTTTCATTGTTGGTGTTGTTACTATGTTTTATTCTATGGAGGAGAATTGGGTGTTAATGGTGGAGTGAAAGGTGAGTTGGCAATGGTTGTTCATGGAGGTATTGTTGTTCATAGAGGTGAAGATTTACTTTTGTCATTGCTGCCTATATATTGTTGTTCACTGCAGGTGGGAGTCAAAAAAATGTGAAAAGAGAAAGGGGGGACGTGTGGAATATGGGTGGCGGTGTGTGAGGTAGGGGATGTTCAATTCTTGTTGAGGGAATGTTTGTGGGTCGCTTAGCTAGTGTGGGTAGGTATTTAGTAGTGTGGTGAGGTGGAAGATAAGATCAGTTTATTTATTATTTTATTTTCAAAAAAAAATAATCATGTGATGGCAGCGTAATTTAATTAATTTGTGTGTGCGGGTACCATGAGCGTAGCAAATAGTGGGCAAGACAAGAATAAAAATAAATTAAAATTGAAGAATATTTTTTGAATCAAAGAAATTGTGGCAAGTGGCATTTGATTTGTCACTAGTTTAGTGGCGGACCCTAGATTTAAGGATAGTGGATACCTAAAAAATTTAAAAATTAAAAAATTAAAAATTCACCTCAATGAGGTTCAAACCCAAGGCATCCCTTCCGGTGGAGAACCTTAAAGTCAACCTAAATGTCAATGCACTCAACCAACTTTTTATTTTAGTGGGTGTTTTTATATATTATATACCTATTTTCGTATATTTTTTATGTAATTTTACCTATTTTGTGTCGAGTTTAGTGGGTGTCGGAGCACCCCACAAATGCATGTAGGTCCGCCCCTGCATTAGTTTTGAATTTTCGATTCTTGTATAAAGAGAAGGCTAAGTAAAACTAATACAACAGAATAAAATATGAAGCTCAAAAGGTCAAAAATTGCGCGTCTACAATAATATAAAAAACTCGTCTTGGTAATAAGCATGAATCAATTTTAGAGTAAACTGATGACCGTAGTCCTAGCATATGGAGAGTTGATCAGGCTTCTGTTACTACATTCATGTAATTATAAACAATCTATGGATATTTCATGATAAACTGAAATCATAAGGTTATTACAACCAAAATAATAGAATCCATACTAAATCATGGAAGTTCATGTAACTTCGTGTCATGGTAATTTAAAATTCATGCTAGAAGTTTGTAGACTAGTAAATCATGTATTTCATGCACTTCGTAACAAAAGGAACGTGAAATAATCGAATGAACTCAAAATCATGAAGTGAGTATTAACCCTGAAATCAAACTTAAGAGATTTTCCATTTGAAAAGCTGAAATTTGAGGCACAAGGATGGAAGGATATTCTTGTTAAACACCCACATATCTGGTCTTATTGATTTCTTGAAGTATAGTGTGAGTTTGCAGCCTTAGAGATTGAATTTTTTGAGAGAAACCCTTGTCTTTGTGTTCTTGAGATTTTGAGATGAGAATGAGCGATGATTTTATGTTAAGTGATGAGGAAAATGTTTTTGTATTAGTTATAAGGTCATCTAAGATCACAAGAACTAATTTGTCCTTGAAAAATCAAAAGAAAAATGGAGGAATTACGTCGGGTGGCCACTAGTGTGGCATGGTCAAATCGCGCCAGACAAGCAGTGTGGCATAGAGCCATTGCGATGTCTGGGTAGCATGGCACAGTCATAATATGCCAGACCACTGTTTTTACACTTGGGTCGTGCCATTGAGGGCACGACCTTAACACGGACCCTCACTATTTTCCCAATGTATTATATTATGAAACTCATTCTAAAAATTTTGTAACATTTTTGAATGGTCCCATTGCCCCTCCTAATCATCAATCAACCTCAAAATCACACCAAAACACTTGGGAGATATCAAAATAAAATTGTTGAACTCATGCGGTTTAACTTATTTTCATCGTCAGTGGAAACTTTATATTACACAAGCAGTAATTTTAATAGGTAATAGATAATCAAGACATTATTTTCATAAAATTATTTCCTTAATATCTTGATTTTTTCTTTCTCTATTCTTTCATTTTAGAATTCGCTAATTCCTCTTATACACATTTTCTCCTTAAATTTTTTATTGATCCGAAAAAATAATTATTGTACCCATTTTTAATTCAAAATTTTCTCCTACCGGTAATTTTACAATGAACTAAAATCATGCTTATAAAATTTTTTAGTCCCAATTTATTTATTGATATTTGGATTTTGAGAGTTAAGTGAGTTATCTTTTTATTATAATTTATTTTACAAGTCTGTTAAAAAGTGATATATTTTACCGTCAAAACTAGACTAGTTTACTTTTTATTGTAACTTTTATAGTCACAATTGTATGTCAATATTAAAAAATTGAATCCCAAAAAGTAGTAAGTCTCATAAAAATTGAGACATTGAGACTACTATATTGCTTATGTTTATTTTGGTGGTTGCTTTGAAGGTTGATGCTACTTATTGATCCAAATTAGATGGTGTTAAATAACAATAAAGTAGAAATTGACGATCAATGAAAAAGACACGTTGATCCTTTGTAATTTTAATAACAAAGTCACAGTGCTATAAAAAAAAAAAGGTAGAGTGGATATAGAGACCAACATGGGTTGTGGTGCAGTGGGTGGGGCTGCTCCACCCTTAACCAGAGGTTGAAGGTTCGACCCTGGATATGGCGAAAAACTTTATTGGAAGCGCTTCCACCTTAATGGGCCCTGCAACGTGCGATCCAGATTAATCGGGGTCCCAATACGGGCACAGGACACCGAATAGAAACCACAAAAAAAAGAGTGAATAGAGTCCAAGTTGTTTTCTATAATAATTTTTTTTATTTATAATTTTAAGATTAAAAAGTTAAAATAATTAAAAATTACCTATAATAGACATCAAAGTACTTGCTTGTATAAAAAATAGTTTTCATTAACGGCCGATACTAATTAAACTCATATATAAAAGTTATGCTGCTATCCTAATTACAGGCACGGAAAAAAATACTCCTACATATATCCATCAAAAAACTTAAAAAGTATCTCATATTCTAATAATTTTCTCAAAATGGCACATATGTTAGTTAAGATCATCTTCTTGTTATTCGTCATGCCTTATAACATTAAGGGTATCGATGTGCTCATTTATAATAATCTTCCACCAAATACTCCTCGTCTAACAGTTCGTTGTAAATCTGGAGATAATGATCTTGGCGTTCAATCTCTTGAAACGGGAGATCATTATAAATTTTCCTTTGGCTTGAGATATACAACGTTATTCTTTTGTCTCTTTTGGTGGAATGAAAAAGATGTAAGCTTTGATGTGTTTAACGATATTGGAAATTGTGTTCGTGATGGAAGAAAATTTGTCCCTCTCTTTACTTCCAATTGCTATTGGGTAGTACAAGACTACAAGTTGATGGTTTCTATTTAGGTTATTCTGAACTAAACCTGTCAAACGGGCCGGGCTGGCCCGGCCCGAACCGGCCCGAACCGGCCCTACATATCAAACCGGACCGGTTTGACCCGGCCCGGTAAGCCCTAGGGCTTTAGGGTTCCGGGTTCCGGTCCGGTTTTTTTTTTAAACTGGGCCCGGTTAACCCGGCCCGGACCAACCCGGTCCAGGCCCGCCGGTTAACCGGCCCGGAACCGGCCCGGAATTAAAAAAAAAAAAAAAAAAAAAAAATTATTGGGCCAAACTAGCCGTTGGCCCAACGGCTATATTACCGTTTTTGGGTCCAAACGGCTAGTTTGGGCCCATTAACTTAAAAAAAAAATATTTTTTAATCCCCAAAATAAATCTATAAATACCCTACAACTTCAAATCATTTCTCACACAATTTTTCACTCTCTCAAATCTCATTCTCTCTCAAATCTCATTCTCTCTCAAATCTCAATTCTCAATTCTCAAATATTCAATATATTTAATTTCTTAAAGTGTTCAATTTAAATTTTTAATTTTTCGTTTACAAAGTACGAGCGGAAGTTTCTAAAGTCGCAATCTTCGGATACTTCCAAAATTTGGTATTGTCGTTCCATCTCTTACGTTTAATTTTTATTTATTGTATTAATTGTTTAATATTTAATTTTATTATATTTGTGTATTTTGAATATTTTTAGTTTAATTTAATTTATATTATGGATAAATTAAAAAACCTCGCTACTAAAGGTGTTAGAAATTTTTGTCCCGGAAGCGGTAGTGGTAGTAAAAAGCGAATTACTAGCGGTAGAGGTAGTTCAAGTAATAGATATACCCGTGTGACTTCGCCTCCGGTACCGCTTGGTACACCTTTTGAGGAAGAAATAGGTGTAGGTGCTCACGATATGGATTATGTAGAATTTCAGGAAAATTACGGTATAGAAGAAGAAAATGAAGTAGATGCAGTTAATGTAGACGAAGATGATGAAAATATTGCTGAAACACCCGCAGTAGGACATGCTAACGTTAGATCTGAATCAGTTAATCTCCCTTCCCGTCCTCCCAGTGCCCCAAAACCCCGTAAAAGAACTAGTATTGCATGGCAATTTTTTGAACGTATATCAGATATTGAGGTGCAGTGCAATATTTGTCAACAAAAATATAAGCATAGAAGTGGCGGTAAGCAAGGGGGTACGGGTACGTTAATGAGACATATAGCTGAAGATCACACTAGAGAGTTGAATATTGCAAAAGGTGGTGGGGATGTTGGTGGGTCAACGCAAACTAGAATGGACCCAACAACCGGTCAAGTAGCGAAAAAGTATAATAAATTGAGGGACAGAGAAGAAATAGCTAAAATGGTAGCTGTGGGTTGTTTGCCTTTTAGTTTTCCTTCTTCTGATGCCTTTATTCGTTATATACAAGCAATTTATAATCCTATGTTTAATGGTATTCCTAGAACTACTTGTCGGTCTGATATTTTTAGACTCCATTCACAATATTGTTTTTATTTATCAACATTCTTAAAAAATATTCAATGTAGATTGTCCCTAACTTCCGATCTTGGTCGTGCTGTAAATAAAAATGATTATTTAACCGTTACTTGTCATTGGATGGATAGTAATTTCATAATGCAAAAACGTATTCTTGCTTTTTTATATGATGAAGATCGGAAACATACTGGACAATTTATTGCTGATTCTATTATTAAAATTGCCGGATATTATGGTATAGAAAATAAAATTTTATGTATTGCTTTTGATAATGCTTCTAACAACAAGACTGCTATAACAAAAATAAAATCTACGCTATCTCCGCCCTTTCCTGAAATTTTTCATGTTAAGTGTGCATGTCATATATATAATTTAATTGTAAAAGATGGTCTTGACTTTTTTGAGGTTTATATTGAAAAAATTCGTCTTGCTGTTGGTTTTATTCAAGGAAATAATCGTAGATCTAGAATTAAAGAATTTAAAGTTAAATGTCAAGAAAATGGACTTGCACCGATTTTGATGCCTGAGGAAATTGATATTAGATGGAATTCTACGTATGAATTTTTAAAAACTTGTTATAAATATAGAATTCCTATTACACTAGCTTTTAACCAACATTGTGGTTCATTTGCTGATTCTGCTGATTGCATGCTACATAATTCTGATTGGGTTATAATTAATGATCTTGTTAAGTTCTTAGAAAAATTTTATGTAGCTACGGTTGAATTTTCCGGTGCATATTATCCTACTGTTTGTAATATTTTGGCATATATAGCCGATATTTCTGGTTTGCTCCGACAATATAAAGATAAAGAAGGTTATAAAGAAGCTGTTGGCGCTATGTTTACGAAATTTAAAAAATATTTTTTCCCGATTCCCCCTATTTACTTGGTTGCTGCTATGTTAAATCCGTGCATGAAATATAATCATATGTGTCACTTTAGTACTCTTATTTATACTAACTTAGAAATAAATACTAACCATGATTCTGAACAAATACAACCTGATTTGTGGACGGCTACGGCTGATGCAAAAGATTATATAGAAAAATTATATAATCACTATGCTGATTTATTTGATTCAGCCGTACCTACAAATATCACTCCAACTGTCGCTCCTCATCCTCCCGAGGAGCCATCAGCTTCTAAAAGGCCGGCACATAGTGGTTTTCCTGATTCGTTTTATGATTTAACTTGTTGGAACAGTGTGGATGAGAGAGCTTACACATCAACTTATCGGGAAGAGCTAAAATATTATCTGCGGACGCCACCAGAGGATCGCAGACGACGGATCAACACGCTGGATTGGTGGAGGAATAATGAATCACAATATCCTGTACTTTCAAGATTAGCCAGAGATATCTTGAATGTTCCTATGTCAACCGTTGCATCAGAGAGCGCCTTCAGTCAGGGACGACAGCAGCTTGGAGACAACCGACACTCATTGGGAAGCAACGCAATGAATGTTTTAGTTTGCCTCAGAGATTGGATTAGAGCAGAAAGAAGAAACCAAGGAATGGAACCAGAGCCCAACGACGACCTCAAACTTGAAGAAATTATGACTTCACGGGAGAACTCAGCAGAATCAAGTCCAATGCAGGGTTTTTCCCCCGTTGACTTCGACTACCCTATGCAAGTTCCAATTAATATTAACATGAATGAGTTGGAAAAAATGATGCATAATTTATAGATTTTTCATTCATGTAAATTATAAATTTTGGATCATTTTGCAATCAATAAAATTCCACAAATTCATTCACTCCTTAGTCGTTGTTTTTTATTTTTTTTTATTTAACGATTTATAATTTTAATATCTTCTATACAAGTGTATATTTAATGTATACATGTGTATATGTTTATATATCTTATATAGAAGTGTATATTTAATGTATACAGGTGTATATATCTTCTATAGAAGTGTATATTTAATGTATACATTGTGTATATAGCGTATATAGTGTATATATGTGAATAGATCTTCTATAGACATGTATATTTAGCGTATACATGTGTATATGTTTTATAAATTAGTATATAACTATACAAATATATATTGTAATGTATATATATTGTAGTATATCTCATTTAAAGTATTACATATACATAGAATAGAGTGTATGAATGTTAATAGATCTTCTATAGACGTGTATATTTAACGTATATATGTGTATATATTTTATAAATTAGAATATAACTATACAAATATATATTGTAATGTATATATATTGTAGTATATCTCATTTAAAGTATTACCTATACATAAGAATAGAGTGTATATATGTGAATAGATCTTCTATAGACATGTATATTTAGCGTATACATGTGTATATGTTTTATAAATTAGTATATAACTATACAAATATATATTGTAATGTATATATATTGTAGTATATCTCATTTAAAGTATTACATATACATAGAATAGAGTGTATGAATGTTAATAGATCTTCTATAGACGTGTATATTTAACGTATATATGTGTATATATTTTATAAATTAGAATATAACTATACAAATATATATTGTAATGTATATATATTGTAGTATATCTCATTTAAAGTATTACCTATACATAAGAATAGAGTGTATATATGTGAATAGATCTTCTATAGACATGTATATTTAACGTATACATGTGTATATGTTTTATAAATTAGTATATAACTATACAAATATATATTGTAATGTATATATATTGTAGTATATCTCATTTAAAGTATTACATATACATAGAATAGAGTGTATGAATGTTAATAGATCTTCTATAGACGTGTATATTTAACGTATATATGTGTATATATTTTATAAATTAGAATATAACTATACAAATATATATTGTAATGTATATATATTGTAGTATATCTCATTTAAAGTATTACCTATACATAGAATAGAGTGTATATATGTGAATAGATCTTCTATAGACATGTATATTTAACGTATACATGTGTATATGTTTTATAAATTAGTATATAACTATACAAATATATATTGTAATGTATATATATTGTAGTATATCTCATTTAAAGTATTACATATACATAGAATAGAGTGTATGAATGTTAATAGATCTTCTATAGACGTGTATATTTAACGTATAGTCGTTGTTTTTTATTTTTTTTTATTTAACGATTTATAATTTTAATATCTTCTATACAAGTGTATATTTAATGTATACACGTGTATATATCTTCTATAAAAGTGTATATTTAATGTATATATTATGTATATAGCGTAGATAGTGTATATTTGACCGGTTTTTAACCGGGTTTGACCGGGTTTGACCGGGTTTTAGTGGGTTTGACCGGATTGGGTTAAGTGGGCCGGTTCCGGGTGGGTTTTAATATTTTTACTGTGCAGCCCGGCCCGGCCCGGACCGGTTAAGGCCAAACCCGGCCCGTAACCGGCCCGGAAACCGGTAAGAATGAGAGGGCCGGTTCCGGGTTGAACCGGCCCGGCCCGTTAGACAGTCTTATTCTGAACATGGTATAGTTGCAGCTAATAAATATCGTAATTGGTAAGCACTAAGCAGTAATAACTGCCAATCAATAATATTCTTAAGTATGGATATTAATTTACAATATAGAGCGAATGTGGTATTTTCCCTTTGTTTACCTGTCACTAAAATCAACTTTTTTTTAGATGAAAATTTGAAGGTCCTCCTCATCCCTATGCAAATGACGAAATACTTATTCACGCTCGATATTTACATAAAAATATAATTTCATTGCGATATCATTAATATATTTATCTGTATTGAATAAGTTGAGCATCTGCTTCTTCTTACAAAAATTAACATTCAGATTAAATATTCAGATTAAATTTCTGCCTTAGTAGTTCTTTGTATTATAATTTAATGAGCATCAATGTTATCATCATGTATTAGGAGAAATAGTCTATATACTATGTATAATATTATTTATTACTATGTTTGGCAAGATTTTGGACCTATGCATAACTAATGCATGGTATTAGTGATACACCCTACTTGATATTATAGGATGTCTAACTAATACCTTCCATTTGATGGTATTAGTAATACATAAAATTTAATACCATGAGACTAATATATATAACGACAAAAGTATCCCTCAAATATTTTAAGCATTATTTTTTATTTTTATGGTTATACTAAAAAATTAATTTAAATAAATTAGCTTACAAATTTTATTATTTAGAGAGAGTTGTCCGTTGTTAAATAAAATTCATTATCAATTGATGAAATATTTGAAAGATGAGTGGGTTTTAGTTAAATTTAACATTTTTTGAGTGAATCAATTTATTAATATGACAATTATTTACCCTCAAATAATTTAAGTGAAGATATAAAAAAATTATTTTTAAGAATAAATAATAGAGCTTTGGAAAAGAAATACACAAAGGTATAGAATATGGAGGATATTTTTGTAAACAAACAGTACTTTTAAAGAAATATAGCAATATAAATTATTTTTAATATATTAAACCGAACGCTGGATAAGAAATAATTAACTCAATACTACTAATCCCAGATTACTAATCCCAACATTACTAATTTCAGTATTACTAATACACCCTATTCAGTACCAAAGGATCCCTAAAAGGTTCTCGAAATATTTTTCGATGATTTTACTTTTTCTTGACACTGTTTGACTTGGGACACCCCTTAAGAAAGCTTAATTATCGGTATTTTTATTTTTTTACTAAACGGATCTTATCAATGATTCTTTAAAATTCTCTAAATTATACTATTACTATTTTATAGCCATCTAATATTAAGTATAGACTATAGTATGAGAAACAATCACTAAAACTCTCTTGATTTGTGGAAATAGACAAGTGAATTGAAACATAAATTTTATTCTACAGACCAAGTAAAATGAAATGTATAAGAGTTATTAAGAGAGATTAATATGTTTAATTGTTTACAATTACGATTTAGTGAATCATATTAAATTCATTGCGGTGGAAGGACTAGAGCATTGTTAGTAAATTGCCCAATCTCTAGACCCTTATGATGCCAACAAAGGCTTTAATGGGAAGAAGTTGTGGAAGGGTTTCCTCGAGTGAAGTTCTTGCTATTGAGACGATTGGAGAGTTGGTGTTCAAGAGCCAACAGTGATCACTTTCCATGCCTTCAACACCAAATCTCCAATCATTTCGGTAGTGAGAAAACCCTTCCCCAACTACTTCCCACTAACCTTTGCAGGCATCATAGAGCCAACAGTGATCACTTTCTGTGCCTCCAAAGCCGAATCACTCCAATAGTTTTAGTAGCAAGAACTTCAAGCGAGAAGATTTCCCCCCCAACTACTTCCCACTAAGGCCTTTGCAGGAATCATAGAGCCACTAGTGATCACTTTCCATGCCTCCAAAACCAAATCTCCAAGAAAACCCTTTCCCCAGCTACTTCCCACTAAGGCCTTTGCAGGCATCATTGAGCCAACAATGATAATTTTCCTTGCTTCCAAAGTCGAGTCTCTAACTGTTTAAGTCGCAAGAACTTCAAGCGAGAAAATCCTTCCCCAACTACTTCTCACTACGGCCTTTGCAGGCATCATAGAGCCAACAATGATCATTTTCCTTGCCTTGAATACCGAGTCTCTAATCGTTTTAGTATCAAGAACTTCAAGCAAAAATATTTGTTCGCAACTACTTGTTGAGAAAACTTATAATCCCCACCCAGGATAATATCCACATTAAATATCAATAACAAAAGAATAACAACAACACCAATATTATCACGGGATAAATATAATATCCAAATGGAGTAATATAATAATACTAATTACTCTTATAAAAGAAGCAACACTCTTTTATTTCACACAACTTACAATAATATTACTCTCACACTATTTTCTCAAAGACTAAAAACTAACCTGCGGATTACTCTCTCTACTCTTTATTGCTCTCTATTTTGATGGGGAAAAATTGGCAAAATACCCACTTTCAAAACTATTTTGTCATTTAACCACTAAAATTATTTTTGATTTAATTTTTAGGATTAGGGTATAAAAAGTTGGAAAAAGTTTAAAAAAAGTTGGGCCCACAGGTGGACCAAGGGACAATTTCATCATTTTTAGAACTTTGCAAATTTAATATAATACATTAGCACCCTCCACTTATTCTAATATCCAAAAAAACCCTCTGTCTCTCCCCTCTTCAATTCTCTCAACTCCCGCTTAAGAAACCTTATCCCAAAATTGTCATTTTCATTTCTTCTTCTTCTCCAGTAGCTAAGGGGTCGTTATTGCTTCGTAAGGTTAGTTAAAATCAAGTTGCGATCATTTCTAGATCCATTTAAACGAATTTCTTTGCTAATCGATTCGTATTGATGTAGGAATTTTTTATTTTTTTTTGAATTTGGTTGATTAAGGAGTTTTGGTTTAGTTCCGTTTTTGTTTAGCAAAAAAGTGTTGAATGGTGGGATAATCGTTATTTGAAGAGTTATTTTGACATTTTGATTCGAACAACGATCTGTTTCAGTTCGTAGACCCATGGTCTATGAAATCGACCCGTGGTCTATGAAATCAGAATGCCCTAGATTGAAATAAATTTTTAGGCGTATGAAATTCTTTTAAAATATGGTTGCTGAAATAGTGGAAATTTAAAGATTAATAGCTAATTAGTTTGATTAGGTGCATTAGTTTGATTTTTAGAAATTGTTGTGTTTTGATACTGCATGTTGGATTTTGGTTTCAGTTATTGATGTGTGTAGTGAACTGATTGATGGTGGAAGAGTTATTTTGGCATTTTGATTCGAACTATGACCTGCTTCTGTCCGTAGACCCGTGGTCTATGAAATTGACCCGTGGTTTATGAAATGAGAATGCCCTAGATTGAAATCAACTTTTAGACGTATGAAATTCATTTAAAATATGATGAATGAAATAGTGAAAATTAAAAGATTAATAGCTAATTAGTTTGATTAGGTGCACTAGTTTGATTTTGATACTGCTTATTGAATTTTAGTGGGGTATTTCTTAATTTATTTTTTATTTTTTTGGGGGGGAGGGGGGGTTGTTTCATTTGAGCATTGAGTTATTTCTGTTGATAGACTTGTGGTCTATGAACTGAAAATGGGAGATTTATTCTGCAGGTGTAGATTGTGTTGAAAATGGATAAAATACATCCTTTCTAAATGCAAATCCAGTACCGTTTCTGATTTTGCTGGTAGCAGTAGAAAAAGAAAAGTTGAGACAATTGGAAATGTCTCAAAAAGGAAGAAAAATAAAGAGTTGGTGTCCGAATCGGATTCAAACTTAAAGGAGATAAGCGACTACATTGATTCCGGTGATGATGTTTTCAAGAACAGTGCTAGTGGTGACAGTGAAGAGAGCGAAGATAGTAGAATAAACAGTGATGATGGGGATAATGATCCCTTGTCCGTGTCATCTCTTTCAAGGTTCATTTTCGTGGAGCGGTATGACCTTCGAACAATAATGGACGAGGTCGGATCTTTCCCGACAAAGATATTGGTCAGATCAAGAATGGCTTCTTATCGAGAATTCTAGAAAGTTTTTGTCGACCAAGAGTTGAAGAAAAGATTCAAGCGGTCCTGTTTTGGACACCTGAGAAACCTGCCGGAACATCTCAAGTTCAATGGGCAGTTGGTCCATTATTTTCTGTTGCGACGCATCAAGAACAATACGATGTGTCACGATATGTGGTTCTGCGTTAACAACAAGACTGCCTATTTTGGCTTGAAAGAGTTTTATTTGATCACGGGGCTGAACTGCTCATCATACCCCAGTGGATAAAAAATAAGGAAGGTGTTAGCAAAAGGAGAGAATTTTTGCTTTAAGGTGACAAAAAACAAAAACATTACGGTGGATAACTTGCTACACCTGATCAGAGGGAATAAGCTGAATGAGGACCAAAAATTTAAGTATTGTTTACTGTGGTTCTTGCTCACCATGTTGCTCGCAAAAGATTCGACGAAGGTTGTCGACACGAAACTGATTCGAATGGTCGATTCTTTGAGTTTCTTCGAGAATTATCCATGGGGAAAGAGACATTTCAACTGACCCTAGACTATCTAAAGAAGAAAAGTGACCTGAAGAAGCAGAGGGAAGTATTTGATGAGAAGCACAGGGCATCCTAAGCTCTATTCGGATTTCCCTGGGCATTCATGGTATCTAGCATAAACCCTTTAGTGAGTTTATCGTAGATTCTTGTTTTAGTTTTACTATGTCATAGACTCTGAGTTCTTTTTTCACTGATGTATTGCTTACAAGTTTGGATCTACGAGGCCTTTTCTTATCTTGAAAAATTTGCTGAAAAATTAACGGATGAGCCCTTTCCCATTTCCCGCATTCTCAGATGGCACACTATAAAAAGTGATCAGATAATCGAAGGCGACCCGTTCAAGTATAAAGAAAAAGCTACCGAGGTATGAACTTATTTTTTATTATACAATAATAATACTACTGTTGTATCAAATGTTATGTAATTGTTAATTGATATTTTGTAGAACGTGCACCCGTACATCATCCCTACTCTTCGTGAGACGAAGATGGATTACATGATTTCCTTTGAGCCATATACGGACGGGGTGAAGAATAACATCCTCGGTGGCTTAAAGAAAGAGTTAGAAGAGGTGATTGTACTTATTTCAAATGAGGACAGTGATGATGACGGAGATTTGGGTGGTAACCCCATTGAAATACGCGTTGGTGATGATGATTCTCCGAGCACCCCTAAAGATGCAGCGGGCACCTCATCCCCGGAAATCTTCATAAGCGTGTTGTTGCGCTCGAAGAAGCGGTGTTGGATATTGCAGCCTATATTAGAGAGAAAAGACTGAAGAAAAAGGAACAAGATGAGCGACAACACGAGCAAGGTAACTTCATTCAATCAATAATTGATGTTGTTAATGAATTTTCAGCTTTAAATATCAATAACACTTTGTAATATGATGATACAGTGAATGTGGACCTTCGTAAATCGAAGAGGAATGAAGAAGGAGAAAAAATGAGCAAAATGGATGAGTTGGCCTCTGTTGTGGCGGGAGAGAAAAAAAGAAGAAGAAAAGAAGGATGAAGAAGAAGATATGTGCTAAGAAGAATGTCCAAAAGAAGAAGCTGCAGAAGAAGAAGCTGAAAAAGAAGCAGCAACATATGTTGATAAAAAGGAGAAGAAGGTGAAAAAGCACCAGCCTAAGAAAGTCCAAAAGAAACAGATGCAGAATCAGAAGAAAAGGCTGAAAAAAAAGCAGCAACAGATATTGAGAAAAAAGGAGAAGAAGGTGAAGAATCACCAACCAAAGAAGCACTAGCTACTGCAGATGCTGAAATAGAAGGAGAAGAAGGCGAGCATGAAGAAGCAGTTGCAGCTGCTAAGATAAAAAAAGCTGAAACTGACCAAAAAGATGTTGTCATGGTTATCGTAGGTGAAATCAACAGTAACATTTGTGTTGATGAGGAAGACAGGGAAAAAGACATTTGAATGCTAATATTGTTAATGTGTTGTTGAATGATTAGTAGTTAGGATCGGATAAATATTTTTTTTATTTGACAAGTATGAAAGTTTAAGGATCTGTTGGTAGGATATTAGAAACATTATTTATTTTATGATAGTGGTTATGATTCTGCACTGAATCTGTCTCTCTCAAAATGATTAGTGGCATGACCATTTGAATATCCAGGGTGTTGTCATAGTTGGTACAGTGTATAGTTGATGTCGTAGAATGCATACTTAATCTTTCGTATACTGCATGTATGGTCTATTATTACCATGCTGGTCGGTTTTAAGTCAACGTGTTGTTTGATCGACCATGATTCTATCAAAAATAGTATTAACATTATAGAAAAATAGAAGTATTATTATTTATTCAATATCACTACATCCATGTTAAACCTTTCCAAAGAACGAATACTAGCATTATAGCACATAACATCATTTTTAGGCCACTTTCCCTTTCTTCAGCCAAAATCAATTTTTATTTTAGTTGATCCCTCTCTATTTTGGTGTCATGTAGCAACACTTTAAAGTGATCCCTCTGTTCTTCGACTTCTTTGAACAAAGTCGTTAGAAAATCTTTATTTTCTTCGCATTGATGGAGCCTTTGTAGTAGATTAAATTTTGCCAAGCCTTGAAAATTTGATGTCTCGGGTCCCGAACTCAACGTTGATGGACTGGTTGGAGGTGATAGCTCATCAAGCCATTTAAAAAATGAGCATGCGCCATTATCCTAGAAAAAATAATAATTACATAACAACTAACTTAACTTCATAAAAAAGACACACACAGCTCACCTTCGCAATTGCACAATTATAAAATTTGCGACTTGGATTTGAGTCTGTGCGTAACGTCCTCAGGACAACCGCATTCCCACAATGACAAATTAGAATATTTTTAGAATTAGATGTTTGAGAAGCTTGAGACATTGTAGAATTTTTAAAAACAAAACAAAGCGAATGAAATAAAATAAAGAGGGATGAACAACCTTATATATGAAGTAAAAATGAAGTGTTGACACTGATGGATTATAAAAGTAGCCGTTTATTATCGTTGGAGCAGTAATTTTATTTTTTGAACTGGTGGTGGCACTTAATAGACCTTCGTAGATCATGACCTATGTTATCCATCGATTTGTCTAGTCTACCGTAGACTTATACCTTCTATAGTGCATCGATTGATCTTCTGATTACATAAGTATGCGTAATCATGTAAAAAAATATACTTGTGATTTTAGGATCCATCGATTAGACTGGTCTACCATAGACTTATACCTTTAGATGTGCATAGATTGATATCATAAGTATGCGTAGACCACGTTGATCGATGTGCACTGTCATATATCGTCACTTGGATGTAGTTAAAAAATAAATATATAAATTAAAAATATATGTAGTGTTGATTTCTACACATGTGAGTGAGTGTAAACAAGACACACAATCATATTAGAGCTTGTACAAAGTGAGTTAAGGAGTGTGTGGATGGATAGTGGTTGAATATTCAATATGCTAAGAGTAATGTTTGTCAAAGCACAAGTATGTATTAAGGATATATATTGTATTGAGGATGATGATTGTTCAATCACTATCCATTCCACACACTATTTTGATTTAGGGGTGGTGATGGAAGGAGTATGTAGAATGTGTAGTCATCAAATACAATATATATCCTTAATACATACTTGTGCTTTGGCACACATTACTCTTAGCATATTGAACATTCAACCACTATCCATTCACACACTCCTTAATTCACTTTGTACAAGCTCTAATATGATTGTGTGTCTTGTTTACACTCACTCACATGTGTAGAAATCAACACTACATTTATTTTTAATTTATATATTCATTTTTAACTACATCCAAGTGACGGTCTATGGCAGTACACATAGATCAATGTGGTCTACGCATATTTATGATATCAATCGATGCACATATAAAGGTGTAAGTCTACGGTAGACCAGTCTAATAGATGGCTGACATAAGCCATGATCTACTACGATCTATTAACTGTCACCACCAGTCTATAGACCAGACTAATCGATGGACCCTCAAGATTATCTATTTATTTTAATTATTTTGTTCCACCAACCCCCAAATATGTTATTATCTGTTTAAATCATTTTAATTTAATTATTTTGTTCCACCAGCCCCAAAATATGTTATTGTCTGTTTAAATCATTTTTATTTTAATTATTTTATTCCATCAGCCCCAAAATATGTTATTGTCTGTTTAAATCATTTTTAATTTAATTATTTTGTTCCACCAGTCCCAAAATAAATTATTGTATATTTAAATCATTTTTAATTTAATTATTTCGTTCCACCAGTCCTAAAATATGTTATTATTTGTTTAAATTATTTTTAATTTAATTATTTTGTTCCACCATCCCCAAAATGTGTTATTGTCTGTTTTAATTTAACCGGTGACGCATCAACTCACATTGTCTACGATCGACTACTATACAAGGTCGATGAAAGATGGAGTATGTGATTCATGATAGACTATATATCACTTTTTATAAAAACTTGAAATTAATCAAGTCAAACTACAGTACTGTTAATTGAACGAGACGTACATATTTGAAATTTGTGTTTGTACAGAAGAATAACCGCCACAAGAAAAAAAATGAATCATAACAAATGTGGTAAACATAACATTCAAACTTAAATTGTTCATTAAACTGAAATTGAAACTTACATTAAACTTGTTCATTGCATTACTTGATAAAATTTACAGCAAAAGGGGGAAAATGGAAGAAGCTTTCTTCTAACAAAGTCCTACTGAGAAAGCTTTTTCAACAATGAACAAATCAACAAAAATTCAACAACATAAACAAAAAATAATAGTAAATTAAATTATGGGGATGATGGGGGGTGATGTAGTCGTTGCCATCCATTTCAAGACGCTCCAAAATTGCACGGAGAAAACGAGCAATTCGTCGGAGCTCACGCTCCAAGTAACGTCGGTTTTCTCCTAGGTCGTAGAATAGTCGATCAAAATTATTTTGAAGTAGAAGAAAATCGTAGTGACGAGGGGGAACTCGTCTGATTAAGCGAAGAAAAATTCTGCGATCAGGCATGATTTCTGGTGTTTTGGGGAAGAAGAAGAGGGTTTCTGATGTTTTGAGTTTAGGAACAAGTGAAGGGTTACGTAGAAATAGGGCCTGTACTTATAGACCTATAGATGACGTCTTTTCATATATCGAACCAATGGTCAGTAGACGCGTGTGGGAATAGAAAATTTTTTATTTGCGTATACCAGTAATTTTTCTTGAGAACAGACGTGTTTGCAGCTTTTAATTAATTGGGAACAGAAAATAATGATTCAAAGTATCTATTAGAAAGATATGAAGGTATAAATACCTACATAGCGTATTTGATGATTAATCATATAACAAATATATATTATTTAATAGACTGCATTAAATATATACCATAGAATATATGTAGTTTATCGTAGACAAAGATTTAAGTCGATAACAACTGAACGTTAAATTCTACTGAAATACATATTTATACACCAAAATAGCAGTTTTACAACTGAAGCAAAATAAAGCCTATCTATGATTTGTTGGTCATGCTACACGTGGTTCTTTTGTGCCAAGATTTCTTGCATATTGAACACTTATTCCTCCTTTTGAACTTGAACGTTTCACCAACGCCCTTAGTGCATTTGACTTTCTTCCTTCCGAGTTTGGCATCGTAGAGGGTGGAGAAATTTTAGTGTCTAGCAATTCCTGTGGCACATTCCATTCGGCCTATGGAGGGACAACATTAATTGCTTTCGAGTATGAGAGGAGGTAACTTGCATCTTTGTAAATTGGCGAAGAGTACTCGTAAATGGAGTTTCCATAACCTACGCCATCGCCATAGTTTGCTCGCAAAGCTGCCATCGCATGTTCGCACGGCATTTTCACCAAGTCAAATTTTGGACAAGAACAACTCCTCTTCAATAGATTGACCTCAGCAGTAACACCATTGTCGAACACCGTGTACTGGTCGAGAATCCCGTTTGGATTAGTCACATACAAGGAATCGCTCGCACTCTTGTTATCCCTTAGGATTTTTTCCGCACAAGGCACAAATATGTTCTTTTTACCATCGACATAGACATACCGCTCTCTAAACTTTTCACCAATTTTTTTAGCAATTGAATTAAATATGTACGATACGGGGTACTCCTGTTCATCCATCAAAACCGAGTTGAGCGACTCGGCGATGTTTGTGATCATCACATCGCACCTATTGCCCGGGAAGTGTGCTCTACTCCATTTTTCAAAACCAAGCACATTTTCAAGGACATGTGCTGCCTCGGGGCAATTATACTTCAATTCCTCAAAATTCTCGCTAAACTCATCAAGGGAATAGGCCTTTGCCGCGGCGTAGAATAGATAAAAATGTTCTCCACAGTGTTGATTTTCACGGAGATTTTCAGCGAGGTGCCTCATGCAAAGTCCGTGATGTGCACGATTGTATACACGGGAGAAGGCATTAGCGATGCTAATGTGCCTGTCGGAGATAACACATAGATATGGTTCATCTTCTACGATAGACTTCAACTTCTAAAAGAAGAAGGTCCAAGAAGCATCGTTCTCTTTATCGACGACACAAAAGGCAATTGAAAAGATGTGATTTTCAGTGTCTTGTGCAACTACACTCAGTAACACGCCCCCGTACTTTCCATAAAAATGTGTGCCATCGACGGCAATTACCTTTCTCATGTGGAAATATCCCCGTATGCAAGCTCTGAATGCTAAGAAGTAGTAAACGAATGATCCATCAATCTGGTTTACCATGATAGAGTAGGAAGACCCTGGATTCAACAACTCCACCATGTGGGAAAAAACAGGCAAGCAAGCATATCCGTGCTTCGGTGTCCCGCGAATGATGTTCTTTACAATTACACTTCTTTTCCAACACATGCAGTAGCTTGCGTGGCAATGCAACTCCTTGAACACAATCCTTTGAATTTCACTTATGTTTGGACCCTTTCCATCACGAAAATAATTTACGCATAGTGAAGCAATCAATTCAGATGATATTTTCTTGTGCTTGCGGGAGGCATGTTTAACACCGCACGTGTATACCCCGACATACTTGTATATGTGAAATATGTCCGAGGTTTCATACTTCCTTGCCCGCAACAACCAGCCACAACCAGGAGATAGACATTTTGCCTTCAACAATTTGGTGCAACTCTTCTCCATACGATAATCAAAAGACTACCTCACCGTTGCTCAATCTAGTAGCATTTTCAGTTGTTTCTTATCGGTAAATGTTTTATTAGGATAGAAATTGGTTCCATTGGAGAAGGAATGTACTGGTTGGGATCCCGTTCTAAAGTTTTCTTCCGCATCTTGTGAGTCCGATAAAACGTCTTTCATATGCACACAGTCATCTTCCATATTCATGGGATGATCGTCACCGCTCTCGTAATCATTCAAATCGTTGTCGACTGTCCGACACCGAGGTGGGGACGGTGATGAACTCATCGGTCCTTCAAAGGACCTGTCGACTACATTTATCCTTAAAATAGGCCTAAAGCCATCTGCATAAACATCCATCATGTAGAGGGACACACGTGCATCATTATTTATGATTGTAGGATTCACATTTTCCCTCGAATGCATTAGATAACTAATCACCACGTTGCTCGACGCGCAATCTAGATTCCCGCTCTGCTTTACGCTTGCAACCAATTTGTCGTATGAACTGTTGCGGCGAACAGCAAAGGGCAGTGTCACCTTGGTAAAAGATCTCCATTTCCAACCTCTGGGAGTATTCAACCATTCTCCCATGAAATCACCTACAACCAGAACAAATTCTGCAACAGACATCCTAGAATTAACCTTTTGTCAACGTTAGATTAAGCTTAGGGTCTATGTCGGGATGTATGCACGATCGATGAATTACGATGACGGATCGATGACTGCGCAAATATCCGTACAGAAACTTGAAATTGCAAATATTGCTTCTAATCAACGGTCATTGAGTTTATGGAATAGAAAAATGAACTTGGAGTCGCCTCAGTTATTGTAATGTACTTCTAAAGAGTTTTTAACTGATGTGACTAATTTAAAGTTTTTTAACAATGAAAGAAAGTGTGTTTGAGAAGATAACAAACTAATGGGGTAAAATGGATGCAATGGACCAGCTTATGAGGTTTGTGGACTGATTTAGAGCAGATCGTCGAAAAATAACACCGGAATCAGAGCTTTTTTTAGAGGAAAAGAACCACCTTCTATTTTAGCTTTTGGATTTTTTTTTTATATTTTTGGAAACCTAGATATTTTATAATGGTGGATGATGGAATGGGTTGAAGTGTATTATTAAAAACTTGGGGATGAATTTGTTAAGTTAGAAATATTGGGTTAAAGTGTAGTATTAAAAAGGTTGTGGGTGAATTTGTTGAATTGGATAAATTTGTGGTGATGTGGATTAAATAGGGTATTTGACAAATTTTTCATAACTTTTTAATAAACCACAAAATAGTTTTCAAAAGAGCCTTTTTGTCATACTTCCCCATTTTGGTGTGTCTTGAAACTGAAATACTTCCTCCATTCCATTTTACTCGTCCCAAATTGGGATGACATAACTATTAAGAAAAATAATAAATAGCATGACTAGTTTACCATAATATCCCTATTAAATGATGTTTACATTTTAATTTAAAGAAAAAGTAATTAATGCAAAGGGTAAAATATTGAAGAAAAAAATTATCTTGTCTTGATAAGTAAAAAAACCAAATAAAATAGAAATCAAATTAGAAAATTTGAGACAGGTAAAATAGTACGGAGGGAGTAAAAGGCTTCTATTTACAGCCAAAGTGTTGTCCAATTTGGTCAAAATTATTCAACTTAGTCGCTTTATCAAAAATAATAGGCATCGATATTCTCCACCATCATTACTCAATTTTCTTTCCTTGCCTTTCTTTTATTTAGCCTTTTCTTTTATTTATTTATTTGTTTGTTTATTACTCCTCTGTTTAAAAAAGAATTACCTACTTTTTTTTTTAGTCCGTTTTAAAAAGAATGACCTCTTTTTATTTTTAATAACTTTTTACTTTTAACTTTCCACGTGGCATGCTTAAAACCGCAGGATTAAAGTATCTTTTATTTAAGACCACAAAATTTAAAAGTCTTCTTTATTTTCTTAAATTTCGTGCAAAATCAAATCAGGTCATTCTTTTTTAAACGGAGGGAATATATATTAGATCCCATACTACTTTCCAGTTTCCACTAAAGCCTTTGCAAGCATCATAGAGTTAACAGTGATCACTTTCCATGCCTTCAATGTCTGTGCGTCAAAGCTTGCAGGTTCTTGGATATGATCCCTCAAGATATTTTAAAAAAAATAACTACACTTGAGGTAATTAATATAGAGATAAGTATCCAGTATTCCTCGAACTATGGTCAAAATTGTTATGACACACTCCAACTTTACGTGGGTCTTATTACTCCTTGAACTCAATTCTAGCATATTTATGTCACTTTTTGTACTGACATGACACCTTTATAACATAAAAATGGGTCTCACGTCAAAGATGCTACGTCAGCTAAAAAGGTGACAAAAATATATTAAAATTAAATTCAGAGGGTAATAGAACACCTGTGAAATTGGAGTGTGTTATAGCAAATTTGATCATAATTCAGGGGTGCTAAATGCTTTACTCATTAATATAAGTGGTTGCACAGCTATTTTACCATTTAAGAAGCTTACGTATCTTTTTTTGGTGTTTTTTCGGAGGTCAGGTCTTGTACCCCTCCTCAGTCCTCTGTACTTTACAAAAATATTAAAATAAATACGATTCGAATTAAAAAAAAAAAAAAAAAAAGTGGTTCCGCAGAATCTGTTGGAAATTCCGCCTACAAAATTCAAACAGGTCATTGAAGACAACTATGGAACATCTATTGGAGTAACTATCTTGAATTAAAAATCCTATCTTTCCCTCTACAAAAAATTATATGTAACATCTTAAGCTTTCAGTCTAAGATTAGCAGTCGTTTGATCATGAAAATTACTTCGGAATTAGAATTGGAGTTGAAGATGAAGATGAAGATGAAGATGAAGATGAAGTTGAAGTTGGAGTTGTGATTGACTTTGTCTTTTTGGGATTTTTTTTTAGACTTTTGATTTATTTATTTTTAAAATAAGATTTTATGCCCTCAACTTTTAAAAATTATCAAAATCACCCAACTACTAATTTACCTACTAACATACAACTAAATGTTGAGAAAATAACAAGGAAAAATGTCCATGGCCAAACGGCCCCTAAGATTTGAATCTTTCTATGTAGGTAATTAGACCGAAACTCGGCAAATATGCTTATATCCAGGTGAAGAAGTAAAACCACCAAAGGAACTGCTTAAATATTATCACTAATTTAAGTAGGAATTGAGTAGTTCATTACTTGCCTCTTCACTATGAGCCATCCAAAAATTACTATCGACTACTTTTCATTGTTGGATTCATTTTTTGCTTCTTCCTATTGAACTCAAAAAGAAAAACTAATTGTATATCTTTCAATTATTTGGTCCATCAACTATCTAGAAATTCTAAAATTTACATACCCCTAGATGACTTTCGCTTATTAAATATTAGAAAAGAAAAGGAAAAAAAGTTTTATGTTTCACTTCATTGCATAGCAGATTAAACGTAATGAAAATACTTAATACTATGAAATATTCAATTTCGAAGAATCGGCTTCAATATTAATATCATAGAAAGAATGGGTGAAATATAATAATAGTGAACAAAACATGACATGATTAGTTCTAAATCCAATCCAAATAAGCTTGGATTAGATCGTACTTTTAAGTTCGATTTTGGATAAATCGATTTGGATATTTTGAGTTTTCGATATAGTTTGAGGGTGCAAGTTTGTTGAGCTGCTGTTGCTGCTCAAAAATATTCTAAGTTAAATTGTTTTAATGGTTGCTTGAATTATAATTAACGGGCATCTCAGCTTCGGAAATTCTCAAGATAAGCCTCAAATAGATTGAAAAAGGTTTCCAAGATATATATACTTTATTCATTCCTTTTCAGTTATCATGTTTCATTTCTTAAGAGTGAACTTGATTAATTTTTAAAGCTAAATTATATTTGATTTATTCAATATTTTAAAATTAAAATTTGTATATTCAAAAAACTATATGAAAAGTACTTTAAGTTGAATTTTTTCTTTTAATAATATAATGAAAAAATAATCTAAAAATATTGATCAAAGTTCATACTATTTGATTCTTCAAAAAGAAATTATGACAAGTAAAAAGGAATATAGAGAGTAAGAGTTATAAACAGTAAAGTGTTAAATTGCTTTCCGTTACGATTTAATTAATTATGTTTTTTTTAATCCGGTTATTTTTATTACCATATAATGGAGATCACATTAGGATTTGGTTAGCATATCTATTGTTCATTAAATTGTATTCTATAAGAATATACCAATTTGATTTGCAATTACCATTTCGCTGAAAATAATCCTAATTGAATATAAGAAGATTATGAAAATAAATAAATTTCTTTCTTGTGATGTGTGCTTCCTAAATAGATAAAAACATAAAACAACACAAATATTTTCATATTTCACTTACTATATGTCACCAAAAGATAGAGATTATTCTCTTGCTAATTAAAGGCACAAATAAAAAAAAATCTCTTATATATATTTATCCTTCAAACCACTTGCAAAACTGTCATATTCTAATAATTTTCTCAAGATGGCTCATTTGTTAGTGAAGATCCTCTTCTTGTTATTTATCATGTCTTATAACATTCAGAGTATCAAAGTGCACATTCATAATAATCTTCCGCAAAATTCTCCTCAGGTGGAAGTTCATTGTGCATCCGGAGATGATGATCTTGACTATCATTATCCTAAAGTTGGAACAGAATTTAATTGGTCCTTTAACATGGGAATTTTTACGTTGTTCTTTTGTCACTTCTGGTGGAATGGAAAAGATAAAGCCTTTGATGTGTTTAACAATGTTAATTATTGTGTTGATGATGTATTTGATGATGTTGTTCCACAGGGAACATATGATTGTCATTGGCAAGTGCAGGATGATGGTTTTTATTTGGGTTATTTAGATGAGGGACAACTTCATTTAACAAAAATCCATGATTGGTAAGTAGCTAGTATCTCTTTAGTTAAAAAGGGTGGATTAGAAGAAGAAAAATAAAAATAATATTTATGTTCTTTAGCACTCTTGTATTCATGGTTGTAGTTTGTGTTACGTATGGATGTTAATTTCCCATATAAATGCAAGCAAGCAAGCAATTGTGGTATTTTGTGTTATGTATGGATGTTCATTTCCCATATAAATGCAAGCAAGTGATTTTGGTATTTTGCGCTATGTATGGATGTTAATTTCTCATATAAATGCAAGAAATTGTGGTATTTTGTGTTATGTATGAATAGTGAATCATGTATAATTCTCTTTGCGGTGGAAGGACTTGAGCATTGTTCGTAAATTTCTCAATCTCGAGACCCTTGTGATGCCTGCAAAGACTTTACTGGGAAGAAATCTGTGGAAGGGTTTCCTCACGTGAAGTTCTTGCTACTGAGACGATTGGAGATTTGGTTTTCGAGAGCCAACGGTGATCACTTTCCATGCCTTCAACACCAAATTAATCTCCAGTTGTTTCCGTTGCAAGAACTTCAAGCCACTAGGCTAGGGCCTTTGCAGGCATCATATATAGAACCAAATAGTGATCACCTTTCAAGCGAGAAAACTCTTCCCCAACTACTTACACCACTAAGGCCTCTGAAGGCATCATAGAGACAACAGTGATCACTTTCCATGCCTCCAAAGCCGAATCTCTCCAATTGTTTCACTTCAAGCAACAAGGTTTTTCCCAACTACTTCCCATTAAGGACTTTACAGGCATCATAAAGTCAACTTCTCATATTCACACTAATCTCCACCCTTACAAATTGACTGATTGAAAAAATTTCAACTCATTATGTATCTTCGTTGGATATTTGGGGAGATAATTATGTATCTCGACAGACCAAAATTGAAAACAAATATGTATCATGAGCTAATTATGTATCTATACAAGAAACAAATGTATCTTCATTGGATGTATTATGTGTCTCGACAGAGCCAAAATCGAAAAAAAATGTATCGGAGCTAATTATGTATCTTTACAGAGAAAAAATATATCTTTATTGGATGTATCAGGAGCTAATTATTATCTCAACAGACCCAAAATCAAGATTTTCAGTAATTATGTTCTATAATTAAGCTCCGTTGGAATTTATGTTGTTTTTACAAAATTCTATGCATAATTTATGACCGGGGTGTACGTTCGGGCAGTTTGAATTGAATATAAAACCTTTGGTTTGGATTTCCAATTTTCATATTAAAGAAATGATGTCTAAAATCAATCCAAATAAAGCCCGGATTAGATCGAACTTTTAATTTCGATTTCGAATTAATTGATTTGGATACTTCAAGTTTTCGATATGGATTGAGAATGCAAGTTATGTTGAGTTGCTGATCATGCAAATCAAATATATTCAAATTAAACTGTTTTAATGGTTCTTCACATTATAATTAATGAGCATCTTATCTTTCGAAATTTCCAAGATAAGCTTCAAAAAGATCAAAAGGTTTTCAAGATATATACTCCCTTTATTTATTTTTAGTTATCGTGTTTTTTGTCTTGATAACTAAGTTTTAGTGAACTTGACTAATTTTCAAAGTTAAATTAGATTCAATTTATTTCAATATTTTTAATTTGGATATTTAAAAACTAAACGTAAAGTTCTTTAAGTTGCAATTTTCCTCATATTAGTATATATGATAAAAGAATATATCTTAAAATGTTGGTAAAATATTTCCATATTTCCTTTAAATATATATATAATATATGGACTTTGACATTTAATTAAAAAAAATCCTGACATTTAATCTTTTTGACTAAAATATAGTATATAGTAACACTGAGAAAATATTTCATATTCAAAATTAGTCATATATAGTATATTCTGATAATATTCTCAAGATGGTACACTTGTTAGTAAAGATCTTATTCTTATTATTTATCATTCCCTGTAATTCACAAATTAATTGGGGTTATGAGGTGCACATTCACAATAATGTTCCACGAAATTCTCCTCAGGTAAAAATCCACTGTGCATTTGGAGATGATGATCTTGCTATCATTATCTTGAAGTAAGAATAGAGTTTAATTGGTCCTTTTGTGTGGTTCCTAGGACGTTGTTCTTTTGTCACTTCTGGTGGAATGAAAAAGATTCGTGTTTAGATGTGTTTAATGATATTAAATATTGTGTTCATGGTGCATTTGGTATTATTCCATTGCTTGAGCACAAATGTCATTGGCAAGTGCATGAGGATGGTGTCTATTTAGGTTTTCATCATCTGGGAAAACTTTATTTTAAAAAATTTCATGATTGGTAAGCAGTAATTCTTTAGTATTTAAGGATGGATTGGAAGAACAAAAATAAAAATATACTGCCAATGATATTTTATATGCATAAAAATATATTGTCAATGATATTTTTTATGCTTTAGTGGACTCGAATTCATGGTTGTATTTTATGTTATGTATGAACGTTAATTTTCAATACACTACAATCAATTGTGTTATTTTCCCTTTATTTTTCATGAAATCAAAAGGTTTTTCATGAAATTTGAAGGTACTCATCCCTATGCAAATGACGAAAAAATTGTTCACACTCGATATTTACATAAAAATATAGTTTCGTACTGAGAAATAATTATATAGTCCCGACAAAGAGTTAAAATTTAAGGAACATATGATTTAAAATTTTTAAATTTGACGTAAGTATTTTATAATTTATCCGTAAATTTCAGTCTCTTGGTGATAATATACCACTTGAATTAATGAAGATTTTCAACCAAACTTTCAGCAAAATGTATTCAATAACTTTCTCTTCAAGACTGTTTAAGAGATTAACAGTTGACTCTACAACTTCACCCCAAGTAGCAGTGGATTGAGGTTTTTCATCAACACTTTCGCATTTATCTTCTGCGTGTGTTGTTTCATGTTCTTCCACTCTAATGACTTTTGCAATAACCTCTTCATTAGTGGCAAGGCATCACCATCAATCAAAGTGTATTTATCAAACATACGTCTCTTTGTGTAGCTCATCAATCCTATATTTAAAGTTTTCACCTGCAGTAAAGAAGACACATTTGGATTAGTTTCTTCAGTAGCAGTAGTAGTCAAATTGAACTTCTTGGTGATGGTGTTGCATTTTAGCTACCTCTTGTTAAGCATGTAGTCTGGGTTTTGCTTACAATTGGGGGTCTTGGCGGGGTCTTTCGTGTACTTATCAATACAAAAAGCATGACAAGTTAAGGAATTCTCAAATGCTCTTATGTATTTATCAGCAGTTTCAAGCCTTTTCAAATGTTGAGTCACTTATCTTTATTTAACTACTTGGCACGTCTTATCTCATTTTTCAACTACTGATGCTGCTAAATCTTTTTTGATACGGTCTCGTGTGTTGGGAATAAACTCCGTCACGATAATAATATTGCGGTAATAAAAAGCAATAATTAGGACAACAGTAATACGGTTAATCAATAAGAACAACAAGAGCGAGAATGACACCAAGATTTTTAACGTGGAAACCCAATAAGAGAAAAAACCACGGGCCAAGAGGAGCAACTAATATCTTTGTAGTAAGGAATTTTACACCGCAGTCACAAGTACAATACTCACAGTGACTACTACACACTCAAAAGAAATCTCTCTTTTGATTTTTTCACCTCACTATAATATCGCTCACACTCTCTATTTTTTTCTCACAGACTACACTTTCTATGATGCCTCACTCTATTTTTCTTTCTTTCTTTTTGTTGGTGTATTGAACAAAGGAGCAGAGAACTCCTTTTATAGGCAAATTCTCTGCCAATATACGCAAGCAGTGATCTCAACATTTTGCAGCCAAAGTTGAGAATAATGTGAGTTGCCATTGTTGAACCAAAAATCTAACTTTTTGAAAAAGTTGTTTGGGGGACTGGACCCCACAAATCTCTCCCTCCAGTCCCATACTTCTGAGGGAGGTATCTCTATCTTTTAGAGAGAGTTCATGCCTACAAGCTCTTTGCACAACTCGAACTTGTCTTTTGGCATCACCTTTATCAGTATATCCGCAGGATTTTCAGTCATATGAATCTTCTTCACATGGAATGATTTGTTCTCGACTTGTTCACGAATCCAATAGTACCTCACATCAATGTGTTTTGTTCTTTCATGGTACATGGAGTTCTTACTCAAGTCTATTGCACTTTGACTGTCACAATAGATAACATACTCCATTTGATCTAATCCAAGTTCTCGAAGAAAATGCTTGAGCCATATCATTTCCTTGCCAGCTTCAGTAGCCGCAATATACTCAGCTTCAGTTGAAGAGAGCACAACACACTTCTACAATTTCGATTGCCATGATATAGCTCCCCCTGAAAAAGTAAACAGAAATCCAGTAGTAGATTTTCCGTTATCAAAGTCACCCACCATATCAGTATTTGTATAGCCTTTCAAGATTTGATTAGATCCTCCAAAACACAAACAATCACCTACAGTTCCTTTTAGGTACCTCAATATCTATTTAACTGCTTTGCAGTACTCCTTTCTAAGATTTATAAGAAATTTGTTGACAACACCAACTGCGTGATCATTATCAGGTCTGGTACACACCATTGCATACATTAATCTCCCAACTGCTGAAGAATAAGGAACGTTAGCCATATTTTCCTTCTCTTCTTTTGTTGTAGGACGCATTTTCTTGCTTAAATTCAGATGAACAACAAGAGGTGTGCTAACAGCTTTAGCTCTCTTCATGTTGCAGCGTTCGAGTACACGTGCAATGTACTTCTCCTGAGATAGCCACAACTTTCTACTTGTTCGTTCTCGAACAATCTTCATCCCCAAAATTTATTGTGCTGGGCCCAAGTTCTTCATGTCAAATGAATTGGACAAATCTCTCTTCAACTTGGCAATCATCTCCTTGTCTTGTCCTACAATCAACATGTCATTCACATACAACAACAGAATAATAAAGTTGTTGTTAAAAAATCTTTTGAAGTATACACATGGATCAGAATAAGTCTTTTTGTAGGTTTGACTTTGCATAAACTTCTTGTACCACCTGCTCAGCATAATCATCAGGTTGCTCCCCCTGCTCGGCAACCTCATCGGTTGTACTTTCTGCACTTCTGGGATGGTCAGTAGTAGAATGAATGGTAATAACATTGGGGACTACACCATTCTTGGCCTTCTCTAATACATCATCAGCAATTCCGACTTTACTTTCTCGAAAAACTACATCTCTGCTTCTGATGACCTTTTTCTTTACAGGATCCCACAATCTGTATCCAAATTCTTCATCTCCATATCCGATGAATATGCAGGGAACTGATTTATCATTTAATTTTGTTCTCTGCTCCTTCGGTACATGTGCAAAAGCTTTGCAATCGAACACTTTCAGATAAGAGTAGGACACCTCTTTGTTGGCCCAAACTCTGTCTGGGATGTCAAACTCCAATGAAACTGATGGACTTCAATTGATCAGGTAACAGGCCGTCGAACTTCTTCACCCCAGAATGACTTAGGCAGTTTATCCATTCTGAGCATACTTCTCACCTTCTCAATAATGGTGTGATTCATCCTTTCAGCTACACCATTGTGGTGTGGGGTTCTAGGAACTATCTTTTCATGTCTGATCCTGTGACTTAAACAATAATTTTCAAATTCCCATGAAATGTACTCACCTCTATTGTCAGTATAAATACGCTTTAGCTTTCGACCCGTCTCCCTTTTCACTAGAGCATAAAATTTCTGAAATACTTGAAATATCTGATCTTTGGTTTTCAAGATATAAACCCACAATTTTCATGAATCATCATCAATAAAAGTAACAAAATATTTGTTACCACTCATCGATTCTACCTTCATTGGTCCACAAACATCAGAATATACTAGATTGAGTATATTCAATTTTGTTTCAGACGATGTCTGAAATGAGACTCTATGTTGCTTACTGAATAAGCAATAGTCACATGATTTTGCCTTCATACCTTTTGCAAAAGAGATGAGTGATTTCTTAGCAAGAATATCTAATCCTTTCTCGCTCATATGACCCATTTTTTTGTGCCACAAATCTGCAGAAATCTCTTCTCGAACTGCATTCAATTCACCTCGGTAGCATAGAGTAAAGTTTAAACCATATATAATTTCCTTAATTTTAAATTTTTACCATGTGGAAAATTGAATGAGCTTTCCGTCGATATAAGAATCACCTAAATCCGATACTCGGATAAGAAGTTATGGCTAATTTAAGTCTTAGTCGTAAAACACCGTCATTTTGGTGCTTGGCGCATCGCAGAGGGGGTCTATTTAGCAATTGTCAAATTCCAGTAGCTAAGCGCGATTGTGGCGCATCGCACTGAAGTTTTAGGTCCCAACCAGTGGGACAATGCGATGGCTCCGCATCGCGGTGACCTTAAGAATCCCATTCGTCAATTTTCAGTGAGCCACCGCGATTGTGGCGCGTCGCGGTGGCCCAGGAAATCGTGCTCTTAGTTATATTTTTATTCCGTCTCATTAAGGGTATATTGGGTATTTTTCACCCCTTTATCAGCTTAAACGCGGGATTTAATTCCAAAGACACCATAATACATTCACAATCATCCAAATTACTATAGAACACTCTCTACGTTTTGAAACTAAAAATCCAAATAACTCGAGATTTAATCGTGGGTTTTTGAAACTAATTTAAGATTTGGAATCCCCAAATCGTAGGCTTCAAGAATCATTCATCAAATTCCTAAATTGAGGTATGTGGGGTTTTTCTAAAAATTCATGGGCAAAGAAACCTTCTTTAATTCATGCTAAAGGTTTAGAAATCATGATTTTATGAAAAGGGTTTGAATTTTACTATTTCTAGCATGTTTTAGAAGCCTTGATTAATATTGTTTTGGTCTTTAGGACTTCCCCCGAAGTGATTTGAAATCTTATACATATGTATATATGTGTTTTAAGTTGATATTTGAATTGAGAGCATGACTCATATGAAATCCCTCTCTTGATATGATTTTTCCCATTTTTCATATGATATAGATTGTTTTGAAAAGCATGATATGAAATGTCTTGATTTTTACTATGACTTGAATACGATTTTTGGAATCAAAAGAGAGGGTTGTGCATGTTGATAAATGTTGAATATACATATAATGAAAGAGTGCATGGTTTTGCCAAAAGCACATGACCATCATATGTTTGAAGAATTCTTGCATAGTTTTGACTTATGTTTCGGAACATTAAATCTCTTATAGTACTATTTGCATGTTTGGGTGGTCTGAATTGAGTTTTTGATGAAAGAATCATGCATGATGCATTATGGCTCAGAAATAGGACTTGAAAGTCTTGGTGTGACGACACCAACTCAGATAATGCCATGTTAATTCAGAACAGAATAGAATACATGTTTGAAATCAGATTTTCAGATTTTGAAACTAGAATAATACATGTTCAGAAAAGAATAAAATTGGGCTTAAAGAGATGTTAGGTGGTTCCCCGAAAAAGGCACGAGTTCAGATAACTCATTTCCCAAAACCGTGATTTGCCGATCCGGGTATATTATTTTACGTTGGTCTAGTGCCCTGTGGCGTATCAGACTCAGACACTCCAACCCTTACGGCACACTTGGGTTGGGGGCTTCCCCGCCGAGTCAATGACGGATTTTATATACCCCGTGGAATATCAGAATTGTAAGAGAGTGCCACCTAACTCAGAAGTAATACAAAGATCAGAGACTGCACGGATAGAAAGGTTTTATGATTATCAAAGATGCCCATGTGTTTTGGAATTGATATCATATATGATGTTTTATGACTAGCTCTCAACTATTTTATTTATATTAAAATCTTTATTTTGGATTGTTCTGCGTACCAGTACATCTGTATTGAACCCCCTACCTTCTAGGTTCTGAGGAATAATCTAGGGGTCCTGATAAGCAGTAGATTTCTTCAGACACAAGTGCAGAGTTTAGTCGGTGAGCCTTCTATATTTCAGAAGGCCTGTTTATTTTCAGATATTTATCGTTAGTCATGGTTTTGGTCTACTGGGGGCCTTGTCCCAGAATTTTCAGACAGTTGTTATTAGTCATGTAGTAGAGATTTCGCAGACGTTTTTTCAGATGTTATTAGAGAGATTGGATTTCATTTTTTTCCATTGTCGAATTTGTATCAGACTTATGACCATGATTCCGTTTCGTTATATTTTCCGCATTTTCTTATTGTGTATGAATGGTGTATATGATTACAAGTTAAAAAGGCTCTTGGGCCTTGATGGTTTGGGAAGTCCGTCACGGCCAGGGCCCCGGCTCGGGTCGTGACAAAATAGTTATTGCCAAAGTATCATAAGAAGATGGCAATGAGTTCAAGAGTATGATGGCTTTATCTTCTTCCTCGATTTTTACACCGAGGTTAGCCAACTGCGTGATCAGTCCATTAAGAACATTTAAATGTGACAAGAAATTTGTACCTTTACCCATGTGTAGGGCATACAACTACTTCTTTAAGTATAATTTATTTGTCAGTGTTTTGTACATGTAGAGATTTTCTAACTTTGTCCAAATACCATATGCACTATCTTCGTCAAAGATGTTATTGACCACATCTTCTGTTAAGTGCAACCTGATTGCACTAGTAGCCTTTTCATCCATTTTTTCCCAATCCTTCAGTTCTATAGATTCGGACTTTTTGAATTTGCCATCTTAGTGCCTTGTGTAATCCTTGTTGGATGAGCAGATCCCTTATCCTCCTCTGCCATGTTGAGAAACCGCTATCACTGTTGAATTTTGTTATCTCGCACTTTACTTCGGACATTTTATTTTTACCGAGTATAGTACCACCAACCGCAAATACTATTTTCGTAAATGAGCAGAACCTGTGCTCTGATACCAGTTGTTGGGAATAAACCCCACCACGATAATAATATTGTGGTAATAAAAAATAATAATTATGACAACAGTAATACGGTTAATCAACAAGAACAACATTCGTTGCAATCAAACATGCTAATAATAATAATAATAATTAGACTATTATTTTTCTTTTAGTCTATTATATGTATTTTTATTTGTTTAATAAATAAATTATGTTTGATCTTTGACGTTTTAATCCATATTTAATTTTCATTCTGTCAATTATCTTCTCAACAAACATTTCGACGATTCGACGTAAAAAAGAATAATTTAGAATCCAGTAGCAATATCAAGATTTATCTGTTGGGTTTGTGGCAGGGGTTGATTTGTGTTGTTTCAAACAGATTAATCATTCGTTGCAACAGATAATTAGTCTGGTGCAACAGATAAACATTCTGATGCAACAAATAATTAGTCTGGTGCAACAGATAAACATCCTGATACAACAGATAATACGTCTGATGCAACAGATAATACGATGATGCAACTGATAAATTGTCTGATGCAACAAATTACTCATCTGATGCACCAGATGATTGATCTGTTTAAATTGTGGACACTTGTGCTGGATTCATAATCGGGGTTCTATCCATTGTTGAAAAAACAGAAGTGTACCCAGATGACAAATACGAATAAAAATCATAATTTTACTTACCAAAGTAACCTATGAAGTAATGCCAAAGTGGAAAGTGATGTAGTAAATAAAATTTGACCTATGAAATTGGTCAGATCGCAGCAGTAGCGTTGTACCAACAACAACAACAACAACAACAAATGGTCGACAAGAAGAATATGAAGCAGAAGATGATGAATAAAACAGCAAAAACAGAAACAATTAACAACAAAAATCGCGAAGAGAGAGAAAACAACAATGGATGAGAAGAGAGAGAAAGACACCTTTTTTTCCCTCCGTTTCCTGTTATTTTAGAAATACATTGGGATCAAAGTGTAAATTTAAAAACTTGTGGATTATTTTAAAACTTTTCCAACTTTCTTAATACATAATAAAGTAATTGTCACCTCCAACTAATAATTAAGACTTGTGTCACCTACACCTCATTTTAAAACTCTTTTGTCACCTGTGGCCCAAACCCCCAAGTAACACTACAAGTTAATTATCTTTTACCCACTCACCTAATACGAAAATCGAAAAAACAAGTTGCATAAGTCCACAAGATCGAAGTTAATTGTTTTTTATACACCCACTCAACACTTCCGATCCCCAACCCTTAACCATCTCACCCCGCCACCCCCAAAACCCACTCTCCTCACATCATCCCATCCTTATGTTGTTTCGCTAGATAATATATAAATACTTACGAGATATTAAATTTTTACTTATCAAAAATTAGAAAATAGTACGACATCTACTTATTTTTAAAGAAGAAAATATTTTCTTCTTTAAACACTGGGAGTGACAATAATGTTGAATATATGTTCTTTAGTTTTTTATACATACATAATCTAAATTTAATTTTTTATTTAATATTTAGTGTTATTTTTTTAAGGAACACCAAAAAATTATATCTTGATAAGACTAAATAAATATTTGAATCAAAAGTTAATTATATATTTTTATGAAGGCTTTACTGAGAAAAATCCAAAAAAAATAAAAAGTTGAGAAAATTGAAAAACTCAAAAAATCCCAAAGTTGAAAAATCTAATTTTATTAATTTGATTTAATTTGTAGACTTAAAAATTCAATGCGAATAATTTGATTTGATTTTTAAAAAATTTGTATCAATCCGACAATGTACATCCAGTACCTTTTCTAACCGACTTTATTGTAGTATGTTTTTATTTTGTGGAAGAATTGTTTCCAAATATCACATGTTATATTCTTTCTTCTTTTTAAATAAAAAACTTTCAAGTTCAAATTCAAGTGGATGCAAAATATCAGTAATTCTTTCTTAAATTGATTAATTAAATTTAAATTAATTGAATTAAAAGAATTACTGATAGCATAGTTAAACAAAAATGAAAGAATACGTCAAGCTTCAAATTAACCGTGATTTTGAAAAATATTTTTCTTAATCTGCTTGATTTTGTCATCAATTATGATAATAGACTTTTTGGTAAAAAAACCATATTCTTTAAATAATCTATAAAAATCTATTTAGGTTAGAAATCACCTCCGAGATTTTCATAAATAAATAGATCACACACCAAATTGTTTATGGTGATAAATCAAAAGAAAATGAAAAATCCTCTCATTGATTAACTTTCCATTACACAAAAATGATCACCATAAAATAAAAGAAAAATTATTTATTTTCTTTCGTTATATATCTTCAAAAAAATCCCTCTATTTTTATCATACTTATTTTCTCACAATGGATCTCTACTTGATCAACATTTTCTTCTTGTTGTTATCGATCTCTTCCGTAAAATCTTGCGTCTTACAAAATGAGATTCAGGTACATGTCATCAACAGACTTCCTCCTAATTCTCCCCAACTGAAACTTCATTGTGCGTCAAAAGGCAATGACCTTGGAGAATGTTCGTCAGCTATAGATGAAGACATAAATTGATCGATCTGCGAGGGATTTTTCTTTTGTGAAGTGTATTTTTGTAAGTTTTGGTGGGGTACAAAAGAAAAGGGACTTCAGGTGTATAACGATCCCTTTTATTGTGTTGAGGATTCAGATGATTATAATCATATTGATAATTGTAAATGGGAGGTGAAGCAAGAAAAAACAAAAATAAAATGTCTTAGTAACATAAATAAGAAATTAAATTAATATATCTAAAATTATTACTGAAGATTTGCTAAAAGATTAGATGTATTTGATCCAAGTTAGCTCGAGTGAGCTTTTATTCTTCAAAGAAAAGTGATAGAAGAGAATGGAAAAGAAAAGATATTTCGCGATAAAGAAAAGAGTTAATTTTTAAAATGACTATTCAAGTATTTGAAATATCTCATTAAAGTCAATTTTGATTTTTCCTTCCCTATATGGTTATTTAAGTATAAGAAGATTCGACTAAAGTTACTTTTGAATTTTGCTTCGTCATTCAAGTATTGAAAAGATTTCATTACAATTGAATATTTTATAAAGTCATTCAACTATAATTTTGTGTTCTAAAAAAACACTTCTTTCTCTTAATAGACTTCTTAGTTGACATGCTATGTTGTTGTTATTTTTGTTTTTTTTTTGTATAAATTTCTTATTTTTCATGTTATGTAGGATAAAATCTAGACTAGTTTTGCATATTAAAATATTAATCTAGCATTTTATTTAAATTTTATGTTTATTTAAATCCTAAATCATCTTGAAATAAAGTCTTACGTCCTAACGAGGATGATTTCCAGTATAGTTACTAATTAATTAATTTAAACATAGAAAATGAAGGTTGTTAATTTTGAGAATGAACTTTTATATCCCTAAAAATCAGGTTATTTATTTATTAGATGATGCTTGAACAACTTATGTTTTCAATATTACAAAAAATTCCAACTCTCTAAACATATTACAAAAATTCCAACATATACACAGAATGTTATGTATATGTCCTCTATGTTATGTATATTATTGCATCCTTGAATTATTTTCAAATGTCTCAAAAAGATGCGTACGCCGCATTCTTTATTAAGACAAATATTTTAAACGCGCCTAAAACTTGCCTAGCATTAAAAGTGTTAGTCTATCTCTGATAACTCGAGACAATTTTCTTATTCATACTTACTCTCTTTTTAAAAAAAATAAATTCAACGTGTCTTGAAATAATTCACAACTCTTCTCATTTTATCCCACATTAATAATTAATTGGGAATCACGTGTGATATAACCGAAATTCAACTAAACAAACACTATGAAAAAATAGTTTAATATAGTACGAATTAAACTCAAATAAGAATTTTAATGCCTTAGTGACTACATTAAATTAAATTAAGAAAAATAAGCGAGGACGAAATTCATCGTTGGCTCAATAATATTCATTCTAAGAAAAACAAAACCCAATCGAAGTCATTAATTTTCCTAGCAATTTTATTCAAATAAAATTAGATCCAACAATATTTTCCTATTTTTCTCTATACATGTTTTTCTTCTTTTTGTTCTGTTTCTTGTGCGTATATTTTTTATTTTTTTATTTTTCTATTAATTAATTACTTTCTGTTTTGCATACATGCAAGGTTTATGCATTAATTTGCATGTTAACTAAACAAAGTTTTACACTTTTAATAACATTAAAAATTATCTCATCTAATGTTTGAAACAAATTTAATTAATATTGATCCAATACAAGAAATAATTATAAATAATGGAGTCGGGCAAAACTTCATATAAATAATAACTACATGTACTAAATAATATAAGAAAACGTTGAGATAATTTCATTCATACTTTAATTTACCATGAAACTTATAAAAATAATAATTCACGAATTGACTAAGAACTTGTGTGATGATTTAAATGAATGTGAGAATAGAAATACCGTCAACGAAAACTCGAATAAGACTCCAAACTCAAACTCTCAACTTTTCTCTCTTTTTGATTTTTTTTTTCAATCTTTTTTTTTATTATTCTTGTTTTCTCTCCACTGTTTTCCCTTTTGTTATCTCCCTCTTCTGTCTCTAGAGTGTTGTAGGGTGTGTGTATATATAAGTGTGTAGGATTGGAAAGTTGAGGGAGTTGAGAGAAATAGGGGGTGGTTGGGGTAAGTTTTTTTTTAGGAAAAGATCACTTATTTTTTTATATATTAAAAAAATATAATAATAATAATAAAATAAAATAAAATAAATAAATAAATTATATATAAAAATAATATTAATAATAAAAAAATATTAACTAATTATTTTTTATATTTAATAAAATCTAATAAAATATAACTAACCTAAAATAAATATAATTAAGAAAAAAATAAAAAAAATTACAAGCTTATTTATAAAAATCTAAATTAAAAGAAAATATTTTTGAAACTTTTTTGTATTATTTAGAAAAAATAAAAAAAAATAAAAAAATATCAAAAATGTAACTTTATTTATTATTATATTCTATTTATTGTCAACCAAAATTTATTAAAAATATAATAAAAGCTAAGATAAATATTGGACAAAAATAAAAATATTTAATGTCGGAAAATATACTAAACTTGGAGAGGGTAAAAAATTACGTGTCTACATTTTGCTCCTCTTTGTGTGAAATCTCGAAGAGTTATTATACAAAGAAGTAGACAATGAGATGATTTCTGATCCTCTGATTATTTTAAAAATGAAAAATAAAATAAAAGATGTGATCGTGTCCTGGTTTTGGATCGCCTAAATATCCCGGGTTATAAGGGAATCAGGTCACATGTAGTTCAAAGGTTAAATGGTGAGAGAACGAGTTAGAGGTCGAGTCAGGTTTCGTCGAGTTTCCGGTTCATGACATTTTGCTTTAACATTAAAATGAATAACAATAAATAAAAGGAAAAAGGCTCAAATATGCCACTGAACTATCAGAAATGACTCATTTATGCCATCCATTAAAAGTTGGGCTCATTCATGCCATCTCCGTTACAAAACTGGATCATCCATGCCATTACTTTTTAACAGCCGGTTTTTAAAAACAGTCTTCCCACGTGGCAGCTTATTAGAGGGCCACGTCATTTTTTTTTAAAAAAATTAATTTTCTTTTTAAATTTTTTTTTTGATCCATTAAAAAGAATCCACCCAATTTTTTGATCCATTAAAAAATAATTTGATCTATGCTTTTAAAATTTGATTAATTTTTCATGATCAAACAAATATTTAAAGAATTTTTTTTTTTAAATCTACTACTAAAATTTATAACCAAACACTATTCTAATTAAGCATATAGTATGTCTTAGCATACATGAAATATTTTGTCAGCCGAATGTAAGTAACTTTTTATTTTTTTATTTTTTTATTAAGCATAGAATGGCATCATCAGCACCAAGGGCGACTCAAGAAAATTTATGGCCTAAGGCAAAAATCAAACGGAGGCCTTGCGTTTTATTTTTTTATATAAATTTTTTATTTTTTCTATAAATAGTATTTAATATATTTCTTAAAATTTGTAATTTATTATTACTAAACAAAAATAGGCCCCTCAAATTTTGGGGTCTTAGGCGGCCGCCTTTTCTCCTAAAGGGTTGAGCCGCCCCTGATCAACATTCAACATTTGTACGTAACACTTTATGCATCATCATTTATCATTGCAAAAAAGGGAAGGCGACAACATGCCGACATAAATAGTATACGTAGAGTTGGCAAAATGAGAAGCTAACTATTAATAATATAATAATAATATTTGATGTTTATATATCCCTTCAGTTTCAATTGAAAAATGACAAAAGCTTTAGTTAACGTGAATCTTTAAAAAAAAAAAAGTGATAAAAAGCGTGGAGTGTATACTCTCCCCGTTTCCTTTTAGTTACTCGCCCGTCAATTAAAATAGTTATTTTATTATAATATATTTATTTAATGATGTTTACTATTGTATTTGAAATTAATTTGAAGAAAAAAATAATTGATATTAAAGGTAAAATATGAAAACAATCTTAATATGTCAAAAATGACAAAAAAATGAATCGAACGAGAATATTTTAAGAATTTATTCATGAAAAATTAATCAAATTTTAAAAGCATAGATCAAACTAATTTTCAATGGATCAAAAAGTTGCGTGGATTCTTTTTAATGGATAAAAAAAAATTTTAAAAAAATGACGTGGCCCTCTAATAAGCTGCCACGTGGAAAGACTGTTTTTAAAAATCATATGTTAAAAAGTAATGGCATGGATGAGCCGGTTTTGTAACGGCGATGGCATGAATGAGCCCAACTTTTAACGGATGACATAAATAAGTCATTTCTGATAGTTCAGTGGCATATTTGAGCCTTTTTCCTAAATAAAATGAAGATACAAGTGAAAGATCCTATCTAAGCTACTTTTTTTTTTGAATCTTGACTTGAATCTTCATAACTTCTCACATGGAGAGATAGTCGTTATTTTGAGTTGAACTTGAAACACGAAATATTCCTCCTCGTTGACTTTTGGCATTAGAGAGGTGCTTGACAATTGATTTATTCTTTAGATTTTCTTCTGGTTTGGACTTGAAATCTTCACCCTATTCTTCAGGTGGGCTCCTGAACTTGCCACTGATAATGTTCAACCTATTCTTCAGGTGGGCTCTTGACTTGTTACTTCTTCACCCTTTTGTTCAGGCAGGCTCCTCTACTTTCTTTTTCTTCAACTTGTTCTTCAGGCGAGCTCCTGGATTTCCTTTTCTGATGTTTCAAAATATGTTCCTGAACTCAAAATAAAAGGTGAAACGAAAAAATAACATCTTATTCTTCAGGAGAGTCCTGGACATAAACTAAATTCCCATTCTTCAGAAGGGTCCTGTCCCATTCTTCAGGAGGGTCCTCATCATAAAAAATAAATTTTCATTCTTCAGGAGGGTCCTGTCCCATTCTTCAGGAGAGTCTTGAGCAAAAAGTAAATTCTCATTCTTCAAAAGGGTCCTGTCCCATTCTTCAGGAGGGTCTTAAGCATAAAATAAATTTTTATTTTTCAGGAGGGTCCTGAGCATAAAATAAATTCCCATTCTACAGGAGGGTCCCGAGCATAAAATAAATTCCCATTCTTCAGGAGGGTCCTGAGCATAAAATAATTTTTTATTTTTCAGGAGGGTCCTGTCCCATTCTTCAGGAGGGGCCTAAGCATAAAATAAATTCTCATTCTTCAGGAGGGTCCTGTCCCATTCTCCAGGAGAGTCCTGAGTATAAAAATAATTTTTCATTCTTCAGGAGGGTCCTGAGCATAAAAAATAAATCCTCATTCTTCAGGAGGGTCCTGTCCCATTCTTCAGGAGGGTCCTGAGCATAAAAATAAATTCTCATTCTTCAGGAGGGTCCTGAGCATAAAAATAAATTCCTATTCTTCAGGAGGGTCCTGTCCCATTCTTCAGGAGGGTCCTGCGCATAAAAATAAATTCTCATTCTTTAGGAGGGTCCTGTCCCATTCTTTAGGAGGGTCCTGAGCATAAAGATAAATTCTCATTCTTCAGGAGGGTCCTGTCCCATTCTTCGGGAGGTTCCTGGACATAAAATAAATTTTCATTCTTCAGGAGGGTCCTGAGCATAAAATAAATTCCCATTCTTCAGGATGGTCCTAAGCATAAAAATAAATTTCCATTCTTCAGGAGGGTCCTGTCCCACTCTTCAGGAGGATCCTGAGCATAAAAATAAATTCTCATTCTTCATGAGGGTCCTGTCCTATTCTTCAGGAGGTCCTGAGCATAAAAATAAATTCCCATTCTTCAGGAGAGTCCTGTCTCATTCTTCAGGAGGGTCCTGAGCATAAAATAAATTCACATTCTTCAGAAGAGTCCTGTCCCATTCTTCAGGAGAGTCCTGAGAATAAAATAAATTCCCATTCTTCAGGAGGGTCCTATTCCATTCTTCAGGAGGGTACTGAGCATAAAATAAATTCCAGTAAATACGAACAAAATTTTGCCCCAGTTTGCATTAGTAAATTTTGTGAGTGTCATCAGATCACAACTTTAGAAAAATACAGTAAAGAGTGTGAATCAAAGCCTTTCTAAAGAAATGTGTCTCATCAGAGTAAAACTAATGACCAAAATTAGGAAGTGTGTCTCCTAAGAGTTAAATTCAAGGACTCTACTAGAAAGTGTGTCTTCTAAGAGTGAATGTTCAAGTTAGGAAGTGTTTCACCTAACAAATGAAAACTGACTTATTCAGACTGGGAAGTGTGTCTTCTAGGGGTTAAATAAAATGACTAGCCTAGAAAGTGCGTCTTCTAGGAGTGAAGGTTCAAGTTAGGAAGTGCTTCACCTAACAAATGAAAACTAACTTATTCAGATTAGGAAGTGCGTCTCCTCAGGGTTAAATGAAATGACTCGACTAGAAAGTGCGTCTTCTAGGAGTGAAGGTTCAAGTTAGAAAGTGCTCCACCTAACAAAAGAAAACTGACTTATTCAGACTAGAAAGTGCGTCTCCTAAGAGTTGAATGAAATGACTCGACTAGAAAGTGTGTCTTCTAGGAGTAATGGATGACGAGTTTTTACCATGATTGTGATTACTAAACATGTGTAGCAATATCTCCTCTTGCCTTTGCAAAAATGAGGAATTGCATCTTTTAATATTTAAGCTTTGAAACCGTTGATATGAAGGTAACACATGTTTTTGTTTCATATAAAGAAAACTTTTTAATTTAAAAATACGGTGGTTGATTTGTGGCATTTGGATATTGAGACGATCTCTTGCACTTGTCATGCCCAGCTCCATTGTAAATCATTGATAGGTATTGTTGACTTGTTGTAGTATTGACCCCAAATTCTGACTACTAAAATATTTTGACTCGAATCATATTTCTCTTGCATGATGTCGCGGGATTCCGCTTCAAATGCACCTTTTATGAGTCCAAAAACTGTCGGATAACAAGCATTCTCGAGTACTTTACTTTATTTTTGAAACATGTTATCTTTGTGTGTTGGTCTTTTGTCTTGCTTTGCACAACTAAAGCAGTTGGTAGCAACTTTTGAAGTCCTTCCTCACTTATCTTGACAGAATTTTGACTAAAAAATACATGAAAGATGATGATAGTGATTTTCTTTTGACCACAAAGACACAAAAATCAAAAATAAAATAGAAATAAAAATAAAAATAACAAAAAGAATAGGAAAGGACAATAGACATCTCTTCTTAAAAAAAATGTCAAAAAGAAAATTTTATCTAGGTGTGGCAGCTGATGCTAGTGATTATGACATGCATTTTGAATTAAAGAACCTGATCTATCCAAACTAATCACTATCACTTTTTACCCACTCATTGAATTTGAAAGGGAGTCATTCTTGAACTTGTTCCCTCTTGATTATAATCCTCCTTAGGCTAGTGACACCTCAATGGGTTTTCGCCAACAAGCCGCTCCCATTTACTTTTCTTTTTCAACTCATTGTCGTCTTATGGTGCCCATGAAGACTTTTATCAATAAGACTCTCATTTTAATTGATCTCACAACTCACGGTCGCCTTATGATGCCCAAAAGGGTTTTCACCAATAAGACTCTCTCATTTTCATTTTTTTTTTAGAAAATAACACTCAAAATATGAAATATCATGCACCCATAACATGTTTAGCCTTGACATTCTCAAAGATTGATCTGAAGGTCTTTCTTTGGTTGTAACTTGACTTTTGGAATGGGGATAGAAAGAAAGGTCGACATGAAGCTCAAAATTTACACAACATTAGGTAAAATATACAACTTTTGGAATTGACTCTTTTAAGAAAATAAATTTTTGCCCCAGTTTTATTTCATTCTGGGTAACTTAAATTTTCTTTTGGTTGGACCGAACCCCAGAGTAGGGCTGCCTACGTATCTTATCATAGCAAGAATCAGGTCAAACGTAGTTCAAGATATTTCTTTTGCTCGAATTTGGATTTTTGATTGATTTTTTCTCTTTCTTTTTCAACACTTTTTTTTACTCTATTTTTCTTGATATTTTTTTTCTTTTTCAAATTCTATTTTGATTCCAAAAGAGGGGTACGAAAGAAAATAACACTAAAGCTCAAAAGGGTTAACAAAGGATGACACAACATTTGGGTAGTAGAATGAAATGCCTTCGTCATATCAATCCTTAAAAACACAAGTACATAACATGCAATCTGAGGGTGAAACGTGAGATCATACATATCTTTTCAACATTGACCTTCACTAAGAACGTGCATATGTGTCACTTCTTTTAAGCTTGTGAAATATACATGTCCACTTATATTGTACTTTTTTCTCGATGAGTGACTCATGTCGTTTTGAACTAACTTCCTTTTGTTTTTCCTTATAGTGGATACTATATATCCTCCGATCGACCCCATTCAAAATTCTCGAATTAAATCTTCTAATCGATGATCAAGTTATTTCTTGATTCACAAAGTGATTGCCTCAATACATTCAAAAGAGGTTGTAACTATCTCCCCAAATACCTGAACACTTTACTTATTTTCTTATATGTTTTTTTCTTTCAACTCTATCTTCTTGTCAAATATTTTAGGATTAGATTGGATTTAAAGACCAGTCTGTGAATTCAACATGCATATCATATCTCTAGAATCACCATAGAAAGAGCTCTCTAAAGAAAAAAAAAAGACAACAAAACAATATATAATATAAAGTAAAATAAAAAGGACACATATTTGTTGACCAAAAGATAGAAGGATTTGAATGAAAATTATAATAAAATAAGATAAGATTATCTCAAATTTCAACCCTAAAATAATTCGGGTAGTAGAAAGTAAACAAAAAAGACTATAAAAAATTAATCCTTCCTCGTAGGGAGCAGATCGGCTTCTAAATTGTCGAACTTAATATTTTAGCCATTGAATTGCACGTCAGCCTTTATGAAGTCTCCACAATCATTGCTACATCATTTTTTTTTCTTTTTGAACTCGATCATTTTGAATTTATCACCTCAAACTCTCTCCAAAGTAAGCCATCAGCAATTTCTCTTTCCCCCTACTCCTCTTCATTGATTACAAAACTTTTTCATATGAGTCAAAGGATCACCATGACCCTCGTACACGTCCAACTTTGGTGTTATGGAGTTTAGAGGCAAGTGAACATTGAAACATGTAAAAATTCTTGTGAGAACACTCTTTTTCTCTCTCAGTATTTGCATGTTTCTCATATTTTGCTCCAAATTTCTCACTTTTCAGATCATTTCTTATTATTCCTCATTTCTAACAATCTACACCAACTCATCTCAGACCCTATATCATTTTTTGTGAGTCGTCTTACTTGTTCTTTGAACATGGTGTTGTATTGGTAACCAACCACCTTAACACTATTTTGATTTTGGAGAAAATTAATGTGTCAGAGTTCAAAATTTTTTCTTTTTAAGACCACTGAATCCATGAAAGACTGCTTACGTATCTCATTAAGATGAGAATCAGGTTTGCGTAGTTCTTGAAATATATGTCGTACAAAATTCAGCCTCAAGACCTCTAAAGGTTCAGGGCTATTAAGATTTATATATAGTATTTATTTTATAAAAATTTAACTTCATGATCCCTAAAGATTCAGGGCTATTGAGATATATATAAATTAGACTTGAGAATTAGAAAAATAAATATGAAAGTAATCATATTTTCAAAATATTTCCCAATAAGTTTATGAATAATTTTCAAAAGATAGGGTCGGATCCTGAGAAGGACTTCCTACGTATCCCACTAAGATGTGAGAATCAGACCCTCGTAGTTCATAAAGACCGTAAAATTATGTTACTAAAATTTTTCCTTCCTTTTAAAAATAAAATTTTTCTTTGAAAAAAATATAATTCACTAAATGTGAGGATAAACTAATCTCTTGCATTTTAAAGTTGCCTAAAATCAGTCAACAAACAAATATCCTTCCAAACAAATGTCAAAGAGCACGTAGGATGCACATGTTGTTTTTTATAAAGTAGGTCACCTGTCCTAGACAGACCCAGCCCCTGTGCCGAGTCCCACTAAGTCAAATGCATATGATGCAAATAAAGCGGCACCTAATAGGAATAACCAGATTCTGAGTTTTCAGTTCTTCTAAGTTTAAGCCTAATAGGGATAGGTGTCTAGACTGGCTTACCCTAGAGGACATTCGAGCCGGGAAGGGACAACTTGGTCGGTAGCAGGGCTACACCGTCTTCGTTGTCGCTCCGAACCCCGCCTAACATGTGTGACTATAATCCTTCACCAGGTGCCTTGACACTCCGGCTATCTCAAAAAGAAAGTAGGATGCATGCGCTGCATTCCTTATATCCTATTTCAGAGACTCAGAGGGGGTGCGCAAGAGAAGACAGTATATAATACAGTTCAATCAATATTAAAGCGGTAAATGAGTAACAAGTAGCACATAAGGCCAACAAACACAATATCAATGATAATTAAAGCAAGTATAAATCAATATAAAAAGCTCAAATTCTTATTAGTCCCCAGCAGAGTCGTCAGAGATGTCACACCCCTTTTTTGCCCGAAGGTTCGAGGTCGAAGGTCGAAGGGTTTTTCCAATTAAAGTGACGGTTTTGAATAGGGATTATTTTTATCATTTTTAGAGTCGCCACTTGGAATTGAGTTATGGTGTTCCAAGTCACCTTTTTGAATCCCTAATCAAAAGGAAATGACTCTTTATTATGGTCTGCGAAAATAGAAGACTGGTAAGGAATTCTGTTGACCGAGGGGAAGGTGTGAGGCACCCCTCGAGTCCCGTGGTTCTAGCACGGTCGCTTTATCGACTTATACTTAACTTAAACTATTTGATAAATTATGTTTGAAGGCCTAAGTTCGCTCATTTTTAATTATATAAAAAATTTTCTGTCTATACTTTTTGTATTAAATTGGTGAAAAATAATTTTTAGAAAATCCTTACCAAAGTGCATTATTGCATCCTTGAATTATTTTTAAATGTCTCAAAAAGATGTGTACGCCGCATTGTTTATTATGACAAATATTTTAAACGCGCCTAAAACTTGCCTAGCATTAAAAGTGTTGGTCTATCTCTTATAACTCGAGAAAATTTTCTTATTCATACTTACTCTCTTTTAAAATAAAAATAAAAAAATTCAGTGTGTCTTTAAATAATTCGCAACTCTTCTTGTTTTATCCCACATTAATAATTAATTGAAAATCACGTATGGTATAACCGGAATTTAACTAAACAAAAACTATGAAAAAAACAGTTTAATATAGTACGAATTAAACTCAAATAAGAATTTTAATGCCTTAGTGACTACATTAAATTAAATTAAGAAAAATAGACGAGGACGAAATTCATCATTGGCTCAATAATATTCATTCTAAGAAAAACAAAACCCAATCGAAGTCATTAATTTTCTTATTGTGTATGAATGGTGTATATGATTACAAGTTAGAAAGACTCTCGGGCCTTGATGGTTCGAGATGTCCGTCACGACCAGGGCCCCGGCTCGGGTCGTGAAAAAATAGTTGTTGCTAATGTATCATAAGAAGATGGCAATGAGTTCAAGAGTATGATGGCTTTATCTTCTTCCTCGATCTTTACACTGAGGTTAGCCAACTGCGTGATCAGTCCATTAAGAACATTTAAATGTGACAAGAAATTTGTACCTTCACCCATGTGTAGGGCGTACAATTGCTTCTTTAAGTATAATTTATTTGTCAGTGTTTTGTACATGTAGAGATTTTCTAACTTTGTCCAAATACCATATGCACTATCTTCGTCAATGATGTTATTGACCACATCATCTGTTAAGTGCAACCTGATTGCACTAGTAGCCTTTTCATCCATTTCTTCCCAATCCTTCAGTTCTATAGATTCGGGCTTTTTGGATTTGCCATCTTAGTGCCTTGTGTAATCCTTGTTGGATGAGAAGATCCCTCATCCTCCTTTGCCATGTTGAGAAACCGCTATCACTGTTGAATTTTGCTATCTAGTACTTTACTTCGAATATTTTATTTTTACCGAGTATAGTACCACCAACCGCAAATACTATTTTCGTAAATGAGCAGACCCACGCTCTGATACCAGTTGTTGGGAATAAACCCCGCCACGATAATAATATTGTGGTAATAAAAAATAATTATGACAACAGTAATATGGTTAATCAACAAGAACAACATTCGTTGCAATCAAACATGCTAATAATAATAATAATAATAATTAGACTATTATTTTTCTTTTAGTCTATTATATGTATTTTTATTTGTTTAATAAATAAATTATGTTTGATCTTTGACGTTTTAATCCATATTTAATTTTCATTCTGTCAATTATCTTCTCAACAAACATTTCGACGATTCGACGTAAAAAAGAATAATTTAGAATCCAGTAGCAATAGCAAGATTTATTTGTTGGGTTTGTGGCAAGGGTTGATTTGTGTTGTTTCAAATAGATTAATTATTCGTTGCAACAGATAATTAGTGTGGTGCAACAGATAAACATTCTGATGCAACAAATAATTAGTCTGGTACAACAGATAAACATCCTGATACAACAGATAATACGTCTGATGCAACAGATAATACGATGATGCAACAGATAAATAGTCTGATGCAACAGATTACTCATCTGATGCACCAGATGATTGATTTGTTTAAATTTTGGGCACTTGTGCTGGATTCATAATCAGGGTTCTATCCATTGTTGGAAAAACAGAAGTGTACCCAGATGACAAATACGAATAAAAATCATAATTTTACTTACCAAAGTAACCTATGAAGTAATGCCAAAGTGGAAAGTGATGTAGTAAACAAAATTTGACCTAAGAAATTGGTCAGATCGCAGCAGTAACGTTGTACCAACAACACCAACAACAACAACAAATGGTCGACAAGAAGAATATGAAGCAGAAGATGATGAATAAAGCAGCAGAAACAGAAACAATTAACAACAAAAATCGCGAAGAGAGAGAAAACAACAATGGATGGGAAGAGAGAGAAAGGCACCTTTTTTTCCTCCGTTTCTCGTTATTTTAGAAATACATTGGGATCAAAGTGTAAATTTAAAAACTTATGGGTTATTTTAAAACTTTTCCAACTTTCTTAATACATAATAAAGTAATTGTCACCTCCAACTAATAATTAAGACTTGTGTCACCTACACCTCATTTTAAAACTCTTTTGTCACCTGTGGCCCAAACTCCCAAGTAACACTACAAGTTAATTATCTCTTACCCACTCACCTAATATGAAAATCGAAAAAACAAGTTGCATAAGTCCACAAGATCGAAGTTAATTGTTTTGTCCACAAGATCGAAGTTAATTGTTTTTTATACACCCACTCAACACTTCCGATCCCCAACCCTTAACCATCTCACCCCGCCACCCCCAAAACCCCACTCTCCTCACATCATCCCATCCTTATGTTGTTTCGCTAGATAATATATAAATACTTACGAGATATTAAATTTTTACTTATCAAAGATTAGAAAATAGTACGACATCTAATTATTTTTAAAGAAGAAAATATTTTCTTCTCTAAACACTGGGAGTGACAATAATGTTGAATATACGTTCTTTAGTTTTTTATACATACATAATCTAAATTTAATTTTTTATTTAATATTTAGTGTTATTTTTTTAAGGAACGCCAAAAATTTATATCTTGATAAGACTAAATAAATATTTGAAGCACAAGTTAATTATATATTTTTATGAAGGCTTTACTGAAAAAAATCCCCCAAAAAAAAAAAGTTGAGAAAATTGAAAAACTCAAAAAATCCCAAAGTTGAAAAATCTAATTTTATTAATTTGATTTAATTTATAGACTTAAAAATTCAATGTGAATAATTTGATTTGATTTTTAAAAAATCTGTATCAATCCGACAATGTACATCCAGTACCTTTTCTAACCGACTTTATTGTAGTATGTTTTTATTTTGTGGAAGAATTGTTTCCAAATATCACATGTTATATTCTTTCTTCTTTTTTAAATAAAAAACTTTCAAGTTCAAATTCAAGTGGATGCAAAATATCAGTAATTCTTTCTTAAATCGATTAATATGTAACATAAATTTAAATTAATTGAATTAAAAGAATTACTGATAGCATAGTTAAACAAAAATGAAAGAATACGTCAAGCTTCAAATTAACCGTGATTTTGAAAAATATTTTTCTTAATCTGCTTGATTTTGTCATCAATTATGATAATAGACTTTTTGGTAAAAACACTATATTCTTTAAATAATCTATAAAAATCTATTTAGGTTAGAAATCACCTTCTCAATGATTTTCATAAATAAATAGATCACACATCAAATTGTTTGTGGTGATAAATCAAAAGAAAATGAAAAATCCTCTCATTGATTAACTTTCCATTACACAAAAATGATGACCATAAAATAAAAGAAAAATTATTTATTTTCTTTCGTTATATATCTTCAAAAAATCCCTCTATTTTTATCATACTTATTTTCTCACAATGGATCTCTCCTTGATCAACATTTTCTTCTTGTTGTTATCTATCTCTTCCGTAAAATCTTGCGTCTTACAAAATGAGATTCAGGTACATGTCATCAACAGACTTCCTTCTAATTCTCCCCAACTAAAACTTCATTGTGCGTCAAAAGGTAATGACCTTGGAGAATGTTCGCCAGCTATAGATGAAGACATAAATTGATCGATCTGCGAGGGATTTTTCTTTTGTGAAGTGTATTTTTGTAAGTTTTGGTGGGGTACAAAAGAAAAGGGACTTCAGGTGTATAACGATCCCTTTTATTGTGTTGAGGATTCAGATGATTATGATTATATTGATAATTGTAAATGGGAGGTGAGGCAAGATGATTTTTATTTGCAACAAACTAGTCATGCTGATGGATCATATTATATGCATCACTATTCGGATTGGTCTTAGTTAGAAAATAAGACCAATAATTATGTGTTCTTGTTTATGTAAAGTAACAAGGATTTATGTTAACAACAAATTTTATAAATTTCACTTGTCTTGATTGTGCTCTTCAAATTGAATTTTTCATTGTATGAGTTAGATCTAGTCTTACAATTTGAATCTTTTGCACATATCGTACATTTATTAGTTTGATTTAAAAATCGAGGGCAACAACGTGGATTCATTTACCAAAGCATGTAGCAAGAAAAAACAAAAATAAAATGTCTTAGTAACATAAATAAGAAATTAAATTAATATATCTAAAATTATTACTGAAGATTTGCTAAAAGATTAGATGTATTTGATCCAAGTTAGCTCGAGTGAGCTTTTATTCTTCAAAGAAAAGTGATAGAAGAGAATGGAAAAGAAAAGATATTTCGCGATAAAGAAAGGAGTTAATTTTTAAAATGACTATTCAAGTATTTGAAATATCTCATTAAAGTCAATTTTGATTTTTTCTTCCCTATATGGCCATTTAAGTATAAGAAGATTCGACTAAAGTTACTTTTGAATTTTGCTTCGTCATTCAAGTATTGAAAAGATTTCATTACAATTGAATATTTTATAAAGTCATTCAACTATAATTTTGTGCTCTAAAAAAACACCTCTTTCTCTTAATAGACTTATTAGTTGACATGTTATGTTTTTTTTTGTTTTTTTTTTGGCATAAATTTCTTATTTTTCATGTTATGTAGGATAAAATCTAGACTAGTTTTGCATATTAAAATATTAATCTAGCATTTTATTTTAATTTTATGTTTATTTAAATCCTAAATCACTTTGAAATAAAGTTTTATGTCCTAACGAGGATGATTTCCGGTACAGTTACTAATTAATTAATTTAAACATAGAAAATGAAGGTTGTTAACTTTGAGAATGAACTTTTATATCCCTAAAAATCAGGTTATTTATTTATTAGATGATGCTTGAACAACTTATGTTTCCACTATTACAAAAAATCTCAACTTTCTTAACATATTACAAAAATTTCAACATATACACAGAATGTTATGTATATGTCAGTTATGTTATGTATATTAATAGGGAGAGAGAGTAAAGTAATTAAAAAAGTGGAAGAGAGTGTAATTACTTTTAAAAGGGTTGGTATTTATGTTATTTATACAATAAAAAATATATCATTTAGAAATAAGTACTTAATCGACATGAGTCTTTAAACCGCATATAATACAAATAAATGGGAGTTACTTACTCTCAGTACTTCAAAATTTGAATCTGTTTTAGATTAGATTAGAGTTCTAAGTGGATCATTAGTATTTTTTTCTAATTAGCCTCTTTGAATAATATGCGTAAAATTAGATAGCTAAGTTTCATTTTCTATACTCAAATTATTAGTAACTATACTGGATAATAAGACTTCATTTCGAAGTGATTTAAGATTTACATTGACATATTCTTAAAATTAAATGGCTAGATTTAATATTTTGTATTTCAAAATTAGTCTAAATTTTATCCTACATGACATGAAAAATAAGAAATTAATATGACATTGTATGCCAACTAAGAAATCTATTGAAAGCAAGAAGTTTTTCTTTTTTCAAGACACAAAGTTATAATTAAAAAAAAATTATTTTTTTCCAACAACGGACTCTACTAAAAAAAAATGTAAATCAGTGACGGACTAAAATTGAGGTACTTTGTCAAATTTTCAATATTGTTTAAAAATAAATCGATGAAAGTCTCTCGACTTTAATTGTTATTTTTTAAAAAAGAAAAAAAAATCGTCGTACCTTCATAGATTTTTTTCGTCAAAAAAAGGAACAAAAACTTTTAACAAAAGAACTTAATTTTAATAACAATAATATTGGCAAAAGCTTATCGTTAATTTTGTGCAAAAACTATGATTGTTTTATAGATTTATTTATTTTTTTTAAAAAAACTAACGGTATATTTATAGAAAAGACCAAATAATTAAGAGACACATTATAAATTTCATATTATTTTTGTGTTTCTCAATTTGCTTTTACAAGAAAAGAAACTTCCAACTTATTCCTAATGATTAATCCCAATCAGAATAATGGTTCTTGTGAATAAATCCATCTTTCTGATAAAATTCGAAATAAATACCATTTGATTTCACTATCCATACACATTTCTTTGTACCAATTGGAACAGTACCCATATCTACACAATGATGTTGGTTATTAAACACATCAAATATTTGATTTTTTGAACCCCACCAAAAATGACAAAAAAATAAAGTTTTCTTGAAAACCTGCATGCAAAATGACCAAGTGAAATCTTGATTTGGATTAAGAAAATGGTGTCCAAGATCATTATCGCCAGAAGCACAATGAATTTCAAGTTGAGAGGAATTATTAGGAAGATTATCGATGATTTGTATCTCATACTTTGAAGTTAAAAAACATGCATTTATTAGGGCAAAGGAAAAAATCAGTAACAACAATAAGATGTTGATCAAAGGGTGATGAATATTCATTTTGAAAAATAATAATTAAAGGAATGAGATCAATGTTATTTAAAATATGTAAAGGATGATGACAATTTATTCCTACAATAAATTTATTTGAGTGTCGCCTTAAGCCTTACAAAATATTAATTTTGAATGGAATATTTTTTTTTTTTTTAGAAGCACTGAATTTTGATAGAAATCCCTTGTTCTTAATGTCATGGGAAGATAATTAAAATTGAGTGAGTTGTTATTTGACTAGCTAATTTATTGCCCAGAGATTTTGTTCTTATTGTGTGTCACTTCAAAAAGAAAAAATACTTAGAATATCCCATTTTTCTATTTTATAATCAGATAATTAGGTGAAAATATTGGATTTTTAAAGAAAACTTAACTGACAATCACAATAAATTTATAAATCGGATTTCTCCAAATAGATATTTCTCTCCTTTGATTGTGTCATAGTAGACTGTGATGACTCAATTTCTAAATTTTATTTGCAAAAGTAATTAAAGAAGTTTTAATCACTATGTTTCTTTTGATAATTGTGGTGGATGATCGGATGGAGGAAAATATTTTGAGCAAAATATTTTTTTATTATTATTTTTTATTTTTTGTTGGTCAACCAATCGACCATAATGATTTACATTCATATCGGACTAAAATCGCTTTGGAAATAGTGAATTACCACGACATAGCGTATTTGTGATAATTTTTTTTGTTGTTTCAACTTTCAATTCCTATATAGTAGTACCTTTTCTAATCGACTTTATTATAGTATGTTTGTTTTTGAGGAAGAATTGTTTCCAAATATAACATATTATATTCTATCTTTTCAAAAAAAAAAAAACTAGTATATATTAAAAGATCTTTTTGTGCCTTGAGAATGTTGAAATTTCACATAGGAACTAGTACTTCTTTCTTAAATTGATCAATATGCAACATAAATCTGAATTAATCGAATTAAAAGAATTATTGAGAATACTTCAAGCCAAGTACTACAAGCCTCAAATTCACTGTGATTTTGTAAAATAATGTTTTTCTTAATCTAGTTGATTTTGTCATCAATTATGATAATACACTTTTGGTAAATAAATTTTATTCTTTAAATACTCTATAAAAATCTATTTAGGTTAGAAATCACCTCCTCAGAGCATTTTCATAAATAAATAGATCACTTACAAAATTATTTATGGTGATGAGATCAAAAGAAAATGGAAAATCCTCTCATTGATTAACTTCCCATTATACAATAATGATGACCATAAAATAAAAGAAAAAATATTTATTTTCTTTCATTATTATATCTTCAAAAAAGTATAGATATATATTCCATTAGGTGAATAAAACCATACTTTTCTTGCTCAATTTCTTCACCATGTTTCTCTTGTTAGTGAAAATACTTTTCTTGTTATTTATCATGCCCTTCAACATTAGAGGCAAAATCGAAGTGCATATTCTCAATAATCTTCCTCCAAATACATCAATGCTACAACTTCATTGTGCATCTGGTGATAACGATTGGGGCCATCGATATCCTGAGTTAGAATCGGATTTTAGTTGGTCATTTAATGAGAATGTGATTGGAACCACTTTATATTTTTGTCACTTCTGATGGGGTTTCAAAGAAAATGCATTCGAAGTTTTTAACGATGTTGTTTATTGTATCCATGGAGGGGATAAATTTGTTCCATATTTAACAAGAAAATGTGTGTATAGTGTGATGGAAGATGGTATCTATTTTGGTTATGAAAATTCTGTGGGAACACTTATTCTTAACAAATATGCTGATTGGATATCATCAAGAGGAGTATAATATTATTAGCTTTTGCATTTGGAAAATAAAATTAGAAGAATTATGTACTGGGAATTATTTATGATTTGGGTTTAGTAGATATTGGGTTTTTATATATAAATAATCGATTATCTTATTTATGGTTCTTGTATTTTATTCTATGTATATGGATGAGTTCAATAAGACTATGCAGACATGATTGTCAAGTTGATCCTAATTACGTATATAAAGATTAATACTCTCTCTTTTTAAAAAAATAATCTATTTTGATTTGTTATAGAGTTTAACAAAAATAAAGAAGACATTTAAATTTTGTGGTCTTAAATAAAAGATATGTCAAATGTACCAAAATATCCTTTAATCTTGTGGTTTTAAACATGCTACGAGAAAAGTTAAAATTTTAAAATTGTTAAAAAAAAGAAGTGATTTTTACTTTAAAAAATATTTTTTAATCCCAAAAAAAATTCTATAAATACCCTACAACTTCAAATCATTTTTCACACAATTTTTCACTCTGTCAAATCTCAATTCTCAAATATTCAATATATTTAATTTCTTAAAGTGTTCACTTTAATTTTTGAATTTTTCGTTTACAAAGTACGAGCGGAAGTTTCTAAAGTCGCAACCTTCGTATACTTCCAAAATTTGGTATTGTCGTTCCATCTCTTACGTTTAATTTTTATTTATTGTATTAATTGTTTAATATTTAATTTTATTATATTTATGTATTTTGAATTTTTTTAGTTTAATTTAATTTATATTATGAATAAATTAAGAAACCTCGCTACTAAAGGTGTTAAATTTTTTTGTCCTGGAAGCGGTAGTGGTAGTAAAAAACGAATTACTAGCGGTAGAGGTAGTTCATGTAGTAGATATACCCGTATGCCTCCGACACCACTTAGTCAACCTTTTGAGGAAGAAGTAGGTGTACCTTTAGGTGTAGGTGCTCACGATATGGATTATGTAGAAGCTCAGGAAAATTACGGTATAGAAAAAGAAAATGAAGTAGATGCTGTTAATTTAGACGAAGATAATGAAAATATTGCTGAGACACCCGCAGTAGAAAATGCTAACGTTAGATCTGAATCGGTTAATCTCCCTCCCAGTCCTCCCCGCGCCCCAAGACCTCGTAAAACAACTAGTGTTGCATGGCAATTTTTTGAACGTATATTTGTGTATATATCTTCTATAGAAGTGTATATTTAACGTATACATGTTTATATGTTTTATAAATTAGTATATAAGTATATCTATATATATTATAATGTATATATAATGTAGTATATTTTATAAGTAGTAGTATATATACATTGAATGGTGCGTATATTTATGTATATATCTTCTATAGAAGTGTATATTTAACGTATACATGCGTATATGTTTTATAAATTAGTATATAAATATATCTATATATATTGTAATGTATATATAATGTAGTATATTTTATAAGTAGTAGTACGTATATATTGAATGATGCGTATATTTGTGCATATATCTTCTATAGAAGTGTATATTTAACGTAAACATGTGTATATGTTTTATAAATTAGTATATAAGTATATCTATATATATTGTAATGTATATATAATGTAGTATATTTTATAAGTAGTAGTATATATACATTGAATGGTGCGTATACACGTGTATATATCTTCTATAGAAGTGTATATTTAACGTATACATATGTATATGTTTTATAAATTAGTATATAAGTATATCTATATATATTGTAATGTATATATATTGTAGTATATTTTATAAGTAGTAGTATATATACATTGAATGGTGCGTATACACGTGTTTATATCTTCTATAGAAGTGTATATTTAACGTATACATGTGTATATGTTTTATAAATTAGTATATAAGTATATCTATATATATTGTAATGTATATATATTGTAGTATATTTTATAAGTAGTAGTATATATACATTGAATGGTGCGTATATATGAGTAATTGACTAATTGTGTATATGTGTATATATTTTTTAAATTCTAATGTAGTATATACTATATATATATTCTATATATATTATTTAACGTATTTAGAATGTATATAGGTGGGTATATGTAATGTATATTGGAAGAAGTTTTTTTTTATATATATTTTTGACCGGGTTTGACCGATTTTTTAACCGGGTTTGGCCGGGTTTAGGTGGGTTTGATCGGGTTGAGTTAAGTGGGCCGGGTTCGGGTGGGTTTTAATTTTTTCACTGTTGGGCCCGGCCCGGCTAGCGCCAAACTCGGCCCTTAACCGGCCCTCAACCCGGTTAAAATAGAAGGGCCGGTTCCGGGTTGACCCAGCCCGGCCCGTTTGACACTCTTATATATACTTCATCCATTCCTTTTCAGTTATCATGTTTCGTTTCTTAAGAGTGAACTTGATTAATTTTTAAAGCTAAATTATATTTGATTTATTCAATATTTTAAAATTAAAATTTGTATATTCAAAAAACTATATGAAAAGTACTTTAAGTTGTATTTTTTCTTTTAATAATATAATGAAAAAATAATCTAAAAATATTGATAAAAGTTCATACTATTTGATTCTTCAAAAAGAAATTATGACAAGTAAAAAGGAATATAGAGAGTAAGAGTTATAAACAGTAAAGTGTTAAATTGCTTTCCGTTACGATTTAATTAATTATGTTTTTTTTAATCCGGTTATTTTTATTACCATATAATGGAGATCACATTAGGATTTGGTTAGCATATCTATTGTTCATTAAATTGTATTCTATAAGAATATACCAATTTGATTTGCAATTACCATTTCACTGAAAATAATCCTAATTGAATATAAGAAGATTATGAAAATAAATAAATTTCTTTCTTGTGATGTGTGCTTCCTAAATAGATAAAAACATAAAACAACACAAATATTTTCATATTTCACTTACTATATGTCACCAAAAGATAGAGATTATTCTCTTGCTAATTAAAGGCACAAATAAAAAAAAATCTCTTATATATATGTATCCTTCAAACCACTTGCAAAACTGTCATATTCTAATAATTTTCTCAAGATGGCTCATTTGTTAGTGAAGATCCTCTTCTTGTTATTTATCATGTCTTATAACATTCAGAGTATCGAAGTGCACATTCATAATAATCTTTCGCAAAATTCTCCTCAGGTGGAAGTTCATTGTGCATCCGGAGATGATGATCTTGGCTATCATTATCCTAAAGTTGGAACAGAATTTAATTGGTCCTTTAACATGGGAATTTTTACGTTGTTCTTTTGTCACTTCTGGTGGAATGGAAAAGATAAAGCCTTTGATGTGTTTAACAATGTTAATTATTGTGTTGATGATGTATTTGATGATGTTGTTCCACAGGGAACATATGATTGTCATTGGCAAGTGCAGGATGATGGTTTTTATTTGGGTTATTTAGATGAGGGACAACTTCATTTAACAAAAATCCATGATTGGTAAGTAGCTAGTATCTCTTTAGTTAAAAAGGGTGGATTAGAAGAAGAAAAATAAAAATAATATTTATGTTCTTTAGCACTCTTGTATTCATGGTTGTAGTTTGTGTTATGTATGGATGTTAATTTCCCATATAAATGCAAGCAAGCAAGCAATTGTGGTATTTTGTGTTATGTATGGATGTTCATTTCCCATATAAATGCAAGCAAGTGATTTTGGTATTTTGCGCTATGTGTGGATGTTAATTTCTCATATAAATGCAAGAAATTGTGGTATTTTGTGTTATGTACGAATAGTGAATCATGTATAATTCTCTTTGCGGAGGAAGGACTTGAGCATTGTTCGTAAATTTCTCAATCTCGAGACCCTTGTGATGCCTGCAAAGACTTTACTGGGAAGAAATCTGTGGAAGGGTTTCCTCACGTGAAGTTCTTGCTACTGAGACGATTGGAGATTTGGTTTTCGAGAGCCAACAGTGATCACTTTCCATGCCTTCAACACCAAATTAATCTCCAGTTGTTTCCGTTGCAAGAACTTCAAGCCACTAGGCTAGGGCCTTTGCAGGAATCATATATAGAACCAAATAGCGATCACCTTTCAAGCGAGAAAACTCTTCCCCAACTACTTACACCACTAAGGCCTCTGAAGGCATCATAGAGACAACAGTGATCACTTTCCATGCCTCCAAAGCCGAATCTCTCCAATTGTTTCACTTCAAGCAACAAGGTTTTTCCCAACTACTTCCCATTAAGGACTTTGCAGGCATCATAAAGTCAACTTCTCATATTCACACTAATCTCCACCCATACAAACTGACTGATTGAAAAAATTTCAACTCATTATGTATCTTCGTTGGATATTTGGGGAGCTAATTATGTATCTCGACAGACCAAAATTGAAAACAAAAATGTATCATGAGCTAATTATGTATCTTTACAAGAAACAAATGTATCTTCATTGGATATATTATGTGTCTCGACAGAGCCAAAATCGAAAAAAAATGTATCGGAGCTAATTATGTATCTTTACAGAGAAAAAATATATCTTTATTGGATGTATCAGGAGCTAATTATTATCTCAACAGACCCAAAATTAAGATTTTCAGTAATTATGTTCTATAATTAAGCTCCGTCGGAATTTATGTTGTTTTTACAAAATTCTATGCATAATTTATGACCGGGGTGTACGTTCGGGCAGTTTGAATTGAATATAAAACCTTTGGTTTGGATTTCCAATTTTCATATTAAAGAAATGATGTCTAAATTCAATCCAAATAAAGCCCGGATTAGATCGAACTTTTAATTTCGATTTCGAATTAATTGATTTGGATACTTCAAGTTTTCTATATGGATTGAGAATGCAAGTTATGTTGAGTTGCTGATCATGCAAATCAAATAGATTCAAATTAAACTCTTTTAATGGTTCTTCGCATTATAATTAATGAGCATCTTATCTTTCGAAATTTCCAAGATAAGCTTCAAAAAGATCAAAAGGTTTTCAAGATATATACTCCCTTTATTTATTTTTAGTTATCGTGTTTTTTAGCTTGATAACTAAGTTTTAGTGAACTTGACTAATTTTCAAAGTTAAATTAGATTCAATTTATTTCAATATTTTTAATTTGGATATTTAAAAACTAAACGTAAAGTTCTTTAAGTTGCAATTTTCCTCATATTAGTATATATGATAAAAGAATATATCTTAAAATGTTGATAAAATATTTCCATATTTCCTTTAAATATATATAATATATGGACTTTGACATTTAATTAAAAAAAATCCTGACATTTAATCTTTTTGACTAAAATATAGTATATAGTAACACTTAGAAAATATTTCATATTCAAAATTTGTCATATATAGTGTATTCTGATAATATTCTCAAGATGGTACACTTGTTAGTAAAGATCTTATTCTTATTATTTATCATTCCCTGTAATTCACAAATTAATTGGGGTTATGAGGTGCACATTCACAATAATGTTCCACGAAATTCTCCTCAGGTAAAAATTCACTGTGCATCTGGAGATGATGATCTTGCTATCATTATCCTGAAGTAGGAACAGAGTTTAATTGGTCCTTTTGTGTGGTTCCTAGGACGTTGTTCTTTTGTCACTTCTGGTGGAATGAAAAAGATTCGAGTTTAGATGTGTTTAATGATATTAAATATTGTGTTCATGGTGCATTTGGTATTATTCCATTGCTTGAGCACTAATGTCATTGGCAAGTGCAGGAGGATGGTGTCTATTTAGGTTTTCATCATCTGGGAAAACTTTATTTTAAAAAATTTCATGATTTGTAAGCAGTAATTCTTTAGTATTTAAGGATGGATTGGAAGAAGAAAAATAAAAATATACTGCCAATGATATTTTATATGCATAAAAATATACTGTCAATGATATTTTATATGCTTTAGTGGACTCAAATTCATGGTTTTATTTTATGTTATGTATGGACATTAATTTTCAATACACTGCAATCAATTGTGTTATTTTTCCTTTATTTTTCATGAAATCAAAAGGTTTTCCATGAAATTTGAAGGTACTCATCCCTATGCAAATGACGAAAAAATTGTTCACACTCGATATTTACATAAAAATATAGTTTCGTACTGAGAAATAATTATATTGTACCGAAAAAGAGTTAAAATTTAAGGAACATATGATTTAAAAATTTTAAATTTGACGTAAGTATTTTATAATTTATCCGTAAATTTCAGTCTCTTGGTGAGAATATACCACTTGAATTAATGAAGATTTTCAACCAAACTTTCAGCAAAATGTATTCAATAACTTTCTCTTCAAGACTATTTAAGAGATTAACAGTTGACTCTACAACTTCACCCCAAGTAGCAGTGGATTGAGGCTTTTCATCAGCACTTTCGCATTTATCTTCTGCGTGTGTTGTTTCATGTTCTTCCACTCCAATGACTTGTGCAATAACCTCTTCATTAGTGACAAGGCATCACTATCAATCAAAGTGTATTTATCAAACGTACGTCTCTTTGTGTAGCTCATCAATCCTATATTTAAAGTTTTCACCTGCAGTAAAGAAGACACATTTGGATTAGTTTTTTCAGTAGTCAAATTGAACTTCTTGTTGATGGTGTTGCATTTTAGCTACCTCTTGTTAAGCTTGTAGTCTGGGTTTTGCTTACAATTGGGGGTCTTGGCGGGGTCTTTCGTGTACTTATCAGTACAAAAAACATGATAAGTTAAGGAATTCTCAAATGCTCTTATGTATTTATCAGTAGTTTCAAGCCTTTTCAAATGTTGAGTCACTTATCTTTATTTAACTACTTGGCACGTCTTATCTCATTTTTCAACTACTGATGCTGCTAAATCTTTTTTGATAAGGTCTCGTGTGTTGGGAATAAAACCGCCACGATAATAATATTGCGGTAATAAAAAGCAATAATTATGACAACAGTAATACGATTAATCAACAAGAACAACAAGAGCGAGAATGACACCAATATTTTTAACGTGGAAACCCAATAAGAGAAAAACCACGGGCCAAGAGGAGCAACTGATATCTCTATAGTAAGGAATTTTACATCGCAGTCACAAGTACAATACTCACAGTGACACACACTCAAAAGAAATTTCTCTTTTGATTTTTCCACCTCACTATAATATCGCTCACACTCTCTATTTTTTTCTCACAGACTACACTTTCTGTGATGCCTCACTCTATTTTTCTTTCTCTCTGTTTGTTGGTGTATTGAACAAAGGAGCAGAGAACTCCTTTTATAGGCAAATTCTCTGCCAATATACGTAAGCAGTGATCTCAACATTTTGCAGCCAAAGTTGAGAATAATGTGAGCTGCCATTGTTGAACCAAAAATCCAACTTTTTGAAAAAGTTGGTTGGGGGACTGGACCCCACAAATATCTCCCTCCAGTCCCATACTTCTGAGGGAGGTATCTCTGTCTTTTAGAGAGAGTTCATGCCTACAAGCTCTTTGCACAACTCGAACTTGTCTTTTGGCATCACCTTTGTCACCATATCCGCAGAATATTCAGTCATGTGAATCTTCTTGACATGGAATGATTTGTTCTCGACTTGTTCACAAATCCAATGGTACCTTACATCAATGTGTTTTGTTCTTGCATGGTACATGGAGTTCTTACTCAAGTCTATTGCACTTTGACTGTCACAATAGACAACATACTCAATTTGATCTAATCCAAGTTCTCGAAGAAAACGCTTGAGCCATATCATTTCCTTGATAGCTTCAGTAGCCGCAATAGACTCAGCTTCAGTTGAAGATAGTGCAACACACTTCTGCAACTTCGATTGCCATGATATAGCTCCCCCTGAAAAAGTAAACAGAAATCCAGTAGTAGATTTTCCGTTATCAAGGTCACCCGCCATATCAGTATTTGTATAGCCTTTCAAGATTTGATTAGATCCTCCAAAACACAAACAATCACCTACAGTTCCTTTTAGGTACCTCAATATCTATTTAACTGTTTCCCAGTACTCCTTTCCAAGATTTCTAAGAAATTTGCTGACAATACCAACTGCGTGATCAATATCAGGTCTGGTACACACCATTGCATACATTAAGCTCCCAACTGCTGAAGAATAAGGAACGTTAGCCATATTTACCTTCTCTTATTTTGTTGTAGGACACATTTTCTTCTTAACTTCAGATGACCATTAAGAGGTGTGCTAACAGCTTTAGCACTCTTCATGTGGAAACGTTCGAGTACACGTTCAATGTACTTCTCCTGAGATAGCCACAACTTTCTACTTGTTCGTTCTCGAACAATCTTCATCCCCAAAATTTATTGTGCTGGGACCAAGTCCTTCATGTCAAATGACTTGGACAAATCTCTCTTCAACTTGGCAATCATCTCCTTGTCTTGTCCTACAATCAACATGTCATTCACATACAACAACAGAATAATAAAGTTGTTGTTTGAAAATCTTTTGAAGTATACACATGGATCAGAATAAGTCTTTTTGTAGGTTTGACTTTGCATAAACATCTTGTACCACCTGCTCAGCATAATCATCAGGTTGCTCCCCCTGCTCGGCAACCTCATCGGTTGTACTTTCTGCACTTCTGGGATGGTCAGTAGTAGAAGGAATGGTAATAACATTGGGGACTACACCATTCTTAGCCTTCTCTAATACATCATCAGCAATTCTGACTTTACTTTCTCGAAAGACTACAACTCTGCTTCTGATGACTTTTTTTCTTTACAGGATCCCACAATCTGTTCCCAAATTCTTCATCTCCATATCCGATGAATATACATAGAACTGATTTATCATCTAGTTTTGTTCTCTGCTCCTCAGTACATGTGCAAAAGCTTTGCAATCGAACACTTTCAGATAAGAGTAGGACACCTCTTTGTTGGTCCAAACTCTCTTTGGGATGTCAAACTCCAATGGAACTGATGGACTTCAATTGATCAGGTAACAGGCCGTCTGAACTTCTTCATCACCCAGAATGACTTAGGCAGTTTAGCCATTCTGAGCATACTTCTCACCTTCTCAACAATGGTATGACTCATCCGCTCAGCTACACCATTGTGTGTGGGGTTCCAGGAACTATCTTCTCATGTCTGATCCCGTGACTTGAATAATACTCTTCAAATTCCCATGAAATTTACTCACCTCTATTTTCAGTATAGAAACGCTTTACCTTTCGACCCGTCTCTCTTTCCACTAGAGCATAGAATTTCTGAAATACTTGAAATATCTGATCTTTGGTTTTCAAGATATAAACCCACAATTTTCATGAAGCATCATCAATAAAAGTAACAAAATATTTGTTACCACTCATCGATTCTACCTCCATTGGTCCACAAACATCAGAATATACTCAGACTCAGACTGCTAGTGCTCCAGTTCAGGTGACTCGCCCAGCCCCAGCTCAGGGCGCCTCTTCTAGCACCACTGACGGTCAGCGCCAGAACCGGTTTTATGCTTTACCATCTCACCAGGAGTAGGAAGAGTCTCCCGATGTGGTTACTGGTATGCTCCGTATATTTCAGTTTGATGTTTATGCATTGTTGGACCCTGGGTCCAGTTTTTCATATGTTACACCTCTGGTTGCGGTGAATTTTGAAGTAAGTCCCAAAAATATTCCTGAGCCTATCTTAGTTTCTACCCCAGTGGGTGAGTCGATTGTTGCCCAGAAAGTGTCCTATTATAGTCCTTCATAGAGTCATGTTTGCTGACCTGATTGAGTTAGACATGGTGGACTTTGATGTCATTCTGGGTATGGACTGACTTCATTCTTGTTATGCCTCTATAGATTGTCGTACCCGAGTAGTCAAGTTGCAGTTTCCTGATGAATCTGTGTTTGAGTGGTATGGGAGCTCTGTATCTCTCAAGAGTCATTTTATCTCATATCTCAAAGCTAGAAAGCTTATTTCCAAGGGGTGCATTTATCATCTGGTTAGAGTCAAGGACACTAAGTCTGAGGCTCCAACTCTCCAGTCAGTTAGCATTGTGAATGAGTTTCCTGATGTCTTTCCGAAAGATCTCCCAGGGGTACCTCCCGATAGAGAGATATAGTTTGAGATTGATCTTCTTCCCCATACCGAACCCATTTCCATTCCTCCTTACCGTATGGCACCTGCAGAACTTAAGGAGTTGAAGAAGCAACCTAAAGATCTGTTAGATAAGGATTTCATAAGGCCAAGTGTTTCTCCTTGGGGTGCTCCTGTTTTATTTGTGAGAAAGAAAGATGGTTCCTTGCGTATGTGCATTGACTATCGCCAGCTAAATAAAGTCACTGTAAAAAATAAGTATCCCCTCTCGAGAATCGATGATTTGTTTGACCAGTTGCAAGGTGCAAGTTATTTTTCTAAGATAGACCTTAGATCCGGCTATAACCAACTCAAATTAAGGGAGTGTGACATCCCGAAAACAGCCTTCCGAACTCGCTATAGTCATTTTGAGTTTCTTATTATGTCCTTCAGGCTCACCAATGCCCCAACAACTTTCATGGACCTCATGAATCGAGTGTTCAGACCATATCTTGATATGTTTGTCATAGAGTTTATAGATGATATTCTGGTATACTCCCGTAGTGAGAATGAACATGCAGATCATCTCTGAATCGTCTTGCAAACCCTTAGAAACCATCATTTGTTTGCCAAATTCAGCAAGTGTGAGTTTTGGTTAAGGTCAGTTGCTTTTCTTGGTCATATCATTTCTTCCGAAGGCTTTAGGGTTGATCCCCAAAAGACTGAAGCTGTTAGAAACTAGCCTAGACCTATCTCCCAGTCTGACATTCGAAGTTTCTTGGATATAGCAGGCTATTACCACCGTTTTGTTGAAGTTTTCTCCTCTATAGCATCTCCTATGACCAGGTTGACCCAAAAGAAAGTGAAGTTCTTGTGGTCAGATTCTTGTGAGAAGAGTTTTCAGGAGTTGAAGACTCGACTCACCTCAGCCCCTGCTTTGACTTTGCCTGATGGTGTTGATGGTTTTGTGGTGTATTGTGATGCTTCTAGAGTTGGTTTGGGTTGTGTATTGATGCAGAAGGGTAAGGTGATAGCTTATGCTTCTAGGCAGTTAAAACCGCATGAGAAGAATTACCCCACCCATGATCTTGAGTTAGCTGCTGTTGTGTTTGCTCTGAAAATCTGGAGACACTACTTGCATGGTGTTTATGTTGACGTATTTACTGATCATAAGAGTCTGCAGTATGTATTTACCCAGAGGGAGTTGAATCTTAGGTAGAGAAGGTGGTTAGAGCTGTTAAAAGACTACGATATGAGTGTGTTGTACCATTCGGACAAGGCCAATGTAGTGGCGGATGCCCTTAGCAGGGTGTCTATAGGTAGTGTTTCGCATGTTGAAGAGGGTAAGAAAGAGTTGGCTCGTGATGTGTATCGTTTGGCCAGGCTGGGGGTTAGATTGTTTGACTCGGCTGAAGGTAGTATTGGGGTTCAGAGTAATTCCGAATCTTCCTTGGTTTCGAAAGTGAAGGAGAAGCAAGATTTAGATGCTAGCTTGGTCAGACTGAAGGAGTCAGTCAAGGACCAAAAAGTGGGGGTTTTCTCCCAAGAGGGAGATAGTGTGTTAAGATTGCAGGGTAGATTATATGTTCCGAATGTTGATGATCTGAGACAGAGAATAATGGATGAAGCGCACGGAGCGCGATTTCTATTCATCATGGTGCCACCAAGATGTACCGCGACTTGCAGGAAATCTATTGGTGGAGCGGCATGAAGAAAGATATAGCAGCATTTGTGGCTAAGTGTGCGATATGCCAACAGGTTAAGGTAAAACACCAAAGACCTGGCGGTAAGATACAGGAGTTTAGTATTCCCTCTTGGAAGTGGGAAGAGATAAATATGGATTTTGTGACTGGTTTACCTCCTTTCCGACGCCACCATGATTCCATTTGGGTCATTGTTAATAGATTGACTAAGTCTGCGCACTTCTTGCCTGTGCATACTTCTTATACTGCTGAGGATTACGCTTGATTGTACATCCGAGAGTTTATCAGATTGCATGGAGTTCCCTTGTCTATCATTTTGGATAGGGGTACTCAGTTCACTTTGTATTTCTGGAAAGCTTTTCAAAAGGGTCTTTCTACCCAAGTGCTTTTGAGTTCTGCTTTTCATCCGTAGACAGATGGTTAGGCTGAGAGGACCATCCAAACTTTAGAGGATATGTTGAGAGTGTGTGCTCTTGACTTTAAGGGGAGTTGGGATGAGCATTTACCGTTGATAGAGTTTTCTTACAATAACAGTTATCACTTTAGCATTAGCATGGATCCATTTGAAGCTTTGTATGAGAGGAAATATAGATCACCCATAGGTTGGTTTGAGGTGGGTGAAGCTGCTGTGAGTGCTCCTGATGCGGTGCTTGAGGCTATGGAAAAAGTCAAGTTGATTAGAGATAGGTTTAAAACAGATCAGAGTCTTCAGAAGTTGTATGCGAATGTAAGGAGAAGAGACCTTGAGTTCGAGGTTGGTGACTTGGTGTATTTGAAGATTTCACGCATGAAAGGGGTGAAGAGATTCGGGAAGAAGGGGAAGCTCAGTCCCCGTTATGTTGTACCCTACAGAGTTCTTAGCCGTGTTGGTAAGGTAGCTTATGAGGTTGAGTTGCCTTCAGAGTTGTCTGTTGTTTATCCGGTGTTCCATGTTTCCATGCTTAGAAAGCATATTAACGATTCTGTGGTAGTGGATTCTTCTATGACCGCTGAGGTCCAAAGTAGTCTTTCCTTCGATGAGACCCCTGTTGAGATCCTTGATTTCCAAGTCTGAAGATTAAGGAACAAAGAAGTTCCCTTGGTCAAGGTGTTGTGGCGAAACCAATCTATTGAGGGTGCAACTTGGGAAACCAAGGCAGATATGCGATCCAGGTACCCGCACTTGTTTTCCGCAAGTTCCGATCAGGCTGAAGGTACTATTCTTCTCTAAATAATCCCTTTTATAACCAAAGTTGCAGCAGTTCAGCTGTCATTTTATACTATTCAGCTGTTATATCATGAGTTATGCACTCTTTGTTGTATCCGAAAAGGTAGAACGAGGTAGAGACAAGTGTAGCAAGTTACCTCAGTTGTTTGCTCTTCGTTTCCTTTGTATTCTTATGCATCTAGCGACATTCGAGGACGAATGTTCGCAAGGGGGAGATAATGTAATACCCCGTAAAGTTTCATCCTCGTTTAAGCCTCCGAAATGAGCCATGTTAATCTGAACACTTAGAATTTTCTATAAGATGATTCAACACTTAGTTTTATTTTGGACCCTTAATCTTCGTTGAATTATTTCGTGACCTTCCCGACGTTTGTATCTTGAGATTTTTGCTACGTTGCGATGGGGCAAGGTCTTAGTACGTCTCAGGTAAGTTTCAGAATTTTTAGACAAGCTTAAGGCTGTGTTTGGGGTGCAATTCCAGTAGCTAAAGGTGCTAGGCCCGCGCCGCCCAGCTCCTGCCCCCTCTCTAAGCAGGGCGCCGCCCTGGTCTTACCCCCTCTCTAGGCAGGGCGCCGCCTTGCCTAGCGCGCCCGGCCAAAATTCAGCAACTTCATCCGTTTCATTAGTGGCCATTTGGTAATTTTCAATGCCCCAATCCTCTTTAACACGGGATTACATCCCAATAACACCAAAACAAGCCTATTTTCATCAAAAAGCTCCAAGAAACTCTCTTAGGGTTTCAACATAAGAATACAAATAGATCAAAAACTAACCGTAACTTTTCAAATATTTTTGGATATTCGGAATCCTTGTTCCGAGGGCTTCAAAAAGCACATAACAATTTTGTGAATAGAGTGTCGGAGTGGAGAGTTCATTCTAAATCTTCAAACTTAAGGTATGTGGGATTTTTCAACAAGAACACCCTTTTGTTCTTGTGCCCAAAGTTAATTTTCTTTACAAAGATATATAATTTGATATGTATTACTACGAATTTTAATATATGAATTTATGAGTTACGATGTTTTCATGAGAATGTAGATATGGTTGCATATAAAGCTGAATTTTCAGATTTTAAGTCATTATTGTATGCTTATGACATAAAGTTTGAAACTTTGAAAGGTTATATGGTGATATTGATACATGGGTTTTTGGAACTCTATTTGAGATTATCATTTTTGTGAAGTTACGTGTTATAAACACCTTGATATTTGAATGAATTGAATAATGAAGAAGATTTGACATTTTTGGTCATGAAGGAATTGATTTTTGAAACCAAGTGATAAAAGAAATCCACACGTTTGATTGATTTATGATAATAGGGGTAGCATGTTGGCTCTCGATGAAAATTATTGAATTGTTTATTGTGGATTTTCTTTACTATGAGCCTGAGGCTGATTTAAATTTTTGAGCTAAGTCCGGGAGTAGTCTTTAGCACCGAGAGGAAGGTATAGCGATTTTGGTACTTTCCTAGAACTACGTGCCCCCATAGGATGTGAGCCTAAGGCTTTTATAGTGATCACTAGTGAATGAAAGATTTAGGTCCTACTCCGATGGCAAGGATAGGACAGCTCTCCCCAACGTGGGTTAGACGTTGGACTCTATATGGCTCACATGGTTTATGTCGGTTATGAGAGACTCCCAATGTGTGTGTGTGTAATCTCTTATCTAAGATGAATATATATTCGTTTGAAGAACTGATTTTGAGAAAGTTGTGGTTTTCTAAAGATTGAAAGAACATATATTAAAGAGAATTGTTATGAGATTTGATTGCTTTGATGATTTGAAATCGAGATGGAAGTGAATTGAGATTTATTATGATGACTCACATGTTTTACCTGATGTATCTTACTCTCTTATGATTATGATGATTTTATTCGAGCTATGTGAGTCACTTGTTATAGCATGCATGTTTTCTATGAATACCTATGATATTTGATTTCTAAAACTTGCATACACCCCATATACTCGGTCCATATTCCAAGGTACTGACCCACGTATTCGTACGTGGGCTACATTTTCCTATAATGTCGGTTCAGGTGCTCAGTTCCAGACTTGACGGTGATTTTCGAGCACGTTGATCTACATCCCTTACAGTGGTGAGTCCTCATGATCCGAGGACGTGTTATTTCAGACATTCAGTTCATCTTGATTTTGTTATTTTACTCTTGAGTTCGAGTCAATTGGGGTCTGTCCCAATGGCTCTCTGGTTATTGATTAGTAGAGGCTTGTCAGACAGGGTTTTGATAGACTAGTGAGATGGAGTTGATAGACGTTTCGTATTGTGTTAATTCTCGCATTTATCCATATTATTGTGAGACATGGTTGATGATGATATTATGTAGATGTTTTGGTTATAATGATTTTAAAATGAGTGTTGAATGATAGGAAATGGCTCAAAGGGTTAGCTTGGGGCTACTTGTAGCCTTAAGCACCGTGTGACGCTTCGGGACCCGTTTTCGGGGCGTTACACTAATGCACATTGAAGAAGGTTGATTTAATTATAACATGTTTTTATTTATTACATATTTACATTGAAGAACACCTTTATCTTGCTTAACTTTGATCACTAGGACAAAACTTTCATTTAATAAGACATTTGTACTATAATACTTTTTTAAAATAATCTTTCGTTTACAAATTCTTAATTTTCTTGAGAATTTATGTGAAAAATCTCACAAGCTTTTGTCATTCTAATGCACACACCCTACCCCCCCACCCCATCCCCGCAAACCATATTTTCTGATCTAATTATTTAATAATTTATTTATTAAAAATTAATTGAGATTCATTTTCATTAAATTGAATAAAAGTATCAATTCTTTTCCTTTTTAGGAACTTTATCATAGTTTTAGTCGAATGCATTTGAAATCTAATTAATGATACAGTAAAAGTATTGACATACAACTTTTAAATTTAAAAAGCAATAGAAAAATAGAATAATATAACCTGATTCTAGAAGTTGCTAAGCAAAATTTATTATTCAAGCTTGCTTGCTATTATGCTTGAAAACTTGATATTGTAACGACCCATTTCGTCATTACTAAATTATTCATAATAAATTCATATTCCTCAATATTAACTTGGGTCCAAAATATTCAATACTTTATTTATTATGTCATCTTGAATTTTTTGGTGAAAATTCTAGCCTTCGAATGTGTCTAGAGAGACTCAAGTTCGATGAATTTAATTATTCATGAGTGTTAATATCAATAATTTAGTTTGAAAGTTATTTAGGTATGAATTAAGGTCGTATAGTATCCCTAACACAAAGTTAAGTGTAAAACTTTATTTTCGATAGAGTTTTGATATGGGTTTTATTAGGGTCAACTTAAATCGATCATATCTCTTAGAATATAAGGAGTTACCAAACTCAACACCCACAAAATTAAAGATCTTTGAGTCCTCTTTCCAACGCAACAAACTGTTCGTCAATCTGAATCCGGAGTAAAAAGTTGTGACTGTTTTACTGAGCACTGTTTGGGCTGAAACGGAATTTCACTGTAGTTAAAATTGCAATAATATTTATATCAACTTCAACCGTTTTTGAGGTTTAAAAACCCCAAAATTCATTCCCCAATCCTAAGAGGTGATTTCTCAAAGCTTAAGGTGAAATTCCTTCGTTGAGGTGAGTTTTTTTTCATTATTTTCTTCATCTTCTAATCCTTTAACATCTTACAATCCTTAGAAAGACCTTTAATGGAGGAATTTTTTTGGGAAAAACTCACGGTTGATTTTAATATGACCTAGAGCTGATCCTACATTATAAATTAAGGATTCCTAACATGAATTTTATAAATTAGATTATGAATTTTGATGGTTAGGAACCTTGAATTCCGTAAAGATGAGACCTTTAGCATAAAAACTTCATAAATGGAGATGGGTTAAGTTTGAAAGAGCTAATTAATAGCTAACTGATATTGGGGAATAATATTGACCTTGAACTAAGGATAGAAGTAGTGATTTTGAATTCCCAAGATATTTATTTGAAGAGTAATTATTTAATTACTCTTATTATTGCTTGATTTTTAGATGGTTGATTATTCCAAAGGCATGAAGAAAAAGAAATAACATTCTTATTGCGCCTTTCTTCATTCAAAAGCTTGGCGTCCAGGTAACTTAGGTTTAACAAGTAGAAGATTGTGTTATTTTATATTTTCATAATTTAGAATTGATGGGAGAAAGCATGTCTAGGACTGCGGGCATGGAGTTGAGGTGGATAAAGACACAAGTACCTAAATTTAATCCCAAAAATTATATTATTGATTGATTATGTGATATTTATGATATTAAGTGTTATGTGGCTGAAAAGAGATTGTTGTAAATGTAGTATATGAACATGATGTTTTTTTAGTTGTTCTAGTGATGAACTTTGTTGAGTTGTAATGGTATTAAGTTATATGTATTATGTAATAATATGATGAGGAGAATTATGCTAACATCAAATATTGATGAGCATAGTAATATCTAAGGGATAGATGACTTGAATTAGTCTGATGATTGTATTATGTGGAAAGAGGTAGAGGATAATGATACGCGTGAATGTGCTAGTTATAGGTGGTGATGTTAGAACCTAAGTTGCGGTATTTAAGAAGATAATGATATTTTTAATAATTAATGAGTAATTAAGGATTCAATAGTGACTTGTATGTGTAAGAATTAAATTGTGATTTATTTTATGATATTCTTGTTTTGATATTGACAAAAATACTATATCTATTGAATGCCCATGAGAGGCTAAATTGGTAATAATAATGGTTTATTGAATTTTGCTTATGAGTGGCTTGCTTCATAATGATAACTCCTTAAAGTAATGCTATGAATACTTGTTGATTGGTTTTCGGACATACTTGAAATTGTTGATGTTTGAATTGTTGATGCGTGTATAGATGATTATTGAAAAATTATTTGATGAAATTGTCTTATGACTTTAAGTGTACTTGTAACTTAGTACATTGTGTTGTATGTTGTGAGTTTGTGTAAATTTAATATTGATAATACTTGTATATGTTGGATCGGGTACCACGCCGGTACGAATTTGTATATACTGGATCGGGTACCACGCGGTACGAATTTGTATATACTGGATCAGGTACTACGCCGGTACGGATATGTATATGTTGGATCGGGTACCACGCCGGTATGGATATGTATATATTGGATCGGGTACCACGCTGGTACGGATATATATATGTTGAATCGGGTACCACGCCGGTACGGATATGTATATATATTGGATCGGGTGCCACGACGGTACGGATATGTATATATTGAATCGGGTACCATGCCGGTACGGATATGTATATGTTAGATCGGGTACCACGCCGGTACGGATATGTATATGTTAAATTGGGTACCACGTCAGTACGGTGCATGAACATAGATTGTTCCCTGCAGGTCATGACTATTTGGGCAAAAATAAGTTCCATAGCATGTGTGTACATATTTGTGTTGAGTCTGTGGATGTTTACAGTATGATTGATACTCTTGATGGTTATGTGTCTTGTTTGTAAGCACTCTTTGATCTGTTATAGTTATATTGTTGATTCATTGGGTATTTGATTGTGTGATATGTATTTGAAAAAGTGAAACTGCGTACTTACTTATATGTTGGTTGACTTACTTCATTTATACGTGTTTTAATCGTAGCTTACTAGAATGGCTAGTTATCATTCTTTAATATTGTAAAAGAGCATTTGGTAGTTAGCCCGAGAGTTTAGTGTGGGTCGTTTATGACTGCGAGTTTGTTCCTGTGAATATGAGTAATGAAAAAGATAAGGTGAATAAAGAGCAATAGTGATGTATTTGCATTGGATTGTGTGAATTAATGAGGCTAGAGTATGTTGGTAGTGAATATAATATGGATGAATTTGGAAGATTAGTTGGATGATGTAAGTTATATTGGTAAAGTAATAGTGTTATTACAACCTTAGTTGAATTATATTTCATTCAAGATGTCATGATTTACTTTCCTTAATTCTATTTTATGATTATATAGGTTAACACGATCGATCGATGATGCCTACCAGTACATGTGGTTGTACTGAACCTACTCTTCTACATTCCTTCTTGGAGTGTAGACTGAATGCAGGTTAGTTGCAGTTACTAGATGGATGACGATATTCAACACTAACTTCTGCTTGTTAGAGTCTTTGTATTATTTATTTTACTGTCAATCTATGTTGTAGTAGATAATTCTTGTACATGTCTAGCCAAGTCTCGGGACAGTGAAGGACATTTGTAAGAAGTTTTTCAAAAAGTTATTTATTAGTATTTAATTTACTTTATTATATTTAATCCAATATTTCCTTAAAAACAGAAGTCTTCCGCATATTTTTAGTTGGGTAATAAGGATTTTTCTAGCTACTTAAATAGCATAGGTGCCCGCACGGTCCGTTAATCTAGATCGTGACAGACAAAGAATGTGAATTTTAATTTGTTTAATGCCCTTTGGACCTTGTTTTTGAGAGGATAGGCTTCTAGGTATTTAACATAATAATTCTGTAGATCGAATATGATAATGAGAGCAAAAGAATAAAGTTTAGAAAAGAAATTCCTTGAACTTTAGGCTTCAATAAATTATATGATAAACCTTTTACAAAAACCGGGGGATAGTCTTCGACCCACAAAGTGTAAAGGTGTGTTTTACATGAGGAAAAATGTTTTTCTAAAATATACTTTTTCTAAAAATAAATAAATTTTTATTATTTTTTTAGTAAGTCTCCGATCTCACAATATTTAAATATGCAGTTGAAAGTCTGGATCAACTTAATTGCATATTATCCCTAAATGGTGAACAATTAAGAAATATTTAATGATTTCAAACTAAAGTACAAATTGTTGAAGGCCAAGTCAAAATTTTATGGATCTTATTACTGAATTAAACTAATTTTTATCCTTTATAAAAATCAAGAACTCCCCACCTTTGCAATTCTCATTTTCTCAACATGGCTCACACATTGATCACCATATTTTTCTTGCTCCTTATCACTCCACTTGACCTTTCAATGGCAAAACATTGCACATTTTTTTAAAGTTATACAGTACACATTATCAGCAAACTTCGTTCTCATTCTCCAAATTTAAAAATTCATTGTGCGTCAAAGGATGATGATGTCGGATATCATAATCTTTCTGTAAATCAAGACTTTAATTGGTTGTTTTGCGAGTCAATTTTCTCAAGAACTTTGTTCTTTTGTCACTTTTGGTGGGGTTCAAAAGAAAAAGATTTTGATGTGTTTAACGACGCACATACATGCGTAAAAGGTTCAGAAAATACAAATATTCTAACTGTTTGTAGATGGGAGGTGAGATCAGATGGCTTTTATTTGGAAGAGTATAATAGCAAAAATGACACATATTATATGTATCACTATTTGGAGCGGTCTTAGGAATTAGCTGTTTATGTTATTTTGTTTAAGTAAAATGAGAAGTAAAAAGGTAAAACTGAATCTTACAATGAATTTTTTATTATCTATTTATCCTAATTTTATCATTCTTTACTTTATCATTAAGAATATTAGAATATAATATGTAACTGGCACATATTATATGTATGTTTATGTATTTGGTTAAGTAAAATGAGAAGTAAAAAGTTTAAAAGTGATATTTAGAGTGGGTTTCTTTATTTTTTATTTATCTTGATTTTGTTTTTCTTTACTTTCTCCTATCTTTGAAAACGTTAGAATATCAGCAATATATTCAACAAAAATTGCAGATAAAACTTCATTTCTTTAGACTTTGATGTACAAATGTGGCTTCTCTAAAAAGTGCATGATTCTCTTTAATTAATTGTGGATCCCCAGTTCCTACTATTTTCATAAATTAGCTAATTTGAGTCACATCGACTAATTTCATGCCAACTTTATTCATCAAACTCGAAGTAAATAAAAGGTCTTCCACATTGGGATAGCTTGTAAGAATTCTTAGTAGGGAAGTATTTGACATATATCCCTCAAGATGTTGAGACATGTTTCTGCTTAATCCGTATCAGAAACAAAAGACTTGAGGTAGTAGCTCTTCGGATAAAAAAATGATGAATAACTTCTGGCCAGCAGTCAATATGAATAACAATTTCTATGATTGTTATTCTATATAAAATAATTCCATAACCCCTAATTCACCTGATAAAATTCTTAATTATTCAATTCCCATAATGACTCTCTCCTTGATCAAAATTGTAACAATCCTCCCGATTGTTTTTTGAAATTTTCTCATATTTTTTATTTTTAGCTCTCCCGGTAGTTATGTACGTGAATTATGACTAACGAGATGAGTAGTAGTAGTTCTTGAGGTGTTCAGAAGTAATTTAAGTCATTAATTGGATTATCAAGTTTAATAAATTTAAACTTACAGTCAATCTTTGATCAAGACAATCTCTATTAGCATTTTCAATATGTCCGGAACGTACTTTTTTGTTAAGTACATATTTGATTTATTTCTATGGAGCTCCAAATAAATTTGAGGATATATTAAATTTTTTAAATAAGTTTAAATAAATAAATTTGAGTATTTTAAATAAATAAGTTTAATTAGTAATTTAATGGATCAAAATCATAAATCCTTTTATTATTCCAAATCAGGTAACTTTCAGTTAATAGAGTTTACCCCTTTTGGACGATAACTAAAGATTGAAAGAAAGAGGGAGAAAAATTTTAAGAGGGAGCAAAGTTGTTGCGGCATTTGTCACAGAAACTTTGTATCAATCATTTAATGAAAAAGGGTCTAAAATGTCCTTTAACTATCTAATATGGTGCAAAAAATGTCCTTCCCGCCCATCTATTAGGTCAATTTTTCCCTTCTATTTAATAGCTATCTATTGGCCCCACCTCATTTATGACATGACATATTTCAATTGGACAAGTAATATTGAATTAAACTAATTAATTTTATCCCCAAAATCCAACCCGCCTAACCAAATAACCCGACCCAACTAACAGCCGCTCCAATTCCTTTTAACAAAAAAAAAATCTCCATTCATCGATCCTAAATCTCACTGCATTCAGCTCCATCATCCATTTGATACTCTCGTGGAAATCAATGACGCCAGTAACGCCAAGACATATGCAAGGGAATACCTACTACTCGCATAAAGACCTTAAGGAATGTATCCGTTGGATCAGTTTTGCACCAGCATCTCCAAGTGCATAATTTTGCAAGGGAGTAAAATTACACTAAAACAAAAAGTTCTTATTTGAAAAGGAGTAGAATTACACTTGCAATATAAGTCCTCCAAGAATGTTACTCCAACAGTCTGCTTTTGATTGAGAAGATGGTGGAGTGGAGAAAAGAAATGAGACGAGCAGATTTAGGATCGATGAATGGGGATTCTTTTTTTTGTTAAAAGAAATTGGAGCGGGTCTTAGTTGGGTCGGGTTATTTGGCTGGAGCGGGTTGAAATTTTAAGGATAAAATTTATTAGTTTAATTCAATATTAATTATCCAATAGGAATATATCATGTCATAAATGAGGTGGGATCAATAGGTAGTTGTTAAATGGAAGGGCAAATAGATCCAATAGATAGACAAGAAGGGTATTTTAGGCCCACTAGGTAAATGAAAGGTATTGTTACACCATTTTAGATAGTTGAAGGTCATTTTCAACCCTTTTTTGATCATTTAATAATGATTGAGCTACTGATGACCTAATGATTAGTCGGTGACATGCTAAACCAAGAAACAGTCTCATTGATTGTCACAAAGCCCATTTTGTTATTTATACAACTAAAGCCTTGTAAATATATTTAACACCTGGGAATTCACGTTTTAATTCCTTTATGGATTTGTATTGCATCACTCTTGTATTCATATTAAGGGTGTCAAACGGGCCGGGCTGACCCGGCCGACTCGACCCGGCCCTATTATCTAACCCGGTCCGGTTTGACCCGGCCCGGTAAGCTCTAGGACTTAAGGGTTTCGGTTCTCGAGCCGGTTTTTTTTGTTAAAATGGGTCCGGTTAACCCGGCCCGGACCAAGCCCGGTCCAGGCCCGTCGGTTAACCGGCCCGGCCCGGAATATAAAAAAAAAAAAAATTGATTTTGGGCCAACTAGCCGTTGGCCCAACGGCTATATAGTCGTTTTTGGGTCCAAACGGCTAGTTTGGGCCCATTTAATTAAAAAAAAAAAAAAAAACTTTAAAAATTTTTTTTTAATCCCCAAAAAAAATCTATAAATACCCTACAACTTCAAATCATTTTTCACACAATTTTTCACTCTCTCAAATCTCATTCTCTCTCAAATCTCAATTCTCTAATATTCAATATATTTAATTTCTTAAAGTGTTCACTTTAATTTTTTAATTTTCGTTTACAAAGTACGAGCGGAAGTTTCTAAAGTCGCAATCTTCGGATACTTCCAAAATTTGGTATTGTCGTTCCATCTCTTACGTTTAATTTTTATTTATTGTATTAATTGTTTAATATTTAATTTTATTATATTTGTGTATTTTGAATATTTTTAGTTTAATTTAATTTATATTATGGATAAATTAAAAAACCTCGCTGCTAAAGGTGTTAAAATTTTTTGTCCCGGAAGCGGTAGTGGTAGTAAAAAGCGAATTACTAGCGGTAGAGGTAGTTTAAGTAATAGATATACCCGTGTGCCTTCGTCTCCGGTACCGCTTGGTACACCTTTTGAGGAAGAAATAGGTGTAGGTGCTCACGATATGGATTATGTAGAAGCTCAGGAAAATTATGGTATAGAAGAAGAAAATGAAGTAGATGCAGTTAATTTAGACGAAGATAATGAAAATATTGCTGAAACACCCGCAGTAGGAGATGCTAACGTTAGATCTGAATCAGTTAATCTCCCTTCCCGTCCTCCCAGTGCCCCAAAACCTCGTAAAAGAACTAGTATTGCATGGCAATTTTTTGAACGTATATCAGATATTGAAGTGCAGTGCAATATTTGTCAACAAATATATAAGCATAGAAGTGGAGGCAAGCAAGGGGGTACAGGTACGTTAATGAGACATATAGATGAAGATCACAAAAGAGAGTTAAATATTGCAAAAGGTGGTGGGGATGTTGGTGGGTCAATGCAAACTAGAATGGACCCAACAACCGGTCAAGTAGCGAAAAAGTATAATAAATTGAGGGACAGGGAAGAAATAGCTAAAATGGTAGCTGTGGGTTGTTTGCCTTTTAGTTTTCCTTCTTCTGATGCTTTTATTCGTTATATACAAGCAATTTATAATCCTATGTTTAATGGTATTCCTAGAACTACTTGTCGGTCTGATATTTTTAGACTCCATTCACAATATTATTTTTATTTATCAACATTGTTAAAAAATATTCAATGTAGATTGTCCCTAACTTCTGATCTTGGTCGTGCTGTAAATAAAAATGATTATTTAACCGTTACTTGTCATTGGATGGATAGTAATTTCGTGATGCAAAAACGTATTCTTGCTTTTTTATATGATGAAGATCGTAAACATACTGGACAATTTATTGCTGATTCTATTGTTAAAATTGCCGGATACTATGGTATAGAAAATAAAATTTTATGTATTGCTTTTGATAATGCTTCTAACAACAAGACTGCTATAACAAAAATAAAATCTACGCTATCTCCGTCCTTGCCTGAAATTTTTCATATTAAGTGTGCATGTCATATATATAATTTAATTGTAAAAGATGGTCTTGAGTTTTTTGAGCTTTATATTGAAAAAATTCGTCTTGCCGTTGGTTTTATTCAAGGAAATAATCGTAGATCGAGAATTAGAGAATTTAAAGTTAAATGTCAAGAAAATGGACTTACACCGATTTTGATGCCTGAGGAAATTGATACTAGATGGAATTCTACGTATGAATTTTTAAAAACTTGTTATAAATATAGAATTCCTATTACACTAGCTTTTAACCAACATTGCGGTTCATTTGCTGATTCTGCTGATTGCATGCTACATAATTCTGATTGGGTTGTAATTAATGATCTTGTTATGTTTTTAGAAAATTTTTATGTAGCTACGGTTGAATTTTCCGGTGCTTACTATCCTACTGTTTGTAATATTTTGGCATATATAGCCGATATTTCTGGTTTGCTCCAACAATATAAAAATAAAGAAGGTTATAAAGAAGCTGTTGGCGCCATGTTTACAAAATTTAAAAAATATTTTTTCTCGATTCCCCCTATTTACTTGGTTGGTGCTATGCTAAATCCGTGCATGAAATATAATAATATGTGTCACTTTAGTACTCTTATTTATACTAACTTAGAAATAAATACTAACCATGATTCTGAACAAGTACAGCCTGATTTGTGGACGGCTACGGCTGATGCAAAAGATTATATAGAAAAATTATATAATCACTATGCTGATTTATTTGATTCAGCCGTACCTACAAATATCACTCCAACTGTCGCTCCTCATCCTCCCGAGGAGCCATCATCTTCTAAAAGGCCGGCACATAGTGGTTTTTCTGATTCGTTTTATGATTTAAATTGTTGGAACAGTGTTGATGAGAGAACTTACACATCAACTTATCGGGAAGAGCTGGAATATTATCTTCGGACGGCACCAGAGGATCGCAGACGACGGATCAACACGCTGGATTGGTGGAGGAATAATGAATCACAATATCCTGTGCTTTCAAGATTAGCTAGAGATATCTTGAATGTTCCAATGTCAACCGTTGCATCAGAGAGCGCCTTCAGTCAGGGACGACAGCAGCTTGGAGACAACCGACACTCATTGGGAAGCAATGCAATGAATGTTCTAGTTTGCCTCAGAGATTGGATTAGAGCGGAAAGAAGAAACCAAGGAATGGAACCAGAGCCGAGCGACGAGCTGAAACTAGAAGAAATTATGACTTCACGGGAGAACTCAGCAGAATCAAGTCCAATGCATGGTTTTGCCCCCGTTGACTTTGATTATCCTATGCAAGTTCCCATTAATATTAACATGAATGAGTTGAAAAAAATGATGCATAATTTATAGATTTTTCATTCATGTAAATTATAAATTTTGGATCATTTTGCAATCAATAAAATTCCCCAAATTCATTCAGTCCTTAGTCGTTGTTTTTTATTTTTTTTTTGAATAAATTTTGAATATTTGTGCATATATCTTCTATAGAAGTGTATATTTAACGTATACATGTGTATATGTTTTATAAATTAGTATATAAGTATATCTATACATATTGTAATGTATATATAATGTAGTATATTTTATAAGTAGTAGTATATATACATTTAATGGTGCGTATACACGTGTATATATCTTCTATAGAAGTGTATATTTAATGTATACATGTGTATATGTTTTATAAATTAGTATATAACTATACAAATATATATTGTAATGTATATACATTGTAGTATATTTCATTTAAAGTATTACATATACATAGAATAGAGTGTATATATGTGAATGGATCTTCTATAGACGTGTATATTTAACGTATACATGTGTATATATTTTATAAATTAGTATATAACTATACAAATATATATTGTAATGTATATATATTGCATATATCTCATTTAAAGTATTACATATACATAGAATAGAGTGTATATATGTGAATAGATCTTCTATAGACGTGTATATTTAACGTATACATTACTTTATGTTTTATAAATTAGTATATATATTGTAGTATATACTTTTTTTAAAGTAGTACATATCTTTTGAATGGTGCGTATATATGTGTATATATCTTCTATAGACGTATATCTTTAAAGTATACAAGTGTATATATTTTATAAATTAGTATTTAACTATATATATATACATATTATTGTATATATATATATGTATATCACTATATTGTAGTATATATTTTATTTAAAGTAGTACATATATATTGAATGGTGCATATATATGTGTATATATCTTCTAAAGTAGTATATATTTAACGTATACATGTGTATATGTTTTATAAATTAGTATATATATATATTGTAGTGTATATATATATATTATACTATTATAGCAAATGTTTTATTTAAAGTAGTACGTATAGTCATATATAATTATATATTGAATGGTACGTATATATGTGCATATATCTTCTATAGAAGTGTATATTTAACGTATACATGTGTATATGTTTTATAAATTAGTATATAAGTATATCTATACATATTGTAATGTATATATAATGTAGTATATTTTATAAGTAGTAGTATATATACATTTAATGGTGCGTATACACGTGTATATATCTTCTATAGAAGTGTATATTTAATGTATACATGCGTATATGTTTTATAAATTAGTATATAACTATACAAATATATATTGTAATGTATATACATTATAGTATATTTCATTTAAAGTATTACATATACATAAAATAGAGTGTATATATGTGAATGGATCTTCTATAGACGTGTATATTTAACGTATACATGTGTATATATTTTATAAATTAGTATATAACTATACAAATATATATTGTAATGTATATATATTGCATATATCTCATTTAAAGTATTACATATACATAGAATAGAGTGTATATATGTGAATAGATCTTCTATAGACTTGTATATTTAACGTATACATTACTTTATGTTTTATAAATTAGTATATATATTGTAGTATATACTTTTTTTAAAGTAGTACATATCTTTTGAATGGTGCGTATATATGTGTATATATCTTCTATAGACGTATATCTTTAAAGTATACAAGTGTATATGTTTTATAAATTAGTATGTAACTATATATATATACATATTATTGTATATATATATATGTATATCACTATATTGTAGTATATATTTTATTTAAAGTAGTACATATATATTGAATGGTGCATATATATGTGTATATATCTTCTAAAGTAGTATATATTTAACGTATACATGTGTATATGTTTTATAAATTAGTATATATATATATATTGTAGTGTATATATATATATATATATATATTATACTATTATAGCAAATGTTTTATTTAAAGTAGTACGTATAGTCATATATAATTATATATTGAATGGTACGTATATATGTGTAATTGTTTATACTTTATATATTTTTTTAAAAATATATGTTGTATATTGGAGTGTATATAGTGTATATTGGATTTTTTATTTATTTTTTAAACGGGTTTGACCGATTTTTAACCGGGTTTGACCGGGTTTGATCGGGTCTTGGTGGGTTTGACCGGATTGGGTTTAGTGGGCCGGGTCCGGGTGGGTTTTAATTTTTTTACTATTTGGCCCGGCCCGGCCTGGTTAACGCCAAACCCGGCCCGGAACCGACCCAAAACCCGGGTAAAATGGGAGGGCCGGTTCCGGATTGGCCCGTCCCGTCCCGTTAGACACCCCTAATTCATATTCTATTTATATTTGTAAGGTAGTAATTATGAAATTAAGGTAGTAATTATAGGGTATTTGATAATTGTGGAAAATAACATAGGGCATGACGGTTTGGCACTGCAGATATATTACTGACGGTGAAGATAAGGAACAATTTAGTCATTGTCTTTTATTTTTTTTTAACTAGTGGACAAAAATAATGACTAGGTAATAAGTCGTTAGATTCGTATTTTATGGAGACTAGTTATTTGAACAAATTTTTACCATTCGGAAGCTTTACGGAACGGAAAGACTCTTGCAAATTAACTTGTATTCGGATTTTTCGATTGAGGTAGGTTACGATTTAATTGAAGTTTTGACTCGATTTAATTGTGTGTATGCTCCTCAATTGGATACTTGTTGATTGGTATTCGGACATGTTTGAAATTGTTGATGTTTGGATTGTTGAGGCGTGTATAAATAATTATTGAAAAATGAAAATTTACTTAATGGAATTGTCTTATGACTTTAAGCATACGTGTAAACGTTGTATATCGGGTTGTATGCTATGAGGTAGTGTGAATTTGATATTGATATTACTTGTATATGTTGGATTGGGTACCACGCCGGTACGGATATCTATATTGATAGTACTTGTTTATGTTTGATCGGGTATCATGCCGGTACGAATATCTATATTGATATTACTTGTTTATGGTGGATCGGGTACCACGCCGGTACGAATATGTATATGTTGGATTGAGTACCACGCCGTTACGTATATGTATATGTTGGATCGGGTACCACACCGGTACGAATATGTATATTTTGGATCAGGTACTATGCCGGTACGATACATGAACATAGATTGTTCCATGCAAGTCATGACTATTTGGGCAAAAATAAGTTTCATAGCATGTGTGTACATATTTGTATTGATTTTGTGGATGTTTACAGTATGGTTGATACTCTTGATGGTTATATGGCTTGTTTGTGAGCACTGTTTGACTTGTTGTTGTTGTATTGTTGATTTATTGAATATTTGTTGTGTGGATATGTCTATCTACTTGTTATTTGATTTATGTTGTGTACATGCTACCATGTGCCTCACCTCTAAAGTTTGATAGTAGATCTTGAGCCAAGGGTGAGCACTCCGTCTCCGTCTCCATCTTTCGAGCAATGAAACAATATTCTTTATTTACTTTATTTTTGGATATCTCTTTTAATTTGGACATCATCATTGTTTAGAAGTTCTTGTACGATGACTTTCGGGTCTTGGGGTTTCAATAAGTAGTTTGTTGGATTTCCTCATTAATAACGATTAGCTCTGGATTATTGTTATTATGTTGATTTTATAATAATATCATCTTAATATTGACTAAATGATTGGGTAATGGTTTGATTTAGATGGCTCTCCCACAAGAAGATTAGTGTGGATACGGTGCCACTCATATTCTTTTGGATCGTGAAAAAAATCTTCTTAAAATTATTATTATTGATAACTACACTTAACCTTTAATTTCAACAACAAAATCATGTTTCATTACTCGAAGTAAGAGTACATGTTATCAACAAACTTCCTTCCAATTCCTCAAATCTTAAAATTAATTGGGATTAAGATGATGGCGATCTTGGAGACCATTATCTTGCCGCTAATCAAGTATTTGATTGGTCATTTCGTCAAGGATTAGAATAAAAGAATAAAGTCTTTTATGTGTATAATGACCCGGTCACTGTGTTACTTAATGATGGAAAACTTCCTAAGCTTACAACACAATGTGCATGGGTGGTCAAATCAGAATTTTTATTTGAAAACTTATATTGACTCCGAAAAAGTTGAAGATATGTATTGCTATTTGGATAGTAATCTTGTTTATATATACTTTCACAGTAGTTACATGATTTCTTATGAAAAATATTTATGTAGAAGCTGATAAAATGATTACGAATATATCCATCTAGCTATTCTGTTTAGGAGTGAAGAAGGTTAATTTAGTTATAGCTAGGAGTGTCAAACGGGCCGGGCCGGGCCGGGCTGGGCCAACCCGGAACCGACCCTTCTATTTTAACTGGGTTGAGGGCCGGTTAAGGGCCGGTTTTGGCGCTAAACGGGCAGGGCCGGGCCCACAGTAAAAAATTAAAACCCACCCTAACCCGGTCCACTTAACCCAATCCGGTCAAACCCACCAAAACCCGATCAAACCCGGTTAAAAACCGGTCAAACTCGTTTAAAAAAAAAAAAATCCAATATACACTATATACTCTACAATTATATACACTATATACACTCCAATATACACTATATACACTCCAATATACAATATATATTTTAAAAAAAATATATAAACAATTACACACACACACACATATATATATATATATATATATATATATATATATATTTATATGCTAATTTATAAAACATATACATATTTATACATTAAATATATACGCTTATAGATATATACACATATATACGCACCATTCAATATTTATGTACTACTTGTCTACTTTAAATAAAACGTATACTACAATATATATATATATATATATATATATATATATATATATATATACATAGTTATATACTAATTTATAAAACACATACACATGTATACGTTAAATATATACTACTTTAGAAGATATATACACATATATATGCACCATTCAATATATATGTACTACTTTAAATAAAATATATACAACAATATACATATATATATATATTGAAAACACCTAATTTTTGACCCAAACCTAATGTTTTTATACCATTTTAATGTTCAATTAATTTTTATTTTATTTTATTTTATTTTTATTTTTAGGCATTTTAAATTTATCTTATTTTTGAGGTTTGTTAAAAATTTTGAAAACTACAAAAATAGAGTCACATTTTTAAATAAGTTTTTATTTTACCGTTTATTTATTTGTTTATTTATTTTTAGAAAAAAAAAGAATTTTTTTTTCTCTAAATTATATTTGTTTTCTTCTTTCAACTTTTAATAAAGAATGTTGTGATATTAATATTTCTTAACCATATTCCTAAGACTAGCTAATTAACTTATCTTGTATTTTGTTAGTTTTAAATAGATTTTATTATTTTTATTTTATTTAAAATATTAATTAAAAAAAAAAAAAAAAGATAATCCTAAACTACCCAAACCACCCACAAGTCCCACTCTCACAAAACCTCTCCCCCATTTTCCCATAACACACACACACGACACAAACACACACATACACTAATCCTATATAACACACAAGCACACATGCACAAAGAAAGGAAAAAGAATGGAGGAAACAGCAAAAAAAAAACCAAAAGAAACCAAACAAAACATACGGATCAAGAAAAAAAAAAACAAGGAAACAGAAGGAGAAAAACACAGATAATAAAAATCAGGGTGAAAAGGGAGAGGAAAAGAAAGGAGAGGAAAGTTAGAGTCTGAGTTTGGAATTCCGTTTGAAGTTTTCGGTGGTGGTGTTCTTGCTTCTTGTCTCGGTTTAATCCATCACACAGGTTCTTATCGAATCCGAATTGTTTATTCTATAATTTTTCTTTTTTGGAAATCAAAGCATGAATAAAGTTATTTCAATGGTTTCTTATATTATTTAATATGCTTAGTTTATTATTTTATGTAGTTCATGTTCTATATCTTTTATTTGTAATTTGTTTGTTGTTTTCAAAATAATTTCAATTAAATCGATTTTAAATTTTAAGTGAGATAATTTTTTTTAAGTTTTTAGTGTTTAAAGATGTAAAATTAATTATCTTATGCGAAGTCCTTTTTCATCGTTCTATTAAAATTTTTATTTTTCTATTTTTAGTGGTTTTATTTTAATGGTGAGTATGTGCCGCTACTAATGTGTTAGATCGTATGAACTTCTGAAGTTCCATCTTTGAAATTACAATCTTTATTTTGCTTTGATTTTTGTACCCTATTATGTAAACTTTCCTTTTTGTTGATAATTATTTTTCCCCTTTGGGTATTTTATTCATGTGGAATATCATTGGCTTCAAATTCTGTTAGGGTATGCATGTGCTTCTAGCTAAAAGTCATATTTATCTATTATCTCTAAATTAGTTGGTGTTGAAAGTTAAAAGTAAATAATAATATTGTAAAATAAAATTGTATAATTAAATATAGTTAGATTTTGTTATGTTATTAAATACATATGCTAAAAATAAAACTGTGTATGATAAAGTCTTCTACACACATCGTTCTTAACAATAATGAGTATGATTTTGCTTTGGAGGTTGGAATTAGCAGTTATTATTTGTGTTTATAAGTTGTTTGAATAATAAAAGAGTATAATAGTGCATAAGCTTGTTCATACAATGTTTCTTTATTTTATTTATTTATTTTTCTTGTAAGTTTATTATGAATTCGGACTTCGTTTTATAGTTGATTGACATTAAGCATTATGCTGACGGCTAATTCTAAATAAATTTCTTCAAGGTTATGACAGTAAGTTTTAAGACGTTCGAAATTCGAGTTGATTTACAAAGTACGGTGAGAGTGATATGGGGTACATGTTCACCTTAAACTCTGCCGTAATAAAAGAGAGAAAAACACATTTGCGAGGGAGCGAATTCGAAAAGAAAGATCTAGGTTCTTGATCTTTAGAAAATTAAGTTTTTTGATATACAAGTGAAAATTGACGATGAAGTTGGAAAGCCCTGCTACCGACCATTCGTTATAATTAAATTAATTTACCATTTGAAGCCGATTGAATTGGGTTGGGTAGGTTTTAAACCCATTAGGTGCTTATTTAGATTAGGAAAATGGGGACGACTCATAAATGCCTCAAAGGCGCGAGAAATATACCAAAACTCGTGGTGAGGCCGAAAAGTACTACTATCGGTAAGCCACAAATCAACGCAGTTTTAAATAATTTAAAATAAGTTAAAAGCGGGCGGCAAGCAACTTTAGGCTAACAAATATTATAAATTCGAAACAAAAAAAAATTAATTTAAGCCAGACGTAAGTCATTAAAGCGACCGTGCTAGAACCACGGGACTCGAGGGGTGCCTAACACCTTCCCCTCGGTCAACAGAATTCCTTATTCGGATTTCTAGTTCGCAGACCAAAAATTAAAAATTGAAGAGTCATTTCCTTTTGAATAGGGATTCAATAAGGTGACTTGGAACACCCAAACTCAATTCTAAGTGGCGACTCTGTAAATAAAACAATCCCTTCTCAAAACGTCACTTTAATTGGAAAAACCCATTTTCTCTAAAACCAACTCCCTAGCGGGGTCGGATGCGGTGAAAAACAGGGGGGTGTGACAGATGGCGACTCTGCTGGGGAAATAACCAGAATTCGATCTTTTATATTGACTTGTTTGGCTTTATTTAATTTTGATAATGTATATTGTTGGCCTAAATGTGTTCTTTGCCTACATGTTTATCACTTTGATATTGTTTGAATTGCAATATAAATTGTCTTCTCTCGCGCACCCATCTAAGTCTTCTGAGATACTGTATATTCGGAGATGCGGTATTCGCTCCCGAACTTGAGATACCAGAGATGCGGCAATGCTCCTGGGAAGGATTATGTAGTCACCCATAATTTATGACGGGAAGGGACCAACATTGAGGCCGGAAAGCCCTGCTACCGGTAAAGCTGACCCTTGCCGACTCGAGTTGTCTACTCGTTTTACCGCCAGTCTAGAGACCTAACTCCACCAGGTTGAACCTAGCATAACTGGAACTTAGACATGGTTATCCCTAATAGACTGCGTTTTATTGGTATCACGTGCCATTTTGACTTAGTGGGGCTCGACCCGGGGGGTCGGGTCCATCTAGGTCAGGTGTCACCTTTTGAGACCATCATGTACATTTTATGTGCTATTTGTTGCATTATAGGAAAGGCCATATCGAATGTGGACCGGATTTTAAGTGAATTAATTGATCTGGAAAAGGGTTAAATAAAAATTTTTAAGGGTTTATTTTAGAAAATACATAATATTTTTACATAGAACTTTTCTGAAAAGATTAAGTGGTTTTAACATCATGGTCTCGCTATGTCCATCTTCGTTGGTTTTAAAATCTCTTAGGAATATTATAGAGCCCATTTTTGTCCAAACACAATTAAAATTTTGTCAAATAATTTGATCCACTATTTTGTTTTAATAATTTAATTATTCCTGATGTGTCTGGTTCAAACGTCATCAAATTGTTGTTTCTACTCTAGGATGTTTTAGAAGACTTGGATACTTCCTGTTTTGTCAGTTATTATTTTCTCATGCTCATTTTGAAATCTTATTCCATGTCGTTCCGTCAACTTCTTTCGAAATTTATTTTTGTCTTGCTTTAGGATGTTTAAAATAGAATTCTTATTTTCCATCATTATCCTATAGGGCAATATGAACTCATCCGGAAGGAGTGACAAGAGGCCGAGGGATGATGAAGTACCCCATTTCATGGTGTTGGATAAAGTTCCAAAGCTATTGCAGATATGGTATAACAATATGACTGACTATAGACAGGGAGAAGTATATAAACACTTGGGATTTTTAAGGATTCTGTTGAGTGTTGAACCACGAAGAGACGTGATAGAATCTTTGATACAGTTTTGGGATCCTTCAAACAACGTATTCCGATTCTCTGACTTTGAGCTCACTCCCACACTGGAGGAAATAGGAGCATTTATTGGAAAGGGAAAGAACCTTCACCGAGGAGAACCCATGATACCGAAGCATGTCACTTCCGAAAGATTTTTCGAGCTATTGCACATAAAAGGGAAGAACATAGGAGGCTGCCTAGAAAATGGATGGGTTCGTCTAGAATTTTTGTACGAAAGATATGGTCAGGAAAGGGGATTCGAGTTGTTTAGATCAGAACTTAACAACGGGGGGGTGCTACCGAACCTGGGAAAAGCACAGTTCTGAAGTATTCATAGTGGCTTTTTTGGGAATCATGGTATTTCCGAAGAGAGGAGGAAAAATCAACACCAATCTGGCTGCGTTTATTACCGCTTTTGAGAAGAATCCTAAGGTCACCCTCGTGCCCATGATTTTGGCAGACATTTATCGGGCCCTGACGATGTGCAAAAATGGGGCGGACTATTTTGAAGGATGTAACATTCTATTGCAGTTATGGATGCTCGAGCATGTTCGTTATCATCCATTTGTTGTGGATTTTCGAGTCGAATGGAATGATTATATCAATGGCCATGAGAAGAGGATGGAGGACCAAAACTTTCCCGAAGGAATAGGAGCTTGGAAGGAGTACTTGGAGGGGTTAACGGCGGACAAGATAGTGTGGAATTATCATTGGTTCCCCTAAAAAAAGGTGATATATATGTCTACTTTCCGACTCTTCATCGTCTTAATGGGTCTCCGAGGTGTTCAGCCCTACGTGCCACTAAGAGTCATGCGACAATTCGGTCGACGTCAGCATATACTGCCAGTCGAGGATATGAAAGAGTTCATGTACGAATTCCTCCCTGACATCCCTCCAAGGAAGACTGAGATACTTAAGATTTGGGGAAGATGTGTACTTTCATGTTTCGATCACATGGTGGAAGACCGCGACAAGGGCGAGGTAGACTATTGGTATCTGCCATGGTTTCATGACCAGCCTCCTCCTAAAGCTATGCCAGAAAGGTCAGCCAGAGAGCCAGTGGATCGAGAAGCGGAGATCGAAGTCAGAATTAAGCAAGCTCGAAGAGAGGTAGAAGAGAACTATCAGTCTACTCTGCACGTCATAAAATATGATTTGGAAAGGGCTAGAGAAGAATTGGTTCACCCAGAGGCAAAATTTGAGGCCAGAATTAGGTCGGCTCGTAAGGAGATTGAGAGAGAGAACTGTGTTACCATGCATGCCCTACAAAAAGACCTGGATATTGTCACCGGTGCTATGGAGCAGAAATCGAGTGATTTTGAGAAAGAGAAGTCTTTGCTGACAAGTACACAGTCGAAGCTTCGAGCTCAGCTAAAAGCTTCCATGGAACGGGAAAGAGAAATAGCGAGACGCTTCACGACTTTTCTGAAGGAAGTTGAAGTTGAGAAAAACCAGTGGATGACCGAACGACAGGTGCTTCACTATCAGATCGACGACCTTCATAAACAAGAAGGAGACCTAAAGCATACCGTCCGCACTACGCAACATTGGGTACAAAACTGCCATAAGAGTATGATCGAGGCCAGGGGAGAAGTACTTCAACTCAGTGAAACCTTGATTAATGTTTATGCTAAGTATCTTCACCAAGGTGATGAAAATCTGGGCCGTCAGGCACGTGCTCTCACTCCACATCTACCAAAAGCATTATCCAGAATCTACTCAAGTCTGAGGGAGGATTAAGTTGCAAGACATCTTTGGAAGGAATCTTGACGATAATTATTAAAGTCCTTGTTTTCTTAGAGTTAGTTTCTTTATAGGTTTTTTTTAGTATTTCTCCAGTATTCCGAGTCTGTTCTAGTTTTAGATAATTTTAGTTTCCTTTCATTAAAGCTTTGTTTAAAGAACAGTTGGAAATGTATGGAAAATTTTGCATTTGTTTCAAGTTTTTATTCTCTTTATTTCTGAATACATGTATATTTTTACTATATCCATGAACTACGTGATGATCTGATTCATGTAAAACATGATACGTAGGCAACCCTCGACGGGTGCGATCAAATATTTTTTCAAGTTTCAAGTAACAATTTTAAGATGTTGGCGTTAAATAATGAGAAAAATTAATTCACCAAAGCCGGGATGAAACAAGAGGGTTTTCCTAAGTCCATTTCAGGAAGGAAATTACTTAGGTGCATGACATTTGAGTTAATTATGAATATATTAATATTTTTAAAAGCTCTAAATCCTAACATATTTGTTTCTGTTTCAAAGAGAGAGAGAGAATAAGGTGGTTGGTTGTGGTTAAGCTGGCCTCTCACCCGTACAACACAAGGTATAAAGGAAAAAAGAAGATGACTCGAAAAGATGGAACAGAATCTGACAGTGAAGAAGGTCGAGATCAGTTAGTTCCACGAGAGTTCGCATCTTTGAAGGAGAATAGGCTATTGAAGCAATAAATTGCGGAAATGTATCAGGCCTGGGCGAATGGAAAAGCCCTGCCTTCCTCGATTCCTGGTCTTTCAGATGCAAATCATCCCAGTTCCACTCAAGCCCAAGTCGACGATCCACTTTATCTGTCTGGATTTGGTCCATACGCTAATGTGTCTAGCGCTGCTGGCACATCCACCATGCGTCCTCCAAATCCATCATTCACGAACAACCCATTTTTTATTCCGGCCGTGCCAACTAATATAAATCCTCCATCAATGATACAGAAGCCTATCAATGAGCTAAATCATGATCAAGTCTATCCTCCTGAATTGGCATTTAAACCCGTAAATTTATATCAGCCCACTCATCAGCCTGAGTCTCATATCGTGATTGAGAAGGCTATTATGAATGAAGAACGAGAAGAGATAGCTAGAAAAGTGAGGAGTCTGGAGAAGAGTATGAGAAACAGACAAGGATTGGGAGGACACAAAAACGTCTCTTTCAAAGACCTGTGTATGTTCCCTAATGTTCATTTGCCAATAGGGTTCAAGACCCCAAAATTCGATAAAAATAGTGGTCATGGTGACCCAGCGGCCCACTTAAAAAGGTATTGCAATCAACTCAGAGGAGCAGGAGAGAAAGAGGAGCTGCTTATGGCCTATTTCGGAGAAAGTCTGACGGGAATAGCCTCCGAATGGTTTATTGATCAAGACATCTCCCATTGGCACGTTTGGGATGATATGGCTCAAGATTTTGTACAACAATTTCAATACAATCTCGACATTGTCCCTGATCGTACTTCTCTCGCTAATATGAAGAAAAAACCATCTGAAAGTTTTTGAGAGTTTGCCATAAAATGGAGAGAACAGGCATCTAGAGTCAAACCGCCACTAAAGGACCAGGAATTGATTGACGTTTTTATCCAAACTCAAGAGTCCGATTATTTTCATCATTTACTAGCCGCGGTTGGTAAACCTTTCGCCGAAGAAATAAAAATTGGGGAAATGGTGGAGAATGGCATCAAATCAGGAAAAATCGTGAGCCAAACCGCCCTCAAGGCCACTACACAAGCCATTCAGAGTGGATCAGGTGGTTTCAGAAATCGAAAAAAGAAGGAGGAAGGATCCATGATGGCATCAGGATCGGGCAATGCCCAAAGGGGACGGAACTCCCCTTACGTTCATGTCCAACAGGGGCAACCCATCCCTCCTCAACATTATTATACACCTCAATCTGCTGTTCTTAATGCTCAAGCGTATGCCCGAACTCCTCAGCGTCCACAATGGCGGGCACCTGCGCCACAAGGTTTTCATCCGCGGTAGCTAAATTTCCAAGCCCCTCGTAATCCGTATGTTCAGGCAGACTATACAAGAGAACAGAGGCCAAGGGAAAACTTCACCCCAATTGGAGAATCGTATACGAGCCTATTGCGGAGATTGGTCAAGTTAGGATGGATTGAACCTGTTTTGCCCTTCAAAGTGGATCCAAATGCATGTTGGTTTGATCCTAATGTAAGGTGTGAGTACCATTCAAACGTCCAAGGTCACAGTACCGAAAATTGTTGGAATCTGAAGAGAGCCATTGAAAAGTTAATCGAAAGCAAGGCAATCGTAAAACAAAAAGAAGAAGCGCCGAATGTCACCGACAATCCACTTCCCAATCACAGTAACACACACGTCGTGGGGATGATTTTTGACGATAGAGACTACAGGCCAACAAGCCAAGCAGTGATGTAAATAGACACCTTGAAGGAGAACCAGGGTGAAGCACTGAAGTCTATGCAAAGAGAACCACTGATCGTGAAAGGAGAGAGTTCCATTATAAGACCCCGAGATTCAGAAAAGATGGTATTGTATGTTCCTGCAAAGCTAAAGGGAATAACACAAGATGGGCCAAAACTATATGTTTCGAGTAGTCCCGCATGGTTCGACCAACAGCGCAATAACATGAGAAAGATAACAGAGCCAATTGTCATAAGACACGCAACACAGCTCCCAGTGACAAGCTTGAAAACCATCCCATGGAACTACAACAAAACCACGGTGATGTACAAAGGAAAAGAGGTCATGGAAGAAACAAACGAAACAGGGGGTTTGAATCGATCAGGAAGATGCTATGCTCCAGAAGAATTAAGGAGACCAAAACAGTTTAAAGATAGTCAAGGGCCAATGAAAAAACCTGTCACAGACGAAGAGGCTGAGGAATTTCTGAAGAAAATAAAAACCCAAGACTATTCCATTGTCGATCAATTGAGAAAACCCCCAGCTCAAATCTCATTATTAGCCCTACTGCTACATTCTAAAGAACATTATCAGGCATTGATTAAGTTGTTGAATGAAGCATACGTCCCGAAGGAAACTACGGTCTGTCAAATAGAAAGGATGGTTCGTAGAATATTTGAAGCAAATAGAATCACTTTCACTGATGATGAATTACCCACAGAAGGTTCTGGTCACAATAAGGCTTTGCATCTGACTATCAAATGCGAAGGATATTACATAAAAGGGGTAATGATCGATGGAGGTTCAGGAGTAGATATCTGTCCTCTCTCTACTTTGCAAAAAATAAAAATCAGCCCAGATAGGATTCGATCCAATAATGTATGTGTTCGGGCTTTTGATGGTGCAAAACGAGACACCATTGGTGAGATAGATCTTGCTTTGGTTATTGGACCAGTTGAGTTTGTGATCACCTTTCAAGTAATAGACATGGATACTTCCTACAACCTACTTTTAGGAAGACCATGGATCCATACGGCTAGAGCCATACCTTCTACTTTGCATCAAGTAGTTAAGTTTGAACACGACAATCAGGAAATCATTGTACCTGGAGAGGATGACCTTCCCATACATCGAGATCCTTCTGTACCCTGTATCGAAGCAAAAAGGGGTTGTGAATCTTCCATTTATCAGGCCTTTGAAATTGTGACAGCTGATCAAGTCGTGGAAGGCACGCCAATTCCGGGGCCTCATCTCTCTTCTACTTCAATCATGGTGGCTAGCCAAATGCTACAAAATGGTTATAAAGTGAGAAAGGATTAGGGGTTTTCCTGCAAGGAATTATAAACCCTGTAGATCCATGTGGTAGCCACAACACCTTTGTCTTAGGATTTAAGCCTACCACAGCAGATAGAAAATGGGCGAAAGAGCAGAAGAAGAAGGCTTGGAAATTGACAAGTCCGGTTCCACACATTAGCCAATCTTTCACGAAAGCTCAAAAGGAAGAAAATTAAGACCCATATGCTAACAAGGATGTGGATGAAATATGTCAAGGTCTCAAGGAAATGTTTTATGAAATAAACATGGTTCAGATGGGTGAAGGCCCTAGCCATACAGATGTGCAGTTCGTCGGGCCAAATATCAAGCTCACTAACTGGGAAGCCACTCCTCTCCCCACAAGGAAGGAGTCTTGGTAGTTTATTTTGTTGTTTCGATTTTCTTTCTTTTGCATTTTGGACTATTCTCAGGGTTGTAGTCCACATAGTTTAGTTGCTCTGCTATCATGTTAACCCTCCTATCCTTTCCGATTCAATGAAATGAAATTCAAGTTTTTTAGTAAATTTATCTTTTCTTCCCTCTTTTAATTTTCATTTTTATCTTATTTCAGTTATGTTAATACTGGCTCTGATAACATGGCATGCACACGGAGTTCACATTTAGATCCTAAAAAGTTGTCTAATCTCGAATCAACAAACCAAACGGTAGATGAATACGATGAAGATGAAGCTGATAAGGAAGTCAAAGAAGGATTGGATCAATTTGAGGATAAGCCTAAACTCAATTTAAATGACACTGAGATAATAAATTTGGGAACTGGTGAGGAGGTTAGAGAAATAAAAATAAGTATTCATGCGGATCAGAATATCAGGAATAATATTATTCAGATTTTGTTCGAGTATAAGGATGTTCTTGCTTGGTCTTATGATGATACGTCGGGTCTAAGCACTGATTTGGTAGTCCACAAACTGCCTACATACCCTGATTTTTCACCGGTCCAGCAAAAGCAAAGAAAGTTTAAAACTGACGTGAGCAATAAAATCAAAGAGGAAATCATGAAGCAATTGAATGCGAACGTGATCATAGTCGCTCAGTACACCACATGGTTGGCTAATGTGGTGCCCGTACCGAAGAAAGATGGAAAAATCAGAGTTTGTGTTGATTATAGGGATTTGAACAAAGCAAGCCCTAAAGATAACTTTTCGTTACCCAATATTCATATCCTTGTTGATAATTGTGCTAAACATGAGATCCAATCTTTCATGGATTGTTATGCCGGATATCACCAGATCTTGATGGATGAAACAGATGCAAAAAAGACTGCTTTCACCACCCCGTGGGGTACTTATTGCTACAGGGTCATGCCATTTGGTTTAAAGAATGCGGGAGCTACGTACATGAGAGCTATGACTACTATTTTTCATGACATGATGCACAAGGAAGTAGAAGTATATGTTGATGATGTCATTATCAAGTCCAAGACACAAGTCGATCATGTATATGACTTGAGGAAATTCTTTGAAAGATTGCGAAAGTATAATCTTAAGCTCAATCCAGCCAAGTGTGCATTTGGAGTTCCATCCGAAAAACTTTTGGGTTTCATAGTTAGCCGTAGAGGCATTGAATTGGACCCTTCCAAGGTAAAATCCATTCGAGAATTGCTGCCTCCAAAGAATAAAACTGAGGTCATGAGTTTTCTTGGAAGGCTAAATTATATAAGCAGATTCATCGCTCAGCTCAGCACTACATGTGAACCGATATTTAAGTTACTGAAAAAGGATGCTGCTATCCAATGGACAGACGAATGTCAAGAATCATTTGATAAGATTAAAAAATATTTGGCAAATCCTCCAGTACTGGTCCCACCGGAACCTGGTAGGCCTTTATTTCTATATCTGTCAGTGATGGACAATTCTTTTGGTTGTGTTTTAGGACAGCATGATATCACAGGCAAAAAGGAACAAGCAATCTATTATTTGAGCAAAAAGTTCACGAGTTATGAGGTAAAATATACTCTTTTAGAAAAGACATGTTGCACCCTAACTTGGATTGCTCAGAAGTTGAAGCACTATCTTTCGTCCTACACAACCTACCTCATATCTCGAATGGATCCTTTAAAGTATATTTTTCAAAAACCTATGCCCACAGGCAGATTGGCGAAATGGCAGATTTTACTTACAGAATTCGACATTGTGTATGTTACTCGTACCGCTATGAAAGCACAAGCATTGGCCGATCATTTGGCAGAGAACCCAGTTGACAATGATTATGAGCCTTTGCGAACTTACTTTCCTGATGAAGAGATAAATTCAATTGAGGAAGAAGTTCAAGATGATATGTATGCGTGGAAATTGTATTTTGATGGAGCAGTCAATGTCAAAGGAGTAGGAATTGGGGCGGTTCTTGTCTCACCGATCGGGTGTCATCATCCCGCCACGGCACGACTTCGTTTCTTTTGTACTAATAACACAGCAGAATATGAAGCTTGCATCATGGGTTTAAATATGGAAATAAATCTGGAGGTACGCGAGCTAGTGGTGTTGGGAGATTCCGAATTGCTCATTCGACAAATTCAAGCAGAATGGGAAACGAGAGATATCAAGCTCATTCCATACAAACAATGCTTAGAGGACCTTAGCAAAAGGTTCAAGTCTATCGAGTTTAGATATATTCCCAGATCCTATAATGAGCTGGCTGATGCCCTGGCTACCCTAGCTTCTATGCTCCCATACCCAGGAAATACACATATCGACCCATTAGAGATACAAATACGAGATCAACATGGTTATTGCAATATTATTGATGCAGAACCAGATAATGAACCCTAGTACTATGATATCAAATGCTTCCTAAAGTCAAAAGAATATCTAATACACGCCAATGCAGATAAAAAAAGGACTATTAGGCGACTTGCTAATAGTTTCTTCTTAAGTGGGGAGATTTTGTACAAACGAACCCCAGATTTGAACCTGTTGAGATGTGTTAATATTCAGGAAGCTGAAAGAATCATGAACGAGGTACATTCGGGGGTATGTGGTTCGCATATGAATGGCTATGTTTTAGCGAAGAAGATTATGCGGGCAAGATATTATTGGTTAACTATGGAGCGAGATTGCTTTCGCTTTGTTTGCAAATGTCATCAGTGTCAAATTCATGGTGATTTGATTCACTCGCCACCTTCAGAGCTGCATCCTATGTCTGCTCCTTGGCCATTCGTTACTTGGGGCATGGATGTAATTGGTCCAATAGAACCAAAAGCTTCTAATGGGCATCGATTCATACTGGTCGCTATTGACTATTTCACCAAATGGGTAGAAGCTGCTACTTTCAAATCAGTCACGAAGAAAATAGTAGTGGATTTTGTTCATTCGAACATCATAGGTCATTTTGGTATACCAAAGTCCATTATCACAGACAATGCAACCAATCTCAATAGTCATCTAATGAAGGAGGTTTGTGAGAAATTCAAGATCGTGCATCATCATTCTACCCCTTACCGTCCTAAAGTAAATGGAGCCGTTGAAGCAGCGAACAAGAATATTAAAAAGATTTTTAGGAAAATGGTCCAAGGATCTCGACAGTGGAATGAGAAATTACCGTTTTCTCTTTTAGGATATCGTACAACTATCCGTACATCGACTGGCGCAACTCCTTATTTACTAGTCTATGGGACTGAAGCTGTGATACCCGCAGAAGTCGAAATTCCCTCGCTTCGAATCATTGGTGAAGCCGAGATTGACGATACTGAATGGGTCAAGTCTAGACTAGAACAATTATTGTTAATAGATGAAAAAAGGTTGACGGCAGTTTGCTTTGGTCAATTATACCAGCAGAGGATGGCGCGAGCTTACAATAAGAAGGTACGTCCTAGAAAATTCGAGGTCGGCCAACTTGTTGTAAAATGCATCCTTCCACATCAAGAAGAGGCTAAAGGAAAGTTTGCTCCAAACTGGAAAGGCCCATTCATAGTTAAACAAGTATTATCAAATGGAGCTTTGCAACTTGCGGATCTGGATGAAAAAATGGCAGAAAAAGCTATCAATGCCGATTCAGTCAAAAGATATTATATTTGACACACTTGTGCTTAACATTCTCAAGTTGAGATGACGAAAGGCCATCATTCTACTTAACTAAATGTCGTTAATCCCTTGTCAGCCCTTCGAGATTTATTTACCTTTCCTTGCTTACCCTCTTTGGAGCCGGAAAAAAAAATAGGATTGAACTACGTTCGACCTGATTCCTAAATGGATATGTAGGTAGCCCTATTTTGGGGTTCGGTCCGACGAAAAGAAAAATAAAATAAAAAATCTCGGTAATTAAAAAAGATGAGATATATATCCTATTGTCACTTTTATATGGCTCTCAAGTTGTAATTTATCCTAAAAATCCTTTCCCCTTTGTCCATTAAAGACCTTCCTATCAATTTTTGAGAATGTCAAGCTTTGTGTGCTGTATATATATATATAAAAAAAAAAGAACACTTGTAGGTGAAAACCCATGGAGGCACCACAAGATACCAAAAAAAAAATATCTTACTGGTGAAAACCCTCAGGGGCGCCATAAGACAATGATGAACGAGACAACCAAATTAGAGAGGTCAATTGAGAAAATCATAGAAGGAATAACTTTAGTCAAACAAAGTTTATCATGACAGGACAAAGATCAAGAAGGATGATTTGATTTGATTGAAAGGTGCAGCCTAATTCGAGATTAGACAGTTTTGAAGTATCAAATATCTACTTCAAATTGTGTGTCACGCGTTATTAAAGTCAATATACACCTCCAAATAAGGTTTCTTACTTTACTGATAGAAATACCTTCTATTCAAACATAATTCTTTTATTCTTTCTTTTGATTTTCCTTATTTCATTTTTACACGCTTTGTTTTTATGGGTAAGTCTCGCACCAAATGCAAAATAAAGAAAAATGCGCAAAATTGACCATGGCTCCCAGTGAAATTGAGCAGAGATTGTTGGGCGTTCACCACCTTGACAAGGACAGAGAGTCAGTTAAGATAAGTGTTACGAGTGAAGCATTTGAAAATGAAGAACAGAATCGTACTGAAACAAACAGAGATGCAACAGAATTTGAAAGACAAAGAATCAAGCTCGCCAACCAATTAGTTGAATCAACTGTATCAAGTTGGGGCAGAGATAAGGAAAACCTCTAAGGAATTCAAGGCCACAAACCAACCACTAATTTTAAAACTCACATTTTTTTCTTTGTTTGAACAGAGGCAAAGCAATCTTGTGAAGTTTAGTGAAAAAAAGAAACAAGTATAGCAAAGTTAAGTTTTCTTGAATTTTCTCTTTTTGTTATACTCCTATAATTCTAAGTTCGTACCAATATAGTAATAATAATAATAATAATAATAAAACCCCTCATATTCAAGACTGGGGCATTTTTTTTCTAACAAGAAAAAAATCCTAATCTTTATTCGTCTTCATAGGGCACCATCCCCTTGTTGACATCTTATTTGTCTTCATAGGGCACCATCCCCTTGTTGACATCTTATTCGTCTTCATAGGGCGTCATCCCCTAGTTGACATCTTATTCGTCTTCATAGGGCACCATCCCCTAGTTGACATCTTATCTCGTCTTCATAGGGCTCCATCCCCTAGTAGACATCTTATTCGTCTTTATAGGGCTTCATCCCCTAGTTGACGTCTTAGGAAATACCATTTCCTAATTTTTCTTATTCGTCTTCATAGGGCGCCATCCCCTAGTTGACATTTTAGGAAATAAACCTTCCTATTTTTCTTCTTTATGTCTTCATAGGGTATGACAATCCCTAGTCACATTTTTAGAAGCAAAAATCCTAATTCTTTTTCATGCATTCGTAAGGCATAACTTCCTTTGGTTGCATTATTGAGAATAAGAATCTTATTTTATTGCATCTCTAGCTTTGATTTCTATCATTTTTATTTATTTATTTTAAATTGTTGTGTAGTTTTTCTAATAACTCACAAAAATTTTCCAGTGCAAACTCGGGGCAGAAAATTTTTGTTTGTTTTGTTTCGTTTTCTTTGATGGCTTGCAGGTTTTCTGCAAAACACAGGTTTAATGCCGAGAATGGTATGCCATCTCTGATTTGAGTAGTGGGGAATGATTAGTTTGAAAATACAGAGTCATCTATGCATCTGTAGAGGCGCAACATCCGAAGAATCATCTGCATAACCCCTGATCAAGAGAACAAACATCCAAAAGTATTCTATGAACCATCCTTTGGAAGAGTGTCAATGATACAATCCAAGTTGCAAGTTCAAGTCTCAAATCCTAACTTCAAGATCAAATCTTGAGATCAAGGTACCCACCATAAGAAGGTGAAGCGATAACCGAGGACCCAAGAAAAGATCTGAAGCAAGAGAATCAAGACAATTAGAATAGATAGGATTTTATATCTTTCATTTTTAGTTTCATTTTTTCTTTTTTCGGATGTAATAAAAAGAGCCACGAACCGAAAACTCGACGGGACCTCAAATCGACTCTCCAACTCATCCCTTCATTCCTACACCCACTTGAACTACATGTGACCTGATTCTCTTATAATCCGAGATATGTAGGATGTCTAAAACCAAGGCTCGGTCGCACCGCTTTTCTACGTATTTACTAGTGAATAAATGGTTGAGCCAAAAATTCAGTCATGTTTACTTCTTTGCTTGGAAATTTTCCATATTTCCAAGCAAAGAGGGGCATTCTGTAAACACCTAATTTTTGACCCAAACCTAATGTTTTTATACCATTTTAATGTTCAATTAATTTTTATTTTATTTTATTTTATTTTTATTTTATTTTTATTTTTAGGCATTTTAAATTTATCTTATTTTTGAGGTTCGTTAAAAATTTTGAAAACTACAAAAATAGAGTCACATTTTTAAATAAATTTTTATTTTACCGTTTATTTATTTGTTTATTTATTTTTAGAAAAAAAAAAAAATTCTCTAAATTATATTTGTTTTCTTCTTTCAACTTTTAATAAAGAATGTTGTGATATTAATATTTCTTAACCATATTCCTAAGACTAGCTAATTAACTTATCTTGTATTTTGTTAGTTTTAAATAGATTTTATTATTTTTATTTTATTTAAAATATTAATTAAAAAAAAAAAAAGATAATCCTAAACTACCCAAACCACCCACAAGTCCCACTCTCACAAAACCTCTCCCCCATTTTCCCATAACACACACACACGACACAAACACACACATACACTAATCCTATATAACACACATGCACACATGCACAAAGAAAGGAAAAAGAACGGAGGAAACAGCAAAAAAGAAACCAAAGAAAACATACAGATCAAGAAAAAAAAAACAAGGAAACAGAAGGAGAAAAACACAGACAATAAAAATCAGGGTGAAAAGGGAGAGGAAAAGAAAGGAGAGGAAAGTTAGAGTCTGAGTTTGGAATTTCGTTTGAAGTTTTCGGTGGTGGTGTTCTTGCTTCTTGTCTCGGTTTAATCCATCACACAGGTTCTTATCGAATCCGAATTGTCTATTCTATAATTTTTCTTTTTTGGAAATCAAAGCATGAATAAAGTTATTTCATTGGCTTCTTATATTATTTAATGTGCTTAGTTTATTATTTTATGTAGTTCATGTTCTATGTCTTTTATTTGTAATTTGTTTGTTGTTTTCAAAATAATTTCAATTAAATCGATTTTAAATTTTAAGTGAGATAATTTTTTTTAAGTTTTTAGTGTTTAAAGATGTAAAATTAATTATCTTATGCGAAGTCCTTTTTCATCGTTCTATTAAAATTTTAATTTTTCTATTTTTAGTGGTTTTATTTTAATGGTGAGTATGTGCCGCTACTAATGTGTTAGATCGTATGAACTTCTGAAGTTCCATCTTTGAAATTACAATCTTTATTTTGCTTTGATTTTTGTACCCTATTATGTAAACTTTCCTTTTTGTTGATAATTATTTTTTCCCTTTGGGTATTTTATTCATGTGGAATATCATTGGCTTCAAATTCTGTTAGGGTATGCATGTGCTTCTAGCTAAAAGTCATATTTATCTATTATCTCTAAATTAGTCGGTGTTGAAAGTTAAAAGTAAATAATAATATTGTAAAATAAAATTGTATAATTAAATATAGTTAGATTTTGTTATGTTATTAAATACATATGCTAAAAATAAAACTGTGTATGATAAAGTCTTCTACACACATCGTTCTTAACAATAATGAGTATGATTTTGCTTTGGAGGTTGGAATTAGCAGTTATTATTTGTGTTTATAAGTTGTTTGAATAATAAAAGAGTATAATAGTGCATAAGCTTGTTCATACAATGTTTCTTTATTTTATTTATTTATTTTTCTTGTAAGTTTATTATGAATTTGGACTTCGTTTTATAGTTGATTGACATTAAGCATTATGCTGACGACTAATTCTAAATAAATTTCTTCAAGGTTATGACAGTAAGTTTTAAGACGTTCGAAATTCGAGTTGATTTACAAAGTACGGTGAGAGTGAGATGGGGTACATGTTCACCTTAAACTCTGCCGTAATAAAAGAGAGAAAAACTCATTTGCGAGGGAGCGAATTCGAAAAGAAAGATCTAGGTTCTTGATCTTTAGAAAATTAAGTTTTTTGATATACAAGTGAAAATTGACGATGAAGTTGGAAAGCCCTACTACCGACCATTCGTTATAATTAAATTAATTTACCATTTGAAGCCGATTGAATTGGGTTGGGTAGGTTTTAAACCCATTAGGTGCTTATTTAGATTAGGAAAATGGGGACGACTCATAAATGCCTCAAAGGCGCGAGAAATATACCAAAACTCGTGGTGAGGCCGAAAAGTACTACTATCGGTAAGCCACACATCAACGCAGTTTTAAATAATTTAAAATAAGTTAAAAGCGGGCGGCAAGCAACTTTAGGCTAACAAATATTATAAATCCGAAACAAAAAAAAAATAATTTAAGCCAGACGTAAGTCATTAAAGCAACCGTGCTAGAACCACGGGACTCGAGGGGTGCCTAACACCTTCCCCTCGGTCAACAGAATTCCTTATCCGGATTTCTAGTTCGCAGACCAAAAATTAAAAATTGAAGAGTCATTTTCTTTTGAATAGGGATTCAATAAGGTGACTTGGAACACCCAAACTCAATTCCAAGTGGCGACTCTGTAAATAAAACAATCCCTTCTCAAAACGTCACTTTAATTGGAAAAAACCCATTTTCTCTAAAACCAACTCCCTAGCGGGGTCGGATGCGGTGAAAAACAGGGGGGGGTGACATATATATACAACAATATGTATATATATATAGTTACATTTTAATTTATAAAACATATACACTTGTATACGTTAAAGATATACGTCTATAGAAGATATATACACATATATGCGCACCATTCAATATATATGTACTACTTTAAATAAAGTATATACTACAATATATATATATATATATATATATATACTTACATACTAATTTATAAAACATATACACTTGTATACGTTAAATATATACTACTTTAGAAGATATATACACATATATACGCACCATTCAATATATATGTACTGCTTTAAATAAAATATATACTACAATATACATATATATACAACAATATGTATATATATATATAGTTACATACTAATTTATAGAACATATACACTTGTATACGTTAAAGATATACGTCTATAGAAGATATATACACATATATACGCATCATTCAATAATATGTACTACTTTAAATAAAGTATATACTACAATATATATATATATATAAATATATATATATACTACTATATATATATATACTTATATACTAATTTATAAAACATATACACTTGTATACGTTAAATATATAAGTCTATAGAAGATATAAACACATATATACGCACCATTCAATATATATGTACTACTTTAAATAAAGTATAAACATATATATATATATATATATATATATATATATATATATATATATATATATATATATGATAGTTAATTAATAATATATTAAAAGTAAGTTTTTAATTTAAACTAGAAATTCATTTTAAATCAATATATAGGTACTACTTTAAATAAAATATATACTACAATATATATGTATATACTATGTATGTATATACATATATATATATATAGTTATATACTAATTTATAAAACATATACACTTGTATACGTTAAATATATACGTCTATAGAAGATATATACACATATATACGTACCATTAAATATGTATGTACTACTTTAAATAAAATATATACTACAATATACATATATATGTATTACAATGTATAGATGGTTATATTATACTAATTTATAAAACATATACACTTGTATACGTTAAATATATACATCTATATAAGATATATACACATATATATGCACCAATCAATGTATATGTACTACTTAAAATAAAATATATACTACAATATACATGAATTCCAATACATAGATAGTTATATTATACTAATTTATAAAACATATACACTTGTATACGTTAAATATATACATCTATATAAGATATATACACATATATACTCACCATTCAATATATATGTCATACGTTAAATAAAATATATACTACAATATACATATATATATACTACAATATGTATATATATATATATATAGTTATATACTAATTTGTAAAACATATACACTTGGATACATTAAATATATACATCTGTAGAAGATATATACACATATATACACACCATTCAAAATATATGTACTACTTTAAATAAAATATATACTACAATATACATATATATATACTACAATATGTATATATATATAGTTATATACTAATTTGTAAAACATATACACTTGTATACGTTAAATATATACGTCTAGAGAAGATATATACACATATATACACAGCATTCAATATATATGTACTACTTTAAATAAAATATATACTACAATATACATATATATATACTACAATATATATATATACTTACATACTAATTTATAAAACATATACACTTGTATACATTAAATATATACTACTTTAGAAGCTATATATACACATATATACGAACCATTCAATATATATGTACTATTTTAAATAAAATATATAATAAAATATACATATATATATACTACAATATGTATATATATATAGTTATATACTAATTTGTAAAACATATACACTTGTATATGTTAAATATATACGTCTATAGAAGATATATACACATATATACACACCATTCAATATATATGTACTACTTTAAAAAAAATATATACTACAATATGTATATATATATATATATATATAGTTATATACTAATTTATAAAACATATACACATTGTATACGTTAAATATATACGTCTATATAAGATATATAGACATATATACGCACCATTCAATATATATGTACTACTTTAAATAAAATATATATTAATATATATATATATATATATATATATATATATATATATATATACTACAATATTTATATGTATATATAGTTATATACTAATTTGTAAAACATATACACTTGGATACGTTAAATATATACGTCTATAAAAGATATATACACACCATTCAATATATATGTACTACTTTAAATAAAATATATACTACAATACATATATATATACTACAATATTTATATATTTATATAGTTATATACTAATTTATAAACCATATACATAACGTATACATTAAATATACTCATCTATAGAAGATATATACATATATATATATATATATACCATTCAATATATTCACTACTTTAAATAAAACATACACTACAATATATATATATATATATATATATATATATATATATATATATATATATATATATATATATATATATATATATATAGTTATATACTAATTTATAAAACATATACACATCTATACGTTAAATAAACACTACTTTAGTAGATATATACACACACGCACACACACACACACATATATATATATATATATATACCATTCAATATATATATTACTTTAAATAAAACATATACTACAATATATATATATATATATATATATAGTTATATACTAATTTATAAAACATATACACATGTATACGTTAAATATATACTACTTTAGATTTAGAAGATACACACACACACACACACATATATATATATATACCATTCAATAGATACACTACTTTAAATAAAAGTATAAAACATATGCTACTTAATATAATAAATTAATAATACTTGATAGTAAATTAATAATGTATTAAAACTAAGTTTTTAATTTCAGTTTGTGAAATTCTGAATTTTCAAAAAAAAAAAAAAACTTAACCGGGCTGGGCCGGTTAACCGGCGGGCCCAAACCAGGTTGGGTCCGGGCCGGGTTAACCGGGCCCAAATCAAAAACCCAACCGGACAGGACCCGGACCCCTAAAGCCCTTGGGCTTATCGGGCCGAGTCAAATCGGGCCGATTTAATTATGTGGGCCGGTTCGGGCCAGTTTTAACCGGCCCGTTTGACACCCTTAGTTATAGCATATTTTTATTTCTTACATTATACATTATACAAGATGTATATAGACTTATTTTTCAATATTATACAAATTACAAAGTCATAAATAGGTAGCAAATTTTTAGGATTTCTCCTATATCTTTTATCCTTAGTTCCTAATATGGTAAATTTTTTTTTTTTAAAATCCCTTATACTATTACATTTATACATGTTTATTTATTGAATAATATACAAGTTATTCTGTCCAATTAGTTTACACTATTTGTAATGATTTAGTAATCTCAAAAAATATACAAATTTGGAATACAAATTAAGATTTTATGAACCTGGCTAAACTTAGTTTTATTTTTTGGTGTATAAAACGCCACTCTCTCCCCTTTCATTTTCAATACTTATCTTCTCCCACATGGGTTTTTCCATCGTCAACATCTTTTTCTTGTTATTATTGATTGCTCCACTTGACCTTTCAATAGCAAAAAAATGTTTCCTTTTTAGGGGTAATTATCAAGTGCATATCATCAATAAACTTCCTCCCAATTCCGCACAACTGAAAATACATTGTGCGTCGAAGAATGATGATCTTGGATTTCATTATCCTGCCATATATGAAGATTTTAATTGGACTTTCTGCGATAATTTTTTTCCTACAACTCTATACTTTTGTCATTTTTAGTGGGATTAAAGGATAAGACTATTACTGTGTATGACGACCCAAGCTATTGTGTCCATAATCAAAAAACTATAAATTTTCTACAATATTGTAAGTGGGAAGTGAGAGAAGATGGTTTTTATTTGGAACAACATGATAAAAATGGAACATATTATATGGATCACAATAATGATTGGTCATAGGAAATGGAATATCTTATTTTTTGTATAAAGAGAGAAGAAAAATAAGAGTGATGTTACTTTATTTCTTATTTATTCTTGTCTATTTGTTTTTGAAAAAGGTTTAGATTTATTATTGTTCTTTATGAAAAAGCCTAAGCTTGCCCTTAATTAGAAAATTGACTCATCCATATTCTTGTCATTATATATAATTTTGACTCAAAATTGTCCTTAATAATTAACAGATCAACATTATATAGCTAATGAAAATGTTCAAATTAATCCTTATGGCTCGAAATTTCTCCTTAAATACTAATGCAACATCACCCAAAAATGGCTACTCAATTTTCATGGCAAAATGAAAGATAAATGTTATCACTTTCGTTTCAATTTGTTTATCTTATTTATCTTTATAATCTGCTTAAAAAGAAATGTCTTTTTTGCTTTTGGGTGACTCTTTTAGTCCCAACTTTTCTTATGACATGTTTAAGATTGCAAGATTAAAGAGAAATTTCATACATTTTATATATCTTTGATTAGTTTAAGATTACAAGATTCAAAAGTCATTTTTACTTTTATAAACTCTATACCCTATCAAAATCAGGCAACAAACTTTCATATATATATATATATATATATAACAGTGATATCCGAATCAACTTGCATGCATGAAGTAATATATATTATATACGATAGAATAGTTGTTGGACCAGAGCCCTAGTTATCGATTGAGGGAAATTAAACCTTCCAGACTCCAGTGAGTGATCATGTTACTATCTAAAAATTTAAATTGTTAAAAAGTAGATATTGATTTATTTAATTTTATGAATACGATCTAATTTATGAACCTAATTTGCTTTAGATAATTTCTTGTAACTTTATAACATACCCGAGTTAGATCAAAGGAAGTTTCAAGAAGTTTCTATTTCAGCTTTATAAACAATCCTTTCTCCGAATACGAATTTATTCGATCTTATTAATAAAAAATATATGAAGATTCTTTACGAAGGAACTACATATGAGGATTGAACCTGATAATTTGATCAAAAACTAATAAATCTAATAGCAATTAACTATAATATAATGTAAAAAGTATTCAAAGGTTTAACAATCTTCACATAAATATACAATCATATAAGGAGAGAAATGTTTTGGATATTACAAGAAATGTTAATGGAGTTCCAATCCAATATTTTGTGATGATGAGTAAATATTTATAATATTAAGTCCATTTAACAAAGAAAAAAAGAACAATTAGAATAGAAAAATAGGCAAATTACATTTAATGGTAACCCAATGCTTTGAAAAAGGTATAAATAGTTAGCAATCCAAATCAAGATTTTGTTATTTGTAAGAGTTGACTGACCATAATTTTGTTTTAAGGAAATAAAAGTCATATTTTAATTAAATGTTGTATAATTCTGTTGTTAATAGTGGGCCAATTTTAAATCTCAATAATGTTAACAAAGAATTTGATTAAGGAGGATGTTTTTGAGTCATTTTTAATATGTTAAAGACATTTTATGATCTAACAGGTAGAACCGAAGAAGGAGGGACAAATTTTATTCTTTTTCTTTTACCTCTTTGGGAGTTTCCACTTTTGTTGTTGTTGCTGTTGTAATGGTTAAGGACATTTTGACCATTTTTTGAAAAATAAAAACCTCAAGAAAATACATATTGTTGAAATCCAAACCAAGATTGTGTCTTTGACTAAACTAACTCATATATATATATATATACTAGTATATGGAAATATGCATTGCACGTTTGTTCCTTACTATATAAAATTTGTACTTTACTAAATCAAATTTGTACATGATTCATAAATCAAAAAACATTTAACCTTCTACCCTAATTTGTGACATAAATTTCTTAAAATAGATATACCACGGACATGTAATAATATTAGAAGTAAATTGCACGTAAAAGCTATAAATTACGATATTATTCATAATAAATAAAAATATAACCTTCTACCCTAATTTGTAACTTCCATACCCTTTTATGTAATGCATTTATATAGAAAATAATCAGAAACTTTTTAAAGTAAATATACTACGGGCATACAATAATTTTAGATCTAAATTATACATAAAAACTACGAAATTATAAAAACATGATTCATATATATAAAAAATAAATATACTACAGACATGCAATAATATTAGAACTATATTGCTCATAAAAATTTTGACATTATAAGATAAACATTATTCATAAATCAAAAAGAATTTAACCTTTCCACTCAAAGTGGCACAATTTTATGCACAATTATATTGCATACAGACAATTGATCTTACTCTTACTTACACACAATTTGATCAAAAAAAAATTTGGATTAAATAATAAAAGATGCATCATGTAGATACAGAGATTTACCTGAAAAAGGTGGAAATTTGTATCTCTATTATTTGTATTCCGATTTTAGATTTATTTTTCAATTAATTGATGGAAGATTGATAAGAGACGGAGAGAAAGAGAAATACTATATACACATTCGGGGTAGGAGACCAAGTCAATATGGGAATCAAAAACTTTTCCAACATTTTATAACTCAAATAAGGAAAGATATTAATTCTCCATATTTATTTGATTTTGAAGTCCTAATTTAATTACTATTTTTAAGTATTAAGAAAAGTGAAAAGACGATTCTATCTATTACGAAACAGTTTAATAAAGGGCAAAAAGTTTAAATAACATTTGTAAGGTCCTTCACACTTTTAATATATTATAGATATAGATTATAGATTATATATATATATATAGATAGATATAGATTATATATATATATGTGTGTGTATGTATTGTATATAAACCAGAACCCCCCTCTCCCCCATTTCATTTTCAATACTTTAGTTTATCCCAAGTATGACTCTCTCCTTCATCAACATCTTTTTCTTGTCGTTATTGATCGCTCCCCTTGACCTTTCATTGGCGAAAAAGTGCTTTCTTTCAGAAAAGTATGAGGTCCGTATTATCAACAAACTTCCTATTAATACCCCACAATTGCTATTTCATTTTTTTTTTGATCGGATTTGATCGATTTTTTAATCGGGTTTGACCGAATTTAGGTGGGTATGACCGGGTTGAGTTAAGTGAGCCCGGTTCGGATGAGTTTTAATTTTTTCACTGTTGGGCCTAGCCCGGCTAGCGCCAAACCCGGCCCTTAACCGGCCCTCAACCCAATTAAAATAGAAGGGCCGGTTCTGGATTGGCCCGGCCCGGCCCGTTTGACACTCTTAACAACAACATAAAGAGAGAACAAAATTAAGGCAAAACACATTTAATGGTAATTCAATGCTTTTGAAAAGTTACTACTACTTGTCCACTGTAATAAAAATAAATGTCAAATAATACTTATTCAATTTGAAAAATAAATCTATAATTTATCATTTTCTATCCATTTTTCCTTTGCTATTAAATACTATTCATCCGAAATATATTTCTCAAAGCATTAAATTTATTATATTCAAAGAATGATATAGTAAATAATAACCTTATTATTATTATTTTTGAATCTATATGTCAAGTCAATAATTCACAAATATTATTGGAACAAGAAAGTACTACAAATAGTTGTTTGCAATTCCAATCAAAATTTTGTACAAGTTGACTAAATTCATTCTTTTTCTATATAAAACTGTACAACTCCCAAGATTTTGTAAGAATTTGACTAAACTCATTTTTTTTTCTTGTATAAAACTCCATAACCCCCAATTCACATGGTAAAATCCTTAATTATTTAATTCTCAGAATGACTCTCTCCATGATCAAAATTTTCTTAATACTACTATTATTAACAATTCTGCTTGACCTTCCAACATCAAAATCATGTTTTCTTACTCGAAAGTATCACGTACATGTTATCAACAAACTTCCTTCTAATTCGTCTAATCTTAAAATTCATTGTGCTGCTGGTGATGACGAGCGGGGAAACCATTATCTTGCGGCTAATCAAGAATTTGATTGGTCATTTTGTCAAGGATTTGCATGGACAACGTTATACTTTTGTCACTTTTGGTGGAATTCAAAGGATAAAGTGTTTGATGTGTATAATGATCCAGTACATTGTGTTAATGATGGAAAACTTCCGAAGCTTACAACACAATGTGCGTGGGTGGTGAAGCCAGAAGGTTTTTATTTGGGAACTTATATAGGCCCCGGAAAAGTTGAAGATATGTATCGTTATGCACAATGGTAATCTTGTTTATGTATACTATTATAGTAGCTACAGGCAAAACTTTATGAAAAATATTTGTGGACAATCTGATAAAACGATGACTAATGTATCGACCTAGCTTCGAAATCTGTGGGGGAGTGAAGAAAATTAATTATATTTATAGCATGTCTTTATTTCTTACATCTTTTTTTTCTTGGTCATACTTCCTCTGCTTCGTTTTAGTTGGGCTTTCGCTAAAGATGATATTTATTTCAATTTAATTGTCCCTTTAATGAAATTAAGAGAATATTATTCTGCTGTTCCAATACAATTTTGAAATGGAGGGATTATATATATATTGTTGGTCAAGTTAATTCTATATTATCCCGAAAGATCAAAAGTCTAGGATTATTTAATGATCTCAACTGAAGTACAAATTGTTGGACTTCAAGTCAAAATTTTGTGGAACTAATCACTAAACTAAAGTAACTTTTTTTTCTTTATAAAATTGCAGTAACTCCCCTTACCTTTGCAGTACTCATTTTCTCAATATGGTGGAGTTCTTGATCACCATTTTTTTCTGGTTACTTATCACTCCCCTTCACTTTTCAATAGCAAAACATTGTGAATTTACCTCAAATCATACGGTACATGTTATCAACAAACTACCTTCTCATTCTCAGAAATTGCAAATTCATTGCGCATCAAAGAACGATGACCTCGGATATCATAATGTGACTACAAATCAAGACTTTATTTGGTCGTTTTGCGAGTCAATTCTCTATAGAACTATATTCTTTTGTCACTTTTGGTGGGGTTCAAAGGAGAAAGCATTTGATGTGTTTAACGAGTCAAATATACAAGCTCGAATTCTGGTTATTCCATCACACCCCTATTTTTACCGTCCCAACCCCGCTAAGGAGTTGGTTTTAGAGAAAAATGTGTTTTTCCAAATAAAGTGACGTTTTGAATAGGAATTATTTATTTTATAGAGTCGACACTTGGAATTGCGTTTGGGTGTTCCAAGTCACCTTACTGAATCCCTATTCAAAAGGAAATGACTCTTAATTTTTGGTCTGCGAATTAGAAATCCAGATAAGGAATTCTGTTGACCGAGGGGAAGGTGTCAGGCACCCCTCGAGTCCTGTGGTTCTAGCACGGTCGCTTTAATGACTTACGTCTGGCTTAAATTAATCTCTTAGATATATAATATTTGTTAGCCTAAAAGTGATTTTTGTGCTGTTTTTATTTATTGAGAATTTATTAGAAACTGTCTTGATGCGTGGCTTACCGATAGTAGTACTTTTCGGCCTTACCACGAGTTTTGATATATTTCTCGCGCCTTTAAGGAATTTATGAGTCGTCCCCATTTTCCTAGTCTAAATAAGCACCTAATAGGTTTAAAATCTACCCAACCCAATTCAATCGACTTCAAATGGTAGACTAATTTAATTCTAATGAATGATCGGTAGCAGGGCTTTCCAATTTCATCGTTAATTTTTACTTGTATATTAAATTCTTAATTTTCTAAGATCAAGAACGTAAATCATTCTTTTTCAAGTTCGCTCCCTTACAAATGAGTTTTTCCTCTCTTTTATTTTGACAACATGATAGGTCTTGAATAAATTCGTAACCTTTTCACACTAATTAAGCCTTAGAAAATTTTTTCGGCCCGTTATATAGACTCCCCCAAATCATCTTGAAATAATCAATTAGATATTCAATAACAGATACCATAAGCAATTTATGAAATAAAAAAGAATTCTCTAATTACATCTTTTCAAAGTATTGTTTAATTACTTTAAACTAGACCTATGAGACTCATTTAAGAGATCATTATTAAAGAAATCACTAGTTAAAAAAATTGAACATAGATAATGAAACATTGTTATTTGGATCAATTTGCATTCAAGGATTTCAGTTAAGATTATAAATGCTTATTTAACATAATATAACTAACTTTGATAGCAAAAATAAAATTACAATAACTCAAAGACAAGGTCAACTTGCTCCTAATATCAACGAGTAAAATAAGTAAAGAAAAGAAACAAAAGAACTTAAAGTAACCCAAGAAAATTAAAAACTCAAACTGACGGTTTATTAATTTGAGACATTTGATTAGCGAGTATTTCAAATCAATTTTAAACCATAAGAAAAAAATAGAACAATTTACATGGACTGAATAACGTATGACGCCATTTAAACACCTTTAATTTATTCATGCTTTAATTATAATAGTATGATAAAAATTCGCATGAAAAAATTAACCGATTTTAGAAAGCAAGAACACTGTCACCAAAACCTCAAAATAAAGATCCGAACTCAACTTCCAACTCCTTTTTATATCTAATTTCAAAATGATATTACATATTTCTTTTGCGGGATGGCATTGTCAATGAAAATAGAAATTAATACCACAATGCAAAATAATTAACATGCTAAGTCGATTACAAAATGATGCAATTGTTCAGGAAAAATACGCACAGGAAATAAACTTTGCCATTTACATGCATTTTTAATAACTTAGCATTGTCTAACTAAAACTAACCTCATGCTTTTATTTATATTTTATCACTACTGTACAAATTTCAACTTCTTTCCTGGTCTGTTTGTATTACTTTTACTTTTGACGAACTCTCAATCCATGTTTCAAGCTTTCATCGTCTAAGTTTATAATAATGGAAGACTCAAGGAAACAAAACTAACAGAATGAGTGAAACAATTAGCAAATTGTTAAGTCCATTTTCAATAAGCGAAAGTCAAGAGGAAAGAAATGAATTAAACCACCATTAACTAGAGATATTCAAGAGGAAAAGGAAATATCGAACTGATTATAGATTTAACCAAAATGAAAACTGAAAGAAAAGGAAAGAAAAACCGGAATCATCATTGAAACACAAACATCAGATGTTCATTTAACACATTATTATGCCACAATAGAAGATTTGAGGGTTACCTCTTTTGAAAATAATTCCTAACAACAAGAAGAAGAAGCCTCGAACTTAAACCGTGAACAAAACTCAAAGTCTTTTGATGTGAGGAATTTTTGGTTGTTATTTTCCCTTTGTTGTCTGTCAATGTTCTCCAAGTTTATTTCTTCTTAGTTTTCTCATGTGTTGTTCAATGTCCTCCCCCTCTAAGTGTTTGTGGTGTTGGTTTATCTAATAGAGTGTTGTGTGAGTTGTGAAAGTGAGAGAATTATGGGATGTGGGAAAAGAATGGGACGTGGGGAAGGTTAGGGGAGTGGTGTTTAGGGAGTGATTTTGAGGGAATGGGTATGTGGGGGAGTAGTTTAGGGTTTCTTTTTTTTATTATTATTATTTTAAAATTAATGTTTTAAATAAAAATAAAGAAAAATAAAAAAGAAAATAAAACATATCTAAAATACAAGTTAAATAATTAGTCTTAAAACATGATTACGGAGTATTAATATCATTAGATTATTTATTAAAAGTTAAAAGAAGAAAACAAATATAGTTTAGCAAATTTTCTTTTTTTCTAAAAATAAATAAATAAATAAGCAATAAAAAACTTATTTAAAAGTGTGACTTTATTTTTGTAGTTTTCAAAATTTTAAAAGCAATCTTGTAAGAATAAGATAACAATTAAATATATATATTAAACACTAAATGACGTAAAACATTCAGTTTGGTAAAAAATTAGGTGTTTACAGAATGCCCCTCTTTGCTTGGAAATATGGAGAATTTTCAAGTAAAGAAGTAAACATGACTAATTTTTGACCCAACCGTTTATTCAAAAGTAATACGTAAATAAGTAGGAAAGAGGTGTGACCGAACCCTGGCTTTGGGCATCCTACATATCTCGGGTTATAAGAGAATCAGGTCACGTGTAGTTCAAATAGGCGTTGGAATGAATGGATGAGTTGGAGAGTCGAGGTGAGATACCGTTGAGTTTTCGGTCCGTGACTCCTTTTATTACATCAGAAAAAGAAAAAGTAAAACTAAAAATGAAAGATACAAGATCCTATCTATTCTAACTGTCTTGATTCTCTTGCTTCAGATCTTCCTCCTGAGTCTCCTGTTATCGCCTCACCTTCTTCTGGTGGGTACCTGGATCTCAAAATTTGATTTTGAAGTTAGGATTTGAGACTTGAACTTGAAACTTGGATTGAGTCGTTGGCGCTCCTCCCAAGGATCGTTCATAGAATATTATTGGATGCTTATTCTCTTGATCAGAAGATATGAAGATGACATTGAGATGTTGGGCCGCTACAGATGCAAAGTTGACTCTGTATTTTCAAACTAATCATTCTTCTCTACTCAAATCAGAGATGGAATGCCATTCTTGGCATTAAACCTGTGTTTTGCAAAAAACCTGCAAGCCATCAAAGAAAACAAAACAAAACAAAACAAATAAAATTTTCTGCCCCAGTTTGCACTAGGAAAATTTTTTGAGTTATTAGAAAAAAGTATAAACTAGTTTAAAAATAAATAAATAAATAAATAAATAAATAAATAGAAATGATAGAAATCTAGGCTAGGTGCGCAATAAAATAAGAACCCTATTCTCAATAATGCAACCAAATGAAGTTATGCCTTATGAATGCATGAAAAAGATTTAGGATATTTGCTTCTTAAAATGCAACTAGGGGTTGTCATACCCTATGAAGACGTAAAGAAGAAAAATAGGAAGGTTTATTTACTAAAATGTCAACTAGGGGATGGAGCCCCTATAAAGACGAAATAAAATGTCAACTAGAGGATGGTGCCCTATGAAAACGAATAAAAAAAATTAGTAAATGATGTTTCCTAAGATGTCGACTAAGGGATGACGCCCTATAAAGACGAATAAGATGTCAACTAGGGGATGGCGCCCAATGAAGACAAATAAGATGTCAACTAGGGGATGAAGCCCTATGAAGACGAATAAGATATCAACTAGGGGATGACGCCCTATGAAGACGAATAAAATGTCAACTAGGGGATGACGCCTTATGAAGACGAATAAGATGTCAACTAGGGGATGGTGCCCTATGAAGACAAAATAAGATGTCCACTAGGGGATGACGCCCTATGAAGACGAGATAAGATGTCAACTAGGGGATGGCACCCTATGAAGACGAATAAGATGTCAACTAGGGGATGGCGCCCTATGAAGACGAGATAAGATGTCAACTAGGGGATGACGCCCTATGAAGAAGAATAAGGTGTCAACTAAGGGATGACGCCCTATGAAGACGAAATAAAATGTCAACTAGGGGATGACGCCCTATGAAGACGAATAAGAAAAATTAGGAAATGGTGTTTCCTAAGATGTCAACTAGGGGATGAAGCCCTATGAAGATGAAATAAAATGTCAACTAGGGGATGACGCCCTATGAAGACCAGATAAGATGTCAACTATGGGATGGCTCCCTATGAAGATGAATAATAAAAATTAGGAAATGATGTTTCCTAAAATGTCATCTAGGGGATGGCGCCCTATGAAGATGAAATAAGATGTCCACTAGGGGATGGCTCCCTATGAAGATGAATAAGATGTCAACTAGAGGATGGCGCCCTATGAAGACGAAATAAAATGTCAACTAGGGGATGGCGCCCTATGAAGACGAGATAAGATGTCAACTATAGGATGGCGCCCTATGAAGATGAATAAGAAAAATTAGGAAATGGTGTTTCCTAAGATGTCAACTAGGGGATGACGCCCTGTGAAGATGAAATAAGATGTCCACTAGAGGATGACGCCCTATGAAGACGAATAAGATGTCAACTAGGAGATGGCGCCCTATGAAGACGAATAAGATGTCAACTAGGGGATGGCACCCTATGAAGATGAGATAAGATGTCAACTAGGAGATGGCGCCCTATGAAGACGAATAAGATGTCAACTAGGGAATGGCACCCTATGAAGACGAGATAAGATGTCAACTAGGGGATGACGCCCTATGAAGACGAAATAAGATTTCAACTAGAGGATGGCGCCTTATGAAGACGAATAAGATGTCAACTAGGGGATAGCTCCCTATTGTAGACATGTAATTTTGTCCCTCCCTAAAAAAAATATTTTAATTATTTCTATTTTTATTTTTATTTCATTTCATTTATTTATTTATTTATTTATTTTATTCTATTTTTATTTTTATTTCTATTTACATCCACTTCACCATGCCACCTCAACACCTCACCCCTCATTTTCTATTAGATACATGCAAAGGGCACACACCCTACTCATTTTGCCACATGCCACACTCATCTTTCCACATGCCATACCTAATTTTACACATGCCACACACATATACCCACAAGCCACCAATGATATTCATACACATAGGACACAATATAAAGGAAAAGCAAAAAATAAAATAAAAAAGTAGAATGGAGACAAAAGAGGGGGTCCCATGTGGCTTGGTTGGTTTTTCTTTTTGTTCAATTGATTGATAAACGAATTATATTAGGGGGAATCTTCCATAGGACACCTCACATACATAGGCCCCACAGCAAAACAAATTCACACACTCTCACGTATACATAGACAATTACATCTAGAAGGGGGGGTGGGGTGGGGGGATTTTTCTTTGATCATCTTCTTCTTCTCTAAATTTCACCATACATAGGAACTTGACCAATAATATATATATATGTATATATATATATATATGTATATCTTCATCTTCATCAATCATACACAAACAATCACTCCATTTTCCATTTTGTTTTCTTTGATTTGAGCAGAACATACACCTCTCGAAGTTAAAAAAAAGAAAGATCTAGGTGAGAGAGGAATAGTATACACGTACACAGTAAGGACAGATCGAAAAAAATGGCAGGAGCTTGAGACTTATCCGGAGTCCGCCTCGCCATCGTTGATTTCCCGTCGCCGTTTGATTTTTGTCGTGATTCTGGATTCGTTGATTTTTATTATTTTGTTTCTCTGAAATCTTGGTGTTGATCCTCGTTGCTCTTTGCGGACTTTTGTTGTTCGGACTAGACTTCAATATTAGGTCTCGGTTGTTCATCAATCCCGCTCGTAGGTCTATTTTATTTGAATTGGAAGTTGGATTACCACATTGCTGGACTGTTTATCATTTGATTGTGAGAGTCGAATTTGATTTTATTGTATTTTGGACTGTTTATCGACTAATTCGAAGGATTGAGATTTCGTTGAGGTCCTTCGAGGTTCGTGGACGGGCTCTTGTTTCTCTTATTAAGTCAATCGAAAGCTCCTAAGGTCCAATTCTAACTTTTCTCCTTTTGATTTTCCCGTGATTATGAATGATTTTTATGTTTGGGAATATTTGAATCCTTGTTGGTTGCTTGTGTATAGAACTAGTTTAATTATTTTGAAAGTGAATTCGGGAAGGGACTAAAAATCTGTAAAAGTGAAATCCGTCTTATGTTGATTAATTCATTTTGTTGACTTAAAATGCATGTTAAAATCTTCGAACTTGATAGTATTATGTCTTAGGCCGGACACCAATAGGCAAATTCTAGGTTTTGGGGTAGGCGACTCGTAGGATTTTATACCATGCCCGGTGTGAATGTTTGTGTTGAGTGATTTTTTCTTATTTCATCGCAATTAATCTAACGTATTCATTTAGCCGGGGAATGCCCCGAAGTATCTGTATATATATTTATTCACCGGGGAATGTCCCGACGTACTATGTTGGTGAAGGCGGATCGAGAACAAGGCCCGAAGCATCGGGTAAAGCATGAGAGCGAAGTTAGAATTAGTATAGGTTAGATAGGATTTATTTTTTGCATTTTTTCTATTTGGACTGTATAAATTGGACTGGACACTATATTTTGATTCGTTTTTGTTTTGTTTGTTTGTTTGATTGTTTTTACATGTTTTGTGTGGTTTGTACATTCGTAGTGTCAAAATTAGCCGATACACTCCACCAAGCGACCGTGGTCAAACCACGGGGTCGAGGGGTCCCTAATACCTTCCCCTCGATCAACATAATTCCTTAGTCGGAATCTCTGTTTGCAAATCAGCTTAAAGAGTCAAATCATTTTGAAAAGAATTTTCCAATGGTGACTTGGCACATTGGATTATGCCAAGTGGCAACTCTGAGTTTAAATCTAAATAATCCTTTTTCGAAATAAATTTTCATATTTTGTCACTCAATAATAAAAAACCCTTTCGAACTTAAAACGAATCTTTTTTTGGAGTTAGAAAAGGGGTGTGACAACTCTGGCGACTCTGTTGGGGACCCTTTCTAGAATTCGAGCTTATTTTTTGGAGTCGTATCGTCTTTGTTTGGCATTATGGGTGTATAAACATTGTTTGTGATTATTGTTTGTGTTTTTGTTATCACTGTTGTGCGTTTCTGTGCTTTTTGTTTATAGTTTTTCTTTATTTATTACCGTTTTATATCTGGCATCATTTGCATAACCCGAGTCAATTCTTTCTGCAATAAGTCCCGGAGTGCACGTCGTGCGCACGAACTTTAGTTGAGTCACCCTTATTTTAGGGGGGGAGCTGTTGGATGTATGGAGTAGGTGGAAAGCAAAGCAGCCACTATCGACCATATGCTCCCCGAACGGCCTTGTTAGTAAACCACAACGTAGGTTTGCCTTTAGGTCATTCTTATGTGCATCATATTAAAACCTAGCGGGGCCCACACGGTCTTTTGTAGGAGACTCACCTTTAAAGCATCCCTACAGGCTAAATGTTGCATCTCTGAGGGTAACGTGGTCATTTGACAGACTGATTTGGGGAAAGCATGTGTTAGAAGTAGAGTGTGTAAACAATAAAAATTGGAAAAAAAAAAAGGAAAGTGGGTCGAGAAAAAAAAAGGAGAGCTTCGTAGTTTAATTTTAGAGTTCTTTATGGATTTTATTTTTCACAATCCAAAAATTCAAAAGATTTTCTTACCTTTTTCACGCATTTACTAAAAAACAAAAAAACAAACCTCAAAAAGATTTTTCCTTTGTCTCCTTTAGCATGCATTCATAATTAAAAAAAAAAATAAAAAAAATCTTTCATAGTTGTTGGTGGCTGTTTTGTGTGAAACGTCTAATTGAAAACCCAAAAAGATTTTATTTTTCATTGTTCGTCTGTAATCGTGTCTCTTATGTCAAGTCTTGGTTCGTTTGATCCTTAATTGTCCAACCTGGACGAGCTATACATACCTGATTCCCATCCCTCGGGGCGGGATACGTAGGCAACCCTCGGTGGGTCCGGAAATCTTTATTTTTTGGCTTTTGTCTTAGTCATAACGTAGGTTTTTCTCCGTGTAATTTAGTGTTGTTAGCGGGTTCTTGCCAAGTAGGCTGATTTTATTCAGTACTACTGTTCGGCAAATTTAAGTCATAAAATGGTCTATCCCTTCGACACACATCTGTGTCACAATCCCATGGGTGGGGATCTTTTCCTGTCTTATCGAATGTTTAAGTTAATGTCCTATGTGTTATTACAGGATGGATCTGTCCATAAAGTCTAGAGTCCTTATGGTTGTCAAGGTACCCAAAAAGTTTGTCAAGTGGTGGGGCACATTCGACTACTATGAAAAGCATGAAGTGAGGAAAGTGTTAGGCAATCTTGTAGCACTCATGGATCTCACGCCCCGTCCGGATCTAATAGAAGCTGCGTTGAATTTTTGGGATTCAAACAATTTAGTGTTTAGGTTTGGAAGTTGTGAATTGACTCCTACCCTGGCAGAAATATCTTGTTTGTTTCAATTGACTTATGTGGGTCAGCAGATGATTTTAGCCCGCAATCATACTCGTAAGAGATTTCTTTTACTCTGTGGATTGAAAGATAACAAGCATCTGGGATGTATCAAACAATCTTGGATTTCCTTTGATTATTTGTTTGCTAGATTTGGGTCCTTAGAGGGTTTCAACTGCTTTTGAGATGAATTCTGTACCACCAAAAAAATCTGGGAACAACGTCGTCTTGAGGATTTCTGTATGGCTTTGTTGGGCATCTTAGTCTTCCCGTTAGATGAGAGATGTATCAATACTCATATACAATCTGTGGTGATAGATTTATTCAAGAAAAAAGATGAGGTCACCATTGTACCAATGATCTTAACAGAAATATATAAGGCTTTAACTGAAGTAAAAGGAGGGGTACGATTTTTCGAGGGGAGTAATATGATATTGCAGTTGTGAATGATGGAGCATTTTCATACGCCTTCTTTTATTAAAGTAGATGTGGTCGACCGTTGTCTGAATGATCGAGTGCAAGCCATGCAAGAAAGAATGCGTTTTGATAAATTTTCTTTTCCTATGGGAGTCAATGCCTGGGTCGAATTTCTCGAATCAAGAACTCCAGACAACATTCTTTGGTCCTATATGTGGTTTCATCCTAAGAAAATCTTGATGGGATCTCAAATGCAACTCCTTCTGGTTTTGATAGGACTTAACTGCACTAGGCCTTACATTCCGAGAAGGGTGATGCGTCAGTTGGGTAGGGTGCAAGACGTCCCACCAATAATGGACCTTCTAAAGGAAGTAGAGTACTTTAAAGACCAAGCCTTGGGGGAAAGAAGATATGACCAATTTTGGAATAACGCGATGAAGCTAGGTGTTGATACTCTTGTGGAAGGTCTGGATAATCTGGGGTGCACTCAAAACTATAAAATCTGGCTACAATCTATACCCCGTGGCATTAGTAGACCATTACCAGCTCAGCTTAGGGGGTGAACACGGGAAGCAGTTATGGTTGAGGACAATGAGCAGGAAGATCCTGGTGCCAAAGTGGAGTTTTTAAGAGTTCAACTATCAGGTCTGATCGCAACTATGGAAGGGTGTCAAAAAAACTTTTTGGGTGTAGTCTCCAAGAGGCGGGGATGCGTGCGAGAAGCTTATTCCCGAGTGTCAAAGTGTCATTGCAGGATATGTTGCAAGTTTGAGTGGAAAGGAGAGAACTTCACAAACAGGTCAATCTCAACCAGGGCCATCACGCGGCGCAGCAGTTTGAAGGGGCAGATTTTTATCTTTTATATAGTTTGAGTCCTTTATTTTCTGTCCTCGTATTGTTGTTAAGTCGGTATCAAGGTGGTTTTAACATTAGGGTCTTTATTAGGAATGTTATGCATGTCGTACTGTTGGTCTAGAATATTGTTTAGTCTTTGTTTATTAGTATTAAGGTTTCCTTAAATTTGAAGTTGATTTTAGTAGTCTTTTATGAAATGTTGTGACGTTGCATTGTTCTTTCTTTTGTTTATTTTTTGTCATTGAAAAAAAAAATCTTCAACTTTATGATATTTATGCATGCGCTGCCCGAACTACGCAAGATCTGATTCATGTACAACATGATACGTAGGCAACCTACTTTTGGGTTCGATCTAATCATTTTGTTTCTTTGTTTTTCATTATTTTTTTTCCTGTTTTAAAGAAAAGCAAAAGCCATAAAGAATGATAAAAGAAGGTAGATAGCAAGAGAAGAAAAGAAAGAAAGAATGATAAAAAAAGGTAGATAGCGAGACAAGAAAAGAAAGAAAGAATGATAAGAGACGGAAGGGAAAGAACAGAGACAGATATAAAAAGAGAAAGAAATGAAGGCAAAAGAAAAGAGGTGTGGATGGGAGGAAAGAAGCAAATGAGCATAGATAGAAATCGGGATGATGTTAAAATGACCTCGCTACCCTCAAAGGCTAGTAGAAATGATCATGAATCTAGGACAATTTTACCAATGTGATTCCCATGCGTGTTGTGTGCCCTAATCCTAACAGGTGTTGTCTTTGATGAGCATGTTCTTTCAGATAACATTGGTGGGTTTGCATCACTCTGGATAGTCACCCGTACTTCACTAGATCAAAAGCAAAGCTCGCCATGGCTAGTAGGGAGATTGAAAATTCGCTCATTGACTTAGATCAGGATCCTAGGGAAGAAAGTTCAGAATGCAATGATGAGGTATTGAGACATAGACAACAATCGCTAGATCTGCACCGAGCATGGGCTAGTGGCATGTCTCCTCATCCACTCCCTGAAGATCTTAGGAATATCCCCAATTTCCCACCGCTCTCTCAGGCGCAATTCTCTGTTCCCATTGAGTCACCGGAGCACGCACCAGGATTCACTCCATGACAATATTACCCTAGCACTTCTAGTGTGCCCCTGGAAGTTCCTCAACCAAGGCCCGTGACTCAGCCGGTGCCACCGGCAGCGCTTGTGTTCGTGGCTCCGCCACCACCTGAAGCTCCAATATATGGTGTACGTCCGACAATAGTGCTTCCTCGATCTGCCAGTGAGCTAGTATTGAAGGTTTCAGATAATCAGTATTATGCCCTGGAGCCTACTTTGATAATGAATGAACCGTATGGGTACGCTCATCCACCTGCATTTCCATTTGATACGGAGAAACCTGCCGCAACAGAGGAACATAAGGTCATAGCGCAGAAATTGAAAAGTTTGGAACAGTCCATAAGGAATCTGCAGGGAACCGAAGGTTATAAGAGTGTTTCCTATAAAGATCTTTGCATGTTCCCAAACATCAACCTTTCCCTCATTTTTAAAATGCCCAAGTTCGAGAAGTATGTTGGGCACGGTGATCCCGTGGCACACTTGAGATGTTATTGCAACCAATTGAGGGCTGCAGGGGGAAGGAAAGAGTTTCTTATGGCTTTCTTTGGCGAGAGTGTTTTCGATCTGGCTTCAGAATGGTTTGTCGATCAAGATATCGACAAGTGGAACAGCTGGGATGAATTAGCTTCCAAGTTTGTGTGATATTTTCAGTATAACGTCAACCTGATTCCTGACAAAAAATACTTGGTCAACGGGAAGAAGAAAAGCACTGAAGGCTTTAGGAAATATGCGATAAGGTGGCGTGAACAGGACGCCAGGGTGAAGCCTCCAATGAAGAAGAGTAAGCTAGTAGAGGTCTTCATTCAGGCACAGGATGAGACCTATTTTCAACATTTACTTACGGCAATGGGAAGGTCTTTTATTGAAGTCCTCAAATGGGAGAGATGATAGAGGACGAAATTAAGACCGGCCGAATAGTGAGTTTTATTGCGTTAAAAGCCATCACACAAGCGATTCAAGGTGGATCTGGCGTGTTCGAAGGTAAAAATAAGAAAGAGGACGTGGCGACCATTGTTGCTGGACCCCATTCCTATCCCAAAAGACCGTCTCGCCCCTATCCCCAATCCCAAGCCCAAGCCTATGTCCAAGCTCCATATATTTCTCCCCACCATTACTACCCTCAGCAAAACCCACCATATGCCATTCCAACCCCTCCTTACCCAGTATATAGCGCACAACCATATGCCCAAACCCCTTCTTACCCGCGATGGCGTGCGCAAGCTCTACAAAATCATCCATAAACTCCACCAAATTACCAAAACCCCTTCATACCCGATTTCCAACCCAGGCCTGAGTACAAGAAAGAGAAGGCGGTCAAAAATTAGTTCACACCTCTTGGGGAGTCATATGCTAGCTTGTTTAATAGGTTGAGAAAGATGAAGGTCTTAAGCCGAATTCAAGGAAGGCTTTCAAATCCACCTCTGAGGAATCTTGATTATTCTTTAAGGTGTGCATATTGTTCTGACATGCCAAGCCATGATATCGAGAAATGCTGGTATTTAAATAGATTTGTCCAAGATTTAATTGACACAAATAAGATACTGGTCCAGGCCCCGGAGGTTCCAAACATTAACCAGAATCCGCTGCCAACCCATGCTGAAACCAATATGTTAGAATTGATATATGATGGGAAAGAGTCGTCAAGGTATTATAAGCCTATTGTCAAGATACAGACCAATGAGGAAAAATTGGTGAATGTAGCAAATTCGTTAAAAGAAATGTCATTAATCCAGGATGGATTGGGAAAGTTGAAGTCCAAGAAAGCACAAAGAGACCCGTGGTCACAGTGAAAGGAGTCAGAGCAGTCGTTGGTTTAAGTCAAGACAAGCCTAAGTTGACGGTGATAAGAGCTCCGTGTAAGCCTATATTGATGGTGAAAGAAGTACTTGCGGTACCTATTACCATCAAACCAGTGATCCAACCTACGATAGTTGATATGAAAAAGGTTCCCTGGAACTATAAGCGGACTGTGATGACCTATCAGGGGAAGGAAGTAGTGGAAGATGTAGATGAGGTAGGGGGTTTGACTCGGTCAGGAAGATGCTTCGTGCCTGAAAGTTTGAGAAAGTCCAAGCCAATTGGGAGTGGACCTTCATCTATCAAAAAGCCTGTCACTGAAGAAGAAGGTGAAGAATTTTTGAAAAAGATGAAATTTTTGGAGTATTCAATAATAGATCAGTTGAAGAAGACCCCTTCTCAGATTTCCCTCTTATCATTGTTGTTGCATTCCAAGGAACATCATGATATTATATTGAAGGTATTAAATGAAGCATATGTTCCTAGGGAGGTTACAGTAAATCATCTTGAGAAAATGGTCGGAAAAATCTTTGAGGTCAATTGGATCAGCTTCTCTGATGACGAATTGCCAATTGAAGGTACGGGCATAATCGGGGGCTTTATATTACCGTGAAGTGTGAAAATTTCTACGTCACTCATTTCATGATTGATGGAGGTTCTGGTGCAAATATTTTCCCTATTTCCACCTTGCAAAAGTTAAACATTGGTGTTGAGAGAATCAGACCCAACAATATATGTGTCAGGGCTTTTGATGGAGCAAAGTCCAACTCTATTGGCAAAATAGAACTAATGTTGATTATAGGGCCTGTTGAATTCTCCCTAGAGTTTCAAGTATTGAATAATGAATCCTCTTACAATCTGTTGTTGGGAAGGCCATGGATCCACAAGGCCAAGGCAGTTGCATCTACATTGCACCAGATGATCAAGTTTGAGCATGACACTCAAGAAGTGGTTATTCACGGTGAAGGGGATTTGTCCTCCTATGAAGATTCTCCCTTATATCTAATTGAAGCAAACAATTTAGAGGAGACATTTGTCTATCAAACTTTTGATACAGTGCCAGTAGATCGTATCCTTGAAGGATAGGTTGTTTCGGGACCACAATTGTCTTCCGCTTCTGTCATGATTGTGAGTGAGCTTTTGAAATATGGATTTGTGCCAGGGAAGGGTTTGGGAGTGTCTCTGCATGGTCTCGTTCATCCCATAAGTCTGAGAGAGAATATGGGAACTTTTGGTCTGGGATTTAAACCTACAGCTGAAGATTTAAAGAAGGCCAGGGGAAGGAAAAAAGAAACATGGTCACTCCCTCGCCCAATGCCGCTACTCAGTGAATCATTTGTCAAGAGAGATGTCACAAAACCAGTAGAATTTGAAGATGAATTGGTTGATGACTTCCAGAACCTGCAGATTGATGCTGACATGGTTGAAGTAGGAGAGGGTACTAGTAAGGCAGACGTGCAATTCATAGGTCCTAAGGTCTAGCTCAACAATTGGGAAGTCACTCCTCTCCCCGTCAGGAGGGAGTTTTGGTAGTTAATTTTTTATTTCTTTCTATTTATTCAAGTTATTCTAGGGTTGTAATTCGGAATTTAGCTTGTTTACATTCTGTTGTCATTTGTGTTTAAACCCTCCTATCTTTCCCTTTTAATGAAATGCAATGTCCCCTTATTTTATGTCTAATATATTTTGTTTTTGTCTTTTTCTTTATACAGTTCTCTTTATGTTGATTCTAATGACATCACATGCATGCAAAATTTTCAGCCTGATCTTACAATCCAAATTAATCAAGATATAATAAAGCAAGAGGGGGAATATGATGAAGAAGAGGCACTAGAAGAAATAAGCAAAGAGTTGGAACAGTTTGAAGACAAACAGAATCCTAATTTGAATTAAACTGAGCCAATTAATCTAGGGAATCAAGAAGATGTTAGGGAAACTAAAATCAGTGTACATGCTTCGCCACAGCTAAAACATGGAATGATTCAAGCATTAATTGATTATAAGGATGTTTTTGCATGGTCTAATGATGATATGCCTAGTTTAAGCACTGAATTAGTGAGCCATAAATTGCCAACTGATCCCGCATTCCCCCTATCAAACAGAAGTTGAGGAAGTTTAAGACTGACCTAAGTATCAAAATCAAAGAGGAAATCATGAAACAACTTGAATCCAAAGTCATTTGAGTGGCCCGTTATCCCACATGGTTATCCAATGTTGTTCCTGTCCCAAAGAAAGATGGAAAAATTCGAGTATGTGCTGATTACCGTAATTTGAATAGAGTAAGTCCGAAGGATGATTTTCCGCTGGACAACATCCATATTTTTCTGGACAATTGCGCTAAACATGAGGTAGCCTCTTTTGTGGATTTCTATACCGGATACCACCAGATCATTATGGATAAGGAAGATGCAGAAAGACATCTTTTATCACACCATGGGGGACTTATTGTTATCGAGTGATGCCATTCGGTTTGAAGAATGTTGGAGCAACATACATGAGAGCCATGACCACCATGTTTCATGATATGATGCATAAGGAGATTGAAGTCTATGTAGATGATGTGATTATTAAATCAAAGAGTCAGGATGGCCATGTTAAAGATTTAAGAAAGTTGTTTGGGAGGCTTCGCAGGTATAATCTCAAGCACAATCCGGCAAAATGTGTATTTGGAGTTTCGTCTGGAAAGCTATTGGGGTTTGTAGTTAGCCGTCAGGGAATTCAATTGGATCTCTCGAAAATCAAAGCCATCCAGGATTTGCCTCCGCCCAAGAATAGGATAGAGGTGATGAGTTTGCTGGGTAGATTGAACTACATCGGTAGATTCATTGCTCAACTCACAACCACTTGCGAGCCCATTTTTAAGTTGCTGAAGAAGTGTGTTGCGGTTGAGTGGACTGAAGAATGCCAGGAAGCGTTTGATAAAATCAAAAGATATCTATCAAATTCGCCCATGCTGGTACCACCGGAGCCTGGTAGGCCTTTGATATTATATTTATCAGTCATGGACAATTCCTTCGGTTGTGTCTTGGGTCAGCATGATATCATGGGCAAAAGGGAGAAAGCTATTTATTACCTTAGCAAGAAGTTCACAACATATGAAGCCAAGTACACACTTCTTGAATGGACGTATTGTGCCCTAACTTGGGTAGCACAGAAGTTGAAGCATTATCTTTCGTCCTATACTACTTATCTCATCTCCTGTATGGATCCACTGAAGTATATATTTTAGAAGCCTATGCCAATGGGTCGATTGGAAAAGTGGAAAATATTACTTACCAAGTTCTACATTGTATATGTGACTCAAATCACCATGAAATCCCAAGCCTTAGCAGATCATCTTGCTGAGAATCCCATTGATGAAGAGTATGATCCATTAAAGACATATTTTCCTGATGAAGAGGTATTGTGTGTCGATGAAGTCATTATAGATGTTGATCCAGGTTGGAAGCTGTTCTTTGATGGAGCTGTTAACATGAAAGAAGTCGAAATAGGTGCAGTTCTTATCTCTGAGGCGGGGCAACATTTTCCAGTGACAGCGCAACTTTAATTTTATTGTACCAATAACATGGAAGAATATGAAGCTTGCATTCTGGGTTTGAGGTTAGCTGTTGATATGGGAGTCCAGGAACTATTAGTGTTGGGGGATTCAGATTTGCTCGTCCATCAGATTCAAGGTGAGTGGGAGACGCAAGATTTAAAGCTAATACCGTATCGATAATTCTTGAAAGATCTATGTCAACGGTTTGTGTCTATAAAGTTTAGGCATATTCCAAGAATTCGCAATGAGATTGCTGATGCGTTTGGCCACTTTGTATTTGATGCTCCAATACCCTGATAAGGCCTACATCGATCCAGTGCATATATAGAGTCGTGATCAACACGCTTATTGTAATGTAGTTGAAGAAGAGCTCGATGGCAAACCTTGGTTCTTTGATATCAAGCAGTACATCCAGTCAGGAGAATACCCAATACATGCCATCAATGATCAAAAGAGGACTATTAGGCGTTTGGCTAGTGGATTTTTCTATTTCATGTTTAGTACTTGCATTCTTGAAGATTGATATGATGAATGCATTTCATTCTGCTATCCAAATATTGTGTCATCCTTTGTTTACCCCGTTTGAGCCTAGTTTTATTTTTCTTTCATACCCCTCTTTTGGAATCAAAATAGAGTAAAAAATAAAATGTCAAGAAAAGAAGAATAAAAGAAAAAGCATGAAAAATAAAAGAAAAAAAGGAAGAGAAAATTAGACCAAAACAAAGAACAAGCTAATGGAACTACGTGCGACCTGATTCTCCTCTCTTGGGAGTGAGATACGTAGGCTGCCCTATTCAGGGCTCAGTCCAACTAAATAAAATTTTAAAGTCACCCAGTTGACAAAAACTGGGGCATGAGTTAATGTGTCGTTTGAGTCAATTCCAAAAGTTGTAAGTCCCACCCACACTTCAAGTGTCGTTTGAGCCTCCTGCCATTCTTGTCTTTCTAACCTTATCCAAAATCCAAGTTACAACCAAAGACAGACTTTCAGATTAATCTTTGATAATGTTAAGACTAAGCATACAGTGGATATGATGACGCATTTTGGGGGTTCTACTTGTCTTCCTCAGCGTAAGAAATCAGGAAAGAAACGAAAATGAGAGAGAGTTATTGGTGAAAACCCTCGCGGGCACCATAAGGCGATGGTGAGTTAAGAGAATAAAAAATGAGAGAGTATTACTGGTGAAAACCCTTACGGGAACCATAAGGGGATGGGGAGTTGAGAGAAATAAAATGAGAGAGTCTTATTGGTTAAAACCCTTATGGGCACCGTAAAGCGATGGCGAGTTCGAGAGAAAAGTGAAATAGAAAGAGATTTGTTGGCAAAAATCTTTTAAGTTGTCTTCAATTGAATGAGATATATGAGTCCAATGGATTTGAAGAAGCGGCTCAGAAGCAAAGGCATGAACTCAACAAAAAATGGGAAGTTTGGATAGGATAATCAGACAGCTTAATCCAAAATGCATGTCATACTCATTGGAGTTGGTTGCCGTATTCAGATAAGTTTTCTTTTTGAATAAGGGACATTGCCCTTTTCTTTCATTTACCTATTCATATTTTGTCTTTTTACGTCATTTATCAAAATAAAAGTCACCATCATTTCTTTATACTTTAAGTCAAGTCTGTGTCAAAACAAGCGAGAAAGGATTTCAAAACTTGCTACCAGTCTTTCCAATTGTATGAGGAAAAGCCAAGGACCAGCACATGAAAGAAATATGATCGTAATTCAACACAAAGCAAAGAAAGTTTATCAACCGATAGGCTGCTGGGTTCGTGGGAGTATTCAGATTTGGAAAAAGGATGTATCTTAGAAGCCTGGTAAGATGGAAACTCATTGTTCGAGTCAAAACTCATTTCCCTCAATCTAGATCCAGGTTAATGATGCGACAAGACAGGGGCAAGTTTCATTGATCTGAAACAAAGATGAAAGGAACAACGATTAGAGCAGATGCTTGGGAAGCCAAGTGCTGCAAGCCACCACTAAGTTTTTAATTGACAAATTTTCTTTGTTGAAACAGGGGCAAATTCACTTCACTTAATTCAGTTACCATTGGAAAAACACATCCATGAGGATTTACTTTCTGTTCAGGACCCTCCTGAAAAATGGGATTTTACTTTTTGTTCAGGACCCTCCTGGAAAATGGTACTTTACTTTCAGTTCAGGACCCTCCTGTTAAATAACACTTTACTTTACGTTCAGGACCCTCCTGAAAAATGGGATTTTACTTTCTGTTCAGGACCCTCCTGGAAAATGGGATTTACTTTCTGTTCAGGACCCTACTGGAAAATGGGACTTTACTTTTTGTTCAGGATTCTCCTGGAAAATGGGATTTACTTTATGTTCAGGACGCTCCTGAAAAATGGGACTTTACTTTCTGTTTAGGACCCTCCTGAAAAATGAGAATTTACTTTATCTTCAGGACCCTCCTGAAAAATAGGACTTTACTTTCTGTTCAGGACCCTCCTAGAAAATGGGACTTTACTTTCTGTTCAGAACCCTCCTGGAAAATGGGACGTTACTTTCTGTTCAGGACCCTTCTGAAAAATGGGACTTTACTTTCTGTTCAGGACCATCCTAAAAAGGGGGATTTTACTTTCTGTTCAGGACCCTTTTGGAAAATGGGATTTACTTTCTGTTCAGGACCCTCTTGGAAAATGGGACTTTACTTTCTGTTTAGGACCCTCCTGGAAAATGGGATTTACTTTCTGTTCTGGACCCTCCTGAAAAATGGGACTTTACTTTCTGTTCAGGACCCTCCTGAAAAATGAGAATTTATTTTATCTTCAGGACCCTCCTGAAAAATGGGACTTTACTTTCTGTTCAGGACCCTTCTGAAAAGTAGGATTTTACTTTCTGTTCAGGACCCTCTGGAAAATGGGACTTCACTTTCTGTTCAGGACCCTCCTGAAAAATGAGATTTTACTTTCTGTTCAGGACCTCCTGAAAAATGGGATTTTAGTTTATGTTTAGGACCCTCCTGAAAAATGGGACTTCACTTTCTGTTCAGGACCCTTCTAGAAAATGGGACTTTACTTTCTGTTGTGGACCCTCCTGAAAATGGGATTTTACTTTCTATTCAGGACCCTCCTGGAAAATGGGACTTTCCTTTCTGTTCAGGACCCTCCTGGAAAAGGGGATTTACTTTATGTTCAGGACCCTCCTAAAAAATGAGACTTCAATTTCTATTCAGGACCCTCCCGGAAAATGGGACTTTACTTTCTGTTCAGGACCCTCCTGAAAAATAGAATTTTACTTTATGTTCAGGATCCTTCTGGAAAATGGGTTTTACTTTCTGTTCAGGACCCTCCCGGAAAATGGGATTTACTTTCTGTTCAGGACCCTCCTGGTAAATGGGACTTTACTTTCTATTCAGGACCCTCCTGAAAAATGGGAATTTACTTTATCTTCAGGACCCTCCTGAAAAATGGGATTTTACTTTTTGTTCAGGACCCTCCTAAAAAATGAGATTTTACTTTCGGTTCAGGACCCTCCTGAAAAATGGGATCTTACTTTCTGTTCAACACCCTCCTGAAAAATGAGATTTACTTTATGTTCAGCACCCTCCTGAAAAATGGGACTTCACTTTTTGTTCAGGACCCTCCTGAAAAATGGGATTTTTCTTTTTGTTCAGGACCCTCCTGAAAAATAGGATTTTACTTTCTGTTCAAGACCCTCCTGGAAAATAGGACCATACCGTCAAAAATGAAAAACTTCTTTATTATAATCTTTGTTTGGGATAATTTTCGTTCTAGTTTTGATTCTGGTTTCAGGAGTCCACCTGAAGAACAGGGCGATGAAATTGAAAGTTGATGAAAAATTGCAAGTCAGGAGCCCGCCTGAAGAGTAGGGTGATGAAACTCAAGTCAAGAGTCCAAAAAGAAGCTGCATAGATAGGATTTTTGCAATTTTATTTATGTTTTAACTTGTAATTTTTATTTTTGATGTAATAACAGAGCTGCGGATCGGAGCCTCGATGGGACCTCACTCGATTCTCCAACTCGGTATAGTTTCTCTCCATCTAATCCTTTGAGATACCTGTCACTTGATTCCCTCATAACGTGGGTAGGTAGGATGTCCTAAGTCAAGACCTGGTTTCCCTCCTTCCTCTTGCTCCGTGCTTTTGAATAAAGATCGGGGCAAAATTTTGTCTTGTTGTCTACTGCTTTGTATGAAAACACCATGTGTTTGCATCCAAAGGGGGCATGATGTAGACACGTAATTTTGTCCCTCCCCAAAAAAAATATTTTAATTATTTCTATTTTTATTTTTATTTCATTTATTTTATTTTATTTTTATTTTTTATTTTATTTTTATTTCTATTTGCATCCACTTCGCCATGCCACCTCAACACCTCACCCCTCATTTTTCATTAGATACATGCAAAGGGCATACACCCTACTCATTTTGCCTCACGACACTCATCTTTCCACATGCCATACCTAATTTTACACATGCCACACACATATAACCACAAGACACCAATGACATTCATACACATAGGACACAATATAAAGAAAAAGCAAAAAAATAAAATAAAAGAGGAGAATGGAGACAAAAGAGGGGGTCCCACGTGGCTTGGTTGATTTTTCTTTTTGTTCAATTGATTGATAAAAGAATTATATTAGGGGGAATCTTCCATAGGACACCTCACATACATAGGCCCCACAGCAAAACAAATTCACACACCCTCGCGTATACATAGACAATTACATCTAGAAGGGGGGGGGGGGAGATTTTTCTTTGATCATCTTCTTCTTCTCTAAATTTCACCATACATAGGAACTTGACCAAGAAAAAAAAATAAATATATATATATATATATATATATATATATATCCATCTTCATCATTCATACACACAACAATCACTCCATTTTCCATTTTTTTTCTTTGATTTGAGCAGAAAATACACCACTCGAAGTTAAAAAAATAGAAAGAAAGATCTAGGTGAGAGAGGAACAATATACACGTACACAGTAAGGATGGATCAAAAAAAATGGCAGGAGCTTGAGACTTAGCCGGAGTCCGCCTCGCCATCGTTGCTTTCCGTCGCCGTTTGATTTTCGCCGTGATTCTGGATTCGTTGATTTTTATTATTTTGTTTCTCTGAAATCTTGGTGTTGATCCTCGTTTCTCTTTGCGGACTTTTGTTTTTCGGACTAGACTTCAATATTAGGTCTCGATTGTTCATCGATCCCGCTCGTAGGTCTATTTTGTTCAAATTGGAAGTTGGATTACCACATTGCTGGACTGTTTATCATTTGATTGTGAGAGTCGAATTTGGTTTTATTATATTTTTGGACTGTTTCTCGACTGAATCGGAGGATTGAGATTTTGTTGAGGTCCTTCGAGGTTCGTGGATGGGCTCTTGTTTCTCTTATTAAGTCAATCAAAAGCTCCTAAGGTCCAATTCTAACTTTTCTCCTTTTGATTTTACCGTGATTATGAATGATTTGTATGTTTGGGAATATTTGAATCCTTGTTGGTTGCTTGTTTGATGATGGATTGGAGGTAAAAACTTGGTTGTTGAATTGTGTATAGAACTAGTTTAATTATTTTGAAATGGAATTCGGGAAGGGATTAAAAAATCCGTAAAAGTGAAATCCGGCTTATGTTGATTAATTCGTTTTATTGACTTAAAATGCATGTTGAACTCTTCGAACTTGGTGGTATCATGTCTTAGGCCGGACACCAACAAGCAAATTCTAGGTTTTGGGGTAGGCGACTCGTAGGATTTTATACCATGCCCGGTGTGAATGTTTGTGTTGAATGATTTTTTCTTATTTCATCGCAATTAATCTAACGTATTCATTTATCCGGGGAATGCCCCAAAGTATCTGTATATATATTTATTCACCGGGGAATGTCCCGACGTACTATGTTGGTGAAGGCGGATCGAGAACAAGTCCCGAAGCATCGAGTAAAGCATGAGAGCGAAGTTAGAATTAGTATAGGTTAGATAGGATTTATTTTTCGCATTTTTTCTATTTGGACTGTATAAATTGGACTGGAAACTATATTTTGATTCATTTTTGTTTTGTTTGTTTGTTTGATTATTTTTACGTGTTTTGTGTGGTTTGTACATTCGTAGTGTCAAAATTAGCTGATACGCTCCACCAAGCGACCGTAGTCAAACCACGGGGTCGAGGGTTGCCTAATACTTTCTCCTCGATCAAAAGAATTCCTTAGACGGAATCTCTGTTTGCAAACCAGTTTAAAGAGTCAAATGGTTTTGAAAAGGATTTTCCAATGGTGACTTGGCACATCAGATTATGCAAAGTGGAGACTTTGAGTTTAAGTCTAAATAATCCTTTTTCGAAATAAATTTTCAGCTTTTGTCACTCAATAATAAAAAACTCTTTCAAACTTAAAACGAATCTTTTTTTGGAGTTAGTAAAGGGGTGTTACACCTATGAAGACGCGATAAGATGTCAACTAGGAGATGGCGCCCTATGAAGACGAAATAAGATGTCAACTAGGGTATGGCACCCTATGAAGAAGAATAAGCTGTCAACTAGCGGATGTCGCCCTATGAAGACGAGATAAGATGTCAACTAGGGGATGACGCCCTATGAAGACGAGATAAGATGTCAACTAGGGGATGGCGCCCTATGAAGACAAATAAGATGTCAACTAGGGGATGATGCCCTATGAAGACAAATAAAATGTCAACTAGGGGATGGAACCCTATGAAGACGAATAAGAAAAATTAGGAAATGGTGTTTCCTAAGATGTCAACTAGGAGATGGTACCCTATGAGGACGAAGAGAATTACGGAATTTTGTTCCCTAAAGAGTACTCAGGAGATGTTTTACCTATTGAGGTAAGTGAGATTTTTTTTTATATAAAAAAAATGACCCAATATTATACCTTTTAGGATTGTAAAAAAAAATTATTCAGCGAGACCGAACCCTATTGTTGGATTGCCTACGTATCTTGTGTAGCAAGAATCAGGTCTAATAGTTCACAAGAGAATTTTTTTTTTTTAAAGTATGTGCTTTGTAAATATCTAGAGAATGAAAGAATGAAATTAATTCATTTCTTTATTTCAATTGGTACCAAATTAGCATTATGGTCGAATTATCTCTAATTACTTTCGAGCAAAAATCAAGATCAACTTAGAAGTGATCCCTATAGTTTCAAATGGTACCTCGAATATACTTAATTTTTGAAAAGATCTTTTTATCATGCCTCAATCAAGTGTTTAAAATTCTTCTTATCCTCAAGTTTCAAATGCCCTTACCACAACTAAAGTCCTAATTTACTCATAATAAAAGAGTTCAGATTTGAGGACATTAAAGAATCACTCACATTCAGAAAGATATTCAATGCATCAATGAGATACCATAAGCTTGACAATCATGTAAGTATCCACTAATGTGAGAACACTCAAAATGGAATCATGTAGGACTTGTCATTGGTTGATATTGTAGGCTTAGGGACAGGTAGGATGATATTTGGGAGTTAAGTGACTAATTCCTCAATGAGCACTGCACTGTTTCCGTGCTTTTGCTATTTGTTGCGGTTCGACGCTTGGTCTTCTTTGTTGTGCTTCTTTGCCCCTTGTTTTGTATTTGTCTCAACTTTGTTTGAACCTTGTGCTAGAGCTTTTTCCCTTTTATTTTTGATAAATGTATTTTCTTAATCATTTTTTTTATGATGATGAGGATTCTCCATCTTTGTTCGAGTTTTTCCTTTTTTTTTCAATGGGGTTTTTTCTCCTTCTTCTTTGAAGTCGTCTTTTATTTTTGTTCTCCTAGGGCTACACGTTCTTTGCCTTTGACGCTTTTGATCTTGAATCTTCATTCGCAACGTATATGTATTTAGTGTGCTCAAGGAGGTGGGCCAAAAGAGGGCTAGTGCATATAAGCACTCAAAAGGTATAGGCTCAGATGTGGTAATCAAGGAAAAGGTTTCAGGCTCAAAGGGGGTAATTCTAGGGATTAATGTCATTTGGTGGGCTGTGGAATGCACAATCGGATCAAAGAAGGCCTACAATCCTTTCCCAAACCAAGTGTATCTCAGAGTTTTGCCTCAACAGACATTCAAGCCAAGTTCTAGATCAACAGAGCGATGCCTTTGAATTTTCAATCTAAAGCTCACCATTCAATGCATATGAAACAGTGAGGTAAGATTTATTTTAAACTTGACATAGAAAAAGAAAACTTTGCAAGTGAACTTTAGTATAATTAGAGGCATCAAAAGAATCTGTAGTTCACAATCAAGCTGGTCCACTCTATCGTATCTCATAATACACTTAATTTTTTTTTTCAATTCATATTTTTAAGTATGTTGGTACCAATTATTAGGTCAAGATTTATTTTTTTAGATGAGACCGAACTCAAAAGAAGAGTTGTCTGCGTATCTTGTTGAAACAAGAATCAGGTAAAACATAGTTCAGGAAGCTTAAAAGATGAAGCAAGAATTATTATTTTTTTTGAATTGTGAATTTTGAATTAGGAAAAACTTTTTTTTCCTTTTCTATTTTTGTTTTTGAAATCTTGATAAACACTTTTTTTTTACTTTGTATAAGTATTTCTTTTAGAAGAAGACTAACGTCCTTTATTTTATTTTTTTCAAATTTAATGAGGATCACCGAACCTAAGAAAGGTTGCCTACGTATCTCACTGAGATGAGAATTAGGTGTACATAGTTCGTGAAGCAGGAGACATGAAGAAATCCGCTTTTTATTTGAAAAGAAAATGCTTTTATTGAATTTATTAATAATTTTTTTTTATAATTTTTGAAAACAAATTGATTGATTTTCTTTTATAAGGATCAAAACTTTTCTTTTTCTTTTCTTAAGAAAATACAACCTTCGTTTTTTAGGATCACCGAACTCGTGGAGGGCTGCCTACGTATCTCACGGAGATGAGAATCAGGTGTGTGTAGTTCGTCCAACTAGGGACAAATTCGATAATTTAGAAAATTATTTTTGTTTTTCATTGTGAAAGCAAATCTCGCACCTCATTTGAGATTCAGAAAAGGATAGGTTTTAGAGAGCAATTTTCAGCCTCTCTTATGCTAATGGATTCTAAAGTCGGTCAATATTCGAAACAACTTGATAGTTAATGCAACTAGTAGCACAGAGAATGGATAGTCTTAAAAGTGGGTACTTATAGACATTCAAACCTTTGTCGAGCCTCCATTAAGTCAAAAATGCATGTGATGAAAATAAAGTAGAGTCTAACAGGGATGACCATGTCTAAGTTTCAGTTATGCTAGGTTTAAACTGGTGAAGTTAAGTATCTAGACTGGCTGTAAAACGAGTGGATAACTCGAGGCGGCAAGGGACAACTTTACCGGTAGCAGTGCTTTCCGTCCTCACCGTTGATCCTTCCCATCCTAAATCATGTGTGACTATAGAATTATTCCCAGGAGTATTGCCACATCTCTGGTATTTCAAGCTCGGAAGCGTATAACGCATCTCCGAATATAAAGTATCTCAGAAGACTCAGATGGGTGCGCGAGAGAAGACAATTTATATCGCGAATCAAATAATATCATAGTGGTAAACAAGTACACAAATAGCATATTTCAAAAAACAAATATAATATTCAAAAATAAATAAAGCTAAACAAGTCAATATACAAGCTCAAATTCTGGTTATTTCCCAGCAGAGTCGCCATCTGTCACACCCCTATTTTTACCGCCCCAACCCCGCTAAGGAGTTGGTTTTAGAAAAAAATGGGTTTTTTCAAATAAAGTAACATTTTGAATAGGGATTATTTATTTTACAGAGTCGTCACTTGGAATTGAGTTTGGGTGTTCCAAGTCACCTTATTGAATCCTTATTCAAAGAGAAATGAATCTTAATTTTTGGTCTGCAAATTAGAAATCCAGATAAGGAATTCTGTTGACCGAGGAGAAGGTGTTAGGCACCCCTCGAGTCCCATGGTTCTAGCACGGTCGCTTTAATGACTTACGTCTGGATTAAATTAATATCTTAGATATATAATATTTATTAGCCTAAAAGTGATTTCTGTCCTGTTTTTATTTATTGAGAATTTATTAAAAACTGCCTTGAAGCGTGGCTTACCGATAGTAGTACTTTTCGGCCTTACCACGAGTTTTGATACATTTCTCGCGCCTTTGAGGCATTTATGAGTCGTTCCCATTTTCCTAGTCTAAATAAGCACCTAATAGGTTTAAAATCTACCCAACCCAATTCAATCGGCTTCAAATGGTAGATTAATTTAATTATAACGAATGATCAGTAGCAGGGCTTTCCAACTTCATCGTTAATTTTCTCTTGTATATTAAATTCTTAATTTTCTAAAGATCAAGAAAGTAAATCATTCTTTTTCAAGTTCGCGCCCTTACAAATGAATTTTTCCTCTCTTTTCTTTTGACAACATGATAGGTCTTGAACAAATTCGTAACCTTTTCACACTAATTAAGCCTTAAAAAATTGTTTCGGTCCGTTATATAGACTTCCCCAAATCATCTTGAAATAATCAATTAGATATTCAATAACAGATACCATAAGCAATTTATGAAATAAAAAAGAATTCTCTAATTACATCTTTTCAAAGTATTGTTTAATTACTTTAAACTAGACATATGCGACTCATTTAAGAGATCATTATTAAAGAAATCACTAAATAAAAAAATTAAACATAGATCATGAAACATTGTTTTTTGGATCAATTTGCATTCAAGGATTTCAGTTAAGATTATAAGTTCTTATTTAACATAATATAACTAACTTTGATAGCAAAAATGGAATTACAATAACTCAAAGACAAGGCCAACTTGCTCCTAATATCAACGAGTAAAATAAGTAAAGAAAAGAAACAAAAGAACTTAAAGTAACCCAAGAAAATTAAAAACCCAAACTGATGTTTTATTAATTTGAGACATTTGATTAGCGAGTATTTCGAATCAATTTTAAACCATAAGAAAAAAATAGAACAATTTACATGGACTGAATAACGTATGACGTCATTTAAACACCTTTAATTTATTCATGCTTTAATTATAATAGTATGATAAAAACTCGCATGAAAAAATTAACCGATTTTAGAAAGCAAGAACACTGTCACCAAAACCTCAAAATAGAGATCCGAACTCAACTTCCAACTCCTTTTTATATCTAATTTCAAAATGATATTACATATTTCTTTTGCGGGATGGCATTGTCAATGAAAATAGAAATTAATACCACAATGCAAAATAATTAACATGCTAAGTCAATTACAAAATGATGCAATTGTTCAGGAAAAATACGCACAGGAAATAAACTTTGCCATTTACATGCATTTTTAATAACTTAGCATTGTCTAACTAAAACTAACCTCATGCTTTTATTTATATTTTATCACTACTGTACAAATTTCAACTTCTTTCCTGGTCTGTTTTTATTACTCTTTCTTTTGACGAACTCTCAATCCATGTTTCAAGATTTCATCGTCTAAGTTTATAATAATGGAAGACTCAAGGAAACAAAACTAACAGAATGAGTGAACCAATTAGCAAATTGTTAAGTCCATTTTCAATAAGCGAAAGTCAAGAGGAAAGAAATGAATTAAACCACCATTAACTAGAGATATTCAAGAGGAAAAGAAAATATCGAACCGATTATAGATTTAACCAAAATGAAAACTGAAAGAAAAGGAAAGAAAAACCGGAATCATCATTGGAGCACAAACATCACATGTTCATTTAACACATTATTATGTCACAATAGAAGATTTGAGGGTTACCTCTTTTGAAAATAATTCCTAACAACAAGAAGAAGAAGCCTCGAACTTAAACCGTGAACAAAACTCAAAGTCTTTTGATGTGAGGAATTTTTGGTTGTTATTTTCCCTTTGTTGTCTATCAATGTTCTCCAAGTTTATTTCTTCTTAGTTTTCTCCTGTGTTGTTCAATGTCCTCCCCCCTCTAAGTGTTTGTGTTGTTGGTTTATATAATAGTGTTTTGTGTGAGTTGTGAAAGTGAGAGAATTATGGGATGTGGGGAAAGAATGGGATGTGGGGAAGGTTAGGGGAGTGGTGTTTAGGGAGGGCTTTTGAGGGAGTGGGTATGCGGGGGAGTAGTTTAGGGTTTCTTTTTTTTATTATTATTATTATTTTAAAATTAATGTTTTAAATAAAAATAAAGAAAAATAAAAAAGAAAATAAAACTTATCTAAAATCAATAAAATACAAGCTAAATAATTAGTCTTAAAACATGATTACGGAGTATTAATATCACTAGATTATTTATTAAAAGTTAAAAGAAGAAAACAAATATAGTTTAGCAAATTTTCTTTTTCCTAAAAATAAATAGATAAATAAATAAGAAATAAAAAACTTATTTAAAAATGTGAATTTATTTTTGTAGTTTTCAAAATTTTAAAAGCAATCTTGTAAAAATAAGATAAAAATTAAATATATATATTAAACACTAAATGACGTAAAACATTTAGTTTGGTCAAAAATTAGGTGTTTACAATAAGTCTATGACTTTTTGATTTGGTGAAGTTAAAAAAAAAATCAAAAATTAATGAATGAAATTAATAAGTTCAATTAATGTTTGAAAACTTACAATGGTAAACTCTAAGTATGATTGCTTGATTTTAGGAGTGAAAAAAAGGATTGAATAATGGATGATAAACTGATTTGTAATGGGAGAGAACAAGAGAGAGGAAAAGGCGGTCTTGTTTAAATGTATAATATTAAGGAGAGAGAAATTACCAAGTAAGGAGATTTTTGTAATTATTTTGAATTTTGTGTAAATTCTTTTCCAATTTGGGATTTAATGTAATTATGTAACTTTAACTTGTGAGATGACGAGGACCTTGGAGACCATTATCTTGCTGCTTATCAAGAATTTGATTAGTCATTTCGTCAAAGATTTGCATGGACAACATTATTTTTTTTAATCATTTTTGGTGGGATTCAAAGAATAAAGTCTTTGAGGTGTATAATGATTCACTACATTGTGCTAATAAATGATGGAAATACTTCCAAAGCTTACAACAAATGTGCATGGATGGTCAAGTCAGATGATTTTTATTCGGAAACTTATATTGGCTCCGAAAAAATTGAAGATATGTATTGCTATTTTTATATATACTATCCTAGTAGCTACAGGTAAGTGTCTATGAAAAATATTTATTATCATGTTTAACTATGCAGTTGAAAGTTTGGGTCAAGTTAATTATATATTATCCCTAAACGATGAACAGTCAAGAAATATTTAATGATTTCAGACTAAAATACAAATTGTTGAAGGCCAAGTCAAAATTTTAAGGATCTTATTACAGAATTAAATTAATTTTTATTCTTTATAAATATCAAGAAGTCCCCTTACCTTTACAATACTCATTTTCTCAATATGGCTCATTCATTGATCACCATATTTTTGTTGTTCCTCATCACTCCACTTGACCTTTTAATGGCAAAACATTGTGCATTTTCTTCAAGGTATACGGTACATATTATCAACAAACTTCGTTCTCATTCTCCAAACTTGAAAATTCATTGTGCGTCAAAGGATGATGACCTCGGATATCATACTCTTTCTATAAATCAAGACTTTAATTGGTCGTTTTGCGAGTCAATTTTCTCTAAAACTTTGTTCTTTTGTCATTTTTGGTGGGGTTCAAAAGAGAAAGTTTTTGATGTGTTTAACGACGCACATACATGCGTAAAAGGTTCAGAAAATATAAATATTCTAACTGTTTGTAAATGGGAGGTGAGGTCAGATGGCTTTTATTTGGAAGAGTAGTAACAAAAATGACACATATTATATGTATCACTATTTGGAGTGGTCTTAGGAATTAGTTGTTTATGTTATTTTGTTTAAGTAAAATGAGAAGTAAAAAAAATAAAACTGAATCTTACAATGGATTTCTTATTATTTATTTATCTTGATTTTGTCATTCTTTATTTTATCATTAAGAACATTAGAATATAATAATGTAACTGACACATATTATATGTATGTTCATATATTTGGTTAAGTAAAATGAGAAGTAAAAAATTAAAAAGTGAAATTTAGAGTAGGTTTCTTAATTTCTTATTTATCCTGATTTTGTTTTTCTTTACTTTCTCCTATCTTTGAAAACGTTAGAATATCAACAATATATTTAACAAAAGTTGCAGATAAAATTTCATTTCTTTTGAGCTTGATGTGTAATTGTGACTTCTCTAAAGAATGCATGATTCTCTTTAATTAATTGTGGATCCCCAGTCCCTACTATTTCCACAAACTAGCTAAGATGAGTCACATCGACTAACTCCATGCCAACTTTGTTCATCAAACTCGAATTAAATAAAAGGGCCTCCACATTGGGATAACTTGTAAGCATTCTTAGTAGGGAAGTATTCCTCCATCATCGAAATCAAAATCAAATTCATAATGAGATATATCCCTCAAGTTGTTGAGACGTGTTTCTGCTTGATCAATACCAGAAGAAAGAGACTTGAGGTAGTAACTGTCCGGAAAAAAGATGAATAACTTCTGACCAATAGTCAATATGTATAACAATTTCTCTGATTGTTATTCTATATAAAATAATTCCATAACCCCTAATTCACCTAGTAAAATCCTTAATTATTTAATTCCCATAATAACTCTCTCCTTGATCAAAATCTTCTGAGCAATATTATTATTGATAACTCCACTTAATAATGTTATCAACAAACTTCCTTCCAATTCCTCAAATCTTAAAATTAATTGTGTTTAAGATGATGGCGATCTTGGAGACCATTATCTTACCGCTAATCAAGAATTCGATTGGTCATTTTGTCAAGGACGATTCAAAGCAGTCTTTGATGTGTATTGTGTTAATTAATGATGGAAAACTTCCTAAGCTTACAACACAATGTGTATGGATGGTCAAACCAAAATTTTTATTTGGAAACTTAATTATATTGACTTCGAAAAAGTTGAAAATATATATTTGTTGAAGTGTTAATCATTCATTGTATGGTCATGTATGTATAGTATGGAACATGTACACTTAGATGATTCAGTTAGGAGGTTAGTTAGTTGGTTAAGTTAGTTATTAGATTAGACTCTATATAAATGAAGCAATTGTACTCATTCAATACAACTGAATAATGAGAATTCAAGATTCATTCATTCATCATCTACATGATCAATCTCTTTTACATCTGATAATCTTTTTCTTCCATTAATCTACTACTTGAATACTTAGAATATTCAGTTAAGAACATGGTATCAGAGCCATACATATTCGAATCATCAAGCCGAAGTCGATCGAATTGCTTTTCTCTCTTCTCTGTTTTTCGCAAATCAAGTTGTTTCACATTTCTGGGAAGTTCAAGATTCTAGAGTTCTTTGATAAAGAATGGGAACTAGTTAAGACCATGCAGCTCAGACGATGAATGGACTAAATCAGTCCACAACTTCAAACACAAATCCAATACAAGGGCTTGCTATGGATCATAATCATCCTCTATTTCAATTAACTGGTAGTGAAAACTATACGTATAGTTTTCACTACCAGTTAATTAAAATGAGAATTGTAATCTATGTCAATTCTGTAGATTCCTATAGTCTAATCTATAATCAAAATTCGCCTTCCATCTGTTGATCTCACGTCCATCTTGGGCGCTGCTCACATCTGCATTGCATTACAAAATTAATTGAATTATTTCCTGTTCGCACCAGATACATCAGAGTTCTTGGGCTTTATTTCCTGCTCACCAGCTGGAATAGCACCAGATACTGTCACACCCCTTTTTCGCCCGAGGGATCGAGGTCGAAGGGTTTTTCCAATTAAAGTGACGGTATTGAATAGAGATTAGTTTTTATCATTTTTCAGAGTCACCACTTGAAATTGAGTTATGGTGTTCCAAGTCACCTTTTTGAATCCCTAGTCAAAAGGAAATAACTCTTTTATTTTGGTCCGCGAAAACAGAAGATCAGGTAAGGAATTCTGTTGACCGAAGGGAAGGTGTGAGGAACCCCTCGAGTCCCGTGGTTCTAGCACGGTCGCTTTTATTGACTTATCTTGACTTAAACTATTTTGATAATTATGTTAGTAGTTCCTAAAATCGCTCATTTTATTATACTAAAACTCGTCTATTATTTCATATTAAATAAATCGGTGAAAGTTTAAAAGTATTTGTCAAATTAATTTTAGAAAAAAAAGTATTTGCCAAGGTGTATTTTTTATATCCTTAAATTTTAAATGTCTCGAAAAGATGCGTACGCCGCATTCTTAATTGAAACAAAAATATTTAAACGTGCATAAAACTTTCCTAGCGTTAAAAGGCATTCGTTCGTCTCTTATAAACTCGAGATAATTTTTATCCTTATAGTTGCTCACCCGAATGTCAACGATCCTAGTGCATACATTCTACTAATCAAAACATAAATATTAATCAATAAATAAAGGGCTCATACATAAACGAGAACCAATAAAATAAAATTAAAATGTAACTACTATTAAGTGTCTACTCTTACTGTGCCCAAATGCAAACTCATGACAAACCTTGATTATATGTTGAATGTTGATCTCATAAATTCCTAAATCCTACACCTTTATGTTTTAATTATTAAAAATAACAATAATTTTATCATAACAAACTAACAAGTCAAGTCATTAAAATTGAATACGACTAAATAATTTAACCTATAACAATAATACATACAATACATTACAAACTGAAAATTAATGAAAAACTTGTCAAGATCACATAATCCACATATTCATAACTAGCAGTAAAAAAAAGTATAAGGTGTAAAAAAATATTTCAACTTTGGTGTACCAAATAAAATCATCAAGAAACTTATAATAAGGAAGGTTAAGAATGGATTTCTAAGCATGCAACATATGCTTCTATTTCATATCAATTTTAATCTAAATTTAACGGTACAGAAAAAATTGCATGTCATTACGTCAAATATTATTTACATGTTAAAGAAAAATAATTTGAACAAAACTTATTTATATTTGGAATCAAGTCTTGCATAATCACCACATTACATTGTACAAAGAAAGGTTGAATGTACCTCTTGTGAAAATAATTCACAACAAAAAAAATGAACCACGAAATCAGAATTACGAACGGAACCTCAAACTCTAACTTCTTGTCTCAATTTTTCCCAGTTGGTGTACGTTTCGTCTTGTTTATTTTGGTTTTCTCTTTTGTTTTGTTATGCTCCTCAAATGTTAGTCTTTCTTTGTTTTCTAAGTGTTTTTGTCTTTGTCCCCTTGTGTTGTCCCCCTCCCGTGTGTTGTGGTGTGTGTAATATATAGAGGTATAGGGTGGGAAGTTGAGAGAGTTGAGGGAAATTAGGGGGTGGTTGGGGTAGTTTTTAGGATATGATTTCTTTTTTTATTTTTTTTTATTTTTTTTTCTTTTTTTTTTCATGAAAAGACAAGATAAAAAAAGATAAAAATGATAATAATTTTTTCTTTTATATAAATAGAAAATGCAAGAAAATTTTATAATTATTCTAAAATAAAATATAGTCAAAAATATTAAAATTACACGCTTATTTATTAAAATTTAAAAGGAAAAAATATTTTTGAATTTCTTTTTTATATATAAAAATATAAAAATAAAAATATCTCAAAAATGTAACTTTATTTATTTGTTTTCAACTAAAATTATTAAAAATAAAATAAGAGTTAAAATAATATCGGACCAAATATAAATATTTAATACCCAAAAATATATATATTAAATTCGGGAGGGTAAAAAATTACGTGTCTACATTTTGCCCCTCTTTGTGTGAAATCTCGAAGAGTTTTCATACAAAGAAGTAGACAAAGAGGTGATTTTTGATCCTCCAATTATTCGAAAAGTAAAGATAAAATAAAATAAAAAATGTGACCGAGTCCTGATTTTGGACCGCCTACATATCCCGGGTTATAAGAGAATCAGGTCACTTGTAGTTCAATGAGGTAAAATGGTGAGACAATGAGTTAGAGTTCGAGTCAGGTTCCATCGAGTCTTCGATTTGCGACTTCTGCTTTTTACATCCAAATGAAAAATGAAAATGAAGATACAAGTGAAAGATCCTATCTATTGCTCAGCTTTTTTGGAATCTTGACTTGAATCTTCATGACTTCTCAAATGGTGAGATAGTCGTTATTCTAAGTTGACCTTGATACACGAAATGTTCCTCCTCGTTGGTATTAGAGGGGAACTTGACAATTGATTTATTCTTCAGCTTTTCTTCTGGCTTGGAATTGAAAATCTTCACTCTATTCTTCAGGCGAACTCCTGAATTGCATCTGATAATGTCCACCCTATTCTTCAGTCGGGCTCCTTGACTTACAATTTATTCACCATGTTCTTCAGGCGGGCTCCTGGACTTTCTCGTTTATTCACCCTGCTCTTCAGGCAGACTCTTGGACTTTATATTTCTGATTTTTCAAATATGTTCCTGAACTCAACATAAAAGGTGAAATAGAAAAATAACATCCCATTCTTCAGGAGGGTCCTGAGCATAAAAATAAATTCCTATTCTTCAGGAGGGTCCTGAGAATAAAAATAAATTCCCATTCTTCAGGAGGGTCCTGAGCATAAAATAAATTTTCATTCTTCAGGAGGGTCCTGTCCCATTCTTCAGGAGAGTCCTGAGCAAAAGTAAATTCCCATTCTTCAGGAGGGTCCTATCCCATTCTTCAGGAGGGTCCTGAGCATAAAATAAATTCCCATTCTTTAGGAGGGTCCTGTCCCATTCTTCAGGAGGGTCCTGAGCACAAAATAAATTCTCATTCTTCAGGAGGGTCCTATCCCATTCTTCAAGAGGGTCTTGAGCATAAAATAAATTCTCATTCTTCAGGAGGGTCCTGAGCATAAAATAAATTCCCATTCTTCAGGAGGGGCCTGTCCCATTCTTCAGGAGGGTCCTGAGAATAAGTAAATTTTCATTCTTCAGGAGGGTCCTATCCCATTCTTCAGGAGGGTCCTAAGCACAAAATAAATTTCCACTTTTCAAGAGGGTCCTGTCCCATTCTTCAGGAGGGTCCTGAGAACAAAATAAATTTCCATTCTTCAGAAGGGTCCTGTCCCATTCTTCAGGAGGGTCCTGAGCACAAAATAAATTCCCATTCTTCAGGAGGGTCATGTCCCATTCTTCAGGAGGGTCCTGAGCATAAAATAAATTCTCATTCTTCCGGAGAGTCCTGTCCCATTCTTCAGGAGGGTCCTGAGCATAAGTAAATTTCCATTCTTCAGAAGGGTCTTGTCTCATTCTTCAGGAGGGTCCTGAGCACAAAATAAATTTTCGTAAACACGAACAAATTTTTCCCCAGTTTGCACTAGTAAATTTTACGAGTTTCATTAGATCACAACTTTTGAAAAGTACAGTACAGAGTGTAAATCAAAGCCCTGCTAAAGAAATGTATCTCATCAGAGTAAAACTGATGACCAAAATTAGGAAGTGTGTCTCCTAAGAGTTAAATTGAAGGACTCGACTAGAAAGTGCGTCTTCTAAGAGTGAATGTTCAAGTTAGGAAGTGCTTCACCTAACAAATGACAACTGACTTATTCAGACTAGGAAGTGTGTCTTCTAGGGGTTAAATGAAATGACTCTACTAGAAAGTGCGTCTTCTAGGAGTGATGGATCAAGTTAGGAAGTGCTTGACCTAACAAATGAAAACTGACTTATTCAGACTAGGAAGTTCGTCTCCTAAGGGTTAAATGAAATGACTCGACTAGAAAGTGCGTCTTCTAGGAGTGAAGGTTCAAGTTTTGAAGTGTTTCACCTAATAAATTAAAACCGACTTATTCAGACTAGGAAGTGTGTCTCCTAGGAGTTGAATGAAATGACTCAACTAGAATGTGCGTCTTCTAAGAGTGATGGTTCAAGTTAGGAAGCGTATCACCTAACAAATGAATCTTGAATTATCGGGTCTAGGAAGTGCGTCTCCTAGGGGTTAAAATGATGAGTTTTTACCATTATTGATTACCAAATCTGTGTAACAGTACTGCCTCTTGCATTTGCAGAAGTGAGAAATTGCAGCTTTTAATAGTTAAGCTTTGAAACCTTTGATATGAAGGTAACACATGTTTTTGTTTCATATAAAGAAAACTTTTTAATTTAAAAATACGGTGGTTGATTTGTGGCATTTGGATATTGAGACGATCTCTTGCACTTGTCATGCCCAGTCCCATTGCAAAATCATTGATAGATGTTGACTTGTTGTAGTATTGACCCCAAATTCTGACTACTAAAACATTTTGACTCAAATCATATTTCTCTTGCATGATGCCTCGGGATTCAACTTTAAATACACCTTTTATACTTTTATGAGTCCAAAAACTGTCGGATAACAAGCATTCTCGAGTACTTTACTTTATTTTTTAAACATGTTATCTTTGTGTGTTGGTCTTTTGTCTTGCTTTGAACAACTAAAGGAGTTGGTAGAAAGTTTTGAAGTCCTTCCTCACTTATCTTGATAAAATTTTGACTCAAAAATACATGAAAGATGACGATAGTGATTTTGTTTTGACCACAAAGATACAAAAATAAAAAATTAAAAACAAAAATAGAAATAAAAATAAAAATAAAAATAATAAAAAGAATAGGAAAGGATAATAGACATCTCTTCTTAAAAAAAATGTCAAAACGAAAATTTTATCTGGGTGTGGTAGCTGATTCTAGTGATTATGACATGCATTTTCAATTAAACAACCTGATCTATCCAAACTAATCACTATCACTTTTTGTCCACTCATTGAATTTGAAAGGGAGTCATTCTTGAACTTGTTCCTTTTGGATTATAATCCTCCTTAGGCTAGTGACACCTCGATGGGTTTTCGCCAACAAGCCACTCCCATTTTCTTTTCTTTTTCAACTCATTATCGTCTTATGGTGTTCATGAAGACTTTTACCAATAAGACTCTCATTTTTATTGATCTCACAACTCACGATCGCCTTATGATGCCCAAAAGGATTTTCACCAATAAGACTTTCTCATTTTCATTTTTTTTTAAAATAACACTTAAAATATGAAATATCATTCACCTATAACATTTTAGCCTTGACATTCTCAAAGATTGATCTGAAGGTCTTTCTTTGGTTGTAACTTGGCTTTTGAAATGGGATAGAAAGAAAGGTCGGCATGGGGCTCAAAATTTACATAACATTGGGTAAAATATACAACTTTTGGAATCGACTCTTTTAAGGAAATAAAATTTTGCCCCAATTTTATTTCATTCTGGGTAACTTGAATTTTCTTTTGGTTGGACCGAACTCCAGAGTAGGGCTGCCTATGTATCTTGTCATGGCAAGAATCAGGTCAAACGTAGTTCAGGACATTTCTTTTGCTTGAATTTGGATTTTTGATTGATTTTTTCTCTTTTTTTTTTCAACTCTTTTTTTTTCTTTCTTTTTTTTTTTTACTCCATTTTTCTTGATGCTTTTTTTTTTTACTTTTCAAATTCTATTTTGATTCCAAAAAAGGGGTATGAAAGAAAATAACACTAAAGCTCTAAAGGGGTAACAAAGGATGACACAACATTTGGGTAGTAGAATGAAATGCCTTCGTCATATCAATCCTTAAAAACACAAGTACATAACATGTAATCGGAGAGTAGAACATGAAGATCATACGTATCTTTTTCAACATTGATCGTGAATAAGCTCATGCACTTGCGTCACTTCTTTTAAACTTGTGAAATATACATGTCCACTTATATTGTACTTTTTTCTCGATGAGTGACTCGTGCCCTTTTGGAGCTAACTTCCTTTTGTTTTTCCTTATAGTGGATACTATATATCCTCTAATCGACCCATTCAAAATTCTCGAATTGAATCTTCTAATCAATGATCAAGTTATATCCTGATTCACAAAGTGATTGCCTCAATACATTTAAAAGAGTTTGTAACTATCTCCCCAAATACCTGAACACTTTACTTATTTTCTTATATGTTTTTTTCTTTCAATTCTATCTTCTTGTCAAATGTTTCAGGATTAGATTGGATTTAAAGATCAGTCTGTGAATTCAACATGCATATCACATCTCTAGAATCACCATAGAAAGAGATCTCTAAAGAAAAAAAAAAGACAACAAAACAATATATAATTAAAAAATAAAATAAAAATAAAAAGGACACACATTTGTTGATCAAAAGATAGAAGGATTTGAATAATAAAATAAGATAAGATATATCTCAAATTCCAACCCTAAAATACTTCGGGTAGTAGAAAGAAAATAAAAAAGACTATAAAAAATTCTTTCTCGTGGGGAGCAGATTGGGTTCTAAATTGCCGAACATAATATTTTAGCCATTGAATTGCACGTCGGCCTTAATGGAGTCTCCAAAATCATTGCTACATCATTTTTTTTTCTTTTTGAACTCGATTATTTTAAATTTATCACCCCAAACTCTCTCCAAAGTAAGCCATCAGCAATTTATCTTTTCCTCTACTCCTCTTCATTGATTACAAAACTTTTTCATATGAGTCAAAGGATAACCATGACCCTCGTACATGTCCAACTTTGGTGTTATGGAGTTTAGAGGCAAGTGAACATTGAAACATGTAAAATCCTTGTGAGAACTCTCCTTTTCTCTCTCAGTATTTGCATGTTTCTCATATTTTACTCTAAATTTCTCACTTTTCAGATCATTTCTTACTATTCCTCATTTCTAACAATCTACACCAACTCATCTCAGACCCTATATCATTTTTTGTGGGTCATCTTACTTGTTCTTTGAACATGGTGTTGTATTGATGAGATGCCAACTTAGCCACAAACCAACCACCTTAACACTATTTTGATTTTGGAGAAAATTAATGTGTCAGAGTTCAAAAATTTTCTTTTTAAGACCACCGAATTCATGAAGGACTGCCTACGTATCTCATTAAGATGAGAATCAGGTGTGCGTAGTTCTTGAAATATATGTCGTACAAAATTCAGCCTCAAGACCCTTAAAGGTTCAGGGCTATATATATATATATATATTATTTATTTTGTAAGAACTTAACCTCATGATCCCTAAAGATTCAGGGCAATTAAGATTTATATATATTATTTATTTTGTAAAAACTTAGCCTCATGATCCCTAAAGAATCAGGGCTATTAAGATATATATAAATTAGACTTGAAAATTAGAAAAATAACTATGAAAGTAATCATATTTTTAAAATATTCCCCAATAAGTTTATGAATAATTTTCAAAAGATAGGGTCGTATCCTGAGAAGGAATTCCTACGTATCTCATTAAGATGTGAGAATCAGACCCTCGTAGTTCATAAAAACCTTAAAAGTATATTATTCTATGTTTAAAATTTTCCTTTGAAAAATAATTCAATAATTTTGAGGATAATATAATCTTTTGCGTTTTAAAGTTGCCTAAAAGCCGGTCAACAATAAGCCTTCCAAATAATTGTCAAAGATCATGTAGGATGCACATGTTGGTCTTTATAAAGTAGGTCACCTGTCCTAGATAGACCCGGCCCCTGTGCCGAGTCCCGCTAAGTCAAATGCATATGATGCAAATAAAGTGGTATCTAATAGGGATAACCAGATTTTGAGTTTTCAGTTTTTCTAAGTTTAAACCTAATAGGGATAGGTGTCTAGACTGGCTTACCCGAGCGGACACTCGAGCCGGAGAGGGACAACTTGGTCGGTAGAAGGGAAACACCGCCTTCGTTGTCGATCCGAGCCCCGCCTAACATGTGTGACTATATCCTTCACCAGGTGCCTTGACACTCCGGCTATCTCAAAAAGAAGGTGGGATGCATATGCTGCATTCCTTCTATCCTATTTCAGAGACTCAGAGAGGGTGCGCAAGAGAAGACAGTATATAATACAGTTCAATCAATATCAAAGCGGTAAATGAGAGACAAGTAGAAAATAAGGCCAATAAACACAATATAAAAAATAATTAAAGCAAGTAAAGTCAATAACAAAAGCTCGAATTCTTATTAGTCCCCAGTAGAGTCTCCAGAGATGTCACACCCCTTTTTCACCCGAGGGATCGAGGTCGAAGAGTTTTTCCAATTAAAGTGACGGTATTGAATAGGGATTAGTTTTTATCATTTTTCAGAGTCGCCACTTGGAATTGAGTTATGGTGTTCCAAGTCACCTTTTTGAATCCCTAATCAAAAGAAAATGACTCTTTTATTTTGGTCTGCGGAAATAAAAGATCAGGTAAGGAATTTTGTTGACCGAAGGAAAGGTGTGAGGCACCCCTCAAGTCCCGTGGTTCTAGCACGGTCGCTTTTATTGACTTATCTTGACTTAAACTATTTTGATAATTATGTTAGTAGGCCCTAAAATCGCTCATTTTATTATACTAAAACTCGTCTATTATTTCATATTAAATAAATCGATGAAAGTTTAAAAATATTTGTCAAATTAATTTTAGAAAAAAAAGTATTTGCCAAGGTGTATTTTTTATATCCTTAAATTTTAAATGTCTCGAAAATATGCGTACGCCGCATTCTTAATTGAAACAAAAATATTTAAACGTGCATAAAACTTTCCTAGCGTTAAAAGGCATTTGTTCGCCTCTTATAAACTCGAGATAATTTTTATCCTTATATTTGCTCACCCGAATGTTAAAGATCCTAGTGCGTACATTCTACTAATCAAAACATAAATATTAATCAATAAATAAAGGGCTCATACTTAAACGAGAACCAATAAAATAAAATTAAAATGTAACTACTATTAAGTGTCTACTCTTACTGTGCCCAAATGCAAACTCATGATAAACCTTGATTATATGTTGAATGTTGATCTCATAAATTCCTAAATCCTACACCTTTAAGTTTTAATTATTAAAAATAACAATAATTTTATCATAACAAACTAACAAGTCAAGCCATTAAAATTGAATATGAATAAATAATTTAACCTATAACAATAATACATACAATACATTACAAACTGAAACTTAATGAAAAACTTGTCAAGATCACATAATCCACATATTCATAACTAGCAGTAAAAAAAAAATATAAGGTGTAAAAAAATATTTCAACTTTGGTGTACCAAATAAAATCATCAAGAAACTTATAATAATGAAGGTTAAGAATGGATTTCTAAGTATGCAACATATACTTCTATTTCATATCAATTTTACTCTAAATTTAACGGTACGAAAAAAAAATTTTGCATATCATTACGTCAAATAGTATTTGCATGTTAAAGAAAAATAATTTGAACAAAACTTCCTTATATTTGGAATCAAGTCTTGCATAATCACCACATTACATTGTACAAAGAAAGGTTGAATGTTACCTCTTGTGAAAATAATTCACAACAAAAAAAATGAACCACGAAATTAGAATTACGAACGAAACCTCAAACTCTAACTTCTTGTCTCAATTTTTCCCAGTTGGTGTACGTTTCCTCTTGTTTATTTTGGTTTTCTCTTTTGTTTCGTTATGATCCTCAAATGTTAGTCTTTCTTTGTTTTCTAAGTGTTTTTGTTTTTGTCCCCTTGTGTTGTCCCCATCCCGTGTGTTGTGGTGTGTGTAATATATAGAGGTATAGGGTGGGAAGTTGAGAGAGTTGAGGGAAATTAGGGGGTAGTTGGGGTAGTTTTTAGGATAAGATTTCTTTGTTTTTTTTTTTGTTTTTTTTTTAAGAAAAGACAAGATAAAAACGATAATAATTTTTTTATATATATATAAATAGAAAATGCAAGAAAAATTTATAATTATCCTAAAATAAAATATAGTCAAAATATTAAAATTACTTACTTATTTATTAAAATTTAAAAGGAAAAAATATTTTTGAATTTCTTTTTTATATATAAAAATATAAAAATAAAAATATCTCAAAAATGTAACTTTATTTATTTGTTTTCAACTAAAATTATTAAAAATAAAATAAGAGTTAAAATAATATCTGACCAAATATAAATATTTAATACCAAAAAATACATATATTAAATTCGGGAGAGTCAAAAATTACGTGTCTACAGATACAATATCAAAATCCGAGTGAAGACTAACGCTAAACCCACATTCACACTATTAGAACTCCGAGATAGAAGTAACAACATCCTCAACTTTCAATAAAATTAGTGGTCTAAAGTCAAATTTAAATCCGAAGTCTTAAAAATATATCTATACCTAATAAATAAAAAATTAATATTTTTTTCTGGCGAATGGAGAAAACTCTATGGCCAGTTCCCTACCACTTAGTGCACTAACCGAAGAACGAAGTATTAGTCTCACGGTTGCCGGCTGTGGGGATACCTTGGGAAATCGAAAAAAAAAAATTGTTGTTTTTAGTGTAGTACAATATTTCACATAGTATTATTATTATTTATGATGGTAAGTGTTAATTCAAGTTAATAATACGTTAATCATGCAATTTCAATACATTACCTTGGATGTTATTGTAAACATAGTATTTATTATTATAAAAATTTGAGTAGTTTAATTCAAAGTTTCAAAATATTTTTATTGAATGATGATAGCTTTTTTTACTATATTCAATATTGTCAAAAAAAAATAAAAAAATTATGAAATTAACAATTAATTTTTTTGAGGCCTTGAAATTTTGGGGGCCTAAAACAAAGACTTTATTAGCCTCACCCTTAAGTCACCTTGTATTTCTTAGGGGAGAGAAGAACATGACGTGTAATTATTAAATGTTTTAATTTCCTACATATCTACATCGAATAACATTCATTTGCAAGTTTTTAATTTTCTTGAGGATATATGTTAAAATTCTCACAAACCTTTGTTCTTCTTTTTGAATTTTATTATCATCACACTCAACTAGATTAGTAATTTATTCATCTTATGAATGTTCCCCCATATTTTCTGGGTTAGTTTTTTATTATTTATTTATTAAAAATTAATAGAGATCCATTTTCATGAAATTGAACAAATGTTTCAATTCTTTTCCTTTTTCTCTTTAGCACCTGATCATATTTTTTAGTTGAATGTACTTGAATTCAGATTAGTGATTAATAAAATAGTATACACCTGCAAATTAAAAATATTGAATAACAACTTTCAAATTTAAAAAATAATAGAAAATGAGAGTAGGAGTTGCTAAATAAAATTTACTATTTAATTTGCTTGCTATAATGCTTGAAAGCCTGCCAAAGAATGTGAATTTTATTTTGCCCTTGTTTTTGAGAAGATGAATTTTAGGTGTTTAATATAATAAATTTAGATTTATAGATAGGATATGATAAATAGAAAGGAATTGGCTTGGGCGTTTAGTCTTCAATCATCTATAGGATAAACCTTTTACCAAAAATGAGGTGACTATAATCTCCCATCCACAAAGTTTAAGAGTATATTTGGTATGAAGTAAATATATTTTCTATAGATAAATAAATTTTTTTTTTTTTTTAATAAGTCTCCGGCCCATAATATTTTAATTATGCAATTAAAAATTTGGGTCAAGTAAATCGTATAGTATCCCTAAAGATGAAAAGTGAAGGAGTATTTATGATTTCAGACTAAAGTATAAATTGTTGGAGTTCAAAGTCAAAATTTTGTGGATCTTATTAGTGAATTAAACTAATTTTTTTTCTTTATAAAATTCTAGAACTCCCCTTATCTTTGCAATATTGATTTTCTTAATATGACTCATTCATTGGTCACCATTTTTTTCTTGTTACTTTCTGAGTCCAAGTCAAAATTTTGTGGATATAATTGTCAAATTATACTAATTTTTTTTTTCTTTATAAAACTCTAAAACTCCCTTTATTTTTGCAATATTCATTTTCTTACTATGTCCCATTCATCGATCACCATGTTTTTCTTGTTACTTATCACTCTGCTTGAGGAGTCCAGGTCAAAATTTTTATAGATCTAATTACTACTAAATTATACTAAATTTTTTTCTTTATAAAATTTCAGAACTCCCCTTATCTTTGCAATACTCATCTTCTTAATGTGGCTCACTCATTGAACACCATCATTTTCTGGTTACTTATTACTCAACTTGATCTTTCAATAGCAAAACATTATATACTTTCTTCGAAATATGTTATTAACAAACTTCCTTCTCATTCTTAGAAATTGCAAATTCGGTGTGCGTCGAAGGATAATGACCTCAGATATCATAAGATTACTATAAATGAAAACTATAATTAATTGTTTCGCGAGCCGTATTTTGCTAGAACTTTGTTCTTTTGACACTTTTAGTGGGGTTCAAAGAAAAAAGTTTTTGATGTGTTGAACGACCCAATTCATGTGTGAAAGGTTTCGAAAATTTAAATGTTCTAACTGTTTGTAAATGGAAGTGATGTCAGATAATTTTTATTTGGAAGACTATAATAATAAAAATGACACATAATATATGTATCACTATTTGGAGCGGTCTTAGGGAATTAAGTTGTTTGTGTTATTTTGTTTTAAGTAAAATGAGAAGTAAAACAATAAAACATAATGTCTATTGTAGATTTCTTAATTTCTTATTCAACCTGATTTTATTATTCTTATTCTTCCATCTTTGAGAACATTAGAATATCAACAATATTAAAAAAAAAAAAAAAAAACTGCATATAAAGCTTCATTGCATTCATCTATATACTTGAATCTTTATATCAACGCTTTGATACATCGACGTTTAAAAGAGGGAGAGGACTTATATACTTTCTCCATACCAAAATAGGGGCAATGCACAGATAGTCAATTTTAGCTCCTCTATTTAATTTAAAGAAAAATCATAGTATTTATATTTTTGTAACTTTAACCATTTCAAAATTAACTTTTGCCGTATGCGATCGCAATTACAAAAATATGTATCCATAGTAATGAATTATGCCTGAAGGCTGCATATTATTGCTTGTGTAAGCAAATTTCTGACTCTTTTCTTCTAAAGTTTGATAACATATATATTTGAAATTTAGCTTGCCAAAATCTGCTTTAAACAAATGGAAAGTAAGCAAATTTCAGATATTGGATGGTGGTAGTGGGGTCATGGCGATAAAATTAGCTCATGAAAGTATAATCCATTTAAGTTTTGATGGTCAATGATCCATTCATTTATTTGCTCTCTCCATTATATCCCATCAAATTTGGTTGGTATGTTATTCAAATTAATCAATAAGAAATCTTGTCAAACATATATAGAAAAAATAATTTTATTAGATGCAAGAAAATTATAAAAGGACAAATAAAAAATTAACGTTTAATAAGAATTGGGCGAGTTAAATTATGACCTGTATTTTAACTCATGTCCACCAAATCCATTTCACCTTATGTAACTTTTGGATGTGACAATAAATGGTATATTTTTTTTACTCTGCCTATTTTGACCCTTCCAATATGCCAATATGACTCCTCTTATATATTTGTGATAGTAAAATTTTTAAAAATAAATGCATTTAATGATTGAAATATGTATAATTAAAATTCAAATAAAAAATAAATGTACTTATTGACTAAAATTTTGAATAATTAATGTTTGGATCTTCACTAAATGCAACTTACTAAGGCATAAAGTGATTACAATTGCTATCCAAATCAAGATTTTGGGGACTTGACTGAACTAGAATTTATTTTGTACATAACTCCAGATCCCCTTTTACTTTTTCATACTTTGTTCTCCCTCAATATGGCTATCTCCTGGATTAACATCTTCTTGTTGTTACTGATCACTCCTCTCGACCTTTCAATAGCAAAATGTTTCTTTACTACGAACATTGAGGTGCATATCATCAATAAACTTCCTCCGAATTTACTACCTCTGCAAATTAATTGTAAGTCAAAGGATGATGACCTTGGATACCAGCGTCTTGCTGTAGAAGGAGACTATCATTGGCGATTTTGCGAGAACTTTAGCGAGAGTACTTTATTTTATTGTAACTTTCAATGGGGTATAAAATATAAAGTGTTTGATGTATTCAACAACCCAACTTCTTGTCTCAAAGATAAAAGACTAACTCGGAATTTTCTTGAGTATTGCAAATGGGAAGTGAGGTCAGATGGTTTTTATTTAGAACAATATAATGGTACTGATTATTATATGTATAAATATTGGGAATGGTTTTAGGGAACATTTAGGACCAATGTATGTGGTCTCCTTTAAATTTTAAGGAATAAAAATAAATGATTTTATAACTTTTTTAATCTTTGACTAGCACACTTGAAATATCATTTTTACTTTTTTATTTATTTTTTCAGTCTTGTTCTTCAGATAATGACTTAATTTTGGCTCCTTATTACCTCGAATCGTAAATTGAAACCTTACTTCAAGAGAAAATGATCTGATATATTTTTTAACTTTGTGATTTAGAGTTGATATACCCTCGTTATGAAAAAATGATTCACAAATGCCCCATCGACATACAAGTGGCCTATATATACTCCTATCATTAACAATTGATTGAGATGTTTCCTTTTTGACGGACGAAAATAAATAAATAAATAAATAAATAAACAAATAAATTGATTTAATTTTTTTGTTAAATCTTTTATTTAAATAAAATTCATGTAAGGATATCTTAATGATCAAATTCAAAAGCAACAAAATTCACTGCCCCAGGTGGGGTGATTGTTTCGCCCTTTAAGAACGAGAGTATGTGACCCCAATATGAATTTTAAATCGATAAAATACGAAAGAGATGTCTGGTGTATAGAAGAATAATTTTTTTGACCTAAGTAACACAATTTGAAGTCTTACGGGCCAATTCCTACATAGATAATGGAGTATTAATTAGAGGAAAGAGCAATATTAAAAAGTTATTATGTTTTCAATTGAAATTTTTCACTGAAAAATGTTTAGTGACTTACTCCCATAAATATTTTACTTGATCAATGTGAAAAGAAAAAATAGTAGTATTATCACACAAAAAATTAAGAAGCTTCTCAGTATTCTAATGTGAATTTATTTTCCATCATACAGTGAGAATCAGTGGATAAGTCATATTTTATGACACTAATTTCTCTTTGTTTTGCTTATTAATTTCTAGTAGTAATTGATGAAGCAAAGTAACAATAAAATTTTGAATAATTAATATTTGAATCTCCATTAAATGAACCTTACTAAGGCATGAATTGATTATTATTGCTATACAAATCTAGATTGTGGGGACTTGACTAAACTAGAATTTATTTTATATATAACTTCCAATTCTCTTTTACTTTTTCATACTTTTTTCTCCCTCAATATGTCGATCTTTTTGATTAATATCTTCATGTTGTTACTGATCACTTCTCTTGACCTTTTAATAGCAAAATATTTCTTTACTGCGAATATTGCGGTGCATATCATCAACAAGCTTCCTTCGAGTTTTCTACCTCTGCAAATTAATTGCACGTCAAAGAATAATGACCTTGGACACCGTCTTGCTGTAGATGGAGACCATCATTGGTCTTGTTGGGTTTGAAACCAAGAGAGTGTCATGCGGAAGCTTAAAATTGCAAACCATGTGGATGATAGTTTAGATGAAAAAGAAAAACATACTACTAAAAGGCATATTATTGATAAGGCATGGCCAAACAGCCTACATATTAAAAATAAAATTCAAAAACTTAAAACCTATTGAGAGAAATCTCCCCTAAAAAAAGACTCTTTAAAGAGCGACTATATTGTGGATGCTATTATGTTATGGTATAAGAAGAGGGATCTTCTATTTATAGAGTTTCAAAACCTTTCCTCTAAAAAAGAGGCTAGCCAAATATGAAAAGTTTTATATTTTTCTTTTAGGAAAAGTAAAAGTATTTATGGTTAATTTTATTTTCCTTACAAAAGTAAAACTTAATTTTGGTAAGAAAATTAGGGCAAAAAACCCTAACAAGTCTTTTTACGAGAATATTGTCTAGAGTACTTTTTTTTATTGTCACTTTCAATGGGGTATAAAATATAAGGTGTTTGATGTATTCAACAACTCAACTTCTTGTCTCAAAGATAAAAGACTAACTTGAAATTTTCTTCAGTATTGTAAATGGGAGGTGATGTTAGATGATTTTTATTTAGAACGATATAATGTTACTAGTGATTCATATTATATGTATAAATATTGGGAGTGGTTTTAGGGAACATTTAGGACCAATGTATGTGATCTCGTTTAATTGTTAAAGGAATATCATTTTTACTTTCTTATTTATTATTTCAGTCTTGTTCTTCAGTTAATGACTTAATTTTGGCTCTTTTTACCTCAAGTCGTAGCTTGAAACCTTATTTTAAGAAGAAATGATCGGATATTTTTCTTAACTTTATGATTAGAGTTGATATACCCTCGTCAAGAAAAAATGGTTCACATATACCTCATTGTCATACAAATGGCCCATATACTCCTAACATTATAAAAATGGCACAAATATATCTTTTCGAACCGATCAAAATGAAAAAATTAATTTAATATTTTCTTGATCTTTTATTAAAATAAAATTTATATAAGGATATTTGATGACCAAATTTAGAAGCAACAAAATTCACTGCCCCAGGTGGGGTGATTCTCTATGAGGAATGTTGGTCCTGTAAGAATGAGAGTATGTGACACCAATATGAATTTTAAATCAACAAAATACGATAGAGATGTCTGATATATAAGAGAATAATTTTTTTTTATCCTAGTGACATAATTTAAAGTTTTGCGGGCTAATCTCAAAATAGATAATATTAATTTGAGGAAAGATTACTACTAAAAAAATTATTATTTCCTATTGAAATTGCTTATAAAATGTTCAGTGACTTACTCCCACAAATTTTTTTTTTTGGACCAATCACCAATGAGAAAAAAAAATAGTAGTGTTATCACAAAAAAATTAGAGAAATTTTCAGTTTTCCTTTGAGAATTTATTTTCCATCATATAGTGAAAATCGGTAAATAAGTCATGTTTTGTAACACTAATTTCTCTTTATTTTGCGGTGCAAAATTTTTTTATTTCTAGTAGTGATTGATGAAGCAAAGAACCTAACTGCAGAAGTTGCTAAACAAAATTTACTGTTTCAATTTACTTGCTATAACGCATGAAAACTTGACAAATAAAGTTGATTTTAATATGCTTAGTTCCCTTTGACCCTTGTTTTGAAAGAATAGATTTCTAGGTATTTCACATAATAAATTCGTAGATCGAACATGATAATAAGATCAAAAGAACAAAGATTAAAAAAGAAATGGCTTGAGCGTTTAGGCTTCAATAATCTATACGATAATACTTTTACAAAAATTGTGGTGATAGTCTCCAACCCACAAATTTTAAGACTGTGTTTGGTCTGAAAGAATTTTTTTTTTTTTTTTTTTTTTTTTGAAAAAATGATTTTTTGACCTATTTTTTAGTAAGTCTCCGATCTCTTAATGTTTAAATATAAAGTTTAAACTTTAGTCAATGTAATATTTAATGAATTTAGACTAAAAGAAAATTGTTGGAGTCCAAGTCAAAAAATTTTGAATCTAATTATTAATTAAACTAAATTTTTTTCTTTATAAAATTCCAGAATTCCCTTTACCTTTGCAGTGATCACCTTCTCAATATGGCTCACTCATTGATCACCATCTTTTTCTTGTTACTTATCACTCCAATCGACCTTTCAATAGCAGATTGCGTTGTCCATTTAGTCCGAAGTATAGGGTACATATTATCAATAAACTTCCTTCTCATTCCTAGAAATTGAAAAGTCATTGTGCGTCAAAGGATGATGATCTCGAATATTATAATCTTACTATAAACCAAGACTTTCACTGTTCGTTTTGCGAGAACTTTTTCTCTATAACTTTGTTCTTTTGTCATTTTTGGTGGAATTCAAAGGATAAAGTTTTTTGAAGTGTTTAACGAACCACATATATGTGTCAAAGATTCAGGAAATCCAGATATTCTATTCAATTGTAAATGGAAGGTGAAGTCAGATGATTTTTATTTAGAAAAACATAATAAGGTAAATAACACATGTTATACGTATCACCATAGGACTGGTCTTAGAAAATTAAGATGTTTGTGTTATTTGTTTAAGTAAAATGAGAAGTTAAAAAAAAAGCAGAACTTTATAATGGCTTTCTTAATTTCTCATTTATCTTGATTTTTTATCCTTATTTTCTCCTTTCTTTGCGAACATTGGAATATCAAAAATATATCCAACAAAAGTTGAAAATAAAGCTTCATTTCTTTCCGAAGTATAATGTTATTCATTTTTTCGATACAAAAATTGGTTTTACGACTTGAATTTTTATATTAATATCTTGATACATGGAGGGATTCATAATCATATGTTAGGGTTTTTCATAAGGGTATTCGACATTTAAAAGAGAGAGGACATAATAATATATACTTCCTCTGGACCAAAATAGGGGCAAGTGCACAGGTAGTCGGTTTTAGTACCCTTATTTAGTTTACAGGAAAGTCATAGTGTATAAAATTTTGTATAAAAATTTTGTAAGTGTAATAATTTGAAAATAAACTTACGTTATACGCCATTGAAATTGTAAAAACTCATATTCAAAATTATAAATTTTACTTGGAAAATAAGCAAATTTCAGATATTGGATGACAACTGTAGTGACAATGGCTTATATTATGACCAATGCCATTTTTGCATCAATTTTTTGATGAATATCTTAATGATATTAAGAATTGTTTATAAGATCATGATCATAATCGTTTAAATTTATTCAGTCTCATTTTATGTAGGTGACAAAATTACCCCGACGAAAATATAACACTCCACCCCACCCCAAGTTTGGACAAATTATCGATTCGCCCATTTAATTGCTCGGTCCATCAATATCTAAAATTGAAATGATATGTTATCCCATATAATCAATGAGAAATTTTATTAAAATATTTTTTTAAAAAACAAATTGGCACATCGTATCAACTAAAATAATATCAAATTGGCACTCAATAGCCATGTTTTAAGAAATTGACATTAAATGGCCATTTTACATATTTTAGACTAATATATATATACAAAGGAGATTTATAGGCATGCGGAGATCAAGAAAGATTTTAAAAATTTTTTCTCTTATTTTTGGCGTTATTTTATGTATTTTAGAAATTATATTTATGGTTAAAAACATAACTGCACATTAATGTATGTAACTATTGAATATGAATAGTTCTAATGCTTCATAATAAGTAAGAAAAATTGAGCACTTCCACAGAACTTCTCACTTCTCACTTAAAACTCTTTTTACAATTCTGATAAGATAAATCTTTACTTAAACGTTTTTCTTATATAACTGAACAGACTCACAAATGGATGTCAGAAATATGAGCTTCTTTCTTGATGAATCATTTGACATTATCATTGAGAAGGGTAATGATCTAGCCCTTTTTCTTGTGTTGTCTCTAATTATTTTTCATTCACTCACTTTCTTTTCTTCTTTGCATTTTGATTTTTTGTGGGATCGTTGATTTACTGTAACAGGAATCCTTGATTTCAGTGGCGGAGCCATCTTATGATTAGAGAGTTCAGCCGAACCTCATTCGACGAAAAATTATACTATTTCTATATTGTGAAAATTCTTTTTTATGTATATATAATTGTTGTTGAACCCCCTTGATGAAAAGTTTGGCTCCTCCATTGCTTGATTCATTAATGGTAAGTTGCATCTTGCTCTCGCTTTAACCTCTTCAAATTTATTGGATGTGTTAATTGATTCTACTCTCTTTCAGTGTCGTACGAATGCTCCAATTTGTGCCACAAATGCTTGGAGAAGTGAACAGGTTGGAAGCTTTATGGTGTTTTATTGTGTTACCTTTGTAGCTATTCGTTTTATTACTTCCCTTCCTCCTTTGCTGTCTAAAACAATATTGCTCTTTTTTATGAGCAAAAACTTATGAAAAATTATTTCTCCATGTGTAGGCTTCTCAAGAACGGAGGTGTTTATATGTTGATAACTAGAGGACTAAATAGATGATTTTTGAAAGAACAACATACCAAAGATTGAAGATCAATTTGTGAACAACAAGAATAAATGTTGCTATGAAGTGTAGGTTATTTTTTTAATATACTTTTTTGATTTTACAGACGATGAGAAACATGGAGGGGTGTAAGTTCTTATTTTCTACTCTTTGATTTACAAAGAATGAAAAATATGTATTAAAATGATATGAGAAGTTACATAAAAAAGAATTTATGATTTTCTGCTAAAAGTAAAGAATATATTTAGTATGATAATTGGAGAAGAAGGAAGAGGCAAATTACAAAATAAAAGGAAGCAAATATTGAATTAAATGGAAAGATTATATTTTTTTTAAAAAAATGTAGTAAGGGAAGAAAAAAGAGAAGGAAAATCTAAAAATATTAAATAAATAATAAAAAATAAAAATAAATAAATAAATAAAATGTTAAAAGAAGATGTTTTAGTTATGTGGCTTTTAGTTTTAGTTTTCTTTTAACCACTTTTAAATTATTTTTATTTGATATATTTAAAATGAGAAAAAATATAAAAAAGATAGTTTTAACTTTCATAAAAGAAATTGCTCAAGAGTTAATAAAAGTAGGACTAAAAATTATTATGGAAAATTATTAAAAATAATGATTTATGATATTTCATTTAAAGATAAAGAATAAATTTAATGTGATAATTGAAGAAAAATGAGGACTAAATAAGTTAAATTACAAAATAAAAGGAAGATATTGAATTAGATGATAATAAATAAAAAGAATAGGGATAAAGGTAAGAAAAAGAAAGGGAAAAGAAAAATCTAAAAATATTAAATAAATAATAAAACATAACAAAAAAGAAAATTAAATGTAAAAATATAAAGTTAGATTGTTTTTAGTTTTACTTTTTCTTTTAATTACTTTTCTTTTGATCTTTTTTCTTTGACATTTAATTCAAAAAAAAAAAAAAACTATAAAATTCATAATTTTAAATTTCAAAAATATACACACTTAAATATAAGAAATATTAAAGAATTTACTCAATGAAAATTAAAAATATAATTGCATGATATAAAGATAAAGTATTATAAATATGTAAAAAAAATAATTATATAAAATAATATTTATTAATTTTTTAAATATTTTTAACTTTTTTAAAATATATTACTTTATATTTGATCTTTAATATTTTCTTTTACCTACTTTTTTGTTGCTTTTTATTTTTCCTTTATTTGTTCTTAATTCTAATTGCATTTATGTGTAATTAATGTTTGATTCTTTAGGAAAAATATGACTCTTTATTTTCTCTTGCTTCATTTATTTAGGTTAACTAGTTTAATCGCACGTGTCTCACACGTGTGCGTTTAATTATTTAAAATTAAATGATTTTGTCTATTGCGAAGATTTTTAATAAAGTGTAAAAGTTCAAATCTCTTTTCAAAAACCTTTCACACTTTAATATAATAATGTAAATGTTTTGCGGAGAAATTTGACTTATTGAGAAGAGTCGCCACTTAATTTTAAAAAGGAATTAAGAAACCTTTATAAAACACTTCAAATGATTCAAAACAGGAAAATCGTTTTAAGTTAGAGATTCTAGATAAGCGGTTCTTATTAACGTTTTAGGAAGGTGTTAGGCACCTAAAACGTCCGCTAACTTGCGGTTATCCGGACTGTTTGAAAATCGTCTTTGATAAACATCTAAAAGATTAATTTGTTGAAAAGTGATTGATTTTTAGAAAGGATTTGTGCAAAATAATTTTAGACGACTTAATAGGGATTTTAACTAAGTCTACACAAATGAAATAAGCAAGTAAACACATAAACGGGGAAAGGGAGGAGAAAGTAAATGATTTAGGTCATTGGGCCCAAACCAACAAAACCTGTCCTAGTCTAAATGGGTCTTTGACCTGTTTCACCTGTCCTAATTTAGTTTTCGAGCCTTTGGCTCGAATCTTGCTCCACCTGTATTAAATACAACTTTGGCTTCGTGACCCGAATAAACGAATGAATAAATAAATAAATAGAATAAATAAAGACAACGATACTTGACTAAATAAAACAACAAATGAGACTTTTGAGTCTCTTAGCCGCTTCAACCTTACGACTTTAATCCATTTTGCTTCCTTCAACTCCTTTCATCTGGTTTGCCATGCAATTCGTTTTAGATTTCTTTCAGGTTTGACTCCAAAAAAGGATCCCAATGGACCACGTCGATAATGCGTCAAAGAGAAGAAGGCCGTTTGGACTCAAATGCGGGTTCATGCAAGAGGAAGAAAATAAAGAATCAATATGTGTAGGTGTATATGATAAGATAGAAGCATATCATATCGAAAATGTATACTCATACACAAAGAAGGAACCATTCGTGACATTAAAGGAACATGTACCCCATCAAAGAAATTTAAATTAAAGAGAAGATAAGGTAAAATAGTCAATTTTCATGAATTCAATCAAATGAAATCAAACAATATTTTAAGGCTATGTCGAAATTTATTGAATCATACAAGTAATTCGGGATAAAGAGGGTGGGCAACATGCAGAACAGAGACTCGCAAGAACAAATAATTCTATCACACAAAGAGACCAGGAGTAACTCATGACACCGAATTGTACGCAAAGCTAATACAAATTCCAAACACTGCTTTCAGGATTTCAGCATTAATCATGGGAAAACTTAGTGCAAAAAATAGACTGAAATCAAGAAAAAAAAAAATCATTGCGACTGAATTGCTGAGAGAACACAAGCAAGAGAAGATCAAATAAATCTGTAAGCCAAAAAATCTCATATCATGGAGGTTATTATCTCGACAGACATGCAATGAGCTTAAATATGGATTAATACAAACTTGAATGAAGAACCATGAACCTCTATCACAACAAGTAATATTTATACTACTAAATGTGATGGGTGAAAAGATTGTGAATCGTCATAACAACATATGAGCTAACGGTCCTAAACTACATAATCAGTGTCAAATCTAACACATTAAGACTTCAAATAGTGAGTTACACTCCTGACCTTTTTAAGGGATTGAATGTGAAATCAGGAGCTGAAAAATATCAAAAAAGGGAGAAAATAAAGTCATCACAACAAACGAACAATCGAAAAGAAACATTTCTAGTAAAGCAATGGACTTATATTATGTATTCGTTACCCCTTCTTGACATTTCTTGTCGAGAGGGATTTGAGGAATATCTTCACAAGCTTACGATTAATTAGAAAACAATCGTGAAATAAACCCAAGAGTGAGTGAATTACCAGCAATACTAAACTAGAACAATAAAAGGGCTTAAAACAACGAATTTGTCAGTTAAAGACTACAATACTCAGGGCATGACAAACTGGTGATTAACGACATAAAATTTGTAGCACATTAATGACAACCTAAAGAGTATATCTATGATAGGTAGAGCTCAAAAGAAACAGTAACCATTATTTGACGGTATTGTCATAAAACAATAAACTTAAAGCGAATCGAAGCACACGACATTAACTGGAGCAAGAAACAACGAACATCACAGTAACAAGCATCATAATAAAACCTATGGCCATCAAATGGCGTCAACAGTGAACAATCCAGCCCAAGATAATTAGAACAACACTTTTCACTACATAATGATGTGATGAAGCAGAAGTAGTCGAAAACTTAAATGGAAGCGGAATGTTCCTTTTGGGGAGCAGCAAAACGAGACGACGAACTAGTACGGAGATCACGACCACCAAAAAAACTTCTTCGCCGTCAACTCGACACTCTAATTTAGCTGACGAACTTTCGAAACAAGAACATAATTTCTATTCGAGACTGAATTTTCTCAAGAATTTCTCTCTTTTCTTTTCTCCCTCCGCTTCTCGAACCAAAATTTCCTTTCTTGTGTTTCTGCCTTTTTGAGAATTTTCCCCTCTTTTCGGACTCAAGATTTTCCAACCCCCACTTTCGAACCAAAAATCCCCTGAAAGAAGAGAAAAAAAAAAAAGACCCCCCATAACAGTGACCCCAAGGGTTTTTATATAGAAGACGAATTGGGGGTAAATCGGGGATTTTTGAAAGAGGTTTTGAAATTCAAAATTTCCATCCCCCCCTCCCCGCTTCGGTTTTCATCAGCAAAATGGTACTCCATTTTGGATTCCCCCCCCCCCCCTTTCGAAATGGGTGGACCTATATCTTTTGAGCAAAACGAATTATACTCAAGAACCAATGAAAATCAACCAACTATTGTACGAAATCGTACAATCTTATCCGATAAATGCGGTATTGAACCGTTGGAGAGGCCAACACATCGATTCCTAGAAGTTTCTAGGATTTTCTCATTTGAAATCGAGTGGAACAGGCATGGGTTTCACGGGATACAGGTTGACGTGGTTAGGGGTTAATGGGGTTTTTGGGTGGTTGAGATCGTCGTTGTTGAGATTGTTGATTGAAGCTGGTTGATTGTCCGCAACTTTGCTGCTGAAATTGTGTTAAAGGGTTTTGTGGAAAAGAGGGGAAATAGGGTAGTAGGCCGGGTCAACTGATTTTGGAGTGGGTTTGTGTTGTTGTAATGAGCTGTTGAATATTTAAGGGGAATGGGTTGGTTATTGGAGCAATTGGGCCTTAAATTGGGGTTATTTAATAACCCCTATTAAATCTAATTGGGTTCTTAAATAACCCTAATTAGATTTAATTAGATTAGAATAATCATAATTAAATTTAATTGAATTAAGAATAACTCAAATTAAATTTAATCAGATTAAAATAATTTCAATTAAGAAATGGTAACTTTTGGGATTAAGATTGCATTACAATTTAAACGACTTATTTAAATTCTAACCAAATTGAATATCTATTGGTTGCATTACAATTGGGCCAATTGGATTTCAATGGAGGTCATATTTAATTCGTTCGCTAAATTGAATTGCAATCTGGGACGAATCAAGTAACAAATTAACCTCGAGTTTCTTAATTTGATAAAAATCCAATAAATATTTCTCCAAATAAAATATTTTGAGAACAAATCATATTTAAAATCAAGACTTTATCCATTTGGATTAGTTTTCAAGTTTAATCAATAAAAGTCTAATATGATAAAATATTCATTTGAATAACAAAAATGTAAAATCTTTAATTAAATGATAAAAAAACTATTTTAAAATGCATTTATTTGAAAAAATAATTGTTGTGATTTTATTTGAAAATAGAAGAAACTCGAGATTAAACGTAGTTTTGGAGGGCAAAAATTAGGTATCAACAACTGCCCCCTCCCTTTGGGTAGGATGGATGCAAGTAATCCTGGGCAAAGGGAGGTTGACATTCCTAATTTTTTTCCGATCACAAATTCAAATCGGATAGAGGTTGGTTTTCGCAGTAGTTTCATGGAGTTACGGCCGAACCTCGGTATCAGGTTTCCTACATATCTCAGGTTTCATGAGAATTCAGGCCACTTGTAGTTCATAAAGCTTGATTTAAAGCACGATTTTCAAAAGATTCACCAGCTATCTCGATTTTAGAGTTTTTAATGAAACCTTATCATAGCAAGAATCAGGTCAAACGTAGTTCAAGATATTTCTTTTGCTTGAATTAGGATTTTTGATTGATTTTTTCTCTTTTTTTTTTCAACTCTTTTTTTTTACTCCATTTTTCTTGATATTTTTTTTTTTACTTTTTCAAATTCTATTTTGATTCCAAAAGAGGGGTACGAAAGAAAATAACACTAAAGCTCAAAAGGGGTAACAAAGGATGACACAATATTTGGGTAGTAGAATGAAATGCCTTCGTCATATCAATCCTTAAAAACACAAGTACATAACATGCAATCTGAGGGTGAAACGTGAGATCATACATATCTTTTCAACATTGACCTTCACTAAGAACATGCATATGTGTCACTTCTTTTAAGCTTGTGAAATATACATGTCCACTTATATTGTACTTTTTTCTCGATGAGTGACTCATGCCCTTTTGAACTAACTTCGTTTTGTTTTTCCTTATAGTGGATACTATATATCCTCCGATCGACCCCATTTAAAATTCTCGAATTGAATCTTCTAATCGATGATCAAGTTATTTCTTGATTCACAAAGTGATTGCCTCAATACATTCAAAAGAGGTTGTAACTATCTCTCCAAATACCTTAACACTTTACTTGTTTTCTTATATATTTTTTTCTTTCACCTCTATCTTCTTGTCAAATATTTTAGGATTAGATTGGATTTAAAGATCAGTCTGTGAATTCAACATGCATATCATATCTCTAGAATCACCATAAAAAAAGCTCTCTAAAGAAATAAAAAGACAACAAAACAATATAAAATATAAAGTAAAATAAAAAGGACACATATTTGTTGACCAAAAGATAGAAGGATTTGAATGGAAATTATAATAAAATAAGATAAGATTATCTTAAATTTCAACCCTAAAATAATTCGGGTAGTAGAAAGAAAACAAAAAAGACTATCAAAAATTAATCCTTCCTCGTAGAGAGCAGATTGACTTCTAAATTGTCGAACTTAATATTTTAGCCATTGAATTGCACGTCAGCCTTTATGAAGTCTCCACAATCATTGCTACATCATTTTTTTTCCTTTTTGAACTCGATCATTTTGAATTTATCACCTCAAACTCTCTCCAAAGTAAGCCATCAACAATTTCTCTTTCCCCCTACTCCTCTTCATTGATTACAAAACTTTTTCATATGAGTCAAAGGATCACCATGACCCTCGTACACGTCCAACTTTGGTGTTATGGATTTTAGAGGCAAGTGAACATTGAAACATGTAAAAATCCTTGTGAGAACTCTCTTTTTCTCTCTCAGTATTTGCATGTTTCTCATATTTTGCTCCAAATTTCTCACTTTTCAGATCATTTCTTATTATTCCTCATTTCTAACAATCTACACCAACTCATCTCAGACCCTATATCATTTTTTGTGAGTCGTCTTACTTGTTCTTTGAACATGGTGTTGTATTGGTGAGATGCCAACTAAGCCATAAACCAACCACCTTAACACTATTTTGATTTTGGAGAAAATTAATGTGTCAGAGTTCAAAATTTTTTCTTTTTAAGACCACCGAATCCATGAAGGATTGCTTACGTATCTCATTAAGATGAGAATCAGGTTTGCGTAGTTCTTGAAATATATGTCGTACAAAATTCAGCCTCAAGACCCCTAAAGGTTCAGGGCTATTAAGATTTATATATAGTATTTATTTTATAAAAATTTAACTTCATGATCCCTAAAGATTTAGGGCTATTAAGATATATATAAATTAGACTTGAGAATTAGAAAAATAATTATGAAAGTAATCATATTTTCAAAATATTCCCCAATAAGTTTATGAATAATTTCCAAAAGATAGGGTCGGATCCTGAGAAGGACTTCCTACGTATTCCACTAAGATGTGAGAATCAGACCCTCGTAGTTCATGAAGACCGTAAAATTATGTTACTAAAATTTTTTCTTTCTTTTAAAAATGAAATTTTTCTTTGAAAAAAAAATAATTCACTAAATGTGAGGATAAATTAATCTCTTGCATTTTAAAGTTGCCTAAAATCGGTCAACAAACAAATAGCGTTCCAAACAAATGTCAAAGAGCATGTAGGATGCACATGTTGGTTTTTATAAAGTAGGTCACCTGTCCTAGACAGGCCCAGCCCCTGTGCCGAGTCCCGCTAGGTCAAATGCATATGATGCAAATAAAGCGGCACCTAATAGGAATAACCAAATTCTGAGTTTTCGGTTCTTCTAAGTTTAAGCCTAATAGGGATAGGTGTCTAGACTGGCTTACCCGAGCGGACATTCGAGCCGGGAAGGGACAACTTGGTCGGTAGCAGGGCAACACCGCCTTCGTTGTCGATCCGCACCCCGCCTAACCTGTGTGACTATAATCCTTCACCAGGTGCCTTGACACTCCGGCAATCTCAAAAAGAAAGTAGGATGCATGCGCTGCATTCCTTATATCCTATTTTAGAGACTCAGAGGGGGTGCGCAAGAGAAGACAGTATATAATACAGTTCAATCAATATTAAAGCGGTAAATGAGCAACAAGTAGCACATAAGGCCAACAAACACAATATCAATGATAATTAAAGCAAGTATAAGTCAATATAAAAAACTCGAATTCTTATTAGTCTCCAGCAGAGTCGTCAGAGTTGTCACACCCCTTTTTTGCCCGAAGGTTCGAGGTCGAAGGTCGAAGGGTTTTTTCAATTAAAGTGACGGTTTTGAATAGGGATTATTTTTATCATTTTTAGAGTCGCCACTTGAAATTGAGTTATGGTGTTCCAAGTCACCTTTTTGAATCCCTAATCAAAAGGAAATGACTCTTTATTATGGTCTGCGAAAATAGAAGACTGGTAAGGAATTCTGTTGACCGAGGGGAAGGTGTGAGGCACCCCTCGAGTCCCATGGTTCTAGCACGGTCGCTTTATCGACTTATACTTAACTTAAACTATTTGATAAATTATGTTTGAAGGCCTAAGTTCGCTCATTTTTAATTATATCGAAAAAAATTTTGTCTATACTTTTTGTATTAAATTGGTGAAAATTAATTTTTAGAAAATCCTTACCAAAGTGCATTATTGCATCCTTGAATTATTTTTAAATGTCTCAAAAAGATGTGTACGCCGCATTGTTTATTAAGACAAATATTTTAAACGCGCCTAAAACTTGCCTAGCATTAAAAGTGTTAGTCTATCTCTTATAACTCGAGACAATTTTCTTATTCATACTTACTCTCTTTTTAAATAAAAAATAAAAAAAAATTCAACGTGTCTTGAGATAATTCGCAACTCTTCTTGTTTTATCCCACATTAATAATTAATTGAGAATCACGTATGGTATAACCGGAATTCAACTAAACAAAAACTACGAAAAAATAGTTTAATATAGTACGAATTAAACTCAAATAAGAATTTTAATGCCTTAGTGACTACATTAAATTAAATTAAGAAAAATAGACGAGGACGAAATTCATCATTGGCTCAATAATATTCATTCTAAGAAAAACAAAACCCAATCGAAGTCATTAATTTTCCTAGCACTTTTTTTTTAAACGGGGTTGACCGGTTTTTAACCGGGTTTGACCGGGTTGGGTTAAGTGGGCCGGGTTAGGGTGGGTTTTAATTTTTTTACTGTTGGACCCGGCCCGGCCCATCTAGCGCCAAAACCAGCCCAAAACCGACCCTCAACCCGGTTAAAATAGAAGGGCTGGTTCCAGGTTGGCCCGGCCCGGCCCGTTTGACACTCCTACATCAAGAGGAGTATAATATTATTAGCTTTTGCATTTGGAAAATAAAATTAGAAGAATTATGTACTGGGAATTATTTATGATTTGGGTTTAGTAGATATTGGGTTTTTATATATAAATAATCGATTATCTTATTTATCGTTCTTGTATTTTATTCTATGTATATGGATGTGTTCAATAAGACTATGCAGACATTATTGTCAAGTTGATCAAATATGTGTAAGTAAACATGTTATAGCATGTTGAATTTGGGCTAATGTTATACCTAGTTATTTATTCTAAATTTATCAGATCTTGAAAAATGATTCGAAAATTGTACAACTAGCAGCCTCTAGCAGCCCAATTAAGCCGATCACAACAATTTTTTTTCCTAATTAATCCTTACTTACTAGAATGGGCATTCCGAAAGTTCGGATTGGATATGAATGTTTTGATCTGAATTGTTCATTTCATATTGAAAAAATCACAATCTAAATAAGCTCGAATTGAATTGGACTTTTAAGTTTGATTTCAAATCAATCAATTTGGATATTTTGAATTTTCGTTTTTTAATCGGTAGGTTGGAAAAAAATCGGTAAGCTGGAGATGTTTTTTCCTTTTACAAAAATAAACATCCAAATCAAGTATTCATATTAAACTGCCTTAATAGTTCTTGGTATTAAAGAGTAAAATATTAAATTACTTTAAATGATTTGCTTAATCTGGTTAATATATTTTTTTTAATTGTCCTATGGAGAACATTTTATGCCCTATCTATTTTTCAGTAAAAAAAATTTCTATAAGAACATCCCAGTTTTATTTGCAATTAATTTTTCACTTTGAAAGTGATAACGATCCTAATTACGTATATAAAGATTAATACTCTCTCTTTTAAAAAAAATAATCTATTTTGATTTGTCATAGAGTTTAACAAAAATAAAGAAGACATTTGAATTTTGTGCTCTTAAATAAAAGATATGTCAAATGTACCAAAATATCTTTTAATCTTGTGATTTTAAACATGCTACGAGAAAAGTTAAAATTTTAAAATTGTTAAAAAAAAGAAGTGATTTTTACTTTAAAAAATGTTTTTTAATCCCAAAAAATATTCTATAAATACCCTACAACTTCAAATCATTTTTCACACAATTTTTCACTCTCTCAAATCTCAATTCTCAATTCTCAAATATTCAATATATTTAATTTCTTAAAGTGTTCACTTTAATTTTTGAATTTTTCGTTTACAAAGTACGAGCGGAAGTTTCTAAAGTCGCAACTTTCGTATACTTCCAAAATTTGGTATTGTCGTTCCATCTCTTACGTTTAATTTTTATTTATTGTATTAATTGTTGAATATTTATTTTTATTATATTTTTGTATTTTAAATTTTTTTAGTTTAATTTAATTTATATTATGGATAAATTAAGAAACCTCGCTACTAAAGGTGTTAAATTTTTTTGTCCCGGAAGCGGTAGTGGTAGTAAAAAGCGAATTACTAGCGGTAGAGGTAGTTCAAGTAGTAGATATACCCGTGTGCCTCCGACACCGCTTAGTCAACCTTTTGAGGAAGAAGTAGGTGTACCTTTAAGTGTAGGTGCTCACGATATGGATTATGTAGAAGCTCAGAAAAATTACGGTATAGAAGAAGAAAATGAAGTAGATGCGGTTAATTTAGACGAAGATAATGAAAATATTGCTGAGACACCCGCAGTAGGAAATGATAACGTTAGATCTGAATCGGTTAATCTCCCTCCCCATCCTCCCCGCGCCCCAAGACCTCGTAAAACAACTAGTGTTGCATGGCAATTTTTTGAACGTATATTTGTGTATATATATTCTATAGAAGTGTATATTTAACGTATACATGTGTATATGTTTTATAAATTAGTATATAAGTATATCTATATGTATTGTAATGTATATATAATGTAGTATATTTTATAAGTAGTAGTATATATACATTGAATGGTGCGTATATTTGTGTATATATCTTTTATAGAAGTGTATATTTAACGTATACATGTGTATATATTTTATAAATTAGTATATAAGTATATCTATATATATTGTAATGTATATATAATGTAGTATATTTTATAAGTAGTAGTATGTATACATTGAATGGTGCGTATACACGTGTTTATATCTTCTATAGAAGTGTATATTTAACGTATACATGTGTATATATTTTATAAATTAGTATATAAGTATATCTATATATATTGTAATGTATATATAATGTAGTATATTTTATAAGTAGTAGTATATATACATTGAATGGTGCGTATACACGTGTATATATCTTCTATAGAAGTGTATATTTAACGTATACATGTGTATATGTTTTATGAATTAGTATATAAGTATATCTATATATATTGTAATGTATATATAATGTAGTATATTTTATAAGTAGTAGTATATATACATTGAATGGTGCGTATATTTGTGTATATATCTTCTATAGAAGTGTATATTTAACGTATACATGTGTATATGTTTTATAAATTAGTATATAAGTATATCTATATATATTGTAATGTATATATAATGTAGTATATTTTATAAGTAGTAGTATATATACATTGAATGGTGCGTATACACGTGTTTATATCTTCTATAGAAGTGTATATTTAACGTATACATGTGTATATGTTTTATAAATTAGTATATAAGTATATCTATATAAATTGTAATGTATATATATTGTAGTATATTTTATAAGTAGTAGTATATATACATTGAATGGTGCGTATATATGAGTAATTGACTAATTGTGTATATGTGTATATATTTTTTAAATTCTAATGTAGTATATACTATATATATATTCTATATATATTATTTAACGTATTTAGAATGTATATAGGTGGGTATATGTAATGTTTATTGAAAGAAGGTTTTTTTTTTTATATTTTTGACCGGGTTTAACCGGGTTGAGTTAAGTGGGCCGGGTTCAGGTGGGTTTTAATTTTTTCACTGTTGGGCTCGGCCCGGCCCGGCTAGTGCCAAACCCGGCCCTTAACCGGCCCTCAACCCGGTTAAAATAGAAGGGCCGGATCCGGGTTGACCCGGCCCGGCCCGTTTGACACTCTTATATATACTTCATCCATTCCTTTTCAGTTATCATGTTTCGTTTCTTAAGAGTGAACTTGATTAATTTTTAAAGCTAAATTATATTTGATTTATTCAATATTTTAAAATTAAAATTTGTATATTCAAAAAACTATATGAAAAGTACTTTAAGTTGTATTTTTTCTTTAAATAATATAATGAAAAAATAATCTAAAAATATTGATCAAAGTTCATACTATTTGATTCTTCAAAAAGAAATCATGACAAGTAAAAAGGAATATAGAGAGTAAGAGTTATAAACAGTAAAGTGTTAAATTGCTTTCCGTTACGATTTAATTAATTATGTGTTTTTTAATCCGGTTATTTTTATTACCATATAATGGAGATCACATTAGGATTTGGTTAGCATATCTATTGTTCATTAAATTGTATTCTATAAGAATATACCAATTTGATTTGCAATTACCATTTCACTGAAAATAATTCTAATTGAATATAAGAAGATTATGAAAATAAATAACTTTCTTTCTTGTGATGTGTGCTTCCTAAATAGATAAAAACATAAAACAACACAAATATTTTCATATTTCACTTACTATATGTCACCAAAAGATAGAGATTATTCTCTTGCTAATTAAAGGCACAAATAAAAAAAAATCTCTTATATATATGTATCCTTCAAACCACTTGCAAAACTATCATATTCTAATAATTTTCTCAAGATGGCTCATTTGTTAGTGAAGATCCTCTTCTTGTTATTTATCATGTCTTATAACATTCAGAGTATCGAAGTGCACATTCATAATAATCTTCCGCAAAATTCTCCTTAAGTGGAAGTTCATTGTGCATCTGGAGATGATGATCTTGGCTATCATTATCCTAAAGTTGGAACAGAATTTAATTGGTCCTTTAACATGGGAATTTTTACGTTGTTCTTTTGTCACTTCTGGTGGAATGGAAAAGATAAAGCCTTTGATGTGTTTAACAATGTTAATTATTGTGTTGATGATGTATTTGATGATGTTGTTCCACAGGGAACATATGATTGTCATTGGCAAGTGCAGGATGATGGTTTTTATTTGGGTTATTTAGATGAGGGACAACTTCATTTAACAAAAATCCATGATTGGTAAGTAGCTAGTATCTCTTTAGTTAAAAAGGGTGGATTAGAAGAAGAAAAATAAATATAATATTTATGTTCTTTAGCACTCTTGTATTCATGGTTGTATTTTGTGTTATGTATGGATGTTAATTTCCCATATAAATGCAAGCAAGCAAGCAATTGTGGTATTTTGTGTTATGTATGAATGTTCATTTCCCATATAAATGCAAGCAAGTGATTTTGGTATTTTGCGTTATGTATTGATGTTAATTTCTCATATAAATGCAAGCAATTGTGGTATTTTGTGTTATGTATGAATAGTGAATCATGTATAATTCTTTTTTGCGGTGGAAGGACTTGAGCATTGTTCGTAAATTTCTCAATCTCGAGACCCTTGTGATGCCTGCAAAGATTTTACTGGGAAGAAATCTGTGGAAGGGTTTCCTCACGTGAAGTTCTTGCTACTGAGACCGATTGGAGATTTGGTTTTCGAGAGCCAACAGTGATCACTTTCCATGCCTTCAACACCAAATTAATCTCCAGTTGTTTCCGTTGCAAGAACTTCAAGCCACTAGGCTAGGGCCTTTGCAGGAATCATATATAGAACCAAATAGTGATCACCTTTCAAGCGAGAAAACTCTTCCCCAACTACTTACACCACTAAGGCCTCTGAAGGCATCATAGAGACAACAGTGATCACTTTCCATGCCTCCAAAGCCGAATCTCTCCAATTGTTTCACTTCAAGCAACAAGGTTTTTCCCAACTACTTCTCATTAAGGACTTTGCAGGCATCATAAAGTCAACTTCTCATATTCACACTAATCTCCACCCTTACAAACTGATTGAAAAAATTTCAATTCATTATGTATCTTCGTTGGATATTTGGGGAGATAATTATGTATCTCGACAGACCAAAATTGAAAACAAATATGTATCATGAGCTAATTATGCATCTTTACAAGAAACAAATGTATCTTCATTGAATATATTATGTGTCTCGATAGAGCCAAAATCGAAAAAAAATGTATCGGAGCTAATTATGTATCTTTACAGAGAAAAAATATACCTTTATTGGATGTATCAGGAGCTAATTATTATCTCAACAGACCCAAAATCAAGATTTTTAGTAAGTATATTCTATAATTAAGCTCCGTCGGAATTTATGTTGTTTTTACAAAATTCTATGCATAATTTATGACCGGGGTGTACGTTCGGACAGTTTGAATTGAATATAAAACCTTTGGTTTGGATTTCCAATTTTCATATTAAAGAAATGATGTCTAAATTCAATCCAAATAAAGCCCGGATTAGATCGAACTTTTCATTTCGATTTCGAATTAATTGATTTGGATACTTCAAGTTTTCGATGTGGATTGAGAATGCAAGTTATGTTGAGTTGCTGATCATGCAAATCAAATATATTCAAATTAAACTGTTTTAATGGTTCTTCGCATTATAATTAATGAGCATCTTATCTTTCGAAATTTCCAAGATAAGCTTCAAAAAGATCAAAAGGTTTTCAAGATATATACTCCCTTTATTTATTTTTAGTTATCGTGTTTTTTGTCTGATAACTAAGTTTTAGTGAACTTGACTAATTTTCAAAGTTAAATTAGATTCAATTTATTTCAATATTTTTAATTTGGATATTTAAAAACTAAACGTAAAGTTCTTTAAGTTGCAATTTTCCTCATATTAGTATATATGATAAAAGAATATATCTTAAAATGTTGGTAAAATATTTCCATATTTCCTTTAAATATAAATAATATATGGACTTTGACATTTAATTAAAAAAATCCTGACATTTAATCTTTTTGACTAAAATATAGTATATAGTAACACTTAGAAAATATTTCATATTCAAAATTAGTCATATATAGTATATTCTGATAATATTCTCAAGATGGTACACTTGTTAGTAAAGATCTTATTCTTATTATTTATCATTCCCTATAATTCACAAATTAATTGGGGTTATGAGGTGCACATTCACAATAATGTTCCACGAAATTCTCCTCAGGTAAAAATTCACTGTGCATCTGGAGATGGTGATCTTGCTATCATTATCCTGAAGTAGGAACAGAGTTTAATTGGTCCTTTTGTGTGGTTCCTAGGACGTTGTTCTTTTGTCACTTCTGGCGGAATGAAAAAGATTCGAGTTTAGATGTGTTTAATGATATTAAATATTGTGTTCATGGTGCATTTGGTATTATTCCATTGCTTGAGCACAAATGTCATTGGCAAGTGCAGGAGGATGGTGTCTATTTAGGTTTTCATCATCTGGGAAAACTTTATTTTAAAAAATTTCATGATTGGTAAGCAGTCATTCTTTAGTATTTAAGGATGGATTGGAAGAAGAAAAATAAAAATATACTGGCAATGATGGTTTTATTTTATGTTATGTATGGACGTTAATTTTCAATACACTGCAATCAATTGTGTTATTTTCCCTTTATTTTTCATGAAATCAAAAGGTTTTCCATGAAATTTGAAGGTACTCATCCCTATGCAAATAACGAAAAAATTGTTCACACTCGATATTTACATAAAAATAAAGTTCGTACTAAGAAATAATTATATTGTCCCGATAAAGAGTTAAAATTTAAGGAACATATGATTTAAAATTTTTAAATTTAACGTAAGTATTTTATAATTTATCCGTAAATTTCAGTCTCTTGGTGAGAATATACCACTTGTATAAATGAAGATTTTCAACCAAACTTTCAGCAAAATGTATTCAATAACTTTCTCTTCAAGACTGTTTAAGAGATTAACAGTTGACTCTACAACTTTACCCCAAGTAGCAGTGGATTGAGGTTTTTCATCAGCATTTTCGCATTTATCTTCTGCGTGTGTTGTTTCATGTTCTTCCACTCCAATGACTTGTGCAATAACCTCTTCATTAGTGACAAGGCATCACCATCAATCAATATGTATTTATCAAACATACATCTCTTTGTGTAGCTCATCAATCCTATATTTAAAGTTTTCACCTGCAGTAAAGAAGACACATTTGAATTAGTTTCTTCAGTAGCAGTAGTAGTCAAATTGAACTTCTTGTTGATGGTGTTGCATTTTAGCTACCTCTTGTTAAGCCTGTAGTCTGGGTTTTGCTTACAACTGGGGGTCTTGGCGGGGTTTTTTGTGTACTTATCAGTACAAAAAGCATGATAAGTTAAGAAATTCTCAAATGCTCTTATGTATTTATCAACAGTTTCAAGCCTTTTCAAATGTTAAGTCACTTATCTTTATTTAACTACTTGGCGCGTCTTATCTCATTTTTCAACTACTGATGCTGCTAAATCTTTTTTGATACGATCTCGTGTGTTGGGAATAAATCCCGCCACAATAATAATATTGCGGTAATAAAAAGCAATAATTATGACAACAGTAATACGGTTAATCAACAAGAACAACAAGAGGGAGAATGACACCAAGATTTTTAACGTGAAAACTCAATAAGAGAAAAAACCACGGGCCAAGAGGAGCAACTAATATCTCTGTAGTAAGGAATTTTACACCGCAGTCACAAGTACAATAATCACAGTGACTACTACACACTCAAAAGAAATCTCTCTTTTATTTTTCCACCTCACTATAATATCGCTCACACTCTCTATTCTTTTCTCACAGACTACACTTTCTATGATGTCTCACTCTATTTTTCTTTCTTTCTTTTTGTTGGTGTATTGAACAAAGGAGCAGAGAACTCCTTTTATAGGAAAATTCTCCGCCAATATACGCAAGCAGTGATAAAAACATTTTGCAGCCAAAGTTGAGAATAATGTGAGCTGTCATTGTTGAACCAAAAATCCAACTTTTTAAAAAAGTTGGTTGGAGGACTGGACCTCACAAATCTCTCCCTCCAGTCCCATACTTCTGAGGGAGGTATCTCTGTCTTTTAGAGAGAGTTCATGCCTACAAGCTCTTTGCACAACTCGAACTTGTCTTTTGGCATCACCTTTATCAGCATAGCCGCAGGATTTTCAGTCATGTGAATCTTCTTCACATGGAATGATTTGTTCTCGACTTGTTCACGAATCCAATGGTACCTCACATCAATGTGTTTTGTTCTTGCATGGTACATGGAGTTCTTACTCAAGTCTATTGCACTTTGACTGTCACAATAGATAACATACTCCATTTGATCTAATCCAAGTTCTCGAAGAAAATGCTTGAGCCATATCATTTCCTTGCCAGCTTCAGTAGCCGCAATATACTCAGCTTCAGTTGAAGATAGTGCAACACACTTCTGCAACTTCGATTTCCATGATATAGCTCCCCCTGAAAAAGTAAACAGAAATCCAGTAGTAGATTTTCCGTTATCAAGGTCACCCACCATATCAGCATTTGTATAGCCTTTCAAGATTTGATCAGATCCTCCAAAACACAAACAATCACCTATAGTTCCTTTTAGGTACCTCAATATCCATTTAACTTCTTCCCAGTACTCCTTTCCAAGATTTCTAAGAAATTTGTTGACAACACCAACTGCGTGATCAATATTAGGTTTGGTACACACCATTGAATCTTCTAATCAATGATCAAGTTATATCCTGATTCACAAAGTGATTGCCTCAATACATTTAAAAGAGTTTGTAACTATCTCCCCAAATACCTGAACACTTTACTTATTTTCTTATATGTTTTTTTCTTTCAATTCTATCTTCTTGTCAAATGTTTCAGGATTAGATTGGATTTAAAGATCAGTCTGTGAATTCAACATGCATATCACATCTCTAGAATCACCATAGAAAGAGATCTCTAAAGAAAAAAAAAAGACAACAAAACAATATATAATTAAAAAATAAAATAAAAATAAAAAGGACACACATTTGTTGATCAAAAGATAGAAGGATTTGAATAATAAAATAAGATAAGATATATCTCAAATTCCAACCCTAAAATACTTCGGGTAGTAGAAAGAAAATAAAAAAGACTATAAAAAATTCTTTCTCGTGGGGAGCAGATTGGGTTCTAAATTGCCGAACATAATATTTTAGCCATTGAATTGCACGTCGGCCTTAATGGAGTCTCCAAAATCATTGCTACATCATTTTTTTTTCTTTTTGAACTCGATTATTTTAAATTTATCACCCCAAACTCTCTCCAAAGTAAGCCATCAGCAATTTATCTTTTCCTCTACTCCTCTTCATTGATTACAAAACTTTTTCATATGAGTCAAAGGATAACCATGACCCTCGTACATGTCCAACTTTGGTGTTATGGAGTTTAGAGGCAAGTGAACATTGAAACATGTAAAATCCTTGTGAGAACTCTCCTTTTCTCTCTCAGTATTTGCATGTTTCTCATATTTTACTCTAAATTTCTCACTTTTCAGATCATTTCTTACTATTCCTCATTTCTAACAATCTACACCAACTCATCTCAGACCCTATATCATTTTTTGTGGGTCATCTTACTTGTTCTTTGAACATGGTGTTGTATTGATGAGATGCCAACTTAGCCACAAACCAACCACCTTAACACTATTTTGATTTTGGAGAAAATTAATGTGTCAGAGTTCAAAAATTTTCTTTTTAAGACCACCGAATTCATGAAGGACTGCCTACGTATCTCATTAAGATGAGAATCAGGTGTGCGTAGTTCTTGAAATATATGTCGTACAAAATTCAGCCTCAAGACCCTTAAAGGTTCAGGGCTATAAAGATATATATATATATATATATATATATATATATATATATATATATATATATTATTTATTTTGTAAGAACTTAACCTCATGATCCCTAAAGATTCAGGGAAATTAAGATTTATATATATTATTTATTTTGTAAAAACTTAGCCTCATGATCCCTAAAGAATCAGGGCTATTAAGATATATATAAATTAGACTTGAAAATTAGAAAAATAACTATGAAAGTAATCATATTTTTAAAATATTCCCCAATAAGTTTATGAATAATTTTCAAAAGATAGGGTCGTATCCTGAGAAGGAATTCCTACGTATCTCATTAAGATGTGAGAATCAGACCCTCGTAGTTCATAAAAACCTTAAAAGTATATTATTCTATGTTTAAAATTTTCCTTTGAAAAATAATTCAATAATTTTGAGGATAATATAATCTTTTGCGTTTTAAAGTTGCCTAAAAGCCGGTCAACAATAAGCCTCCCAAATAATTGTCAAAGATCATGTAGGATGCACATGTTGGTCTTTATAAAGTAGGTCACCTGTCCTAGATAGACCCGGCCCCTGTGCCGAGTCCCGCTAAGTCAAATGCATATGATGCAAATAAAGTGGTACCTAATAGGGATAACCAGATTTTGAGTTTTCAGTTTTTCTAAGTTTAAACCTAATAGGGATAGGTGTCTAGACTGGCTTACCCGAGCGGACACTCGAGCCGGAGAGGGACAACTTGGTCGGTAGAAGGGAAACACCGCCTTCGTTGTCGATCCGAGCCCCGCCTAACATGTGTGACTATATCCTTCACCAGGTGCCTTGACACTCCGGCTATCTCAAAAAGAAGGTGGGATGCATATGCTACATTCCTTCTATCCTATTTCAGAGACTCAGAGAGGGTGCGCAAGAGAAGACAGTATATAATACAGTTCAATCAATATCAAAGCGGTAAATGAGAGACAAGTAGAAAATAAGGCCAATAAACACAATATCAAAAATAATTAAAGCAAGTAAAGTCAATAACAAAAGCTCGAATTCTTATTAGTCCCCAGTAGAGTCGCCAGAGATGTCACACCCCTTTTTCACCCGAGGGATCGAGGTCGAAGAGTTTTTCCAATTAAAGTGACGGTATTGAATAGGGATTAGTTTTTATCATTTTTCAGAGTCGCCACTTGGAATTGAGTTATGGTGTTCCAAGTCACCTTTTTGAATCCCTAATCAAAAGAAAATGACTCTTTTATTTTGGTCTGCGGAAATAAAAGATCAGGTAAGGAATTTTGTTGACCGAAGGAAAGGTGTGAGGCACCCCTCAAGTCCCGTGGTTCTAGCACGGTCGCTTTTATTGACTTATCTTGACTTAAACTATTTTGATAATTATGTTAGTAGGCCCTAAAATCGCTCATTTTATTATACTAAAACTCGTCTATTATTTCATATTAAATAAATCGATGAAAGTTTAAAAATATTTATCAAATTAATTTTAGAAAAAAAAGTATTTGCCAAGGTGTATTTTTTATATCCTTAAATTTTAAATGTCTCGAAAATATGCGTACGCCGCATTCTTAATTGAAACAAAAATATTTAAACGTGCATAAAACTTTCCTAGCGTTAAAAGGCATTTGTTCGCCTCTTATAAACTCGAGATAATTTTTATCCTTATATTTGCTCACCCGAATGTTAAAGATCCTAGTGCATACATTCTACTAATCAAAACATAAATATTAATCAATAAATAAAGGGCTCATACTTAAACGAGAACCAATAAAATAAAATTAAAATGTAACTACTATTAAGTGTCTACTCTTACTGTGCCCAAATACAAACTCATGATAAACCTTGATTATATGTTGAATGTTGATCTCATAAATTCCTAAATCCTACACCTTTAAGTTTTAATTATTAAAAATAACAATAATTTTATCATAACAAACTAACAAGTCAAGCCATTAAAATTGAATATGAATAAATAATTTAACCTATAACAATAATACATACAATACATTACAAACTGAAACTTAATGAAAAACTTGTCAAGATCACATAATCCACATATTCATAACTAGCAGTAAAAAAAAATATATAAGGTGTAAAAAAATATTTCAACTTTGGTGTACCAAATAAAATCATCAAGAAACTTATAATAATGAAGGTTAAGAATGGATTTCTAAGTATGCAACATATACTTCTATTTCATATCAATTTTACTCTAAATTTAACGGTACGAAAAAAATTTTTGCATATCATTACGTCAAATAGTATTTGCATGTTAAAGAAAAATAATTTGAACAAAACTTCCTTATATTTGGAATCAAGTCTTGCATAATCACCACATTACATTGTACAAAGAAAGGTTGAATGTTACCTCTTGTGAAAATAATTCACAACAAAAAAAATGAACCACGAAATTAGAATTACGAACGAAACCTCAAACTCTAACTTCTTGTCTCAATTTTTCCCAGTTGGTGTACGTTTCCTCTTGTTTATTTTGGTTTTCTCTTTTGTTTTGTTATGATCCTCAAATGTTAGTCTTTCTTTGTTTTCTAAGTGTTTTTGTTTTTGTCCCCTTGTGTTGTCCCCATCCCGTGTGTTGTGGTGTGTGTAATATATAGAGGTATAGGGTGGGAAGTTGAGAGAGTTGAGGGAAATTAGGGGGTAGTTGGGGTAGTTTTTAGGATAAGATTTCTTTGTTTTTTTTTTTTGTTTTTTTTTTTAAGAAAAGACAAGATAAAAACGATAATAATTTTTTTATATATATATAAATAGAAAATGCAAGAAAAATTTATAATTATCCTAAAATAAAATATAGTCAAAATATTAAAATTACTTACTTATTTATTAAAATTTAAAAGGAAAAAATATTTTTGAATTTCTTTTTTATATATAAAAATATAAAAATAAAAATATCTCAAAAATGTAACTTTATTTATTTGTTTTCAACTAAAATTATTAAAAATAAAATAAGAGTTAAAATAATATCGGACCAAATATAAATATTTAATACCAAAAAATACATATATTAAATTCGGGAGAGTCAAAAATTACGTGTCTATAGATACAATATCAAAATCCGAGTGAAGACTAACGCTAAACCCACATTCACACTATTAGAACTCCGAGATAGAAGTAACAACATCCTCAACTTTCAATAAAATTAGTGGTCTAAAGTCAAATTTAAATCCGAAGTCTTAAAAATATATCTATACCTAATAAATAAAAAATTAATATTTTTTTCTGGCGAATGGAGAAAACTCTATGGCCAGTTCCCTACCGCTTAGTGCACTAACCGAAGAACGAAGTATTAGTCTCACGGCTGCCGGCTGTGGGGATACCTTGGGAAATCGAAAAAAAAAAATTGTTGTTTTTAGTGTAGTACAATATTTCACATAGTATTATTATTATTTATGATGGTAAGTGTTAATTCAAGTTAATAATACGTTAATCATGCAATTTCAATACATTACCTTGGATGTTATTGTAAACATAGTATTTATTATTATAAAAATTTGAGTAGTTTAATTCAAAGTTTCAAAATATTTTTATTGAATGATGATAGCTTTTTTTACTATATTCAATATTGTCAAAAAAAAATAAAAAAATTATGAAATTAACAATTAATTTTTTTGAGGCCTTGAAATTTTGGGAGCCTAAAACAAAGACTTTATTAGCCTCACCCTTAACCCTTAAGTCACCTTGTATTTCTTAGGGGAGAGAAGAACATGACGTGTAATTATTAAATGTTTTAATTTCCTACATATCTACATCGAATAACATTCATTTGCAAGTTTTTAATTTTCTTGAGGATATATGTTAAAATTCTCACAAACCTTTGTTCTTCTTTTTGAATTTTATTATCATCAAACTCAACTAGATTAGTAATTTATTCATCTTATGAATGTTCCCCCATATTTTCTGGGTTAGTTTTTTATTATTTATTTATTAAAAATTAATAGAGATCCATTTTCATGAAATTGAACAAATGTTTCAATTCTTTTCCTTTTTCTCTTTAGCACCTGATCATATTTTTTAGTTGAATGTACTTGAATTCAGATTAGTGATTAATAAAATAGTATACACCTGCAAATTAAAAATATTGAATAACAACTTTCAAATTTAAAAAATAATAGAAAATGAGAGTAGGAGTTGCTAAATAAAATTTACTATTTAATTTGCTTGCTATAATGCTTGAAAGCCTGCCAAAGAATGTGAATTTTATTTTGCCCTTGTTTTTGAGAAGATGAATTTTAGGTGTTTAATATAATAAATTTAGATTTATAGATAGGATATGATAAATAGAAAGGAATTGGCTTGGGCGTTTAGTCTTCAATCATCTATAGGATAAACCTTTTACCAAAAATGAGGTGACTATAATCTCCCATCCACAAAGTTTAAGAGTATATTTGGTATGAAGTAAATATATTTTCTATAGATAAATAATTTTTTTTTTTTTTTAATAAGTCTCCGGCCCATAATATTTTAATTATGCAATTAAAAATTTGGGTCAAGTAAATCGTATAGTATCCCTAAAGATGAAAAGTGAAGGAGTATTTATGATTTCAGACTAAAGTATAAATTGTTGGAGTTCAAAGTCAAAATTTTGTGGATCTTATTAGTGAATTAAACTAATTTTTTTTCTTTATAAAATTCTAGAACTCCCCTTATCTTTGCAATATTGATTTTCTTAATATGACTCATTCATTGGTCACCATCTTTTTCTTGTTACTTTCTGAGTCCAAGTCAAAATTTTGTGGATATAATTGTCAAATTATACTAATTTTTTTTTTCTTTATAAAACTCTAAAACTCCCTTTATTTTTGCAATATTCATTTTCTTACTATGTCCCATTCATCGATCACCATGTTTTTCTTGTTACTTATCACTCTGCTTGAGGAGTCCAGGTCAAAATTTTTGTAGATCTAATTACTACTAAATTATACTGAATTTTTTTCTTTATAAAATTTCAGAACTCCCCTTATCTTTGCAATACTCATCTTCTTAATGTGGCTCACTCATTGAACACCATCATTTTCTGGTTACTTATTACTCAACTTGATCTTTCAATAGCAAAACATTATATACTTTCTTCGAAATATGTTATTAACAAACTTCCTTCTCATTCTTAGAAATTGCAAATTCGGTGTGCGTCGAAGGATAATGACCTCAGATATCATAAGATTACTATAAATGAAAACTATAATTAATTGTTTCGCGAGCCGTATTTTGCTAGAACTTTGTTCTTTTGACACTTTTAGTGGGGTTCAAAGAAAAAAGTTTTTGATGTGTTGAACGACCCAAATTCATGTGTGAAAGGTTTCGAAAATTTAAATGTTCTAACTGTTTGTAAATGGAAGTGATGTCAGATAATTTTTATTTGGAAGACTATAATAATAAAAATGACACATAATATATGTATCACTATTTGGAGCGGTCTTAGGGAATTAAGTTGTTTGTGTTATTTTGTTTTAAGTAAAATGAGAAGTAAAACAATAAAACATAATGTCTATTGTAGATTTCTTAATTTCTTATTCAACCTGATTTTATTATTCTTATTCTTCCATCTTTGAGAACATTAGAATATCAACAATATTAAAAAAAAAAAAAAAACTGCATATAAAGCTTCATTGCATTCATCTATATACTTGAATCTTTATATCAACGCTTTGATACATCGACGTTTAAAAGAGGGAGAGGACTTATATACTTTTTCCATACCAAAATAGGGGCAATGCACAGATAGTCAATTTTAGCTCCTCTATTTAATTTAAAGAAAAATCATAGTATTTATATTTTTGTAACTTTAACCATTTCAAAATTAACTTTTGCCGTATGCGATCGCAATTACAAAAATATGTATCCATAGTAATGAATTATGCCTGAAGGCTGCATATTATTGCTTGTGTAAGCAAATTTCTGACTCTTTTCTTCTAAAGTTTGATAACATATATATTTGAAATTTAGCTTGCCAAAATCTGCTTTAAACAAATGGAAAGTAAGCAAATTTCAGATATTGGATGGTGGTAGTGGGGTCATGGCGATAAAATTAGCTCATGAAAGTATAATCCATTTAAGTTTTGATGGTCAATGATCCATTCATTTATTTGCTCTCTCCATTATATCCCATCAAATTTGGTTGGTATGTTATTCAAATTAATCAATAAGAAATCTTGTCAAACATATATAGAAAAAATAATTTTATTAGATGCAAGAAAATTATAAAAGGACAAATAAAAAATTAACGTTTAATAAGAATTGGGCGAGTTAAATTATGACCTGTATTTTAACTCATGTCCACCAAATCCATTTCACCTTATGTAACTTTTGGATGTGACAATAAATGGTATATTTTTTTTACTCTGCCTATTTTGACCCTTCCAATATGCCAATATGACTCCTCTTATATATTTGTGATAGTAAAATTTTTAAAAATAAATGCATTTAATGATTGAAATATGTATAATTAAAATTCAAATAAAAAATAAATGTACTTATTGACTAAAATTTTGAATAATTAATGTTTGGATCTTCACTAAATGCAACTTACTAAGGCATAAAGTGATTACAATTGCTATCCAAATCAAGATTTTGGGGACTTGACTGAACTAGAATTTATTTTGTACATAACTCCAGATCCCCTTTTACTTTTTCATACTTTGTTCTCCCTCAATATGGCTATCTCCTGGATTAACATCTTCTTGTTGTTACTGATCACTCCTCTCGACCTTTCAATAGCAAAATGTTTCTTTACTACGAACATTGAGGTGCATATCATCAATAAACTTCCTCCGAATTTACTACCTCTGCAAATTAATTGTAAGTCAAAGGATGATGACCTTGGATACCAGCGTCTTGCTGTAGAAGGAGACTATCATTGGCGATTTTGCGAGAACTTTAGCGAGAGTACTTTATTTTATTGTAACTTTCAATGGGGTATAAAATATAAAGTGTTTGATGTATTCAACAACCCAACTTCTTGTCTCAAAGATAAAAGACTAACTCGGAATTTTCTTGAGTATTGCAAATGGGAAGTGAGGTCAGATGGTTTTTATTTAGAACAATATAATGGTACTGATTATTATATGTATAAATATTGGGAATGGTTTTAGGGAACATTTAGGACCAATGTATGTGGTCTCCTTTAAATTTTAAGGAATAAAAATAAATGATTTTATAACTTTTTTAATCTTTGACTAGCACACTTGAAATATCATTTTTACTTTTTTATTTATTTTTTCAGTCTTGTTCTTCAGATAATGACTTAATTTTGGCTCCTTATTACCTCGAATCGTAAATTGAAACCTTACTTCAAGAGAAAATGATCTGATATATTTTTTAACTTTGTGATTTAGAGTTGATATACCCTCGTTATGAAAAAATGATTCACAAATGCCCCATCGACATACAAGTGGCCTATATATACTCCTATCATTAACAATTGATTGAGATGTTTCCTTTTTGACGGACGAAAATAAATAAATAAATAAATAAATAAACAAATAAATTGATTTAATTTTTTTGTTAAATCTTTTATTTAAATAAAATTCATGTAAGGATATCTTAATGATCAAATTCAAAAGCAACAAAATTCACTGCCCCAGGTGGGGTGATTGTTTCGCCCTTTAAGAACGAGAGTATGTGACCCCAATATGAATTTTAAATCGATAAAATACGAAAGAGATGTCTGGTGTATAGAAGAATAATTTTTTTGACCTAAGTAACACAATTTGAAGTCTTACGGGCCAATTCCTACATAGATAATGGAGTATTAATTAGAGGAAAGAGCAATATTAAAAAGTTATTATGTTTTCAATTGAAATTTTTCACTGAAAAATGTTTAGTGACTTACTCCCATAAATATTTTACTTGATCAATGTGAAAAGAAAAAATAGTAGTATTATCACACAAAAAAATTAAGAAGCTTCTCAGTATTCTAATGTGAATTTATTTTCCATCATACAGTGAGAATCAGTGGATAAGTCATATTTTATGACACTAATTTCTCTTTGTTTTGCTTATTAATTTCTAGTAGTAATTGATGAAGCAAAGTAACAATAAAATTTTGAATAATTAATATTTGAATCTCCATTAAATGAACCTTACTAAGGCATGAATTGATTATTATTGCTATACAAATCTAGATTGTGGGGACTTGACTAAACTAGAATTTATTTTATATATAACTTCCAATTCTCTTTTACTTTTTCATACTTTTTTCTCCCTCAATATGTCTATCTCTTTGATTAATATCTTCATGTTGTTACTGATCACTTCTCTTGACCTTTTAATAGCAAAATATTTCTTTACTGCGAATATTGCGGTGCATATCATCAACAAGCTTCCTTCGAGTTTTCTACCTCTGCAAATTAATTGCACGTCAAAGAATAATGACCTTGGACACCGTCTTGCTGTAGATGGAGACCATCATTGGTCTTGTTGGGTTTGAAACCAAGAGAGTGTCATGCGGAAGCTTAAAATTGCAAACCATGTGGATGATAGTTTAGATGACAAAGAAAAACATACTACTAAAAGGCATATTATTGATAAGGCATGGCCAAACAGCCTACATATTAAAAATAAAATTCAAAAACTTAAAACCTATTGAGAGAAATCTCCCCTAAAAAAAGACTCTTTAAAGAGCGACTATATTGTGGATGCTATTATGTTATGGTATAAGAAGAGGGATCTTCTATTTATAGAGTTTCAAAACCTTTCCTCTAAAAAAGAGGCTAGCCAAATATGAAAAGTTTTATATTTTTCTTTTAGGAAAAGTAAAAGTATTTATGGTTAATTTTATTTTCCTTACAAAAGTAAAACTTAATTTTGGTAAGAAAATTAGGGCAAAAAACCCTAACAAGTCTTTTTACGAGAATATTGTCTAGAGTACTTTTTTTTATTGTCACTTTCAATGGGGTATAAAATATAAGGTGTTTGATGTATTCAACAACTCAACTTCTTGTCTCAAAGATAAAAGACTAACTTGAAATTTTCTTCAGTATTGTAAATGGGAGGTGATGTTAGATGATTTTTATTTAGAACGATATAATGTTACTAGTGATTCATATTATATGTATAAATATTGGGAGTGGTTTTAGGGAACATTTAGGACCAATGTATGTGATCTCGTTTAATTGTTAAAGGAATATCATTTTTACTTTCTTATTTATTATTCCAGTCTTGTTCTTCAGTTAATGACTTAATTTTGGCTCTTTTTACCTCAAGTCGTAGCTTGAAACCTTATTTTAAGAAGAAATGATCGGATATTTTTCTTAACTTTATGATTAGAGTTGATATACCCTCGTCAAGAAAAAATGGTTCACATATGCCTCATTGTCATACAAATGGCCCATATACTCCTAACATTATAAAAATGGCACAAATATATCTTTTCGAACCGATCAAAATGAAAAAATTAATTTAATATTTTCTTGATCTTTTATTAAAATAAAATTTATATAAGGATATTTGATGACCAAATTTAGAAGCAACAAAATTCACTGCCCCAGGTGGGGTGATTCTCTATGAGGAATGTTGGTCCTGTAAGAATGAGAGTATGTGACACCAATATGAATTTTAAATCAACAAAATACGATAGAGATGTCTGATATATAAGAGAATAATTTTTTTTTATCCTAGTGACATAATTTAAAGTTTTGCGGGCTAATCTCAAAATAGATAATATTAATTTGAGGAAAGATTACTACTAAAAAAATTATTATTTCCTATTGAAATTGCTTATAAAATGTTCAGTGACTTACTCCCACAAATTTTTTTTTTGGACCAATCACCAATGAGAAAAAAAAATAGTAGTGTTATCACAAAAAAATTAGAGAAATTTTCAGTTTTCCTTTGAGAATTTATTTTCCATCATATAGTGAAAATCGGTAAATAAGTCATGTTTTGTAACACTAATTTCTCTTTATTTTGCGGTGCAAAATTTTTTTATTTCTAGTAGTGATTGATGAAGCAAAGAACCTAACTGCAGAAGTTGCTAAACAAAATTTACTGTTTCAATTTACTTGCTATAACGCATGAAAACTTGACAAATAAAGTTGATTTTAATATGCTTAGTTCCCTTTGACCCTTGTTTTGAAAGAATAGATTTCTAGGTATTTCACATAATAAATTCGTAGATCGAACATGATAATAAGATCAAAAGAACAAAGATTAAAAAAGAAATGGCTTGAGCGTTTAGGCTTCAATAATCTATACGATAATACTTTTACAAAAATTGTGGTGATAGTCTCCAACCCACAAATTTTAAGACTGTGTTTGGTCTGAAAGATTTTTTTTTTTTTTTTTTTTTTTTTTGAAAAAATGATTTTTTGACCTATTTTTTAGTAAGTCTCCGATCTCTTAATGTTTAAATATAAAGTTTAAACTTTAGTCAATGTAATATTTAATGAATTTAGACTAAAAGAAAATTGTTGGAGTCCAAGTCAAAAAATTTTGAATCTAATTATTAATTAAACTAAATTTTTTTCTTTATAAAATTCCAGAATTCCCTTTACCTTTGCAGTGATCACCTTCTCAATATGGCTCACTCATTGATCACCATCTTTTTCTTGTTACTTATCACTCCAATCGACCTTTCAATAGCAGATTGCGTTGTCCATTTAGTCCGAAGTATAGGGTACATATTATCAATAAACTTCCTTCTCATTCCTAGAAATTGAAAAGTCATTGTGCGTCAAAGGATGATGATCTCGAATATTATAATCTTACTATAAACCAAGACTTTCACTGTTCGTTTTGCGAGAACTTTTTCTCTATAACTTTGTTCTTTTGTCATTTTTGGTGGAATTCAAAGGATAAAGCTTTTTGAAGTGTTTAACGAACCACATATATGTGTCAAAGATTCAGGAAATCCAGATATTCTATTCAATTGTAAATGGAAGGTGAAGTCAGATGATTTTTATTTAGAAAAACATAATAAGGTAAATAACACATGTTATACGTATCACCATAGGACTGGTCTTAGAAAATTAAGATGTTTGTGTTATTTGTTTAAGTAAAATGAGAAGTTAAAAAAAAAGCAGAACTTTATAATGGCTTTCTTAATTTCTCATTTATCTTGATTTTTTATCCTTATTTTCTCCTTTCTTTGCGAACATTGGAATATCAAAAATATATCCAACAAAAGTTGAAAATAAAGCTTCATTTCTTTCCGAAGTATAATGTTATTCATTTTTTCGATACAAAAATTGGTTTTACGACTTGAATTTTTATATTAACATCTTGATACATGGAGGGATTCATAATCATATGTTAGGGTTTTTCATAAGGGTATTCGACATTTAAAAGAGAGAGGACATAATAATATATACTTCCTCTGGACCAAAATAGGGGCAAGTGCACAGGTAGTCGGTTTTAGTACCCTTATTTAGTTTACAGGAAAGTCATAGTGTATAAAATTTTGTATAAAAATTTTGTAAGTGTAATAATTTGAAAATAAACTTACGTTATACGCCATTGAAATTGTAAAAACTCATATTCAAAATTATAAATTTTACTTGGAAAATAAGCAAATTTCAGATATTGGATGACAACTGTAGTGACAATGGCTTATACTATGACCAATGCCATTTTTGCATCAATTTTTTGATGAATATCTTAATGATATTAAGAATTGTTTATAAGATCATGATCATAATCGTTTAAATTTATTCAGTCTCATTTTATGTAGGTGACAAAATTACCCCGACGAAAATATAACACTCCACCCCACCCCAAGTTTGGACAAATTATCGACTCGCCCATTTAATTGCTCGGTCCATCAATATCTAAAATTGAAATGATATGTTAGCCCATATAATCAATGAGAAATTTTATTAAAATATTTTTTTTAAAAACAAATTGGCACATCGTATCAACTAAAATAATATCAAATTGGCACTCAATAGCTATGTTTTAAGAAATTGACATTAAATGGCCATTTTACATATTTTAGACTAATATATATATATAAAGGAGATTTATAGGCATGCGGAGATCAAGAAAGATTTAAAAAAAAATTCTCTTATTTTTGGCGTTATTTTATGTATTTTAGAAATTATATTTATGGTTAAAAACATAACTGCACATTAATGTATGTAACTATTGAATATGAATAGTTCTAATGCTTCATATTAAGTAAGAAAAATTGAGCACTTCCACAGAACTTCTCACTTCTCACTTAAAACTCTTTTTACAATTCTGATAAGATAAATCTTTACTTAAACGTTTTTCTTATATAACTGAACAGACTCACAAATGGATGTCAGAAATATGAGCTTCTTTCTTGATGAATCATTTGACATTATCATTGAGAAGGGTAATGATCTAGCCCTTTTTCTTGTGTTGTCTCTAATTATTTTTCATTCACTCACTTTCTTTTCTTCTTTGCATTTTGATTTTTTGTGGGATCGTTGATTTACTGTAACAGGAATCCTTGATTTCAGTGGCGGAGCCATCTTATGATTAGAGAGTTCAGCCGAACCTCATTCGACGAAAAATTATACTATTTCTATATTGTGAAAATTCTTTTTTATGTATATATAATTGTTGTTGAACCCCCTTGATGAAAAGTTTGGCTCCTCCATTGCTTGATTCATTAATGGTAAGTTGCATCTTGCTCTCGCTTTAACCTCTTCAAATTTATTGGATGTGTTAATTGATTCTACTCTCTTTCAGTGTCGTACGAATGCTCCAATTTGTGCCACAAATGCTTGGAGAAGTGAACAGGTTGGAAGCTTTATGGTGTTTTATTGTGTTACCTTTGTAGCTATTCGTTTTATTACTTCCTTTCCTCCTTTGCTGTCTAAAAAATATTGCTCTTTTTTATGAGCAAAAACTTATGAAAAATTATTTCTCCATGTGTAGGCTTCTCAAGAACGGAGGTGTTTATATGTTGATAACTAGAGGACTAAATAGATGATTTTTGAAAGAACAACATACCAAAGATTGAAGATCAATTTGTGAACAACAAGAATAAATGTTGCTATGAAGTGTAGGTTATTTTTTTAATATACTTTTTTGATTTTACAGACGATGAGAAACATGGAGGGGTGTAAGTTCTTATTTTCTACTCTTTGATTTACAAAGAATGAAAAATATGTATTAAAATGATATGAGAAGTTACATAAAAAAGAATTTATGATTTTCTGCTAAAAGTAAAGAATATATTTAGTATGATAATTGGAGAAGAAGGAAGAGGCAAATTACAAAATAAAAGGAAGCAAATATTGAATTAAATGGAAAGATTATATTTTTTTAAAAAAAATGTAGTAAGGGAAGAAAAAAGAGAAGGAAAATCTAAAAATATTAAATAAATAATAAAAAATAAAAATAAATAAATAAATAAAATGTTAAAAGAAGATGTTTTAGTTATGTGGCTTTTAGTTTTAGTTTTCTTTTAACCACTTTTAAATTATTTTTATTTGATATATTTAAAATAAGAAAAACTATAAAAAAAATAGTTTTAACTTTCATAAAAGAAATTGCTCAAGAGTTAATAAAAGTAGGACTAAAAATTAATATGGAAAATTATTAAAAATAATGATTTATGATATTTCATTTAAAGATAAAGAATAAATTTAATGTGATAATTGAAGAAAAATGAGGACTAAATAAGTTAAATTACAAAATAAAAGGAAGATATTGAATTAGATGATAATAAATAAAAAGAATAGGGATAAAGGTAAGAAAAAGAAAGGGAAAAGAAAAATCTAAAAATATTAAATAAATAATAAAACATAACAAAAAAGAAAATTAAATGTAAAAATATAAAGTTAGATTGTTTTTAGTTTTACTTTTTCTTTTAATTACTTTTCTTTTGATCTTTTTTCTTTGACATTTAATTCAAAAAAAAAAAAACTATAAAATTCATAATTTTAAATTTCAAAAATATACACACTTAAATATAAGAAATATTAAAGAATTTACTCAATGAAAATTAAAAATATAATTGCATGATATAAAGATAAAGTATTATAAATATGTAAGAAAAAAAATTATATAAAATAATATTTATTAATTTTTTAAATATTTTTAACTTTTTTAAAATAGATTACTTTATATTTGATCTTTAATATTTTCTTTTACCTACTTTTTTGTTGCTTTTTATTTTTCCTTTATTTGTTCTTAATTCTAATTGCATTTATGTGTAATTAATGTTTGATTCTTTAGGAAAAATATGACTCTTTATTTTCTCTTGCTTCATTTATTTAGGTTAACTAGTTTAATCGCACGTGTCTCACACGTGTGCGTTTAATTATTTAAAATTAAATGATTTTGTCTATTGTGAAGATTTTTAATAAAGTGTAAAAGTTCAAATCTCTTTTCAAAAACCTTTCACACTTTAATATAATAATGTAAATGTTTTGCGGAGAAATTTGACTTATTGAGAAGAGTCGCCACTAAATTTTAAAAAGGAATTAAGAAACCTTTATAAAACACTTCAAATGATTCAAAACAGGAAAATCGTTTTAAGTTAGAGATTCTAGATAAGCGGTTCTTATTAACGTTTTAGGAAGGTGTTAGGCACCTAAAACGTCCGCTAACTTGCGGTTATCCGGACTGTTTGAAAATCGTCTTTGATAAACTTCTAAAAGATTAATTTGTTGAAAAGTGATTGATTTTTAGAAAGGATTTGTGCAAAATAATTTTAGACGACTTAATAGGGATTTTAACTAAGTCTACACAAATGAAATAAGCAAGTAAACACATAAACGGGGAAAGGGAGGAGAAAGTAAATGATTTAGGTCATTGGGCCCAAACCAACAAAACCTGTCCTAGTCTAAATGGGCCTTTGACCTGTTTCACCTGTCCTAATCTAGTTTTCGAGCCTTTGGCTCGAATCTTGCTCCACCTGTATTAAATACAACTTTGGCTTCGTGGCCCGAATAAACGAATGAATAAATAAATAGAATAAATAAAGACAACGATACTTGACTAAATAAAACAACAAATGAGACTTTTGAGTCTCTTAGCCGCTTCAACCTTACGACTTTAATCCATTTTGCTTCCTTCAACTCCTTTCATCTGGTTTGCCATGCAATTCGTTTTAGATTTCTTTCAGGTTTGACTCCAAAAAAGGATCCCAATGGACCACGTCGATAATGCGTCAAAGAGAAGAAGGCCGTTTGGACTCAAATGCGGGTTCATGCAAGAGGAAGAAAATAAAGAATCAATATGTGTAGGTGTATATGATAAGATAGAAGCATATCATATCGAAAATGTATACTCATACACAAAGAAGGAACCATTCGTGACATTAAAGGAACATGTACCCCATCAAAAAAATTTAAATTAAAGAGAAGATAAGGTAAAATAGTCAATTTTCATGAATTCAATCAAATGAAATCAAACAATAATTTAAGGCTATGTCGAAATTTATTGAATCATACAAGTAATTCGGGATAAAGAGGGTGGGCAACATGCAGAACAGAGACTCGCAAGAACAAATAATTCTATCACACAAAGAGACCAGGAGTAACTCATGACACCGAATTGTACGCAAAGCTAATACAAATTCCAAACACTGCTTTCAGGATTTCAGCATTAATCATGGGAAAACTTAGTGCAAAAAATAGACTGAAATCAAGAAAAAAAAAAGATCATTGCGACTGAATTGCTGAGAGAACACAAGCAAGAGAAGATCAAATAAATCTGTAAGCCAAAAAATCTCATATCATGGAGGTTATTATCTCGACAGACATGCAATGAGCTTAAATATGGATTAATACAAACTTGAATGAAGAACCATGAACCTCTATCACAACAAGTAATATTTATACTACTAAATGTGATGGGTGAAAAGATTGTGAATCGTCATAACAACATATGAGCTAACGGTCCTAAACTACATAATCAGTGTCAAATCTAACACATTAAGACTTCAAATAGTGAGTTACACTCCTGACCTTTTTAAGGGATTGAATGTGAAATCAGGAGCTGAAAAATATCAACAAAGGGAGAAAATAAAGTCATCACAACAAACGAACAATCGAAAAGAAACATTTCTAGTAAAGCAATGGACTTATATTATGTATTCATTACCCCTTCTTGACATTTCTTGTCGAGAGGGATTTGAGGAATATCTTCACAAGCTTACGATTAATTAGAAAACAATCGTGAAATAAACCCAAGAGTGAGTGAATTATCAGCAATACTAAACTAGAACAATAAAAGGGCTTAAAACAACGAATTTGTCAGTTAAAGACTACAATACTCAGGGCATGACAAACTGGTGATTAACGACATAAAATTTGTAGCACATTAATGACAACCTAAAGAGTATATCTATGATAGGTAGAGCTCAAAAGAAACAGTAACCATTATTTGACGGTATTGTCATAAAACAATAAACTTAAAGCGAATCGAAGCACACGACATTAACTGGAGCAAGAAACAACGAACATCACAGTAACAAGCATCATAATAAAACCTATGGCCATCAAATGGCGTCAACAGTGAACAATCCAGCCCAAGATAATTAGAACAACACTTTTCACTACATAATGATGTGATGAAGCAGAAGTAGTCGAAAACTTAAATGGAAGCGGAATGTTCCTTTTGGGGAGCAGCAAAACGAGACGACGAACTAGTACGGAGAACACGACCACCAAAAAAACTTCTTCGCCGTCAACTCGACACTCTAATTTAGCTGACGAACTTTCGAAACAAGAACATAATTTCTATTCGAGACTGAATTTTCTCAAGAATTTCTCTCTTTTCTTTTCTCCCTCCGCTTCTCGAACCAAAATTTCCTTTCTTGTGTTTCTGCCTTTTTGAGAATTTTCCCCTCTTTTCGGACTCAAGATTTTCCAACCCCCACTTTCGAACCAAAAATCCCCTGAAAGAAGAAAAAAAAAAAAAAGACCCCCCATAACAGTGACCCCAAGGGTCTTTATATAGAAGACGAATTGGGGGTAAATCGGGGATTTTTGAAAGAGGTTTTGAAATTCAAAATTTCCATCCCCCCCTCCCCGCTTCGGTTTTCATCAGCAAAATGGTACTCCATTTTGGATTCCCCCCCCCCCTTTCGAAATGGGTGGACCTATATCTTTTGAGCAAAACGAATTATACTCAAGAACCAATGAAAATCAACCAACTATTGTACAAAATCGTACAATCTTATCCGATAAATGCGGTATTGAACCGTTGGAGAGGCCAACACATCGATTCCTAGAAGTTTCTAGGATTTTCTCATTTGAAATCGAGTGGAACGGGCATGGGTTTCACGGGATACAGGTTGACGTGGTTAGGGGTTAATGGGGTTTTTGGGTGGTTGAGATCGTCGTTGTTGAGATTGTTGATTGAAGCTGGTTGATTGTCCGCAACTTTGCTGCTGAAATTGTGTTAAAGGGTTTTGTGGAAAAGAGGGGAAATAGGGTAGTAGGCCGGGTCAACTGATTTTGGAGTGGGTTTGTGTTGTTGTAATGAGCTGTTGAATATTTAAGGGGAATGGGTTGGTTATTGGAGCAATTGGGCCTTAAATTGGGGTTATTTAATAACCCCTATTAAATCTAATTGGGTTCTTAAATAACCCTAATTAGATTTAATTAGATTAGAATAATCATAATTAAATTTAATTGAATTAAGAATAACTCAAATTAAATTTAATCAGATTAAAATAATTTCAATTAAGAAATGGTAACTTTTGGGATTAAGATTGCATTACAATTTAAACGACTTATTTAAATTCTAACCAAATTGAATATCTATTGGTTGCATTACAATTGGGCCAATTGGATTTCAATGGAGGTCATATTTAATTCGTTCGCTAAATTGAATCGCAATCTGGGACGAATCAAGTAACAAATTAACCTCGAGTTTCTTAATTTGATAAAAATCCAATAAATATTTCTCCAAATAAAATATTTTGAGAACAAATCATATTTAAAATCAAGACTTTATCCATTTGGATTAGTTTTCAAGTTTAATCAATAAAAGTCTAATATGATAAAATATTCATTTGAATAACAAAAATGTAAAATCTTTAATTAAATGATAAAAAAACTATTTTAAAATGCATTTATTTGAAAAAATAATTGTTGTGATTTTATTTGAAAATAGAAGAAACTCGAGATTAAACGTAGTTTTGGAGGGCAAAAATTAGGTATCAACAACTGCCCCCTCCCTTTGGGTAGGATGGATGCAAGTAATCCTGGGCAAAGGGAGGTTGACATTCCTAATTTTTTTCCGATCACAAATTCAAATCGGATAGAGGTTGGTTTTCGCAGTAGTTTCATGGAGTTACGACCGAACCTCGGTATCAGGTTTCCTACATATCTCAGGTTTCATGAGAATTCAGGCCACTTGTAGTTCATAAAGCTTGATTTAAAGCACGATTTTCAAAAGATTCACCAGCTATCTCGATTTTAGAGTTTTTAATGAAACCTTATCATAGCAAGAATCAGGTCAAACGTAGTTCAAGATATTTTTTTTGCTTGAATTAGGATTTTTGATTGATTTTTTCTCTTTTTTTTCAACTCTTTTTTTTACTCCATTTTTCTTGATATTTTTTTTTTTACTTTTTCAAATTCTATTTTGATTCCAAAAGAGGGGTACGAAAGAAAATAACACTAAAGCTCAAAAGGGGTAACAAAGGATGACACAATATTTGGGTAGTAGAATGAAATGCCTTCGTCATATCAATCCTTAAAAACACAAGTACATAACATGCAATCTGAGGGTGAAACGTGAGATCATACATATCTTTTCAACATTGACCTTCACTAAGAACATGCATATGTGTCACTTCTTTTAAGCTTGTGAAATATACATGTCCACTTATATTGTACTTTTTTCTCGATGAGTGACTCATGCCCTTTTGAACTAACTTCGTTTTGTTTTTCCTTATAGTGGATACTATATATCCTCCGATCGACCCCATTTAAAATTCTCGAATTGAATCTTCTAATCGATGATCAAGTTATTTCTTGATTCACAAAGTGATTGCCTCAATACATTCAAAAGAGGTTGTAACTATCTCTCCAAATACCTTAACACTTTACTTGTTTTCTTATATATTTTTTTCTTTCACCTCTATCTTCTTGTCAAATATTTTAGGATTAGATTGGATTTAAAGATCAGTCTGTGAATTCAACATGCATATCATATCTCTAGAATCACCATAAAAAAAGCTCTCTAAAGAAATAAAAAGACAACAAAACAATATAAAATATAAAGTAAAATAAAAAGGACACATATTTGTTGACCAAAAGATAGAAGGATTTGAATGGAAATTATAATAAAATAAGATAAGATTATCTTAAATTTCAACCCTAAAATAATTCGGGTAGTAGAAAGAAAACAAAAAAGACTATCAAAAATTAATCCTTCCTCGTAGAGAGCAGATTGACTTCTAAATTGTCGAACTTAATATTTTAGCCATTGAATTGCACGTCAGCCTTTATGAAGTCTCCACAATCATTGCTACATCATTTTTTTTCCTTTTTGAACTCGATCATTTTGAATTTATCACCTCAAACTCTCTCCAAAGTAAGCCATCAACAATTTCTCTTTCCCCCTACTCCTCTTCATTGATTACAAAACTTTTTCATATGAGTCAAAGGATCACCATGACCCTCGTACACGTCCAACTTTGGTGTTATGGATTTTAGAGGCAAGTGAACATTGAAACATGTAAAAATCCTTGTGAGAACTCTCTTTTTCTCTCTCAGTATTTGCATGTTTCTCATATTTTGCTCCAAATTTCTCACTTTTCAGATCATTTCTTATTATTCCTCATTTCTAACAATCTACACCAACTCATCTCAGACCCTATATCATTTTTTGTGAGTCGTCTTACTTGTTCTTTGAACATGGTGTTGTATTGGTGAGATGCCAACTAAGCCATAAACCAACCACCTTAACACTATTTTGATTTTGGAGAAAATTAATGTGTCAGAGTTCAAAATTTTTTCTTTTTAAGACCACCGAATCCATGAAGGATTGCTTACGTATCTCATTAAGATGAGAATCAGGTTTGCGTAGTTCTTGAAATATATGTCGTACAAAATTCAGCCTCAAGACCCCTAAAGGTTCAGGGCTATTAAGATTTATATATAGTATTTATTTTATAAAAATTTAACTTCATGATCCCTAAAGATTTAGGGCTATTAAGATATATATAAATTAGACTTGAGAATTAGAAAAATAATTATGAAAGTAATCATATTTTCAAAATATTCCCCAATAAGTTTATGAATAATTTCCAAAAGATAGGGTCGGATCCTGAGAAGGACTTCCTACGTATTCCACTAAGATGTGAGAATCAGACCCTCGTAGTTCATGAAGACCGTAAAATTATGTTACTAAAATTTTTTCTTTCTTTTAAAAATGAAATTTTTCTTTGAAAAAAAAATAATTCACTAAATGTGAGGATAAATTAATCTCTTGCATTTTAAAGTTGCCTAAAATCGGTCAACAAACAAATAGCGTTCCAAACAAATGTCAAAGAGCATGTAGGATGCACATGTTGGTTTTTATAAAGTAGGTCACCTGTCCTAGACAGGCCCAGCCCCTGTGCCGAGTCCCGCTAGGTCAAATGCATATGATGCAAATAAAGCGGCACCTAATAGGAATAACCAAATTCTGAGTTTTCGGTTCTTCTAAGTTTAAGCCTAATAGGGATAGGTGTCTAGACTGGCTTACCCGAGCGGACATTCGAGCCGGGAAGGGACAACTTGGTCGGTAGCAGGGCAACACCGCCTTCGTTGTCGATCCGCACCCCGCCTAACCTGTGTGACTATAATCCTTCACCAGGTGCCTTGACACTCCGGCAATCTCAAAAAGAAAGTAGGATGCATGCGCTGCATTCCTTATATCCTATTTTAGAGACTCAGAGGGGGTGCGCAAGAGAAGACAGTATATAATACAGTTCAATCAATATTAAAGCGGTAAATGAGCAACAAGTAGCACATAAGGCCAACAAACACAATATCAATGATAATTAAAGCAAGTATAAGTCAATATAAAAAACTCGAATTCTTATTAGTCTCCAGCAGAGTCGTCAGAGTTGTCACACCCCTTTTTTGCCCGAAGGTTCGAGGTCGAAGGTCGAAGGGTTTTTTCAATTAAAGTGACGGTTTTGAATAGGGATTATTTTTATCATTTTTAGAGTCGCCACTTGAAATTGAGTTATGGTGTTCCAAGTCACCTTTTTGAATCCCTAATCAAAAGGAAATGACTCTTTATTATGGTCTGCGAAAATAGAAGACTGGTAAGGAATTCTGTTGACCGAGGGGAAGGTGTGAGGCACCCCTCGAGTCCCATGGTTCTAGCACGGTCGCTTTATCGACTTATACTTAACTTAAACTATTTGATAAATTATGTTTGAAGGCCTAAGTTCGCTCATTTTTAATTATATCGAAAAAAATTTTGTCTATACTTTTTGTATTAAATTGGTGAAAATTAATTTTTAGAAAATCCTTACCAAAGTGCATTATTGCATCCTTGAATTATTTTTAAATGTCTCAAAAAGATGTGTACGCCGCATTGTTTATTAAGACAAATATTTTAAACGCGCCTAAAACTTGCCTAGCATTAAAAGTGTTAGTCTATCTCTTATAACTCGAGACAATTTTCTTATTCATACTTACTCTCTTTTTAAATAAAAAATAAAAAAAAATTCAACGTGTCTTGAGATAATTCGCAACTCTTCTTGTTTTATCCCACATTAATAATTAATTGAGAATCACGTATGGTATAACCGGAATTCAACTAAACAAAAACTACGAAAAAATAGTTTAATATAGTACGAATTAAACTCAAATAAGAATTTTAATGCCTTAGTGACTACATTAAATTAAATTAAGAAAAATAGACGAGGACGAAATTCATCATTGGCTCAATAATATTCATTCTAAGAAAAACAAAACCCAATCGAAGTCATTAATTTTCCTAGCAATTTTTTTTTAAACGGGGTTGACCGGTTTTTAACCGGGTTTGACCGGGTTGGGTTAAGTGGGCCGGGTTAGGGTGGGTTTTAATTTTTTTACTGTTGGACCCGGCCCGGCCCATCTAGCGCCAAAACCAACCCAAAACCGACCCTCAACCCGGTTAAAATTGAAGGGCTGGTTCCAGGTTGGCCCGGCCCGGCCCGTTTGACACTCCTACATCAAGAGGAGTATAATATTATTAGCTTTTGCATTTGGAAAATAAAATTAGAAGAATTATGTACTGGGAATTATTTATGATTTGGGTTTAGTAGATATTGGGTTTTTATATATAAATAATCGATTATCTTATTTATCGTTCTTGTATTTTATTCTATGTATATGGATGTGTTCAATAAGACTATGCAGACATTATTGTCAAGTTGATCAAATATGTGTAAGTAAACATGTTATAGCATGTTGAATTTGGGCTAATGTTATACCTAGTTATTTATTCTAAATTTATCAGATCTTGAAAAATGATTCGAAAATTGTACAACTAGCAGCCTCTAGCAGCCCAATTAAGCCGATCACAACAATTTTTTTTCCTAATTAATCCTTACTTACTAGAATGGGCATTCCGAAAGTTCGGATTGGATATGAATGTTTTGATCTGAATTGTTCATTTCATATTGAAAAAATCACAATCTAAATAAGCTCGAATTGAATTGGACTTTTAAGTTTGATTTCAAATCAATCAATTTGGATATTTTGAATTTTCGTTTTTTAATCGGTAGGTTGGAAAAAAATCGGTAAGCTGGAGATGTTTTTTCCTTTTACAAAAATAAACATCCAAATCAAGTATTCATATTAAACTGCCTTAATAGTTCTTGGTATTAAAGAGTAAAATATTAAATTACTTTAAATGATTTGCTTAATCTGGTTAATATATTTTTTTTAATTGTCCTATGGAGAACATTTTATGCCCTATCTATTTTTCAGTAAAAAAAATTTCTATAAGAACATCCCAGTTTTATTTGCAATTAATTTTTCACTTTGAAAGTGATAACGATCCTAATTACGTATATAAAGATTAATACTCTCTCTTTTAAAAAAAATAATCTATTTTGATTTGTCATAGAGTTTAACAAAAATAAAGAAGACATTTGAATTTTGTGCTCTTAAATAAAAGATATGTCAAATGTACCAAAATATCTTTTAATCTTGTGATTTTAAACATGCTACGAGAAAAGTTAAAATTTTAAAATTGTTAAAAAAAAGAAGTGATTTTTACTTTAAAAAATGTTTTTTAATCCCAAAAAATATTCTATAAATACCCTACAACTTCAAATCATTTTTCACACAATTTTTCACTCTCTCAAATCTCAATTCTCAATTCTCAAATATTCAATATATTTAATTTCTTAAAGTGTTCACTTTAATTTTTGAATTTTTCGTTTACAAAGTACGAGCGGAAGTTTCTAAAGTCGCAACTTTCGTATACTTCCAAAATTTGGTATTGTCGTTCCATCTCTTACGTTTAATTTTTATTTATTGTATTAATTGTTGAATATTTATTTTTATTATATTTTTGTATTTTAAATTTTTTTAGTTTAATTTAATTTATATTATGGATAAATTAAGAAACCTCGCTACTAAAGGTGTTAAATTTTTTTGTCCCGGAAGCGGTAGTGGTAGTAAAAAGCGAATTACTAGCGGTAGAGGTAGTTCAAGTAGTAGATATACCCGTGTGCCTCCGACACCGCTTAGTCAACCTTTTGAGGAAGAAGTAGGTGTACCTTTAAGTGTAGGTGCTCACGATATGGATTATGTAGAAGCTCAGAAAAATTACGGTATAGAAGAAGAAAATGAAGTAGATGCGGTTAATTTAGACGAAGATAATGAAAATATTGCTGAGACACCCGCAGTAGGAAATGATAACGTTAGATCTGAATCGGTTAATCTCCCTCCCCATCCTCCCCGCGCCCCAAGACCTCGTAAAACAACTAGTGTTGCATGGCAATTTTTTGAACGTATATTTGTGTATATATATTCTATAGAAGTGTATATTTAACGTATACATGTGTATATGTTTTATAAATTAGTATATAAGTATATCTATATGTATTGTAATGTATATATAATGTAGTATATTTTATAAGTAGTAGTATATATACATTGAATGGTGCGTATATTTGTGTATATATCTTTTATAGAAGTGTATATTTAACGTATACAAGTGTATATATTTTATAAATTAGTACATAAGTATATCTATATATATTGTAATGTATATATAATGTAGTATATTTTATAAGTAGTAGTATGTATACATTGAATGGTGCGTATACACGTGTTTATATCTTCTATAGAAGTGTATATTTAACGTATACATGTGTATATATTTTATAAATTAGTATATAAGTATATCTATATATATTGTAATGTATATATAATGTAGTATATTTTATAAGTAGTAGTATATATACATTGAATGGTGCGTATACACGTGTATATATCTTCTATAGAAGTGTATATTTAACGTATACATGTGTATATATTTTATGAATTAGTATATAAGTATATCTATATATATTGTAATGTATATATAATGTAGTATATTTTATAAGTAGTAGTATATATACATTGAATGGTGCGTATATTTGTGTATATATCTTCTATAGAAGTGTATATTTAACGTATACATGTGTATATGTTTTATAAATTAGTATATAAATATATCTATATATATTGTAATGTATATATAATGTAGTATATTTTATAAGTAGTAGTATATATACATTGAATGGTGTGTATACACGTGTTTATATCTTCTATAGAAGTGTATATTTAACGTATACATGTGTATATGTTTTATAAATTAGTATATAAGTATATCTATATAAATTGTAATGTATATATATTGTAGTATATTTTATAAGTAGTAGTATATATACATTGAATGGTGCGTATATATGAGTAATTGACTAATTGTGTATATGTGTATATATTTTTTAAATTCTAATGTAGTATATACTATATATATATTCTATATATATTATTTAACGTATTTAGAATGTATATAGGTGGGTATATGTAATGTTTATTGAAAGAAGGTTTTTTTTTTTATATTTTTGACCGGGTTTAACCGGGTTGAGTTAAGTGGGTCGGGTTCAGGTGGATTTTAATTTTTTCACTGTTGGGCTCGGCCCGGCCCGGCTAGCGCCAAACCCGGCCCTTAACCGGCCCTCAACCCGGTTAAAATAGAAGGGCCGGATCCGGGTTGACCCGGCCCGGCCCGTTTGACACTCTTATATATACTTCATCCATTCCTTTTCAGTTATCATGTTTCGTTTCTTAAGAGTGAACTTGATTAATTTTTAAAGCTAAATTATATTTGATTTATTCAATATTTTAAAATTAAAATTTGTATATTCAAAAAACTATATGAAAAGTACTTTAAGTTGTATTTTTTCTTTTAATAATATAATGAAAAAATAATCTAAAAATATTGATCAAAGTTCATACTATTTGATTCTTCAAAAAGAAATCATGACAAGTAAAAAGGAATATAGAGAGTAAGAGTTATAAACAGTAAAGTGTTAAATTGCTTTCCGTTACGATTTAATTAATTATGTGTTTTTTAATCCGGTTATTTTTATTACCATATAATGGAGATCACATTAGGATTTGGTTAGCATATCTATTGTTCATTAAATTGTATTCTATAAGAATATACCAATTTGATTTGCAATTACCATTTCACTGAAAATAATTCTAATTGAATATAAGAAGATTATGAAAATAAATAACTTTCTTTCTTGTGATGTGTGCTTCCTAAATAGATAAAAACATAAAACAACACAAATGTTTTCATATTTCACTTACTATATGTCACCAAAAGATAGAGATTATTCTCTTGCTAATTAAAGGCACAAATAAAAAAAAAACTCTTATATATATGTATCCTTCAAACCACTTGCAAAACTATTATATTCTAATAATTTTCTCAAGATGGCTCATTTGTTAGTGAAGATCCTCTTCTTGTTATTTATCATGTCTTATAACATTCAGAGTATCGAAGTGCACATTCATAATAATCTTCCGCAAAATTCTCCTCAAGTGGAAGTTCATTGTGCATCTGGAGATGATGATCTTGGCTATCATTATCCTAAAGTTGGAACAGAATTTAATTGGTCCTTTAACATGGGAATTTTTACGTTGTTCTTTTGTCACTTCTGGTGGAATGGAAAAGATAAAGCCTTTGATGTGTTTAACAATGTTAATTATTGTGTTGATGATGTATTTGATGATGTTGTTCCACAGGGAACATATGATTGTCATTGGCAAGTGCAGGATGATGGTTTTTATTTGGGTTATTTAGATGAGGGACAACTTCATTTAACAAAAATCCATGATTGGTAAGTAGCTAGTATCTCTTTAGTTAAAAAGGGTGGATTAGAAGAAGAAAAATAAATATAATATTTATGTTCTTTAGCACTCTTGTATTCATGGTTGTATTTTGTGTTATGTATGGATGTTAATTTCCCATATAAATGCAAGCAAGCAAGCAATTGTGGTATTTTGTGTTATGTATGGATGTTCATTTCCCATATAAATGCAAGCAAGTGATTTTGGTATTTTGCGTTATGTATTGATGTTAATTTCTCATATAAATGCAAGCAATTGTGGTATTTTGTGTTATGTATGAATAGTGAATCATGTATAATTCTTTTTTGCGGTGGAAGGACTTGAGCATTGTTCGTAAATTTCTCAATCTCGAGACCCTTGTGATGCCTGCAAAGATTTTACTGGGAAGAAATCTGTGGAAGGGTTTCCTCACGTGAAGTTCTTGCTACTGAGACCGATTGGAGATTTGGTTTTCGAGAGCCAACAGTGATCACTTTCCATGCCTTCAACACCAAATTAATCTCCAGTTGTTTCCGTTGCAAGAACTTCAAGCCACTAGGCTAGGGCCTTTGCAGGAATCATATATAGAACCAAATAGTGATCACCTTTCAAGCGAGAAAACTCTTCCCCAACTACTTACACCACTAAGGCCTCTGAAGGCATCATAGAGACAACAGTGATCACTTTCCATGCCTCCAAAGCCGAATCTCTCCAATTGTTTCACTTCAAGCAACAAGGTTTTTCCCAACTACTTCTCATTAAGGACTTTGCAGGCATCATAAAGTCAACTTCTCATATTCACACTAATCTCCACCCTTACAAACTGATTGAAAAAATTTCAATTCATTATGTATCTTCGTTGGATATTTGGGGAGATAATTATGTATCTCGACAGACCAAAATTGAAAACAAATATGTATCATGAGCTAATTATGCATCTTTACAAGAAACAAATGTATCTTCATTGAATATATTATGTGTCTCGACAGAGCCAAAATCGAAAAAAAATGTATCGGAGCTAATTATGTATCTTTACAGAGAAAAAATATACCTTTATTGGATGTATCAGGAGCTAATTATTATCTCAACAGACTCAAAATCAAGATTTTTAGTAAGTATATTCTATAATTAAGCTCCGTCGGAATTTATGTAGTTTTTACAAAATTCTATGCATAATTTATGACCGGGGTGTACGTTCGGACAGTTTGAATTGAATATAAAACCTTTGGTTTGGATTTCCAATTTTCATATTAAAGAAATGATGTCTAAATTCAATCCAAATAAAGCCCGGATTAGATCGAACTTTTCATTTCGATTTCGAATTAATTGATTTGGATACTTCAAGTTTTCGATGTGGATTGAGAATGCAAGTTATGTTGAGTTGCTGATCATGCAAATCAAATATATTCAAATTAAACTGTTTTAATGGTTCTTCGCATTATAATTAATGAGCATCTTATCTTTCGAAATTTCCAAGATAAGCTTCAAAAAGATCAAAAGGTTTTCAAGATATATACTCCCTTTATTTATTTTTAGTTATCGTGTTTTTTGTCTGATAACTAAGTTTTAGTGAACTTGACTAATTTTCAAAGTTAAATTAGATTCAATTTATTTCAATATTTTTAATTTGGATATTTAAAAACTAAACGTAAAGTTCTTTAAGTTGCAATTTTCCTCATATTAGTATATATGATAAAAGAATATATCTTAAAATGTTGGTAAAATATTTCCATATTTCCTTTAAATATATATAATATATGGACTTTGACATTTAATTAAAAAAATCCTGACATTTAATCTTTTTGACTAAAATATAGTATATAGTAACACTTAGAAAATATTTCATATTCAAAATTAGTCATATATAGTATATTCTGATAATATTCTCAAGATGGTACACTTGTTAGTAAAGATCTTATTCTTATTATTTACCATTCCCTATAATTCACAAATTAATTGGGGTTATGAGGTGCACATTCACAATAATGTTCCACGAAATTCTCCTCAGGTAAAAATTCACTGTGCATCTGGAGATGGTGATCTTGCTATCATTATCCTGAAGTAGGAACAAAGTTTAATTGGTCCTTTTGTGTGGTTCCTAGGACGTTGTTCTTTTGTCACTTCTGGCGGAATGAAAAAGATTCGAGTTTAGATGTGTTTAATGATATTAAATATTGTGTTCATGGTGCATTTGGTATTATTCCATTGCTTGAGCACAAATGTCATTGGCAAGTGCAGGAGGATGGTGTCTATTTAGGTTTTCATCATCTGGGAAAACTTTATTTTAAAAAATTTCATGATTGGTAAGCAGTCATTCTTTAGTATTTAAGGATGGATTGGAAGAAGAAAAATAAAAATATACTGGCAATGATGGTTTTATTTTATGTTATGTATGGACGTTAATTTTCAATACACTACAATCAATTGTGTTATTTTCCCTTTATTTTTCATGAAATCAAAAGGTTTTCCATGAAATTTGAAGGTACTCATCCCTATGCAAATGACGAAAAAATTGTTCACACTCGATATTTACATAAAAATATAGTTCGTACTAAGAAATAATTATATTGTCCCGATAAAGAGTTAAAATTTAAGGAACATATGATTTAAAATTTTTAAATTTAACGTAAGTATTTTATAATTTATCCGTAAATTTCAGTCTCTTGGTGAGAATATACCACTTGTATAAATGAAGATTTTCAACCAAACTTTCAGCAAAATGTATTCAATAACTTTCTCTTCAAGACTGTTTAAGAGATTAACAGTTGACTCTACAACTTTACCCCAAGTAGCAGTGGATTGAGGTTTTTCATCAGCATTTTCGCATTTATCTTCTGCGTGTGTTGTTTCATGTTCTTCCACTCCAATGACTTGTGCAATAACCTCTTCATTAGTGACAAGGCATCACCATCAATCAATATGTATTTATCAAACATACATCTCTTTGTGTAGCTCATCAATCCTATATTTAAAGTTTTCACCTGCAGTAAAGAAGACACATTTGAATTAGTTTCTTCAGTAGCAGTAGTAGTCAAATTGAACTTCTTGTTGATGGTGTTGCATTTTAGCTACCTCTTGTTAAGCCTGTAGTCTGGGTTTTGCTTACAACTGGGGGTCTTGGCGGGGTTTTTTGTGTACTTATCAGTACAAAAAGCATGATAAATTAAGGAATTCTCAAATGCTCTTATGTATTTATCAACAGTTTCAAGCCTTTTCAAATGTTAAGTCACTTATCTTTATTTAACTACTTGGCGCGTCTTATCTCATTTTTCAACTACTGATGCTGCTAAATCTTTTTTGATACGATCTCGTGTGTTGGGAATAAATCCCGCCACAATAATAATATTGCGGTAATAAAAAACAATAATTATGACAACAGTAATACGGTTAATCAACAAGAACAACAAGAGCGAGAATGACACCAAGATTTTTAACGTGAAAATCCAATAAGAGAAAAAACCACGGGCCAAGAGGAGCAACTAATATCTCTGTAGTAAGGAATTTTACACCGCAGTCACAAGTACAATAATCACAGTGACTACTACACACTCAAAAGAAATCTCTCTTTTGATTTTTCCACCTCACTATAATATCGCTCACACTCTCTATTCTTTTCTCACAGACTACACTTTCTATGATGTCTCACTCTATTTTTCTTTCTTTCTTTTTGTTGGTGTATTGAACAAAGGAGCAGAGAACTCCTTTTATAGGAAAATTCTCCGCCAATATACGCAAGCAGTGATAAAAACATTTTGCAGCCAAAGTTGAGAATAATGTGAGCTGTCATTGTTGAACCAAAAATCCAACTTTTTAAAAAAGTTGGTTGGAGGACTGGACCTCACAAATCTCTCCCTCCAGTCCCATACTTTTGAGGGAGGTATCTCTGTCTTTTAGAGAGAGTTCATGCCTACAAGCTCTTTGCACAACTCGAACTTGTCTTTTGGCATCACCTTTATCAGCATAGCCGCAGGATTTTCAGTCATGTGAATCTTCTTCACATGGAATGATTTGTTCTCGACTTGTTCACGAATCCAATGGTACCTCACATCAATGTGTTTTGTTCTTGCATGGTACATGGAGTTCTTACTCAAGTCTATTGCACTTTGACTGTCACAATTGATAACATACTCCATTTGATCTAATCCAAGTTCTCGAAGAAAATGCTTGAGCCATATCATTTCCTTGCCAGCTTCAGTAGCCGCAATATACTCAGCTTCAGTTGAAGATAGCGCAACACACTTCTGCAACTTCGATTTCCATGATATAGCTCCCCCTGAAAAAGTAAACAGAAATCCAGTAGTAGATTTTTCGTTATCAAGGTCACCCACCATATCAGCATTTGTATAGCCTTTCAAGATTTGATCAGATCCTCCAGAACACAAACAATCACCTATAGTTCCTTTTAGGTACCTCAATATCCATTTAACTTCTTCCCAGTACTCCTTTCCAAGATTTCTAAGAAATTTGTTGACAACACCAACTGCGTGATCAATATTAGGTTTGGTACACACCATTGCATACATTAAGCTCCCAACTGCTGAAGAATAAGGAACGTTAGCCATATTTTCCTTCTCTTCTTTTGTTGTAGGACACATTTTCTTGCTTAACTTCAGATGACCAACAAGAGGTGTGCTAACAGCTTTAGCACTCTTCATGTTGAAGCGTTCGAGTACACGTTCAATGTACTTCTCCTGAGATAGCCACAACGTTCTACTTGTTCGTTCTTGAACAATCTTCATCCCCAAAATTTATTGTGTTGGGCCCAAGTCCTTCATGTCAAATGACTTGGACAAATCTCTCTTCAACTTGGCAATCATATCCTTGTCTTGTCCTACAATCAACATGTCATTCACATACAACAACAGAATAATAAAGTTGTTGTTTGAAAATCTTTTGAAGTATACACATGGATCAGAATAAGTCTTTTTGTAGGTTTGACTTCGCATAAACTTCTTGTACCACCTGCTCAGCATAATCATCAGGTTGCTCCCCCTGCTCGGCAACCTCATTGGTTGTACTTTCTGCACTTCTGGGATGGTCAGTAGTAGAAGGAATGGTAATAACATTGGGGACTACACCATTCTTGGCCTTCTCTAATACATCATCAACAATTCCGACTTTACTTTCTCGAAAGACTACATCTCTGCTTCTGATGACCTTTTTCTTTACAGGATCCCACAATCTGTATCCAAATTCTTCATCTCCATATACGATGAATATGTAGGGAACTGATTTATCATCTAGTTTTGTTCTCTGCTCCTTCGGTACATGTGCAAAAGCTTTGCAACCGAACACTTTCAGATAAGAGTAGGACACCTCTTTGTTGGTCCAAACTCTCTCTGGGATGTCAAACTCCAATGGAACTGATGGACTTCAATTGATCAGGTAACAGGCCATCGAACTTCTTCACCCCAGAATGACTTAGGCAGTTTAGCCATTCTAAGCATACTTCTCACCTTCTCAACAATGGTGTGATTCATCCCTTCAGCTACACCATTGTGTTGTGGGGTTCCAGGAACTATCTTCTCATGTCTGATCCCGTGACTTGAACAATACTCTTCAAATCCCCATGAAATGTACTCACCTCTATTGTCAGTATAGAGACGCTTTAGCTTTCGACCCATCTCCCTTTCCACTAGAGCATAAAATTTCTGAAATACTTGAAATATCTGATCTTTGGTTTTCAAGATATAAACCCACAATTTTCATGAAGCATCATCAATAAAAGTAACAAAATATTTGTTACCACTTATCGATTCTACCTTCATTGGTCCACAAACATCAGAATATACCAGATTGAGTATATTCAATTTTGTTTCAGACGATGTCTGAAATGAGACTCTATGCTGCTTACTGAATAAGCAATAGTCATATGACTTTGCCGTCATACCTTTTGCAAAAGAGATGAGTGATTTCTTAGCAAGAATATCTAATCCTTTCTCGCTCATATGACCCATTTTTTTGTGCCACAAATCTGCAGAAATCTCTTCTCGAACTGCATTCAATTCACCTTGGCAGCATAGAGTAAAGTTTAAACCATATATACTTTCCTTAATTTTGAATTTTTACCATGTGGAAAATTGAATGAGCTTTCCGTCGATATAAGATTCGCCCAAATCCGATACCCGGACAAGAAGTTATGGCTAATCAACAAGAACAACATTCGTTGCAATCAAACATGCTAATAATAATAATAATAATAATTAGACTATTATTTTTCTTTTAGTCTATTATATGTATTTTTATTTGTTTAATAAATAAATTATGTTTGATCTTTGACGTTTTAATCCATATTTAATTTTCATTCTGTCAATTATCTTCTCAACAAATATTTCGACGATTCGACGTAAAAAAGAATAATTTAGAATCCAGTAGCAATAGCAAGATTTATTTGTTGGGTTTGTGGCAAGGGTTGATTTGTGTTGTTTCAAATAGATTAATTATTCGTTGCAACAGATAATTAATGTGGTGCAACAGATAAACATTCTGATGCAACAAATAATTAGTCTGGTACAACAGATAAACATCCTGATACAACAGATAATATGTCTGATGCAACAGATAATACGATGATGCAACAGATAAATAGTCTGATGCAACAGATTACTCATCTGATGCACCAGATGATTGATCTGTTTAAATTTTGGGCACTTGTGCTGGATTCATAATCAGGGTTCTATCTATTGTTGGAAAAACAGAAGTGTACCCAGATGACAAATACGAATAAAAATCATAATTTTACTTACCAAAGTAACCTATGAAGTAATGCCAAAGAGGAAAGTGATGTAGTAAACAAAATTTGACCTAAGAAATTAGTCAGATCGCAGCGGTAACGTTGTACCAACAACACCAACAACACCAACAACAACAACAAATGGTCGACAAGAAGAATATGAAGCAGAAGATGATGAATAAAGCAGCAGAAACAGAAACAATTAACAACAAAAATCGCGAAGAGAGAGAAAACAACAATGGATGAGAAGAGAGAGAAAGGCACCTTTTTTTCCTCCGTTTCTCGTTATTTTAGAAATACATTGGGATCAAAGTGTAAATTTAAAAACTTATGGGTTATTTTAAAACTTTTCCAACTTTCTTAATACATAATAAAGTAATTGTCACCTCCAACTAATAATTAAGACTTGTGTCACCTACACCTCATTTTAAAACTCTTTTGTCACCTGTGGCCCAAACTCCCAAGTAACACTACAAGTTAATTATCTCTCACCCACTCACCTAATATGAAAATCGAAAAAACAAGTTGCATAAGTCCACAAGATCGAAGTTAATTGTTTTTTATACACCCACTCAACACTTCCGATCCCCAACCCTTAACCATCTCACCCCGCCACCCCCAAAACCCCACTCTCCTCACATCATCCCATCCTTATGTTGTTTCGCTAGATAATATATAAATACTTACGAGATATTAAATTTTTACTTATCAAAGATTAGAAAATAGTACGACATCTAATTATTTTTAAAGAAGAAAATATTTTCTTCTCTAAACACTGGGAGTGACAATAATGTTGAATATATGTTCTTTAGTTTTTTATACATACATAATCTAAATTTAATTTTTTATTTAATATTTAGTGTTATTTTTTTAAGGAACACCAAAAATTTATATCTTGATAAGACTAAATAAATATTTGAAGCACAAGTTAATTATATATTTTTATGAAGGCTTTACTGAAAAAAATCCAAAAAAAAAAAAAAGTTGAGAAAATTGAAAAACTCAAAAAATCCCAAAGTTGAAAAATCTAATTTTATTAATTTGATTTAATTTATAGACTTAAAAATTCAATGCGAATAATTTGATTTGATTTTTAAAAAATCTGTATCAATCCGACAATGTACATCCAGTACCTTTTCTAACCGACTTTATTGTAGTATGTTTTTATTTTGTGGAAGAATTGTTTCCAAATATCACATGTTATATTCTTTCTTCTTTTTTAAATAAAAAACTTTCAAGTTCAAATTCAAGTGGATGCAAAATATCAGTAATTCTTTCTTAAATCGATTAATATGTAACATAAATTTAAATTAATTGAATTAAAAGAATTACTGATAGCATAGTTAAACAAAAATGAAAGAATACGTCAAGCTTCAAATTAACCGTGATTTTGAAAAATATTTTTCTTAATCTGCTTGATTTTGTCATCAATTATGATAATAGACTTTTTGGTAAAAACACTATATTCTTTAAATAATCTATAAAAATCTATTTAGGTTAGAAATCACCTTCTCAATGATTTTCATAAATAAATAGATCACACATCAAATTGTTTGTGGTGATAAATCAAAAGAAAATGAAAAATCCTCTCATTGATTAACTTTCCATTACACAAAAATGATGACCATAAAATAAAAGAAAAATTATTTATTTTCTTTCGTTATATATCTTCAAAAAATCCCTCTATTTTTATCATACTTATTTTCTCACAATGAATCTCTCCTTGATCAACATTTTCTTCTTGTTGTTATCTATCTCTTCCGTAAAATCTTGCGTCTTACAAAATGAGATTCAGGTACATGTCATCAACAGACTTCCTTCTAATTCTCCCCAACTAAAACTTCATTGTGCGTCAAAAGGTAATGACCTTGGAGAATGTTCGCCAGCTATAGATGAAGACATAAATTGATCGATCTGCGAGGGATTTTTCTTTTGTGAAGTGTATTTTTGTAAGTTTTGGTGGGGTACAAAAGAAAAGGGACTTCAGGTGTATAACGATCCCTTTTATTGTGTTGAGGATTCAGATGATTATGATTATATTGATAATTGTAAATGGGAGGTGAGGCAAGATGATTTTTATTTGCAACAAACTAGTCATGCTGATGGATCATATTATATGCATCACTATTCGGATTGGTCTTAGTTAGAAAATAAGACCAATAATTATGTGTTCTTGTTTATGTAAAGTAACAAGGATTTATGTTAACAACAAATTTTATAAATTTCACTTGTCTTGATTGTGCTCTTCAAATTGAATTTTTCATTGTATGAGTTAGATCTAGTCTTACAATTTGAATCTTTTGCACATATCGTACATTTATTAGTTTGATTTAAAAATCGAGGGCAACAACGTGGATTCATTTACCAAAACATGTAGCAAGAAAAAACAAAAATAAAATGTCTTAGTAACATAAATAAGAAATTAAATTAATATATCTAAAATTATTACTGAAGATTTGCTAAAAGATTAGATGTATTTGATCCAAGTTAGCTCGAGTGAGCTTTTATTCTTCAAAGAAAAGTGATAGAAGAGAATGGAAAAGAAAAGATATTTCGCGATAAAGAAAGGAGTTAATTTTTAAAATGACTATTCAAGTATTTGAAATATCTCATTAAAGTCAATTTTGATTTTTTCTTCCCTATATGGTCATTTAAGTATAAGAAGATTCGACTAAAGTTACTTTTGAATTTTGCTTCGTCATTCAAGTATTGAAAAAATTTCATTACAATTGAATATTTTATAAAGTCATTCAACTATAATTTTGTGCTCTAAAAAAACACCTCTTTCTCTTAATAGACTTATTAGTTGACATGTTATGTTTTTTTTGTTTTTTTTTTGGCATAAATTTCTTATTTTTCATGTTATGTAGGATAAAATCTAGACTAGTTTTGCATATTAAAATATTAATCTAGCATTTTATTTTAATTTTATGTTTATTTAAATCCTAAATCACTTTGAAATAAAGTTTTATGTCCTAACGAGGATGATTTCCGGTACAGTTACTAATTAATTAATTAATTTAAACATAGAAAATGAAGTTGTTAACTTTGAGAATGAACTTTTATATCCCTAAAAATCAGGTTATTTATTTATTAGATGATGCTTGAACAACTTATGTTTCAACTATTACAAAAAATCTCAACTTCCTAAACATATTACAAAAATCCCAACATATACACAGAATGTTATGTATATGTCGGCTATGTTATGTATATTAATAGGGTGAGAGAGTAAAGTAATTAAAAAAGTGGAAGAGAGTGTAATTACTTTTAAAAGGGTTGATATTTATGTTATTTATACAATAAAAAATATGTCATTTAGAAATAAATACTTAATCGACATGAGTCTTTAAACCGCGTATAATACAAATAAATGGGAGTTACTTACTCTCAGTACTTCAAAATTTGAATCTGTTTTAGATTAGATTAGAGTTCTAAGTGGATCATTAGTATTTTTTTCTAATTAGCCTCTTTGATTAATATGCATAAAATTAGATAGCTAAGTTTCATTTTCTATACTCAAATTATTAGTAACTATACTGGATAATAAGACTTCATTTCGAAGTGATTTAAGATTTACATTGACATATTCTTAAAATTAAATGGCTAGATTTAATATTTTGTATTTCAAAATTAGTCTAAATTTTATCCTACATGACATGAAAAATAAGAAATTAATATGACATTGTATGTCAACTAAGAAATCTATTGAAAGCAAGAAGTCTTTCTTTTTTCAAGACACAAAGTTATAATTAAAAAAAAAAAAAAAAATTTTCCAACGACGGACTCTACTAAAAAAAAATGTAAATCAGTGACGGACTAAAATTGAGGTACTTTGTCAATTTTTCAATATTGTTTTAAAAATAAATCGATGAAAGTCTCTCGACTTTAATTATTATTTTTTAAAAAAGAAAGAAAAATCTTCGTACTTCCATCGATTTTTTTCGTCACAAAAACGAACAAAAACTTTTAACAAAAGAACTTAATTTTAATAACAATAATATTGGCAAAAGTCTATCGTTAATTTTGTGCAAAAACTATGATTGTTTTTTAGATTTATTTAAAAAAAAAAAAAATAACGGTAGATTTATAGAAAAGACCAAATAATTAAGAGACACATTATAAACTTCATATTATTTTTGTGTTTCTCAATTTGCTTTTACAAGAAAAGAAAGTTTCAACTTATTCCTAATGATTAATCCCAATCAAAATAATGGTTCTTGTGAATAAATCCATCTTTCTGATAAAATCCCAAATAAATGCCATCTGATTTCACCATCCATACACATTTCTTTGTACCAATTGGAACAGTAGCCATATCTACACAATAATGTTGGTTATTAAACATATCAAATATTTGATTTTTTGAACCCCACCAAAAATGACAAAAAAAAAAAAAGTTTTCTTGAAAACCTGCATGCAAAATGACCAAGTGAAATCTTGATTTGGATTAAGAAAATGGTGTCCAAGATCATTATTATCACCAGAAGCACAATGAATTTCAAGTTGTGGAGAGTTATTAGGAAGATCATCGATGATTTGTATCTCATACTTTGAAGTTAAAAGACATGCATTTATACGGGCAAAGGGAAAAATAAGTAACAACAATAAGATGTTGATCAAAGGGTGATGAATATTCATTTTGAAAAATAATAATTAAAGGAATGAGATCAATATTATTTAAAATATGTAAAGGATGATGACAATTTATTCCTACAATAAATTTATTTGAGTGTCGCCTTAAGCCTTACAAAATATTAATTTTGAATGGAATATTTTATTTTATTTTAGAAGCACTGAATTTTGATAGAAATCCCTTGTTCTTAATTTCATGGGAAGATAATTAAAATTGAGTGAGTTGTTATTTGACTAGCTAATTTATTGCCCAGAGATTTTGTTCTTATTGTGTGTTACTTGAAAAAAAAAAAATACTTAGAATATCCCATTTTTCTATTTTATAATCAGATAAGTAGGTGAAAATATTGGATTTTTTAATTTTCCTCTAGTGAGACATGTTATAAAGAAAACTTAACTAACATCGCAATAAATTTATAAATCGGATTTCTCCAAATAAATATTTCTCTCCTTTGATTGTGTCATAGTAGACTGTGATGACTAAATTTCTAAATTTTATTTGCAAAAGTAATTAAAGAAGTTTTAATCACTATGTTTCTTTTGATAATTGTGGTGGATGATCGGATGGAGGAAAATATTTTCAGTAAAATATTATTTTTTATTGTTTTTTATTTTTGGTTGGTCAAAGTTATTTGAATTTTTTTTCTCTTAGAAACTATGTTCATTTAAAAATGAGAAAAATAGCTTTCCATCGAAAAGTATGAAAACTAAATTACATAAGTAAGTAACATTTCAAGTTAATTGTTTCCTACCCATTCGCCCAATACGAAAATAGAAAAAACAAGTTGCATAAGTCAGCAAGATGTAAGTTAATTATTTTTCCCCACCCACCGATGACCCAACACTTCCAACTCCCAACCCTTAACCATCTCACCCCCACCACCCCAAAACCCCACTCTCCTCACACCCAGTGACGGATCTACACTATAGTCAGGGGGTTTATCCGAACTCCCTTCGGTGAAAAATTATGTTATATATACATGGTTAAAATTATTTTTTATGTATATATATTAGATGTTGAACCCCCTTCGATTAGTTTTTATATTCACTTATGAACCCCCTTAGCGAAAATACTAGCTCCACCACTACTCACACCGTCCCACCCCTCATGTTATTTCCCTAAATAATATATAAATGTTCACGAGATATTATTTTTTTGTCTCCTTATCGAAAAGTAGAAAATAAATAAGATACTACTTATTTTTAAAGAAGAAAATATTTTTTTTTCATATCAAACACACCCTTGATCTTTGCCGCTAGTTGTCATCTACCTATATATACAGGTTCATATGTCACTTATCAAATATAGAAAAATCTTTTTCTTTTTTTTTAAATTTAATTTAATGCATAATTAATTTTTTAAAAAAAATTTCAAACTTTTAACCACGAGTGCACATACTTTAAAAGTAATTATATAACCTGGAAAACCAATCGACCATAATGATTTACATTCATGTCGGACCAAAATCGCTTTGGAAATAGTGAATTACCACGACATAGCGTATTTGTGATGATTTTTTTGTTGTTTCAACTTTCAATTCCTATATAGTAGTACCTTTTCTAACCGAATTTATTATAGTATGTTTTTGTTTTGAGGAAGAATTGTTTCCAAATATAACATATTATATTCTATCTTTTCAAAAAAATAAAAAATAAAAAAATCAAGTTCAAATTCAAGTGGATGCAAAATATTAAAAGATCTTTTTGTGCCTTGAGAATGTTGAAATTTCACATAGGAACTAGTATTTCTTTCTTAAATTGATCAATATGCAACATAAATTTGAATTAATCGGATTAAAAGAATTATTGAGAATACTTCAAGCCAAATACTTCAAGCCTCAAATTCATTGTGATTTTGTAAAATAATGTTTTTCTTAATCTAGTTAATTTTGTCATCAATTATGATGATACACTTTTGATAAATAAATTCTATTCTTTAAATACTCTATAAAAATTTATTTAGGTTAGAAATCACCTCCTCAGAGCATTTTCATAAATAAATAGATCACTTACAAAATTATTTGTGGTGATGAGATAAAAAAAAATGGAAAATCCTCTCATTGATTAACTTTCCATTATACAATAATGATGACCATAAAATAAAAGAAAAAATATTTATTTTCTTTCATTATTATATCTTCAAAAAAGTATAGATATATATTCCATTAGGTGAATAAAACCATACTTTTCTTGCTCAATTTCTTCACCATGTTTCTCTTGTTAGTTGTAGACACGTAATTTTATTCCTCCGAAAGATATTTTTTGCCTATTTTACCTTATTCTACCGTGTATCCTCATCCGTATGATAATTCCTCTGCAAAAAGACAAAAATAACAATCCCTAACTAATTTTATCTTATCCTAACAACCTACCCAATCAAAATAAACCACATCACACCCACCTCACTACCCCACCTCACTACCTCGCTACCCTACCCCCTACTTGACCCCATCACGTTTCTTTTCCATTTTTCTTGGATTATATATATACACAAAGGAAATACAATAAAGGGGGGAAGATCAGCAGCATATACACAAAAACACAGCCCTCTCCACAAAGGGGACTCCACTGAGTTTCCTCCACACTCCATTCATAAAAAACCACGCACACACACACAACTCCAGCTCAGAGGAATTCACTCATACTCACTCGCACAAATTCGGGATATGCACGCAGTCACTGGGATTTCAACCCTGAACACAAACACAGTGAGGAGACGAGAGAAATAAAGAGAGCTACAGATCTGAGATCGAAAAGTGGATGGAGAGAAGAAATTCAAAAGAGAGGGAGCTGAAATCGAGGGATATTGAGACAGAGGTGGCGAGAACAGAGTGAGAGATCGGAGAGAGACAATAGTTTGAGTGAGAGAGGAAGGGAGAGAGAGACGTTTCCGGCGAGATATCACCGAAAAAATCTACAACCATCTGCTTTTCTCCCATTTATCGTCAATACCGAGTTCACCGGAGCTCCGGTGTAGTGAAAACACGACGTCCAACCCTTTATTTCATCCAAATCCGCGTCAAACCGTTTTTCCCGACCTCAATTCTGGTTTAATTCTCACCGGAAACACCAATTCTGGCTGTCAGTTCATTTGAATATGATTGTGTGGTGATTGTATCCGGTTCAATTCTCTCCAAAAAAGGTCAAAGTTAGGCGTTTGGTTATCCCTTCCGATTATTCGACTTCAATTTCGGATTTCTATTTCTCTATACCGAGTGTGGATTTTGGTCGCTGTCGAGATTCTCTATTCGGGCCTTCTGATCTGGTTTTCTTAGACAGTGTTATCAACGTAATATTCGAAGGTCCAATTCTATATCTCTTATCTCTTTTTTGTGTGAATATTTTTGAATGGTGTGATTTTTGGTTGAATTTGGTTGAAGTGATTTTACTCGTCGTTATTTGATTGTTAATCCTGGTGTGAAGTATGTTCATCACGTAGTTGATTTGAGGTTAAGTTGGATTTTGGGGAAAAAAGATCGAAAATTGTCAAAAGCGAACATTGATTTATGTTGGTTCAGTGATGATTGCCTGATTCGGAATGAACATCGACTTTGTTAAGTTCGATAGTATTATGTTTTAGGCCATGGATCATTAGGCAAGCAATAAGTTGGGTAGACAAGGTTTAGGATTTGTGATTGTTGAATGATGAAATGTTTGTGGAATGGTTTTGATTTATACATTGACATCTATTGTATTTATTTGGCCGGGGAATGCCCCAAAGTATTTGTGTTGATTTATCCGGGGAATGCCCCGAAGTACTTTGTACTCGAAGGACGTCCGTGATGAAGGCCCAAGGCATCGGGTAAAACGTTGGAGCATAGTTTAGGATTAGTTTAGAATATAATTTATATTTTGTCGCATTTTTCTATTTTTGGATTGTAATAATTGGACTGAACACTATAATTTTGGATTTGTTTGTTTGTTTGATTGATTGATTGGTTTGTATGTTTTTGTGTGGTTTATACACTCTTAGTGTCGAATTAGCCGATATGTTCCATCAAGCGACCGTGGTCAAACCACGGGATCAAGGGGTGCCAACACCTTCCCCTCGGTCAACAGAATTCCTTAGCCGGAATCTCTATTCGCAAATCAGTTTCAAAGAGTCAAATGGTTTTGAAAAGGATTTTAAAAGGTGACTTGACACGCCGAGTTTATGTCAAGTGGTGACTCTGAGATTTTAAATGTAAAAATAATCCTTTTTCAGAACAAATCTTCATTTTGTCACTTTAATAATGAAAACCCTTTCGAACCTAAAATCTAATCTTTTGGAGTACGGAAAAGGGGTGTGACAGCTTTGGCGACTCTGCTGGGGACTGTCACGCCCCTTTTTCGACTCCAAAATGAAAGAATTCGTTTTAAGTTTCAAAAGGGTTTTATTATTAAAGTGACAAAAGATGAAAATTTGTCTCGAAAAGGATTCATTAGTTTCAAAACTCAGAGTCGCCACTTGGGGTAAATCGGGTGTGCCAAGTCACCCATAAATATCCTTTTTCAAAATGGTTTTGACTCTATAAAGCTGATTCGCGAACAGAGATTTCGGCTAAGGAATTCTGTTGACCGAGGGGAAGGTGTTAGGCACCCCTCGATCCCGTGGTTCGACCACGGTCTCTTGGTAGAGCGTATCGTCTAACTTTTACACTACGAGGGTATAAACCACACAAAACATGCAAAAAATATAATCAATCAAACAAACAAGATAAAACAATTCAAAATTTTAGTGTCCAGTCCAATTATACAGTCCAAAAATAGAAAAATGCATAAAAATAAATCCTACTCTAAATTAATTCTAGACTAATGCTCTACCCGACGCCTCGGGCCTTCATCAAGAACGTCCTCTGGGTACATGATACCTCGGGGTATTCCCCGGTGAATAAATATATACAGATACTTCGGGGCATTCCCCGGCCAAATTATACAATTGATTCAAAAGTGATAAAATCAAACCATTCAATCAAATTTCAAATTCAAACATTCAATGAAAACTCTTATTCATAGGAATTTTGCCTACCCGAACCTATATTCGCCTATTAATTTCAACGTATCATGATCCTGTCGCGTTCCAACAATATCATGCTTATTCCGAGCTTAAATGACATTACACCAAAATTAATTTTTATATATATTTTTTTCTTTTTATCCACTTCTCAAATCCAACCCCCACTCATTTCATTTTTATCAACCATACCATCAAAATTACTCCGGTTCATTCCATACATATCATAAAAAATGCATCGTCAAGCGCATAATCACAAAATCAACAACAAAATGATCCGACAGAACATGATCACACCCATATAATCACAAGCAACTCAACAAATCAAGATAGAAAATGGGTTAAAGAAATGGACCTCGAAGAAACGTTCTTGTATGATAATAGAGAAATCCGAGAACCAAAATCCTCAGCGGGTATCCCCAACGACGAACAAAGCTCCAAATCACAGATATTCAATCCACCAGATCCCAAAACCCCCAAAGCACGATATTGGGAACAAACCCAGAAACTAGACGGACCCGAAACGCCCTAACAATCCCAACAGATAACTGAAATCGATAACCGAGCTTCGACGAGCTAACAATAACAAAATCGGCTAAGACAACGAGATTCCGTCCAGATCACGTCCATATTTCGGAAACCCCTAACACCTCTCGACCTAATTCGCCAAAGAAATCAAAGAAAAAAAAAAGAGTTTTTTGGCGATTTCGAGATGGGAACGATCAAACGCCAAAAGAGAAACCAGTTCCGGTGAACTTGAGGACAAATCCGGCAAGCTTAGACCGAGAAACGATGAACTCAGGCCGATTTTAGCTAGATTTCGCCAGAGAATATCAAGAAACTGACCAAACCATGCTCAAACTCTCTTCATACTATCGACTTACCTTCACTGTTCTCTCCCTCAAGCTCTTTTCTATCCCATTTTTTTTCGATCTGGTGTATGTGTGTTTGATGCGTGCATAGTACGTTTTTCCATGACCCTCTCCTTTTCCAATGAAGTTTTTGTGTGTGTATCTATATTCTCTAGTTATTGTGTGTGATATGTGAATATGGTGGTTTCTCGTGAGTGAGATCTGCTATGGTGAGGATGATGGATCGTATATGGGTGAAGTATGGTGAATTCTATAGAAGAGAAATATGGAGATGATGATGTGGGTTTGTATATTGTAGTTGTATAATTTTGTGATCTGTGAGAGGAAAACCAAAATGAAGAAGAAGAAGAAGCCTCTCTCAAAATTCTCAATGGTCTTTGTAGTTATTTTCTTGTGAAATTGTGGATAAGGACCCCCCTTTTTTCGTGCACTCACTATGTATATATTGCTAATGGAAAGAAAAATATCTTTTTGTGGACTTGTGGGTCCATCCCCCTTTTGTCATTTCCTGGAAAGTTCACCCATGTATATTTCTTTGTGGACAAGAAAAAAAGAGGTCCTGACTCCAGGTGGGCTCCTGACTAACTATTTCATCACCCTATTCTTCAGGCGGGTCCCTGAAACCCAAAATTAAAACTAGAACGAAAATTATCCCAAACAAAATTATAGTAAAGTAGTATTTCATTTTTGAAAGCGTTGTCCCATTTTCCAGGAGGGTCCTGAACAGAAAGTAAAGTCCCATTTTTCAGGAGGCTCCTAAACATAAAGTAAAATCCCATTTTTCAGGAGGGTCCTGAGCAGAAAGTAAAGTACCATTTTTCAGGAGGGTCCTGAGCATAAAGTAGAACCCCATTTTTTAGGAGGGTCCTGAACAGAAAGTAAAATCCCATTTTTCTGGAGGGTCCTGAACATAAAGTAAATTCTCATTTTTCAGGAGGGTCCTGAGCATAAAGTAGAATTCTATTTTTCAGAAGGGTCCTGAACAGAAGGTAAAGTCCCATTTTTCAGGAGGGTCCTGAACAGAAAGTAAAATCCCATTTTTCAGGAGGATCCTGAACAGAAGGTAAATTCCCATTTTTCAGGAGGGTCCTGAGCATAAAGTAGAACCCCATTTTTCAGGAGGGTCCTGAACAGAAAGTAAAATCCCATTTTTTCAGGAGGGTCCTGAATAGAAAGTAAAATCCCATTTTTCAGGAGGTTTCTGAACATAAAGTAAAATCCCATTTTTCAGGAGGGTCCTGAACAGAAAGTAAAATCCCATTTTTCAGGAGGGTCCGGAATAGAAAGTAAAATCCCATTTTTCAGGAGGGTCCTGAACATAAAGTAAAATCCCATTTTTCAGGAGGGTCCTGAACAGAAAGTAAAATCCCATTTTTCAGGAGGGTCCTGGACTGAAAGTAAATTCCCATTCTTCAGGAGGGTCCTGAACAGAAAGTAAAATTCCATTTTTCAGGAGTGTCCTGAACAGAAAGTAAATTCCCATTTTTCAGGAGGGTCCTGAACAGAAAGTAAGGTCCCATTTTTTAGGAGGGTCCTGAACATAAAGTAAATTCCCTTTTTTCAGGTGGGTCCTAAACAGAAAGTAAAATCCCATTTTTTCAGGAGGGTCCTGAACATAAAGTAAACTCCCATTTTTCAGGAGGGACCTGAACATAAAGTAAAGTCCCATTTTTCAGGAGGGTCCTAAACATAAAGTAAAATCCCATTTTTCAGGAGGGTCCTGAGCAGAAGGTAAAGTCCCATTTTTCAGGAAGGTCCTGAGCATAAAGTAGAAACCCATTTTTCAGGAGGGTCCTGAACAGAAAGTAAAATCCCATTTTTCAGGAGGGTCCTGAACATAAAGTAAATTCCCATTCTTCAGGAGAGTCCTGAACTGAAGGTAAAGTCCTATTTTTCAGGAGGGTCCTGAAATGAAAGTAAATTCCCATTCTTCAGGAGGGTCCTGAACAGAAAGTAAAATCTTATTTTTCAGGAGGGTCCTGAACTGAAAGTAAATTCCCATTCTTCGGGAGGGTCCTGAACAAAAAGTAAAATCCCATTTTTCAGGAGGGTCCTGAACTGAAGGTAAAATCCCATTTTTCAGAAGGGTCCTGAACTGAAAGTAAATTCCCATTCTTCAGGAGGGTCCTGAACAGAAAGTAAAATCCTATTTTTCAGGAGGGTCCTGAACAAAAAGTAAAATCTCATTTTTCAGGAGGGTCCTGAACTGAAGGTAATGTCCCATTTTTTAGGAGAGTCTTGAGTTAAAAGTAAATTCCCATTCTTCAGGAGGGTCCTGAACAGAAAGTAAAATCCCATTTTTCAGGAGGGTCCTGAACAGAAAGTAAAATCCCATTTTTCATGAGGGTCCTGAACATAAAGTAAAGTCCCATTTTTCAGGAGGGTACTGAGCATAAAGTAGAACCTCATTTTTCAGGAGGGTCTTGAACAGGAAGTAAAATCCCATTTTTCAAGAGGGTCCTGAACATAAAGTAAATTCCCATTCTTCAGGAGGGTCCTGAACAGAAAGTAAATTCCCACGGATGTGCATTTCCAATGGTAGCTGAATTAAGTGAAACGAATTTGCCCTGTTTCATCAAAAAAAATTTGTCAGTTAAAAACTTAGTGATGGCTTGCGGTACTTGTCTGTCCCGACACCTGCTCCAGTGTTCATTTCCTTCATTTTGTTTTAGATTGTTGGCACTTGCCCCTGCTTTGTCGTTTCATTGACCCAAACTCAGATTATTAAGAGTGACTTTGAAATAAACACAACATCTCTGTTTTGACATGCTTCATGAATAAACCCTTTAAACCTTGGTATTTTCATGAGTTCCCAGACTTGTCTATTGGCAAAACTTTCTGCACACCCTTTTTTTGGCTCACAATCATGTCTCTTTCATGAGCTGGCCTTTTTGTTTTGCTTTGTGCAGTTGAAGAAGTTGGTAGCCAGTTTTGAAATCTTTTCTCGCTTGTTTTGACATGAACTTGACTCAAAAACAAGATAAAAATGACAACAACTTTTGTTTTATTTGGATAACTGACTCAAGAAAATAAAAATAAAGATAAAGAGAAGAAAGAAAAGACAATGAATGTCCCCATTTGAAACAAAGAAATGAAAATTTTATCTTAAATGACAATCAACTCTAATGATTATGCCATACATTTTGGATTAAGCCGCCTGATCTTTCCATCCAAACTCTCACAAATTGTTGTTGAGTTAATGACCCAAAAGTGAGTTGCTTTCTTTGGCCAATTGCATTTAAGACCTCATTCGGCTAGTGGCGCCATGAAGGGTTTTTGCCAACAAGCCTCTCTCATTTTTTAGATCACCATTTCCTTATGGTGTTCGCGAGGGTTTTTCACCAATGAAACTCTCTTATTTTCATTTGTCTCAACTCTCCATCGTCTTACAGTGCCCGTGAGGGTTTTCACCGATAAGACTCTCTCATTGTTATCTCTCTCAGCTTACCATCATCTTACGGTGCCCATGAGGGTTTTCGCCAATAAGACTCTCTTATTTTTATTTCTCTCAACTTACCATCGCCTTATGGTTCCCGTGAGGGTTTTTACCGATAACATTCTCACATTTTTATTTCTCTCTTGATTCCTTGTACAGAGGAAGACAAGTAGTTCCCAAATACATCCTCATATCCTTTACATGCTTTGCCTTAACATCCTTAAAGATTGATCTGAAGGTCTTTCTTTGGTTGTAACTTGTCTTTTGGATAGGATTAGAAAGAAAGAAATGATGGCATGAGGCCCAAACAACACTTGAGGTGGGGGTGGGACTTACAACTTTTGAAATCGACTCAAACAATGAGTATTAACTCATGCCCTAGTTTTGTTTAACTTGGTGACGCTAAATTATTTATTTGGTTGGACCGAGCCCTTAGTAGGGCAACCTACGTATCTCACCCCCGAGAGAGCAGAACCAGGTCACGCGTAGTTCTGGCAACTTGTTCTTTTGCTTTGATCTGATTTTTTTTATTATTCGCTCTTTTCACTTTGCGACTCTTTTTGTCTTGACACTCTTCTTTTTTTCTTTTTGGAAACGTTTTCCTCTCTTCTCTTTTTGGAAACTTTCTGACTCTATTATTTTGCTTGACACTTTTCTTTTGAGTTTTGCTGACTCCATCGTGATTCCAAAAGAGGGGTATGAAAGAAAATAGAACTAAAGCTCAAATGGGGTAAACAAAGGATGACCCGATGTTTGGATAGAAGAATGAAATTCCTTCGTCATATCAATCCTTAAAAATGCAAGTACATATCATGCAATATGAAAGTGAGAGATGAAGATTATTTGTGACACTTTCACAATACTAACTTTAATTGAGCATATGTGCCACTACTTCTTCTGGGTTTGTCAAACATATAACTCCACCTGTGTTATATCCATCACATTGAATGACTCACGCTTTCATGGAATTGATTTTCTTTCTGTTTCTCTTGATATAGGGATCACACGTCCACTATTTGACCTAATTGGGAATTGCCTTACAATCGATGACCAAGGTGTTCTTGTGATTCTCAAAATAATTGCCTTCATTTTCAAAGAAGGCCTCACTTGATCACCAAATGCCCCAACACTCTATCTATTTCCTCAGACGCTCTCTTTTCTAACTTTAACTCTCTGATTCAATGTTCATGCTTAAACTGGACTTTAAGATCTGGCTAAAAATTCCACAAGCATGTCATATCACTAGAGTCAACATAAAATATACTATGTAAAAAAAACAAACAAACAACACAAATTTAAAACATAAATGAAAAAGGGGCACTCCATTTAATAAAAATGAAAGATAGAAGGGTTTGAACATAAACGACAAAGGGACAAAACAAGATAGATCCCGAACTACAACCCTGAAATAATTTAGAAAATAGCAAAGAAGACAAAACAAACTACCAGACCTCTTCCTAGTAGGGAGAGGGGTGAATTCTCAATTGCTCAGCTTGACATCTTAGCCACTGGTTTGCATATCAGTATGACTTGAGCTTTCCTCACTGTCAATGTTCTGTACCATGATTGATTTATCTTGAATCATCTTTTCAATTTCTCTTTTCAAAGCTCGGCAATCTTCAATACTATGACCCTGAGCCTCAGAATGATACGCACACCGTGCGTTGGGATCCAAATTTCTTGAAGGCTGATTAAAGGTGTGCCCAAGGAGAGGAGTGATCATTCCCACCTGTATCAATCTCTGAAATAAACTGGCATATGAATCTCCAATTGGTGTGAAACTATCTCTCGACTTCTGCCTCATTTCATCGTTTGGCTTGAATCAAAAATCAGGCTTAAGAAGGGTTTTGGTATGTTTGTGGAGTTAGAGGATGACTCTGAGGAGTTGGTGTGTTCCACTGTGGGTAAGATGGGGGTTAAACATATGGTTGTGCACAATATACTAGATATGGAGGTGGGGAAAAAGAGTATAATGGATTTTTGGAGTGATTATGTGGAGCTTGGGCATAAACTTGAGCTTGCGCCTGAGACCGACGACGACATGGTCTTCTTGACCTTTCCTGCTGTCCAACTACAATAGCAAATGCATCTTTCTCATTCTTCTTCCCTCCAGGTTCCCTTAATTGATTGCAATATTGTCCCAAAGGTTTCATGGATTCCTCATGCCCATCTTGCTCCTCAAATTTCGACATCACAAAGATTGGAGAAATATCAGCATTTGAAGGCATGCCCCAGTCTTTGTATGAAACCTTTTCTTTACCCGCAGGTCCTAGAAAAATTTTCAAGCATTTTCTATACTCTTCATTTTTCCAACCATTTTCTCCGACTCTTCTGGCACACTGGACTTCTTGTTCAGAAACTTTGGTGTTCCAGTTAACTTAAAAGCAGGCTCAAGAGTATAACAATGATCACCAAGAGTATTGAATATAGGTTCACTAGCAGCATGGGGATGCACAACCATTGGGCGAGCCGGTGTGGAAGTCCCAGTAAAGGATTGAGCAACAAGATCACAAACAACATGTGGTGTTGTGAATGTAGCAGGCTTATGTTGAGGAACTAGAGGCAAAAGCTTGTTCTTTTGCTTTGATCTGATTTTTTTTCATTATTCGCTCTTTTCCCTTTGCGACTCTTTTTTTCTAACTCTATTTTTCTTGACACTCTTATTTTTTTCTTTTTGGAAACGTTTTCCTCTCTTCTCTTTTTGGAAACTTTCTGACTCTATTGTTTTGCTCGACACTTTTCTTTTGAGTTTTGTTGACTCCATCTTGATTCCAAAAGAGGGGTATGAAAGAAAATAGGACTAAATCTCAAATGGGATAAACAAAGGATGACCCGATGTTTGGATAGCAGAATGAAATTCCTTCGTCATATCAATCCTTAAAAATGCAAGTACATATCATGCAATATGAAAGTGAGAGATGAAGATTATTTGTGACACTTTCACAATACTAACCTTAATTGAGAATGTGTGCCACTACTTCTTCTGGGCTTGTCAAACATATAAATCCACCTGTGTTATATCCATCACATTGAATGACTTACGCTTTCATGGAATTGATTTTCTTTCTGTTTCTCTTGATATAGGGATCACACGTCCACTATTTGACCTAATTGGGACTTGCCTTACAATCGATGACCAAGGTGTTCTTGTGATTCTCAAAATAATTGCCTTCATTTTCAAAGAAGGCCTCACTTGATCACCAAATACCCCAACACTCTATCTATTTCCTCAGACGCTCTCTTTTCTAACTTTAACCCTCTTATTCAATGTTCATGCTTAAACTGGACTTTAAGATCTGGCTAAAAATTCCGCAAGCATGTCATATCACTAGAGTCAACATAAAATATACTATGTGAAAAAACAAACAAACAACACAAATTTAAAACATAAATGAAAAAGGGGCACTCCATTTAATAAAAATGAAATATAGAATGGTTTGAACATAAACGACAAAGGGACAAAACAAGATAGATACCGAACTACAACCCTGAAATAATTTGGAAAATAGCAAAGAAGACAAAACAAACTACCAGACCTCTTTCTAGTAGGGAGAGGGGTCAATTCTCAATTGCTCAGCTTGACATATTAGCCACTGGTTTGCATATCAGCATGACTAGAGCTTTCCTCACTGTCAATGTTCTGTACCATGATTGATTTATCTTGAATCATCTTTTCAATTTCTCTTTTCAAAGCTCGACAATCTTCAATACTATGACCCTGAGCCTCAGAATGATACGCACATCGTGTGTTGGGATCAAAATTTCTTGAAGGCTGATTAAGGGTGTGCCCAAGGAGAGGAGTGATCATTCCCACCTATATCAATCTCTGAAATAAACTGGCATATGGCTCTCCAATTGGTGTGAAACTATCTCTCGACTTCTGCCTCATTTCATCGTTTGGCTTGAATCGAAAATCAGGCTTAGAAGAGTTTTGGTATGTTTGTGGAGTTAGAGAACGACTCTGAGGAGTTGGTGTGTTCCACTGTGGGTAAGATGGGGGTTGAACATATGGTTGTGCATAATATACTAGATATGGAGGTGGGGAAAAAGAGTATAATGGATTTTGGGAGTGATTATGTGGAGCTTGGGCATAAACTTGAGCTTGCGCCTGAGACCGACGACGACATGGTCTTCTTGACCTTTCCTGCTGTCCAACTACAATAGAAAATGCATCTTTCTCATTCTTGTTCCCTCCAGGTTCCCTTAATTGATTTCAATATTGTCCCAAAGGTTTCACGGATTCCTCATGCCCATCTTGCTCCTCAAATTTCGACATCACAAAGATTGGAGAAAGATTAGCATTTGAAGGCATGTCGCAGTCTTTGTATGAAACCTTTTCTTTAACCGCAGGTCCTAGAAATTTTTTCAAGTATTTTCTATACTTTTCATTTTTGCAACCATTTTCTCCGACTCTTCTGGCACACTGGACTTCTTGTTCAGAAACTTTGGTGTTCCAGTTAACTTAAAAACAGGCTCAAGAGTATAACAATGATCACCAAGAGTATTGAATATAGGTTCACTAGCAGCATGGGGACGCACAACCATTGGGCGAGCCAGTGTGGAAGTCCCAGTAAAGGATTGAGCAACAAGATCATAAACAACATGTGGTGTTGTGAATGTAGCAAGCTTATGTTGAGGAACTAGAGGCAAAGTGGTGGAAGTATTGAGATGCTTTTGGCTTAGAATGAATTCTGAGTCATGTTGCGGTGCATCAACAACAGTAGAAAACTGACTTTGAGATTTTTGTGGAAAACATGAGGTATTTGTAGGATCAATAAAGGGAAATGGAGGAGGAGGCAACCCACTGGACCAAGCTCGATGCATTTCTATCATTTGTTGTCTTAGCCTCCTGACCTCTTGCTTTAAACTCTTATTTTTCCTGATTCTTTGTTTGATCCATGATGTCACTCTCTATATCTTTGTTGAACACAACTAACCTTTTGGATTTGGTGTGATGTGAAGGACCAGCCAGAATGCCACAAACCAACCACCCTAAACTGACTCAACATAAAACAACAAATGTGTTAGAGTTCAACACTTTTTCAAAACCTCTTTTTTTTTTTTAGGTTTAAATCTCTATACAAAATGAAACCTGTGATTACCAAAGAAAAAATCTTTTTGGGTTTTCGATTTTTGAATTTCATGTGAAAATGAAACTTGAACCTATTAAAGTGAAATCTTTTTGTAGTTTTCTTTTAAAGACGTATATGAAACGCCTACTCTAAATGGAGAGTGAAGAAATATTTTTGGATTTTTCAAATAAGATCCTCAAACCCACAATAGGTTGCCTACGTATCTCACTCCCGAGAGAGGAGAATCAGGGGTGCGTAGTTCGTCCAGATTGGACAATTAATGATTAAATAACAGGCTAGACCCTGACTTAAGAGATACGACCAAAGACAGACGATGACCAATGACATCAACAACTATGAAAGAAAAATCTTTTTTGTATTTTCGTTATACGGAATGTAAAAAATTTCTAACATTTTTTTTTTTGCATTTTTCTTTTATAAACACATCCTATGAATGAAAAAATCTTTTTGAAGTTTTCGAATTGTGAATGCATGCTAAACGAGACAAAGAAAAATCTTTTTGATGTTTTTGAGAAAATGAGTGCGAAAGGTAAAAAAAGTCCTCTTGAATTTTGAAATTATGAAAAATAAAAGCCATAAAAAACTCTAAAAACTATGAAACTCTTTTTTTTTCTTGTTTTTTTTTCATTACCCGCACACTTTACTTCTAACACATGTTTTTTCCAAATCAGTCCGTCAAATGACCACGTTATCCTCAAAGATGCAACATTTAGCATATAGGGGTGCTTTAGAGGTGAGTCTCCTACAAAGGACCAAGCGGGCCCCGCTAGGTCTTAATATGATGCACATAAGCATGACCTAAAGGCTGACCTATGTTGGGGTTCACTAACAAGGCTGTTCGGGGAGCGTATGGTCAATAGTGGCTGCGATAGCTTTCCACCTACTGCATAACACCGACGGCTCCCCCCTAAAATAAGGGTGACTTAACTAGAGGTCGTGTACAACACGTGTAGTACGGACTTGTTGCAGAAAGAAGGCCTGGGGGTAGACACATGATGCCAGATATAAAAGCGGTAACACAGGATAAATACTGTACACAAAGAGCACGAAAACATTCCATAATGATAAAACAATAACACAAAACAACACAAAAAAATATTTATACACCTATAGTGCCAAACAAAGCCGATACGACTCCAAAAAATGCTTGAATTCTGAACAGAGTCCCCAGCAGAGTCGCCAGAGCTGTCACACCCCTTTTTCGACTCCAAAATGAAAGAATTCGTTTTAAGTTTCAAAAGGGTTTTATTATTAAAGTGACAAAGGATGAAAATTTGTTTCTAAAAGAATTCATTAGTTTCAAAACTCAGAGTCTCCACTTGGCGTAAATCGGGTGTGCCAAGTCACCCATGAATATCCTTTTTCAAAACAGTTTTGACTCTATAAAACTGATCCGCGAACAGAGATTCCGGCTAAGAAATTCTATTGACCGAGGGGAAGGTGTTAGGCACCCCTCGATCCCATGGTTCAACCACGGTCGCTTGGTAGAGCGTATCGGCTAACTTTGACACTACGAGGGTATAAACCACACAAAACATACAAAAAAAACAATCAAGCAAGCAAACAAGATAAAACAATCCAAAATTTTAGTGTCCCAGTTCAATTATACAGTCCAAAAATAGAAAAATGCGTAAAAATAAATCCTACTCTAAATTAATTCTAGACTAATGCTCTACCCGACGCCTCGGGCCTTCATCACGAACGTTCTCTGGGTACATGATACCTCGGGGCATTCCCTGGTGAATAAATATATACAGATACTTCGGGGCATTCCCCGGCCAAATTATACAATTGATTCAAAAGTGATAAAATCAAACCATTCAATAAAATTTCAAATTTAAACATTCAACGAAAACTCTTATTCATAGGAATTTTGCCTACCCGAACCTATATTCGCCTATTTATTTCAACGTATCATGATCCTATCACGTTCCAATAATATATATTCATTTATATATATATATATATATTTTTATTTTTATTCCAATAATATATATATAATTTTTATTATTTTTATCCGAGCTTAAACGACATTACACCAAAATTAATTTTTATATATATTTTTTTTCTTTTTATCCACTTCTCAAATTCAACCCCTACTCATTTCATTTTTATCAACCATACCATCAAAATTACTCCGGTTCATTCCATACATATCATAAAAATTGCATCGTCAAGCGCATAATCACAAAATCAACAATAAAACGATCCGACAGAACATGATCACAGCCACATAATCACAAGCAACTCAACAAATCAAGATAGAAAATGGGTTAAAGAAATGGACCTCGAAGAAACGTTCTTGTATGATAATAGAGAAATCCGAAAACGTTCTTGTGCATTTTTGTGCTCTTTGTTTACAGTATTTATCTTATGTGTTACCACTTTATATCCGGCATCATTTGCATAACCCGAGTCAATTCATTCCACAACAAGTCTCGGAGCGCACGTCGTGCGCACGAACTCTAGTTGAGTCACCTTTATTTTAGGGGGGAGCCATTGGATGTATGGAGTAGGTGGAAAGCAAAGCAGCCACTATCGACCATATGCTCCCCCGAACGGCCTTGTTAGTAAATCACAACGTAGGTCAGCCTTTAGGTCATTCTTATGTGCATATATTGAGACCTAGCGGGGTCCACTTGGTCCTTTGTAGGAGTCTTACCTCTAAAGCATTCCTACGTGCTAAATATTGCATCTTTGAGGATAACGTGGTCATTTGATAGACTGATGTAGGGTAAAGCATGTGTTAGAAAGTAAAGTGTGTGAAAAAACAAATTAAAATTAGTCCAAAAGAGTTTTGTAGTTTTTAGAGTTCTTTATGGCTTTTGTTTTTCACAATTCAAAATTTTCAAAAGAAAAAATAGATTTTTTTTACAGTAGGAGGTTTTATAACGAAAATTTCAAACAAAAAAAAACTTTTTATTCCTTTACCAAACATTCATAATTCGAAAATTTCAAAAAAAAAAGATTTTTCTTTCATAGTTGTTGGTGTCGAATTAAAAACCCAATTTTTTTTTCTTTTCTATTTTTCTTTTATTCATCGGTCTTTGGTTGTGTCTCTTAAGTTAGGGTCAGTCTGTTAGTTAATCTTTATTTGTCCAACATGGACGAACTACGCATACCTGATTTTCGTCCCTCGGGACGGGATACGTAGGCAACCCTCGGTGGGTCCGGTAACCTTTATTTTGGCTTTCGTCTTAGTTTTAGGGTAGGTCTTTTACCCCGTAACCTAGAGTTGTTAGCCAAGTAGGCTAATTTTTTTCATCGTTACTGTTCGGCGATTTGGAGTCATGAAGCGGTCTGTCCCATCGACGTATGTCTGCATCAAATTCCCATTGGTTGGAAACCTTTTGCTCTTATCAAATTTTTGTGATAATTTCTTATCTGCCTCTACAGGATGGATCTGTCCACAAAGTCTAGAGTCCTTATGGTTGTCAAGGTACCCAAAAAGTTGATCAAGTGGAGGGGCATGTTCAATTACTCTGAAAAGCACGAAGTGAGGAAAGTGTTAGGTAATCTTGGAGCACTCATGGATCTCACGCCTCGTCCGGATCTAATAAAAGTTGAGTTGACTTTCTGGGATCCAAATAATTTGGGGTTTAGGTTCGGAAGTTGTGAATTGACTCCTACCCTGGCAGAAGTATCTCGTTTGTTTCGGTTGACTTACATGGGTCAGCAGATGATTTTAGCCCGCAATCATACTCGTAAGAAATTTCTTCGACTCTGTGGATTAAAAGATAACAAGTATCTAGGATGTCTCAAACAATCTTGGATTTCCTTGGACTATTTGTTTGCTAGATTTGGGTCTTTAGAGGGTTTCGACTGCTTTTGGGATGAATTCTGTACTACCAAAAAAATCTGGGAACAACGTCGTCTTGAGGTTTTCTGTCTGGCTTTGTTGGGTATCTTAGTGTTCCCGTTAGATGAGAGGTGTATCAATACTCGTCTACAATCAGTGGTGATAGCTTTATTCAAGAAAAAAGATGAGGTCACCATTGTACCAATGATCTTAACAGAAATATATAAGGCTTTAACTGAAGTAAAAGGAGGGGTATGGTTTTTTTAGGGGAGTAATCTAATATTGCAGTTGTGGATGATGGAGCACTTGCATACGCCCTCTTTGATTAAAGCAGATGTGATCGACCGTTGTCTGAATGATCGAGTGCAAGCCATGTAAGAGAGAATGCGTTTTGACAAATTTTCTTTTCCTATGGGAGTCGATTCTTGTATTGAATTTCTCAAATCAAGAACTCCGAACAACATTCTTTGGTGCTATATGTGGTTTCGTCCTAAGAAAATCTTGATTGGATCTCAAATGTAACTATTTCTAGTTTTAATAGGACTTAACTGCACTAGGCCTTACAGTCCAAGAAGGGTGATGCGTCAGTTGGGTAGGATGCATGACGTCCCCCCAATAATGGACCTTCTAAAGGATGTAGAGTGCTTTAAAGACCAAGCCATGGGGGAAATCAAATATGAGCAATTCTGGAATAACGCGATAAAGCTAGGTGTAGATACTCGGGGAAAATCCAGGATGCACTCAAAACTATGAAATCTGGCTACAATCTCTGCCCCGTGGCATTAGTAGAACCTTACCAGCCCAACTTAGAGGGCGAATACGGGAAGCAATCATGGTAGAGGATGATGAGCAGGAAGATCCGGGTGCCAAGGTGAAGTTTTTGAGAGTTCAGTTGTCACGTTTGATCACAACTGTGGATGGATGTCAGAGAAACCTTTGCGGGTGTAATCTCCAAGAGGCGGGGATACGGGCGAGAAATTTGTTCCCGGGTATCAAAACGTCATTGCAGGATATGTTGAAAAGTCTGAGTGGAAAAGAGGGGACTTCACAGATGGGTTCATCTCAGCCGGGGACGTCACACAGAGCACCGGTTTGAAAGAACATGTCTTATCTTTATGTATTTTTTAGTCTTTTATGTTTCTGTCATTGTAGGGTGGTGTTTGTGTTAAGTCGGAGTCAAGTTGTTTTTGATATTCGGGTCTTTATTAGTAATTGCACGCATGTCGTTAGGGGTTAAAATGTTGTTTTGTATTTGTTGTTTAGTTTTAAAGTGGTCCTAAATTCGTTGTATGTTTTGTTGTTTCTTTCATCGAAATGTTATGAGGTTACGTCTTTCTTTTGTTTACTTGTTTTCATTTTTCGTGAAAAAAAAACCTTCAATTGTGTGATGTTTATGCATATGCAGCCTGAACTACGCAAGATCTGATTCATGTACAACATGATACGTAGGCAACCTACTTTTGGGTTCGATCTAATCATTTTGTTTCATTGTTTTTCATTATTCTTCCTCTTTTAAAGAAAAAAACCAAAGCCATAAAGAATGATAAAATGAAGGTAGATAGCGAGAGAAGAAAAGTAAGAAAGGATGATGGGACAATAAAGGGAAAGGAGGGCGAAAAAAAAGGGGGGGATGTTTGGAGGAAAGAAGCAAATAAGTGTAGATAAAAATCGGGATGATGTTAAAATGACCTCGCTACCCTCAAAAGCTGGTAGAAATGGACATGAATGTAGGACAATTTTACCAATGTGATTCTCATGCTTGTTGTGTGCTCTAATCCTAACGGATGTCGTCTTTGATGAGTATGTTCTTTCAGATAACAGTGGTAGGTTTGCAGCACTCTGTCTAGTCACCCATACTTCGCTAGATCCAAAGCAAAGCTCGCCATGGCTAGCAGTGAGATTGAAAATTTGCTCATTGACCCGGATCAGGATCACAGAGAAGAAAGTTCAAAACACAATGATGAGGTAGTAAGGTTCAGACAATAATTGATAGATTTGCACCGGGCATAGGCTAGCGGAATGCCTCCTCCTCCACTCCCTGAAGGTCTTGGGAATATCTCTAATTTCCCACCGCTCTCTTAGGCGCAATTCTCTGCTCCTACTGAGTCACCTGAGCACGTGCCAGGATTCACTCCGCTACATTATTATCTTGGCACTTCTAGTATGCCCTTGGCAGCTCCCCACTCAAGACCCGCTTCTCAGCCAACGCCACCGATCACATCGGTATTCGTGGCTCCACCACCACCTGAAGCTCCCACATATGTTGTGCGTCCGACAATGGGGTTTCCTCGGTCTGCCAGTGAGCCAGTATTGAAGGTTCCAGATAGTCAGTATTATGCCCTGGAGCCTACTTTGAGAATGAATTAACCGTATGGGTACACTCAGCCACCTGCATTTCCATTTGATACGGAGAAACCTGTCGTAACAGAGGAACAGGAAGTCATAGCACGAAATTTGAAAAGTTTAGAACAGGCCATGAGGAATTTGCAGGGAATCGGAGGTTATAAGAGTGTTTCCTATAAAGATCTTTGCATGTTCCCAGACATCAACCTTCTTATCAGTTTTAAAATGCCCAAGTTCGAGAAGTATGCAGGGCACGGTGATCCCGTGGCACACTTGAGACGTTATTGCAACCAGTTGAGGGCTGCAGGAGGAAGGGAAGAGCTGCTCATGGCTTTCTTTGGCGAGAGTCTTTCTGATCTGGCTTCAGAATGGTTTATAGATCAAGATATCGAAAAGTGGAACAGCTGGGATGACTTAGCTTCTGAGTTTGTGCAACATTTTCAGTCTAACATCGACCTGATTCCGAACGAAAAATCCTTGGCCAACATGAAGAAGAAAAGCACTGAAGGTTTTAGGGAATACGCGATAAGGTGGCGTGAACAGGCCGCCAGGGTAAAACCCTCCAATGAAAGAAAGTAAGTTGGTAGAGGTTTTCATTCAGGCACAGGATGAGATCTATTTTCAACATTTACTTCCGGCAATGGGAAAGTCTTTTATTGAAGTCCTCAAAATGGGGGAGATGATAGAGGACGAAATCAAGACCGGCCGAATAGTGAGTTTTGCCGCATTGAAAGCCACCACATAAGCGATTCAAGGTGGATCTGGCATATTCAAAGGTAAAAAGAAGAAAGAGGACGTGGCGACTATCGTAGCTGGAACCCATTCCTATCCCAAAAGACTACCTCGCCTCTATCCCCAATCCCAAGCCCAAATCTACACCCAAGCTCCATATATTCCTCCCCACCATTACTACCCTCCAAAAACCCTTTATATTCCATTCCAACACCCCTGTACCCAGTATATAGCGCACAACCATATGCCCAAACCCCTTCTTACCCACAATGGCGCGTGCAAGCTCCACAAAATTGCCCATCCGCTCTACCGAATTACCAAAACCCCTCCAGACCCGGTTTTCAACCTAGGCCCGAGTATAAGAAAGAGAAGGCGGTCAAAAATCAATTCACACCTCTTGGGGAGTCATATGCTAGCTTGTTTGATAGGTTGAGAAAGTTGAAGGTCTTAAGCCCAATTCAAGGAAGGCTTTCAAATCCAATGCCGAGGAATCTCGATTATTCTTCAAGGTGTGCGTACTGTTTTGACATACTAGGCCATGATATTGAGAAATGCTGGCATTTAAAGAGAGCTGTCCAAGATTTAAATGATATAAATCAGATGCTGGTCCAGGCTCCGGAGGGTCCAAACATAAACCAGAATCCGCTGCCAACCCATGCTGAAACCAATATGTTAGAATTGATATATGACGGGAAAGAGTCATCAAGGTGTTATAAGCCTATCGTCAAGATACAAACCATTGAGGAGAGATCAGTGAATGTAGCAGAGTCTTTGAAAGCAATGTCATTGAGCCAGAAAGGAATGAGAGAAGATAAAGCCCAAGAAAGCACAAAGAAACCCCTGATCACAGTGCAAGGTGCCAAATGGTATGTTGATTTAAGTTAGGATAAACCTAAGTTGACAGTGGTAGGAGCTCCGAGTAAGCCCATCTTGACGGTGAAAGGAGCACTGGCAGCGCCTATTGTCCTCAAACCGGTGACCCAACCTCCGATAGTTGATACGAAAAGGGTTCCCTGGAATTATGGGCAGACTGTGATGACCTATCATGGGAAAGAAGTAGTGGAAGATGTAAATGAGGTAGGGGGTTTGACTAGGTCAGGAAGATGCTTTGTGCCTGAAAGTTTAAGAAAGTCCAAGTCAATTATGAGTGGACCGTCATCTATCAAAAAGCCTATCACCGAAGAAGAAGCCGAAGAATTTTTGAAAAAGATGAAATTGCCAGAGTATTCAATAATAGACCAGTTGAAGAAAACCCCTGCGCAAATTTCCCTCTTATCTTTGTTGTTGCACTCCAAGGAGCATCGTGATATTTTACTAAAGGTATTAAATGAAGCATATGTTCCTAGGGATATTACAGTAAATCATCTTGAGAAAATGGTTGGAAAAATCTTTGAGGTCAATCGGATCAGCTTTTCTGATGATGAATTGCCTTTTGAAGGTACATGGCACAACCGGGGCCTTTACATTACAGTGAAGTACGAAGATTTCTACGTCACTCATGTTATGATTGACGGAGGTTCAGGTGCAAATATCTGCCCTATTTCTACTTTGTAAAAGTTGAATATTGGTGCAGAGAGGATCAAGACCAATAATGTATATGTCAGGGCTTTCGATGGTGCAAAATCAAACTCTATTGGCGAAATAGAACTAATGTTGATCATAGGGCCTGTTGAGTTTGCCATAGAGTTTCAAGTATTGAATATAGACTCATCTTACAATCTGTTGTTGGGAAGGTCGTGGATCTACAAGGCCAAGGCGATTGCATCTACACTGCACCAAATGATTAAGTTTGAGCATGACAGGCAAGAAGTGGTTATTCACGGTGAAGGAGATTTGTCTGCCTGCGAAGATTCTCCTTTGTCTCTTATTGAAGCAAATAACTTAGAGGAGACATTCGTCTATCAAATTTTTGATACAGTGCCAGTGAATCGTATCCTTGAATAACAGGTTATACCGGGACCACAATTGTCTTCTTCTTCTATCATGATGGTGAGTGAACTTTGGAAATACAGATTTGATCCAGGAAAGGGTTTGGGAGCGTCTCTGTACGGTATAGTTCATCCCATATGTCCGAGTGAGAACATGGGCACGTTCGGTCTGGGATTTGAGCCTACGACTGAAGATCTGAAGAAAGCCAAGGGAAGGAAAAAGGAAACATGGTCACTCCCTCGCCCAATGTCACTACTCAGTGAATCATTTGTTAAGAGCGGTGCCATGAAGCATGCGGAATTTGAAGTTGAAATGGTTGATGACTGCCAGGACCTTTTTATTGAAGTTGATATGGTCGAACCAGGAGAAGGTACCAGTATGGCAGACGTGCAATTCATAGGTCCAGCTGTCCGGCTCAATAATTGGGAAGTCACTCCTCTCCCCGTCAGGAGGGAGTTTTAGTAGTTTATTTTGTTTTTCTTTCTGTTTATCCGAGTTATTTCACGATTGTAATTTGGATTTTAGTTTGTTTATGTTATGTTGGCATCTATGTTTAAACCCTTCTATCTTTTTATTTAATAAAATGCAATGTCCCTTTTGTTTCGTATCTAATATATTTTGTTTTTCTTTTTTTTATACAGTTCTCTTTATGTTGATTCTAATGACATCACATGCATGCGGAATTTTCAGCCTGATCTTAAAATCCAAACTAATCAAGATGTAATGAAGCAGGATGGGGAATATGGTGAAGAATAAGCACTAGAAGAAATAAGCAAAGAGTTGGAACAGAAGACAAACCGAATCCTAATTTGAATGAGACTGAACCAATAAATCTAGGGAATCAAGAAGATGTTAGGGAAACTAAAATCAGTGTACATGCTCTGCCACAGCTAAAAGATGGAATGATACAAGCATTAATTGATTATAAGGATGTTTTTGCATGGTCTTATGATGATATGCCTGGTTTAAGCACTGAATTAGTGGCTCACAAATTGCCAACTGATCCTGCATTCCCTCCTGTCAAACAGAAGTTGAGAAAGTTTAAAACTGATGTAAGTATTAAAATCAAAGAGGAAATCATGAAACAACTTGAATCCAAAGTAATTCGAGTGGCTCGTTATCCCATGTGGTTATCCAATGTTGTTCCCGTACCAAAGAAAGATGGCAAAATTCGAGTGTGTGTTGATTACCGTGATTTGAATAGAGCAAGTCCAAAAGATGATTTTCCACTGCCCAACCTCCATATTTTGTTAGACAACTATGCTAAACACGAGGTTGCCTCTTTTGTGGATTGTTATGCCGGATATCACCAGATCATTATGGATGATAAAGACGCGGAGAAGACATCTTTTATCATACTATGGGGGACCTATTGTTATCGAGTGATGCCGTTCGGTTTGAAGAATGCTGGAGAAACATACATGAGAGCCATGACCACCATGTTTCATGATATGATGCATAAGTAGATTGAGGTATACGTGGATGATGTGATTATTAAGTCAAAAAGTAAGGCCGACCATGTTAAAGATTTGAGAAATTTCTTTGAAAGGCTTTGCAGGTATAATCTCAAGCTCAACCCGGCAAAATGTGTATTTGGAGTTCCATCTGGAAAGCTGTTGGGGTTTGTGGTCAGCCGTCGGGGGATTGAATTGGATCCCACAAAAATCAAAGCCATTCAGGATTTGCCCCCGCCTAAGAATAGGATGGAGGTGATGAGTTTGCTTGGTAGACTGAACTACATTAGCAGGTTTATTGCTCAACTCACAACCATTTGTGAGCCCATATTCAAGTTGCTGAAAAAGAGTGTTGCGGTAGGATGGGCTGAAGAATGTCAGGAAACGTTCGACAGAATCAAAAGATATTTGTCAAATCCACCCGTGCTGGTACCACCGGAGCTTGGTAGGCCTTTGATCTTATATTTATCAGTCATGGACAATTCTTTCGGTTGTGTCCTGGGTCAACATGATGTCACAGTAAAAAAAGAGCAGGCTATTTATTATCTTAGCAAGAAGTTCACCGCATATAAGGCCAGGTATACTCTTCTTGAAAGGACGTGTTGTGCCCTAAATTGGGTAGCACAGAAGTTGAAGCATTATCTCTCATCCTATACTACTTATCTCATCTCAAACATGGATCCTTTGAAGTATATCTTTCAGAAGCCTATGCCGACAGGTCGATTGGCAAAGTGGTAAATGTTGCTTACCGAGTTCGACATCGTATATGTGACTCGAACCGCCATGAAAGCCCAAGTCTTGGCAGATCATCTTGCTGAGAATCTCATCGATAAAGAGTACGAGCCATTAAAGACATATTTTCCTGACGAAGAAGTGTCGTGTGTCGATGAAGTCGTTATAGATACTGATCCAGGTTGGAAGTTATTCTTCGATGGAGCTGTCAATATGAAAGGAGTCGGAATAGGTGCGGTTCTTATCTCTGAATCGGGACAACATTTCTCGGTAACAGCACAACTTTGATTTTACTGTACTAACAATATGACAGAGTATGAAGCTTGAATTCTTGGTTTGAGGTTAGCTGTTGATATAGGAGTCCAGGAATTATTGGTATTGGGGGATTCGAATTTGCTCGTCCATCAAATTCAAAGAGATTGGGAGACGCGAGATTTGAAGCTCATCCCGTATCGACAATGCTTGCAGGAGTTATGTCAATGGTTCGTGTTAGTAAAATTTAGGCATATTCCAAGGATTCATAATGAAATTGCTGATGTTTTATCCACTCTGTCTTCAATGCTCCAACATCTTGATAAAGCCTACATCAATCCTGTGCATATACAGAGTCGTGATCAGCATGCTTACTGTAATGCGGTTGAAGAAGAGCTCGATGGAGAACCCTGGTTCTTGGATATCAAGCGATATATTTATTTAGGAGAATACCCAACATATGCCACCAACGATCAAAAGAGGACTATTAGGCGTTTGGCTAGTGGATTTTTCTTAAGTGGGAGGATCTTATATAAGAGAACCCCAGATCTGGGACTTTTGAGGTGTGTAGATACAAGGGAATCCTCGGAAATCATGGTTGAAATACACTCTGGAGTATGCGGGTCACATATGAACGATCATGTCTTGTCAAAGAAGATTCTTCAAGCAAGTTATTACTGGCTTACTATGGAGAGGGATTCTATTCGGGTTGTTCGAAAGTGTCATTAATGTCAGGTACACGGTGATCTGATACGTTCTCCTCCTGCTGAGTTACATGCAATGGCCTCTCCATGGCCGTTTGTGGCTTGGGGAATGGATGTGATTGGACCGATTGAGCCGAAGGCATCAAATGGACATAGATTCATTTTGGTAACCATTGATTACTTCACAAAGTGGGTAGAAGCAGTAACTTTCAAGTCTGTGAAAAAAAAGGCTGTGGTAGATTTTGTTCATGCCAACATCATTTGTAGGTTTGGAATTCCTAAGATGATCATTACAGACAATGCTTGCAATCTTAATAGTCATTTGATGCAAGAAGTGTGTCAACAGTTTAAGATCGCACATCGAAATTCTACTCCATATCGCTCAAAGGCCAATGGTGCTGTAGAAGCCGCCAATAAGAATATAAAAAAGATACTGCGAAAAATGGTACAAGGGTCTAGACAGTGGCATGAAAAGTTTCCGTTTGCATTGCTAGGTTATCGCACCACTGTTTGCACTTCAACAGGGGAAACTCCATATTTATTGGTGTATGGGACAGAAGCAGTCATCCCTGTAGAAGTTGAAATTCTCTCTCTTCGAGTCATTGTAGAAGCAGAGATTAATGATGACGAATGGGTCAAAACCCGACTAGAATATTTGAGTTTGATTGAGGAAAAAAAGCTAACGTCTGTGTGTTATGGCCAGTTGTATCAGAGGAGGATGGCTCGAGCGTATAACAAAAAGGTCCATCCCAGGAGTTTTGAAGTTGGTCAGTTGGTATTGAGACGTATTCTTCCTCACCAGGTTGAAGCGAAAGGCAAGTTCTCCCCTAACTGGCAAGGTCCCTTCGTTGTGAAGAAAGTGTTGCCCAATGGAGCCTTATATTTGACAGATATTGAAGGCAAAATGGCAGAAATGGCTATCAATGCTGATGCGGTCAAAAGATATTATGTATGATATTTTATGCTTTGTTGATTTTATTGCATGTTTAGTACTTGAATTTTTGAAGATTGATATGATGAAGGCATTTTATTCTTCTATCCAAACATTGTGTCATCCTTTGTTTACCCGTTTGAGCTTCGTTTTATGTTTTCTTTCATATCCCTCTTTTGGAATCAAAATAGAGTCAAAGATAAATGTCAAGAAAATAAAAATAAAAGAAAGAGTTCGAAAAAAAAAAATCAAAAATCAAATCAAAATAAAGAACAAGCTTATGGAACTACGTGCGATCTGATTCTCCTCTATCGGGAGTGAGATACGTAGGCGGCCCTATTTTGGGCTCGGTCTAACCAAATAAAGATTTTAGAGTCACCCAGTCAACAAAAACTGGGGCATGAGTTAATGTGTTGTTTGAGTCAATTCCAAAAGTTGTAAGTCCCACCCCCATTTCAAGTGTCGTTCAAGCCTCTTGCCATCCCCTTTCTAACCTTATTCAAAAGCTAGGTTACAACCAAAGAAAGTCCTTCAGATCAATTCTTGATAATGTTAAGGCTAGGCATGCAATGGATATGATGATACATTATTGGGTACTACTCGTCTTCCTTAGCATAAGAAATCAGGAAAGAACTACAAAATGAGAGAGTCTTATTGGTTAAAAACTCCGCGGGCATCATAAGGCGATGGTGAGTGGAGAGAAATAAAAATGAGAGAGTCTTATTGGTGAAAACCCTCACGGGCACCGTAAGGCGATGGCGAGTTCAAGAGAAAAGTGAAAAGTGAAAAGAAAGAGATTTGTTGGCGATAGTCTTTTAAGATGTTGTCAATTGAATGTGATGCATGAGTCCAATGGATCTGGGGAAGTGGCTCAGCGGTGAAGGCACGAACTCAACAACAAATGGGAAGTTTGGATAGGAAGATCAGGCAGCTTAATCCAAAATGCATGTCATACTCATTGGAGTTGGTTGCCGTATTCAGATAAGTTTTCTTTTTGAATATGGGACATTGCCCTTTTCTTTCATTTACATATTCAAGCTTTTTGTCATTTTATGTCATTTATCAAAATAAAAGTCACCATCATTTCTTTACATTTTAAGTCAAGTCTGTGTCAAAACAAGCAAGAAAGGATTTCAAAATTTACTACCAGTCTTTCCAATTATATGAGAAAAATCCAAGGACCAGCACATGAAAGAAATACGATCGTAATTCAACACGAAGCAAAGGGAGTCTATCAACCCACAGGTTGTTGGATTCGTGGAAGCATTCAGATTTGGGAAAAGGGCACCTCAGAGGCATGGTAAAATGGAAACCCATTATTTTTGTCAGAACTCATTTCCCTCAATCTGGATCCGGGTCAATGATTCGGCAAGATAGGGAAAGTGTCAGCGACTTGGAACAAAGATGAAAGGAACGAGCGCTGGGGCAGATACCTGAGAAGCCAAGAGCTGCAAGCCACCACTAAGTTTTTAACTGACAAACTTTCTTTGTTGAAATAGGGGCAAATTCGCTTCACTTAATTCAGCTACCATTGGAAATGCACATCCGTGGGAATATACTTTCTGTTCAGGACCATCCTGAAGAATGTGAATTTACTTTCAGTTCAGGACCCTCCTGAAAAATGGGATTTTATTTTCTGTTCAGGAACCTCCTGAAGAATGGGAATTTACTTTCTATTCAGGACCCACCTGAAAAACGGGAGTTTACTTTTTGTTCAGGACCCTCCTGAAAAATGGGATTTACTTTTTGTTTAGGACCCTCCTGAAAAACGGGAATTTACTTTCTGCTCAGGACCCTCCTGAAAAATAGGATTTTACTTTATGTTCAGGACCCTCCTGAAAAATGGGATTTACTTTCTGTTCAGGACCCTCCTGAAAAATGGAAATTTACTTTCTGTTCAGGACCGTCCTGAAAAACAGGATTTTACTTTTTGTTCAGGACCCTCCTGAAAACTGAGATTTTACTTTCTGTTCAAGACCCTCCTGAAGAATAGGAATTTACTTTCAGTTCAGGACCCTCCTGAAAAATGGGACTTTACCTTCTGTTCAGGACCCTCCTAAAATAGGATTTTACTTTATGTTCAGGACCCTCCTGAAAAATGGGACTTTACCTTCTGTTCAGGACCCTCCTGAAAAATAAGATTTTACTTTATGTTCAGGACCCTCCTAAAATAGGATTTTACTTTCCTTTCAGGACCCTCCTGAAAAATGAGATTTTACTTTCCGTTCAGGACCCTCCTGAAAAATGGGACTTTACTTTCAGTTCAGGACCCTCCTGAAAAATGGGATTTTACTTTCTGTTCAGGACCCTCCTAAAAAATGGGATTTTACTTTATGTTCAGGACCCTCCTGAAAAATGGGACTTTACTTTTTGTTCAGGACCCTCCTGAAAATGACAATAGAAACTATATATCCTCTGGTTTATCTCATTCAAAAATGCGTGAGTTGAACCTCCTCAGTGAAGATCAATTCATTTTATTTGCAAAGTAATTGCCTCAAAACATTCAAGTGAGGATGTAACTAGGTCTCCAAAACATCTCAACACTTTACTTATTTTTCTTACATTTTTTTTCAACTCTAGGTTCTTGATCGAATGTTTCAACATTAGATTGGGTTTTAAGATCTGGCTGAAAATTCAACATGCTTATCATATTACCAGAATCACCATAGAAAGATCTCTTTGAAGAGAAAAAAAAGAAAGAGACTTTACTTTTTGTTCAGGACCCTCCTGAAAAATGGGATTTTACTTTATGTCCAGGACCCTCCTAAAAAATGGGATTTTACTTTCTATTCAGGACCCTCCTAAAAAATGAGATTTTACTTTATGTCCAGGACCCTCCTGAAAAATGGAATTTTACTTTCTGTTCAGGACCCTCCTGAAAAATGAGATTTTACTTTCTGTTCAGGACCCTCCTGAAAAATGGGATTTTACTTTATGTTTAGGACCCTCCTGAAAAATGGGATTTTACTTTCAGTTCAGGACCCTCCTGAAGAAAGTTCAAGACCCTCCTAAAGAATGGGAATTTACTTTCAGTTTAGGACCCTCCTGAAAAATGGGATTTTACGTTCTCTTCAGGACTCTCTTGAAAAATGGGATTTTACTTTATGTTTAGGACCCTCCTGAAAAAGGGATTTTACTTTCTGTTCAAGACCCTCCTGAAGAATGGGAATTTATTTTCAGTTCAGGACCCTCCTGAAAAATGGGACTTTACTTTCTGTTCAGGACCCTCCTGGAAAATGGGACAATGCTTTCAAAAATGAAATACTACTTTACTATAATTTTTGTTTGGGATAATTTTCGTTCTAGTTTTAATTTTGGGTTTCAGGAGCCCGCCTGAAGAATAGGGTGATGAAATAGCAAGTCAGGAGCCCGCCTGGAGAACAGAGTGAAGAAATGAAAAGTCAAGCAACAAAGCGAAGCAATTGAAAGCCAAGCAACAAGTTGAAAGAAATTGCAAGTCAGGAGCCCACCTGAAGAATAGGGTGATAAAAGTCGAGTCAAGAGCCAACAGAAGCTGTATAGATAGGATTTTGTAATTTCATTTATGTTTTAACTTGTAATTTTCATTTTGATGTAATGACAGAGCCGCGGACCGGAACCTCACTCGACTCTCCAACTCGGTATAGTCCATCTCTTTCCAATCCTTTGAGATACCCATCACTTGATTCCTTCATAACTTGGGTAGGTAGGATGTCCTAAATCAATACTTAGTTTTCCTCCTTTTTTTTGTTTCATTTTTGAATAAGGGTCGGGACAAAATTTTATCTCATTGTCTACTTCTTTATCTGAAAACACTGTGCGTTTACATTCAAAGGGGGCATGATGTAGACACGTAATTTTGTCCCTCCGAAAGATATTTTTTTTCCTATTTTACCTTATTCTACCGTGTATCCTCATCCGTATGATAATTCCTCTACAAAAAGACAAAAATAACAATCCCTAACTAATTTTATCTTATCCTAACAACCTACCTAATCAAAATAAACCACATCACACCCACCTCACTACCCCACCTCACTACCTCGCTACCCTACCCCCTACTTGACCCAATCACGTTTTTTTTCATTTTTCTTGGATTATATATATACACAAAGGAAATACCGTAAAGGGGGGAAGATCAGCAGCATATACACAAAAACATAGCCCTCTCCACAAAGGGGACTCCACTGAGTTTCCTTCACACTCCATTCATAAAAAACCACGCACACACACACAACTCCAGCTCAGAGGAATTCACTCATACTCACTCGCACAAATTCGGGATATGCACCTAGTCACTGGGATTTCAACCCATAACACACACACAGTGAGGAGATGAGAGAAATAAAGAGAGGTACAGATCTGAGATCAAAAAGTGGACGGAGAGAAGAAATTCGAAAGAGAGGGAGCTGAAATCGAGGGATATTGAGACAGAGATGGCGAGAAGAGAGTGAGAGATCGGAGAGAGGCAATAGTTTGAGTGAGAGAGGAAGGGAGAGAGAGACATTTCCGGCGAGATATCACCGGAAAACGCTACAGCCATCTATTTTTCTCCCATTTATCGTTAATACCGAGCTCACCGGAGCTCCGGTGTAGTGAAAACACGACGTCCAGCCCCTTATTCCATCCAAATCCGCGTCAAACCATTTTTCCCGACCTCGATTCTGGTTTAATTCTCACCGGAAACACCAATTCTGGCTGTCAGTTCATTTGAATATGATTGTGTGGTGATTGTATCCGGTTCAATTCTCTCCAAAAAAGGTCAAAGTTAGGCGTTTGGTTATCCCTTCTTATTATTTGACTTCAATTTCGGGTTTCTATTTCTCTATACCGAGTGTGGATTTTGGTCGCTGTTGAGATTCTCTATTCGGGCCTTCTGATCTGGTTTTCTTAGACAGTGTTATCAACGTAATATTCGAAGGTCCAATTCTATATCTCTTCTCTTTTTTTTTGTGAATATTTTTGAATGGTGTGATTTTTGGTTGAATTTGGTTGAAGTGATTTTACTCGTCGTTATCTGATTGTTAATCCTGGTGTGAAGTATGTTCATCACGTAGTTGATTTGAGGTTAAGTTGGATTTTTGGGAAAAAAGATCGAAAATTGTCAAAAGAGAACGTTGATTTATGTTGGTTCAGTGATGATTGCCTGATTCGGAATGAACATCAACTTTGTTAAGTTCGATAGTATCATGTTTTAGGCCGTGGATCATTAGGCAAGCAATAAGTTGGGTAGAAAAAGTTTAGGATTTGTGATTATTGAATGATGAAATGTTTGTGGAATGGTTTTGATTTATACATTGACATCTATTGTATTTATTTGGCCGGGGAATGCCCCAAAGTATTTGTGTTGATTTATCCGGGAAATGCCCCGAAGTACTTTGTACTCGAAGGACGTCCGTGATGAAGGCCCAAGGCATCGGGTAAAACGTCGGAGCATAGTTTAGGATTAGTTTAGAATAGGATTTATATTTTTTCGCATTTTTCTATTTTTGGATTGTAATAATTGGACTGAACACTATAATTTTGGATTTGTTTGTTTGTTTGATTGATTGATTGGTTTGTATGTTTTTGTGTGGTTTATACACTCTTAGTGTCGAATTAGCCGATATGTTTCATCAAGCGACCGTGGTCAAACCACGGGATCAAGGGGTGCCTAACACCTTCCCCTCGGTCAACAGAATTCCTTAGCCGGAATCTCTGTTCGCAAATCAGTTTCAAAGAGTCAAATGGTTTTGAAAAGGATTTTAAAAGGTGACTTGGCACACTGAGTTTATGTCAAGTGGCGACTCTGAGATTTTAAATGTAAAAATAATCCTTTTTCAGAACAAATCTTCATTTTGTCACTTTAATAATGAAAACCCTTTCGAACCTAAAATCTAATCTTTTGGAGTACGGAAAAGGGGTATGACATTAGTGAAAATACTTTTCTTGTTATTTATCATGCCCTTCAACATTAGAGGCAAAATCGAAGTGCATATTCTCAATAATCTTCCTCCAAATACACCAATGCTACAACTTCATTGTGCATCTAGTGATAACGATTGGGGCCATGGATATCCTGAGTTAGAATCGGATTTTAGTTGGTCATTTAATGAGAATGTAATCGGAACCACTTTATATTTTTGTCACTTTTGGTGGGGTTTCAAAGAAAATGCATTCGAAGTTTTAAACGATGTTGTTTAGTGTATCCATGGAGGGGATAAATTTGTTCCATATTTAACAAGAAAATGTGTGTATAGTGTGATGGAAGATGGTATCTATTTTGGTTATGAAAATTCTGTGGGAACACTAATTCTTAACAAATATGCTGATTGGATAACATCAAGAGGAGTATAATATTATTAGCTTTTGCATTTGGAAAATAAAATTAGAAGAATTATGTACTGGGAATTATTTATGATTTGGGTTTAGTAGATATTGTGTTTTTATATATAAATAATCGATTATCTTATTTATCGTTCTTGTATTTTATTCTATGTATATGGATGTGTTCAATAAGACTATGCAGACACGATTGTCAAGTTGATCAAATATGTGTAAGTAAACATGTTATAGCATGTTGAATTTGGGCTAATGTTATACCTAGTTATTTATTCTAAATTTATCAGATCTTGAAAAATGATTCGAAAATTGTACAACTAGCAGCCTCTAGCAGCCCAATTAAGCTGATCACAACAATTTTTTTCCTAATTAATCCTTACTTTTACGAATTTTAGCAGGTATTGAAAATCACAATCTAAATAAGCTCGAATTGAATTGGACTTTTAAGTTTGATTTCAAATCAATCAATTTGGATATTTTGAATTTTCATTTTTTAATCGGTAAGTTGGAAAAAAAACGGTAAGCTGAAGATGTTTTTTCCTTTTACAAAAATAAACATCCAAATCAAGTATTCATATTAAACTGCCTTAATAGTTCTTGGTATTAAAGAGTAAAATATTAAATTGCTTTAAATGATTTGCTTAATCTGGTTAATATATTTTTTTAATTGTCCTATGGAGAACATTTAATGACCTATCTATTTTTCAGTAAAAAAAATTCTATAAGAATATCCCAGTTTTATTTGCAATTAATTTTTCACTTTGAAAGTGAAAACGATCCTAATTACGTATATAAAGATTAATACTCTCTCTTTTTAAAAAAAATAATCTATTTTGATTTGTCATAGAGTTTAACAAAAATAAAGAAGACATTTGAATTTTTTGATTTTAAATAAAAGATATGTCAAATGTACCAAAATATCCTTTAATCTTGTGGTTTAAAACATGCAACGAGAAAAGTTAAAATTTAAAAATTGTTAAAAAAAAAAGAAGTGATTTTTTTAAAAATGGAGGGAGTATAAAAATAAATAATTTTCTTAAGATGCTTTGCTTCCTAAGTGGGAAAAACATAAAACGATACAAATATTACCTTTATTTTATGTCATCAAAATATAGATATTGTTCTTATCCTAACTAAAAGGCACGAAATAGAATATTTCTCATGTATATATATAAACACACACACCATCAAAGCACTTAAAAAAAGTATTTCATAATCATAATTAACCATAGTATATTCTAATTATTTTCTCAAGATGATACACTTGTCAGTGAAAATCCTCTTCTTGTTATTTATCATGCCTTATAACATTCATGGTTGTGGCTACGAGGTGCACATTCACAATAATCTTCCTCAAAATTCTCCTCAACTAGAACTTCACTGTGCATCTGGAGACAAGGAACTTGGCTATAATTATCCTGCAGTAGGAACGGATTTTAATTGGTCCTTTTGTGCAGAACCTACTACGTTATACTTTTGTCACTTTTGGTGGAATGAAAAAGATTTAAGATTTGATGTGTTTAACAATAATCAATATTGTGTTGATGATGGAGGTTATTATTTTCCAGACAATGTTATTTACTCATGTCAATGGCAAGTGCAGGCTGATGGTTTTTATTTAGGTTATTATGATCTAAGTTCTGGTCAACTTGTACTTCAAAAATACCTTGATTGGTAAGTGTAACAACTATTTTGTTTGCAAATGTGTATTGGAAGGGGAAATAAATAAAATGCATATATATACATATTGCTCTTTGTGTGTGTATTTCTGATATAATTTATGAAAATCTGCATCTTTTAAACAAGAAGGAAGATTAGGTACCTGTTTGACCAAAGATAGATATTGTAAGCATTTTTTGGTAAGTTTTATCTTCCACGTACCTGAACCCTTTTAAGAGAAATGTTACCTCCGAATGATGTTCCCCTCGAGATGGCCTTAGACAGAAGTCCCATCAATGGGCTAGACCTACCGTTCATCATGGAACGCTTATTCGCAAGAGGCATCCATGCTCCTCGAGTCACTTTACCCAATACAATTATAAAATCCTCAATTTGTGCCGTTTCCCCTCTTCGACTTGAAAAATAGTTTTTCCTGTCCTGCTAAAGCAATTCGATATATTTAATAGGTTGTCCGAATATTGCTTGAGATGTTTCGCCTATAATTTTTTCTGGAGCTGAGTCCAACCCTGAACCGCGGGCTAACCACCCATCGAAAGTCGCAAAAAATTCACAATTTCTACCAATCTGCCTGTTTGACTTGGAAAATGGATCTCTCGACCCCGTCAAACAAACCCGATCCATTTAATAGGTCGTCTGAAGACTGTCCAAGAAGTTATGCCCAGAATTTTTCGGAGCCCGAGCCCACCCCCGAACCATGGGCTAACACCCACTTAAAGTCGGAAGAAATTCGCAATTCCTACCGTTTTGTTCGGTTGACTTGAAAAATGACTTCTCTGGCCCTGCCAAAGCAACAAGATCCATTTAATAGGTCGTATGGGGATCGCTAAAAAGTTTTGCCAAAATATTTTTCGGAGCCCGAGCCCACCCCCGAACGGTGGGCTAATACCCATTAAAAGTCCCAATAAACTGGTAATTCCTGTTGTTTCATTCATTTGACTTGAAAAATGTCTCCCCCAACCCCACCCAATCTGTCCGATCCATTTAATAGGCCATCAGGAATAGAAGTTTTGCTCAGAATTTTTTTCGAAGCCCGCACCCACCGCCATCTCATGAGCTAACACCACCGAAAGTCGCAAAAAATTCACAATTTCTGCCGCTTCACCCGTTTGACTTAGAAAGTGGCTCCATTAGTCCCGCCAAAACAATCCGATCCATTTAATAGGTCGTCGGGAGACCGCCCAAGAAGTTTCACCCTATTTTTTTTTCAGAACCCGCACATACCCTCCAATCCGTGGGCTAACACCCCCTGAAAGTCACAAAAAAAAATCATAGTTTTTATTGTTTCACCTGTTTGACTTGGAAAATGGCTCCTCCAGCCCCGCCAAAACAACCTGAACCATTTATCAGGCCGTCAGGAGACCGACCACTCAAGCGTTTTTCCCAAAAAAAAATTCGGATCCCGCACCCATCCACCGATCCGTTGGCTAACACCCACCGAACATCACAAAAAACTGTAATTCTTGTCCTTTTGCCCGATTGACTTGGAAATGGTTCCCTCGGCCCTGCCAAAGCAACCTGATCTATTTATATATTAATAGGCTCATCAGGAAACCGCCCATGATGTTTTGCCCACATTTTTTTCTGGAGCCCATACCCACCCCCGATCCATGGTAACACTTAGTGAAATTCGCAAAAGACCTGCATTTTCTATCGTTTCGTCCGTTTGACTTGTAAAATGACATTGGCATCACAACATGCCTTCGGAGTTAATTGGTACCAAGGTCAAATTGATGATCCAAGTCATCCCTATGATAATTGCAGTAGTCTTGCATCACCTTTTGCTTTCAAATATGCCTACATCGCTCTACTGATATCGGCAAGCTGCCCCACATATTTATGTATGTTTGCCCACTTCTTGCACACAACATATGACATTGGTGGAATAGACGTATTATTGGGATTGATAATGCAAGTTCTTGCTTATATGTTGGATGTTGTATTTTTAGTATGGGTGTCAAACGGGCCGGGCTGGGTCAACCCGAAATCGGTCCTTCCATTTTAACCGGGTTGAGGGTCGGTTAAGGGCCTGTTTTGACGCTGGCCGGGCAGGGCCGAGCAGGGCCAAACACTAATAAAATTAAAACCCACTCTAACCCGGCTCACTTAATCCAACCCGGTCAAACCCACCAAAATCCGGTCAAACCCAGTTAAAAACCGATCAAACCCGTTTAAAAAATAAATAAAAAATTCAATATACACTATATACACTCCAATATACAATATATATTTTTAAAAAAATATATAAACAATTACACATATATACGTACCATTCAATATATAATTATATATGACTATACGTACTACTTTAAATAAAACATGTACTATAATAGTATAATATATATATACACTACAATATATATATATATATATATATATATATATATATATATATATATATATACTAATCTATAAAACATATACACATGTATACGTTAAATATATACTACTTTAGAAGATATATACACATATATATGCACCATTCAATATATATGTACTACTTTAAATAAAATATATACTACAATATACATATATATATATATACAACAATATGTATATATATATAGTTACATACTAATTTATAAAACATATACACTTGTATACGTTAAAGATATATGTCTATAGAAGATATATACACATATATACGCACCATTCAATATATATGTACTACTTTAAATAAAGTATATACTACAATATATATATATATATATATACTTACATACTAATTTATAAAACATATACACTTGTATACGTTAAATGTATACTACTTTAGAAGATATATATACGCACCATTCAATATATATGTACTGCTTTAAATAAAATATATACTACAATATACATATATATATACAACAATATATATATATATATATATATATAGAGAGAGAGAGAGAGAGAAAGAGAGAGTTACATACTAATTTATAGAACATATACACATATATACGTTAAAGATATACGTCTATAGAAGATATATACACATATATACGCACCATTCAATAATATGTACTACTTTAAATAAAGTATATACTACAATATATATATATATATATATATATATATATACTACTATATATATATATATATATACTTATATACAAATTTATAAAACGTATACACTTGTATACGTTAAAGATATAAGTCTATAGAAGATATAAACACATATATACGCACCATTCAATATATATGTACTACTTTAAATAAAGTATATACAACAATATATATATATATATATATATATATATATATATATATATATATATATAAATATGTGTATGTGTGATAGTTAATTAATAATATATTAAAAGTAAGTTTTTAATTTAAACTAGAAATTCATTTTAAATCATTTTAAATCAATATATAGGTACTACTTTAAATAAAATATATACTACAATGTATATGTATATACTATGTATGTATATATATATATATAGTTATATACTAATTTATAAAACATATACACTTGTATACGTTAAATATATACGTCTATAGAAGATATATACACATATATACGCACCATTCAATATGTATGTACTACTTTAAATAAAATATATACTACAATATACATATATATGTATTACAATATATAGATGGTTATATTATACTAATTTATAAAACATATACACTTGTATACGTTAAATATATACATCTATATAAGATATATACACATATATACTCACCAATCAATGTATATATACTACTTAAAATAAAATATATACTGCAATATACATGGATTACAATACATAGATAGTTATATTATACTAATTTATTAAACATATATACTTGTATACGTTAAATATATACATCTATATAAGATATATACACATATATACGCACCATTCAATATATATGTCATACGTTAAATAAAATATATATACTACAATATACATATATATATATACTACAATATGTATATATATATAGTTATATACTAATTTGTAAAACATATACACTTGGATACATTAAATATATACATCTGTAGAAGATATATACACATATATACACACCATTCAAAATATATGTACTACTTCAAATAAAATATATACTACAATATACATATATATATACTACAATATGTATATATATATATAGTTATATACTAATTTGTAAAACATATACACTTGTATACGTTAAATATATATGTCTAGAGAAGATATATACACATCTATACACAGCATTCAATATATATGTACTACTTTAAATAAAATATATACTACAATATACATATATATATACTACAATATGTATATATATATAGTTATATACTAATTTGTAAAACATATACACTTGTATACATTAAATATATACATCTGTAGAAGATATATACACATATATACACACCATTCAATATATATGTACTATTTTAAATAAAATATATACTACAATATACATATATATATATACTAAAATATGTATATATATATATATATATATATATATATATATATAGTTTTATACTAATTTGTAGAACATATACACTTGTATATATTAAATATATACGTCTATAGAAGATATATACACATATATACACTTCTATAGAAGATATCCAATTTATAAAACATATACACATGTATACGTTAAATATACACTTCTATAGAAGATATATACACGTGTATACGCACCGTTCAATGTATATATACTACTACTTATAAAATATACTACATTATATGTACATTACAATATATATAGATATACTTATATACTAATTTATAAAACATATACACATGTATACGTTAAATATACACTTCTATAGAAGATATATGCACAAATATACAAAACATATGATACTTAATATAATAAATTAATAATATTTGGTAGCAAATTAATAATATATTAGAAGTAAGTTTTTAATTTAAAGTAGAAAACTAGAAATTCAATTTAAAATTTTAAATCGTTAAATGAAAAAATATAAAAAGCAAGGACTAAGGAGTGAATGAATTTGGGGAATTTTATTGATTGCAAAATGATCCAAAATTTATAATTTACATGAATGAAAAATCTATAAATTATGCATCATTTTTTCCAACTCATTCATGTTAATATTAATGGGAACTTGCATAGGATTGTCGAAGTCAACGGGGGCAAAACCATGCATTGGACTTGATTCTGTTGAGTTCTCCCGTGAAGCCATAATTTCTTCAAGTTTCAGTTCGTCGCTCGACTCCGGTTCCATTCCTTGGTTTCTTCTTTCCGCTCTAATCCAATCTCTAAGGCAAACTAGAACATTCATTGCATTGCTTCCCAATGAGTGTCGGTTGTCTCCAAGCTGTTGTCGTCCCTGACTAAAGGCGCTCTCTGATGCAACGGTTGACATTGGAACATTCAAGATATCTCTAGCTAATATTGAAAGCACATGATATTGTGTTTCATTACTCCTCCACCAATCCAACGTGTGGATCCGTCGTCTGCGATCCTCTGGTACCGTCCGAAGATAATATTTCAGCTCTTCCCGATAAGTTGATGTGTCAGTTCTCTCATCAACATTGTTCCAACAATTTAAATCATAAAACGAATCAGAAAAAACACTATGTGCCGACCTTTTAGAAGATGATGGCTCCTCGGGAGGATGAGGAGCGACAGTTAGAGTGATATTTGTAGGTACGGCTAAATCAAATAAATCAGCATAGTGATTATATAATTTTTCTATGTAATCCTTTGCATCAGCCGTAGCCGTCCACAAATCAGGTTGTACTTGTTCAGAATCATGCTTAGTATTTATTTCTAAGTTAGTATAAATAAGAGTACTAAAGTGACACATATTATTATATTTCATGCACGGATTTAGCATAGCACCAACCAAGTAAATAGGGGGAATCGGAAAAAAATATTTTTTAAATTTCGTAAACATGGCGCCAACAGCTTCTTTATAACCTTCTTTATTTTTATATTCTTTGAGCAAACCAGAAATATCGGCTATATATGCCAAAATATTACAAACAGTAGGATAATAAGCACCAAAAAATTCAACCATAGCTACATAAAAAATTTCTAAAAACTTAACAAGATCATTAATTACAACCCAATCAGAATTATGTAGCATGCAATCAGCAGAATCAGCAAATGAACCGCAATGTTGGTTAAAAGCTAGTGTAATAGGAATTCTATATTTATAACAAGTTTTTAAAAATTCATACGTAGAATTTCATCTAGTATCAATTTCCTCAGGCATCAAAATCGGTGTAAGTCCATTTTCTTGACATTTAACTTTAAATTCTCTAATTCTCGATCTACGATTATTTCCTTGAATAAAACCAACAGCAAGGCAAATTTTTTCAATATAAAACTCAAAAAACTCAAGACCATCTTTTACAATTAAATTATATATATGACATGCACACTTAATATGAAAAATTTCAGGCAAGGGCGGAGATAGCGTAGATTTTAATTTTTTTTATAGCGGTGTTGTTGTTAGAAGCATTATCAAAAGCAATACATAAATTTTATTTTCGATACCATAATATCCGGCAATTTTAACAATAGAATCAACAATAAATTGTCCAGTATGTTTATGATCTTCATCATATAAAAAAGCAAGAATACGTTTTTGCATCATGAAATTACTATCCATCCAATGACAAGTAACGGTTAAATAATCATTTTTATTTACAGCACGACCAAGATCAGAAGTTAGGGACAATCTACATTGAATATTTTTTAACAATGTTGATAAATAAAAACAATATTGTGAATGAAGTCTAAAAATATCAGCCTGACAAGTAGTTCTAGGAAAACCGTTAAACATAAGATTATAAATTGCTTGTATATAACGAATAAAGGCATCAGAAGAAGGAAAATTAAAAGGCAAACAACCCACAACTGTCATTTTAGCTATTTCTTCCCGTTCCCTCAATTTATTATACTTCTTCGCTACGTGACCGGTTGCTGGGTCCATTCTAGTTTGCGTTGGCCCACCAACATCCCCACCACCTTTTGCAATATTTAACTCTCTTTTGTGATCTTCAGCTACATGTCTCATTAACGTACCCGTACCCCCTTGTTTGCCTCCACTTCTATGCTTATATATTTGTTGACAAATATTGCATTGCACCTCAATATCTGATATACGTTCAAAAAAATTTCATGCAATACTAGTTCTTTTACGAGGTCTTGGGGAACTGGGAGGACGGGGAGGGAGATTAACCGATTCAAATCTAACGTTAGCATCTCCTACTGCGAGTGTCTCAACAATATTTTCATTATCTTCGTCTAAATTAACCGCATCTACTTCATTTTCTTCTTCTATACCGTAATTTTTCTGAGCTTCTACATAATCCATATCGTGAGCACCTACACCTATTTCTTCCTCAAAAGGTGTACCAAGCGGTACCGGAGGCGAAGACACACGGGTATATCTACTACTTGAACTACCTCTACCGCTAGTAATTCACTTTTTACTACCACTACTGCTTCCGGGACAAAAAAATTTAACACCTTTAGTAGCGAGGTTTCTTAATTTATCCATAATATAAATTAAATTAAACTAAAAATATTCAAAATACACAAATATAATAAAATTAAATATTAAACAATTAATACAATAAATAAAAATTAAACGTAAGAGATGGAACGACAATACCAAATTTTGGAAGTATCCGAAGATTGCGACTTTAGAAACTTCCGCTCGTACTTTGTAAACGAAAAATTAAAATATTAAAGTGAACACTTTAAGAAATTAAATATATTGAATATTTGAGAATTGAGATTTGAGAGAGTGAAAAATTGTGTGAAAAATGATTTGAAGTTGTAGGATATTTATAGAATTTTTTTTGGGATTAAAAAATATTTTTTAAAGTTGATTTTTTTTTTTTAATAAATGGGCCCAAACTAGCCGTTTGGACCCAAAAACGGCTATATAGCTGTTGGGCCAACAGCTAGTTTGGCCCAAAATCCCATTTTTTTTTATCTTTTTTAAAAAAAAAAGTTATCCGGGCCGAACCGGTTAATCAGCGGGCCTGGATCGGGCTTGGTCCGGGCCGGGTTAGCCGGGCCCATTTTAAAAAAATAACCGGCCCGGGACCCGGAACCCTAAAGCCCTAGGGCTTACCGGGGCGGGTTAGTTACGATGGCCGGGTCAGACCGGGTCGGGCCGACCCACTTGACACCCATAATTTTTAGTTAGAACTTTGGTTTTGAGCATTTGCTTAGGTTTTAGTTTCTATATATCCATCACATATTGTGCTCCTGAAGTACCTGCTCATCGTAAGAAGGAGTCAGCGTTGCTGCCTTGTTGATTCCAAGGGACTAATTAATATTTTGTTAACTGTTATTTACTATCTATTTGTCTTGAGTCGGGGCCTATTGAAAATAACCTCTCTTCTTTCGAGGTGGTGGTATGAATTGCCTACATTTTATCCTCTCCAGACTTCACTAGGTGGGAATACACTGAATATATTGTTGTTGTCATATACATAATTTTATAACCTAATTTTCTCTTTCTTTATGTCATTAGATGAGTCCTTGATTCGCATACATTTGTTCTAGGCTCTAGCTTCATCTTGTGCCTTCATCACTGTATAACCTTATCAACGGAGATCGTTCGATAGAGAGGGCAACACCATTTCGATATAGCTATATGAATATTAATTTATCAAATTTTTGAGTCATGCTTTGTTATTCTAACTTTAGTTTATAGTTTTTCATGAAAATTTGTTATTGTTGATATTCTTAGTTCATAAGTACATATTTTTTATTATTATTATTATTATTATTATTATTATTATTATTATTATTATTATTATTATTATTATTATTATTATTATTATTATTCAATTTAAATATGCCGATTAGAAAATATGATTTTGATTCTGGAAAAAGAGAGAGAAAGAGAAAACTTAAAGAGAATGAATGGATTAGCTATATTATCAAAGGAACTTTAATTAAAACAAATTGATTATAAAAAATAATTAATGGTGCATCAAAAATGCTAGAAAAGTGAATTTTAAACAATATATATATATATATATATATATATATATATATATATATACTAGTTTAATCGCACGTGTCTCGTACGTGTAACGTTTGATTATTTAAAATTAAATTTTTTTTTATCTATTGCGGAGATTTTTAATAAAGTATAAAAGTTTAAATCGATTTTCAAAGATTCTTCACACTTTAATATAATAATGTAAACATAAACATATATTTTAGTGTAAGCACATATATATTTTACCATCAAAAGTTTCAAGTGGTTGATGGATCATCACTTTTACGTTTGTGATGCAGTACCTCTTTTCGTTACTGCCAGAGTGTAAGAGATACGCGTCAATTTAAACCATATTTATGGTACAGTTATTTTTTTTATTAATCCTTACTATCTAGATAAGATACATCACTATTTCAGTTATAGGTAAAAACATATTCAAGACATTGTAAGCAACATCCTTACTATTTAGATAAGACATGTCATTATTACAGTTATAGGTAAAAACACATCCAAAATGTTATAAACAAAGATTTCAAAAAGAAAAAAAAAATCTCAATTAGCAATCTTCTATGAAGATTACACACTTAGTTATTATTGTAAACCTCACGAATAAATTAAAAATTTTAAAAAATATTCCTCAAATCACAAGCAAATTTATTTCTTCAATCCTTAAAACTATCAAAATTTCAATTGATAAAAGAACTCTAAATCCAAATATATTTTTTCCCAACGATAGTTTTAAAGGAATGGTCCTAGACCTAATTAAAGAGACAATTAGCATAACTGATATTAAATAATCGATGGAAAGAATCCAAAGCCTAAGTAATTTTTAAAACTACACAAAATCATATACAATAGTCTTACCAATGTTTTTTCCTTTTTTGCCGTTACAATTTTAGGATTCCTTTTCTTATGTACATAAGGAAAAAAAATTTAAACCAAAATTAAGTTTCCATTTATTTTTCTTTTACCATATGTTTAAAATTTATTAATTTTGATGACTTTTAATAAAAAAAGATTTTATTATAAATATATGAAGTGATAGTAATTATTCGATGGAAAGAATCCAAAGCCTAATTGAATTTTAAAACTACACAAATCACATACAGTAGTCATGTAGGTGACTTTGTTACCGAATTTTTTTCCTTTTTTGCTATTACAATTTTAGGAGTACTTTTTTTATATACATAAGAAATTTATTTAATTAATTTTTAATTCTTAAATATTAGTAAAAAATAGTGAAAAAACGATTTTGTCTAAAACAAAAACTTTTAACAAAGGGCAAAAAATTCAAATCACTTTTCTAAGCGTCTTTATACTTTTAATATATTATAGATATAGATTATAGATTATAGATTATAGATATAAACGGGTCTCTAATTTTATTTTAGACCCCTAATCTTGTTGAGACGAACCCATAAATAAAAGGGGGTTGTTTATAATATTGGGGACTATGCCTAATATGTTGAAAAATATGTTACAGTGTAATCTTAAAACAATAAGTATTTTACACATATACCCTTAGACGACCATAAACTTTCAGTCATCAAATAGTAGAAAAACGAAGTTGTATGTTTCACTTCACTGTGTAGCAGACTACACGTAATTAAAATATACTATTAAGTTTTCAGTTTTTTTTTAGGAGGGGCTAAAATATTACTTATTCCATTTTATTTTATGTGGCATTAATAAACTTTACACGATATTTAAAAGAATTTTTTTTAAAAAAATTTATGGTCTAAAATAATTTTTAAATATTTGTGTGGTTGTAAATTATTTCAGGCAAGAAAATTTTTAAAGTTAAATTATTTTTAATTATAATAAGTTGGTTTTCATTTTGGGACGAGCTAAAAGAAAAAAAAAATATCACATAAACTGAGACGGAGGAATTAATATCATAGAAAGAGGTGAAATATAATAATAGTGGACAAAACATGATACAAGTATTCCCATAATTATATTTATATGTATAACTTACATGTCTAGGGGTGCAAATTCCAGCCGATTGGATTGGATATAAAGTTTCAATTTGGCTTTTTCATTTTTTGGATTAGAAAAAATACAATTGAAATTCAATTCAAATAAGCTCATTTATGCGTAGAAGCATCCATATCAGAATCCGTATATATGAGACTTTTATGTTTAATTTGGATTAATCGATTTAGTTATTTAAAGTTTTCGATACACTTTGAGCATGTAAGTTATGTTGAGTTGCTTCCTCTACTTACAAAAATAACATTCAAATCAAATATTCATATTAAATTATTTTAATAGTTCCTCGTATTATAATTAAAGAACATTTCATCTTTAGAAATTCATAAGATAAGCTTCAAATAGATTAAAAGGTCTCCAAGATATACAAGTATTATAAAGAATAAGGTGTTAAAACTGATTCCCATTAGAGTTAATCTGTTTGACCAAACTTTTGAGATCGGCTTATTTCAAAAAATGTTTTTTTTTTTTAAAAAGTACATAAATTTGTAAAGCACTTTTGAGAATTAATTAAATTAAGTTTCTTCTTATAATTTTTTGCTTCCAAATAGGGAAAAACATAAAAAGACAAATTATTCCATATTTTCCTTAGCATATCTATATCTACATATAATAAAACCACAAATAATTTTTGCTAAATGTTGTTCGGCCAATATATTCCTCAAATATTGAACACCTTTTATATCCTTAACCTTTTTATTAAATAGGGATAAAATTGTCAATATAGCGACACAATAGTGTTAGTGTACTATAATTTCGCTAAGGAGTACTCAATATGTATGTATGTATGTATGTATGTATGTATGTATGTATATATATATATATATATATATATAGTGTTAAATTGCTTTTCAGTGCGATTTATAATCTGTTCGTCAAACTTTTAAACTCAAGTTATTTAAAAAAATTACTTTTGGTGAGAATTAATTTGTCTTTGGCAAATAAATTCATAAAACACTTTTGAGAACTAAATAAATTAATTTCCTTCTAATGATGTTTTGCTTTCCAAAATAGGGAAAAACATAAAAAGGCACAAGTATTCCATATTTCACTTACTGTATGTCAACAAAAGATAGAGATTGTTCTCATCCAAATTTTTTAAAGAGTTATAAAGAGTAAGGTGTTCAATTGCTTATTTGCTTTCCATTATAATTTATAATCTGTGTGGTCAAATTTTTGAAATTAATTTATTTCAAAAAATATTTTTGGTGAGGAGTAATTTGTGTTTGACTAATAAATTTATAAAGCACTTTTGAGAGCTAAATAAATTAATTCCTGTCTTATGATGTTTTGCCTCCAAAATAGGGAAAAACATAAAAAGAAACAAATATTTCCATACTTCCCTTACAATTTATATATATATATATATATATATATATATATATATAAACACCAAAAAATAGAATAAGAACAATCTCTATCTTTATAAGAGTTATAAAGAGTAAGGTCTTTCGAAAATTCTTTTTTAAAAAATATGTAGATTTATAGTCTGTTTGTTTAAAATTTTGAATCACTTAGTTTCAAATATTATTTTTTTAAAAAAATATTTTTGGTGAGAAATAATTTGTATTTGGCTAGTAAATTTACAAAACACTTTTAAGAACTAAATTAATCTGTTTCCTTCTTATGATGTTTTGCTTCCTAAATAGGGAAAAACATAAAAAGACACAAATATTTCCACATTTCACTTGCCATATGTCACCAAAATATAGAGATTGTTCTTATGCTAATTTTTCTTTTTTGGTAATATAGTTATTTATGTATATAAAAGTTAAGCTACTATCCAAATTACAGGCAACAAAAAAAAAAAAAAAATACTTCTCCTATATATATCCATCAAAAAACTTAAAAAGTATCTCACATTCTAATAATTTTCTCAAGATGGCACATATGTTAGTTAAGATCCTCTTCTTGTTATTCATCATGCCTTATAACATTAAGGGTATCGAAGTGCACATTCACGATAATCTTCCACCAAATACTCCTAAGCTAGTTGTTCGTTGTCAATCTGGAGATGATGATCTTGGCGTTCAATCTCTTGGAACGGGAGATGATTATAAATTCTCCTTTGGCTTTAAACTTACAACGTTATTCTTTTGTCACTTTTCGTGGAATGGAAAAGATGTAAGCTTTGATGTGTTTAACGATATTGGATATTGTGTTCATGATGGAAAAAAATTTGTCCCACTGTTTACTAAAAGTTGCTATTGGGTAGTGCAAGTTGATGGTTTCTATTTAGGTCATTCTGATAATGGTAAAATTGTAGCTGATAAATATCGTGATTGGTAATCAACAATTCTTTAGTTAATAAAGGTGGATTAGAGGAAGAAAAATAAAAATTAATTTCCAATAATCTTTATATGCTTTGGTTGTATTTTATCTTATGTACGGATATTAATTTCCAATATAATGCAAACAATTGTGGTATTTTACCTATGTTTACATGTCACTGAAATCACCTAGGTTTCCGCTGTCACACTCCTTTTTCGCTCGAAGGAATCGAGTTGAAGAGTTTTTCCAATTAAAGTGACGGCATTGAATAGGGATTAATTTTTATCATTTTCAGAGTCGCCACTTGAAATTGAGTTATGGTGTTCCAAGTCACCTTTTTAAATCCCTAATCAAAAGGAAATGACTCTTATTTGGTCTGCGAAAACAGAAGACCAGGTAAGAAATTCTGTTGACCGAGGGGAAGGTGTGAGGCACCCCTCGAGTCCTGTGGTTCTAGCACGGTCGCTTTTATTAACTTATCTTGACTTAAATTATTTTGACAGATTATGTTAGTAGGCCCTAAAATCACTCGTTTTAGTATGCTAAAACTCGTCTATTATTTTATATTAAATAATCGATGAAAGTTTTTTTTTTTCTTAAAAAAATAAAATTTGTCAAGTTAATTTTAGAAAAAAACTATTGGCCAAAGTGTATTTTTTACATCCTTGAATTTTAAATGTCTCGGAAAGATGTGTACATCGCATTCTTAATTGAGACAAAATTTAGTTATTATATTCACCTAACGTTTGCAAATTTGCTTATCTAGAGGGATACCTAATACTATCATTAAACTTTAACAAAATTTATTTAAAGCGATTAATTAATTTAATTATGAAATTATCAAAATAATATACTTATTGAGATTTATGGATGATATTAATTAAAATTAAATAGGACTACATATCATGTAAATACATACCACTATACACAATTTGTAGACACGTAATTTCGTCCCTCCCCGATATCGTTTTACCTATTTTTACCTTATCCTACCCATGTAATTACATCCCACAAAAATACAAAAAAATAACTCTCAACAAAATCCCTAACAAACTTTTATTCTTTTTAACATCCTAACAACCCTTTCAATTAAAAGAAGACACATTACCCATACCCCTACCCCCAATACCCCATACCCACGTGACCCCCTCCCCCTCATATTTCTTGTCCACAAAGGCAAAAAGGGATAAACATTAGAAAGGGACCCCACTAGGAAGCTTCCAGGAAAGCCCACAAGGAACCATTTTATTTTAAGGGGATGAAATACAATATATTCAGATCTCTCACAAATAAAAAAAGGGACACGATATAATTTTCAGAGACTCCACTCACAATTGACACGGATCTTCTCCAAAGAACGCATAGACATTTCCACACTCTCTTGGATTTTTTACTCAATTCACTGGTAAACAAAAAAAGAAAATAAGGACTCCATTTCTGTTTCTTGTTTTCTTCTTCAGGGATACGCACACAACAACACTCGAATTTCCCATAGGAGGACTAATTTCCTTCCATTAGCATAGACCCTCAAAGTCATCTTCTTCACATATATACCCAGACCACCGAAAAGAAAAAAAATAGACTTAAAACTGAAGAGGGGTGATCGGAATAGGGGACTGGTGCGAGGTTCGATCCTTCTCCAAGCTTTTTCTGGTGAAAACTTTCACCAGAATTGATTTTAGTTCGTCGTTCGGTTGACTAGTTCAAGAAGAATCCAAATTTCTTCATTTTTCTTTAATTTCTAAGGGAATCTGGCCGGAAACGTTAAGTTTTGGCCAGAAAACGTGGACCAGCAGCGAATTCTTCACTGATATTGGTCCAGTTTCGACTCAGTTTTGCGATTAGCTTTTGTGTATGGGTCGGGTTTATTCTGTTGCTTTCCGTTTGGTTCTTCGACCTTCGTATTGATTTTGGGGTTTAAATTCTGTTCGTCCTGATCAGTTCGTAGCTATCAGTCTTCGGGTTTCAAATTTCTCAATACCAAATTGGAATTCATCGTTGTTGAGGTTCTGCTCGGGATATTCGGATGCGGTCTTCGTCTTTTCACTCGATTAATATTTGAGTTTGAAAGCTATGAATCGAGGTCCAATTCTATTCCCCTTTTTTATTTAATGTTTATTATATTTGGTGTGTTGGAGTGAATATTGTGTTTGGTTGATGATTGTGGCGTGGTGATATATTTCGATATTGTGTTTGAGCAATTGTGATTACTGTGGTTGATATTGATTGATTGATTCACGTGAATGAAGGAATTGAAATATTTGAATTCATGTGGGAATAAGTGGGGCGAGAATTAAAAACTTGATATAATTAGTGAATTTTGATTAGTCTGATTCATTAGTTGTTTGACTTGAAATAAACGTTAATTGAATTTGGTAGCATCAAGATACGCCGATTGGAATAGGCAAGACTCAAGTCAGGTAGGCAAATCTAGAGATTGTGGGTTGATTGAATGTTTGAAATTTGATTGAATGGTTTGATTTTATCACTTTTGAATCAATTGTATAATTTGTCCGGGGAATGCCCCGAAGTATCTATATATATTTATTCACCGGGGAATGCCCCGAGGTATCATGTACCCGGAGGACGTTCGTGATAAAGGTCTGAGGCGTCGGGTAGAGCATTAGTCTAGAATTAAGTCAGAGTAGGATTTATTTTTACACATTTTTTTATTTTTGGACTGTATAATTGGATTGGACACTAAATTTTGGATTGTTTTATCTTGTTTGCTTGATTGATTGTTTTGCATGTTTTGTGTGGTTTATATATTCATAATGTCAAATTAGCCTATACGCTCCGCCAAGCGACCGTGGTCAAACCACGGGATCGAGGGGTGCCTAACACCTTTCCATCAGTCAACAAAATTCCTTAGCCGGAATCTTTGTTCGCAAACCAGTTTTAAAGAGTCAAACCATTTCGAAAAGAATTTTTCAAAGGTGACTTGGCACACCGGATTATGCCAAGTGGCGACTCTGAATTTAATTATAAAAAATCCTTTTCGGAACAAAATTTTTATTTTTTGTCACTTAATAATAAAATCCTTTCGAACTTAAAAATTAATCTTTTGGAGTTCAAAAAGGGGTGTGACAGCTCTGGCGACTCTGCTGGGGATTTTACAGAATTCGAACTTATTTTGGAGTCGTATCGTCTTTGTTTGGCATTACGAGTGTATAAGCATTATTTGTGATTTTTGTTTGTGTTATTGTTATCACTTTTGTGCGATTTCGTGCTCTTTGTTTACAGTATTTATCTTATGTGTTACCGCTTTATATCTGACATCATGAGTCTACCCCCAAGCCTTCTTTCTGCAACAAATCTGTAGTACACGTGTTGTACACGACCTCTAGTTGAGTCACCCTTATTTTAGAGGGGAACCGTCGGTGTTATGGAGTAGGTGGAAAGCAAAGCAGCCACTATCGACCATACGCTCCCCCGAACAGCCTTGTTAGTGAACCCCAACGTAGATCAGCCTTTAGGTCATGCTTATGTGCATCATATTGAGACTTAGTGGGGCTCACTTGGTCCTTTGTGAGAGACTCACCTCTACAGCATCCCTATGTGCTAAATATTGCATTTCTGAGGGTAACGTGGTCATTTGACAGACTGATTTGGGGAAAACTTGTGTTAGAAGTAAGGTGAAAAAAAAAAGTGAGTCGAAAAGAATGAATCAAAAGGAGTGTCGTAGTTTATTTTAGAGTTCTTTATGACTTTTGTTCTTCACAATCCAAAAACTCAAAAAAAAAAAAATTTACGTTTTGCATTTATCTTCTCAAAGTACCGTAAGTTCAACAAAAAAGAAAAAAAAAGGGTTTTGTTTGCCTTTTCTACTTGTTTGTCAAAAGAAAAAATACCAAAAAGATTTTTCTTCATAATTGGTGGTGTCAGTCTTAGTTGAAGTGTCTAGTTGAAAATCCAAAAAAGTTTTTATTCGTTTGTTTTTGGTTGTGTCTCTTAAGTTAGGGTCAATTTATTAGTTAATCGTTAATTGTCCAATCTGGATGAACTACGCATACCTGGTTTCCTTTCCTCGGGTTGGGATACGTAGGCAACCCTCGGTGGGTCCGGTAATCTTTGTGTTGTCCTTTGTCTTATTATTAGCCTAGGTCTTTCTCCCCGTAATCTAGAGTTGTTAGCCAAGTGGACTGATTTTGCTCAGTACTTCTGTTCGGCAAATTGGAGTCATGAAGTGGTCTGTCCCATCGACATATGTCTGCGTAAAAAATCCCAAGGGTTGGGAATCTTCTACTCCTATCGAATTTTTGAGGTAACGTCTTATGTGTTATTACAGGATGAATTTGTCCACCAAGTCTAGAGTCCTGATGGTTGTCAAGGTGCCCAAAAAGTTAATCAAGTGGTGGAAAATGTTTAACTATGTTGATCAGCAGAAACTGATTAAAATATTAGGTGATCTTACGGAACTTCTGCCTCTCGTCCATATTTAATAGAGGTTGTGTTGACCTTTTGGGATCCAAGTAGTTTGGTGTTAAGGTTTAGGGAATGTGAAATGACTCCTACTTTGACAAAAATATTCGGTTTGTTGCATTTTCCCTATATCGAGAAAGATATGATTCGAGCACAAAATCATACTGGCGTGAGGTTTTTGCAGTCTTTTGGTTTAAAAAGTAAGGGTATGCATTTGGGTTGTTTAAGTGATTCGTGGGTTTCCTTAGATTTTTTGTTCGCTAGATTCGGGCCATCGGAAGGTTTTGATTGCTTTTGGGATGAATTTCATATGACTAAGGAGAAGTGGGAGAGAAAGCGTCTTGAAGTCTTCACCCTCACTTTGTTAGGTACTTTAGTGTTTCCTCTAGAAGAAAGACGTATTAATACACGTTTACAATCTGTGGTGATGACTCTATTTCATAAGGATCAAAATGACAAGGGCACTAATCAAAAGGGCAAGATCATTAATCAAAAGGGAAAGATCATTAATCAAAAGGGCAGGTTCACTCTCATACCCATGATCTTAACAAAAATATATAAGGCTTTAACCGAAGTGAAGGAGGGGATGAGATTTTTTTAGGGCAGTAACCTGATATTGCAGTTATGAATAATGTAGCATTTGCATGTTCCTTCTTTAGTTAGACCAGACGTGGTTAATCGTTGTATTCCCAATCGAGTGAAAGCCATGGACCTCAGGTTGCGTTTGGATAAATTCTCACTACCTGTGGGAGTCGACGCTTGGATGGAATTTCTTAAGTCAAGAACCGGGGATAACATTTTGTGGACTTTTCTGTGGCTTCGACCAAAGATAATCTTGTTTGGTTGTCAAATGCAGCTCCTTCTAGTTATATTAGGGCTCAATTGCACTAGACCATACAGTCCTTCTAGGGTAATGCGCCAGTTGGGTAGGCCGCAGGACGTGCCACCATTAGTGGATCTTCTAAAGGATGTTGAGTACTTCAAGGACCAAGCCTTAGGTGAAAGCAAATACGAGCAGTTCTGGAAGCATGCAACAAAGCTAGGTGTGGACACTCTCAAAGAAAGTTTGGATAATCTGGGGTACACTCAGGGATATGGGGTCTGGCTTCAATCTATCTCTCGGGGTATCAGCCAACCCTTACCAGTGCGGCTTAGGGGAAGAATATAGGAAGAATGCATAGTTGACGATCATTAGGATGAAAGTGCGGGGTCCAAAGTGGAGACACTAAGAGTTCAGTTAGCAGATTTGTTCAAGAAGGTAGAAAGGTGTCAGAATAATATTTCCAAGTGCACTCCTCATGAGGAAGAAATACGGGCCCGAAGCTTCTTCCCTAATATCAGGGTGTCTTTACAGGATATGCTACAAAGTTTGAATGGGAGAAAGAGAACTTCACAGGCAGGTCCATCTCAGCCAGGGTCATCACGCAGAGCACCAGTTTGAAAAAACATTTCTTATCTTTATTCAGTTTGAGTCTTTTATGTTTCTGTCATTGTAGGGAGGTGTCTGCTTTAAGTCGAAGTCAAGTTGTTTTTGATATTAGGGTCTTTATTAGTAATTTCACGTATGTCGTTTTAGGGGTCTAGAATGTTGTTTTGTATTTGTTATTTAGTTTTAAAGTGGTCCTAAATTCTTTGTATGTTTTTGTTGTTTCTTTCATCAAAATGTTATGATGTTACGTCTTTCTTTTATTTGTTTGTTTTCGTTTTTCGTAAAAAAAAAAAAAACTCTTCAATTATGTGATGTTTATGCATATGCAGTCCGAACTACGCAAGATCTGATTCATGTACAACATGATACGTAGGCAACCTACTTTTGGGTTTGATCTAATCATTTTGTTTTGTTGTTTTTCATTATTTTTCCTCTTTTAAAGAAAAAACAAAAGCCTTAAAGAATGATAAAATGAAGGTAGATAGCGAGAGAAGAAAAGAAAGAAAGGATGATGAGACAATAAAGGGAAAAAACAGAGATTGATACAAAAAAAAGGGAAAGGAGGGCGGAAAAAAAAATAAGTGTAGATAAAAATCGGGATGATGTTAAAATGACCTCGCTACCCTGAAAAGCTGGTAGAAATGAACATGAATTTAGGACAATTATACCAATGTGATTCTCATGCTTGTTGTGTGCCCTAATCCTAACGGATGTCGTCTTTGATGAGCATGTTCTTTCAGATAACAGTGGTAGGTTTGCAGTACTCTGGCTAGTCACCCATACTTCACTAGATCCAAAGCAAAGCTCGCCATGGATAGCAGGGAGATTGAAAATTCGCTCATTGACCCGGATCAGGATCACAGGGAAGAAAGTTCAGAACACAATGATGAGGTAGTAAGGCTCAGGCAACAATTCATAGATTTGCACCGGGCATGGGCCAGTGGAATGCCTCCTCCTTCGCTCCCTGAAGGTCTTGGGAATATCTCTAATTACCCACCGCTCTCTCAGGCGCAATTCTCTGCTCCTACTGAGTCACCTGAGCACGCGCCAGGATTCACTCCGCAACATTATTATCCTGGCAGTTCTAGTCTGCCCTTGGCAGCTTCCCAATCAAGACCCGCTGCTCAGCCGGTGCCACCGATCACACCGGTATTCGTGGATCCGTCACCACCTGAAGCTCCCACATATGATGTGCTTCTAACAATAGGGATTCCTCGGTCTGCCAGTGAGCCAGTATTAAAGGTTCCAGATAGTCAGTATTATGCCCCGGAGCCTACTTTGAGAATGAATGAACCGTATGGGTACACTCAGCCATCTGCATTTCCATTTGATACGGAGAAACCTATCGCAATAGAGGAACAGGAAGTCATAGCGCGGAAGTTGAAAAGTTTAGAACAGGCCATGAGGAATTTGCAGGGAATCGAAGGTTATAAGAGTGTTTCCTATAAAGATCTTTGCATGTTCCCAGACATCAACCTTCCCCTCGATTTTAAAATGACCAAGTTCGAGAAGTATGCAGGGTACGGTGATCCCGTGGCACACTTGAGACGTTATTGCAACTAATTGAGGGCGGCAGGAGGAAGGGAAGAGCTGCTCATGGCTTTCTTTGGCGAGAGTCTTTCTGATCTAGCTTCAGAATGGTTTATCGATCAAGATATCGACAAGTGGAACAGCTGGGATGACTTAGCTTCAGAGTTTGTGCAATATTTTCAGTATAACATCGACCTGATTCCGAACAAAAAATCCTTGGTCAACATGAAGAAGAAAAACATTGAAGGTTTTAGGGAATACGCGATAAGGTGACGTGAACAGGCCGCCAGGGTAAAGCCTCCAATGAAAGAAAGTAAGTTGGTAGAGGTTTTCATTCAGGCACAGGATGAGACCTATTTTCAATATTTACTTCCAGCAATGGGAAAGTTTCTCATCGAAGTCCTCAAAATAGGGGAGATGATAGAGAACAGAATCAAGACCGGCCGAATAGTGAGTTTTGCCGTATTAAAAGCCACCACACAAGCGATTCAAGATAGATCTGGTGCATTCGGAGGTAAAAAGAAGAAAGAGGATGTGGCGACTGTCGTAGCTGGAACCCATTCCTATCCCAAAAGACCACCTCGCCCCTATCCCCAATCCCAAGCCCAAGTCTACGCCCAAGCTCCATATATTCCTCCCCACCATTATTACCCTCCAAAAAATCCTTTATATGCCATTCCACCACCCCCGTACCCAGTATATAGCGCGCAGTCATATGCCCAAACCCCTTCTTACCCACAATGGCGCGTGCAAGCTTCACAAAATCGCCCATCCGCTCCACCGAATTACCAAAACCCCTCCAGAACCGGTTTTCAACCTAGGCCCGAGTATAAGAAAGAGAAGGCGGTCAAAAATCAATTCACACCTCTTGGGGAGTCATATGCTAGCTTGTTTGATAGGCTGAGAAAGTTGAAGGTTTTAAGCGCAATTCAAGGAAGGCTTTCAAATCCACCGCCGAGGAATCTCGATTATTCTTTAAGGTGTGCGTACTGTTCTGACATGCCAGGCCATGATATCGAGAAATGCTGGCATTTAAAGAGAGTTGTCCAAGATTTAATTGACATAAATCATATGTTGGTCCAGGCCCTGGAGGGTCCAAACATTAACCAGAATCCGCTGTCAACCCATGCTGAAACCAATATATTAGAATTGATATATGACGGGAAAGAGTCTTCAAGGTGTTATAAGCCTATTGTCAAGATATGGACCATTGAGGAAAAATCAGTGAATGTAGCAGAGTCTTTGAAAGCAATGTCATTGAGTCAGGAAGGAATGAGAGAAAATAAATCCCAAGAAAGCACAAAGAAACCCCTGATCACGTTGCAAGGTGCCAGAAGGTACATTGATTTAAGTCAGGATAAACCTAAGTTGACAGTGGTAAGAGCTCTGCGTCAGCCCATCTTGAAGGTGAAAGGAGCACTGGCAGCGCCTATTGTCCTCAAACCGGTGACCCAACCTCCAATAGTTGATACGAAAAGGGTTCCCTAGAATTATGGGCGGACTGTGATGACCTATCACGGGAAGGAAGTAGTGGAAGATGTAGATGAGGTAGGGGGTTTGACTCGGTCAGGAAGATGCTTCGTGCCTGAAAGTTTAAGAAAGTCTAAGCCAATGGTGAGTGGACCGTCATCTATCAAAAAGCCTATCACCGAAGAAGAAGCCAAAGAATTTTTGAAAAAGATGAAATTGCCAAAGTATTCAATAATAGACCAGTTGAAGAAAACCCCTGCTCAAATTTCCCTCTTATTTTTGTTGTTCCACTCCAAGGAACATCGTGATATTTTACTGAAGGTATTAAATTAAGCATATGTTCCTAGGGAGATTACAGTAAATCATCTTGAGAAAATAGTTGGAAAAATCTTTGAGGTCAATCGGATCAGCTTTTCTGACGATGAATTGCCTGTTAAAGGTACAGGGCATAACCGGGGCCTTTACATTATAGTGAAGTGCGAAGATTTCTACGTCACTCATGTTATGATTGACGGAGGTTCAGGTGTAAATATCTGCCCTATTTCTACTTTGTAAAAGTTGAATATTGGTGCTGAGAGGATCAGGCCCACCAATGTATGTGTCAGGGCTTTTGATGGTGCAAAATCAAACTCCATTGGCAAAATAGAACTAATGTTGATCATAGGGCCTGTTAAGTTCGCCATAGAGTTTCAAGTATTGAATATAGACTCCTCTTACAATCTGTTATTGGGAAGGCCGTGGATCCACAAGGCCAAGACGGTTGCATCTACACTGCACCAAATGATTAAGTTTGAGCATGACAGGCAAGAAGTGGTTATTCACGGTGAAGGAGATTTGTCCGCCTGCGAAGATTCTCCCTTGTCTCTTATTGAAGCAAATAATGTAGAGGATACATTCGTCTATTAAATTTTTGATACAGTGCCAGTGAATTATATCCTTGAATGACAGATTATACCGGGACCACAATTGTCTTCCATTTCTATCATGATGGTGAGTGAACTTTTGAAATACGAATTTGAGCCAGGAAGGGGTTTGGGAGCGTCTCTGCACGGTATAGTTTGTCCCATATGTCCGAGTGAGAACGTCGGCACGTTTGGTCTACAATTTGAGCCTACGTATGAAGATCTAAAGAAAGCCAAGGGAAGGAAAAGGGAAACATGGGCACTCCCTCGCCCAATGCCACTACTCAGTGAATCATTTGTTAAGAGCGGTGTTATGAAGCATGTGGAAATTGAAATTGAATTGGTTGATGACTGTCAGAACCTTTTTATTAAAGTTGATATGGTCGAAGTAGGAGAAGTTACCAGTATGGAAGACGTGCAATTCATAGGTCCAGCTGTCCGGCTCAACAATTAGGAAGTCACTCCTCGCCTCGTCAGGAGGGAGTTTTGGTAGTTTGTTTTGTTTTTCTTTCTGTTTATCCGAGTCATTTCAGGGTTGTAATTTGGATTTTAGTTTGTTTATGTTATGTTGGCATCTATTTTTAAACCCACCTATTTTTTTATTTAATGAAATGCAATATCCCTTTTGTTTCGTGTCTAATATATTTTCTTTTTCTTTTTTTTATATACAGTTCTCTTTATGCTGATTCTAATGACATGGCATGCATGCGGAATTTTCAGCCTGATCTTAAATCCAAACTAATCAAGATGTAATGAAGCAGGATGGGGAATATGATGAAGAAGAAGCACTAGAAGAAATAAGTAAAGAGTTGGAACAGTTTGAAGACAAACCGAATCCTAATTTGAATGAGACTAAGCCAATAAATCTAGGGAATCAAGAAGATATTAGGGAAACTAAAATCAGTTTACATGCTTTGCCACAGCTAAAAGATGGAATGATTCAAGCATTAATTGATTATAAGGATGTTTTTGCATGGTCTTATGATGATATGCCTGGTTTAAGCACTGAATTAGTGTCTCACAAATTGCCAACTGATCCTGCATTCCCTCCTGTCAAACAAAAGTTGAGGAAGTTTAAAACTGATGTAAGTATTAAAATCAAAGAGGAAATCATGAAACAACTTGAAGACAAAGTAATTCGAGTGGCTCGTTATCCCATGTGGTTATCCAATGTTGTTCCCGTACCAAATAAAGATGGCAAAATTTGAGTGTGTGTTGATTACCATGATTTGAACAGACCAAGTCCGAAAGATGATTTTCCACTGCCCAACATCCTTATTTTGCTAGATAACTGTGCTAAACACGAGGTTGCCTCTTTTATGGATTTCTATGCCAGATATCACTAGATCATTATGGATGATTAAGACGCGGAGAAGATGTCGTTTATCACACCATGGGGGACCTATTGTTATCGAGTGATGCCGTTCGGTTTAAAGAATGCTGGAGCAACTTACATAAGAGCCATGACCACTATGTTTCATGATATGATGCATAAGGAGATTGAGGTCTACGTGGATGATGTGATTATTAAGTCAAAAATTCAGGCCGACCATGTTAAAGATTTAAGAAAGTTCTTTGAAAGGCTTCGCAGGTATAATCTCAAGCTCAACCCGGTAAAATGTGTATTTGGAATTCCGTCTGGAAAGCTGTTGGGGTTTGTGGTCAGCCGTCGGGGGATTGAATTGGATCCCTCAAAAATCAAAGCCATTCAGGATTTTCCCCCGCCCAAGAATAGGACGGAGGTGATGAGTTTGCTTGGTAGACTGAACTACATTAGCAGGTTTATTGCTCAACTCACAACCACTTGTGAGCCCATATTCAAGTTGTTGAAAAAGAGTGATGCGGTAGAATGGACTGAAGAATGTCAGGAAACGTTCGACAGAATCAAAAGATATTTGTCAAATCCGCCCGTAATGGTACCACCGGAGCCTGGTAGGCCTTTGATCTTATATTTATCAGTCATGGATAATTCTTTCGGTTGTGTCCTGGGTCAACATGATGTCACAGGCAAAAAGGAGCAGGTTATTTATTATCTTAGCAAGAAGTTCACCGCATATGAGGCCCAGTATACTCTTCTTGAAAGGACGTGTTGTGTACTAACTTGGGTAGCAAAGAAGTTAAAACATTATCTCTCATCCTATACTACTTATCTCATTTCCCGCATGGATCCTTTGAAGTATATCTTTCAGAAGCCTATGCCGACAGGTCGATTGGCAAAGTGGAAAATATTGCTTACCGAGTTTGACATTGTATATGTGACTCGAACCACCATGAAAGCCCAAGACTTGGAAGATCATCTTGCTGAGAATCCCATCGATGAAGAGTACGAGCCATTAAAGACATATTTTCCTGATAAAGAAGTGTCGTGTGTCGATGAAGTCGTTATAGATCTTGATCCAGGTTGGAAGTTGTTCTTCGATGGAGCTGTCAATATGAAAGGAGTCGGAATAGGTGCGGTTCTTATCTCTGAATCGGGAAAACATTTCCTGGTAACAGCACAACTTTGATTTTACTGTACTAACAACATGGCAGAGTATAAAGCTTGCATTCTTGGTTTGAGGTTAGCTGTTGCTATGGGAGTCCAGGAATTATTGGTGTTGGGGGATTCGGATTTGCTCGTCTATCAAATTCAAAGATATTGGGAGACGCGAGATTTGAAGCTCATCCCATATCGACAATGCTTGCAGGAGCTATGTCGACGGTTTGTGTTAGTAAAATTTAGGCATATTCCAAGGGTTCATAATGAAATTGCAGATGCTTTAGCCACTCTGTCTTCAATGCTCCAACATCCTGATAAAGCCTACATCGACCCAGTGCATATACAGAGTCGTGATCAGCATGCTTACTGTAATGCGGTTGAAGAAGAGCTCGATGGAGAACCCTAGTTCTTGGATATCAAGCGATACATTCAGTCAAGAGAATACCCAACATATGCTACCAATGATCAAAAGAGGACTATTAGGCGTTTGGCTAGTGCATTTTTCTTAAGTGGGGGGATCTTATATAAGAGAACCCCATATCTAGGACTTTTGAGGTGTGTAGATGCAAGAGAAGCCTCAAAAATCATGGTTGAAATACACTCTGGAGTATGCGGGTCGTATATGAACGGTCATGTCTTGTCAAAGAAGATTCTTCGAGCAGGTTATTACTGGCATACTATGGATAGGGATTCTATTTGATTTGTTCAAAAGTGTCATCAATGTCAGGTACACGGTGATCTGATACGTTCTCCTCCTGCTGAGTTGCATGCAATGGCCGCTCCATGGCCGTTTGTGGCTTGGAGAATGGATGTGATTGGACCGATTGAGCCGAACATATCAAATGGACATAGATTCATTTTGGTAGCCATTGATTACTTCACAAAGTGGGTAGAAGCAGTAACTTTCAAGTCAGTGAGAAAGAAGGTTGTGGTAGATTTTGTTCATGCCAACATCATTTGTAGGTTTGGAATTCCTAAGATGATCATTACAGACAATGCTGGCAATCTCAATAGTCATTTGATGCAAGAAGTGTGTCAACAGTTTAAGATCGCACATCGAAGTTCTACTCCATATCGCCCAAAGGCCAATGGTGTTGTAGAAGCCGCCAATAAGAATATAAAAAAGATACTGCGAAAAATGGTACAAGGGTCTAGACAGTGGCATGAAAAGTTATCGTTTGCATTGCTAGGTTATCGCACCACTGTTCGCACTTCAACAGGGGCAACTCCATATTTATTGGTGTATGGGACAGAAGCAGTCATCCCTGCAGAAGTTAAAATTCCCTCTCTTCGAGTCATTGTAGAAGCAGAGATTGATAATGACGAATGGGTCAAAACCCGACTGGAACATTTGAGTTTGATTGAGGAAAAAAGGCTAACGTCTGTGTGTCATGGCCAGTTGTATCAGAGGAGGATGGCTCGAGCATATAATAAAAAGTCCATCCCAGGAATTTTGAAGTTGGTCAGTTGGTATTGAAATGTATCCTTCCTCACCAGGTTGAAGCGAAAGGAAAGTTCTCCCCTAACTGGCAAGGTCCCTTCATTGTGAAGAAAATGTTGCCCAATGGAGCCTTATATTTGACAGATATTGAAGGCAAAATGGCAGAAATGCCTATCAATGCTGATGCGGTCAAAAGATATTATGTATGATATTTTATCCTTTGTATATTTTATTGCATGTTTAGTACTTGCATTTTTGAAGATTGATATGATGAAGGCATTTTATTCTTCTATCCAAACATTGTGTCATCCTTTGTTACCCGTTTGAGCTTCATTTTATCTTTCTTTCATATCCCTCTTTTGGAATCAAAATAGAGTCAAAGATAAATGTCAATAAAATAAGAATAAAAGAAAGAGTTCGAAAATAAAAGAAAAAAATCAAATCAAAACAAAGAACAAGCTGATGGAACTACGTGTGACCTGATTCTTCTCTCTAGGGAGTGAGATATGTAGGCTGCCCTATTTCGGGCTCGGTCCAACCAAATAAAGATTTTAGAGTCACCCAGTCAACAAAAACTGAGGCATGAGTTAATGTGTTGTTTGAGTCAATTCAAAAAGTTGTAAGTCCTACCCCCATTTCAAGTGTCGTGTAAGCCTCTTGCCATCCCCTTTCTAACCTTAGTCAAAAGCCAGGTTACAACCAAAGAAAGTCCTTCAGATCAATTCCTGATAATGTTAAGGCTAGGCATGCAATGGATATGATGATACATTGTTGGGTACTACTCGTCTTCCTTAGCATAAGAAATCAGGAAAGAAATACAAAATGAGAGAGTCTTATTAGTGAAAACCCCTGCGGGCATCATAAGGCGATGGTGAGTTGAGAGAAATGAAAATGAGAGAGTCTTATTGGTGAAAACCCTCGCAGGCACCATCAGGCGATGGTGAGTGGAGAGAAATAAAAATGAGAGAGTCTTATTGGTGAAAACCCTCACGGGCACCGTAAGGCGATGGCGAGTCCAAGAGAAAAGTAAACAGTGAAAAGAAAGAGATTTGTTGGCGAAAGTCTTTTAAGATGTCGTCAATTGAATATGATGCATGAGTCCAATGGATTTGAAGAAGTGGCTCAGCGGCGAAGGCACGAACTCACCAACAAATGGGAAGTTTGGATAGGAAGCTAGATAGCTTAATCCAAAGTGCATGTCATACTCATTGGAGTTGGTTGCCGTATTCAGATACGTTTTCTTTTTGAATAAGGGACATTGCCCTTTTCTTTCATTTACATATTCATTCTTTTTGTCTTTTTATGTCATTTGTCAAAATAAAAGTCACCATCATTTCTTTACATTTTAAATCAAGTCTGTGTCAAAACAAGCGATAAAGGATTTCAAAATTTACTACCAGTCTTTCCAATTATATGAGGAAAAGCCAAGGACCAGCACATGAAAGAAATATGATCGTAATTCAATACGAAGCAAAGGAAGTCTATCAACCGATAGGCTGTTGGATTCGTAGAAGCATTCAGATTTGGGAAAAAGGTGCACCTCAGAGGCATGGTAAAATGGAAACCCATTGTTCGAGTCAGAACTCATTTTCCTCAATCTGGATCCGGGCCAATGATGCGGAAAGACAGGGCAAGTGTCAGCGATTTGGAACAAAGATGAAAGAAATGAGTGTCGGGGCAGATACCTGAGAAGCCAAGAGCTGTAAGCAATCACTAAGTTTTTAACTGATAAATTTTCTTTGTTGAAATAGGGGTAAATTCGCTTCACTTAATTCAGCTACCATTGGAAATGCACATCCGTGGGATTTTACTTTCTGTTCAGGACCCTCATGAAAAATGGGATTTTACTTTCTGTTCAGGACCCTCCTGAAAAATGGGACTTTACTTTTGTTCAGGACCCTCCTGAAAAATAGGACTTTACTTTCTGTTCAGGACCCTCCTGAAAAATGGGATTTTACCATCTGTTCAGGACCCTCCTGAAAAATGGGATTTTACCTTCTGTTCAGGACCCTCCTGAAAAATGGGATTTTACTTTTTGTTCAGGACCCTCCTGAAAAATGGGATTCTACTTTATGCTCAGGACCCTCCTGGAAAATAGGACTTTACCTTCTGTTCAGGACCCTCCTAGAAAATGGGATTTTACTTTCTGTTCAGGACCCTCCTGAAAAATGGGATTTAACTTTATGTTCAGGACCCTCCTGGAAAATGGGACTTTACCTTCTGTTCAGGACCCTCCTGAAAAAATAGGATTTTACTTTCTGTTCAGGACCCTCCTGAAAAATGGGATTTTACTTTATGTTCAGGACCCTCCTGGAAAATGGGATTTTACCTTCTGTTCAGGACCCTCCTAAAAAATGGGATTTCACTTTCTGCTCAGGACCCTCCTGAAAAATGGGACTTTACTTTTTGTTCAGGACCCTCCTGAAAAATGGGATTTTACTTTCTGTTCCGGACCCTCCTGAAAAATGGGACTTTACTTTCTGTTCCGGACCCTCCTGAAAAATGAGATTTTACCTTCTGTTCAGGACCCTCCTGAAAAATGGGATTTTACCTTCTGTTCAGGACCCTCCTGAAAAATGGGATTTTACTTTCTGTTCAGGACCCTCCTGTAAAATGGGATTTTACTTTTTGTTCAGGACCCTCCTAAAAAATTGGATTCTACATTATGCTCAGGACCCTCCTGAAAAATGGGACTTTACCTTCTGTTCAGGACCCTCCTGAAAAATGGGATTTTACTTTCTGTTCAGAACCCTCCTGAAAAATGGGATTTTACTTTATGTTCAGGACCCTCCTGGAAAATGGGACTTTACCTTCTGTTCAGGACCCTCCTGAAAAAATGGGATTTTACTTTCTGTTCAGGACCCTCCTGAAAAATGGGATTTTACTTTATGTTCAGGACCCTCCTGGAAAATGGGATTTTACCTTCTGTTCAGGACCCTCCTGAAAAATGGGATTTTACTTTCTGTTCAGGACCCTCCTGAAAAATGGGACAACACTTTCAAAAATGAAATACTACTTTACTATAATTTTTGTTTGGGATAATTTTCGTTCTAGTTTTAATTTTGGGTTTTAGGAGCCCGCATGAAGAACATGGTGATGAAATAGCAAGTCAGGAGACCGCCTGGAGAACAGAGTGAAGAAATGAAAAGTCAAGCAACAAAGTGATGAAATAGCAAGTCAGGAGCCCGCCTGGAGAATAGGGTGAAGAAATGAAAAGTCAAGCAACAAAGCGAAGCAATTGAAAGCCAAGCAACAAGTTGAAAGAAATTGCAAGTCAGGAGCCTGCCTAAAGAATAGGGTGATAAAAGTCGAGTCAAGAGCCAACAGAATCTGTATAGATAGGATTTTGTAATTTCATTTATGTTTTAACTTGTAATTTTCATTTTTGATGTAATGACAGAGCCGCGGACCGGAACCTCGATGGAACCTCACTCGACTCTCCAACTCGGTATAGTCCACATCTCTTCCAACCCTTTGAGATACTTGTGACTTTCTCATGACTTGGGTAGATAGGGTGTCCGAAAGGATTCGATTGTCCTTCTTTCTTTTACTCCTCTCTTTGAATAATGATCGGGACAAAATTCGGTCTCGTTGTCTACTTCTTTGTCTGAAAATACTGTGTGTTTACTTTCAAAGGAGGCATGATGTAGACACATAATTTCGTCCCTCCCCAATATCATTTTACCCATTTTTACCTTATCCTACCCATGTAATTACATCCCAAAAAAATACAAAAAAAATAACTCTCAACAAAATCCCTAACAAACTTTTATTCTTGTTAACATCCTAACAACCCTTTCAATTAAAAGAAGACACATTACCCATACCCTTACCCCCAACACCCCATACCCACGTGACCCCCTCCCCCTTATATTTCTTGTCCACAAAGGCAAAAAGGGATAAACATTAGAAAGGGACCCCACTAGGAAGCTTCCAGGAAAGCCCACAAGGAACCATTTTGTGTTAAGGGGATGAAATACAATATATTCAGATCTCTCACAAATAAAAAAGGGGACACGATATAATTTTCAGAGACTCCACTCACAATTGACACGGATCTTCTCTAAAGAACGCATAGACATTTCCACACTCTCTTGGATTTTTTACTCAATTCACTAGTAAACAAAAAAAGAAAATAAGGACTCTATTTCTGTTTCTCGTTTTCTTCTTCAGGGATACGCACATAGCAACACTCGAATTTCCCATAGGAGGACTGATTTCCTTCCATTAGCATAGACCCTCAAAGTCATCTACTTCACATATATACCCAGACCACCAAAAAGATAAAAAATAGACTGAAAACTAAAGAGGGGTGATCGGAATAGGGGACTGGTGCGAGGTTCGATCCTTCTCCAAGCTTTTTCTGGTGAAAACTTTCACCAGAATTGATTTTAGTTCGTCGTTCGGTTGACCAGTTCAAGAAGAATCCAAATTTCTTCATTTTTCTTTGATTTCTAAGGTAATCTGGCCGGAAACGTTAAGTTTTGGCCAGAAAACGTGGACCAGCAGCGAATTCTTCACTGAAATTGGTCCAGTTTTGACTCAGTTTTGCGATTAGCTTTTGTGTATGGGTCGGGTTTATTCTGTTGCTTTCCGTTTGGTTCTTCGACCTTCGTATTGATTTTGGGGCTTAAATTCTATTCGTCCCAATCAGTTCGTAGCTATCAGTCTTCGGGTTTCAAACTTCTCAATACCAAATTGGAATTCATCGTTGTTGAGGTTCTTCTCGGGATATTCGGACGCGGTCTTCGTCTTTTCACTCGATTAATATTTGAGTTTGAAAGCTACGAATTGAGGTCCAATTCTATTCCCCTCTTTTATTTAATGTTTATTATATTTGGTGTGTTGGAGTGAATATTGTGTTTGGTTGATGATTGTGGCGTGGTGATATGTTTCGATATTGTGTTTGAGCAATCGTGATTACTGTGGTTGATATTGATTTGTTGATTCATGTGAATGAAGGAATTGAAAGATTTGAATTCATGTGGGAATAAGTGGGGCGAGAATTGAAAACTTGATATAATTAGTGAATTTTGATTAGTTTGATTCATTAGTTGTTTGACTTGAAATAAAGGTTAATTGAATTTGGTAGTATCAAGATACGCCGGTTGGAATAGGCAAGGCGTAGGTCGGGTAGGTAAATCTAGAGATTGTGGGTTGATTGAATGTTTGAAATTTGATTGAATGGTTTGATTTTATCACTTTTGAATCAATTGTATAATTTGGCCGGGGAATGTCCCGAAGTATCTGTATATATTTATTCACCGGGGAATGCCCCGAGGTATCATGTACCCGGAGGACGTTCGTGATGAAGGCCCGAGGCGTCGGTTAGAGCATTAGTCTAGAATTAATTCAGAGTAGGATTTATTTTTACACATTTTTTTTTATTTTTGGACTGTATAATTGGACTGAACACTAAATTTTGGATTGTTTTATCTTGTTTGCTTGATTGATTGTTTTGCATGTTTTGTGTGGTTTATATATTCATAATGTCAAATTAGCCTATACGCTCCGCCAAGCGACCGTGGTCAAACCACGGGATCGAGGGGTGCCTAACACCTTTCCATCCGTCAACAGAATTCCTTAGCCGGAATCTCTGTTCGCAAACCAGTTTTAAAGAGTCAAACCATTTCGAAAAGAATTTTCCAAAGGTGACTTGGCACACCGGATTATGCCAAGTGGCGACTCTGAATTTAATTATAAAAAATCCTTTTCGGAACAGAATTTTCATTTTTTGTCACTTAATAATAAAATCCTTTCGAACTTAAAAATTAATCTTTTGGAGTTAAAAAAGGGGTGTGACATACATTACTGAACAAAACAATTTTATCTCATATCTTTTCTTCTCAAGTCACGTATTCCAATACAACACTCCATTTTTTAATTTTTTATCAACATATAAAATTCATCTCTTTCAATATTCATTAACATTAAATTCACTTATTATATTATTCTAATTTGCAGTAAAATTCACATACTGTCATTACAACATATTTTAATATAATATTCACACATAATTCCATCACATATTCCCACTCTCACAATCACATACTCCATTTTTCTCTCAGAATTCACACACACACGCATGGTAACTCATACACGATTCTCCCTCCATTTAAGACAATACTCATAACAGAGTGTGAAATCGTAACAGTACTTATTTTCTTCCTACTGTTTCCTTTTTGTTTTAATTTTAAACCAGACAGTATCATACATATAATATTTTTATATTCAACACAGTACAAATATATAAATATTCAGTAATTTGATAGCACAATATATAATAATAGAAAGTTTACGTAATCAATCAACCACGTATATCGAATAATGCATAATATTTTTTCATTCATGCTTATTCATCATAAAATTTACAAAAATAAATAATTCATGATTAAATAGAACCTGCGATGAAACAAGAAATCTTCACCGAAATCAAAATTCGAACGAAAATATGGAATTTAGATTCAATGTTTTTCCTTTTTCTCTCTTTGTTTATGATGTTTTCTTTTCTCTGATTTTTTACTCTCTCTGGTGTTGACTCTGATTTTTTTATCTGATGCAGTATCTGGTAGTGTAGATTGTACATTTTTTCCTGGGGTTGGGGAGTCCTTAAATAGAAGGATTTTGGGGGGAGTAGTTTAGATAGTTTAGGATTTAAATTTTAATTTTTTTTTATATATAGGATAATGATCTCATTTTTTAATAAATAAATAAATTATATCAAAATAAATAAATAATAATAATAAAAAAAAATATTAACTAATTATTTTTTATACTTAAGAAAAATAGAATAAAAATATAACTAACTTAAAATAAAAATATAATTAAGAGAAAATAAAATTACTAGCTTATTTATAAAAATCTAAATTAAAATAAAATATTTTTTCGAATTTTTTTTTAAAAAAATCTTAAAATGTAACTTTATTTTTTGATTTTTTTATTAAAATGAAATCTACTAAAATAAAAAAATTAAATAAGAATAAAGATAATATTTTGATATAAATAAATATTTAATGTAAAAAAAAAAAAAATAGGTCAAAACTCGGGAGGGTCAAAAATCACGTGTCTACGTTTTTGCCCCTCTTTGTGTGGAACCTCGAAGAGTTTTCATACAAAAAAGTAGACAAGATATGATTTTTGACCCTTTAATTATTTGAAAGTTAAGGATAAAAATAAAAGGAAACATATGACTGAGTCCTGGTTTTGGACCTCCTACCTATCCCGGATTATAAGGGAATTAGGTCATGAGTAGTTCAAAGGAAACATGGTAAGATAAAAGTTAAAGTCGAGTGAGATTCCGTCAAGTTTCCGGTTAACGACTTCTGCCTTTTACATTCAAATGACTAACAAAAAATAAAAAATACAAATGAAAATTGTAATTTCTAGAATCTTGATTCTAATCTTCGCGACTTGAATTTGAAAATTCACCCTATTCTTCAGGCGGGCTCCTGACTTGTTATTTCTTCACCCTGTTCTTCAGGCAGGTTCCTGAATTATTTTTTCTTCATCCTGTTCTTCAGGCGGACTCCTGGACTTTCTTTTTTCTTTATCCTGTTTTTCAGGCGGGCTTCTGGACTTACAATTTCTTTACCCTGTTCTTCAGGCGGGCTCCTGGACTTACGATTTCTTCACCATGTTCTTCAGGCGGGCTCCTGAACTTTCTTTTTCTTCACCCTGTTCTTCAGGCGGGCTCCTGGACTTACAATTTCTTCACCCTGTTCTTCAGGAGGGCTCCCAGACTTACAATTTATTTATCCTGTTCTTTAGGCGGGCTCCTGGACTTTTTTTTTATTCACCCTGTTCTTCAGGCGGGCTCCTGGACTTACAATTTCTTCACCTTGTTCTTCAGGCGGGCTCCTGGACTTTCTTTTTCTTCACCCTGTTCTTCAGGCGGGCTCCCGGACTTACAATTTCTTCACCGTGTTCTTCAGGCGGGCTCCCTGACTTACAATTTCTTCACCCTATTCTTCAGAAGGGCTCCTGGACTTCCTTTTTTTTTTCTTCACCCTATTCTTCAAGTGGGCTCCTGGACTTACAATTTCTTCACCCTGTTCTTTAGGCGGTCTCCTGAACTTCTTCTTTTTTTCAAATATGTTCCTGAACTCAAATAAAAGGTCAAACAGAAAAATAACATCCCATTCTTCAGGAGGGTCCTGAGCAGAACATAAAATTCAATGAACACAAACAAAATTTTTGCCCCAGTTTATACTTAGAAAATGACTCGACTAAAAGGTACGTCTTATAGGAATCAAAAGGGATGACTCGACTAAAAGGTATGACTTATAGGAATCAAGGGGGATGACTCGACTAAAACTTACGTCATATAGGAATCAAGGGGAATAACTCGACTAAAAGGTACATCTTATAGGAATCAAGGGGATGACTCGACTAACAGGTACGTCTTATAGGAATCAAGGGGGATGACTCGACTAAAAGGTTCATCTTATAGGAATCAAGGGAATGACTCGACTAAAAGGTACGTCTTATAGGAATCAAGAGGGATGACTCGACTAAAAGGTATGTCTTATATGAATCAAGGGGATGACTCGACTAAAAGGTACGTCTTATAGGAATCAAGGGGGTTGACTCGACTAAAAGGTACGTCTTATATGAATCAAGGGAATGACTCGACTAAAAGGTACGTCTTATAGGAGTGATGGTTCAAGTTAGGAAGTGCTTCACCTAACAAATGAAACTTGAATTATTCAGATTAGGAAGTGCGTCTTTTAGGGATTAAATTTTTACCATAATTTGATTATCAAACCTATGCAGCAACATTGTTTCATGCATCTGTGGAAATGAGGCATTGCAACCCTTGATATTTATGCTCAGAAATCCTTAATTTGAAGGTAACATGTTTCCTGTTTCATCAAAGAAAACTTATGAGTTCAAAAACATGGTGGCAGGTTTGTGGCTTTAGCTTCTGTGACAATCACTCTTGCTCGTCACATTTAGCCTTGCTTCCAACTATTAGCATCTGTCACCGACTTGTTGTATCGTTGTCCCAAACTCAGATTATTAGAAGTGACTCTGAAACAAACACAGTATCTTTGTTTTTCCATGCTTCTCAAATAAACCCTTTAAACCTTGGTATTTCCATGAGTTCCCAGACTCGTTTGTTGACAAAACTTTTTGCATGCCTTATTTCGACTCACAATCATGTCTCTTTCATGTGTTGGCTTTTTATCTTGCTTTGTGCAATTGAAGAAGTTGGTAGCAAGTTTTGAGATCTTTTCTCACTTGTTTTGAAATGGACTTGACTCAAAGACACGAGAAAAATGACAATGATAATTTTTTTTTGATAACTGACACAAGAAGAAAAAAAAATAGAAATATAGAGAAAGAAGAAAAGACAATGAATGTCCCTTTCCAAAAAATAAAAATAAAGAAAAATTTATCTGAAAATGATAGTCAACTCTAATGATTATGACATGTATTTTGAATTAAACAACCTGATCTGCCCACACTAATCATTACAACTCTTGTTCACTCATTGAGTTTGAAATGAAATCAATCTTGAATATGTTCCCTCTAGATCACAATCCTCCTTCGGCTAGTGGCACCTCAGTGGGTTTTTGCCAACGCCTATCTCATTTTAATTTCTTTCTCAACTCACTGTCGCCTTATGGTGCCCAAAAAGATTTTCACCAATAAGACTCTCATTTTTACTCATTCATTTTTTTTCATTCATTCATTTTTTTTTTTGAAAATAATGCCCAACATACGAAACATCATGCACCCATAACATATTAAGCCTTGACATTCTCAAAGATCGATCTGAAGGTCTTTCATTAGTTGTAACTTGACTTTTGGAAAAGGTTAGAAAGAAAGGGAGGCATGTGGCTCAAAAATTTACATAATATTGGGTGAAACATACAACTTTTGGAATCGACTTTTTCTTAAGAAAATAAACTTTGCCCCAGTTTCATTTCATTCTGGGTAATTTGAATTTTCTTTTTGTTGGACCGAACCCCAGTGTAGGGTTGCCTACGTATCTTGTCATAGCAAGAATCAAGTCAAACGTAGTTCAGACATCTTTTTTTTTTTTGACTTTTCTCTCATCCTCTTCTTCTTTTTATTTTTGAGAGAGAGAGAGAGAGATTTTTTTCCGATCCTATTTTTTTTTGTGACACTTTTCTGACTCTATTTTTTTTCCTTAACACATTTTTTTAGACTCTATTTTGATTCCAAAAGAGGTTTATGAAAGAAAATAAAATTCAAGCACAAAGGGGATAACAAAGGATGACATAATATTTGGATAGAAGAATAAAATGTCTTCGTCATATCAATCCTTAAAACGCAAGTACATAACATGCAATGAGTGAGTGCAACATAAAAATTATGCACATCTTTTCAATATTGACCTTGACTGAGCAAGTGCACATATGTCGCTTGTTTCAAGCTTGTGAAGTATATATGCCCATTTGTATTGTACTTTCCTTACGACAGGTGATCTTTTTTTTTTTTAGCTAACTTCCTTTTGCTTCTTCTGACAATAGAAACTATATATCCTCTGGTTGATCTTATTAAAAAATGTTTGATTTGAACCTTCTCCTTGAAGATCAAGTCATTTTTTATTCGCAAAGTGATTGCCTCAAAACATTCAAGTGTGGATGTAACTAGGTCTCCAAATATCTCAACACTTTACTTATTTTTCTGACATTTTTTTTTCATCTCTAGGTTCTTAATCGAATATTTCAGCATTAGATTGGGTTTTAAGATCTGGCTGAAAATTCAACATGTATATTATATCACTTGAATTGTCACATAAGAAAAAATGTGTATAGAAAAAAAAAACAATATATATATTTAAATAACAAAAACAAAAGGGACACATATTTTGTTAACAGAAAAGATAAAAAGATTTGAACACAACAATCAGACAATAAGACAACATAGATCCCTAACTACAATCCTTAAATTATTCGGGTAATAGAAGAAAAACAAAATAGACTACCAAAACTCCTTCCAAGTAAGGGAAGAGGAGTGACTTCCCAATTGCCGAGCTTGACATCTTAGCCACTGGTTTGCATATCAACATGACTATAGCTTTCCTCACTGTCAATGTTTTGTACTATAATTGATCTATCTTGAATCATCTTTTCAATTTTTCTTTTCAGATCTCGACAATCTTCAATACTATGACCCTGAGTATCAGAATGATACGCGCATCGTGCATTAGAATCAAAATTTCTTGAACGGGGATTAAGAGTGTGCCTAAGGAGAGGAGTAATCATGCCCTCCTATTCCAATCTTTGAAATAAATTGGCATATGACTCTCCAATTGGTGTGAAGCTATCTCTCAACTTTTGCCTCATTTCATCATTTGGTTTGAATCGAAAATCGAGCCTAGAAGGGCTTTGATATATTTGTGGAATTAAAGGATGACTCTGAGGAGTTGGTGTATGCCATTGTGGGTAAGATGGGGGTTGAACATGTGGTTGTGCATTATACACTGGATATGAAGGTGGGGGACTGGAGTATAATGGACTTTGGGGGTGATTATGTGGAACTTAGGCTTAAGCCTGAGAGCGACGACGACGTGGTATTCTTGACCGTTCCCGCTGTCCAACTACAATAGTAGATGCATCTTCCTTATTATTATTCTCCCCAACACTTCCTGAACCTTTTTGAATTGCTTGAGTAGTTTCTTTTAATGTTGCAAAACTCACAATACGATCAGACTTAATTCCATCCTCTATCATCTCTCCCATTTTGAGGACCTCAATAAATGGCTTGCCTAATGCAGGTAACAAATGTTGATAATATGTTTCATCCTACGCTTGAATAAACACCTCCACTATCTTGCTTTCTTTCATTGGCAGTTTTACCCTAGACGCGTGTTCACACCATCTAATTGCATACTCCCTGAAATTTTCATTGTTCTTTTTCTTCATATTAGTCAGGGATTTCTCATCAGGAATCATCTCGACATTGTACTGGAATTGTTGCACGAATTCATTAGCCAAGTCATCCCAACTACTCCACTTGTTAATGTCTTGATCCACAAACCACTCTGAGGCTAAACTCGAAAGGCTCTCACCAAAATAAGTCATGAGTAATTCTTCTTTACCTCCGACACCTCTTAATTGGTTACAATAACGCCTCAAGTGTGCCACTGGATCACCGTGCCCTTCGTATTTGTCAAACTTTGGCATTTTGAATCCCATAGGAAAATGGACATCCGGAAACATGCACAAATCTTTATATGAAACACTTTTTGGTCCTCGTAATCCTTGCATACTTCTCATACTCTGCTCCAAGCTTCTTACTTTCCTAGTCATCTCCCTCTTGTTCCTCATTCTTAACAATTTTCTCAATCATGATAGGAGAATTGTGTTGATGAGCATGATAATGTGGATTTTGAGGTTTGAAAGTCATTTCAGGAGGATACAGAAGATCATGACTTGGTTCTCCCATATTCTTCTGTGTTGTCGATTGAAGACCCGTAGTAGCTGGTGCTACATAAGTGAAAAGTGGGTTATGTTTTACAGACGAATTTGGTGAGCGCATTGTAGAAGTACCAGCAACACCAGTTACATTAGCATATGGGCCGAATCCAGGTGGGTATAATGGATCGCTAGTTTATACTTGAACAGGATTTGGATCATTCGTAGTCGAAAGTCTAGGGATTGAAGAAGGTAGGGCTTGTCCATTCAGCCAAGCTTGGTACATTTCCGCCATCTGTTGTTTCAATAACTTAATTTCTTCCATTGATACTAATTCCTGCTAAATCAACTGATTTTGCTCTTCTTCACTGTCAAACCCTACACCTTCTCTGCGGGTCATATTTCTTTTTTCTTTGTATCTAGTGTTGTATGGATGTGATGCCAGTTTAAACCACAAACCAACCACCAGCTACTTTATCTTTCTGAGACCAAGTAGCAAATGGATGATTGTTATATTTTTAACACATTATAATATCATGTTGTATGTCATGCTTCTATATGCATTTTCCAACCTATCATGGAAGGTTTTGTGTTTCATCCCGACTTTTCTAGGTGTATTTTTTTCAAAAAATTATGATCGAACCCTTTGGAGGTTTCCTACGTATCATGCCAGGACATGAATCCGATCTTGTGTAGTTCGGAAAATTAGAGATACAAAGAAACATATATATATATATATATATATTTTATTATTACTATTATTTGGAATATGAGAAAAAGTTTTTTATTATTATTATTATTGAATTTATTAAATAATATTTTTTATTTTTGAAAATATTTTTTTTTGAAGGAAAGACGACCAATTTTTTTAAGATCACCGAATCCATTGAGGACTGCCTACGTATCTCATTAAAATGAGAATCAGGTGTGCGTAGTTCTTGAAATATATGTCGTACAAAACTTGGCATCAAGACCCCTAAAGGTTCAAGGCTGTTAAGATTTATATATTTTTTTTATTTTGTAAAAATTTAGTCTCATGATCCCTAAAGATTCAAGGCTATTAAGATATATAAAAATTGGACTTGAGGATTCGAAAAATAATTATGAAAGTAATCATATTTTCAAAATATTTTCCAATAAATCTATGAATAATTTTTCAAAAGATAGGGTCGTATCCTGGGAAGGACTTCCTACGTATCCTACTAAGATGTGAGAATCAAACCCTCGTAGTTCATGAAAATCGTAAAACTATGTTACTAAAATTTTCCTTTCTTTTAAAAATAAAAATTTTCTTTCAAAAATGATTCACTAAATGTGACGATAATTTAATCTCTTGCATTTTAAAAGTTGCCTAAAGCCGGTCAACAAACAAACAGTCTTCCAAACAAATGTAAAAGAGCATGTAGGATGCACATGTTGGTCTTTATAAAGTACGTCACCTGTCCTAGACAGACCCGGCCCATGTGCCGAGTCTCGCTAAGTCAAATGCATATGATGCAAATAAAGCGGCACCTAATAGGGATAACCAGATTCTGAGTTTTCAGTTCTTCTAAGTTTAAGCCTAATAGGGATAGGTGTCTAGACTGGCTTACCCAAGCGGACACTTGAGCCGGGGAGGGACAAATTGGTCGGTAGCAGGGCAACACCGCCTTTGTTGCCGATCTGAACCCCGCCTAACATGTGTGACTATATCTTTCACCAGATGCCTTGACACTCCGGCTATCTCAAAAAGAAAGTAAGATACATGCGCTGCATTCCTTCTATCCTATTTCAGAGACTCAGAGGGGGTGCACAAGAGAGACAGTATATAATATAGTTCAATCAATATCAAAGCGGTAAATAAGCGACAAGTAGCATATAAGGCCAACAAACACAATATCAACAATAATTAAAGCAAGTATAAATTAATATAAAAATCTCGAATTCTTATTATCCCCAGCAAAGTCGCCAGAGATGTCACACCCTTTTTTCGCTCGAAGGAGTCGAGTCGAAAGGTTTTTTCAATTAAAGTGACGGTATTGAATAGGGATTAATTTTTATCATTTTCAGAGTCGCCACTTGAAATTGAGTTATGGTGTTCCAAGTCACCTTTTTGAATCCCTAATCAAAAGGAAATGACTCTTATTTGATCTGCAAAAATAGAAGACCGGGTAAGGAATTCTGTTGACCGAGGTGAAGGTGTGAGGCACCCCTCGAGTCCCGTGGTTCTAGCACGATCGCTTTTATTAAATTATCTTGATTCAAATTATTTTGACAAATTATGTTAGTAGGCCCTAAAATCGCTCATTTTATTATGCTAAAACTCGTCTATTATTTTATATTAAATAATCGATGAAAGTTTTTTAAAAAAAAAAAAAAAATTGTCAAGTTAATTTTAGAAAAAAAAACTATTTGCCAAGGTGTATTTTTTACATCCTTGAATTTTAAATGTCTCAGAAAGATGCGTACACCGCATTCTTAATTGAGACAAAATTTAGTTATTATATTCACCTAACGTTTGCAAATTTGCTTATCTAAAGGGATACCTAATACTATCGTTAAACTTTAACAAAATTTATTTAAAGTGATTAATTAATTTAATAATAAAATTATCAAAATAATATACTTATTGAGATTTATTGATGATAATAATTAAAATTAAATAGGACTACATATCATGTAAATACATACCACTATACACATGCACATTACTGAACAAAATAATTTTCTCTCATATCTTTTCTTCTCAAGTCACGTATTCCAATACAACACTCCTCCATTTTTCAAATTTTTATCAACATATAAAATTCATCTCTTCCAATATTCATTAACATTAAATTCACTTATTATATTATTCTAATTTGCAGTAAAATTCACATACTGTCATGACAACATATTTTAATATAATATTCACACATAATTCCATCACATATTCCCACTTTCACTATCACATACTCCATTTTTCTCTCAAAATTCACACACACACACACGGTAACTCATATACTATTCTCCCTCCATTTAAGACAATACTCGTAACAGAGTGTGAAATCGTAACACTACTTATTTTCTTCCCACTGTTTCCTTTCTATTTTAATTTTAAACCAGATAGTATCATACATACAATATTTTTATATTCAACACAGGACAAATATATAAATATTCAATAATTTGATAACAATATATATATAATAATAGAAAGTTTACATAATCAATCAACCACGTATATCGAATACTGTATAATATTTTTTCATTCATGCTTATTCATCATTAAATTTACAAAAATAAATAATTCATGATTAAATCGAACCTGTGATGAAACAAGAAATCTTCGCCGGAATCAAAATTCGAACGAAAATATGAAATTTAGATTCAATTCTTTTCCTTTTTCTCTCTTTGTTTATGATGTTTTCTTTTCTTTGATTTTTGCTCTTTGTTTTTTCACTCTCTCCGGTGTTGACTCTGGTTTTTTGGTCTGATGCAGTATCTGGTAGTGTAGATTGTAAGTTTTTTTCTGGGGTTGGGGAGTTCTTAAATAGAAGGATTTTGGGGGGAGTAGTTTAGGATTTAAATTTTGATTTTTTTTTTATATATAGGCTAATGATCTCATTCTTTAATAAATACATAAATTATATAAAAATAAATAATAATAAAAAAAATGTTAACTAATTAATTTTTTTACTTAAGAAAAATAGAATAAAAATACAACTAACTTAAAATAAAAATATAATTAAGAGAAAATAAAATTACTAGCTTATTTATAAAAATCTAAATTAAAAGAAAATATTTTTTGAATTTTTTTTTGTATTATTTAAAAAAAAATCTTAAAATTTAACTTTATTTTTTGATTTTTTTTAAATCAAATCTACTAAAAAAATAAAAATAAAATTAAATAAGAACTAAAGATAATATTTTGATATAAATAAATATTTAATGTCAAAAAAAAATAAAATGGGTCAAAACTCGGGAGGGTCAAAAATCACGTGTCTACATCCGCTGAAAATCTGAAGGTCCTCATCTCTAACAAAACGACGAAAAAATTATTGTTTCGGGTATACAATCTGTATGTTTGCACAAACACTTCAACTTTTGTTTAAGACAGTTTCAAGAAACCCTATGAAGTTTTAGAACTTTCAACACAAGTTCATCATGAACTATCAAAGAAGTATGTTATTTAAAGAAATAAGATGAAGAAAATAGAACCAATTCCTCCGATTTCACGGAGTGTCCTTAAGAAATTAATTCCCCTTAAGTACCCGAGGTTGTGGAATTTTTTCTTCCAGGATAAAACGGCTCACAATCAGAATGTAATGGTACCTTAAATCTTCTGATTCTTCGAACACACTCAACGACAGATGATCACACAGAGTTCTTAGAAGTAGAAGAGTGTTTTTTCAATACTAAAATTTCATAATACCTGTTGTTTTGCGGAAATTTTGACTTTTTGAGAGGGTCGCCGCTTAATTTTGAAAAGGAATTAAGAAACCTTTAGAGAGTTATTTCAAACGATTCAAAACAGAAAAATCGTTTTAAGTTAGAGATTCTAGATAAGCGGTTCCTATTAACTTTTTAGGAAGGTGTTAGCCACTGATGATAGGCGAATTTACGCACCTATATCAATATATTTTGCCCATATTTTAGCCTAGTTTTGAGAACAAATTATATATTTCATGCACTTTTAGTCCTTTTTCCTGTAAATGAGCTAACGAACATGATTAGTAAAGTTTCAGGTATAAATGATGCATAATTCAGCATTTTATGGCTTACTTGACGCTAAAGAAAGCTCACGAAGGAAGGGAAGGGAGTTTACACGCCTAAGGACCAAAACTGCTGCATGGAAAATCTGTCCCGGGCTAAAACAGCATTTCTGAAGACTTTGGGGGACCAAAACTGCTGCATGAAAAATCTGTCCCGGGCTAAAACAGTAATTCTGAAGACTTTGGGGACTTACAGACACAAAGCTGGATTTTGACAATGATACATTAACCTAGTACAATTAGGTTATGTATTTCATTATTTTATTTGGATTATGATAATGTTACATTAACCTAGTACAATTGGGTTAAGTATTACATTAGCCTAGTAGGATTTGGTTAGATATTTTATTTATCTAGTAGGAGTAGGATATGGGTATTATAAATACCCTATCATGCTAGAGATTTTGAATAAGGAGGGAGGAAGGAGGGAGAACACAATACTTCCTCCCATCCCTCTCATCTTCTTATAACTTCTAATCTTCTTAACTTCTCGTCTTATAAATCAATTCTATTTTCTTCTATTCTTAAATTCCGCAACAAGAGAAACGTTACTTTGCAAGAAATCACACCTAATGCCTACCACTCTTGTGCTACACGAAATTGATCATTATTGTGGTATAATAACAATCTCAATTGTGGTTTTCTTCGCATTCATGGGTAACTAAACTTCTCTGTTGGGGTTATGGAAGCCGTATGAGATACTATCTATTGCTGTGAGTTTGTGAGTTCGAGGCACGTATATTGCTTATATCATTATTCTCTTCATCTTAATCTACATTCTTTGCGGTTGCAAACGCAAGAATACGCCAGTCTAACATTTAACTTGTTCGAGAGAAAAGTTATTTGTCTGGAAAAGAGATAATGTCAAGGTAGTAGGACACCCTTTCCTACTAAAAAGCTAGTGCCGTAACTGGACTAACCTCTTGGAGAATTCGTACCGTTAGACACACTTTAAGCTCGAGAGAGTTAAAGTGAAATAGTCCTTGTTTAGGTCGAGAGACGCTTGGATTTACCATCGACTACAATCCTCTATAAGCAATTGCATGTCAGAATTCTACACACTCATAGCCAATAGAGACGTATACCTCAGAAGGTGGACATAACCCCAACGCTTCAATTCTCATTGTTTACAACCAACGTAACAATCTCTCTCTCTTTACTTTATTATTTTCAGCTTTTGTTTACATTACTTGCACGACAAGAATCCCCCCTTCTTACGAGACTTGCACCAAAAGTTTAGTAATTTTACTTACTTGTTGGCCAAGCTATTCCCTGTGGGATCGACACCCAACCCAGGTTGGGTTCTATATTTGCTAACGACCGCTTTACACTCAAACGAGAGCTGTAGATTGAGCGTTATCAAAAATTGGCGCCGTTGCCGGGGAATACAAGTGTCAATTAAGTTCGTAATAATTACTAGACCCTTTGGTCAAAGACTCTCGTACTTTTACTTTTAGTTTTCGTTTTTGTTTACTGCAGGTTTTTTTGTTCAGTACATCAATGGATGCACAACGTGAAATACCATTCGATGATGATGATGATGATCTTGATGGAGCTGGTGCCACTGGAGCCATTATTCTTCCGCCATTAGCCCCCGGAGCCAAGTTCAACATCACAAGCACCATGATTCAGTTATTGCAACTCAAGGGATTATTTGGTGGACTAGCAGGCGATGATCCGAATATGCATCTCATCAACTTTATTTCTACATGCAAGTCTTTTGACAATCCTGGTGTTGGTCAGAATGCAATTCGATTACGTCTATTCCCATTGTCTCTGTCTGGGGAGGCAACACTATGGTTGAATGGGCTGACTCCTGATTCAATTACAAATTGGAGGCAATTGAGAGACGCTTTCCTAGAAAAATTCTTTCCGCCTTCCAAAAGGGCACAATTGAGAGATGAAATCAGCAACTTTCGTCAGCTTCCCACTGAAGCTCTTCATGAAACATGGGAGAGGTTCAAGACAAAGCTAGCGAGATGCCCAAACCATCACATGACTAATGTTCACCTCATGGAGATATTGTATAGAGCCTTGAATTCAATAACTAAGCCAGTGGTGGATAACGCAGCTGGAGGATCTTTTATGGACCTCACCTTTGGTCAAGCAAGCAATATGCTAGATTGCATGAACATGAAAATAATTAGAATATCGATACCACAACGTCCTAGGGCCTTCAAGGCCATCTACAGCATACAATCCCAGCAAATAAAATTATATCTACGAACTACGAAGAAGAAAAAAGATGAAGAAGAAAATAATAATTACAACTAAAATAAAAAAAAGGTGTGTTTACCTTTTGGGGGGCAGCAAAACGAGACTACGAGCTTCGTCGGAATCAACTATCACCGAAAAACGTCGCCGGCAACTCAAAAATTTTGATTAGCCGACCAACTCTATGAAACAAAAATTTTTACTAAACAAAAATAACTATTTTGCTCAAAAGGATTTTTTTCACCTTTCTAGCCTCTTTTTTTTTCTTCCTTTTTCTTTCCCTCTCTACCAAAGTAGTGGTAGTATTTATAGGAGAGAATGGGGTATTTTTTTTCTCTCCTCCACCAATGTGGGAGAAAAGTATTTATAGGAAAGGATAGAGATTTATTTCTTGTCATCCACCAATGTGGGAGAAAAAGCAGTTAGGGGGATTTTTGAAATGTAAAAATTAAAGATAAAGTGAGGTGGAAGATAATGTGGAGGGAAATAGTACAATGTAGTACAATCTTTGAATTTTAAAATTGAAAAAGGAGAAAGTTGGGGGGAATAGTACAATGTATTACAATTTGAATTTATTTTTTGGTGGGAATTGGGTAGAAGTTATGAGAGTTCTTGAGAATTTTGGGGTTATTTAAAATATAACCCCAATTGGAATTTAAAATCTAGCCATATTTATTTATTTTGACCAAATTAAAAATCAATTGACGAATTGCATTGCAATTATGACCAATTTTCAATTATGGTTAAATCTAATAGATTGGTTAAATTAAATTGAAATTTGATACGAATTAATACCTTGTTTAATCCCGAGCTTCTTGATTTAATAAAATTAAATGCATATTTATCCAAATAAATTATTTTCGAGAATAAATTATAATTAGCTCAAGATTTTAATTATTATTTTTTCGAAATGATCCTTAATTTAAAGTTCAATTTTGATGAAAATATTCATTTAGATGACGTCATTTATACAATTTCACAAATGCAAATACGAAAATATATAATTATTACTTAAATAACAAATTTAGCCCAAATACCTATTTTAAAATGCATTTATTTGGAAAAAAATAATTGTTGTGATTTTATTTGAAAATCGAAGAAACTACGAATTAAACTTAGTTATGGAGGTCAAAAATTAGGTGTCAACAACTGTGGAAAAAGTGCAGGTATTTATAGCCATCAAGTGCCCCTTCAGAAAGGAAACAATGGTTCATCGGAAAGGTGAATCACTTCGGAACAGTCATACGACAAATGATCACACAAAGTTCTTAGAAGTAGAAGAGTGTTTTTTCAATACTAAAATTTCGTACTACCTGTGGAAAAAGTGCAGATATTTATAGCCATCAAGTGCCCCTTTAGAAAGGAAGCAATGGTTCATCGGAAAGGTGTATCACTTTGGAACAGTCATATCTGTCCATTCCGAACCAGTGTATCTTTTTTGAACAGTCACACCCAACCGAACATTCACCCTTTTTCCGAAATAGTGCGTCATTTGTCCCTTTCGAGGTCCATTTTGAGGTGTATTTCTGCATGGTGTTTTTATGGAGAAAAAATATTTTCATTTTTTTTTGTTTTTGGATCACTTTCGAAGCTAAGACGAGTGATGATGACGGCACAAGATACCTCTTGATACTTGTCTCACTATCCACTTGAAGGAGTGTTACTCAATAAAAACACATTAAAGTTGCTTTCTCCCACCAATGTGGGAGAAGTATACTTTCCTTAAGTGAGTACACTTTTCCTCCAAGACTTTCCTCCATTTTCCATTCACATCAATTCAATCCAACAAAACCTATTCACACTCGATAGTTACATAAAAATGTAATTTCATCGCGTTATTGATGATGTATCTATCTGTATCAAATAATTACAGAATAGTTGTGATACATGAAATTTATGAACGAAAATATAGTTGTAGGAATCAAATTGGGGTTGCTCTAAATCTTGTGAGTGTGGGACCCACATATCTTGTGTGATTTTACGGCTTTTAAATCTTATTTTGACCCTCGATTTGAAAAATTGTGATTTCGAGTTTTGGGGTCAACTTTGTGAAAACGATGTTTTTTCAAAAATTCAACTTCGCCAACGCATTTGAAACGTCAAATTTAGTGTGGTTACATAGGTCGTTTGCATATATCGGACTCCGAGCAAATTTCGGACACCCCATCGAAGTCCGGATTGGACTTAAAATTAAAAAACAGCTTTTTGCTATAGCTGGTGCACAAAATTACACTATTTTTAGCGGTTTTTGGATTCATTTTGCTCATTTTCCATCTTGCCTTTTGAGAGTTAAACACTAAAATAGTATGGGAGCTTAAAAGTGAAGTTTGTGGGAGTTTGGGAAGGTAGATTAACATATATTTCTTGATTCTATTAAGCATTTAAGGTAAAAATTCACTCTTTTCTTAGTAATTTCTTGATTAATTTCTCAAAACTCTAAAAATCTTAGGGTTTGATTTTAAATCCCAATTTCACTCATTTTCACTTGAATAATAAAGTTTTTATCTTATAATTACTAATTTTTCATCAATTTCACCTTCAAAGCAACTTCGATTCTTTATTTTACCCCAAATTTCAAAGATTTTACCCAATAAACCTTAAAAATATTTTTCTATGATTTGAATCTCGTTTTTGACTTGGGTTTTCAGCAGTAGATTTTTAAAAATATGGGTAACATATTTTTGAAGTAAAGTTACGATTTTGTCCTTTTTTTTTGAAAACCCGTTTTGGATGTAATTCTTGATTCCGAACCAAGAGTAGTAAATATGGGTGTTGTTTGTTTTGTTTTGATGCGTAGATATCATATTTGATGTTTTTAGAGGAGTTCAGAATTGTTCATGAAAAGTAAGGTCATGGGTTCGAAGTGTAGCAGACCGATTTTGCCTTTTGAGGTAGGTTAAGGCTTAACTCTTTCAGACCATGCTGGGTAGTAAATGATGATACAAAATGCATGTTAAAGGTGGGAACTAATCATGAAAAGTGGCTATTTATATGGTGTGCCCGTGTGGGAGCCTATATGTAATGTAATTGTCGAAATTGAGTTATTATGTGATATGTGTTACCATGTGGGGTCCTATGTGATATTGATATCCTTGAATACATGTGAATAATTGTATTGTATTGTTAAGATACTAAATATGGTACCATTAGTATATTGTGATTATATTCATACTTTATTGTCATATGAGACATGTGAAAATTCGTGGATGAAACTGAAATAATGAGTGAATATTGGCTCACATAGTTGTGGAAATATATCATTATGGTTGATTGTGGAAATATATCATGTGGTTGGTTGTGAAAATATATCATGTGGTAAGTCGTGAAAATAAATCATATGGTAGGTTGTGGAAATATATTGTGTGGTTGGTTGTGAAAATATATCATGTGGTTGGTTGTGGAAATATATCATGTGATTGGTTGTGGAAATATATCATGTGGTTGGTTATGAAAATACTAATTGTGACTGGTTGTGAGCATTACATCCTCATATCATACTCACTCATGAAAAATTGGTACCACCGTGGCAATATCTGAGAAACACTGGCAATACCTTTTTAAAACCTCCCCGAGGAATGTGCCGGGGAGGAGATATTGTAACACCTTATGAAACCCTTTCTAAGGGATGTGCCGGAAAGGAGATATGAGATATGTAGATTGTATATGGGTTTACGAACCCCCCATGGGTCCTACATCGGGAAGTTTTAGCTCCGTAGGTGTGTACGAGGATTGTGTGTTGATCCTGGAGGTTGTGCGAGGACCTCGTGCATCATCATCATCATTATTATCATATGTATTGCACTTACTTTATTGTGTTATGTTGTGTTGTATTGCCTTATTGATTTATCATCCATGTATTTATCGTATCTTCTTTTACTTGTATTTGATGATCTTGTATATACTTGTTCTCCCTTGTTCTAATTATATGTGATATAATGCATAATTATTTTCTATCTTGGTGTGATTTAAAATATATGTCATATATTAGAACTGTTAGTGAAAGCAGTGTGGGCTGCTATTGTGGGATATTTTCTGATTGTAGGTGACGTGCCCTTAGTTAATATTTTGTATGCTTTACTTGCTACTTTGCTTGGTTGGCCTATGATACCTATCGAGTATAAGTGGACCGTACTCATGCCTACTGCTCCCTTTTGGTGCAGGTCCTATCCCGAGTGAGCTTCAACTTGCTTGACTCGGGCGATTGTTAGAGCTTCCAAGGTAGTGGGTGGACATTCACGCGTCCGGAGTTCACTTCTATCTTTCTGTATTAGTTATGTCTTTATTAGTATTCGGAGACAAATATTTTTCTTTGTGGTTATTTTTCTGATGTATTTGACTCCGGAATTGTATTAGTAGTTCTTATACTGTTGACACCAAGTTTGGGGAGTAATGGTTGCATGTGTTGATATTATTCTTTTCGCTTTTATTATATCTATGTGGTTCGACTTCGTTCTAGAAGCCTTACCTTGGGGGCATTTCTATTTTTTCCACATGTGTATCAGTTTGGGTGAGAGACTTACTTGTCAAGGTTTGCCGCGACAAGTGCCATCATGACCTATCGATTTTTGGATCGTGACATGAAGAGTAGTTGGGACATACCCCAGCTGCCTAGAAATTCATGAAGTCTGAAATGAACATAAACTAAACTATTGAAAGCAAGAATAAGAATCCAAGTCCTCAGAACATGAGGACTCACCAACTGATGGGAGTAGGCAAAAGTAGTTACGACTAATCATGATGTTGAGGGCGAACACGAGAATCTATATCATAATAGCATGCAGAGCATAAAAAAAATATGTGGTCAGTACTTATAAAATGTATTGAGTATATGGGGATGTGTTCAACATGTAAATATGACGGAGAATCATCTGATAAAAATATGCATGTTAAGTGTATACAATCTCACCATTTTTGTAAATAAAGATGAAACTGATATGTCATTTATACGAAGGATACCAAAACATAATTTGATAATTCTAGTGACTCGCACACACCTAAGTTTATAAAACTGCTTTACTGTGGGAGTTTCTCATAATCGATATGCTCCGTTTGAGCAACATGAAGCCCAACTTGTAACCCCTTGTTGGGAGAGTGTTCAATACCTTATCAGAGGTAAATAACCATGATTTGACGTGAATTCACTCATTGATCCATTATTGAGCAAAGAGGACAGTCTCATCTGACAAATACCCCTTCTAATACATCCTACCAAACATCCCTTAGTGTTGCTATTGAGCGTTAAACGTCCCCTTGGTGTGAGGTTGATCATTGTTGTTGATCCAAATTGTTGTTACTGCTGGTGTTATTTTCATTGTTGGTGTTGTTACTATGTTTTATTCTATGGAGGAGAATTGGGTGTTAATGGTGGAGTGAAAGGTGAGTTGGCAGTGGTTGTTTTATATATTAGTGTGGTGAGGTGGAAGATAAGATCAGTTTATTTATTATTATTTTTTTCATAAAAAAATAATCATGTGATGGCAGCGTAATTTAATTAATGTGTGTGTGCGGGTACCATGAGCGTAGCAAATAGTGGGCAAGACAAGAATAAAAATAAATTAAAATTGAAGAATATTTTTTGAATCAAAAAAATTGTGGCAAGTGGCATTTGATTTGTCACTAGTTCAGTGGCGGACCCTAGATTTAAGGATAGTGGGTGCTTAAAAAATTTAAAAACTAAAAACTAAAACTTCACCTCAATGAGGTTCAAACCCAAGGCATCCCTTCCAGTGGAGAACCTTAAAGTCAACCTAAATGTTAATGCACTCAACCAACTTTTTGTTTTAGTGGGTGTTTTTATATATTATATACCTATTTTCGTATATTTTTTATGTAATTTTACCTATTTCGTGTCGAGTTTAGTGGGTGTCGGAGTACCCCACAAATGCATGTAGGTCCGCCCCTGCATTAGTTTTGAATTTTCGATTCTTGTATAAAGAGAAAGCTAAGTAAAACTAATACAACAGAATAAAATATGAAGCTCAAAAGGTCAAAAATTGCGCGTCTACAATAATATAAAAAACTCGTCTTGATAATAAGCATGAATCAATTTTAGAGTAAGCTGATGACCGTAGTCCAAGCATATGGAGAGTTGATCAGGCTTCTGTTACTACATTCATGTAATTATAAACAATCTATGGATATTTCATGATAAACTGAAATCATAAGGTTGTTACAACCAAAATAATAGAATCCATACTAAATCATGGAAGTTCATGTAACTTCGTGTCATGGTAATTTAAAATTCATGTTAGAAGTTTGTAGACGAGTGAATCATGTATTTCATGCACTTCATAACAAAAGGAACGTGAAATAATCGAATGAACTCAAAATTATGAAGTGAGTATTAACCCTTGAATCAAACTTAAGAGATTTTTCATTTGAAAAGCTGAAATTTGGGTAACAAGGATGGAAGGATATTCTTGTTAAACACCCACATATCTGATCTTATTGATTTCTTGAAGTATAGTGTGAGTTTGCAGCCTTAGAGATTGAATTTTTTTAGAGAAACCCTTGTCTTTGTGTTCTTGAGATTTTGAGATGAGAATGAGCGATGATTTTATGTTAAGTGATGAGGAAAATATTTTTGTATTAGTTATAAGGTCATTCAAGATCACAAGAACTAATTTGTCCTCGAAAAACCAAAAGAAAAATGGAGGAATTACGTCGGGTGGCCACTAGTGTGGCATGGTCAAATCACGCCAGACAAGCAGTGTGGCACAGAGCCATTGTGATGTCTGGGTAGCATGGCACAGTCATAATACGCCAGACCACTGTTTTTACACTTGGATCGTGCCATTGAGGGCACGACCTTAACACGGACCCTCACTATTTTCCCAATGTATTATATTATGAAACTCATTCTAAAAATTTTGTAACACTTTTGAATGGTCCCATTGCCCCTCCTAATCATCAATCAACCTCAAAATCACACCAAAACACTTGGGAGATATCAAAATAAAATTGTTGAACTCATGCGGTTTAACTTATTTCCACCGTCAGTGGAAACTTTATATTACACAAGCAGTAATTTTAATAGGTAATAGATAATCAAGACATTATTTTCTTAAAATTATTTCCTTAATATCTTGATTTTTTTCTTTCTCTATTCTTTAATTTTAGAATTCGCTAATTCCTCTTATACACATTTTCTCCTTAAATTTTTTATTGATCCGAAAAAATAATTATTGTACCAATTTTTAATTCAAAATTTTCTCCTACCGGTAATTTTACAGTGAACTAAAATCATGCTTATAAAATTTTTTAGTTCCAATTTACTTATTGATATTTGGTTTTGAGAGTTAAGTGAGTTAACTTTTTATTATAATTTATTTTACAAGTCTGTTAAAAAGTGATATATTTTACCGTCAAAACTAGACTAGTTTACTTTTTATTGTAACTTTTATAGTCACAATTGTACGTCAATATTAAAAATTTGAATCCCAAAAAGTAGTAAGTCTCATAAAAATTGAGACATTGAGACTACTATATTATAGAATAGTGATATATTGCTTATGTTTATTTTGGTGGTTGCTTTGAAGGTTGATGCTACTTATTGATCCAAATTAGATGGTGTTGAATAACAATAAAGTAGAAATTGACGATCAATGAAAAAGACACGTTGATCCTTGGTAATTTTAATAACAAAGTCACGGTGCTATAAAAAAAAAGGTAGAGTGGATATAGAGACCAACATGGGTTGTGGTGCAGTGGGTGGGGCTGCTCCAACTTTAACCAGAGGTTGAAGGTTCGACCCTGGGTATAGCGAAAAACTGTATTGGAAGCTCTTCCACCTTAATGGGCCCTGCAACGCGCGATCCAGATTAATCGGGGCCCCAATGCGGGCACAGGACACCGGATGGAAACCACACAAAAAAAAAGAGTGAATAAATAACGTTATATTATTCGGGTCAAGGATCTGAAGCTTGTCTACTCCCGTGATATCTTCAACATAATGTTTAATCTCCAGAGCTGAATCTTCAAGTTGAGGGCTCTCAAAGAGTTCGATAATTTTTAATGAATCAATATCCCCAAACTTAGGCGGAATCTTTGTAAGCTTACGACATTCCCACAGTGCTAATTTCTCAAGCACGGGAAAGGATTCCTCTCCAAACTCCCACTTAGCAAGAGTCTCGTCATTCAAGCCCATATATTTTAGATTCACAAAGGTGTCTTCCTCCCCCATGTTCCATTCTTCCTCCTTGATGATTGTTGTAATAAGGAACAACTCTTTAAGGTTGGGCAGTCTCGCTATTGTTGATAGTGAATTGGATGTTAGAGGAAAGTCACACAACTTCAATATTTTCAAATTAGACGGAAAGTGAAAATCCCACAACCAATTTGTCTCTAAAGAGGGCCCAAAGTCATTTGTCTTTGAACTAAGAGTGTCAAACGGGCCGGGCCGGGCCAACCCGGAACCGGCCCTCCCATTTTACCCGGGTTCCGGGCCGGTTACGGGCCGGGTTTGACATTAACCAGGCCGGGCGGGCCGGGTCAAATAGTAAAAAAATTAAAACCCACCCAAACCCGGCCCACTTAACCCAATCCGGTCAAATCCACCAAAACCTGGTCAAACCCGGTTAAAAACCGGTCAAACCCGGTTAAAAACCGGTCAAACCCGTTTAAAAAATAAATAAATAATCCAATATACACTATATACACTCCAATATTCACTATATACACTCCAATATACAATATATATTTTTAAAAAAATATATAAAGTATAAACAATTACACATATATACGTACCATTCAATATATAATTATATATGACTATACATACTACTTTAAATAAAACATATGCTATAATAGTATAATATATATATATATATACACTACAATATATATATATACTAATTTATAAAACATATACACATGTATACGTTAAATATATACTACTTTAGAAGATATATACACATATATATGCACCATTCAATATATATATACTACTTTAAATAAAATATATACTACAATATAGTGATATACATATATATATATATATACAACAATATGTATATATATATAGTTACATACTAATTTATAAAACATATACACTTGTATACTTTAAAGATATACGTCTATAGAAGATATATACACATATATACGCACCATTCAATATATATGTACTACTTTAAAAAAAGTATATACTACAATATATATACTAATTTATAAAACATAAAGTAATGTATACGTTAAATATACACGTCTATAGAAGATCTATTCACATATATACACTATTCTATGTATATGTAATGCTTTAAATGAGATATATACAATATATATAAATTACAATATATATTTGTATAGTTATATACTAATTTATAAAATATATACACATGTATACGTTAAATATACACATCTATAGAAGATCCATTCACTCTATTCTATGTATATGTAATACTTTAAATGAAATATACTATAATGTATATACATTACAATATATATTTGTATAGTTATATACTAATTTATAAAACATATACACATGTATACATTAAATATACACTTCTATAGAAGATATATACACGTGTATACGCACCATTCAATGTATATATACTACTACTTATAAAATATACTACATTATATATACATTACAATATGTATAGATATACTTATATACTAATTTATAAAACATATACACATGTATACATTAAATATACACTTCTATAGAAGATATATGCACAAATATACAAAACATATGCTACTTAATATAATAAATTAATAATATTTGGTAGTAAATTAATAATATATTAGAAGTAAGTTTTTAATTTAAAGTAGAAAACTAGAAATTCAATTTAAAATTTTAAATCGTTAAATAAAAAAAATAAAAAAACAACGACTAAGGACTGAATGAATTTGGGGAATTTTATTGATTGCAAAATGATCCAAAATTTATAATTTACATGAATGAAAAATCTATAAATTATGCATCATTTTTTTCAACTCATTCATGTTAATATTAATGGGAACTTGCATAGGATAGTCGAAGTCAACGGGGGCAAAACCATGCATTGGACTTGATTCTGCTGAGTTCTCCCGTGAAGTCATAATTTCTTCAAGTTTCAGCTCGTCGCCCGGCTCCGGTTCCATTCCTTGGTTTCTTCTTTCCGCTCTAATCCAATCTCTGAGGCAAACTAGAACATTCATTGCATTGCTTCCCAATGAGTGTCGGTTGTCTCCAAGCTGCTGTCGTCCCTGACTGAAGGCGCTCTCTGATGCAACGGCTGACATTAGAACATTCAAGATATCTCTAGCTAATCTTGAAAGCACAGGATATTGTGATTCATTATTCCTCCACCAATCCAACGTGTTGATCCGTCGTCTGCGATCGTCTGGTGCCGTCCGAAGATAATATTTCAGCTCTTCCCGATAAGTTGATGTGTAAGTTCTCTCATCAACACTGTTCCAACAATTTAAATCATAAAACGAATCAGAAAAAATACTATGTGCCGGCCTTTTAGAAGATGATGGCTCCTCGGGAGGATGAGGAGCGACAATTGAAGTGATATTTGTAGTTACGGCTGAATCAAATAAATCAGCATAGTGATTATATAATTTTTCTATGTAATCCTTTGCATCAGCCGTAGCCGTCCACAAATCAGGTTGTACTTGTTCAGAATCATGGTTAGTATTTATTTCTAAGTTAGTATAAATAAGAGTACTAAAGTGACACATATGATTATATTTCATGCACGGATTTAGCATAGCACCAACCAAGTAAATAGGGGGAATCGGGAAAAAATATTTTTTAAATTTCGTAAACATGGCGCCAACAGTTTCTTTATAACCTTCTTTATTTTTATATTGTTGGAGCAAACCAGAAATATCGGCTATATATGCCAAAATATTACAAACAGTAGGATAGTAAGCACCGGAAAATTCAACTGTAGCTACATAAAATTTTTCTAAAAACTTAACAAGATCATTAATTACAACCCAATCAGAATTATGTAGCATGCAATCAGCAGAATCAGCAAATGAACCGCAATGTTGGTTAAAAGCTAGTGTAATAGGAATTCTATATTTATAACAAGTTTTTAAAAATTCATACGTAGAATTCCATCTAGTATCAATTTCCTCAGGCATCAAAATCGGTGTAAGTCCATTTTCTTGACATTTAACTTTAAATTCTCTAATTCTCGATCTACGATTATTTCCTTGAATAAAACCAACGGCAAGACGAATTTTTTCAATATAAAGCTCAAAAAACTCAAGACCATCTTTTACAATTAAATTATATATATGACATGCACACTTAATATGAAAAATTTCAGGCAAGGGCGGAGATAGCGTAGATTTTATTTTTGTTATAGCAGTCTTGTTGTTAGAAGCATTATCAAAAGCAATACATAAAATTTTATTTTCTATACCATAATATCCGGCAATTTTAACAATAGAATCAGCAATAAATTGTCCAGTATGTTTACGATCTTCATCATATAAAAAAGCAAGAATACGTTTTTGCATCACGAAATTACTATCCATCCAATGACAAGTAACGGTTAAATAATCATTTTTATTTACAGCACGACCAAGATCAGAAGTTAAGGACAATCTACATTGAATATTTTTTAACAATGTTCATAAATAAAAACAATATTGTAAATGGAGTCTAAAAATATCAGACCGACAAGTAGTTCTAGGAATACCATTAAACATAGGATTATAAATTGCTTGTATATAACGAATAAAGGCATCAGAAGAAGGAAAACTAAAAGGCAAACAACCCACAGCTACCATTTTAGCTATTTCTTCCCTGTCCCTCAATTTTTTATACTTTTTCGCTACTTGACCGGTTGTTGGGTCCATTCTAGTTTGCGTTGACCCACCAACATCCCCACCACCTTTTGCAATATTTAACTCTCTTTTGTGATCTTCAGCTATATGTCTCATTAACGTACCCGTACCCCCTTGCTTGCCTCCACTTCTATGCTTATATATTTGTTGACAAATATTGCACTGCACCTCAATATCTGATATACGTTCAAAAAATCGTCATGCAATACTAGTTCTTTTACGAGGTTTTGGGGCACTGGGAGGACGGGAAGGGAGATTAACTGATTCAGATCTAACGTTAGCATCTCCTACTGCGGGTGTTTCAGCAATATTTTCATTATCTTCGTCTAAATTAACCGCATCTACTTCATTTTCTTCTTCTATACCGTAATTTTCCTGAGCTTCTACATAATCCATATCGTGAGCACCTACATCTATTTCTTCCTCAAAAGGTGTACCAAGCGGTACCGGAGGCGAAGGCACACGGGTATATCAACTACTTGAACTACCTCTACCGCTAGTAATTCGCTTTTTACTACCACTACCGCTTCCGGGACAAAAAAATTTAATACCTTTAATAGCGAGGTTTTTTAATTTATCCATAATATAAATTAAATTAAACTAAAAATATTCAAAATACACAAATATAATAAAATTAAATATTAAACAATTAATACAATAAATAAAAATTAAACGTAAGAGATGGAACGACAATACCAAATTTTGGAAGTATCCGAAGATTGCGACTTTAGAAACTTCCGCTCGTACTTTGTAAACGAAAAATTAATTTCTTAAAGTGAACACTTTAAGAAATTAAATATATTGAATATTTGAGAATTGAGAATTGAGATTTGAGAGAGAATGAGATTTGAGAGAGTGAAAAATTGTGTGAAAAATGATTTGAAGTTGTAGGGTATTTATAGATTTTTTTGGGGGATTAAAAAATATTTTTTAAAGTTTTTTTTTTTTTTTTTACTAAATGGGCCCAAACTAGCCGTTTGGACCCAAACACGGCTATATAGCCGTTGGGCCAACGGCTAGTTTGGCCCAAAATCCAATTTTATTTTATTTTTTTAATTTTCCGAGCCGGGCCGGGCCGGGCCGGTTAACCGGCGGGCCTGGACCGGGCCGGGTTAACCGGGCCCATTTTAACAAAATAACTGGGACCCGGAACCCTAAAGCCCTAGGGCTTACTGGGCCGGGTTAGATAATCGGGCCGGGCTGGGTTAGATAATAGGGTCGGGCCGGGTCGGGCCGACCCGTTTGACACCCCTACTTTGAACTTTCAAAAGCTACCCAGAGGCAATCTAGTTCAGTTAGAAAAATCCAATTTTGGGAACAAAATATCGCTCCATTGAATAATCGCATGCTTCCTTGAGACTAAATTCAATGTTTTGAAGATGAGTTAATACATAAAAATGATCCTAAACTTGATACTAAATTATAACTTTGACCCTAAACTTTGACAATGCACAAATATGACCTTTAGCTATTCAAAACTACACAAATATGACCTTCAATCCTACGTGGCAAAACACGTGTTCAACACGCAAAACTGGGCACGTCCAGCTTAAAATCTAAGGGCATAATACATAAATATGACCTTAAACTTTGACAGTGTACAAATATAACCTTTAACTATTCAAAACTATTCTTTTGTCATTGCGGAAAAAGAGCAATATTGAAGATTTATTAATTAGGTGGGTCAGACTCATACGAAAAAATTGCGCGGGTATGTATATATATTTTAAAGCAGAGGGCGAATTTAAGTTATATAATATATCTAAATATTAAATTAAAGATGAAACTATACTAATAATAAAAAAATTATAGTTTTAATAAAACGTTATTAAGGATAGTAGTAGTAGTATATTAAATTAACGTTATCAAGTTAACGTTATTACAATGTTATTAAGTTAACGTTATTAAAACATTATTAAATTAATGCAGGGGTGGACCTATGTGGTTGTCATGTGGTTCACCCGAACCCCCTCAGTAAAAAAATTACGTTATATATATAAGGTAGAAAATCTATATTTATGTACGTATATTAATGTTGAACCACATGAAACAAGACACTTAGATAGCCCAGTGGTGTTATTTGTTCTTCTTGGGCGCTTCCTTCAGCCTACTGCACGGGTTCAATTTTTTAATTAAAAAAAAAGCTAAGTGTTGCAGCTATAGAAATAAAATTAATAATAATAATAATAATAATAATAATAATAATAATTTAAAAAAACGATGTCTTTTTAACACAAAAAGCAAAACTCTGACAGTGCACAAATATGACCTTTAACTATTCAAAACTGCACAAATATGACCTCCCTCCAAGTCAGCCCTTTTAACGATGTGGCACCGTGTGATTGGATTACCTTTCCACGTAGGTGCGAGTGAAACTCACGCATGGGGTTGCAAAATCGGAGGTCATATTTGTTCAGGTTTTGAATAGTTAAAGGTCATATTTGTGCACTATCAAAGTTTAAGATCAAAGTTATAATTTGATGTCAAGTTTAGGATCATTTTTATGTATTAATTCTTTGAAGTTTGGGAAACCTTTTGAAAATATCCTCTGTTTCTTTCGAATAGGATAGCACAAGTTTCCCTAATATTCTCAAGTTCTCTAACTTTAAGTCCTCTGCTATCAGTATTGGTTCGTCTGTATCCAAATCATAGAAAGAACAAGCAACCATGGACAGCATTCTCAACTTCACAAGATCCCAAATACTCGGTAATAGTACCAAGGTTGATTCAAGGTTTTTCACCCGGAGGACTTCAAGATTCCAGAGGTATGAGAAAGATGAAGGTAGAGATTTAACTTCTGTCCCAATGTATAAGTACCTCAAATGATTCAACATGCCTATTTCATTCAGCAAACAATCATTCACTATGATGAAAGAGGGATACAGGACCAACACTCTAAGAAGCCTCAAGTCTCTTAGGTGACATGCATCAGAAAGACGATCTTCCATCTAGTCTCCATTTATCGATAAGGAATAGAGGTGTTTACCAGAATGCCTTTTCATTTTTGAACTAAACAGGACAAAATTGTTAAGCTCAAAGTGCTCCTTATTATAGTCAATGTTTACTATGCGTGGCATCAAATATGAAGAAGAAGGACCACTTGAACTTATCCCGCCAAACAACTTTTCCTCTCTTGCCTTTATCAAACAAAAGTCATGCACAAGATCATGAATTTGGCAAGTCGGGCAATTACCTATATCATTGAAAGCAATTACCAAGCTACTGGAAATTAAATTGTCCAAATAAACCTCCATCACTTCTTCCACACTCTTTATCCCTGTCTGTTCACCAAGCCCTTCAGCACGCCAAATTGCTTTCAGCACATCTCTGTCCATTACACTGTCCTTGGGATATCTTGCAAGGTAGAGAAAGCATGGCTTCAGGTGATGAGGTAAATGGTCATAATGTAATGGCTTCAGGCGATCTCTTCTTTACAAAGCACTTGACAATACCAACTAGGCAAGCCTTAATGTAATACTAACACTTGTTAGATATATATAATTATAGTTTACTCTTTGAATATTGATTTCACTATCCTAAAATATCGTACGGAGTATACATTATTGTTCAAATAAGGTGGCACCCAGAGCCTTCGAATCTTGGATCCGCCTCTGCTTCAAGCCACACAGACTTTGTCTTTTCCCTCCCTGCAATGACTCCAGCAAGCAGATCAGCCACCAAAGGAAGTCCCTTACAATTTTGGGCTATTTCTTTTCCAACATTCAGTAGTTCGTCAGGGCAACTCTCTTTTCCAAATGCCCTTTTCTCTAATAACTCCCAACTTTCTTCAGGTTTTAGCAATCGAAGGTTAAGAGGATCAGTGTAGCACTTTCCATGTAAAGCCACTTCCTTTTGTCGAGTCGTCAATATAATTCTACTTCCTTTCGCAACTTTAGGAAAAGGTCTGGTCAACTCATCCCATGTAGTAGTATCCCACACATCATCTAACACAATTAGGTACCTCTTTCCAATCAGTTGTTTCCGTAGCATATCAGCAACATCAATATCCTTTCTGAACTTCAAATCCCCAGTAACTTGATTAAAAAGTTTCATCAACAACTTCTTCTCGTCATATTCTTGGTCGACTGTGAGCCATGCACGAAGGTCGAAATGACTACAAACTCGTTCATCATTGTATACTTTGTATGCCAAAGTAGTTTTGCCCGAACCCGGCATACCAGTGATTGAGATGACATCTAGATCCTTCAGTCCATTGGTGAGCTTACAAATCAACCAGTTTGTCTCCACCTTAAAACCTACAAGTATTTTACCAGTTGTGAATGATTTTCTTTCAACTGGATTCTTGGGAGAGCTTACAACAATGAGGCTCTTGTTCTTGGGATTCTTCTCCGGTAATTGGGAGACATCTTCTTTCATAAACCTGACCTTTTTTATGGTGATGGGAAGTTAGAAAATAAGATGTAAGAGACCATTATCTCTTACGATAATTGAATCAATGACATCTTTAGCCTCATATGCCACATCTAAAACACGTGCCCAGAGATCTTTATACAATCCTTGCTCAACATTCACGAAGAAAGATCTTACGAATTCTAGGTCTTCTTTCACCAGTCTAATTTCTTCCTTTATCAAAGCAATTGAATAAGAATCGGAATCTAGCAGATCATTCAAGTGGATGAGTGGAAGATACATGAAGAGCGGTCTATCATTCATGGGGAAGCAACATTGATATGAGTCCGGGGCTTTCAGATAAACATATTTGAGATCTTCCTTGAGGAGTTCAATATTTTTCAGCAAGTCTAGAGTTGTACGACTTGTTTCATTGGTACTCTATTCATTCCTTGATTTTTCTTCTAAGTCGTGAATGAGAGTTGATACCTCCTTGATAAGTGTGCCAACACGTGCCAAAAGATCAAATAATTTGTCATGATGAATAATTTCCTTGGGCATATCAGTAAGAATAATCAATAGGAACTCTATCATGACATGAATGTTTCAAGCCCCTGAAGTGCTTGCGGTAATAACAGTTACCATGTGCTCTTGTAGATGAATCAGATACTCTCTCAGAACTTCCGGAGAGGTTTCAAGGAGTTTCTTAATAAAGCGTCCAACTTCTGCTGATGGTGAAGCTTTCAAATTTGTATAACATATGTGCATGACCTCCAGTTCAACTGGAATAATCTTCATGAGTAGATGTGCTAGCTTGAAGAGACGAGAGTCTCCATCAATTTGAACATCCCACCAAAGGAAGAGTGCAACTCTCTCAGCCATGAGTTGAAACTGAGGCGAGACATATTGAACAATGTCGTGCTCAATGCAACCATTCACTATCAACCCATGGAAATCTTTCATGTTGCCAGACACATTCTGAAGAATCTCATACTGAGTCTCTAATGGAAACACCTGTTCAGCATGATACTTGGATATATGATGGAGATTCAGGAGGAGGAAGTTCAACTGCTCCTCAGTCATGGTGGCACTTGATGTAGAATGATAACACGAGCTGATACAATCATCGATATTATCCATGAGGCTAGGAAGGACATGATCCATGTTGTATTTACACCCGACGTTGTTGCCAACATCGTTCAAAAGTGATCGAACCATATCTTTAACCTCTTGACTTAAAGCAGTCACTGTATCTTCAAACTGATCCAAATCAGAATAAGAAAGCTGGACGTAGGTACAAATAAATGCCAGCTCAAGTCTCATCAGCCTGTCAATTAGATACACATTAACAACATTTTGATCTGTTTCATTCTTTAACCTCTCCATGAAATCCAGAACGTTGACAACGTCCTTGCGAAGAGCAGAAAATGACACCTGCCAAACGACCAAATATCATATCAAATTTTCATAGCCAACATATATACCATGCAATATTTACTCTATATAGGCAACCAACACATGCACACGTATTTTGTATGAATTTGATGTTATTCTTATCTGACCTTGTTATATGCTTTATCTTCTACCAAAAAAAATTCAAATAACACAAATCAAAATAATGGGGAAAAGCTCCAAATATACTATAAGACTTAAACCAAATATGCCCTCCCCTAAAAAAAAAAGGGCTATTTATACCCATGGCGTAACACCAATGACTCCAATATGCCCTTTTTGACTAATGGAAGTGAAATAGTCGATGTTAAAATTATTTTTCTAATTCTTTATTTTTCGTTAAAACAAAAGCCACATGGATTCAATTAAAGGAAAAATGGCCAGAATTATCCCATCTACTTTCAAAACTTATATACATTTAATCTCCATTTTACAATCTGAACAAAAAATTGACCTTTCAGTGAATTGTAATTTCCGGATAATTAACACATAGTTCAATAACTTAAATGGGACAAAATTTTAATTTTGTGACTATACTGATACAACAAGTAAAAGTTCAGTGATTTTAGTGAGTCAAAATTAGTTTATATAAGTAACTAATTAACAGATACATACGTAAGTAAAGTTGAGTGATCATGACATACCTCAAAATAATTTGTTTTCCCTATCTCTATTTCTCCTTGTTTTTCCATGACTGTAAGTGTCTTTCAAGTTTCACTAGCCAAATTCTCCGGATCTGATGTAAAAAGGAAAGAAACATAAAATTAATTTCATGGCAGAAAACGTATGTTTTTGCACATTCAATTATTTTCCATCTCAAAAATTTCTACTCTAAGATAAGCATCCAGTACTCCTCGAACTATGGTCAAAGTTGCTACGACACGCTCCAACTTCACAGGGGTCCCATTACACCCCTGAACTCAATTTTAGCATATTTTTGTCACTCTTTTGTGCTGATGTGGAACCTTGATTACATAAAATGGAGCCCATGTCAAAGATGTACATCAGCTAAAAAGGTTGACAAAAATACGCTAAAATTTAGTTCGGGGGTAATAGGACACCCGTGAAGTCGGACTGTGTCGTAGCAAATTTGGTCATAATTGAAGGGGTACTAGATGCTTTACTCTTTCTTTTTTCTCGTCACTCAATCACAAGTAGCTCGAAATTACGTATCTACTTATCGTACTTTATCTACTGCTCATCACTTTCTCACATAATTTGATCGGTATTTTAGTTCTTGAATTTATGTTTTGAATTTGATACGAGTTTAAGTTATATACACTACGTGCAGAGATTCTTGATTGCTGGAAAACTGCACCGTGCACTACAACATAAAGGTAGACAATACGGCGGCCGCAGCTATGGCAATGTTTTCAGTGGCTTTGTTATAGAAATTCTATCAGAAGCATTTGGTGTTTGCAGGTCAGTGTTTTTGACACGAAACATAAATATATTATACACGAAAATTAAACCACTAAAATTTCTTCCATAATTTCAAGTATAGAACGAGTCAGTGCTAAGAACCTTAAATAACGAATCCAACAAGCATATGCCATGCTAAGTTGGAAAAAGAAAAGGTTCATGAATCTTGTTGACTAGAGGAAAATTCGACTAGTAATTTGCAATAATTTGCAAAGGGGTTCAAAAATTGCATTAGGTCATAGGTTCAAGCCGTGAATGCGACATTCCTAGTACATTTTTTAATGTATTTGTGATTTCATCATTGCTATCAAGTTTAAATTCTGAATCCGTCTTTATAATGACAAGATGACATAAGAGGTCACATTATTAGTGTTCAAAAAAGGCTTAAAGTAATTTGACCACCTTCCTCACAAGAACAACAACAACAACAAGGACGACATGGTCCTATGAATGGAATAAAAGAGACAATTTGTTCGGCTAAGGTTAGACAGAACATCGATGATCCCTCTCGTGCTGACATTTACAACCCACACGCAGGGCGTTTTAGCACTGTCACTAGTTTCACTTTGCCTATTCTCCGCTTCCTCAAACTCAGTGCTTCTCAGGGAGTTCTCTACAGAGTAAGTCATCACTTTCCGTCAAGTTCTATGCACTGACGTTTTATAAAAAAAATTATACAATCATGCTACCAACGTAAAAATATCTTTACGATGTGGTATATAAATATAACTTAAATCCATTGAAAATTAACTACTAGTAGTAATATAAGTTCTATAGTTAAGTCATTGAAGTAACAACAGTAAAGGTTGATAACTATCTAGTAAAAGTTACTAGAATACTATTTCGATAAAAACACCGTATGTGGGACCTGGCATTAGTTCATTTTCGAGTGTAGTGAAATGATGAGTTTATGTCTTTGCTTTTTTGACAATAAATCAGAATTCTCGTGAAAAATGGACGAATATATTAGATTATTATATGCTGTCCATTACATATGATATGACTAAGATGTAAATAATCAGGAATCCTATCTTCTTTTATACTGAACTAGATAATTTCCCGCCTCACCTAATCATTGATTAAAACGTATTGAACTCTGAATTAACATACAAGTGCAGAAACAAGATTTGAAGTTTCCGTTCTGCAACATCATCAGCGTATAGAAATTCTTAAACTCTTTCTGAGAAAGCGTCAGTGCACGCTATCTTGTTCTTCTAACACTCTTTACTAACAGTTGTTTATATTTTCAAAGAGTAAAGCATCTGTAGACACCTAATTTCGTCCCTCCCCGATATCGTTTTTACCTATTGTTTATCCTATCCTACCGTGTACCCTCACCCGTGTGATAATCCCTCCACAAAATGACAAAAATAACTAACCCTATCTTATCCTAACCACCTACCCAATAAAAACATAACACCTCACCACTACCCCTACCCCACGTTACCCCACCCCCCTCTCTTTTTCTTGTCCAAAAAGAAAGAGAACAATATATACCCACACATACACACAAAATAAAAAGAGGAACCAAAAAAAAAAAAAGATCTGGAAAGTAGAAGAAAAAATGAAAAAGATCAGCACTCTCTCTCGCTAAAACGTCGCCAGCGACTGACCGGAGCTCCGGTCACCACAACACCACCATCTTTCCCCCCTCTCTCTCTCTTTCTCTCCGTCGACTCACTCCCTCTCTCTCTCCGACGACGACGGCAACAGCGCCGTCGTCACTCTGATCTCCCTCTCTCTTTCTCTCCGACGACGGCAACAGCGCCGTCGTCACTCCCTCTCTCCCCCTCTCTTTCTCTCCGAACAACAACAACACTAGCACCGCCTAGATCTGCGGCGAACAGTCAACTCCAGCGGCGTTTCAACCATAACGACGATGGCCGGCCCACCAACGCCGATGCCAGCGATGGCGCCTCACCGCCTAGATCTGCCTCCGCTGCCGCCGGAGCTCCTCGGAGCTCGATCTGCGTTGGGTTTTTGGTTTCTCGTTGTTTGTCGAGGGGTTTTGGTTTCATCTATTTCCTGGTTCGTCGTCAATATTGGATTTCGAGTCATCTTTATCGAATCGCGTCGTCGTTCTTGGTTGGGTTTCGTATAGTAAAGTTTTTATTCACTGGTTTTGGAGCTGTCCGGTTATTATTTTAATACCGAGTTTGGTTTGCTCATTGTGAGGTTCTCCGGTCGAGTATTTTGGTCTTCGAATTTCTCTATTATCGATAAGGATCAATTTCATCGAGGTCCATTTCTTCTAACCGAATCTTTAATTTATTTTGACTTTTTATTGATGTTGTGGGTGTGGATGATTTATTTGTCGTGTGTTTGGTTTGAATCTTCGTTGTTTGTGTTGTGTTTGATGTTGGTTTCAGATTATGAGATGTAATTGGAAAATCAAAGCATGCACTAATTATGTCGTTTAAAGGGAATTCGGGGCGCGAGTTTAAAAATTGTTAAAGTGAATTAGGATTAATTTTGATTTGTTGTTGTTTTGATTCGTCATTATTGTTACTTTCACGTCTAATTATCAATTTCGTGATAGCATCATGGTAAGTCGAGCGGGTAGGCAAACATAGGCCGGGCAGGCAAAAATTTAGGAATAAGTGTTTCGTGGGATGTTGGAATGTGCGTGTGAATGTCTCTTTCTAGATTATCGTGTTTAATTCAGATGTATTTATTTAGCCGGGGAATGCCCCGAGATCATTTGTATTTATTCATCGGGGAATGCCCCGACGTATCATGTTGGCGGAAAATAATCGTGATGAAGGCCCGCGGCGTCAGGTAAGGCAATTGGAGCTTAGTCTAGATTTAGTTTAGACTAGGATTTATATTTTCGTTGTAGACACGTAATTTTGCCCCCCTTAGAAGTTCGATTTTATTCATTTCTACCTTAGCATATCATGCACCCTCACCCACACGATTATATCCCACCAAAAATACAAAAAAAAAACAAATCTCAACAAAATCCCTAACAAACTTTTATTCTTTTAACACCCTAACAACCCTCTCCAATAAGAAAATGACAAATCACCACCTCCCTACCCCTACCTAACCCTACCCCACGTCACACCCCCCCCCCCCCATTTTTTTCTTGTCCAAGAAGAAAGGACCTAAAAAAAAAGATAAAGACAATATATATATACACACACATACACACAAAGAGGGGAGAAAAAGGAGAAAACAAAAAGAAAAGATCAGCATATTTTGGGCTCTCTCTCTCTGATCTCGATCTCTCTCTCCTCGACTCTCTCTCCGATCTCAGCTTCGACGATGGCAACATCGTCGTTGTCTCGCCGTCGTCTCCCTCTCTCTCTCAGATTTCAGTTCTGACGACGGCAACCTCGCCTTCGTCTCCCTCCTTCTCTCTCAGATTTTAGTTCCGACGACGGCAACCTCGCCGTCGTCTCTCCGCTGTCTCACTCTCTCTCTCTCTCCGACCTCTCAGATCTCAGTTCTGACGACGACAATATCACCATCGTCTCTTCGTCGTCCTTCCCTCCTCCGCTGACAGCAGCCACCGACGACCTAAGCCACCACATCTTCGTCGCCATCACCGGCGAGAATCTGGTCGGAAAATAGTGAGATCCGCCGGAATCAACTCTTGGTTAGTCAAATCAGTCCTATAGTCGCGAAAATCCCTAATTTTCTTCCAATATTGGGATGAGATTCAGCTAGAATCCGGTCCGTTCCCATCTGTTTCGTCGTTGGAGCTCACCGGAGTTCGGTCAATGCCGAGTTTCAGCTCTTATGGTCAAGTGGTTGGGCTGGGTTGATCTATTTCTGTGTACTCATCATCGATATCGATTCTCAGGGTTTTCAAACTCAAAGTGGGTCGACATTTGTGATCTGAGTTACTATTAAAGTTTGTTTTCACTATTTAAAACAGTCCGTTTGATTATTTCCGATATCGAGTTCGGATTTGGGATTCGCAGTTGAAGTTCTCCGTTCAAGTTATTTTGGTGTTCGGGTCTCTTTATTATTATACAAGAACGTTCTATCGAGGTCCATTTCTTTAACCCGTCTCCTCGTTCTTTATTTTTCGATTATTTGAATCGTTTGTGATTATCTGTGGTGATTGTTGGATTTTTGGTTGATGTTATGATGTTAGAATTTTAACAATGTGATTTTGTTGATAAGCGGAATGAATCGGAGTAACTTTGAAGGTATAATTGATAAAAAATGAAACGAGGGGGGGGGAGAATTGAAAACTTGGCATAATGGTTGAATTTTGATTAGTTTGATTCATTGGTTGTTTGGCTTTGAAATGAACGTTAATCGAACTTGGTAGTATCTTGATAGGACGATTGGTTTAGGCGAACATAATTTGGGTAGGCAAAATTTAGGATTTGTGGCTTCGGTTGAATGTTGGAAATTCTGTGGAGTGTTTGAAATTTTGTTGAATAGTTTTATTTTTTTTTTCGCACTAATAAATGTATTCATTTGGCCGGGGGATGCCCCGAGGTACCTGTATATATTTATTCACCGGGAAATGCCCCGAAGTATCTTGTACCCGGAGAATGTTCGTGATGAAGGCCCGAGGCGTCGGGTAGAGCATTAGTCTCGAATTAATTTAGAATAGGATTTATTTTTATGCATTTTTTTATTTTTGGGACTGTATAATTGGACTGGACACTAATTTTGGATTTGTTTTGTTTCATGTGTTTGATGGATTATTTTTTTTTATGTGTTTTTGTGTGGTTTATGCATTTGTAACGTCAATTTAGCCGATACGCTCTGCCAAGCGACCGTGGTTGAACCACGGGATCGAGGGGTGCCTAACCACTTCCCCTCGGTCAACAGAATTCCTTAGCCGGAATCTCTGTTCCCAAACCAGTTTAAGAGTCAAATGGTTTCGAAAAGGATTTTCCAAAGGTGACTTGGCACACCGGATTATGCCAAGTGGCGACTCTGAATTAAAAAAAATGTGAATAATCCTTTTTCGAAACAAATTTTCATTCTTGTCACTTAAATAATGAAACCCTTTTCGAACTTTAAAACAAATTTTGAGTACGTGAAATAGGGGTGTGACAGCTCTGGCGACTCTGCTGGGGACATTTCAGAATTCGAGCTTATTTTTTGAGTCGTATCGGCTTTGTTTGGCATTACGAGTGTATAAGCATTGTTTGTGATTATTGTTTTGTTATTGTCTTCACTTTTGTGTATTTTTGTGCTCTTTGTTTATAGTATTTATCCTATGTGTTGCCGCTTTATATCTGTCATCATGAGTCCATCCCCCCGGCCTTCTTTCTGCAATAAGTCTCGGAGCGCACGTCATGCGCACGAACTCTAGTTGAGTCACCTTTATTTTAGGGGGGGAGCCGTTGGATGTATGGAGTAGGTGGAAAGCAAAGCAGCCACTATCGACCATATGCTCCCCCGAACGGCCTTGTTAGTAAACCACAACGTAGGTCAGCCTTTAGGTCATCCTTATATGCATCATATTGAGACCTAGCGGGGCCTACACAGTCCTTTGTAGGAGACTCACCTTTAAAGCATCCATACGTGCTAACTGTTGCATATTTGAGGGTAACGTGGTCATTTGACGGACTGATTTTTTTTTTTTAAAAAAAATATATATATATATATATATATATATAGAAAGCGAGTCGAAAAGAATGAATCAAAAGGAATGTCGTAGTTCATTTTAGAATTCTTTATGGTTTTTGTTCTTCACGATCCAAAAACTCAAAAAAGATTTTTTTACATTTTCGCATTTTGTCTCTCAAAGTACCGTAAATTCAAAAGAAAAAAAAAGTTTTTTTTCTACGTATTTGTCAATAATGAAATACCAAAAAGATTTTTTTTATAATTGACGGTGTCAGTCTTAGTTGAAGTGTCTAATTGAAAAATCCAAAAAGTTTTTATTCGTTTGTTTTGGTTTTGTCTCTTAAGTTAGGGTCAATTTATTAGTTAATCGTTAGTTGTCCAAACTGGACGAACTACGCATACCTGATTTCCATCCCTCGGGGCGGGATACGTAGGCAACCCTCGGTGGGTCCGGTAACCTTTATTTTGGTCTTCGTCTTAGTCTTAGGCTAGGTCTTTTACTCCGTAATCTAGAGTTGTTAGCCAAGTAGGCTGATTTTATTCAGCATTACTGTTCGGCGATTTGGAGTCATGAAGCGGTCTGTCCCATCGACGTATATCCGCATCAAATTCCCATTGGTTGGGAACCTTTTGCTCTTATCAAATTTTGAGACAATTTCTTATCTGCTACTACAGGATGGATCTGTCCACAAAGTCTAGAGTCCTTATGGTTGTCAAGGTACCCAAAAAGTTGATCAAGTGGTGGGGAACGTTCAATTACTCTGAAAAGCACGAAGTGAGGAAAGTGGTAGGCAATCTTGTAACACTCATGGATCTCACGCCTCGTCCGGATTTAATAGAAGTTGTGTTGACTTTCTGGGATCCAAATAATTTGGTGTTTAGGTTCGAAAGTTGTGAATTGACTCCTACCCTGGCAGAAATATCTTGTTTGTTTCGGTTGACTTACATGGACCAGCAGATGATTTTAGCCCGCAATCATACTCGTAAGAAATTCCTTCGACTCTGTGGATTAAAAGATAACAAGCATCTGGGATGTCTCAAACAATCTTGGATTTCCTTGGACTATTTGTTTGCTAGATTTGGGTCTTTAGAGGGTTTCGACTGTTTTTGGGATGAATTCTGTACTACCAAAAAATCTGGGAACAACGTCGTCTGGAGGTATTCTGTCTGGCTTTGTTGGGTATCTTAGTGTTTCCGTTAGATGAGAGGTGTATCAATACTCGTCTACAATCAGTGGTGATAGCTTTATTCAAGAAAAAAGATGAGGTCACCATTGTACCAATGATCTTAACAGAAATATATAAGGCTTTAACTGAAGTAAAAGGAGGGGTATGATTTTTTTAGGGGAGTAATCTGATATTGCAGTTGTGGATGATGGAGCACTTGCATACGCCTTCTTTGATTAGAGCAGATGTGATCGACCGTTGTCTGAATGATCGAGTGCAAGCCATGCAAGAAAGAATGCGTTTTGACAAATTTTCTTTTCCTATTGGAGTCAATTCTTGGATCGAATTTCTCGGATCAAGAACTCCAAACAACATTCTTTGGTGCTATATGTGGTTTTGTCCTAAGAAAATCTTGATTGGATCTCAAATGCAACTCTTTCTAGTTTTGATAGGACTTAACAGCACTAGGCCTTACAGTCCAAGAAGGGTGATGCGTCAATTGGGTAGGATGCAAGACGTCCCCCCAATAATGGACCTTCTAAAGGATGTAGAGTACTTTAAAGACCAAGCCGTGGGGGAAAGCAAATATGAGCAATTCTGGAATAACGCGATAAAGTTGGGCGTCGATACTTTCGAGGAAAATCCAGGATGCACTCAAAACTATGAAATCTGGCTACAATCTCTGCCCTGTGGCACTAGTAGACCCTTACCAGCCCAACTTAGAGGGCGAATACGGGAAGCAATCATGGTAGAAGATGATGAGCAGGAAGATCCGGGTGTCAAGGTGGAGTTTTTGAGAGTTCAGTTGTCGCGTTTGATCACAACTGTGGATGGGTATCAGAGAAACCTTTGCGGGTGTACTCTCCAAGAGGCGGGGATACGGGCAAGAAATTTGTTTCCGGGTATCAAAACGTCGTTGCAGGACATGTTGCAAAGTCTAAGTGGAAAAATGGGGACTTCACAGATGGGTTCATCTCAGCCGGGGACATCACACAGAGCACCCGTTTGAAAGAACATGTCTTATCTTTATGTAGTTTGAGTCTTTTATGTTTCTGTCATTGTAGGTTGGTGTCTGTGTTAAGTCGGAGTTAAGTTGTTTTTGATATTCGGGTATTTATTGCACGCATATCGTTAGGGGTTTAAAGTGTTGTTTTGTATTTGTTGTTTAGTTTTAAAGTGGTCCTAAATTCGTTGTATGTTTTGCTATCTTTCATCGAAATGTTAGGATGTTACGTCTTTCTTTTGTTTACTTGTTTTCGTGTTTCGTAAAAAAAAAAAGAAAAAAAAAACCTTCAATTGTGTAATGTTTATGCATAAGCTGCCCGAACTACGCAAGATCTGATTCATGTACAACATGATACGTAGGCAGCCTACTTTTGGGTTCGATCTAATCATTTTGTTTCGTTGTTTTTCATTTTTTTTTTCTTTTTTCCTCTTTTAAGGAAAACAAAAGCCATAAAGAATGATAAAATAAAGGTAGATAACGTGAGGAAAAGAACAGATATTGATCCAAAAAAAAGAAAAAAAAAAAGTGTGTAAATAAAATCGGGATGATGTTGAAATGACCTCGCTACCCTCAAAAGCTGGTAGAAATGAACATGAACTTAGGGAAATTTTACCAATGTGATTCCCATGATTTTGGTATACCCTAATCCTAACGGATGTCGTCTTTGATGAGCATGTTCTTTCAGATAACAGTGGTAGGTTTGCAGCACTCTGGCTAGTCACCCATACTTCACTAGGTCCAAAGCAAAGCTCGCATTGGCTAGCAGGGAGATTGAAAATTCGCTCATTGACCCGGATCAGGATCACAGGGAAGAAAGTTCAGAACACAATGATGAGGTAGTAAGGCTCAGGCAACAATTGATAGATTTGCACCGGGCATGGGCCAGCGGAATGCCTCCTCCTCCGCTCTCTGAAGGTCTTGGGAATATCTCTAATTGCCCACCGCTCTCTCAGGCACAATTCTCTGCTCCTACTGAGTCACCTGAGCACGTGCCAGGATTCACTCCGCGACATTATTATCCTGGCAATTCTGGAGTGCCCTTGGCAGCTCCCCAATCAAGACCAGCTGCTCAGCCAGCGCCACCGATCACACCGGTATTCGTGGCCCCGCCACCACATGAAAATCCCATATATGTTGTGCGTCCCACAATGAGGCTTTCTCGGTCTTCCAGTGAGCCAGTACTGAAGGTTTCAGATGGTCAGTATTATGCTACGGAGCCTACTCTGCAATTGAATGAACCGTATGGGTACACTCAGCCGCCTGCATTTCCATTTGATACGGAGAAACCTGTCGCAACGGAGGAACAGGATGTCATAGCCCGGAAACTGAAGAGTTTAGAGCAAGCTATGAGGAATTTGCAAGGAATCGGAGATTATAGAAGTGTTTCCTATAAAGACCTGTGCATGTTCCCAGACATCAACCTGCCCCCCGGTTTTAAGATGCCTAATTTCGAGAAGTACGCAGGGCACGGTGATCCTGTTGCACACTTGAGACGTTATTACAACCAGTTGAGGGCTGCAGGAGGAAAGGAAGAACTACTCATGGCTTTCTTTGGTGAGAGTCTTTCAGATCTGGCTTCAGAATGGTTCATCGATCGGGATATCGATAAATGGAACAGTTGGGATGATTTGGCTTCTGAATTTGTTCAACATTTTCAGTACAACATCGACTTGATTCCGGACGAAAAATCTTTGGTCAACATGAAGAAAAAGAGCATTGAAGGTTTTAGGGAATACGCGATAAGGTGGCATGAACAGGCCGGTAGGTTAAAGCCTCCAATGAAAGAAAGTAAGTTGGTAGAAGTTTTCATTCAGGCGCAGGATGAGACCTATTTTCAACATTTACTTCTGGCAATGGGAAAGTCTTTTATGGAAGTCCTCAAAATGGGGGAGATGATAGAGGACGGGATTAAGACCGGTCGAATAGTGAGTTTTGCTGAATTAAAAGCTACCACACAAGCGATTCAAGGTGGATCTGGCGCATTTGGAGGCAAAAAAAAGAAAGAGGACGTTGCGACTGTCGTAGCCGGAACCCATGCTTATCCTAAAAGACCACCTCGTCCCTATCCCCAATCCCAAGCCCAAGTCTACGCCCAAGCTCCATATATTCCTCCCCACCATTACTACCCTCCACAAAACCCTTTATATTCTATTTCACCACCCCCTTACCCAGTATGTAGTGCGCAGCCATATGCCCAAACCCCTTCTTACCCGCAGTGGCGCGCGCAAACTTCACAAAATCGCCCATTCGCTCCACCAAATTACCAAAACCCCTCCAGACCCAGTTTTCAGCCTAGGCCCGAGTATAAGCAGGAGAAAATGGTCAAAAATCAATTCACACCTCTTGGGGAGTCATATGCTAGCTTATTTGATAGGTTGAAAAAGTTGAAGGTTTTAAGCCCAATTCAAGGAAGGCTTTCAAATCCTCCACCAAGGAATCTCGATTATTCTTTAAGGTGTGCGTACTGTTCTGATATGCCAGGCCATGATATTGAGAAATGCTGGCATTTAAAGAGAGTTGTCCAAGATTTGATTGACACAAATCAGATGTTGGTCCAAGCCCCGGAGGGTCCAAACATTAACCAGAATCCGCTGCCAACCCATGCTGATATGTTAGAATTGATATATGATGGGAAAGAGTCTTCGAGGGGTTATAAGCCTATTGTCAAGATACATACCACTGAGGAGAAATCGGTGAATGTAGCGGAGTCTTTGAAAGCAATGTCATTGAGCCAGGAAGGAATGAGGGAGGATAAATCCCGAGAAAGCACAAAGAAGCCCCTGATCACAGTACAAGGCGCCAGAAGGTATGGTGATTCGAGTCAGGATAAACCTAAGTTGACAATGGTGGGAGCTTTGAGTCAGCCTATCTTGACGGTGAAAGGAACACTGGCAGCGCCTATTGTCCTCAAACCGGTGACCCAACCTCCGATAGTTGATACGAAAAGGATTCCCTGGAATTATGGGCAGACTGTGATGACCTATCACGGGAAAGAAGTTGTGGAAGATGTAGATGTGGTAGGAGGTTTGACCAGGTCAGGAAGATGCTTCATGCCTGAAAGTTTAAGAAAGTCTAAGCCAACGGTGAGTGGACCGTTGTCTATCAAAAAGCCTATCACTGAGGAGAAAGCCGAAGATTTTTTGAAAAAGATGAAATTGCCAGAGTATTCAGTATTAGACCAGCTGAAGAAAACCCCTGCTCAAATTTCCCTTTTATCTTTGTTGTTGCACTCCAAGGAGCATCGTGATATTTTGCTGAAGGTATTGAATGAAGCATATGTTCCAAGGGAGATTACAATCAACCAGGTTGAGAAAATTGTGGGAAAAATCTTTGAGGTCAATCGGATCAGCTTTTCTGATGATGAATTGCCTGTTGAAGGTACAGGGCATAATCGGGGTCTTTACATTACAGTGAAGTGTGAGGATTTCTACACCACTCATGTTATTATTGATGGGGGTTCAGGTGCAAATATTTGCCCTATTTCTACTTTGCAAAAATTGAATGTTGGTGTTGATAGGATCAAGCCCAACAATGTATGTGTTAGGGCTTTCGATGGTGCAAAATCAAATTCCATTGGCGAAATAGAACTAATGTTGACCATAGGGCCTGTTGAGTTTGCCATAGAGTTTCAGGTATTGAACGTAGAATCCTCTTACAATCTGTTGTTGGGAAGGCCCTGGATCCACAAGGCCAAGGCGGTTGCATCTACGCTGCACCAAATGATTAAGTTTGAGCATGACAGGCAAGAAGTAGTTATTCATGGCGAAGGAGATTTATCAGCCTACGAAGATTCTCCTTTGTCCTTTATTGAAGCAAATAACGTAGAGGAGACATTCGTCTATCAAATTTTTGATACAGTGCCAGTGAGTCGTATCCCTGAGTGGCAAGCTATACCGGGACCGCAATTGTCTTCTGCTTCTATCATGATGGTGAGTGAACTTTGGAAATACGGATTTGAGCCAGGAAAAGGTTTGGGAGCATCTCTGCATGGTATAGTTCATCCCATATGTCCGAGTGAGAACGTGGGCACGTTTGGTCTGGGATTTGAGCCTACAGCTGAAGATCTGAAGAAAATCAGGGGAAGGAAGAAGGAAATATGGTCACTCCCTCGCCCAATTCCACTACTCAGTGAGTCATTTGTTAAGAGCGATGTCGCGAAGCATGTGGAATCTGAAGTTGAATTGGTGGGTGACCTCCAGAACCTTTTTATTGAAGTTGATATGGTTGAAGCAGGAGAAGGTACCAGTATGGCAGATGTGCAATTCATAGGTCCAGTTGTCTGGCTCAATAATTGGGAAGTCACTCCTCTCCCCGTCAGGAGGGAGTTTTGGTAGTTTATTTTATTTTCCTTTCTGTTTATCCGAGTTATTTCAGGGTTGTAATTCGGATTTTAGTTTGTTTATGTTATATTGGTGTCTGTGTTTAAACCCTTCTATCTTTTATTTAATGAAATGCAATGTCCCTTTTGTTTTGTGTCTAATATAGTTTGTTTTTCTTTTTTTACACAGTTCTCTTTATGCTGATTCTAATGACATGACATGCATGCGGAATTTTCAGCCTGATCTTAAAATCCAAAATAATCCAGATGTAATGGAGAAGGATGAGGAATATGATGAAAAAGAAGCATTAGAAGAAATAAGCAAAGAGTTGGAACAATTTGAAGACAAACCGAATCCTAATTTGAATGAGACTAAGACAATAAATCTAGGGGATCAAGAAGATGTTAGGGAAACTAAAATCAGTGTACATGTTTTGCCCCAGCTAAAAGATGAAATGATTCAAACGTTAATGGATTATAAAGATGTTTTTGCATGGTCTTATGATGATATGCCTGGTTTAAGCACTGAATTAGTGTCTCACAAATTGCCAACGGATCCCGCATTCCCTCCTGTCAAACAGAAGTTGAGGAAGTTTAAAACAGATGTGAGTATTAAAATCATAGAGGAAATCATGAAACAACTTGAAGCCAAAGTAATTTGAGTGGCTCGTTATCCCATGTGGTTATCCAATGTTGTTCCCGTACCAAAGAAAGATGGCAAAATTCGAGTGTGTGTTGATTACCGCGATTTGAACAGGGCAAGTCCAAAAGATGATTTTCCACTGCCCAACATCCATATTTTGCTAGACAACTGTGCTAAACACGAGATTGCCTCTTTTGTGGATTGATATGCCGGATATCACCAGATTATTATGGATGATGAAGACGCGGAGAAGATATCTTTTATCACACCATGGGGAACTTATTGTTATCGGGTGATGCCGTTCGGTTTGAAGAATGCTGGAGCAACATACATGAGAGCCATGACCACTATGTTTCATGACATGATGCATAAGGAGATTGAGGTTTACGTGGATGATGTGATTATTAAGTCAAAAAGTCAGGCCGACCATGTAAAAGACTTGAGAAAGTTCTTTGAAAGACTTCGCAGGTATAATCTCAAACTCAACCCGACAAAATGTGTATTTGGAGTTCCATCTGGAAAGCTGTTGGGGTTTGTAGTCAGCCGTCGGAGAATTGAATTAGATCCCTCGAAAATCAAAGCCATTCAGGATTTGCCCCCGCCCAAGAATAGAACGGAGGTAATGAGTTTGCTTGGTAGACTGAACTACATTAGCAGGTTTATTGCTCAACTCACAACCACTTGTGAGACCATATTCAAGTTGCTGAAAAAGAGTGTTGTGGTAAAATGGACTGAAGAATATCAGGAAGCGTTCGATCGAATCAAAAGATATTTGTCAAATCCACCCGTGTTGGTACCCCCGGAGCCTGGTAGGCCTTTGATCTTATATTTATCAGTCATGGACAATTCTTTCGGTTGTGTCCTGGGTCAACATGATGTCACAGGCAAAAAGGAGCAGGCTATTTATTATCTTAGCAAGAAGTTCACCGCATATGAGGCCAGGTATACTCTTTTTGAAAGGACATGTTGTGCCCTAACTTGGATAGCACAGAAGTTAAAGCACTATCTCTCATCCTATACTACTTATCTCATCTCCCGCATGGATCCTTTGAAGTATATCTTTCAGAAGCCTATGCCGACAGGTTGATTGGCGAAGTGGCAAATATTGCTTACCGTGTTTGACATCGTATATGTGACTCGAACCGCCATGAAAGCCCAAGCCTTGGCAGATCACCTTGCTGAGAATCCCATCGATGAAGAGTACGAGCCATTAAAGACATATTTTCCTGACGAAGAAGTGTTGTGTGTCGATGAAGTCGTTATAAATGCTGATCCAGGTTGGAGGTTATTCTTCGATGAAACTGTCAATATGAAAGGAGTCGGAATAGGTGCGGTTCTTATCTCTGAATCGAAACAACATTTCCCAGTAACAGCACAACTTCGATTCTACTGTACTAACAATATGGCAGAGTATGAAGCCTGCATCCTTGGTTTGAGGTTAGCTGTTGATATGGGAGTCCAAGAATTATTGGTGATGGGAGATTCGGATTTGCTCGTCCATCAAATTCAAGGCGATTGGGAGACGCGAGATTTGAAGCTCATCCCATATCGACAATGCTTGTAGGAGCTATGTCAACGGTTTGTATTAGTAAAATTTAGGCATATTCCAAGGATTCGTAATGAAATTGCTGATGCTTTAGCCACTCTGTCTTCAATGCTCCATCATCCTGACAAAGCCTATATCGATCCAGTGCATATACAGAGTCATGATCAACATGCTTACTGTAATGCGGTTGAAGAAGAGCTCGATGGAGAACCTTGGTTTTTGGATATCAAGCGGTACATTCAGTCACGAGAATACCCAACACATGCCACCAACGATCAAAAGAGGACTATTAGGCGTTTGGCTAGTGGATTTTTCTTAAGTGGGGAATCTTGTATAAGAGGACCCCAGATCTGAGACTTTTAAGGTGTGTAGATGCAAAAGAAGCCTCGGCAATCATGGTTGAAATACACTCTGGAGTATGCGGGTCGCATATGAACGGTCACGTCTTGTCAAAGAAGATTCTTCGAGCAGGTTATTACTGGCTTACTATGGAGAGGGATTCTATTCAGTTTGTTCGAAAGTGTCATCAATGTCAGGTGCACGGTGATCTGATACGTTCTCCTCTTGTTGAGTTGCATGCAATGGCCGCTCCATGGCCGTTCGTAGCTTGGGGAATGGATGTGATTGGACCGATTGAGCCGAAGGCATCAAATGGACATAGATTCATTTTGGTATCCATTGACTACTTCACAAAGTGGGTGGAAGCAGTAACTTTCAAGTCGGTGACAAAGAAGGTTGTGGTAGATTTTGTTCATGCCAATATCATTTGTAGATTCGGAATTCCCAAGATGATTATTACAGACAATGCTGCCAATCTCAATAGTCATTTGATGCAAGAAGTGTGTCAACAGTTTAAGATCGCACATCGAAATTCTACTCCATATCGCCCAAAGGCCAATGGTGCTGTAGAAGCCGCCAATAAAAATATAAAAAAAATACTGCGAAAAATGGTACAAGGTTCTAGACAGTGGCATGAAAAGTTGCCGTTTGCATTGCTAGGTTATCGCACCACTGTTCGCACTTCAACAGGGGCAACTCCATATTTATTAGTGTATGGGACAGAAGCAGTCATCCCTGCAGAAGTTGAAATTCCTTCTCTTTGGGTCATTGTAGAAGCAGAGATCGATGACGACGAATGGGTAAAAACCCGACTGGAACATTTGAGTTTGATCGAGGAAAAAAGGCTAACGTCCGTGTGTCATGGCCAGTTGTATCAAAGGAGGATGGCTCGTGCGTATAACAAAAAGGTCCGTCCCAGGAATTTTGAAGTTGGTCAGTTGGTATTAAGACGTATCCTTCCTCACCAGGTTGAAGCGAAGGGCAAGTTCTCCCCTAACTGGAAAGGTCCCTTCGTTGTGAAGAAAGTGTTACCCAATGGAGCCTTATATTTGACAGATACTGAAGGCAAAATGGCAGAAATGACTATCAATGTTGATGCGGTCAAAAGATACTATGTATGATATTTGGTCCTTTGTTTGATTTTATTGCATGTTTAGTACTTGCATTTTGAAGATTGATATGATGAAGGCATTTTATTCTTCTATCCAAACATTGTGTCATCCTTTGTTTACCCGTTTGAGCCTCATTTATTTTTCTTTTATATCCCTCTTTTGGAATCAAAATAGAGTCAAAGATAAATGTCAAGAAAATAAGAATAAAAGAAAGAGTTCGAAAAAAAAAAGAAAAAAAAATCAAATCAAATCAAAACAAAGAACAAGCTGATGGAACTACGTGCGACCTGATTCTTCTCTCTCGAGAGTGAGATACGTAGGCTGCCCTATTTCGGGCTCGGTCCAACCAAATAAATTTTAAGATTCACCCAGTCAACAAAACTGGGGCATGAGTTAATGCATTGTTTGAGTCGATTCCAAAAGTCGTAAGTCCTACCCCCACTTCAAGTATCGTTTGAGCCTCTTACCATCTTTTCTAACATTGACCAAAAGCCAAGTTACAACTAAAGAAAGTCCTTCAGATCAATTTTTGATAGTGTTAAGGCTAAGCATGCAATGGATATGACGATACACTGCGAAGTACCGCTTGTCTCCCTCAGCATAAGAAATCAGGAAAGAAATACAAAAATGAGAAAGTCTTTGGTGAAAACCTTTGCAGGCACCATAAGGCGATGGTGAGTTGTTAGAAAATGAAAGTGAGAGAGTTTTATTGGTGAAAACCTTTACAGGCACCATAAGGCGATGGTGAGTTGAGAGAAATACAAAAATGAGAGAGTTTTATTGGTGAAAACCTTTGCGGGCACCGTAAGGCGATGGGTGAGTTGAGAGAAATACAAAAATGAGAGTCTTATTGGTGAAAATCCTCATGGGCACCGTAGGGCGATGGAGAGTTTAAGAGAAAGGCGGAAAGTGAAAAGAAAGAGATTTGTTGGCGAAAGTCTTTTTAGATGTCGTCAGTCGAATATGATGTATGAGTCCAATGGATTTGAAGAAGTGGCTCAGTGGCAAAAGGCACGAACTCAACAACAAATGGGGAGTTTGGATAGGAAGATCAGGCAGCTCAATCCAAAATACATGTCATACTCATTGGAGTTGGTTGTCGTATTCAGATAAGTTTTCTTTTTGAATATGGGACATTGCCCTTTTCTTTCATTTACATATTCATGTTTTTGTCTTTTCTTATGTTATTTATCAAAACAAGAGTCACCATCATATCTTTACATTTTTTAAGTCAAGTTTGTGTCAAAACAAGCAAGAAAGGATTTCAAAATTTACTACCAGTCTTTCCAATTATATGAGGAAAAGCCAAGGAACAACACAGGAAAAAAATATGATCGTAATTCAACACGAAGCAAAGGGAGTCTATCAACCGACAGGCTATTGGATTCGTGGAATCATTCAGATTTGGGAAAAGAGTGCACCTCAGGGGCATGGTAAAAATGGAAACCCATTGTTCGAGTCAGAACTCATCTCTCTCAATCTGGATCTTGGTCAATGATGCGATAAGACAGGGCAAGTGTTAGCAATTTGGAAACAAGATGAAAGGAACGAGTATTGGGGCAGATACCTGAGAAGCCAAGAGCTGCAAGCCACCACTAAGTTTTTAACTGACCAATTTTTCTTTGATTGAAATAGAGGCAAATTCGTTTCACTTGATTCAGCTACCATTGGAAATGCACATCCATGGGAATTTACTTTCTATTCAGGACCCTCCTGAAAAATGGGATTTTACTTTATGTTCAGGACCCTCCTGAAAAATGGGATTTTACTTTCTGTTCAGGACCCTCCTGGAAAATGGGATTTTACTTTCTGCTCAGGACCCTCCTGAAAAATGGGACTTTACTTTCTGTTCAAGACCCTCCTGAAAAATGAGATTTTACTTTCTGTTCAGGACCCTCCTGAAAAATGGGATTTTACTTTCTGTTCAGGACCCTCCTGAAAAATGGAATTTTACTTTATGTTCAGGACCCTCCTGAAAAATGGTACTTTACTTTCTGTTCAAGACCCTCCTGAAAAATGGGATTTTACTTTCTGTTCAGGACCCTCCTGAAAAATGGGATTTTACTTTATGCTCAGGACCCTCCTGAAAAATGGGATTTTACTTCTGTTCAGGACCCTCCTGCAAAATGGAATTTTACTTTCTGTTCAGGACCCTCCTGAAAAATGGGATTTTACTTTTGTTCAGGACCCTCCTGAAAAATGGGATTTTACTTTCTGTTCAGGACCCTCCTGAAAAATGGGATTTTACTTTCTGTTCAGGACCCTCCTGAAAAATGGGATTTCACTTTATGTTCAGGACCCTCCTAAAAATGGGATTTTACTTTATGTTCAGGACCCTCCTGAAAAATGGGACTTTACTTTCTGTTCAGGACCCTCCTGAAAAATGGGATTTCACCTTATGTTCAGGACCTTCCTGGAAAATGGGACAACGCTTTCAAAAATGAAATACTACTTATTTATAATTCTTGTTTGGGATAATTTTCGTTCTAGTTTTAATTTTGAGTTTCAGGAGCCCGCCTGAAGAACAGGGTGATGAAATAGCAAGTCAGAAGCCCGCTTGAAGAACAGGGTGATGAAATAGTAAGTCAGGAGCCCGCCTGAAGAACAGGGTGATGAAATAACAAGTCAGGAACCCGCCTGGAGAATAGGGTAAAGAAACGAAAAGTCAAGCAACAAAGTAAAGCAAATTGAAAGTCAAGCAACAAGTTGAAAGAAATTGCAAGTCAGGAGCCCGCCTGAAGAATAGGGTGATGAAAGTCGAGTCAAGAACCAACAGAAGTTGTATAGATAGGATTTTTGTAATTTCATTTATGTTTTAGCTTGTAATTTTCATTTTGATGTAATAACAGAGCCGCGGACCGGAACCTCGACGGAACCTCACTCGACTCTCCAACTCGGTATAGTCTATCTCCGTCCAATCCTTGGAGATACTTATCACTTGATCCCTTCATAACTTGGGTGGGTAGGCTGTTCTAATTCAAGACCCGGTAGTCCTTCTTTCTTCTGTTTCTTTCTTTGAATAATGGTCGGGACAAAATTCTGTCTCGTTGTCTACTTCTTTTTCTGAAAACACCGCGTGTTTACATTCAAAGGGGGCATGATGTAGACACGTAATTTTGTCCCCCTTAGAAGTTCGATTTTATTCATTTCTACCTTAGCATATCATGCACCCTCACCCACACGATTATATCCCACCAAAAATATAAAAAAAAAAAAATCTCAACAAAATCCCTAACAAACTTTTATTCTTTTAACACCCTAACAACCCTCTCTAATAAGAAAATGATAAATCACCACCTCCCTACCCCTACCTAACCATACCCCACGTCACACCCCCCCTTTTTTTCTTGTCCAAGAAGAAAGGACCCAAAAAAAAAGATAAAGACAATATATATATACACACACATACACACAAAGAGGGGAGAAAAAAGAGAAAACAAAAAGAAAAGATCAGCATATTTTGGGCTCTCTCTCTCTGATCTTGATCTCTCTCTCCTCGACTCTCTCTCCGATCTCAGCTCCGACGACGGCAACATCGCCGTCGTCTCACCGTCGTCTCCCTCACTCTCTCTCAGATTTCAGTTCCGACGACGGCAACCTCGCCGTCGTCTCCCTCTCTCTCTCAGATTTCAGTTCCGACGACGGCAACCTCGTTGTCGTCTCCCTCCCTCTCTCTCAGATTTCAGTTCCGACGATGGAAACCTCGCCGTCGTCTCACTCTCTCTTTCTCTCTCCGACCTCTCAGATCTCAGTTCCGATGACGGCAACATCGCCGTCGTTTCTTCGTCGTCCTTTCCTCCCCCGCTGACAGCAGCCACCGACGACCTAAGCCACCACATCTTCGTCGCCATCACCGGCGAGAATCTGGTCGAAAAATAGTGAGATCCTCCGGAATCAACTCTTGGTTAGTCGAATCAGTCCTATAGTCACGAAAATCCCTAATTTTCTTCCAATAGTGGGATGAGATTCAGCTAGAATCCGGTCCGTTCCCATCTGTTTCGTCGTTGGAGCTCACCGGAGTTCGGTCAATGCCGAGTTTCAGCTCTTACGGTCAAGTGGTTGGGCTGGGTTGATCTATTTCTGTGTACTCATCGTCGATATCGATTCTCAGGGTTTTCAAACTCAAAGTGGGTCGACATTTGTGATCTGAGTTACTATTAAAGTTTGTTTTCACTGTTTGGAACAGTCCGTTTGATTATTTCCGATACCGAGTTTGGATTTGGGATTCGCAGTTGAGGTTCTCCGTTCAAGTTATTTTGGTGTTCGGGTCTCTTTATTATTATACAAGAACGTTCTATCGAGGTCCATTTCTTTAACCCGTCTCCTCGTTCTTTATTTTTTGATTATTTGAATCGTTTGTGATTATCCGTGGTGATTGTTGGATTTTTGGTTGATGTTATGATGTTAGAATTTTAACAATGTGATTTTGTTGATAAGCGGAATGAATCGGAGTAACTTTGAAGATATAATTGATAAAAAATGAAACGAGTGGGGGGGAGAATTGAAAACTTGGCATAATGGTTGAATTTTGATTAGTTTGATTCATTGGTTGTTTGGCTTCGAAATGAACGTTAATCGAACTTGGTAGTATCTTGATAGGACGATTGGTTTAGGCGAACATAATTTGGGTAGGCAAAATTTAGGATTTGTGGCTTCGGTTGAATGTTGGAAATTCTGTGGAGTGTTTGAAATTTTGTTGAATAGTTTTATTTATTTTTTCGCACTAAGAAATGTATTCATTTGGCCGGGGGATGCCCCGAGGTACCTGTATATATTTATTCACCGGGGAATGCCCCGAAGTATCTTGTACCCGGAGGATGTTCGTGATGAAGGCCCGAGGCGTCGGGTAGAGCATTAGTCTCGAATTAATTTAGAATAGGATTTATTTTTATGCATTTTTTTATTTTTGGGACTGTATAATTGGACTGGACACTAATTTTGGATTTATTTTGTTTCATGTGTGATGGATTTTTTTTATGTGTTTTTGTGTGGTTTATGCATTTGTAACGTCAATTTAGCCGATACGCTCTGCCAAGCGACCGTGGTTGAACCACGGGATCGAGGGGTGCCTAACCCCTTCCCCTCGGTCAACAGAATTCCTTAGCCGGAATCTCTGTTCGCAAACAAGTTTAAGAGTCAAATGGTTTCGAAAAGGATTTTCCAAAGGTGACTTGGCACACCGGATTATGCCAAGTGGCGACTCTGAATAAAAAAAAATGTGAATAATCCTTTTCCGAAACAAATTTTCATTCTTGTCACTTAAATAATGAAACCCTTTTCGAACTTTAAAACGAATTTTGAGTACGTGAAATAGGGGTGTGACATTCGTATTTTTCCTATTTTTCGGACTGTATAATTGGACTGGACTTTACGTTTTTGGACTGCTTTGTTTTGTTTATTGTTTGGTTATTTTGTGTTCTTTTGTGTGGTTTATACATTTCATAATGCCAAAATAGTCGATACACTCCACCAAGCGACCGTGGTCGAACCACGGGATCGAGGGGTGCCTAACACCTTCCCCTCGGTCAACAGAATTCCTTAGCCGGAATTTCTGTTCGCAAATCGGTTTAAGAGTCAAATGGTTTCGAAAAGGATTTTTCAAAGGTGACTTGGCACACCGGATTATGCCAAGTGGCGACTCTGAATAAAAAATGTAAATAATCCTTTTCCGAAACAAATTTTTATTTCTTTTCACTTAAATAATAAAACCCTTTCGGACTTAAAATCATAATATTTTGGAGTACGCGTTAAAAAAGGGGGTGTGACAGCATCTAGTATTCTCTAAACTATTATCAAATTTTCTACGACATACTCCAACTTCAAGGGGGCCTATTACCCCCCAACTAAATTTTTAACGTTTTTTTGTCAACCTTTTTAGCTGACGTGTGCCCCATTAAAGGTGCCACGTCAGTACAAAAGGATGACAAAAATACCGTTTTTTTGTCAACCTTTTTAGCTGACGTGTGCCCCATTAAAGGTGCCACGTCAGTACAAAAGGATGACAAAAATACGATAAAATTGAGTTCAGGGGGTAATAGGACCTGTGAAGTTGTAGTATGTCGTAGCAACTTTGTTCATAGTTCCAGGGGGTGCTGAATGCTTATCTCTTTTTCGAATTTGGGCAGAACTAACTCCATGATGATACCTCACTGGTATTCGAGTGCACACAGCATAGTGTACATAACAAGGGGAGAATCAAGAATGCAAGTAGTAGATCATAGAGGACAAGCAGTGTTAGATGAGCAAGTCAGAGAAGGACGATTTATCGTTGTGCCACAAAACTATGCAATAGTAAAACAAGCTGGAAATGAAGGTTGTGAATGGATAACATTCAACACCAATGACAATGGCACGATCAACACGTTGGGTGGCGTTCCTTGGCCATTCGCGGCTGCCTGTCGATGTCATTGCCAATGCTTATCAGATATCGAGAGATGAAGCACGAAGGCTTAAGTTTAATAGGGAGGAAACTCTCATTTTCCCAGTTTCTACTATGATGAGGTACTGATTTTACTAGTTTATGTAAGAGTCGCGGAGTGTTTTGTGTACTGAGAAAGAGGGGAAAATAAAGAACGAGTTTTCGATTAAAAGAATGTTGTTCAAGTTGATGTTTCTTGGTTGTTGATATCTCTATAGGAGAGAAGGGATTGAAACAAAGTTGTTAGAATTTGAGTCTCTTGTCTTGTCTTTTGAATTTGATAAAATTGGATCGATACAGAGAAGACTAGTATAACTCTTTTGAAGACATGCATAATCTTTGTGTCTTGGAATACTCTTTGAGGGCTTATCAATCCCTTTACAAGTATCAGTATAGGTTGTGGTGGGACGATTGAGATTTATTTATCGTTAACTAAAGTTTCGAGTTTAAGCATATAAGAATGAAAAAATTCCTGTTGGAAGCATCGCTTTGAGAAATGGACCGTCTAATATACGTAGGGACGGAGACACCTTTCATCCAGGGTTCATCCGAACCCCCTCGATGGAAAATTATACTATTTTTATACTAGTTTTACATGGTTAAAAATACTTTTCATGTAAATATAGTAAATATTGAACCCCTTTCGACTAGTTTGTATGTTTATTTCTGAACCTCTTCAATGAAAAATCTGGCTCCGCCACTCATTAGTGTAAGTTTCAAGGATAGAAAACGTATGAATATAAAATAATAAAAGTAGCAATGCTTCAGTAATCTTTACTCGTGAAGTCATAAGCATAACTAATGGACAGCGCATTACTAAAAGCTTCACATAGGAGTTGATAAAGTACCCATAAACTAAAAAATCTGATTTTGTCTCTGCAGAGTATATGGCATTGAACCTGGTCGTTGGATCTCATTAGCTTGAGATTTTATCCTCTTTAAACACCTACTTGACTTAGTCTAACACCAACTGTTCTTTTTTCATGTGCAAAACCAGTAATGAACAAACTTGTCAGTGTACTTGTGGCATATATATATGTGTGTGTGTGTGTGTATGGAAGGATCTCGTAGATTTGAACGGACAAAATAAATAATGAAGCATGGGCCATAATGGGTGATTTTAATAGTGTCCTTAACAAGGAGGAAAGAGTTGGAAGCGCAGCGAGGATGGTTGAAACAAGGACTGCAGGAAGTTCAAATATTACAGCATGTGGAGTTTGGCCACTGACTTCAAGGAAAGGGTGAAAATAGTTGGTTACCAAGTATATCAGGGAAGTACAGGTTTAAATTGGTGGGACAACTGAATCGGTTTAAAAGGGTATTATTTCTGTTAAATAAAGAGAATTTCAGTGAAGTTGAGACTCAAACACAACAAGCATGGGAATCACTTACTCAGGTTCAATATCAGATCTGAGCAGACCCTCACAACACCATGTTGTTTGAGGAAGAGGAGATTAGCAAGTGACTGACTACCAACAGAAAAGGAAAGCCAGTACGGCCTTTCTAAGACAAAAGGGCAAAATCAAATGGCTAAATAACGGAGATATAAAAAACAAAGTCCTTTCACAGTTTGATGAGGGAAAGAAGGAATGCTAACAAAATCTTCTCAATTACAAACATGAATGGCCAGCAGCTAACCAACATGGAAGAGATAGCCAAAGTATTTATTGACTACTATACAAGCCTGTTAGGAGCTAATCCTGCAGATAGACAGTAGGCTAAAAGTCATATAATCAGAATGGGACTTCTAGTCAATGAAAAAAACCGAAGAATGCTACTTCAAGACTTTACTGCCCATGACGTTAAACAATCACTATGATCTACAGAAGGGGATAAACCACCAGGGCCAGATGGGTAATAAACCACCAGGGCCAGATGGGTATATCATCCAGTTTTTTTAAGATACTTGGGACATTTTGAGTCAGATGTGGTCCTTGAATTTTTTAAAAAGAGAAAGATGTTGAAGGGAATTAATTCTACTTTATGTTATTGTTACTCATATTTTGGTATGAATATGTGATTTTCAGTTTTGAGTATAATTTTCAGTAATGAATATATATGTTTCAGTTATCATATGTATTTTTCAATAATGTATTTGTATTTTTCATTGTATGCATATGTATTTTTTTGTAATACATATAAGGTAAAGTGAGGTTGCATATAATATTTTTCATTGTATGAATATGTATTTTTTTGTAATGCATATATTTTTTTCCAGTTATGCACATATACTTTCGAATAATACAAAGTTATTGTATTGTTTTGCATAAGTCTAAGTATTTTTATGAAGCATATGTATTTATGATTCATACATAGTTATACGAATATATCTATGAATAATTCATATTTATTTATGATTATTGCATATGTTTTCTTTAAAAAAAAAATGAATTTCAAGTTCTGGTTAAGTAATTGATAAGTCACTATATGTATTTTTAAGTATTTTTATTTATTACATAAATATATGTTAACTTATTTTTAGTTTTTATAGATCGATATACGTTTTTATTAGAATCTCATATGTATTTTTCAGATTAAAAAATTGGTTTGTGTGGTGTACACTCTTTTACGTATAAATAAATAACGGTATATGTCTTATAAAATATATTCATGATGATAACATTTGCAACAGTTTAACTACAAAAAAATCAACATCATCAAAAGTTTGTATCAAAATTTAGAATCATAAATAATCAGTGAAAAAAATAATTATTTTTGAACTGAATACATCTGTAAACTTATCATTTATTATATTTTCTACATGAACGCCTATTTTGACCTTTAAATCCACATGAACTACAATAATTTTTATTTTTCTTCCCGAACATATTTCTTTTTTATTTTTCACGATCCTTCTTTGCAGGTCTTCCAGGGGGCGCTTGTATTTTGGGGGCAAAATTATCTCCTCCAATATCTCTTGTCGAATCATCCATTATCTTTGTGTGGTATAGGATAAATGGGAAGATCATACGTTCTTGACATAATTTTTTATTTGTATAAATCAGAGCAATATGATCCCTTTTGAAAATTCTTGCTATCAAGTACTGCATAAGTATGCACACACGGTATCTCGTCCTATTGGAATGTATGGCAAGAATTTTTTTTCCTTAAGGCAAACAATAAAATGTTTATCCTTGTTGTGTACTGTATAGACATACTCTGAGGCTGGTACAACCTGAAATTATTAAAATTATAACAACAATTATTCATTTGACATTTGTAAATGTTCCAGTTTAGCAATTGTATTTTACTATCTCTGCATATGTATATTGCATGTCTCAATATGTATTTTTAGAAATATATGACCTGCATAATTTTTAAAAAATAAATAAATGCAATCAAACACTTAAAACAGAGTGCATATGTATTTTTTAAATACATATAGTTGGCAGCATATGTAAACTAAAATACATAAAAGTAACAATCAGTGATTACATAAACAGACTGCATATGTATTTTACAAAAACATATAGCTGGCAGCATATGTAATGTTAAATACATATATAAGAAGGACTTACCGATTCCATCCATGGTATAAGCAGCTACAAAAGTACCAGTATACAGTTTTCTGAGATGACTTGCATCAACGATTATTGCAGGTCTACAATGTTCGAACCCTTTGATACAATAACTTATTAGTATATAGAAAACTTCAAAACGAAATCTAACAAGAACAAATTATTTAATTTAAAATGGAAAAAAAAAACTGTAACAATTGTATATCAATATTCAACCTACATAAAGCGATGGAAAACTCTAATTTGTAAAAAAAATTGCCGATCAAACCACTTTATTCAAGAACTGATCAAACCGTTGTTGTTACGATTTTTCCGGCGATTTTTACAAATATAGTTCGAAAATTCACAAACAAAATCATATTTGTTTATTGATACCTGTATTTGCAGCGTTGTCTTATCAAACTTTTCTCAAATCATTAGACGATGAACATAAATTTTGAAAGCAGTCGTTTTTTTAAAATTGATATGAGTTGCAAATTATGATAAATATTTTTAAATTTTGAATTATGTTGCTTTAAAATAATGGTTATGGTTAAAATAGAGTCATTAAAGGAAAAGGTATCTGTAAAAGGTTAAGAAATCTGTCAAATTAAATGTTCCTTAAATTAAAGAACCGTTTTTTCCATATTAAACTGAAACAGATTGGAGTTAAATTAGGAACAGAATCTTTAATTGTATATGTATTTAACTAGCAACAGCTTAATCAAATACAAAATACATATTGCTATTTTTTGTAATTTTGAAAGGGTTGCTATAAAACTTACAATTAAGGCTTTATAGTTGTTATTTCTGAAATTTTTCCTAATAAAATCAACAAATGGCAAAAACTTATGCTCTAGTAGAATGACTAAACATGTACCGAAATGTATGAATAGATTATTTTTTTCATAAACAATGACTGTGCCTAAACAGACACACACATATCCAAAAAAAAAAAAAAAAGACCTTGAAACAATTTTGTAGGAGGCTAAGAAACCTCAACATTTTCAAGAATTCTCACTTGACTTGTTCAATATCATAATTCAATTGACATGCAAATTCCTCTAGATCCGCAATCATTTCAGTTTTTTGATCGGCACTGATAAACCTGCAGGTTTCAACTGCAGTGAACTTGAAATAAAGCTCATCTAAAATCAAGCATTTTTCTTACACATGAATAATCAATATTATTAGATGAAGAAACAAATAAATTCATAAAGAATGAATCTAGATGAAGAAACAAAAAATTCATAAAGAATGAATCTTGAGGCGATATGTTTTTTCAATGGTTCATCTCGTATGTCTTTTAGGGAGAGCAAATAATAACAAATAAAAAAAATTAGGCAACATAGGGGCTGACTTATGATCATGTTTAAAAGGGTAAAATATAAGTTATGAAGAAGAAGACTTTTGGTGTAACATCTTCCCATTATTTGAATTCAATTCAATTGTTATAATCGAAAATTTATTATGCAATTACTTTAGAGAATTAATGAGATAATTTGTTGAATTTTTTAAATATCAAGTAAATAAAAAATAAAGGAATAATAAGTCAAAAAAAGGAGGTAAAAGATAAATCAAAATTACTAATATACACAACTTATGTTTCCAATATTACAAAAAATCCCAACTCCCTAAACATATTACAAAAATCCCAACATATACACAGAATGCTATGTATATGTCGGCTATGTTATGTCTATTAATAGGGAGATAGAGTAAAGTAATTAAAAAAGTGGAAGAGAGTATAATTACGGGTTAGTATTTATGTTATTTATACAAAAATAAATAGAAATCGTTGATCCTAAGACATGCCGCATCATCAAGATTATAATCCTCCTTTATATATATATTGATGTGTAACATCTGTGTTGCTTAAATATTAAAAATCTAGATTAATTAATTTTCTTAACCAAAGAGTATACGAATTGCCATGATTAAAAGACAAGATATTAATATTGAAGTTTTTCAATTTTGATAAGAAAATATCCATTTTCCAAAAATTTAAGAACGAATGGAATTATTTCAATTAAATAGTATTAAACTTTATATATAAAATGAGTTCTTCCATAGTTTTACAAAAATGAGTTACGATAACATCTGGAAACATTTTATTTTTAAAAAACGATTCTATCTATTTTTTGAAAAAAGTTTATCTAACAAAAAATCATTTTATATTTCTTTGATATTTTATGGCAAACTACACATCACCTGTTTTTTCAATGTGAGGTGTCTGGCTGCATATGGAAGGAAGTGTTGCAATGGCAAGGTATCAAGAGGCACAATTTCAGTTGGTCTACTGAGGTTAACTGAGCAATACAACATGGTTCGGGCATAGTCATGGTGCTGACCAGTGGCGCTATCTTTCCGAACCCATTCGACGAAAAATTATACTGTTTTTATATTATTGTTACATGGTTAAAATATTTTTTATGCATGTATAGCAGATGTTGAATCCCTTTGACTAGTTCGTGTATTTATTTTTGAATCCTCTCAATGAAAATCTTGGCTCCGCCACTGATGCTGACCTTTACAGCATGGCCCTGGCTGCTACCATATACCATGTATGGATAAATTAAAAAGAATGCAAGAATCTTTCAGAATAAGACTAAACCTGTCACAGTTTTGATGCAAATGATTGTACAAGAGATCCATGCTAGAGCATGCTTATTCCCTAAACTTTACTAATTTCCTGCTGATTTGGCCAAGTTGGGCACTATTCATCACCCAAAAGAATCAGTGGTGGCAAAGCAAACAACCTAGAATGGAATCCCAGCTGTGATTTTCAAATCTAAAGATTATTACTTTAATGGCTAATTAATGTAGATTCACGATTGTGGGAAGATTCTCTAAACCTAGACCCCAAATTAAGAAAATTCGATCAAAATTCAAAGAGCTTTTCCCAATTAAGGTAGATCTATTTGGTGGCTCGTTGGTGAGGGTTTACTAGCGACGGTAGCATGAGATAGAGATGGAGGGAGTTGGGGTGGAGTACGGAGGAAGTACGGAGGAAGTTCGGAGATTCGTCAATGAAGGTTGAAGATGATGATGTTGATGGAGATATATAAGAATGATGTATATATTTGTTAAGGGAGTTCGAAGATACATAATAATAATAATAATATATCTTATTGAAAAGGACTAGAAGATAGACCACACGACCCTCCATCAAATGTACAAAAGCTATGTACATACTGAATATTAGGTTACATATACATAAGAAAGATGTTTGTATGAAAATCTGACAAAAATCATGTATCAGAATGCTTTTTCTGCTAAAGATACATAATACTTATGTATCTAAATGTATTTCTGTGATATTATTAATGCATAAGCATGTATTGGTACTTATGTATTAGATGGTGATGTATCGCAAGCCTTAGTTATGTATAGCGATAATGAAAAACTGACATTTTATGTAAATATCAAAACAATCGAAACAAGGTGTAATTAGGTACTAAACAGTTGAGATTTATATTGTTAAATTTACCCAATATAAACTCGGTGTTAGCCCATTTTTATTTTTATTTTTAATTTGGATTTATTGTTTGAATTACTTTGATTTTTTCTATGGATGAAGATTCAGGTCCTACAATTATAGCCCCAAGTCGAGGTCGGGTCTTGGGTACTAGGTCAAGTCTTAGGGTTTTAGGTCAAAGTTTGATTCCGGCCAAGGTTGGGTGTCGAGTCCCAAGTCAAGGTCAGATCTCGATTTTTTAATCTAAGTCCGGACTCAAATCGGGATCAAGTCAATTGGATCCTGATCAGGATCAGATCTCGGATTCCGAATCAAAGTAGGATCTCGGGTTCTGCTCAAAGTTAGGGTTGGGCTTGGGTTTTTGGGTTCCCCATCTCTATTTGGGATCGGGTTTTAAGTCTCAAGTTAGGGTAGAACTCGAAATATGTCAAGGCGTGGGGCTCATCTTTCAGGTCATAAGTCGAGTCTCGAGTTAAAATCAAGTTTCGGGTCTTGAGTCTTGAGCCTAGTATCTTGAGTGTTGCATCGAGGGTCAAGACTCACATCCCAGGTTTCCAATCAGGGTAGAATCGAGGTCAAGTGTTGGGTCGATCCAGGGTTGGAGCGAATGAGGGTCGGGGTTGTAAGTTGATCCGAAGGCTCGGGTCTTGATGGATGATATGGGAAGGATGGATTTGGGTAAGGGGTGGGGTAGGGAAAGGTGGACCATTTGAAAAAATTTGGCCAAATTGGGCGGTTCATCACCACCCAACTGATATTTAGCTCGTCTTATCCCAAGTAACTTTTAAGGTTGATTCTAGCTCAACTCATCTATTAACTCAATAATTTTTACTTGTTTAATTTCAGTCCAACCCATTCGTTTGACACCCCTACTTTGGAATATAAATTTCCTAATGCGGGAACAGATTTTAATTAGAAATTTTATGCGACCGAACTACATTATGCTTTTGTCACTTTTGGTGGGGAAAAAATAATAGTCAAGTATCCAATGTATATAACGATTTACATTTATTATTGCATTCATGAAGCAGGCTGATTGTGTTATTTCAATGATAATGTTGATAGAATTAATCTTTACACAAAATATCATGATTGGTGAGCAGCAGATTTATTTTTATAGGTTGTGGTGGAATACTTCCTTCTGAAATTGGTATTACTCAATGTAAATTTAAATTAATCAAAGGTTCAGTACAAATAACTCCATTGCCGCTAAATTATTGCTTTTAGAGAGATTTATCAGCGATAGTTACATTTTAGCATTTTTTGTCAATGCCCCTAAACCTAAAGCCTATAGCGATATTGAATTCAATAAAATTAACTAATGCTGGTGAAAGTTTTAGCAGTTTTCGTTAAAGTGCATATTTATTATCGTTAAATATCTTTATTGTTTGTAGTGTATTCCATTGGATATTTTGTAACAATGTTTGGCACACAACTAAGTCTTTTTTTCATTTTTGGTGGGAATCAAAAGAAAAATCATTTGAGGTGTTTAATGATCAGTACATGATTATGGTTTTTATTTGGGATGGCTTAATGGTTCTGAAATTGTGCTAAACAAATATATGGATTACTTTGCAACTTTCTTATAATTGCGGAATTTGAATATTCTTATTTGGGTCAATCTTATTAAATGGACTTTAGATCTAACTCAATTTCAAATGTCAACTTTAAAGACGAGGACTGTAATCTTGTCATATGAGTAAAAAAAAAGGGTAAACAACATAAATCCCAACACTTTGCTACCTAATTATATATCCTCTCTCCCAACTTTTATATTAATTACTTAATATTCCGGATATGATACATAAGTTTGGTTCGGATACATAACCAACAGATACATAACTACCAAACTAATTGACTATAAAAAGGAAAAATAACAATAAAAGAGTAAACAATGGAGCAATTAATGTGATTCTAATTGAGCAATTATATCTCTTTAATTCTTCCATCATAAGTCTTTTATCTTTCCCTTTATACTGCAAAGCTTCCTCCTTTAATCTTTCAATAGCTGTAACAATAATTAAAAACAACAAATAAATAATTAAATTCTAAAACAATTCAGAAAATTGAAAAAATAGAAGAAAAAAACTGATCATCCTTTAGGAGAACCATACAAAAGGGCAGTTCACGTTTGAAAGCTTCAATTTTTCTGAGTTCTTCTTCTAAAGCAACAATAAATTGATTGAGCTTTGTTAATTTGTTGGAGATGTCATCCATGGCAGAAACTTCAGGATGGCAGAAACTTCAGTTAAAACGTCGAAAATTATTTTTGGGACATACATAAAGTTCAAATAAAGTTGAATGTATCGGATGAAAAAAACAATACAAATCAACTTCAACATTTACTATGTATCAGAAGTAATGATATATCGCATACTTATATATCATACTCATAATATTTAATGTATCAGGTGTAAAACAAACTACAACTCACATACAATTTTCAGAATGTATCATATAAATCTAAAATCTCGACAAAATTAGATCTATGTATCATAATAAGTATATTACATGTATCAAGTATAAAAGTGAGTCATAATCACATGTATGTTGTATTATGTATCATAAAGTATTAGCCTTGAATTTATGTATCAGATGAAGTATATTAAATGTATCAGATGCAGTATATTGAATGTATCATATCTATAAAAAAACAAAAATCACATGTAAAAATTTATGATGTATCAAAATGCATGCATTGTCACGAAAATTGATTTTTTATAACTTACTTCTTCCTCTTTATAGATGCAATAATCAATAACTTCTTCATCATAGCCGGATCATTTTGATATTTCAATCGATTTTCATGAAAATTAATGTCTTTCATATCATATTGAAATGGTGAAAATTAAAAAAGAAAGTTAATGGTTGATATATTTGCACTGTCGAATATTTGGATCGACCATTGCTATCTTGCACGTTGCACTGATGAACTTATTGACGTTACTCATGGACTACTAGTGTTACCATTTCCAACAGCTACTTCACTCAACATGATAATAAAATTGTGGAAATTGTTAGATTTAATTTAGTAGAAGAGAACATGGGGGAAATTCAAAAGAAAGTTAATGGAAATTGTAACTTAAATATTGAAGTTAAGGGTGTCAAAAGGATCGGGCTGACCCGGCCCAGACCGGCCCACTTACAAAAACCGGCTCGGTTTGAGCCGGCCCAGTAAGCCCTAGGGCTTTAGGGTACCGGTTCCCAAAACCGGTTTTTTATTGATTTGGGTCCGGTTAACCCGGCCCGGACAAAGCCCGATTAGGGCCCGCAAGTTAACAGGCCCTGTTAGGGCCCGCCGGTTAACCGGCCCGGCAAGAAAAGTTTTTTTTTTTTTTTTGAAATTGGATTTAACTATAACTTAGTTTTAATATATTATTAAATTACTATCAAGTATTATTAAGTTATATATGTGTATATATATCTTCTATAAACGTATATATTTAACGTATACATGTGTATGTGTTTTGTAAATTAATATATAACTATATATATAATTATATATTGTAGTATATATATATTGTAGTATATTTTATTTAAAGTAGTACATATATATTGAATGACACATATATATGTGTATATATCTTTTATAGACGTATATATATTGTACAGTGTATATGTTACGAAGTTGTAGTGTATATGTTTTATAAATTAGTATATAACTATATATATAGTGTGTGTAAATATTGTAGTACATATATATAGTAGTATATTTTATTTAAAGTTGTACATATATTGAATGGTACGTATATGTGTGTATATATCTTCTAAAGTAGTATATATTTAACGTATACTATGTATATGTTTTATAAATTAATATATAATTATATATATAGTGTGAGTATATATTATAGTGTATATATATTTTAGTGTATTTTATTTAAAGTAGTACATATGTATTAAATGGTGCGTATATATGTGTATATATCTTCTATAGACGTATATATTTAATGTATACATGTGTATATATTTTATAAATTAGTATATAACTATTTATATATATATATATTGTAGTATATATATATATTGTAGTATATGTTTTACTTAAAAAGTACATATATATTAAATGGTGCGTATATTTGTGTATATATCATCTATAGACGTGTATATTTAACGTATACATGTGTATATGTTTTATAAATTAGTATATAACTATATATATATTGTAGTATATACATATATTGTAGAATATGTTTTACTTAGAGTAGTACATATAGATTGAATGATGCGTATATTTGTGTATATATCTTCTATAGACGTGTAAATTTAATGTATACATGTGTATATGTTTTCTAAATTAGTATATAACTATATACATTGTAGTATATATGTGTATATATCTTCTATAGACGTATTATTTAATGTATACATGTGTATATGTATTATAAATTAGAATATAACTATATATATAGTAGTATATATATATATTGTAGTATATGTTTTACTTAAAGTGGTACATATATATTGAATGGTGCGCATATTTGTGTATATATCTTCTATAGACATGTATATTTAATGTATACATGTGTATATGCTTTATAAATTAGTATCTAACTATATATATTGTAGTATATATATATTGTAGTATATGTTTTACTTAAAGTAGTACATATATATTGAATGGTGCGTATATTTTTGTATATATCTTCTATAGATATTTAATATATACATGTGTATATACTTTATAAATTAGTATATAACTATATATATTGTAGTCTATATGTGTATATATCTTCTATAGACGTATATATTTAATGTATACATGTGTATATGTCATATAAATTAGTATATAACTATATATATATATATTGTAGTATATATATATATTGGAGCATATGTTTTACTTAAAGTAGTACATATATATTGAATGGTGCGTATATTTGTGTATATATCTTCTATAACGTGCATATTTAATGTATACATGCGTATATGTTTTAAAATTTAGTATATAACTATATATATATATATTGTAGTATATACATATATTGTAGTATATGTTTTACTTAAAGTAGTACATATATATTGAATGGTGTGTATATTTGTGTATATATCTTCTATAGACGTGCATATTTAATGTATACATGTGTATATGTTTTATAAATTAGTATATAACTATATATATATATTGTAGTATATACATATATTTTAGTATATATATCTTTTACATAAAGTAATACATATATATTGAATGGTGTGTATATTTGTGTATATATCTTCTATAGACGTGCATATTTAATGTATACATGCTTATATGTTTTATAAATTAGTATATAACTATATATATATTGTAGTATATACATATATTGTAGTGTATGTTTTACTTAAAGTAGTACATATATATTGAATGGTGTGTATATGTTTTATAAATTAGTATATAACTATATATATATTGTAGTATATACATATATTGTAGTGTATGTTTTACTTAAAGTAGTACATATATATTGAATGGTGTGTATATTTGTGTATATATCTTCTATAGACGTGCATATTTAATGTATACATGTATATATGTTTTATAAATTAGTATATAACTATATATATATTGTAGTATATACATATATTTTAGTATATATATGTTTTACTTAAATAGTACATATATATTGAATGGTGCGTATATTTGTGTATATATCTTCTATAGACGTGCATATTTAATGTATACATGCGTATATGTTTGATAAATTAGAATATAACTATATATATATTGTAGTATATACATATATTGTAGTATATGTTTTACTTAATGTAGTACATATATATTGAATGATGCGTATATTTGTTTATATATCTTCTATAGACGTGCATATTTAATGTATACATGAGTATATGTTTTATAAATAAGTATATAACTATACATATATTGTAGTATATGTTTTACTTAAAGTAGTACATATATATTGAGTCGTGCGTATATTTGTGTATATATCTTCTATAAACGTGTATATTTAATGTATACATGAGTATATGTTTTATAAATTAGTATATAACTATGTATATATTGTAGTATATACATATATTGTAGTATATGTTTTACTTTAAGTAGTACATATATATTGAATGGTGCATATATTTGTGTATATATCTTCTATAGACGTGTATATTTGATGTATACATGCATATATGTTTTATAAATTAGTATATAACTATATATATATATATATTGTAGTATATACATATATTGTAGTATATGTTTTACTTAAAGTAGTACATATATATTGAATGGTGCGTATATTTGTATATATATCTTCTATAGACGTATATATTTAATGTATACATGTGTATATGTTATATAAATTATTATATAACTATATATATATTGTAGTATATACATATATTGTAGTATATGTTTTACTTAAAGTAGTACATATATATTGAATGGTGCGTATATTTGTGTATATATCTTCTATAGACGTATATATTTAATGTATACATGTGTATATGTTATATAAATTTGTATATAACTATATATATATATTGTAGTATATAGATATATTGTAGTATATGTTTTACTTAAAGTAGTACAAATATATTGAATGGTACGCATATTTGTGTATATATCTTCTATTGACGTGCATATTTAGTGTATACATGCGTATATGTTTTATAAATTAGTATATAACTTTATATATATATATTGTAGTATATACATATATTTTAGTATATGTTTTATTTAAAGTAGTACATATATACTGAATGGTGCGTATATTTGTGTAGATATCTTCTATAGACGTGTATATTAAATGTATACATGCGTATATGTTTTATAAATTAGTATATAACTATATATATATTGTAGTATATACATATATTGTAGTATATGTTTTACTTAAAGTAGTACATATATATTGAATGGTGCGTATATTTGTGTATATATCTTCTATAGACGTGTATATTTAAGGTATAAATGCGTGTATGTTTTGTGAATTAGTATATAACTATATATATATTGTAGTATATACATATATTGTAGTATATGTTATTATATTTTTCTTAAAGTAGTACATATATATTGAATGATGCGTATATTCGTGTATATATCTTCTATAGACGTGCATATTTAATGTATACATGAGTATATGTTCTATAAATTAGTATATAACTATATATATATTGTAGTATATGTTTTACTGAATGTAGTACATATATATTATATGGTGCGTATGTTTGTGTATATATCTTCTATAAACGTGTATATTTAATATATACATGCGTATATGTTTTATAAATTAGTATATAAATATATATTTATTGTAGTATATGTTTTACTTAGAGTAGTACGTATAGTCGTATATATTGAATGATGCATATATATGTGTAATTGTGTATATGTGTATATATTTTTTAAATTCTAATGTAGTATATACTATATATATAGTGTATATATATTGTTTAAGATATTTAAAATATATATAGGTGGGTATATATTGTGTATATTGAATTTTTTTTTTAACTTTTGACCGGATTTGACAGGATTTTTAACCAGGTTTGACCGGGTTTAGCTGCATTTTACTGGGTTGGATTAAGTGGGCCGGGTTAGGGTTGTTTTTGAAATTTTTACTGTTGAGCCCGGCCCACTTAACACCAACCCGGAACCGGCCCACTTGACACCCCTAAATTTGAAGTACAAGACGAAGATGAGAACATGGTGGAAATTTAAAATGGGTGAGTTGAGAAAATTGTGAGATATATTCCCTAATTTTTTGGCTTGATTTGTGGCACAATAAAGGATTGTGGTTGGGTTTTTTTAGATGTATCAGAAAAAGAGACAACTTTTTTGAGTATAAAAGGGCTTTTTGTAATTAATTTGGTTGGATGGGATTTTAAGTAATAATAGAAACTTAAGGTGTGGTTATAAGTCATTTATCCTTAAAAAAAAAAAAAAAAAATCCATCATATTTTGGGCTATTTTTAGGTAGTCAATAAAAAACTATTGCAGCTTTTTTCGGATGGAATGAAAATTTAGATTCATGTATAACAAGGGAAGAATACTCATTTCTTAACCGGAAAGATAAGGCAATACATCCCAACTCACCAACAATTCTTTCAGTACGCAAAAAGTGAATAAGAAGCTCAAAAAAAAAAAAAAAAAAAAGAAAAGACGAGATATGAACAATTTTGTCATATGAATAAAAGAGCTCATTAACTTTAGGTAACCAATAAATAATTTTGTCTCCTTCCGAATCTCTGTTCCTATCTAATATATAGAAGACTATTGGACCAAATGTCAAAGAATATTAAGAAAATTTTTTAAAGGCTTTTCCTGAATAAAATGAAAATTGAACTCATGTAATAGAAGAGAAATTTTTCATTCATTACTCAGAAAGATACATTGTATGATGAATTAAAATATAATGCATCTCCCCTACTATCAAAAATCCTAGTGCACTAATTGTGATTAAAACACTTGGGAAAAAAGGAGACGTGATACAACTTTTTTTTTTTTTTTTTATATAAAACGTACAATCTAGTATGGTTGTCCATTTAAGACCCTCATCGTAAGTTATCTTGTCATATGAATAAAAGAGCCTACCATTTTTAGGTAGTCAATAAGCAATTGTCGTGTTTGGAGGGTCTCTTTGTGTATCTATTTATATCTAATAAAACACTATTGGATCAAATGACAAAGCCAATGTTAAGAAAAAATTAAAGAGTTCTTTTCCAAATAAAATGGTAATTGAATTCATGTAATAGAAGAAAAATTTCTCATTCATTAGTCAGAAAGATACATTGAACAATACATTAAAATATAATACATCATCCCTACTCGTAAAAATACTTCTAATGCACATACAATGATTAAGACACTCAGAAAAAAACGTGATACAACTTATTTTTTATGAAACGTACAATCTGGTTTGGTTGTCCATTTGGGCTCCTCGCTGTAAGTAATCTTGTTATATGAATAAGGATAAATTACATAAATTCCATACTTAAGAGACTATATTACCTAATATTTCTTACTTTATAAAAATTTACATAAAATCTCATTTTTCAACTTTACTCTTGATATATATCAAGAAAACCCCACATCCTATTTTTATTCCACCATTAACTCATTCAAGATTTTCTTCCCTAAAATATCTCTCTAATTATCAATAATTAAATTATCTTCATTCCTGATTTTTTTCTCTTCCATTAATGCTTAAATCATCTTCCTTCCTTATTTTTTCGCCTCCATTAATGCATGCAACTTTTTTTTACTCTCCTAAAATCTCTCCCATTTTTTTTTTTAAATCTATTGATACATATATAAATTTATTTATTAATTCATACATGTTTATTTTTTTTAATGGTGATTCATATGAATGATAAATATGATATCATTATATAAGTATTATGGTAATTCATACGATAGATACATTTTGTATGATTTTAACGGGTGATACATATTGTATTATGGTGATTCATATGGTAGATGCAATTATTTATTTCAATTATTGGGTGATTCATATGATATTAATGGGTGACATATATTGTATTATAGTGATTCATATGGTAGATACAATTATTTATTTCAATTATTGGGTGATTCATATATATGGTATTATGGTGATTCATATGGTAGATACAATTATTTATTTTAATTATTGGGTGATTCATATGTTATTAATGAAAGGTAATTAAAACATCTAGGTATATTCTACAAACCTGACACTTGATCATAAGATCATCAGACGAAATTAAAATTAAAACGAAATTAAATCTTATATCCCATTTTAATCTTAATAAATATTAAGACGAAATTAAAACTTCCCATGTTATTGGGTGATTCATAAGCAGAATTGAAACATAATTAAAATTAAATCTAAAAAAAAAGTAGAATAAAATTAAAGACGAAAAAAGAGAACAAGATCAAAAAAATATATCTTTCATAATTAAAGACGAAAAAAGAGAAATATACTAAAACACCTAAATTAAATCTAAAAAAAGAGAAAAATTAGATATCCTTCCTTAAATAAAATAATACAATGAATAAAAGAGAATCTATTATTTCCTTAAATAAATATCTTATTAGTTTCAAATGTATCACTTTTTTATATGTATCACCATTTAAAAAAATCGGAATAAATTGTAATTAACAAAATAGTCGAGATTTTATGTAATATAACTTAAAGATTCAGAAATTTATGTAAGTTACCCTATGAATAAACGAGCCGGTCATTTTTTAGTTAGCCAATAAACTTTATCGCGTTTGGAGGGTCTCTTTGTGGACCTATTTCTATCTAATAGAACACTCTTGGATCAAATGACAAATACATTACTAATTAAAAAAAAAAAAGTTAAAAGACTTAATCTGAATAAAATGAAAATCGAATCAATATGATAGAAGAAAGATTTACCATTTATTAGCCAGGAAGATAGAATAATAGATTTAAATAAGTTACATCTTCCCAACTAGCCAACAATCTTTCTAGTATGTTTACACTAAATAATAAGACACCCATAAAAAGAAAAGAAGCGATACAACTTATTTTTAATAAAACACACAGTCTGATTTGACTTCCCATTTAGGACCATCGCCGTAAGTAATCTTGTCATATGAATAAAAGAGCCCATCATTTTTAGGTAACCAATAAATATCTGTCACGTTTGGAGGGTCTCTCATTGGATCAAATGCCTCAAAACATGCAAGAAAACGACCAAAATATAATCTACATAAGTATCTAATATTTGTAGTAACTCCAAAATCATAGGTTACTTGTGATTCAATTGTTTGATTCCCTTCTGTTGGTACATGAATTGTACCACCTTTACAATTGAGTTGAAGAGCAGGTTGAGCCTTTTCAAACACATTTTTTATGTGAATTGTTGGTAAACTAACAACAAAATATGTTTTGTAGAAAAATAAAAGAAAAGAGAAAAAGAGAATGATGTTGAGAGACTTTGATTTTTCCATTGTTTTTTGGAATTGTTTAAGGTTGTGCCATTCATTTGCCACATTTTATAAGTCAAAGATTTTGAATGAGAATGAGATGTCCATTATTTTGTTTCCAAAAAAAGAAAAAAGAAGAGATCTCGATAATTTATTTTTTAGTATGGACTTAAATAGTTCAATCCACAAATACTTTTTAAAAGTGTTTATTTTAAAAGTACTTTTTTAAAAAAAATAATGTTGATGAGAAGTAGTTTGTGTTTGTCAATAAATTCAAAAAATACTTTTGAGCAGCAATTGACGTTTGATCAAGCTTTATAAAAGTGCTTTTAAGTATATTTTTCTCAAAAGAATTTTTTTCAAATAAGTGCTTTTATGAAGAAGCTACCTGTTTAATTATGAAAAACAGTTTCTTCTTCTCCCTTAATGTACTTAGGGGTCGTTTGGTTTAAAAACAAGTTATACCGGGATTAGTTATATTGGGATAAGTTATGCTGAGATTAGTTATGTTGGAATTATTTTTTATTGAGTGTTTGGTTTGTTGTATTCAAAGTAATATGTATAGTATAATTTCTAGAATAAATTGATTGATTACCAAAATACCGTCCATCTTATTTAACTTTATATATATATATATATATTTATTTTTAAGCTTAAAATATTCATTCTTAAATTTTTTATTATTTTTTAGAGAAATTAAAATATATAAATAAACATAATTTATATATTTTACAACCATTTTGAACGGTAAGCTATTCAAAATTTATTTATTTATGAATATATTATACATTAATTAAACATAATTTATGTGTGTGTGAGAATATATTACGTTATATATTATGTTATATATAATTAAACATAATTTAGTATAATATATTATAATTAAACATAATTAACGTATATATATTCATAATATATTCATAATATTATACATTATATATTACGTAATTATGTTATATATTACGTAATATATTATATTCATAATTAATGAATATATTATACGTTAATTAAACATAATTTATTATTTATGAATATATATAATATATAATATAATATAAAATATATATATATATATATATATATATATATTACAACCAAACGTATAATATTATGAATATATATACGTTAATTATGTTTAATTATATATATATTATGCTAATATATTTAATTATAATATATTATGTTAAATTATGTTAATTATGTTTAATTTTATATAATTTAATTATTTATAAAAATCTCAAGAGGGTATTTTTGTCCTTGTATAATTTATACCAAAGGAAAATAATCTTGGGATTGTTATCCCACTATCTGGGTGGATAACTTATCCCGGGACTAATTATTAGTCCCGGGATAAGTTATTCCAAATATTTACAACCAAATGATGGATAAAAAATTTTATTTCGGGATTATTATTTGATCCCGAGATTATTTATAAACCAAACGGCCCCTTATTTTTTCTCAAAAACTTGGTCAAACACCCCACTTTTTAAAATTTTTTTTTTTTAGAAAAGATAAATACCTTTTGGAGAAAAATAAGTTTGGCCAAACAAACTATTTAATTTCTTAGATGGCCACTCAAGTAACAAATTTTATTTTAGAAAGTCACTATACTTTATTTTACAACACATGCAAAAGCAATTCAACTAATATAAATTATTTTTATAAAGTCACTCAATTTTGTATTTTAAGAGAAAAGTCACTCAACTATTATGTACTATACTATATTATAAGGCCAAAATTTGTATTGTCTATTTATCTAACATATGTTAAATTCTTTTGATAAAATTTTTGCCTTCGTCATCATCTATAAGTATATTATCTTGTGCTAGAGTGGCAATCTTTATAGATTCTCCTGCGATGAGTTTTATTTCTCTAGCTATTTGTTTTCTTTTTTAATGAGACAATTGCATATTACAAAAATGCATGAGCCTACAATATAGTTTAAATTCTCGTTATTGGGGAAAATGAATTAGCAAATCCATGTGCAAAGAGGGATGTAAATGATGAGGTATTCTATTTCTATCTAATAGAACACTCACTTTTGGATCAAATGACAAATACATTATTAATTTTTTAAAAAACATAATAAAAGACTTTTTCTGAATAAAATGAAAATCGAATCCATATAATAGAAGAAAGATTTGTCATTTATTAGCGAGAAAGATAGAACAATAATAAAATTAAAATAAGTTGCATCTTCCCAACTCACCAACAATCCTTTTAGTACGTTAATAGTAAGACACCAAGAAAAAGAAAAGACGTTGTAGACACGTGATTTCGTCCTCTTGAAGTTCCATTTTTATTCACTTTACCCATTTTATGTTATCCTACCGTGTACCCTACCCCGTGTAATTATCCCTCCACAAAATACAAAAATACAAAAATAAACAAAAAAAAATAAATACCTCTAACTAATTTATCTTATCCTAACAACCTACCCAATCAAAAGCTTCCACCTACCCTAACTACCCATATGATCCCCCCCTCCTTTTTCTTGTCCACAAAGAAAGAATATATGGGGGACCCACCAAAATTCCCACATCATAACAAATCCATGCCCATTATAAAAAAAAAAAGATTCTAAGAGGAAAAGGGGGCTAAGGCTTTGATCATCATCTTCTCCACAATAACAACAATGACAAAATAATCTTCCTCACAAAAAAAAAAAAAAAAAAAAAAGCACCGGTGAACAGTACCGTGAACAGTAACCGTGAACAGTACCCGGTGAACAGTACCCGGCGTGAAAAGTGACGGTGAACGGATCTTTATTTGTCGAGTTGGATTGTTGGTGTTAAGGTTCGGCTCGAGGTTTCCGGGTGCGAACTCTCTTTATTCGAATAACATTGAGTTTGAAAGCTTCAAATTTAAGGTCCAATTCTTTCTTCTCTTTTATTTAATTCTTATGTGATTGTGATTATGATTGCGTGTGATTCGATACTGTGGTTTGTTTGTTGATGTGAACTGTTGGTGACATTTGGGTGTGTGATGTGCTAAGCATGATTGATGAATTTTCGTTATTCTCGATTGGTGGATTGTGTATTGAAATGGGTTAATCACGTGGTTAAAAATGAATTAAGGTGGGGATTAAAAATGGAGGAAAATGAATATTGATTAATTTTGATGTATTGATAATTTTTAACATGATAGAATTGTGATACGTTGAACTTGGTAGGCAAACGTAGGCTTGGTAGGCAAATTTAGGAATAACGAGTTGTTGGAGTGTTTGAATATGTGCGTGAATGGTACTTTCTACTTTATTGCACGAAAAGTTTAAATTGTACTCATTTGGCCGGGGAATGCCCCGAAGAATTTGTATTGATTTATCCGGGGAATGCCCTGAAGTAGCATGTACGCAAAGGAGGCTCGTGATCAAGGCCCGGAACGTCGGGTGGAGTTTAGTTTAGGATTAGTTTAGAATAGAATAGGTTTTATATTTCAGCACCTCTTTTATTTTGGATTGTATAATTTGGACTGAACATTATTTTTGTTTGTTTTGAATTTTGTGTGATTTATTTGTTTGCTTGTTTTGTGTGTTTATGTGGTTTGTACATTTGTAATATCAAATTAGCCGATACGCTCCACCAGGCGACCGTGGTCGAACCACGGGATCGAGGGGTGCCTAACACCTTCCCCTCGGTCAACAGAATTCCTTAGCCGGAATCTCTGTTCGTAAACCGGTTTAAAGAGTCAAATGGTTTCGAAAAGGATTTTTCAATGGTGACTTGGCACACCAGATTATGCCAAGTGGCGACTCTGATTTTGAATGTAAAAATAATCTTTTTTCGGAACCAATCTTCATTTTGTCACTTTAATAAAAAACCCTTTCAAACCTTAAAATATATATTAATTTTTGGAGTCAAAAAAAGGGGTGTGACAGCTCTGGCGACTCTGCTGGGGACATTTCAGAATTCGAGCTTATTTTTTGAGTCGTATCGGCTTTGTTTGGCATTACGAGTGTATAAGCATTGTTTGTGATTATTGTTTTGTTATTGTTTTCACTTTTGTGCGTTTTCGTGCTCTTTGTTTATAGTATTTATCCTATGTGTTACCGCTTTATATCTGTCATCATGAGTCCATCCCCCCGGCCTTCTTTCTGCAACAAGTCTTGGAGCGCATGTCGTGCGCACGAAAATCTAGTTGAGTCACCATTATTTTAGGGGGGAACCGTTGGATGTATGGAGTAGGTGAAAAGCAAAGCAGCCACTATCGACCATATGCTCCCCCGAACGGCCTTGTTAGTAAACCATAACGTAGGTCAGCCTTTAGGTCATTCTTATGTGCATCTTATTGAGACCTAGCGGGGCCTACACGGTCCTTTGTAGGAGACTCGCCTTTAAAGCATCCCTACGTGCTAACTGTTGCATATTTGAGGGTAACGTGGTCATTTGACGGACCGATTTGGGGAAAACATGTGTTAGAAGTAAAGTGTGAAAAAAAAAAAAAAAGGAAAAAAAGTGAGTCGAAAAGAATGAATCAAAAGGAGTGTCGAAGTTTATTTTAGAGTTCTTTATGGCTTTTGTTCTTCACGATCCCAAAACTCAAAAAGAGTTTTTTTACGTTTTTGCATTTATCTTCTCAAAGTACCGTAAGTTCAAAAAAAATTTGAATGAAAAAAAAAAAGAGGGTTTTATTTGCTTTGTCTACTTATCTGTCAAAAATAAAATACCAAAAAGATTTTTTTTTATAATTGGTGGTGTCAGTCTTAGTTGAAATGTCTAGTTGAAAATCCAAAATATTTTCACTCGTTTGTTTTTGGTTGTCTCTTAAGTTAGGGTCAATTTATTAGTTAATCGTTAAATGTCCAATCTGGACGAACTACGCACCCCTGATTCTCCTCTCTCGGGAGTGAGATACGTAGGCAACCTATTATGGGTTCGGGGATCTTATTTCAAAAATTCAAAAAAAAAATTCTTCACTCTTCATTTAGAGTAGGTGTCTCATGTACATCTTTAAAAGAAAGAAAAAAATATATATTTTCCTTTAATAGGTTCAAGTTTCATTTTCGTATGAAATTTAAAATCGAAAATCCAAAAATATTTTCTTCGGTAATCATAGATTTCATGTTGTACAGGAATCTGAAAATTCAAAAAGATTTTCTTCACTCTTCACTTAGAGTAGGTGTTTCATATACATCTCTAAAAGAAAACTACAAAAAGATTTTTTTTTTAATAGTTTCAAGTTTCATTTTTCCTATGAAATTCTAAATTGAAAACCCAAAAAGATTCTTCTTTGGTAATCATAGGTTTCATTTTTGTATAGAGATTTACCCCTAAAAAAAAAAAAAAAAAAAAAAGAAGAAGAAAGATTTTCATCAATTCTTTTGACACTTTGTTTCAAGAAAGAAAAAGAGTTTAATTGGCCATTTTGGCAAAACTGCCCGAACTACGCAAGATCTGATTCATGTACAACATGATACGTAGGCAGCCTACTTTTGGGTTCGATCTAATCATTTTGTTTCGCTGTTTTTCATTATTTTTCCTCTTTTAAGGAAAACAAAAGCCATAAAGAATGATAAAATAAAGGTATATAACGTGAGAAAAAGAGCAGATATTGATAAAAAATAGTAATAGGTGTAGATAAAAAAAAGTGTGTAAATAAAAATCGGAATGATGTTGAAATGACCTCGCTACCCTCAAAAGCTGGTAGAAATAAACATGAACTTAGGGCAATTTTACCAATGTGATTCCCATGCTTTTGGTATACCCTAATCCTAACGGATGTCGTCTTTGATGAGCATGTTCTTTCAGATAAAAGTGGTAGGTTTGCAGCACTCTGGCTAGTCACCCATACTTCACTAGATCCAAAGCAAAGCTCGCAATGACTAGCAGGGAGATTGAAAATTCGCCCATTGACCCGAATCAGGATCACAGGGAAGAAAGTTCAGAACACAATGATGAGGTAGTAAGGCTCAGGCAACAATTGATAGATTTGCACCGGGCATGGGCCAGCGGAATGCCTCCTCCTCCGCTCCCTGAAGGTCTTGGGAATATCTCTAATTGCCCACCGCTCTCTCAAGCACAATTCTCTGCTCCTACTGAGTCACCTGAGCACGCGCCAGGATTCACTCCGCGACATTATTATCCGGGCAATTCTGGTGTGCCCTTGGCAGCTCCCCAATCAAGACCAGCTGCTCAGCCAGCGCCACCGATCACACCGGTATTCGTGGCCCCGCCACCACAAGAAACTCCCATATATGCTGTGCATCCCACAATGAGGCTTCCTCGGTCTTCCAGTGAGCCAGCACTGAAGGTTTCAGATGGTCAGTATTATGCTACGGAGCCTACTCTCCAATTGAATGAACCGTATGGGTACACTCAGCCTCCTGCATTTCCATTTGATATGGAGAAACCTGTCGCAACGGAGGAACAGGATGTCATAGCCCGGAAAGTGAAGAGTTTAGAGCAAGCTATGAGGAATTTGCAAGGAATCGGAGATTATAGAAGTGTTTCCTATAAAGACCTGTGCATGTTCCCTGACATCAACCTGCCTCCCGGTTTTAAGATGCCTAAGTTCGAGAAGTACGCAGGACACGGTGATCCTGTTGCACACTTGAGACGTTATTGCAACCAGTTGAGGGCTGCAGGAGGAAAGGAAGAACTACTCATGGTCTTCTTTGGCGAGAGTCTTTCAGATCTGGCATCAGAATGGTTCATCGATCGGGATATCGATAAATGGAACAGTTGGGATGATTTGGCTTCTGAATTTGTTCAACATTTTCAGTACAACATCGATTTGATTCCGGACGAAAAATCTTTGGTCAACATGAAGAAAAAGAGCACTGAAGGTTTTAGGGAATACGCTATAAGGTGGCGTGAACAGGCCGCTAGGGTAAAGCCTCCAATGAAGGAAAGTAAGTTGGTAGAAGTTTTCATTCAGGCGCAGGATGAAACCTATTTTCAACATTTACTTCCGGCAATGGGAAAGTCTTTTATGGAAGTCCTCAAAATGGGGGAGATGATAGAGGACGGGATTAAGACCGGTCGAATAGTGAGTTTTGCTGCATTAAAAGCTACCACACAAGCGATTCAAGGTGGATCTGGCGCATTTGGAGGAAAAAAAAAGAAAGAGGATGTTGCGACTGTCGTAGCCGGAACCCATACTTATCCTAAAAGGCCACCTCGCCCCTATCCCCAATCCCAATCCCAATCCCAAGTCTACGCCCAAGCTCCATATATTCCTCCCCACCATTACTACCCTCCACAAAATCCTTTATATTCCATTCCACCACCCCCTTACCCAGTATATAGTGCGCAACCATATGCCCAAACCCCTTCTTACCCGCAGTGGCGCGCGCAAACTTCACAAAATCGCCCATTCGCTCCACCAAATTACCAAAACCCCCCCAGACCCAGTTTTCAGCCTAGGCCCGAGTATAAGCAGGAGAAAACGGTCAAAAATCAATTCACACCTCTTGGGGAGTCATATGCTAGCTTGTTTGATAGGTTGAGGAAGTTGAAGGTTTTAAGCCCAATTCAAGGAAGGCTTTCAAATCCACCACCAAGGAATCTCGATTATTCTTTAAGGTGTGCGTACTGTTCTGATATGCCAGGCCATGATATTGAGAAATGCTGGCATTTAAAGAGAGCTGTCCAAGACTTGATTGACACAAATCAGATGTTGGTCCAAGCCCCGGAGGGTCCAAACATTAACCAGAATCCGCTGCCAACCCATGCTGAAACCAATATGTTAGAATTGATATATGATGGGAAAGAGTCTTCGAGGGGTTATAAGCCTATTGTCAAGATACACACCACTGAGGAGAAATCGGTGAATGTAGCGGAGTCTTTGAAAGTAATGTCATTGAGCCAGGAAGGAATGAGGGAGGATAAATCCCGAGAAAGCACAAAGAAGCCCCTGATCACAGTACAAGGCGCCATAAGGTATGGTGATTCGAGTCAGGATAAACCTAAGTTGACAGTGGTGGGAGCTTTGAGTCAGCCTATCTTGATGGTGAAAGGAGCACTGGCTGCGCCTATTGTCCTCAAACCGGTGACCCAACCTCCGATAGTTGATATGAAAAGGATTCCCTGGAATTATGGGCGGACTGTGATGACCTATCACGGGAAAGAAGTTATGGAAGATGTAGATGAGGTAGGAGGTTTGACCAGGTCAGGAAGATGCTTCGTGCCTGAAAGCTTAAGAAAGTCTAAGCCAACGGTGAGTGAACCGTCGTCTATCAAAAAGCCTATCACTGAGGAGGAAGCCGAAGATTTTTTGAAAAAGATGAAATTTCCAGAGTATTCAGTATTAGACCAGCTGAAGAAAACCCCTGCTCAAATTTCCCTTTTTATCTTTGCTGTTGCACTCCGAGGAGCATCGTGATGTTTTTTTGAAGGTATTGAATGAAACATATGTTCCAAGGGAGATTACAATCAACCAGGTTGAGAAAATGGTGGGAAAAATCTTTGAGGTCAATCGGATCAGCTTTTCTGATGATGAATTGCCTGTTGAAGGTACAGGGCATAATCGGGGTCTTTACGTTACAGTGAAGTGTGAGGATTTCTACGTCACTCATGTTATGATTGATGGAGGTTCAGGTGCAAATATTTGCCCTATTTCTACTTTGCAAAAGCTGAATGTTGGTGCTGATAGGATCAAGCCCAACAATGTATGTGTTAGGGCTTTCGATGGTGCACAGTCAAATTCCATTGGCGAAATAGAACTAATGTTGACCATAGGGCCTGTTGAGTTTGCCATAGAGTTTCAGGTATTGAACGTAGAATCCTCTTACAATCTGTTGTTGGGAAGGCCCTGGATCCACAAGGCCAAGACGGTTGCATCCACGCTGCACCAAATGATTAAGTTTGAGCATGACAGGCAAGAAGTAGTTATTCATGGTGAAGGAGATTTATCAGCCTACGAAGATTCTCCCTTGTCCTTTATTGAAGCAAATAACGTAGAGGAGACATTCGTCTATCAAATTTTTGATACAGTGCCAGTGAGTCGTATCCCTGAGTGGCAAGCTATACCGGGACCACAATTGTCTTCTGCTTTTATCATGATGGTGAGTGAACTTTGGAAATACGGATTTGAACCAGGAAAAGGTTTGGGAGCATCTCTGCATGGTATAGTTCATCCCATATGTCCGAGTGAGAACGTGGGCACGTTTGGTCTGGGATTTGAGCCTACAGCTGAAGATCTGAAGAAAATCAGGGGAAGGAAGAAGGAAATATGGTCACTCCCTCGCCCAATGCCACTACTCAGTGAGTCATTTGTTAAGAGCGATGTCGCGAAGCATGTGAAATCTGAAGTTGAATTGGTGGGTGACCTCCAGAACTTTTTTATTAAAGTTGATATGGTTGAAGCAGGAGAAGGTACCAGTATGGCAGATGTGCAATTCATAGGTCCAGCTGTCCGGCTCAATAATTGGGAAGTCACTCCTCTCCCCGTCAGGAGGGAGTTTTGGTAGTTTATTTTATTTTTCTTTCTGTTTATCCGAGTTATTTCAGGGTTGTAATTCGGATTTTAGTTTGTTTATGTTATATTGGTGTCTGTGTTTAAACCCTTCTATCTTTTATTTAATGAAATGCAATGTCCCTTTTGTTTTGTGTCTAATATAGTTTGTTTTTCTTTTTACACAGTTCTCTTTATGCTGATTCTAATGACATGACATACATGCAGAATTTTCAGCCTGGTCTTAAAATCCAAAATAATCCAGATGTAATGGAGCAGGATGAGGAATGTGATGAAAAAGAAGCATTAGAAGAAATAAGCAAAGGGTTGGAACAATTTGAAGACAAACCGAATCCTAATTTGAATGAGACTAAGCCAATAAATCTAGGGGATCAAGAAGATGTTAGGGAAACTAAAATCAGTGTACATGTTTTGCCCCAGCTAAAGGATGAAATGATTCAAACGTTAATGGATTATAAGGACGTTTTTGCATGGTCTTATGATGATATGCCTGGTTTAAGCACTGAATTAGTGTCTCACAAATTGCCAACGGATCCCGCATTCCCTCCTGTCAAACAGAAGTTGAGGAAGTTTAAAACAGATGTAAGTATTAAAATCAAAGAGGAAATCATGAAACAACTTGAAGCCAAAATAATTCGAGTGGCTCGTTATCCCATGTGGTTATCCAATGTTGTTCCCGTACCAAAGAAAGATGGCAAAATTCGAGTGTGTGTTGATTACCGCGATTTGAACAGGGCAAGTCCAAAAGATGATTTTCCACTGCCCAACATCCATATTTTGCTAGACAACTGTGCTAAACACGAGGTTGCCTCTTTTGGGATTGCTATGCCGGATATCACCAGATAATTATGGATGATGAAGACGCGGAGAAGACATCTTTTATCACACCATGGGGAACTTATTGTTATCGGGTGATGCCATTCGATTTGAAGAATGCTGGAGCAACATACATGAGAGCCATGACCACTATGTTTCATGACATGATGCATAAGGAGATTGAGGTTTACGTGGATGATGTGATTATTAAGTCAAAAAGTCAGGCCGACCATGTAAAAGACTTGAGAAAGTTCTTTGAAAGACTTCGCAGGTATAACCTCAAACTCAACCCGGCAAAATGTGTATTTGGAGTTCCATCTGGAAAGCTGTTGGGGTTTGTAGTCAGCCATCGGGGAATTGAATTAGATCCCTCAAAAATCAAAGCCATTCAGGATTTGCCCCCGCCCAAGAATAAAACGGAGGTAATGAGTTTGCTTGGTAGACTGAACTACATTAGCAGGTTTATTGCTCAACTCACAACCACTTGTGAGCCCATATTCAAGTTGCTGAAAAAGAGTGTTGTGGTAAAATGGACTGAAGAATGTCAGGAAGCGTTCGATCGAATCAAAAGATATTTGTCAAATCCGCCCGTGTTGGTACCCCCCGGAGCCTGGTAGGCCTTTGATCTTATACTTGTCAGTCATGGACAATTCTTTCGGGTGTGTCCTGGGGCAACATGATGTCACAGGCAAAAAAGAGCAGGCTATTTACTATCTTAGCATGAAGTTCACCACTTATGAGGCCAGGTATACTCTTCTTGAAAGGACGTGTTGTGCCCTAACTTGGATAGCACAGAAGTTGAAGCACTATCTCTCATCCTATACTACTTATCTCATCTCCCACATAGATCCTTTGAAGTATATCTTTCAGAAGCCTATGCCGACAGGTCGATTGGCAAAGTGGCAAATTTTGCTTACCGAGTTCGACATCGTATATGTGACTCGAACCGCCATGAAAGCCCAAGCCTTGGCAGATCATCTTGCTGAGAATCCCATCGATGAAGAGTACGAGCCATTAAAGACATATTTTCCTGACGAAGAAGTGTCGTGTGTCGATGAAGTCGTTATAGATGTTGATCCAGGTTGGAGGTTATTCTTCGATGGAGCTGTCAATATAAAAGGAGTCGGAATAGGTGCGGTTCTTGTCTCTGAATCGGGACAATATTTCCCGGTAACAGCACAACTTCGATTCTACTGTACTAACAATATGGCAGAGTATGAAGCCTGCATCCTTGGTTTGAGGTTAGCTGTTGATATGGGAGTCCAAGAATTATTGGTGTTGGGAGATTCAGATTTACTCGTCTATCAAATTCAAGGCGATTGGGAGACGCGAGATTTGAAGCTCATCCCGTATCGACAATGCTTGCAGGAGCTATGCCGACGATTTGTGTTAGTAAAATTTAGGCACATTCCAAGGATTCGTAATGAAATTGCTGATGCTTTGGCCACTTTGTCTTCAATGCTCCAACATCCTGACAAAGCCTACATCGATCCAGTGCATGTACAGAGTCGTGATCAGCATGCTTACTGCAATGTGGTTGAAGAAGAGCTCGATGGAGAACCTTGGTTTTTGGATATCAAGCGGTACATTCAATCAGGAGAATACCCAACATATGCCACCAACGATCAAAAGAGGACTCTTAGGCGTTTGGCTAGTGGATTTTTCTCGAGCGAGGGAATCTTGTATAAGAGGACCCCAGATCTGGGACTTCTAAGGTGTGTAGATGCAAAAGAAGCCTCGACAATCATAGTTGAAATACACTCTGGAGTATGTGGGTCGCATATGAACGGTCACGTCTTGTCAAAGAAGATTCTTCGAGCAGGTTATTACTGGCTTACTATGGAGAGGGACTCTATTCAGTTTGTTCGAAAGTGTCATCAATGTCAGGTGCACGGCGATCTGATACGTTCTCCTCCTGTTGAGTTGCATGCAATGGCCGCTCCATGGCCGTTTGTAGCTTGGGGAATGGATGTGATTGGACCGATTGAGCCGAAGGCATCAAATGGACATAGATTCATTTTGGTAGCCATTGACTACTTCACAAAATGGGTGGAAGCAGTAACTTTCAAGTCGGTGACAAAGAAGGTTGTGGTAGATTTTGTTCATGCCAATATCATTTGTAGATTTGGAATTCCTAAGATGATTATTACAGATAATGCTGCCAATCTCAATAGTCATTTGATGCAAGAAGTGTGTCAACAGTTTAAGTTCGCACATCGAAATTCTACTCCATATCACCCAAAGGCCAATGGTGCTGTAGAAGCTGCCAATAAAAATATAAAAAAGATACTGCGAAAAATGGTACAAGGTTCTAGACAGTGGCATGAAAAGTTGCCATTTGCATTGCTAGGTTATCGCACCACTGTTCGTACTTCAACAGGGGCAACTCCATATTTATTAGTGTATGGGACAGAAGCAGTCATCCCTGCAGAAGTTGAAATTCCTTCTCTTCGGGTCATTGTAGAAGCAGAGATCGATGACGACAAATGGGTAAAAGCCCGACTGGAACATTTGAGTTTGATCGAGGAAAAAAGGCTAACGTACGTGTGTCATGGCCAGTTGTATCAAAGGAGGATGGCTCGTGCGTATAACAAAAAGGTCCATCCCAGGAATTTTGAAGTTGGTCAGTTGGTATTAAGACGTATCCTTCCTCACCAGGTTGAAGCGAAGGGAAAGTTCTCCCCTAACTGGTAAGGTTCCTTTGTTGTGAAGAAAGTGTTACCCAATGGAGCCTTATATTTGACAGATACTGAAGGCAAAATGGCAGAAATGGCTATCAATGTTGATGCGGTCAAAAGATACTATGTATGATATTTGATCCTTTGTTTGAGTTTATTGCATGTTTAGTACTTGCATTTTTTAAGATTGATAGTTGAAGGCATTTTATTCTTCTATCCAAACATTGTGTCACCCTTTGTTTACCCGTTTGAGCCTCGTTTATTTTTCTTTCATAACCCTCTTTTGGAATCAAAATATAGTCAAAGATAAATGTCAAGAAAATAAGAATAAAAGAAAGAGTTCGAAAATAAAAGAAAAAAAATCAAATCAAAACAAAGAACAAGCTGATGGAACTACGTGCGACCTGATTCTCCTCTCTCGGAGTGAGATACGTAGGCTGCCCTATTTCGGGCTCGGTCCAACCAAATAAAGATTTAAGATTCACCCAGTCAACAAAATTGGGGCATGAGTTAATGCATTGTTTGAGTCGATTCCAAAAGTTGTAAGTCCCACCCCCACTTCAAGTATCGTTTGAGCCTCTTACCATCTTTTCTAACCTTATCCAAAAGCCAAGTTACAACCAAAGAAAGTCTTTCAGATCAATTTTTGATAGTGTTAAGGCTAAGCATGCAATGGATATGACGAAACATTGCGAAGTACCGCTTATCTCCCTCAGCATAAGAAATCATGAAAGAAATACAAAAATGAGAGAGTCTTATTGGTGAAAACCTTTGCAGGCACCATAAGGCGATGGTGAGTTGTGAGAAAATGAAAATGAGAGAGTCTTATTGGTGAAAACCTTTGCAGGCACCATAAGGCGATGGTAAGTTGAGAGAAATACAAAAATGAGAGAGTCTTATTGGTGAAAACCCTCACGGGCACCGTAAGGCGAGGGAGAGTTCAAGAGAAAAGTGAAAAGTGAAAAGAAAGAGATTTGTTGGCGAATGTCTTTTTAGATGGCGTCAGTCGAATGTGATGTATGAGTCCAATAGATTTGAAGAAGCGGCTCAACGGCAAAGGCACAAACTCGACAACAAATGGGGAGTTTTGGATAGGAAGATCAGACAGCTCAATCCTAAATGCAAGTCATACTCATTGGAGTTGGTTGTCGTATTCAGATAAGTTTTCTTTTTGAATATTGGACATTTCCCTCTTTCTTTCATTTACATATTCATGCTTTTTATTTTTTTATGTCATTTATCAAAATAAAAGTCACAATCATTTCTTTACATTTTAAGTCAAGTCTGTGTCAAAACAAGCAAGAAAGGATTTCAAAATTTACTACCAGTCTTTCCAATTATATGAGGAAAAGCCAAGGAACAACACAGAAAAGAAATATGATCGTAATTCAACACGAAGCAAAGGAAGTCTATCAACCGACAGGCTATTGGATTCGTAGAAGCATTTCAGATTTGGGAAAAGAGTGCACCTCAGGGGCATGGTAAAAATGGAAACCCATTGTTTGAGTCAGAACTCATTTCCCTCAATCTGGATCCAGGTCAATGATGCGGCAAGACACAACAAGTGTTAGCAATTTGGAACAAAGATGAAAGGAACGAGTGTTGGGCAGATACCTGAAAAGCCAAGATCTGCAAGCCACCACTAAGTTTTTAACTGACAAATTTTTCTTTGATTGAAACAGGGGAAAATTTGTTTCACTTGATTCAGTTACCATTAGAAATGCATATCCAGGGATTTTTACTTTCTGTTCAGGATCCTCCTGAAAAATGGGATTTTACTTTCTGTTCAGGACCCTCCTGAAAAATGGGACTTTACTTTATGTTCAGGACCCTCCTGAAAAATGGGACTTTACTTTCTGTTCAGGACCCTCCTGAAAAATGGGACTTTACTTTCTGTTCAGGACCCTCCTGAAAAATGGGACTTTACTTTCTGTTCAGGACCCTCCTGAAAAATGGGATTTTACTTTCTGTTCAGGAACCTCCTGAAAAATGGGACTTTACTTTCTGTTCAGGACCCTCCTGAAAAATGGGACTTTACTTTCTGTTCAGGACCCTCCTGAAAAATGGGATTTTACTTTCTGTTCAGGAACCTCCTGAAAAATGGGATTTTACTTTATGTTCAGGACCCTCCTGAAAAATGGGAATTTACTTTCTGTTCAGGACCCTCCTGAAAAATGGGATTTTACTTTATGTTCAGGACCCTCCTGAAAAATGGGAATTTACTTTCTGTTCAGGACCCTCCTGAAAAATGGGATTTTACTTTATGTTCAGGACCCTCCTGAAAAATGGGATTTTACTTTATGTTCAGGACCCTCCTGAAAAATGGGACATTACTTTCTGTTCAGGACCCTCCTGAAAAATGGGAATTTACTTTCTGTTCAGGACCCTCCTGAAAAATGGGATTTTACTTTCTGTTCAGGACCCTCCTTAAAAATGGGATTTTACTTTATGTTCAGGACCCTCCTGAAAAATGGGAATTTACTTTCTGTTCAGGACCCTCCTGAAAAATGGGACTTTACTTTCTGTTCAAGACCCTCCTGAAAAAATGGGATTTTACTTTCTGCTCAGGACCCTCCTGAAAAATGGGATTTTACTTTCTGTTCAGGACCCTCCTGAAAAATGGGATTTTACTTTATGTTCAGGACCCTCCTGAAAAATGGGAATTTACTTTCAGTTCAGGACCCTCCTGAAAAATGGGATTTTACTTTCTGTTCAGGACCCTCCTGAAAAATGGGACTTTACTTTCTGTTCAGGACCCTCCTGAAAAATGGGATTTTACTTTCTGTTCAGGACCCTCCTGAAAAATGGGACTTTACTTTTTGTTCAGGACCCTCCTGAAAAATGGGACTTTACTTTCTGTTCAGGACCCTCCTGAAAAATGGGATTTTACTTTCTGTTCAGGACCCTCCTGAAAAATGGGATTTTACTTTATGTTCAGGACCCTCCTGAAAAATGGGACTCTACTTTCTGTTCAGGACCCTCCTGAAGAATGGGATTTTACTTTCAGTTCAGGACCCTCCTGAAAAATGGGACTTTAGTTTTTGTTTAGATATTTTTACTTTCTGCTCAGGACCCTCCTGAAAAATGGGATTTCACCTTCTGGTCAGGACCCTCCTGGAAAATGGGACAATGCTTTCAAAAAATGAAATACTAATTATTTATAATTCTTGTTTGGGATAATTTTCGTTCTAGTTTTAATTTTGAGTTTCAGGAGCCCGCCTGAAGAACAGGGTGATGAAATAGCAAGGCAGGAACCCGCTTGAAGAACAGGGTGATGAAATAGCAAGGCAGGAGCCCGCCACAAGAACAGGGTGATGAAATAGCAAGGCATGAGCCCGCCTGAAGAACAGGGTGATGAAATAGCAAGGCAGGAACCCGCTTGAAGAACAGGGTGATGAAATAGCAAGTTCGGATCCCACCGGGAGAACAGAGTGAAGAAAATGAAAAGTCAAGCAACAAAGTGATGAAATAGCAAGTCAGGAGCCCGCCTGGAGAATAGGGTGAAGAAACAAAAGAGTCAAGCAACAAAGTGAAGCAATTGAAAGCCAAGCAACAAGGGGAAAGAAATTGCATGTCAGGAGCCCGCCTGGAGAACAGGGTGATGAAAGTCGAGTCAAGAACCAACAAAAGCTGTTTAGATAGGATTTTTGTAATTTCCTTTATGTTTTAGCTTTTAATCTTTATTTTTGATGTAATAACAGAGCCGCGGACCGGAACCTCGATGGAACCTCACTTGACTCTCCAGCTCGGTATAGTCCACCGCCGTCCAAAAGTTGAGATGCTTGTCACTCGATCCTCTCGTAACTTGGTTGGGTAGGCTGTCCTAATTCAAAACCCGATAGTCCTTTTTTCTTCTGTTTCTTCTTTTGAATAATGGTCGGGACAAAATTCTATCTCGTTGTCTACTTCTTTGTCTGAAAACACTGCGTGTTTACAGTCAAAGGGGGCATGATGTAGACACGTGATTTCGTCCTCTTGAAGTTCCATTTTTATTCACTTTACCCATTTTATGTTATCCTACCGTGTACCCTACCCCGTGTAATTATCCCTCCACAAAATACAAAAATACAAAAAAAAAAAATACCTCTAACTAATTTATCTTATCCTAACAACCTACCCAATCAAAAGCTTCCACCTACCCTAACTACCCATATGATCCCCCCCCTCCTTTTTCTTGTCCACAAAGAAAGAATATATGGGGGACCCACCAAAATTCCCACATCATAACAAATCCATGCCCATTATAAAAAAAAAAAGATTCTAAGAGGAAAAGGGGGCTAAGGCTTTGATCATCATCTTCTCCACAATAACAACAATGACAAAATAATCTTCCTCACAAAAAAAAAAAAAAAAAAAGCACCGGTGAACAGTAACCGTGAACAGTACCGGGTGAACAGTACCCGGCGTGAAAAGTGACGGTGAACGGATCATTATTTGTCGAGTTGGATTGTTGGTGTTAAGGTTCGGCTCAAGGTTTCCGGGTGCGAACTCTCTTTATTCGAATAACATTGAGTTTGAAAGCTTCAAATTTAAGGTCCAATTCTTTCTTCTCTTTTATTTAATTCTTATGTGATTGTGATTATGATTGCGTGTGATTCGATACTGTGGTTTGTTTGTTGATGTGAACTGTTGGTGACATTTGGGTGTGTGATGTGCTAAGCATGATTGATGAATTTTCGTTATTCTCGATTGGTGGATTGTGTATTGAAATGGGTTAATCACGTGGTTAAAAATGAATTAAGGTGGGGATTAAAAATGGAGGAAAATGAATATTGATTAATTTTGATGTATTGATAATTTTTAACATGATAGAATTGTGATACGTTGAACTTGGTAGGCAAACGTAGGCTTGGTAGGCAAATTTAGGAATAACGAGTTGTTGGAGTGTTTGAATATGTGCGTGAATGGTACTTTCTACTTTATTGCACGAAAAGTTTAAATTGTACTCATTTGACCGGGGAATGCCCCGAAGGATTTGTATTGATTTATCCGGGGAATGCCCTGAAGTAGCATGTACGCAAAGGAGGCTCGTGATCAAGGCCCGGAACGTCGGGTGGAGTTTAGTTTAGGATTAGTTTAGAATAGAATAGGTTTTATATTTCAGCACCTCTTTTATTTTGGATTGTATAATTTGGACTGAACATTATTTTTGTTTGTTTTGAATTTTGTGTGATTTATTTGTTTTCTTGTTTTGTGTGTTTATGTGGTTTGTACATTTGTAATATCAAATTAGCCGATACGCTCCACCAGGCGACCGTGGTCGAACCACGGGATCGAGGGGTGCCTAACACCTTCCCCTCGGTCAACAGAATTCCTTAGCCGGAATCTCTGTTCGTAAACCGGTTTAAAGAGTCAAATGGTTTCGAAAAGGATTTTTCAATGGTGACTTGGCACACCAGATTATGCCAAGTGGCGACTCTGATTTTGAATGTAAAAATAATCTTTTTTCGGAACCAATCTTCATTTTGTCACTTTAATAAAAAACCCTTTCAAACCTTAAAATTATATTAATTTTTGGAGTCAAAAAAAAGGGGTGTGACAGACGTGATACAACTTATTTTTACTCAAACAAACAGTATGATTTGACTTCCCATTTAGGACCATCGTTGTAAGTAATCTTGTCATATGAATAAAAGAGCCCATCATTTTTAGGTAACCAATTAATATCTGTCACGTTTGGAGGGTCTCTCGTTGGATCAAATGCCACAAAACATGCAAGAGAATCAACAAAATATAATTTACAGAAGTATTTAACATTTGTAGTAACTCCCAAATCATAGGTTACTTCTGATTCAATTGTTTGATTCCCTTGTGCTGGTACATGAACTGTAGCAACCTTACAATTGAGTTGAAGAGCAGGTTGAACCTTATCAAAAACATTTTTTATGTGAATTGTTGGTAAACTAACAACAAAAGATGTTTTGTAGAAAAATAAAAGAAAAGAGAAAAGAAGACCAATGTTGAGAGACCTTGATTTTTCCATTGTTTTTGAATTGTTTATGGTTGTGTCATTCATTTGCCACATTTTATAAGTGGTGGTTTTGAATGAGAATGAGATGTCCATTATTTTTTTTTTCCAAAAAAGAAAAGGAGATAAAAAAAAAACACTTTTTAGGAAAAAAATAACATTTTCGAAAAAATAAAAGAAGTATTTTTAGAGAAAAATAAGTTTGGTCAAGGCTATTTAATCTCTCATGGTCACTCAAGTGTAATATCCCATATTAAAATGACATAAGTTTTTTATAAAAAGAAAAAAAGAGAAAATAATGGGCCAAAGCCCATGTGCGCCTACCACTTTGTTTGGATGGTGGTTTGTCATGGTTTCATAATGTACGCTACAGTATGGTATGATATTGTACAGTACGGTACAATACAATGTTTGGATGGACTGTATCATTCACTATTGTTTAATAATAGTTTTATTATTTGATTTGACGGTATGGTACTGTATCGTAACTGGTAAGTTTACTAAAATGCCCGTAATTATTATAAATATTAAATTTATTAATCATTGTTAATAAAAAAAAATTTTGTTAATCTTTCACAAATTATGTCATGTAAATATATTAAGTTGTTAAATTTATGTAAATTTTAACAAAATTAATACAAGAGTAGATCAAAATAAATATAATCGGATTCATTTTTTTATAGCAATAAATTTGATTTCCTTTTAGTATTTTGAAATGTGACCACCAACGACAAGTACAAAGTTTGAATGCATTTTTGTGTATGCTACGGATGTGTTTGGTATGAAATACAAAAAAATATTAGGAAAACAAATAGTTTCTTACTTATTTTCTTATGTTCGTTGTGCAAATAGAAAATTATTTTCTAAAAGTATTTTTATATATTTAACTCAAAATAATGAGAACGAATAATCTAAGGGGATGGGGTAAGAAACAATTATGAACTTTTTGTTAAAAAAAATATTTAGGGGTGGAGTAGTAGAGTGGAGGTTCGAGAGCAGGAGTAGGGATGGGTTAAGAAAAAAATATTGAATTTTTTAAAAGTAAATTAATAAAAAATATTTTTTTTGTGGGTAGGTGCATTGGGTTGGGGGGAGGGGGCTGGTAGGAGGTGATGCTGGGGTACAATTTTTTTAAAACTTTTTAAAAAGTAAAAAAAAAATGATTAGAGATAGGGGCTGGTAAGTGGGGTAGGCAGAGGCGAACTCAGGATTTGAAGCTTGTGGGTGCACCAGTGTTGTCAAAGGCGGACATAAGCCTCAAAGCAAGACTCAAAATGTGTTGAACGCTTGCCTTGCTTAATGTGCAGTTTAGGTTCTAATTTCTAATACATATTTTTCCTTATCAATGAGGCTTTTTGAAGAGACGAACGCTAAGCAATTGATATTTCACTTTATCAAAAAAAATTAATTTGTTTGTTCATATATTTGTCATTCATACATATATTATTAGTCTTGGACTAGACATATATTTATATATTTTTTCCTTTTATGTCTTTTTTTTGGTTAAATTTCACACTTTATTTGTACTTTGTGCTTAAACACAATAGACCATGAAGTTTACGTTTATTGCTTTTGATAATATTGTGGTGCACCAATATTATATTAAGACGTTAGAAAAACCTTCAGTGTCGATTAAGGGATATTATCATATTTAATTGGTCCCCAAAGACATGAACAATAATGCAAAAATAATTATATAGAATGAATATGACTTCTAAAATAATAACTTTACTTTCTTATAATATGAAGTTTACTTTTAACAATTTTTAACATTCAGTTGTGGTAGGTCAATGGTGAAGGGGAGTTCACCTTAGGCACTCGTCATGGGTTCGAATCCCTGTTTCATCAATTTTTCTTATAAATTTGGCAATAAGCAATCTGAAGAATTGAAAATAAAAATGAAAATGTTGTGCGATTCACGGGAATCGACCCCTGGTTGCATGGGCGAAAGCGCCGGCTTCAACCAGTGCACCTTCCTGTTATTTATGGGTGCACTATTATCTATATTCTAATTTCTCAAGGTATATAAACATATATACACACAATTTTTTTTGACGTTAACGGGTGCACGTGCACCCCCGTCGATACACGTGGGCCCGCCTCTGGGGGTAGGGGGTATGAGTGGGTCAGGGTGGCGTATTGAATTTTTTTGAAAAAGATAATTTTTTTAAAAAAGATTGGGGTAGGGGATTTGGTAAGGGGTGGAGTCGGGGTCAGGGTGATAAGAAAAAAGTTTAAATTTTTTCTAAAAAGAAATTTAAATAATATTTTTTTAGACGGGGTGGGGTGGGTGGTGGGGGGAGAGAGTGGCTCATTGGGTGGGGGGCTGGGGGAAGGGGGAGGAGGTGGAGTTAAATAGTATAAGGTAAAGGATAAAATAGAATTATATAATATTAAATAAGGGCATAATTGAAAAAAAAGAAGAAGCAAACCATGGGATACCACCAAATCGGTGATTACATAAAGTGAGGTTTTCATGGTTATCAAATCATGAAATTAAATCATATCATACCATACCATACATTTTAACAAACAATCAAAACAAACATGGTTCCATTAATAACCATACAATACCATACCATGGAAAACCACCATCCAAACAGTGTGTAAATAAAACAAAAAAAGGGTCAGGTCCATTTTTTCCAACAAGAAAATAATTAGTGGAATTTAAGAAGGGCTTATGCCCATTACGAGGGGTCCAATATTATTGGCTATTCTTGATGTAGAATGCCACATCGCTTACATGATTCACTCTTGGAATCCTCCCAAATGTGTATTATTTGATATGATACAATGCTTATTGAGTTTATTATTGGCCGGTTCATCTTATTTACACGAAACAAATGATACTGTTATTGTTACTGTTTTCTGAAAGAGCATTTATTGCATGGTGTTTATGACTTGTCCCCATTAAAATGGTTATGGTTAAGTGTTATTACTTACTAAGATAGTGTCTCACTCCTCGCTATTATTTTTACAGAGAATGCAGGTGGCAATGAGGATCTTGTTAGCTAGAGGATTCGAGTGACATATTCCTGGTAAGCCCCGCAATTGTTCGCTTGGGCTACAGTTTATTTATTCGCTATGTTCTTTTTCTTAAAAACTCATAGAGTTGCTCCATAGTCATGTCTTTAGAGTTTTGAGTATTCTTTCATTATTTTGGACTCATGAAGTATTGGACTTCCTCTCATGTTTTGGAGATGGATTTCATATTATTATTTGGTGGTGGTGGTGAATTGTTGATCATTTGGTGTATTGTGTTGGGGTTGATGTGTTTATGTGATGTTGGGTTATTGTGCAGTGGATTTGAGACAGAAAATTTTCTTGTTAGGCCCTGTAATACTCCGTATTTTCCTAACTTATTTTTAACTCCTTACATGAGTTATTCCATATAAATTTCTAAAATACTCAGTATTTTTTAGTTTAGAGCCTGCCATTGCGTAGGAAATTCAATTAGCTCTTCAACGATATAAAATTCGCTCAAATTCGATACTCGGGCGAAGAGTTATGGCCAATTTAGTATGACAGTGTGCCAATTTGGCACCCAACACGTCGGGAGCATGACCAAATGACAATTGTCAAATCCAGTGCTCCATAGCGATATTGGCGCGTCGCGCCAAGGCTAATTTTCATAATTGTTCAATTCCAGTGTTCCAACGCAATACCACCGCGTCGTGGTGAACTTCCAGTTCTCATCCAAAGTCGCAACGCGATTCCATTGCGTTGAGCCACCAACCACACTCATAATTGTCATTTTTCAGTGGCCCGACGCGATCATAGCGCGTCGCGCCAAGGGCCAAGTTCAGAAAAATTTGACGAAAATTTTAAAAACGTTCAAGGTTAAAACAGTTTTTTCCATAATTCTTATATGCCCAGATATGGGATTTAATCCCTAAAAATATTTTAAGTCGTTAATTACTCAACTTTTTCTCAAATCAAAAGGCATTCCCTCTCAAGAAAACAAACCCTAGCTTCAAGAAATCAAGGACAAGCCTAAGAATTTCTTCAAGAGTCTTCAAGAATTAACAATCCAAGGTATGTTAGGTGTTCATCTATGAGTTCCTTCCACCCATAGAGTCTACGAATCCGTTTTAAAACTACAAGATTGTTGAATTATGAACTGCCATGTTTGAATTGAATTGAATTCATGTTCATGTTATTGTTGTGTCTTAGTCCATAATTAAATTACAAGCTTTCATGAAATAAATCATTATATGTGTTGAATTACATGATCCTCTTGATGAACCCTTCAATTTGTAAGCTGGTTGATGTAGCCATGATAACTACATGTGTTGATTATTGTATAACCTAATCATGCTTTCCATATGTTTGATAAAATGCCTATGTGAATGAAATAGTGTCATTATAACATGATAGCAAGTATTCCCCATTCATGTATAAATAAATGCATTACAAGTGTTTGCTAAAATGTCTCAATGAGTGGATTGTGGTCAGGTAGGCATTATTATGTATTCAAGACTATGTTATGCTTTATTTTTATGCTATCGAGTCCTGGGGGTATTTAATACCCGATAATTTAACTGTTCATCAAGAACCAGTGTCAGTTAAAGAATCATATCATTCATGTCATGATCAGTAGAATTCAGTCAGTTACATAACTTAGTCAGTTACAAAACTCAGGAAAACTCAGTAAACTCAGTCTCAGTCCAGTTCAGTTCAGTATACTTAGTTCAGTGTCTATTCAGTTGGGAGTAGGATTCAGCACCGAGCGAACCCAAGGATGGGATCTCACCTGCCAGTAGAGGGTGTGATCCTTAGAAGCAACCCTTGCATTCCAGAACTACGTAGCCAACGTAGGTTGAGACATCAAACCTTTCAGTTGAGGGTTGATGAGGTATTTTAACCTGCCAGATGAGGCTCCACCATTCTTATTAGAGTACCCTCCAGATGAGGGTAACTCTCAGCTTATCTTTACCCGTGGCACAGTACTGACACTCTTCTAGTTGGGGTTATAGATTGGACCCCAACTCAGTTATCTTATTTTATTTGGGGAATGTCGGTTAGATGATTATCTTCCACAGTCTCAGTTTCAGTCTTCAGAATAAAACTCAGTTTATTTCTACAAAATCAGAATTTTCAGATACAATCAATCAGTATCAGTAACTCAGTTATCAGTAATATCAGATTATCAGTTATTCATTATCAGAACTCAGTATTTAGCTTCAGAAAAGCTCAGTTACAGTATACATTTATGTATATGCACAATATTGCATACTCAGTATTTACAGTAGTATCGGTTATCTATGTACTCTCATGTTCAGTTACTCTATATCATTCAATCAGTTATTGTTCATGCATATGAGCCCTTGCATTCAGTCTTACCTCATCTAGCATACCAGTATATTCCACGTACTGACGCATACTCTTTCTTTGCGCTATGATGTCTCATATTATAGTTTCGGACGCTCAGGTTCCTGGCCGTGCATAGACAGATTCAGTCAGCAGTATCAGTTTTAGTAATGAGTCCTCATCATTCGAGGATATTCTTTTATTTCATTATTACAGTAGACTCAGTATTTCAATAGATAGAGTTAGTTGGGGGATTGTCCCATCAACTCCACTTTCAGACAGTTCAGATTAGAGGCTTTTCAGACTATTTTTCAGACAGTATTCAGTTTTACATATTTCTATCACAGTTTGATATTCTTCAGCAGTATTTCAGTTGTTTTGAACCTTATGCCATTTCAACCTATTTTTCGCATTTATTACAGTATATTTACTCAGTGCTCACAACAAATATCAGTCATGGGTTAGTTTGTGGTCTTTCGGAGTTGTAAGTGTCGTGTAGCGTCCGGAGTACAGACTTGGGGCGTTACAGGCCCAAAAACAGGGAAAACTCTGCCTGTTTTTCTGTAGAATTCTGATGAAGCTTGCTTTGGAGTCCTAACCTCCTTAGCATCGGTCATGATCCTATTCTGAGTCATGACATCAAGTAACAAATTTTATTTTAGAAAGTCATGGCTATACTTTGTTTTACAACACAGAAGTAATTCAACTAATGAAAGTTATTTTATAAAGTCACTCAGCTTTAATTTGTAAGAGAAAAGTCACTCAACCATTATGTATTATGCGATAAATATAAGGTCAAAATTTGTATGTGTTTATCTAACATATGTTAAATCCTTGTGATGAAATGTTTGCCTTCATCACCGTGTATAAGTATTATCTTGTGCTAGAGTGGCAATCTTTATAGATTCTCCTGCGATGAGTTTTATTTCTCGAGCTATCCTTTTTCTTTTAATCTCAAACTAAAAGTAGCGAAAAATTTAAAATTTTCATACGAAAAGGAGATTTTATAGTATGAGGTCTAAACTCTCGTTATCAAGGAAAGTGAGTTACCAAATACATATGCAAGGAGGGATGTAAATGACAAGGTATTATAACATTCATCTATAAAAAGAAAGAGATATCTCTAAGTCTAGCATTCTTCAAATTAAGGATAGTAACAACAATAATACATTATACCCAATTAATTTCACATCTAAGGAGAATAAGTTGTGCACCGAACTTGCCTCTACTTTTGGTTGATTTTCCATTTAGGTCCCTCACCATAAGTATTATTGTAATATGAATAAAGAACACTTTATTTTTAGGTAGCCAAATAATATTCGTCGCTTTTGGAGGATCTCTATGTGGATCAAATGACAAAGACATTAATGAGAAAAAATATTTTTTTCAAATGAAATGAAAATAAAATCCATGTAAAAGAACGAAGATTATTTATTCCTTATCTGGAAATATAGGACAATATATCAAAATAAACTTTATCTTCCAACTCTTCCCAATCCTTCTGGTGCACTAATAGTGAACAAGAAGACATTCAGAAAAAAAGAAAAGACACGATATAACTTATTTTTAATAGAACATACAGTCTGGTTTGATTTCCCATTTATAAGGACCATCAGTGTAAGTAATCTGGTCATATGAATAAACGAGCCCATAATTTTTAGCTAGCCAATAAATATCCTTCACGTCTGAAGGGTCTCTCATTGGATCAAATCCCTCAAAACATGCAAGAGAATTACCAAAATATAATCTACATAAATATCTAATATTTGTATTAACTCCAAAATCATAGGTTACTTGTGATTCAATTGTTTGATTCCCTTGTGTTGGTACTTTAATTGTACCACCTTTACAATTGAGTTGAAGAGCAGGTTGACCTTTTTCAAACACATTTTTTATGTGAATTGTTGGTAAACTAACAACAAAAGATGTTTTGTAGAAAAATAAAAGAAAAGAGAAAAGGAGAACAATGTCGAGAGACTTTGATTTTTCCATTGTTTTTTGGAATTGTTTATGGCAGTGTCATTCATTTGCCATATTTTTTAAGAGGAGATTTTGAATGAGAATGAGATAGCCATTGTTTTTTTTTCCAAAAAAAAAAGAGAACTCAATAATTTTTTTTTAAAAAATAGACTTAAATTGTTCAATCCACAAATAGTTTATGAGAGTCCTTATTTATAGTAACTATTTTCCCTCTTATTCTCTAAGAGCTATCCAAATTAAAGAATAGACTGAAGATTTCAATGTTTATTTCCTAAATTATATTGAGATTTATCGAGTTATAGTTAGTTTGACCAAACTTCTAAAGTCAACTTAAATGGATTCAACTTATAATTCGAACCAATAAAAATGTTACTGGTTTATTAATATTGGGTCATTGGGTTAACGATTTTTTAACGGTTTTGTAACTTTTCTTATTGGGCATCGTTTTGATTTTCGATTTTAATGCTTATTTAAAGGTTAACCCAATAAGATTATATTAAACTTATATTTTTATTTACACTTATATAATAGTGGTTTTAGATTTTATACACATATGTTATTGTCTTTTGTATTTTATAATTGTTGTATTAGTTCTTTTAATTTAGTAGGCTTTATACATGAACATAGCGTAGAACAATTAAAAATAAAAGAAAGTAAAGAAAAACTAAGGGAAGGATTTTCTTATCTATTAAACCGAACCGATAAAGACCAAAAACCATTTAATCGAAAATCGATAACTAATACTCCAATTTATTGGTTCGATTAGCCGTTTAGCATATTTACAAATTAAAAATCTATAAATCGAAATGATAACATATAAAATTGAATCAAACTGATCGATGCACACCCCTAAATTTTTGAAAAGTGCTTATATAACAGGAGAGAGATTACTTATTCCTTATACTGAAAAATAGGATAATATATCAAAATAAAATATATCCTCCCCCTCTTCCCAGTGTGCACTAATAGTGAACAAGAAGACATTCAGAAAAAGAAAAGACACCATATAACTTATTTTTAATAAAACAAACAGTCTGGTTTGATTTCCCATTTATAAGGACCATCATTGTAAGTAACCTGGTCATATGAATAAACGAGCCCATCATTTTTAGTTAGCCAATATATATCTGTCACGTCTGGAGGGTCTCTCATTGGATCAAATCCCTCAAAACATGCAAGAGAATCACCAAAATATAATCTACATAAGTATCTAATATTTGTAGTAACTGCCAAATTATATGTTACTTCTGATTCAATTGTAAGATTCCCTTGTGTTGGTACTTTAATTGTACCACCTTTACAATTGAGTTGAAGAGCAGGTTGACCTTTTTCAAACACATTTTTTATGTGAATTATTGGTAAACTAACAACATAGGATGTTTTGTAGGAAAATAAGAGAAAGAAGAAAAGGAGAAGAATATTGGGAGACTTTGATCTTTCCATTTTTTATTTTTTTGGGGGAATTGGTTAAGGTTTGTGTAATTCATTTGCTACATTTTATAAGTAGAGATTTTAAGTGAGAATGAGATGTCCAATATTCTTTTTCCAATAAAAGAAAGAGATCTCAATAATTTTTTTTCTTTTTTGATAGGGACCTAAATAGTACAATCCTCAAAGAGTTCATGAGATCTTATATTATCTTATTCTTTTAAGACCTTGCTATATTAGAGAAATTATTGAAGATTTCAATACTTATTTCCTTAGTTATATTGAGATTTTTAAGTTAATTTTCAGACGGGTCGCTCAAATAACAATTTTTATCTCAAAAAATCGCTTAATTTTATTTTGTAACACAGAAGTCACCGAACTAATAAGAAATACCTCAGAAAGTCACTAACTCTGTTATGTAAGAGAGAAGTCATTCAATTATTGTGTGTTACATTGTAAATATAAGATCAAAATTTTGTATATGTATATTTAATAGATATTGGAATTCTCTTGATGAAAATCTTATCTCCGCCACCATTTATAAGTTTATCCTTATGCTAGAGCGGCAATCATTATAGATTCTCCTGAATGAGTTTTATTTCTCGAGCTATCTTTTTTCTTTCAAAGGAAGAGATATCTCTAACATTACTAAAATTAAGGATAACAACATCATATCCAATGCAATTTCATAAGTAGGAATCGGGGAGGATAGGATATACACAGATCTTGGATAATATACCAACCTTATTTCTTTACCTTTTATAGGATAGAGAAATTGTATCTAATAGACCTTTGGCTGTCTACTAATCTTTCATCCTAATCCTCGGCCTTCAAACTTTTCTATCTAGTATGAGGGTGGGGGTGGGGGGTGCAAAAATACACAAGTAGAGAAATTCAATTCAAGGTCCAACTAAAATCTTTTCTCCAATAAATTTCATCATTACTAAAATAGAATCCATCTTCTTTCACCAACCAAAAACATTCTCTTGTAGGGCTACATCTTTGAATGTCCCTTCTTCTTTGAAAAGCTTGAAAACTCCTCCTTTGATTATCATTTTTCATAGTACATAAAAATTGTGTGCTCTTCCAAAAAGTCGTTTTCACACTCCAACTAAACTCATCGCGTTCTTGCAACGCACGACCGCCCATATCAGCACCGTCATCTGCGTTACACCAAACAACTAATGGCAAAGATGAATTATTTGTGAAGCCATTGATAATGTGAACGTTGTAAACTTGTCCAAAGTATTCATCTGGTTGCTTGATTAAAATTAGCATTATTATATAACAAGCAACACCTAGTATAAAGAGAAACATGGCACATTTCCTCATCATTTTCTTGTGTGTTATAGCTTGATTGTTGTACTTCTTTTCAAAGGGAAAATTGGCTCTATATATATTGTCAAGATGTTTAATTAATTTGCATATTTTGTTTGTGGTATATATAGTATTGATAAGTGGTCCAAGATATGAGGATTTGATTAACTATAATTAGTAGTGGTATTCATTAACTTGTTTCTAATTTTAGTAATTGCATATATGATTCTTGAATTGATGGTGTAGTATTTGTATACTTACACTCATGATTCTTTGACCACTTTGAAATATAAAACTAGAAAGTAAACAGACATGGTAAGTGACAGTAAATAGATTAGATTTAGTCTCTGTCTAGTATTAATCATATTTATTTTATTTCCATATATATATATATATAATAATATGATACCAAGGGATGGCAATAAGTCATATAATAATGTAATGTAAATTTTGCAACATAAATAAATTTTCTCTTTTAATCTCAAGAAAAAAAAGGTATTATTATAAAAATCTAAATCAAGTTATAAATATAAAAATAAAATAAAAGTAACGAATTAAGTCAAAAATTGAGTCTCATCTATATCTTCTCCACTAAATCAAATCAAACCTCAACATGATCAGTACATTAAATTATGACTTAGATATAGGTGTAAATTAAGACCAATCGAAATGCAACTCACATTGATCATCAAGCATAAAACAAACTCCATCAACGTTAAAATCACACCGCAACTACTTAGAGAATGAAAAGTCATCAAGTATAATTTTAATGATGAAGTTTATATTTATACGTTGTACTTTATCGCGAGAAAAAAAGAAGATAGAAACAATTTTTATGCAAATGAAACAACAACAACAAACCTAGTGTATTCCCACATAGTGAGGTCTGGGGGGGTAAGATGTACGCAGACCATACCTCTACCTCTAAAGAAGTAGAAAGACTGTTTTCGATAGACCCCCGGCTCGAGACACGGAATAATAAACAAATTCATAGTAAAGCATGGAACAAGATGGCATAACATAAATACGACACCCACAAGTAATAGTAAATAGAGAAAAGTAAACAGATTCGTAATAAAGCATGAAACAAGGTATCATAACAAGAATAATACCCCCACCAAGTAATGCCCTACACTAGCGACCCAAACTGACCTTAGTCTTCTGCCCTAATTCGCGTCCTCCAGATCTTCCTATCTAGGGTCATGTCCTCAGTGAGCTGTAACTGCTCCATGTCCCACCTAATCACCTCTCCCCAGTACTTCTTCGGCCTACCCCTACCCCACCTAAAACTATCCAAAGCTAGCCTCTCACACCTACGAACCGGGGCATCCATGCCCCTCCTCATCACGTGTCCGAACCATCTCAATCAGACTTCCCGCATCTTATTCTCCACTGAAGTCACACCAACCTTCTCCCTGATAGTCTCATTTCGAACTTTATCCCCCCTAGTCAGCCCACACATCCAACGCAACATCGTCATTTCCGCCAACTTCATTGTTTGAATGTGGGAGTTCTTAGCTGGCCAATACTCCGCTCCATACAACATGGCCGGATGGACTGCCACCCTGTAGAATTTGCCTTTAAGCTTGGGCGACACCTTCTTATCACACAACACCCTCGAAGCGAGCTTCCACTTCATCCATCCCGCCCCAATACGGAGTGAGACATCCTCGTCAATCTCACCGTTACCCTGAATCACGGACCCGAGATACTTGAAACTATCCCTCTTACATACCACTTGTGATTCCAACTTCACTACCACCTCATTCTCCAGCCTCACGTCATTAAAATTGCATTCCAAATATTCTGTCTTGCTCCTACTCAACCTGAACACTTTAGACTCAAGAGTTTGTCTCTACGCCTCTAATTTATCATTCATACCCCCCCCCCCCCCCCCCCGCGCGTCTCATCAATCAAAACTACATCATCTGCAAAAAGCATACACCAAGGCACCTCTTCTTGAATACGCCGCGTCAACACATCCCTCACCAAAGCAAACAAAAAGGGACTAAGAGTAGATCCCTGATGCAATCCTGTCAAGACAGTGAAATGCTCTGAGTCTCCTCCCGCCGTCCTTACCTGGGTTTTAGATCCATTTTACATGTCCTTAATTGCTCTGATATATGCCATCGGGACTTCACTCACCTCCAAGCATCTCCAAAGCACCTTCCTGGGGACTTTGTCGTATGCCTTCTCCAAGTCGATAAACACCATGTGCAGGTCCTTCTTCCTTTCCCTATACTGTTCCACCATCCTCCGTACCAGGTGAATTGTCTCCGTCGTCGAGCGTCCGGGCATAAATCCAAACTGGTTCTCCGAAATAGACACTATCCGTCTCAACCTCACCTCGACCACTCTCTCCAAAATCTTCATAGAGTGACTCAATAACTTAATATCCCTATAGTTATTGCAACTCTGAATGTCACCCTTGTTTTTATAAAGAGGGATCATAGTAATCCACCTCCAAACCTCGGGCATTTTCGCCGTCTTGAAAATTCCGTTAAACAATCCAGTCAACCACCTTAAACCAGCCTCTCCAGAAAACTTCCAAAAATCCACAAGTATCTCATCAGGCCCCGTCGCCCTACCCCTTCACATCCTGCGAACATCCTCTCTAACCTCCTCTACCTTAAAACGTCTACAATAACTAAAATCCCGACACTCCTCTGAGTGCTCCAGCTCCCCTAACACAATACCTCTATTCCCTTCGCCATTCAAGAGCCTATGAAAATACGACTGTCATCTATTCTTAATGTGGGCGTCCTCCACCAACACTGTACCATCCTCCCCCTTAATGCACTTCACCTGATCGAGGTCACGACCTTTTCTCTCCCTAGCCTTAGCGAGTCTAAACAATTTTTTTCCCCTTTTTTCTCCTGTAACCCCGCATACAAGCTCTCAAATGTTGCTATCTTAGCCGCCGTAACTGCTAACTTAGCCTCCTTCTTAGCTAACTTGTACTCTTTCTTGTTTACCCGTTTCTCTTTTTCGTCCTTACTCTCAACCAACTTAGCATACGCCCCTTTCTTGGTCTCCACTTTCTTCTTAACCTCTTCATTCCATCACCAATCCCCCCGATGATGCCCGGCCCGGCCCCTAGAAACACCCAACACCTCACTAGCATTCTCCCTGATGCACCTAGCCACCCTATCCCACATACTATCCACGTCCCCTCTACACTCCCACACCCTCATTCCCGCCAAATTCTCTTCTATCTCCCACGCATTCACTGGCATCAAGCCGCCCCACTTAATTCTAGGTCTACACTCCTCACCCCTTCTCTTTTTATCCTTCTTTATACCCAAATCCATAACCAAGAGCCTATGCTGGGTCGAAATATACTCACTTGGAATGAACTTACAGTCCTTACACAACACCCTATCCCCTTTCCTAAGCAACAACAAGTCAATCTGGGTCTTGGCTATCGCGCTTTGAAAGGTGATCAGGTGATCGACCTTCTTCGGAAAGCCCGAGTTCACCACCACCAGCCCAAAGGACCTCGCAAAATCCAATAGAGTAGCCCCCTCTTCATTTCTTTCCCTAAAACCAAAACCACCATGCACATCACCAAAGCCTCCCGGTAACGCCCTGATATGCCCATTGAAATCTCCTGCTACAACAATCTTCTCCGAGCTAGGCACGACTTTCACCACCTCATCCAAAGCCTACCAAAACCGCATCTTCTCCTCCCCATCCAAGCCCACCTGCGGCACATAAACACTACACATATTCAGGGTAAACCCCCCAATGACCAACTTAATAGTCATCAACCTATCACTGATCCTCTTAACCTCCACTACCTGACCTCTAAGCTCTTCATCTACTAAGATGCCAACTCCATTCCTACGCCTCTCGCTCCCAGAGTACCAAAGCTTGTAACCATCCACATCCCTAGCCTTAGACCCTACCCACTTGGTCTCTTGAACACACGCAATATTAATCCTCCTCTTTTTAAGAATCTTCACAAGCTCTATGGACTTACCCTGAAGAGTCCCTATATTCCAAGAGCCAACCCTCAGCCTACCAACTCTATCATCACGTCTTCTTCTACCGCCCCTAACGCCCAACCTTGGCCTCCCTCCCACCCCCGCCCCCACAACAGCCTCCGCCCCAACCCCCTCGGACATGACCCTATCCAACCATCAACGCCCACAGCCACTACTACAAAAAAATATAAGAAAATATAAACAATGATAGTAACAAAGCAGAAACAGAAAATACAAGGCTCACACAAATTAGAAGAAATAATCAAGAAACAAAACTAAACTCAAATAGGGAGAAAAAACAAAACCAAGGTAGGGACAAAACTAACACTAAGAAAATAGATCACACTAATGGCCTGGCACCAAGGACAGCAAAACAAATAATAAGGAGCGGTGCAAGTCACGAATATACTATAGCAGACGCAAGTCAAGATACAGGAGATAATACAATAAATAATATGAAGGAGGAAATAGCAAAGGTTAGAAATCACCGGGATACGCGTGTAGACCAATTTCTTGTTTCTTGCATGTTATGTTGGAATGTTGTCTGATTGCAGAAACTGGTCGCCTGGATATTATCGCCGGAGATTCGCCAGAGTCCCGCCGGACTCAAATCTGGAACTGATGGAATCAGGTCTGGTAGGAACCAGCAGATCCTTCAGATGAACCCGCCAAAATCGGTGGCCTGTGACTGGAGCTGCGAGCTGCCTATGTCACCGGAGTCGAGCCGACTGTTACCTTAACTCGCCGCCGAAAACAGTGGTTGGTTGGTTCAGAAGACGACGAGAGAAAGGGAAGGTGAGAGGATAGAGAGGACTAGGGCGAGAGAACGGGGGTGAGGACGTAACCTTACCAGTTTCCGGCACTCCTACACCGTCGCCGGCATCGGCCGGTCAAGGGTCAGTGAACGTTGGGTCGGGGACGTTAGGGTTAGTGAACGTTGTGAATGCAAATGAAACATCTATCAAAAAAGAAATAAAAGTAACCAAGTAAAATATCAAAATTTATCTATTTCTTTCCAATTAATCTATCTATTTCTTTCCAATAAATCTAAAATCAACATCATACTTAGTAGGTCTAATTAAGACCAACCAAAATGCAACTCACAATGATCATCAAGCATAAAACAAACTCCATCATCTTGTACACTCAATTCACAAACATTGCCACCACATTTTCCTCCATCTCTTTTTAAATCAAACAACCTAAATTTTCCATGCTTACTTGGGACATGCATTGTTATATCACATATAATTGTGTTAACTCCTCCAGGAACAGTTGCAATTCTAATATTGTAAACATCATTGAATCTCATTGAGTGAAATCCAACATTTTTGCCTCCTGACATGCAATTTGTATCCACTTGATGTGGAGTTTTATTTCTAAGATTAACTTGGAAATTATCTGCTAAACTCAATGAAATTGTAAGTAAAAGGCTAAGTATGAAGATTTGAGAAAGTCCAAAAGCCATGATGAAATTTTTCGTAGTGGTATTTTTTCCTTGTGTTATGGAGACTCTATTTATAATGTTTGTAAAATATATTGACAACTCGTATCAATTAAATTATCTCTTAAGTTGTATTGTAAAAATGTTTAGTATCCATAATTAAAATCGTAATTATTAACATGTTACAATGTGAAACTTTATATCAACTATCTACAATTAATGAATCTCATATATTCTTTGATTTGTTTGTGTTGTAAAATATTTAATATCCAAATATAGAGTGCAATGGTGGACATGTGACTATGTAAAAATCTTTTTGTAACAACGTGTCTATAATAACTTAATTTATTTCCATAATTATTAACGACTATGTAAAATCTTTTTGTAACAACGTGTCTAAAATAACTTAATTTATTTCCATAATTATTAACATGTCATAATGTAAAACTTTGTAGCAACATATTTACAATTAATAACTATCATATATTCTTTGATTCGTTTGTGTTGTAAATATTAAATATCTAAAATTAGAATTGCGATGGACATGTTAAATGTAAAAATCTTTTTGTAACAATGTATCTACAATAATTTTTTTTTCCCCATAAAATAATGTTGATTTTTGTCAATTAACATGTAGCAATTAATAGAACATTTATTTCCGTGGATGGAATGAATCTTTACAAATAACTCTTTTCCTTATTATGCAAATTGTGCTTAAACTAGCTTAGTAATGGTACTATAATCTTTTCATCAATTATTTATTATGAGAATCTATAATAGTTGTGTTAGTTTATATTTGTGATGTTAAAAATTCTTTTAAAATAAAATAAAATTAACATGCTTGGAAAATCTTGGGATTATTATTTTTTTAGTAAAATTAAGACATGAACCCACAACTCGATATTAAAATCTGCATTAAGATTAAAATGTACGAATTTGAATGCAGAACTGAATATTACTAAAATATATATTAGGATGGGGTTGCTCCACCTTTAACCAGAGGTTGAGGTTCGACCTTGGGTATGGAGAAAATTCTGTTGGGAGCGCTACCACCTTAATGGGCCCTGCAACGCGCGATCCGAATTAGTCGGAATTCCAATGCGGGCACCGGACACCGGATGGGAAACCAAAAAATATATATATTTAAAAAAAAATAAAAAAAATCATATTACGATTGTGGTGGACGGTGGTGGTGATGATAACTAGCTTTGATGATAGTGATAGCTATAGGCCATTAAAATATGAGTCGCTCTTGGTTGGGACATATGAACAACCATTTATTGGTTCAAATTATCTATCCCAACAATAGGGCGACTAGATGTCACTACTAATTAAGCCTGTCAAACGGGTCGGGTTGATCCGGCCCGATCCGGCCAGGTCAGTCCACGAGATGTAGGATATCAGTTCTCGGGCTGAGTTAATTTTTTTTGGGTCCCGTTAATTTGGTTCGGACCAAAATTGATCCAAGCTCGCCGGTTAATCGGCCTGGCCCGGTCCAAATAACCATTTTAAAAAAAAAAATCAGATTTTGCAAAAATGGTCTGTTGGGCCATTATAGCCGTTGGGCTCAATGGCTATATGACCGTTGGGAGCCCAAAAATGGCTATATGGCCACTTTAATTAAAAAAAAAAGAAAGTTCATTTAAAATATTTTTTTAAACCCAAAAAAATTCCTATAAATACTCTACACTTTCAAATCATTTTCCACACAATTTTTCATTCTCTCAAATCTCATTCTCTCTCAATTCTCAATTCTCAATTCTCAATTCTCAATTCTCAATTCTCAAATATTGTATATTTCCTAAAGTGCTCAATTTAATTTTTTAATTTTGCGATTAAAAAGTACGAGTGGAAGTTTCTAAAGTCGCAACCTTCGGATACTTCCAAAATTTGGTATTGTCGTTCCATCTCTTACTTTTAATTTTTAATTAGTGTACTAATTGTTGAATATTTAATTTTATTATATTTGTGTATTTTGAATTTTTTTAGTTTAATTTATATTATGGGTAAATTAAGAAACCTCGCCACTAAAAGTGTAATTTTTTTTTATCCCGGAAGTGGTAGTGGTAGTAAAAAGCGAATTACTAGCGGTCGAGGTACTTCAAGTAGTAGATATACCCGTGTTTCTCCACCTCCGATACCGCTTAGTCAACCTTTTGAGGAAGAAATAGGTGTAGGTGCTCACGATATGGATTATGTAGAAGCTCAGAAAAACTAAGGTATAGAAGAAGAAAATGAAGTAGATGCGGTTGATTTAGATGAAGATGATGAAAATATTGGTGAGACACCCGCAAAAGAAAATGCTAACGTTAGGTCTGAATCGGTTAATCGTCCTCCCCGTCCTCCCCCTGCCCTAAGAGCTCGTAAAACAACTAGTATTGCATGATAATTTTCTAAACATATATCAGATACTGAGGTGCAATGCAATATTTGTCAACAAATATATAAGCATAAAAGAGGAGGCAAGCAAGGGGATATGGGTACATTAATGAGACTTATAAGTGATAATTACGCAAGAGAGTTAAATACTGCAAAAGGTGGTGTGGATGTTGGTGGGCCAGCACAAACTAGAATGGACCCAGCAACCGGTCAGGTAATGAAGAAGTACACTAAATTGAGGGACCAGAAAGAAATAACAAAAATGGTAGTTGTGAGTTTTTGCCTTTTAGTTTTTCTTCTTCTGATGCTTTTATTCATTATATTCAAGCAATTTATAATCCTATGTTTAATGGTATTTCTAGAAGTACTTGTCGGGCCGATATTTTAGACTTCATTTACAATATTGTTTTTATTTATCAATATTGTTAAAAAATATTCAATATAGAATGTCTCTAACTTCTGATCTTGATCGTGCTGTTAATAAAAATGATTATTTAATCATTACTTGTCACTGGATAGATAGTAATTTTGTTATGCAAAAACGTATTCTAACTTTTTTGTATGATGAAGATCGTAAACATACTGGAGATTTATTGTTGATTCGATTGCTAAAGTTGCAGAATTTTATGGTATTGAAAATAAAATCTTATGTATTGCTTTTGATAATGCTTCTAACAACAAGACTGCTATTACAAAGTTAAAATCTAAGCTATCTCCGCCGTTACCTGAAATATTTCATGTTAAGTGTGCTTGTCATATATATAATTTAATTGTAAGAGATGGTCTTGAGTTTTTTGAGTTTTATATTAAAAAAATTCGGCTTGTTGTTGGTTTTATTCAAGGAAATAATGTGAACAAAATGGACTTACACCGATATTGATGCCTGGAGAATGTGATACTAGATGGAATGCTACGTATGATTTTTTTAAAACTTGTCATAAATATAGAGTTCCTATTACACTATCTTTTAGCCAATATTGTGGTTCATTTGCTGATTCGATCGAATGCATGCTACATGATTCTGATTGGGTTATAATTGATAATCTTGTTAAGTTTTTGAAAAAATTTATATAGCTACGGTTGAATTTTTTGGTGCTTATTATCCTACTGTTTGTAATATTTTGGCATATATAGTCGATATTTCTGATTTGCTCAAAGAATATAAAAATAAAGAAGGTTACAAAGAAGCTATTAGTGCTATGTTTGCTAAAATTTAAAAAATATTTTTTTTTCGATTTTTTCTATTTACTTGGTTGGTGCTATGCTAAATCCGTGTATGAAATATACTACTATGTGCCGCTTTATTACTCTTATTTATGCTAACTTAGAGATAAATACTAACAATGATTCTAATGATGAAGAACAAGAACAACCTGATTTGTGGACGGCTATGGCTGATACGAATGCTTACATAGATAAATTATATAACCATTATACTGATTTACTTGATTTAGCTGTACCGACAAATATCACTCCAACTGTCGCTCCTCATCCTTCCGAGGAGCCATCATCTTTTAAAAGGTCGGCACATAGTGGTTTTCCTGATTACTTTTATGATTTAAATTATTGGAATAGTGTTGAGGCGGGAGCTTACACAACAACTTATCGAGAAGAGCTTAAGTATTATCTTCGAACGCCGTTAGAGGAATGCAGACGACGTATCAACGCGTTAGATTGGTGGAGGAATAATGAAACACAATATCCTGTGCTTTCAAGATTATCTAGAGATATATTGAATGTTCCAATGTTAACCGTTGCATCAGAGAGCGCTTTTAGTCAGGGACGACAATAGCCTGGAGACAACCGACACTCATTGGGAAGCAATGCAATGAATTTTCTAGTTTGCCTTAGAGATTGGATTAGAGCGGAACAAAGAAATTAAGGAATGGAGGCGGAGTCGAACGGTGATCAAAGACTTGAAGAAATTATGACTTCACGGAAAAACTCAACAGAATCAAATCCAATGCATGATTTTGCCCCCCCATTGACTTTGACTATCCTGTGCAAGTTCCCGTTAATATTAACACGAATGAGTTGAAAAAAATGATGCATAATTTGTAGATTTTTCATTCATGTAAATTATCAATTTTGGATCATTTCACAATCAATAAAATTCAACATTCAATCATTCATTCACTCCTTAGTAATTACTTTGTAATTTTTTTTCATTTAACGATTTAAATTGAATTTCTAATTTAAATTAGATACTTAGTTTTAATATATTACTAATTTACTATCAAGTATTATTAATTTATTATATTAAGTAGATATTTTTTAAAGTAGTACATATATTGAATGGTACGTATATATGTGTATATATATTTTCTATAGACTTTAAAGTAGTATATACTTAACGTATACATGTGTATATGTTTTCTAAATTAGTATATATATCATTATAGTGTAGTATATATCTCGTAGCATATTTTTTAAAGTAGTACATATATTGAATGGTACGTATATATGTGTATATATAGAATATAGACTCCAAAAGAGTGTATATTTAACGTATACATGTGTATATGTTTTATAAATTAATATATAACTATATATATAGTATGTGTATATATTGTAGTAGATATATTGTAGTATATGTTTTATTTAAAGTAGTACATATATATTGAATGGTACGTATATATGTGTATATATCTTCTACAGACTCTAAAGTAAAGTAGTATATATTTAACGTATACACGTGTATATGTTTTATACATTAGTATATATATCATTATATTGTAGTATATATCTTGTAGTATATATTTTATCTAGAGTAGTATATATATTGAATGGTACGTATACATGTGTGTATATAGAATATAGACTCTAAAGTAGTGTACATTTAACGTATACATATGTATATGTTTTATAAATTAGTATATATATCATTATATTGTAGTATATATATTGCAGTATATTTAAAGTAGTACATATATATTGAATGGTACGTATATATGTGTATATATTTTCTATAGACTCTAAAGTAGTATATATTTAACGTATTCATGTGTATATGTTTTATAAATTAGTATATAACTATATATATAGTGTGTGTGTATATTGTAGTATATATATTGTACTATATTTTATTTAAAGTAGTACGTATATATTGAATGGTACATATATCTGTGTATATATATATCTTCTATAGACTCTAAAGTAGTGTATATTTAACGTATACATGTGAATATGTTTTATAAATTAGTATATATATTATTATATTGTAGTATGTATCTTGGAGCATATTTTTTAAAGTAGTACATATATTGAATTGTACGTATATATGTGTATATATAGAATATAAACTCTAAAGTAGTATATATTTAACGTATACATGTGTATATGTTTTATAAATTAGTATATAACTATATATATAGTGTGTGTATATATTGTAGTATATTTTATTTAAAGTAATACATATATATTGAATGGTATGTATATATGTGTATATATCTTCTATAGACTCTAAAGTAGTGTATATTTAACGTATATATTTTATAAATTAGTATATATATTATTATATTGTAGTATATATATTGTAGCATATGTTATTTAAAGTAGTACATATATATTGAATGGTACGTATATATGTGTATATATCTTCTATAGACTCTAAAGTAGTATATATTTAACGTATATACGTGTATATGTTTTATAAATTAGTATATAACTATATATTTAATGTGTGTATGTATTGTAGTATATGTTTTATTTAAAATAATACATATATATTGAATGGTACATATATATGTGTATATATCTTCTACAGACTATAAAGAAGTATATATTTAATGTATACATGTGTATATGTTTTATAAATTAATATATATATATATCATTATATTGTAGTATATATCTTGTAACATATGTTTTATTTAGAGTAGTATATATATAACTAACTTATCGTCGTATACGCGATTACATGTGTAATTGTGTATATGTTTTTTAAATTCTAATGTACTATATGCTATATATATAGAGTATATATATTGTTGAACATATTTAAAATGTATATTGGTGGGTATATATGGTGTATATTGGAGAAAAAACTTTTTTTTTTTTTTTTTTGGTTTTGACCGGATTTTGGACCGGTTTTGACCGGGTTAGATTAAGTAGGCCGGTTCAGGATTGTTTTTAAAAAAATTACTGTTGGATCCGGAACCGAATCGGCCCGTTTAACCAGGCTCGGATCCGGACCGGCCCACAAACGAGATAAACTCGACGGGCCAGTTCCGGGTTGACCCATCCTGGCCCACTTAACAGCCCTACTACTAATTAACGAAAAAATATCGTACTCCAATGCTTTTACTATATACATCGTAAGACTCTTTTGCGACTGAACCACGCTAGGGGCAACAATCTATGGTAGCTAGAAGATCGACGTGCAATGGAATGCCCGAGAAGATATTTTAGGCAAAGGATGACTAAGAAATCAAGGCGGAGGAATATAAACGAACGATAGTGGGAAGATTTCTAAAATCTAGACCACAAAAGTGACAAAAATTAGGTCAAAACTTACTGACAAAATTGCTCCAATTTTTTAATGTAAATATGGATTATTCATGAATCTGAATCGAGTTTTATCTATATCAAAATGCAATAAAAGCAAACATAGAAGTTTGAAACCAAATATTTTTAGACCAAAATAATATCACATACATATATATAACAGTTAACAACTTGGCTTTATGTATCCATATAAAACTCTTAATAATTCAATAGAATTAATCATCAATTCCAATTGAATCTTAGTAGATTTTCCCATGTCCGCGGTAGCTAGAAGATGGACACAAAATGAAATATAATGCCAACACTGATATTTAAGGCAAAGGATTATTACGAAATCATGGCAGAGGAATGTAAACGAACTATAGTGAGAAGATTTCTGAAATAAGACCACGAATTGACAAAATTAGGTCAAAACTAATTTATAAATTGCCTCCATTTTATTTTTTTACAAGGCTTGTTCGTGAATCTAAATCAAGGTTTATCTATATCAACTTGACTTCATTTGTTCATATATAAAACCCTTAATAATTCAGTGAAATTAATCGTCAATCCCAATTCAAGTGCATAACACAGTGATCTCCAGATTTCATACACAATCCATTTTCTTGTATTTCCCAATAACAAGCAGAAGGATGAACCAAATAACAATTTGACTGACTGTCTTTGTCATTATTAAAAAGTTCGAAATTCTTTCTTTTGCCATCATATCTAATTTCACAATCGACATGATTATCTCATTTAACAACAATAGGAATTTAAGCTCTGTAAATATCATTTGGAACTAATGGACGGTCACCAAGATCTTGTTCTCTCAAATAGCAATGACTAATTGTTGAGTTGCATTGACAATAAACAAATAGTAACTAAACAAGGTTAATGAATTAGCACAAACTGAGAAAAAAATAGGAAGAAAAAGACCAAAAGTTGATGAGATAATTTGGAAGCCATGATGGGTCCCCCCCCCCCCCCCGCTTGTGTGTGTTTGTTTGTTTTGCTTTTTGTGTTAATGTGAGTACGTTTTATCATTGTATGTGTGGTTATTCAAGATACACGTATCTCTTGAACAATTGACCATTGACTTAAAATAGAACTGGGGAATAATTGGCAAAGAAGAACTTTTGCAAAATTATTTTACCAAATATCCACTTAATTTCTTTTTGATTTATTTTTTAGGTTTAGGGTGTAAAAAGTGGGGCCCACACGTGGGGCAAGGGATCAATTCATCATTTATACAACTTTACAAATTTAATATAATACACCTAACCCTCTCCACTTATTCCAATATATATAAAAAAAAACTCTCTCTCCCCTCTTCAATTCCCAACTCCCGCTTTCAAACAACTTCTCCCCAAAACGCCATTTTCGTACATTCTTCGTCTGCAGCTGCTAAGGGGGCGTTGTTGCTTTGCAAGGTTAGTTAAAATCGAGTTTCGATCATTTCTAGATCCATTTAAATGATTTTTCTTTTTGCTAATCGATTGGTAGTGATGTAGGATTTTTTTTTTCGAATTTGGTGTTTTGATTTAATCGTGTTTTTTTTTAGCAACGAAGTGTAGAATGGTGGTATAATTGTTGTTTGAAGAGTTATTTTGGCATTTTGATTTGAACAACGTCCTGTTTCTGTCCGTAGACCCGCGATCTATTCGTAGACCCGTGGTCTATTTGTAGACCCGTGGTCTATGAAATGAGAATGCCCTAGATATATTTCAATTTTCAGACATATGAAATTCTTTTAAAACATGATTGCTGAAATAGTGAAAATTGAAATATTAATAGCTAATTAGTTTGATTAGGTGCACTAGTTTAATTTTTAGCAATTGTTGTGTTTTGATACTTTGCATGTTCGATTTTGGTTCAATTGTTGTATGTTTGTGTAGTGAAATATTTAATGGTGAGGTGTTTGATATTTTTTTTTTTTTGAGGAGGTTTTCATTTGATCATTGAGTTATTTCTGTTAATAGACTTGTGGTTTATGAACTGAAAATAGGAGATTTGTTCTTTAGGTGTAGACTGTGTTGAAAATGGGTAGAAAAAATGTTATTCCTAAACAGAAAGACGATACCGCTGGTAGTAGTAGAAAAAAAGAGTTGCGGCAATTGAAAAAGTGTCAAAAAGAAAGAAAATTAAAAAGTCGGTGTCCGAATCAGATTCGAAGTTAAAGGAGATAAGCGACTATGTCGATTCTAGTGAAGATGTTGCCAAGCGGAGTGTCAGTGGTGACAGTGAAGAGTGCAAGAGAAGTGGGAGTAATAGTGATGATGGGGATAATGATTCGTTGTCCGTGCCATATCTTTCAAGGTGCATTTCCGTGGAGCAGTATGACTTTCGAACGATAATTAACGAGGTCAGATCTTTTCCAGCAAAGATATCGGTCAGATCAAGAATGGCTGCTTATCGAGAATTTAAGCAAATTCTTGTCGATCAAGAATTGAAGAAAAGATTCAAGCGGTCCAGTTTTGGACACTTGAGAAACCTTCTGGAACATCTCAAGTTCAATGAGCAGTTGGTCCATTATTTGTTGTTGTGATGCGTTAAGAATGATAAGATGCGTCATGAGATGTGGTTCTGCGTTAACAACAAGCCTACCTGTTTTGGCTTGAAAGAGTTTTGTTTGATCACGGGGTTGAACTGCTCATCATACTCCAGTGAATAAAAAATAAAGAAGGTGTTAGCAAAGGGGGACAATTTTTGTTTTAAGGTGACAAAAAACAAAAACATCACGGCGGCCAACTTGTTACACCTGATCAGAGGAAATAAGTTGAACGAAAACCAGAAGTTCAAGTGTTGTCTACTGTGGTTCTTGCACACCATGTTGCTTGCGAAAGATTCAACGAAGGTTGTCGACACAAAACTGATTCGAATGGTCGACTCTTTGAGTTTCTTTGAGAAGTATCCGTGGGGGAAAGAAACATTTCAACTGACCATGGACTATCTGAAGAAGAAAAGTGAACTGAAGAAGCAGAAGGAAGTATTTGATGAGAAACAGAAGACATCCTATGCTCTATTCGGATTTCCCTGGGCATTCATGGTATCTACCATAAACCCTTTAGTGAGTTTATCGTAGATTATCATTTTATTTATACTATGTCATAGACTCATAGTTATTTTTTCACTGATGTACTGCTTACAGATTTGGATCTATGAGGCCTTTCCTCATCTTGGAGAATTTGCTAAAAAATCAATGAATGAGCCCTTACCCATTCCCCGTATCCTCAGATGGCACACTTAAAAAAGCGACAAGATAATCAAAGACGATCCATTCAAGTATAAAGGAAAAGTTACCGAGGTATGAACTTATTTTCTATAATGCAATAATAGTACCGTTTTATCGAATGTTATGTAATTGTTAATTGATATTTGGTAGAACGTGCACCCGTACATCATCCCTACTGTTCGTGAGACGAAGATAGATTGCATGATTACGTTTGAGCCATATACGGACGAGGTGAAGAATAACGTCCTCGATGGCTTGAATAAAGAGTTATAAGGGGTGACTGTCCTCACTTCAAATGAGGACAGTGATGATGACTGGGATTTGGGTGGTAACCCAGTTGGAGTACGCGTTGGTGATGATGATTCTCCGAGCACCTCCAAACATGCAGCGGGAACCTCATCCCTCGAGGATCTTCATTAGCGTGTGACTGCGCTTGAGGAAGCAGTGTTGGATATTGCTGCCTATATCTAAGAGAAAATGATTAAGAGAAAGGAAAATGATGAGCGACAACATGAGCGAGGTAACTTCATTCATTAATTGATGTTGTTAATGAATATTCAGCTTTAAATATCAGTAACACTTTGTAATATTATGAAACAGTGCATGTGCATGAATCAGAGAGAAATGAAGAAGGAGAAAAAAAGAGCAAAATGGATGAGTTGGCCGCTGTTGTGGTAGAAGAGGAAAAAGAAGAAGAAAAGAAGGATGGTAAAGAAGATAAAAGCCTAGAAGAAGGTGGAAAAGTAGAAGCAGCAGCAGAAGAAGAAGCGACAGCAGATGAACAAGGAGGCGCGGAAAAAGAAAAAACTGTTGAAGAAGAAGTTGACAAAGCTGACAAAGAAGAAGTTGAGCAAGAAGCAGCAGGTGAACGAAAAGAAGAAGCTGAGGAAGAAACAGCTACTGTAGGTGAAGTAAGAAAAGAAGGTGTGGAAGAAAAGGAAACTGAAGAAGCAGCAGCTGATGCACATGCTGAAAAAGAAGGAGAAGAAGGTGAAAATGAAGAAGCAACTGCAATTGTTGAGAAAAAAGAAGTTGAAGCTTTGCAAACAGATGTGGTCATGGACATTGTTGATGAAATCAATAGTAACACTTGTGTTGATGAAGAACTTAGGAAAAGAGACATTTAAATGCTAAGATGTTTAATTTGTTGTTAAATGATGAGTTGTTAGGATATGAATTTTTATTTTATTTTATGAAACTTATTATGATTCTGAGCTGAATCTGTTTCTATCAAACTGATTTGTGGCATGGAATTTGAATATGCAGGGTGTGATCATAGTTGGTACATTGTATGCTTGATATCACAGAATGCATACTTAATATTCCATATACCGTATGCATAGTCTATCATTACCCTGCTGGTCGAATTTAAGTTGACGTGTTGTTTAATCGACTATGGTTCTATCAAAAATCGTATTTAACATTATACAAAAGTAGAACTATTATTATTTATTCAATATCACTACATCCATGTTACACTTTTCCAAAGAACGAATACTAGCATTATAGCACATAACATCATTTTTAGGACATTCTCTCTTTCTTCGGCCAAAATCAATTTTTGTTTTAGTTGATCCCTCTCTATTTGGGTGTCATGTAGCAATAGTTTAAAGTGATCCCTCTGTTCTTCGGCTTCTTTGAATAAAGTCATGAGAAAATCTTTATTTTCTTCGCATTGTTGGAGCCTTTGTAGTAGATAAAATTTTGCCAAGCCTTGAAAATTTGATGTCTCGAGTCACGGAATAAACGTTGATGGACTGGATGGAAGTGATAGCTCATCAAGACATTTGAAAAACGAGCATGCGCCATTATCCTAGGAAAAAAATAATTACATAATCATTAACTTAACTTTAAAAAAAAACACGTACACCTCACCTTTGCAATTGCACAATTATAAATTTGCGACCTGGATTTGAATCTGTGCGTGACGTCCTCAAGACAACCGCATTCCCACAATGAAAAATTAGAGTATTTTTAGAATTGGATGATTGAGATACTTGCGACACTGTAGAATTTTTAAAAACAAAATAAAGTTGATGAAATAAAATAAGGAGGGATGTACACCTTATATATGAAGTAAAAACAAAGTGTTCACACTGATGGCTTACAAAAGTAGCCGTTTTTTACCGTTGGAAAAGTAATTTTTCTCTTTTGAACTGGTGGTGACACTAAATAGACTGTCGTAGATCATGACCTATGTCAGCCATCGATTTGTATGGTTTACCATAGACTTACACCTTTATTAGTGCATCGACTGATATCCTGATTATGCGTAGACTACCGTGATCTATGTACACATCTATAGACCATCACATGGAGGTACTTAAAAATGAATAATTAAATTAAAAAATAAATAAATAGATAATAGTAACATGTTTTGGGGCTGGTGGAAGAAAATAATTAAATATAATATGATTTAAATGGATAATCACATGTTTTGGGCCCGGTGGAAGAAAACAATTACATTAAAAATGATTTAAATAGATGATCTTGGACTGGTGATGACACTTAATAGATCATCGTAGATCATGAACTATGTCATCCATCGATCAGTATAGTCTATCGTAGACTTACACGTTTATTATCGCATCGACTGATATCATGATTAGACGTAGACCACGATGATCTATGTACAATGTTATAGACCATCACTTGTATGTAGTTAAAAAATGATTAAATAAATTATAAATAAATGTGGTGTGGATTTCTACACATGTGAGGGAGTGTAAAAAAGTCACATAATCACATTAGAGCTTAGACAAATTAGGTAGGGTGAATTAAGAAGTGTGTGGATGGGTAGTGGTTGAATTCTCAATATCGTAAGAGTAATGTTTAAACAAAGCATAAGTATGTATATAGGATATGTATTGTATTTGATGCCTACACATTCCACATATTTCTTTCATCACCACCCCTAAATCAAAAGAGTGTGTGCAATTGATAGTGGTAAAACATTTATCATCCTCAATACATACTTGTGCTTTGAGAAACATTACTCTTACGATATTGAGCATTCAACCACTACCCATCCACACACTTCTTAATTCACCCTCCCTAATTTGTCTAAGCTCTAATATGATTATGTGACTTGTTTACACTCCTTAACATGTGTAGAAATCCACACTATATTTATTTATAATTTATTTAATTAGTTTTTAACTACATCCAAGTGATGGTCTATAACTGTGTACATAGATCACCATGGTCTACGCATAATAATGATATTAGTCGATGCGATAATAAACGTGAAAGTCTACGATATACCAGACTGATCGATGGAGGACATAGTGCATGATATACGACGGTCTATTAAGTGTCACCATCTTTTTTAATTAAATTATTTTCTTCCACCATCCACAAAACATGTGATTATCCATTTAAATCATATTATATTTAATAATTTTCTTCCACCATCCAAAAATACATGTTACTATTATTTATTTTAAAAAAAATTAATTTAATAATTGTCTTTCATAATTCCCAAAACGTGTGATTATCTATTTAAATTATTTTTAATTTAATTATTTTCTTCCACCAGACACATAACATGTGATAATCTGTTTAAATTTTTTAAAATTAAATTATTTTTTAAAAATCTATTATTATTTGTTTTAATTTACCCGATGATCCATCGATTCATGTAGTCTACGATCGACTAATATGTACAGTCGACGAAATACTTCGAATAAAATCTAAACATTAGATTTTACTCTTCAGGAAATTAGTCAAGCCACAATACTGTAACTTGAAAAGACAGACATATTTGATTCGAGTTTTCAAACAAGGGAACAGAACAAAGATGGCAAACACACAATGTTAAAGAAACTGAAACATAGTTGTATTAAAATTGTTCATTACATTACATAATAAAATTTACATCAAAAAGGAGAAAATGGAAGAAGCTTTCTTCTAACAAGATGCTACAAAGAAAGTTTCTTCAGCAATGAACAAATAAAAAAAACTTAAAAATATATACTAAAATAAAACATTTAAACTAAATTATGGGGATGGGGGGGAGGGTGATGTAGTCAGTGCCTTCCATTCCGAGCCTTTTCAGAATTGCCTTAAAGAAACGAGCAATTCGACGGAGCTCCCGCTCCAGGTAGATGCGGTCTTGACCCAGCCCGTAGAAAAGCCGGTCCAAATCATTCCTTAGGAGGAGGAGGTCGTAGTACCTCGGAGGAACACGTCTGATGGGGCGCAGGGGTATCCTTCTTGGAGGCATTTTTTTGATTTGGGTGAAGAAGAAGAAGAGACGATTTCTGATATTTTTGGTTTAGAGAAAACTGAAGGGTTGCGTAGAAAGAGGGCTTGTACTTATAGACCTGTAGATTGTGTCCGTTCATATATCCACCCAATGGTAGGTCGATGTGTCTGACAAGAGAAAACATTTCGTATGCGTATACCAGCTGTTTTTCCTCGTGAAAAGACGTTTTGTGCAGCTTTTTAATAAATGAGAACGGGAAGCAAGGGAAATAATGATTCATTGCATCGATTGGAGAGATAAGCCAGGAAATTGACCAACATAACGTGTTAGATCAGCAATAATATAATCAATACATAATATTTTATAGACCATATATTTAATATACCGTAGACTATAGATAGTCTATCGTAGACAAAGCTTTAGGTCGATAATAACTAAACGTTAAAATCTACAGAAATGCACATTCATCCCCCAAAACAGTAGCTTTACAACAGATGCTATAAAAAAGTCTATTTATGATTTGATGCCCATTCTACACGTGATTCTTTTGTGTCCAGATTTCTTGCATATTAAACACCTATTCCTCCTTTTGGACTTGAATGTCTCACCGACGCCCTTAGTGCATTTGACTTTATTCCTTTCGAGTTTGGGATCGTACGGGGGTGGAGAAATTTTGGTGTCTACCAATTCCTGTGGCACAGTCCATTGAGCCTCCGGAGGGACCACGTTAATTGCTTCCGAGTATGCGAGGAGGTAACTTTCAGCTTTATAAATTGGCGAAGAGTAGTCATAGATGGAGTTACCATAATCTTCGCCATCGCCGTACTTTGCTCGTAAAGCTGCCATCGCGTGTTCGGACGGTATTTTCACCAAGTCAAATTTCCGACAAGAACAACTCCTCTCCAAGAGATTGACCTTGGCAGTAAGAACAACTCCTCTCCAAGAGATTGACCTTGGCAGTAACGCCGTTGCCGAATACTTTATACTCGTCGAGACCCCCGATTGGATTACCCACATATAAGGAATCGCTCGCACTCTTCTTATCCCTTAGGATCCTTTCCGCAGAAGGCACAAATATGTTCTCTTTACCACCGACAAATGGATGCCGCTCCCTAAACTTTTCACCAAATTTTTTAGCAATTGAATTGAATATGTACAACACGGGGTACTCCCGTTCATCCATCAAAATCGAGTTGAGCGACTCGGCGATGTTTATGGTCATCACGTCGTACCTATTGCCCAGAAAGTGTGCTCTACTCTATTTTTCAAAACCAATCACATTTTCAAGGACATGAGCTGCCTCGGGGCATTTACTCTTCAATTCCACAAAATTATCGCTAAACTCATCAAAAGAATAAGCCTTTGCCGTGACGTAGAATAGATAAAGATATTCTCCGCAGTGTTGATTTACGCGAAGATTTTCAGCGAGGTGCCTCATGCAAAGTCCGTGATGTGCACGACTATATACACGGGAGAAGGCATTGGCGATGCTAATGTGCCTGTCGGAGATGACGCATAGATCTGGTTCATCTTCTATGATAGACTTCAGATTCTGGAAGAAGAAGGTCCAAGAAGCATCATTCTCTTTATCGACGACACAAAAGACAATCGGAAATATATGATTTTTGGTGTCCTGTGCAACGACGCTCAGTAGAACGCCCCCGTACTTGCCATAAAAATATGTACCATCGACGGCAATTACCTTTCTCATGTGGGTATATCCTCGTATGCAAGCTCCGAATGCTAAGAAGTAGTAAATGAACGATCCATCCATCCGGTTTACCATGATAGAGTAAGAAGACCCGGGATTCAATAACTCCACCATATGGGAAAAAGCTGGCAAGCAAGCATATCCATGCTACGGTGTCCCGCAAATGATGTTCTTCGCAATTACACTTCCTTTCCAACACATCCAATAGCTTGCGTTGCAACGCAACTCCTTAAATACAATTCTTTGAATTTCTCTTTTGCTTGGACCCTTACCATCCCGAAAATGATTTACGCATACTGAAGCAATCAATTCGGATGAGACTTTTTTGTGCCTGCGGGTGGCGTTTTCAACGCCGCACATATGCATTTCGACATACTTGTATATGCGAAATCTGTCCGAGGTGTCGTACTTTTTTGCCCGCAATAGCCAGCCACAACCACGAGATAAGCATTGCGCCTTCATCAATTTCGTGCAGCTCTTCTCCATATAATAATCAAAAGACTGCCTCGCCGCTGCTGCGTCTAGTTGCATTTTCAGCTCTTTTTTATCGGTGAATGTTTGACCACAACAGAAATTGGTTCCATCGGTGAAGGAGTGTCCTGCTTGTGATTCCGTTTCACGGTCTTCTTCATCATCTTGCGAGTCCGATGAAAAGTCTTCCATATGCATAGAATAATCATATGCATAGAATAATCTTCCATATTAATTGTATCATCGACATCGTTCTCGTAATCATTCAAATCGTCTTCGATCAAATCATCGTCGACTGTCGGGCGCCGCGGTGGGGATGCTGATGAATTCAGCGGTCCTTCGAAGGACCTCTCAACCACATTTATCCTTAAAATTGGCCTAAAGCCATCTGCATCAACATCCATTATGTACGTCAGCACACGTACATCGTTATTTATGATCGGAAGATTCACCTTTTCCCTCGAATGCATTACATAACTAATCACCACGTCGCTCGGCGCGCAATCTAGATCCCCGCTCTACATTACGCTTGCAACAAATAAGTCGTACGAACTGTTGCGGCGAACAGGAATGAGAATTGTCACCTTGGTAAATGATCTCCATTTCCAACATTTCGAAGTCTCCACCCATTCTCCCATGAAATCACCAGAAACAAGAACAAATTCTGCAATAGACATCCTAGAATTAAGCTTCGGTCGATGGTAGATTATGCTTATAGTCTATGTCGTGTTGTATGCACGGTCGATGACTAGCGAGGACGGGTCGATAATTGCGCAGATTTCCATACAAATACTTGAAATTGCAAATATTGCTTGTAATCAATGATTGTTGGGTTTATGGAATAAAAAATGAACTTGGAGTCGCCTGAGCTGCTGTAATGCACTTTCTAAAGTGGTTTTGAGTAATGTGAGTGATTTAAAGCTTTTTAACAATTGTGGAAAGTATGTTTGAGAAGATAGGAAACAAATGGGGTAACAATAGATGCAATGGACAAGCTTATGATGTTTGTGGACTAATTTACAGTTGATCGCTGAAAAATAACGCCGGAAAAGTGGTCGGAATCGGAGCTTTTTGGTGGAAAAAATAACCACTTTCTATTTTTAGTTTTTGAATTTTTTTTTTTAATATTTTTGGAAACCTAGATATTATTTTTATATATATTGTGGTGGATGATAGAGTGGGTTGAAGTGTATTATTAGAAACTTGTGGGTGAATTTATTAAGTTGGAAGTATTGGTTTTAAGTTAATTATTATAAAGGTTGGGGCTGAAATTGTTAAGTTGGAAAAGTTGGTGGTGAGGTGGAATTAAGTGGGTATTTGACAAAGGATTTAAAACTTGTGGGTAGTTGATAAAATAGTTTGGATAAAGAGTCTTTTTGGCATAAAGGCCCATAGAACTGTATATAATTCTAATTAATAAAAATTTTACTCACCAAATTTTCCCAAAACATTTACTGTAATTAGGCAAATATTTTAGACTCACCAAACTAAAGTTTCTAAGCTTTAAAGTTTAAACTAAAGAACTCATTTATCTTCTTAATTTATTGAGTGTTTTTTTAAGTCTTATACTAATTTTTGTATATATTTTTTATAGAATTATACCTAATCTGTATCGAATTTAACGAATGCCGAAACACTCCAAAATTGGCCTTAAATCCGGCCCTGAGTCTACGGGATCATGGTGAAGGAATGTAAAGGAACGATAGGGTGAAGATTTTTGAAACCTAGATCACAAATTGACAAAATTCCCTCTGTTTTTTTAAGAGGGCTTATTCGTGAATCTGAATCGAATTTTACGTATATAAAAATGAAATAAAAGCAAACATAAAAATTTGAAAACAAAAAATTTTGGATCAAAATAATATAACACAAACACATATATCTTAGCAACTTGACTTCATATATCCATATAATACTCTTAATAATTTAATGGAATTTATCATTAATTCCAATTGAGATGAAAAACACAATGATCTCCAGTTATCAAACACAGTCCATCTTCTTGTACATCCCAATAACAAGTAGAAGTATTTGAATCACATAATTTAACATCTCTATCATAATTAAAAAGCTCAAAATTTCCTTTTTTGTCCCCAAAAGTAATGTCACAATAAATATGATTATCTCCTTTATCAACAATAGGAAGTTCAAGTTTGTAAAAATCCTTTGGATTTAATGGATGGTCACCAAGATCTTGTCCTCTTGCAGAACAATGTGTGTCCACTGATTTTGGAGTTGCATTATAAATATACATACGATAAGTAAACAAAGCTGAATTGACATGAGCTGAGAAAAAACTAAATAGGAAGAACATGACCAAGAGTTGAGATAATTTGGAAGCCATTATAGTTTTTTTTTGTTGTGCTTTTTGTGTTGATGTGAGTAAAGTTTATAATTGTGTGTGGTGTATTCAAGATTCATTTAATTTGATTTTTTTTTATCTCTTGATGAGTGGATGACCATTGACTTAAAATAGAAATGTAATTAATTTTAATTAATAGAAATTTGACTGACCAAATTTTTTCCAAAACATTAACAAACTAGGCAAATATTTGAGTTAATTCCCCAAGTACTTACTCGTGGAAATTGCCTACTAAAAACTATTTTTGTTTCTTTTAGGACTATCAAATCACTCAATTATAACTATTTTGTTTAAAATATAGTACTAAATACCATAAAAAATCTCTTTCTCTCCTAATTGACATGCCATGTTAGGATAAACTCTATTTTTAAATAAATTAATTATTAAGTATTTGTTATAAAGAGTGAAATCGTAGAAGTCATTTGTACAAAAATACAAAATTATATTTTAATACATTTGTAAATCGCATTAGGCAAGCCTCATGCGACAAGCTCATGATTGAGCGACAGACGAATGTTGAATTCGATCTCAGATCTCCTACATGGGAAACTTTATCTCCCAATCACTCAACCATGTCCTGCGGGCCTGAATCAAGTTTTATCTATATCAATATGAAGTAAAGGCAAACATACGAATTCAAGAAAAATTTTTTGGATCAAAATAGTATAACACACAAATATATACCCCTTAACAACTTGATCTTGATGTCATATATCCATACAAAAGTCTTAATAATTCAACGGAATTAATCATCAATTCCAATTAAAGTACAAAAAACATGAGTGATTATCTTCTTTTAGCATACATAATCCATCTTCTTTACAGACCAATAACAAGTATGTGGATTATCCACATTACAAGATTGACCATCTCTTCATAATCAAAAAGCTTAAATTTTCCTTTCTTGTTCCCAAAAATAATGTCACAAAACACATTATTATCTGCTTTTAACGACTACATGTGTGTGTTAATGTGAGTACGATTTTATAATTGTATGTGGTGTAATTCAAAATTGACTTAAACTAGGAGATTTTAATTCTAGTTAATTAAAAGATGAAAATGTGACATATGAATTTTGACCAAACATTAATAAACTAGGCAGATATGTATATCAATTCATGGTCAATTTGAGCTTTGTCTCAAACTCTAACTATACATAAAACCTTCTAAGATATTTCGTTAAATTGGGTGCTCAAATAAAATTAAAATTAATTCTCCATTGCAAAGCAAAATTTTAATTCATTCTTGTAACGGAAATGAGTGCGTCGCAAGTATATCTGGGTGCTGCCCATTTGAACGTTATCGCCATCACCACGCGACTACTTTGAGCATGAAAAAGTCATTGAGGACAGTTGCAACGATGATGCTTTTATTAATATGTTATATTTCAATTCGAGGGCAATCGAAAAAATCCCCGACGTGAGCTTTTTTTATTAAATGAATCTCCTACTCAGTGCGAAACTAAATCAACTCTTATGTATATAAAAATGTAATAAAATTAAATGAGTCAAATATCAAGCCTTATCTATAGATGACATAACTCACATATATATAATACCCCCTTAATAATTCAATGGAATTAATAATCAATTCCAATTGAATTGCAAAATACAAGGACCTCCTACTGGAGTTTTTCTCCCCATACAGAATCCATTATAAAGTATACCCCAATAACACTCATGTTGGTCTAAATTACAAATTTTACTATCTCTATCATAATCAAAAAACTTAAAATTTCCTTGCTTGTCCCCCCAAAACAATGTCACAAAATACATTATTATCTCATTTATCAACTATAGGAATTTTAAATGATTAAAAATCATCTGCAATAATTGGCTGGCTACCAAGATCTTTTCCTCTCAAATGGCAATAATTGCTATTATCCATTATTTTATTACTATGTGATATGAGGTAGAGGTACTTGTATTTTGACTATCTAATTAATTATTTTGTTGTAGCTACTGTGTTGCTATTATCCATTATTTTATTACTATGTGATATGAGGTAGAGGTAAGATTAGCGTATACTCTTCCCTCCTCATACTTCATTTTGTGAGATTATACTACATATGTTATTATTGTTTGAGATTTTGAATCTACCAAAATATATAATTAGCTCCTGGTACATCCAACGAAGATACATTTTTTTCTTTGTAAATATACATAATAAGTTCTCGATACAATTTTTTTCGATTTTGGATCCGTCTAAATGCATAATTAGCTCCCGATACATCCAACGAAGATACATAACTAATTAGTTGAAATTTTTGTAATTAATTTGTAAGGGTGAACATTTGTGTAAATATGGTAAGTTAAGATTTAAGTTTATGTTATCTTTCCTTAAATATTTACAAACCCTTCCTTGTTATTTCCACATATTCTACTAGGTTTGAAGGGGAGCCTTGGAGAAATTGGTAAAAATTATTTTCATGTGACCTACGTTCAAGCTGTGAAAACAGTTCTTTTAGAAATGTAAAACCCTTCCTCGAATCCTACGTATAGCCGAAGTTTTAATACATCAAACTGCTCTTTATCATTATTGGATTTCTCAAAACACAATTTCAATGATGACAATAGTAATGATAATATTTATGCATAATTACTTTTTTGAAAAAGAATCTTTTTCTTTTTAATGTCTGATATATATCAGTACACTTATTTGATTAAGTCTAAAACTTATAAAGTTCAGACTATGAACCTGTTGTGTTTAAAATTATGAATTCGGATTTGTAATTTGAGAACATCGCAATAATAACATTCATATTCATAGATGATAGAATAAAATAGCTATCCCTTTACTTTTAAATGTCTTCAATATATACCCTTTGTTATTCGATCTAAAATTTTAAAATTTTGAATTCACATCTGTCATCTCAAAGCATCATTCGTGAGCCTTATGATAATACTCGATTCATCAAAGTCATGACAAGTTTTCAGTTTTCACTTTGTCACACCCCTTTTTCGACTCCAAAAATAATATATGTATTTTAAGTTCAAAAGGGTTTTATTATTAAGGTGACAAAAATGAAAAATTTGTTTCGAAAAAAAGGATTATTTACATTATTTTTTTCTTATTCAGAGTCGCCACTTGGCATAATCCGGTGTGCCAAGTCACCTTTGGAAAATCCTTTTCGAAACGATTTGACTCTAAAAACTGATCCGCGAACAGAGATTCCGGCTAAGGAATTTTGTTGATCGAGGGGAAGGTGTTAGGCACCCCTCGATCCCGTGGTTCAACCACGGTCGCTTGGTGGAGCGTATCGGCTAATTTGACATTACAAATGTACAAACCACATAAACACACAAAACAAGCAAACAAACAAATCACACAAAATTCAAAACAAACCAAAATAATGTTCAGTCCAAATTATACAATCCAAAATAAAAGAGGTGCTGAAATATAAAACCTATTCTATTCTAAACTAATCCTAAACTAAACTCCACCCGACGTTCCGGGCCTTGATCACGAGCCTCCTTTGCGTACATGCTACTTCGAGGCATTCCCCGGATAAATCAATACAAATTCTTCGGGGCATTCCCCGGCTAAATGAGTACAATTTAAACTTTTCATGCAATAAAGTAGAAAGTACCATTCACGCACATATTCAAACACTCCAACAACTCGTTATTCCTAAATTTGTCTACCCGGCCTATGTTTGCCTACCAAGTTTAACGCATCACAATTCTATCATGTTTAACATTATCAATACATCAAAATTAATTAATATTCATTTTTCTCCATTTTTAATCCCCACCTTAATTCATTCTCAACCACGTGATTAACCCATTTCAATACGCAATCCACCAATCGAGAATAACAAAAATTCACCAATCATGCTTAGCACATCACACACCCAAATGTCACCAACAGTTCACATCAACAAACAAACCACGGTATCGAACACACGCAATCACAATCACATAAGAATTAAATGAAAGAGAAGAAAGAATTGGACCTTAAATTTGAAGCTTTCAAACTCAAAGTTATTCGAATAAAGAGAGTCCGCACCCGGAAACCTCGAGCCGAACCTTAACACCAACAATCCAACTCGACAAATAATGACCCGTTCACCGTCACTTTTCACGTTGTTACTGTTCACCGGTACTGTTCACCGGCGCCCTTTTTTTTTTTTTGTTGTTGTTGTTGTTGTTCTTGTGAGGAAGATTATTTTGTGATTGTTGTTATTGTGGAGAAGATGATGATTAAAGAATGAGCCTCCCCTTTTTCCTCTTAGAATTTTTCTTTTATAATGGGCATGGATTTGTTATGATGTGAGAATTTTGGTGGGTCCCCCATATATTCTTTCTTTGTGGACAAGAAAAAGAAGGGGGGATCACAAGGGTAGTTAGGGTAGGTGGAAGCTTTTGATTGGGTAGGTTGTTAGGATAAGATAAATTAGTTAGAGGTATGTTTTTGTTTATTTTTGTATTTTTGTGTGATATAATATCATGGGGTTGGACACATGGTAAGGTGAACTAAAAATGAATAAAATTAGACTTTGGGAGGGACAAAATTAGGTGTCTACATCATGCCCTCTTTGAATGTAAACGCGAAGTGTTTTCAGACAAAGAAGTAGACAGCGAGATCAAATTTTGACCCGACCATTATTCAAAGAAAGAAACAGAAGGAAGAAGGACAACCGGGTCTTGACTTAAGACATCCTACCTACCCAAGTTATGAGAGAATCAAGTCACAGGTATTTCAATGGATTGGAAAGAGAAGGACTATGCCGAGTTGGAGAGTCGAGTGAGGTTCCGTCGAGGTTCCAGTCCGTGGCTCTGTTATTACATCAAAAATGAAAATTACAAGTTAAAAACATAAATAAAATTACAAAATCCTATCTATGCAGCTTCTTCTGGACTTTTGACTTGAGTTTCATCACCCTATTCTTCAGGCGGGCTCCTGACTTGCTATTTCTTTAACTTGTTGCTTGCCTTTCAATTTCTTCACCCTGTTCTCCAGGCGGGTTCCTGACTTGCTATTTCATCAACTTGTTTCCATGCTTTCAACTTCTTCACCCTTTTGCTTGGTTTTCCATTTATTCGCCCTGTGCTTCGAGCAGGCTCCTGAAATCACATCAAAACAATGCCTCTTGAATTACTCAAACAAGGAAGTGCGTCTCCTTACAAATGTTTCTTGAATTGCCCAAACCAGGAAGTGCGTCTCTTTACAAATGTTGCTTGAATTACTCCAAACAAGGAAGTGCGTCTCCTTATCAAATGCCGTTTGAATTACCTAAACAAGGAAGTGCATCTCCTTACAAATGTCACTTGAATTACCCAACAAGGAAGTGCGTCTCCTTACAAATGTTGCTTGAATTACCAAAATAAGAAAGTGTGTCTCCTTACAAATATTGCTTGAATTGTCAAAACAAGGAAGTGCATCCCCTTATAAATGTTGTTGGAATTACCCGAACAAGGCAGTGCGTCTCCTTACGAGTGCCAATCCAATTACCAAGCTAGGAAGTGCGTCTCCTTACAAATGTTGCTTGAATTATCAAACAAGGAAGTGCATCTCCTTACAAATGTTTGCTTGAATTTTCCACACAAGGAAGTGCATCTCCTTACAAATACCGCTTGAATTACCAAACAAGAAAGTGTGTTTCCTCACAAATGTTGCTGGATTTACCAAATAAGGAAGTGCGTCGCCTTACAAATGTTGCTCGAATTTCTCACACAAGGATTATCATAAGGCAGTATTTCATTTTTGAAAGTGTGGTCCCATTTTTCAGGAGGAACCCGAACTGAAGTAAAATGTCATTTTTCAAAAGGATCCTGAACAGAAAGTAAAATCTCATTTTTCAGGAGGGTCCTGAACAGAAAGTAACTCCCATTTTTCAGGAGGGTCCTGAACAGAAAGTAAAATTCCATTTTTCAGGAGGGTCCTGAACATAAAGTAAAGTCTCATTTTTCAGGAGGGTCCTGAACATAAAGTAAACTCCCATTTTTCAGGAGGGTCCTGAACATAAAGTAAAGTCCCATTTTTTCAGGAGGGTCCTGAACAAAAAGTAAAGTTCCATTTTTCAGGAGGGTCCTGAACATAAAATAAAGTCCCATTTTTCAGGAGGGTCCTGAATAGAAAGTAAAATCCCATTCTTCAGGAGGGTCCTGAACAGAAAGTAAAATCCCATTTTTCAGGAGGGTCCTGAAAATAAAGTAAAATCCCATTTTTCAGGAGGGTCTTGAACAGAAAGTAAAATCCCATTTTTCAAGAGGGTCCTGAACAGAAAGTAAAATCTCATTTTTCAGGAGGGTCCTGAACAGAAAGTAAAATCCCATTTTCCAGGAGGGTCCTGAACATAAGTAAAATCCCATTTTTCAGGAGGGTCCTGAACATAAAGTAAATTCCCATTTTTTCAGGAGGGTCCTGAACAGAAAGTAAATTCCCATTTTCCAGGAGGGTCCTGAAAAAAAAGTAAAATCTCATTTTTCAGGAGGGTCCTGAACTGAAAGTAAATTCTCATTTTTCAGGAGGGTCCTGAACTAAAAGTAAAATCCCATTTTTCAGGAGGTTCCTGAACAGAAAGTAAAATCCCATTTTCCAGGAGGGTCCTGAACAGAAAGTAAAATCCCATTTTTCAGGAGGGTCCTGAACAGAAAGTAAAATCTCATTTTTCAGGAGGGTCCTGAACTGAAAGTAAAATTCCATTTTTCAGGAGGGTCCTGAACAGAAAGTAAAATTCCATTTTTCAGGAGGGTCCTGAACATAAAGTAAAATCCCATTTTTTAGGAGGGTCCTGAATTGAAAGTAAATTCCCATTCTTCAGGAGGGTCCTGAACAGAAAGTAAAATCCTATTTTTCAGGAGGGTCCTGCACTGAAGGTAATATCTCATTTTTCAGGAGGGTCCTGAACTGAAAGTAAATTCCCATTCTTCAGGAGGGTCCTGAACAGAAAGTAAAATCCTATTGTTCAGGAGGGTCCTGAACAGAAAGTAGAATTTAATTTTTCAGGAGGGTCCTGAACAGAAGGTAAAGTCCTATTTTTCAGGAGGGTCCTGAACTGAAAGTAAATTCTCATTCTTTAGGAGGGTCTTGAACAGAAAGTAAAATCCCATTTTTTAGGAGGGTCCTGAACTGAAGGTAAAGTCCCATTTTTCAGGAGGGTCCTGAACAGAAAGTAAAATCCTATTTTTCAGGAGGGTCCTGAACAGAAGGTAGAGTCCCATTTTCCAGGAGGGTCCTGAACTGAAAGTAAAGTCCCATTTTCTAGGAGGGTCCTGAGCATAAAGTAGAATCCCATTTTTCAGGAGGGTCCTGAACAGAAGGTAAAATCCCATTTTTCAGGAGGGTCCTGAACTGAAAGTAAATTCTCATTTTTCAGGAGGGTCCTGAACTGAAGGTAAAGTCCCATTTTTCAGGAGGGTCCTGAACAGAAGGTAAAGTCCCATTTTTCAGGAGGGTCCTGAATTGAAAGTAAATTCCCATTCTTCAGGAGGGTCCTGAACAGAAAGTGAAATCCCATTTTTCAGGAGGGTCCTGAACAGAAAGTAAAGTCCCACGGATGTGCATTTCCAATGGTAGCTGAATTAAGTGAAACGAATTTGCCCTGTTTCATCAAAGAAAATTTGTCAGTTAAAAACTTAGTGATGGCTTGCGGCACTTGTCTGTCCCGACACCTGCTCCAGTGTTCATTCCCTTCATTTTGTTTTAGATTGTTGGCACTTGCCCCTGGTTTGTCGTTTCATTGACCCAAACTCGGATTATTAAGAGTGACTTTGAAATAAACACAACATCTCTGCTTTGCCATGCTTCATGAATAAACCCTTTAAACCTTGGTATTTTCATGAGTTCCCAGACTTGTCTATTGGCAAAACTTTCTGCACACCCCTTTTTTTGGCTCACAATCATGTCTCTTTCATGCACTGGCCTTTTTGTTTTGCTTTGTGCAATTGAAGAAGTTTGTAGCCAGTTTTGAAATCTTTTCTCGCTTGTTTTGACATGAACTTGACTAAAAAACAAGAGAAAAATGACAACAACTTTTGTTTTATTTGGATAACTGACTCAAGAAAATAAAAATAAAGATAAAGAGAAGAAAGAAAAGATAATGAATGTCCCCATTTGAAACAAAGAAATGAAAATTTTATCTTAAATGACAATCAACTCTAATGATTATGCGATGCATTTTGGATTAAGCCGCCTGATCTTTCCATCCAAACTCTCACAAATTGTTGTTGAGTTAATGACTCGAAAGTGAGTTGCTTTCTTTGGCCAATTGCATTTAAGACCTCATTCGGCTAGTGGCGCCTTGAAGGATTTTTGCCAACAAGCCTCTCTCATTTTTTAGATCACCATTTCCTTATGGTGTTCGCGAGGGTTTTTCACCAATGAAACTCTCTTATTTTCATTTATCTCAACTCGCCATCGTCTTACAGTGCCCGTGAGGGTTTTCACCGATTAGACTCTCTCATTGTTATCTCTCTCAGCTTACCATTGTCTTACGGTACCTGTGAGGGTTTTCACCAATAAGACTCTCTCATTTTTATTTCTCTCAACTTACCATCGCCTTATGGTGCCCGTGAGGGTTTTTTACCGATAAGATTCTCACATTTTTATTTCTCTCTTGATTCCTTGTGCAGAGGAAGACAAGTAGTTCCCAAATACATCCTCATATCCTTTACATGTTTTTCCTTAACATCCTCAAAGATTGATCTGAAGGTCTTTCTTTGGTTGTAACTTGGCTTTTGGATAGGATTAGAAAGAAAGAAATGATAGCATGAGGCCCAAACAATACTTGAGGTGGGGGTGGGACTTACAACTTTTGAAATCGACTCAAACAATGAGGATTAACTCATGCCCCAGTTTCGTTTGACTGGGTGACGCTAAATTGTTTATTTGGTTGGACCGAGCCCTTAGTAGGGTAGCCTATGTATCTCACCCCCGAGAGAGGAGAATCAGGTCACGCGTAGTTCTGGCTTCTTGTTCTTTTGCTTTGATCTGATTTTTTTTTCTTTTATTCGCTCTTTTCACTTTGCGATTCTTTTTTTTCTAACTCTATTTTTCTTGACACTCTTTTTTTTTTTGGAAACATTTTTGTCTCTTTTTTGTAACTTTTTGACTTTATCTTTTTACTCGACACTATTCTTTGAACTTTGCTTACTCTATCTTGATTCCAAAAGAGAGATATGAAAGAAAATAACACTGAGGCTCAAATGGGGTAAACAAAGGATGACACAGTGTTTGGATAGCAGAATGAAATGCCTTCATCATATCAATCCTTGAGAATGCAAGTACATAACATGCAATTGGAAGTGAGAGATGAAGATCATTTGCGATATTTTTTTAAGCAGATTGAGTCTGTGCGTCACTACTTCTTCTGTAAACTCCACCTTTGTTGTACATTCCTCACATCAAATGACTCATGCTTTCGTGGAGCTGCTTATCTTCTTGTTTCTCTTGATATAGGGATCACACGTCCACTATTTAACCTAATTGGGACTTTCCTTTTGATCGATGACCAAGGTGTTCTTGTGATTCCCAAAATAATTGCTTTAATTTTCAAAGAAGGCCTCACTTGATCACCAAATGCCCCAGCACTCTATCTATTTCCTCAAATGCTCTCTTTTTTAACTTTAACCCTCTGATTAAATGTTCATGCTTAAACTGGACTTTAATATCTGGCTAAAAATTCCGCAAGCATGTCATATCACTAGAGTCAACATAAAATATACTATGTAAAGAAAACAAAAAAACAACATAAATTTAAATCATAAATGAAAAGGGGGCACTCCATTTAATAAAAATGAAAGATAGAAGGGTTTGAACATAAACGACAAAGGGACAAAACAATATAGATCCCGAACTATAATCCTAAAATAATTTGGAAAACAGCAAAGAAGACGAAACAAACTACCAGACCTCTTCCTAGTAGGGAGAGGGGTGAATTCTCAATTGCTCAGCTTGACATCTTAGCCACTGGTTTGCATATCAGCATGACTAGAGCTTTCCTCACTGTCAATGTTCTGCACCATAATTGATTTATCTTAAATCATTTTTTCAATTTCTCTTTTCAAAGCTCGACAATCTTCAATACTATGACCCTGAGCCTCAGAATGATACGCACATCGTGCGTTAGGATCAAAATTTCTTGAACTCCAATTAAGGGTGTGCCCAAGGAGAGGAGTGATTATTCCCTCCTATACCAATCTCTGAAATAAACTGGCATATGACTCTTCAATTAGTGTGAAGCTAGCTCTCGACTTCTGCCTCATTTCATCGTTTGACTTGAATCGAAAATCAGGCTTAGAAGGATTTTGGTATGTTTGTGGAGTTAGAGGACGACTCTGAGGAGTTGGTGTGTTCCACTGTGGGTAAGATAGGGGTTGAACATATGGTTGTGTACAATATACTAGATATGGAGGTGGGGAAAAAAAGTATAATGGATTTTGGGAGTGATTATGTGGAGCTTGGGCATAAACTTGAGCTTGCGCCTGAGACCGACGACGACATGGTCTTCTTGACCTTTCCTGCTGTCCAACTACAATAGCAAATGCATCTTTCTCATTCTTCTTCCCTCCAGGTTCCCTTAATTGATTGCAATATTATCCCAAAGGTTTCACAGATTCCTCATGTCCATCTTGCTCCTTAAATTTCTACATCACAAAGATTGGAGAAAGATTAGCATTTGAAGGCATGCCCCAGTCTTTGTATGAAACCTTTTCTTTACCCGCAGGTCCTAGAAAATTTTTCATAGCATTTTTTGTACTCTTCATTTTTCCAACCATTTTCTCCGACTCTTCTGGCACACTGGACTTCTTGTTCAGAAACTTTGATGTTCCAGTTAACTTAAAAGCAGGATCAAAATTATAACAATGATCACCAAGAGTATTGAATATAGGTTCACTAGCAGCATGGGGATGCACAACCATTGGACGAGCCGGTGTAGAAGTCCCAGTAAAGGATTGAGCAACAAGATCACAAACAACATGTGGTGTTGTGAATGTAGCAGTCTTATGTTGAGGAACTAGAGGCAAAATGGTGGAAGCATTGAGATGCTTTTGGCTTAGAATGAATTCTGAGTCATGTTGCGGTGCATCAACAACAGTAGAAAACTGATTTTGAGATTTTGGTGGAAAAAGCGAGGTATTTGTAGGATCAGTAAAGGGAAATGGAGGAGGAGGCAACCCACTGGCCCAAGCTCGATGCATTTCTGTCATTTGTTGTCTTAGCCTCCTGACCTCTTGCTTTAAACTCTCATTTTCCTGATTCGTTGTTTGATCCATGATGTCACTCTCTATATCTTTGTTGAACACAACTAACCCTTTAGATTTGGTGTGTTGTGAAGGACCAGCCAGAATGCCACAAACCAACCACCTTAAACTGACTCAACATAAAACAACAAATGTGTTAGAGTTCAACACTTTTTCAAAACCTCTTTTTTTTTTGAAAAGATCACCAAACCCAAGAAGGGCGCCTACGTATCTCACTCCTGAGAGAGTAGAATCAGGTGTGTGTAGTTCGTGAAGTTTTGCCAAAATGGCCAATTAAACTCTTTTTTCTTTCTTGAAACAAAGTGTCAAAAGAATTGACGAAATTCTTTTTTTTTTTTAGGTTTAAATCAATATACAAAATGAAACCTGTGATTACCAAAGATTTTTTTTTTTGGGTTTTCGATTTTTGAATTTCATGTGAAAATGAAACTTGAACCTATTAAAGGAATTTTTTTTTGTAGTTTTGTTTTAAAGATGTATATGAAACGCCTACTCTAAATGGAGAGTGAAGAAATATTTTTGGATTTTTCAAATAAGATCCCCGAACCCACAATAGGTTGCCTACGTATCTCACTCCCGAGAGAGGAGAATCAGGGGTGCGTAGTTCGTCCAGATTGGACAATTAACGATTAACTAACAGATTGACCCTAACTTAAGGGACACAACCAAAGACAAACGAATAAAAACTTTTTTAATTAGACATTTCAACTAAACTGACACCAACAATTATGAAGGAAAATCTTTTTTGGTATCTTCATTATATGAAATGAACAAAACTTCTACCATTTTTCATTTTTTTACAAAAACTACTAAATTTTTTTTTTTTGAAAATTTTGAGTTATGAATGCATGCTAAAGGAGACAGTGAGAAATCTTTTGATGTTTTGGTTTTTGAAAGAATGAGTGCAAAAACTAAAGAAATCTTTTTGAATTTTTGAATTGTGAAAAACAAAAGCCATAAAGAACACTAAAAGCTACGACACTCTTTTTTTTTTCTTCTTTTCGACTCACTTTACTTTTTTTTTCTCTATTTTTTCAACAGTTCTTGCCTACGCACCTTACTTCTAACACATGTTTTCCCCAAATCAGTCCGTCAAATGACCCCATTACCCTCAAAGATGTAACATTTAGCACATAGGGATGCGTTAGAGGTGAGTCTCCTACAAAGGACCAAGTGGGCCTCGCTAGGTCTCAATATGATGCACATAAGCATGACCTAAAGGCTGACCTACGTTGGGGTTCACTAACAAGGCTGTTCGGGGGAGCGTATGGTCGATAGTGACTGCTTTGCTTTCCACCTACTCCATAACACCGATGGCTCCGCCCTAAAATAAGGGTGACTCAACTAGGGGTCGTGTACAAATCGTGTACTACGGACTTGTTGCAGAAAAAAGGCCTAGGGGTAGACACATGATGCCAGATATAAAAGCGGTAACACATAGGATAAATACTGTACACAAAGAGCACGAAAACATTCCACAATGATAAAACAATAACACAAAACAGCATAAACAAAATGTTTATACACCTATAGTGCCAAACAAAGCCGATACGACTCCAAAATAAGCTCAAATTCTAAACAAGTTCCCAGCAGAGTCGCCAGAGCTGTCACACCCTTTTTTCGATTCCAAAAATAATATATGTATTTTAAGTTCGAAAGGGTTTTATTATTAAGGTGACAAAAATGAAAAATTTGTTTCAAAAAAAAGGATTATTTACATTATTTTTTTCTTATTCAGAGTCGCCACTTGACATAATCCGGTGTGCCAAGTCACCTTTGGAAAATCCTTTTCGAAACGATTTGACTCTAAAAATTGATCCGCGAACAGAGATTCCGGCTAAGGAATTCTGTTGACCGGGGGGAAGGTGTTAGGCACCCCTCGATCCCGTGGTTCGACCACGGTCGCTTGGTGGAGCGTATCGGCTAATTTGACATTACAAATGTACAAACCACATAAACACACAAAACAAGCAAACAAACAAATCACACAAAATTCAAAACAAACCAAAATAATGTTCAGTCCAAATTATACAATCCAAAATAAAAGAGGTGCTGAAATATAAAACCTATTCTGTTCTAAACTAATCCTAAACTAAACTCCACCCGACGTTCCGGACCTTGATCACGAGCCTCCTTTGCGTACATGCTACTTCGAGGCATTCCCCGGATAAATCAATACAAATCCTTTGGGGCATTCCTCGGCTAAATGAGTACAATTTAAACTTTTCGTGCAATAAAGTAGAAAGTACCATTCACGCACATATTCAAACACTCCAACAACTCGTTATTCCTTAATTTGTCTACCCGGCCTATGTTTGCCTACCAAGTTTAACGCATCACAATTATATCATGTTTAACATTATCAATACATCAAAATTAATCAATATTCATTTTTCTCCATTTTTAATCCCCAGCTTAAATCATTCTCAACCACGTGATTAACCCATTTCAATACGCAATCCACCAATCGAGAATAACAAAAATTCACCAATCATGCTTAGCACATCACACACCCAAATGTCACCAACAGTTCACATCAACAAACAAGCCACGGTATCGAATCACACGCAATCACAATCACATAAGAATTAAATGAAAGAGAAGAAAGAATTGGACCTTAAATTTGAAGCTTTCAAACTCAAAGTTATTCGAATAAAGAGAGTCCGCACCCGGAAACCTCGAGCCGAACCTTAACACCAACAATCCAACTCAACAAATAATGACCCGTTCACCGTCACTTTTCACGTTGTTACTGTTCACCGGTACTGTTCACCGGCGCCCTTTTTTTTTTTTTGTTGTTGTTGTTGTTGTTCTTGTGAGGAAGATTATTTTGTGATTGTTGTTATTGTGGAGAAGATGATGATTAAAGAATAAGCCTCCCCTTTTTCCTCTTAGAATTTTTCTTTTATAATGGGCATGAATTTGTTATGATGTGGGAATTTTGGTGGGTCCTCCATATATTCTTTCTTTGTGGACAAGAAAAAGGAGGGGGGATCACATGGGTAGTTAGGGTAGGTGGAAGCTTTTGATTGGGTAGGTTGTTAGGATAAGATAAATTAGTTAGAGGTATTTTTTTGTTTATTTTTATATTTTTGTGTGATATAATATCATGGGGTTGGACACATGGTAAGGTGAACTAAAAATGAATAAAATTAGACTTTGGGAGGGACAAAATTAGGTGTCTACACACTTTTCTCATAAGGACTTATCTCTACCAACGTGAAATAAAGTAAGATAATAAATCTAGTATAATTCCATAAATAGAGTATGAAAAAGGTGATGTATACATAGACGGAGTTACCCCAACTTTTTGAAGCTATATGGATATATTGTTTTCAATATGCTGACAGCACAAGTAAAGCATTGCAAAAAAGCAAGTGAAATAAGGAAAACATGCATATAAAATAAGCAAGTGAAATAAGGAAAACATGCATATAAAATAAACTTTACTTCATATATTGAATTCACTAAGTACTCCACTTGAAGAACAAGTTACATTTATAGCCAACAAGAAAACACAACCCTCCATCTTGTATTTCCCAATGACAATTGCTAACACCATCACAAGTAGATCTATCTCTATCATAGTTAAAAATCTCAAAATTACCATGTTGTTTAGTACCTTCTAATGCCATGTTACAAAAGACATGATTGTCACCTTTAACAACTATTGGAATATCAAGAACATATTGATCACTTGGTTTCATTGGATGATCACCAAGACCTTGTCCTCTTAAAGTGCATTGTACATTCACTTTTGATGAAGCCAAATTAACGACTGTTAATTTGTAATCAAACAAGATTAGTGAATTAACACATGTTGAGAATAAACCAAGTAACAAACAAACGAAAAAGATTTGTGACATTGGGGAAGCCATGGTTACGTTGTTTTTAATTGTGCGTGTGTTTCTTTTTGTGTTGATGTGACCTCTATTTATAATAAATATTTGTGTTGGATCTTTTATTCTCGACTTGGTAATATTGACTAAAATAGGAGTTTAATTAATTTTACTTCATACTACCTCTATTTATTTTTAGTTGTCATATATTTGCTAAAAATACAAATTCCAAAAATAGTTTTCAAAGTATTAGATCAAAAGTGGAAGTATATAAGTCAGGAAATCGTGCCCAAGGAGAAATTAACCAAATTGTTTGAAACAAAAAGAATAAGGAAATAACATTTACTACATACCTAAAATAAAAAAAATATTCCTTCCCCATCAACTAATGTAATTAATACACTTTCTTTATTAGTTTGTCTTAAAAATATGAAATCTTTTTATATTTAGAGATGATTTAATTTTAACCTTCTAATTTATTATATATTAATGAGATGTATAATTTATAAAACAAATAATATAAATTTCAATAGTTAAGAGTTTAATTACATAAAATTTCAACATTTTACATAATTACTGAAAAATTCAATTTTGGGTTTATCGAGATACATAATTAGCTCCCGATATAATAAACGAAGATACTTTTTTCCTTTATAAAGATATATAATTATCTCTCTATATTTTTTTTTCGATTTTGGGTCTGTCGAGATACATAATACATCCATTTAAGATACATTTTTCCTTGTAAAGATACATAATTACCTCCCGATATATTTTTTTCAATTTTGAAAATGTCAAGATACATATTAGCTCCCGATACATTAAGGAAAGATACATAATTAATTGAGATTTTCATATCTACTTTGTTGGAATGGAAATTTGTATAAATATGATAAATTAGGGTGTATATTTAAGTTATTTTTCCTAATTAATAAGCAGGCAAATATCTATGATTTATTTCAAATCACAAATTTTATTAATATTTCTTTCATCAAACCATCTACCCAATTAAACTACATCACGTAAAAAGAAAGAAATATAATTATACCACTTATAGAAGCTCATTGCGTGATATACCTCAATTATGAAAATTACATATAACTCTTAGAATTAATTACCCTGTATATTTTATTGAGTCAAAATTGATTCTTAACCATGTTTAAAATCAACTAAACTATAGAAAAAAAATCATAAGCAATGAGGAAAAAATCTTCGAGATAATCATTTTGAGAGCCAACTCGATTCATTCGTAATTGAGAAACAAATTTTTAATATTTTGTATAATTATTGAAAATTTGATTTTGGGTCTGCCGAGATACATAATTAGTTGTCGATACATCTAATTTCTTTGTAAAGATACTGTCACACCCCTTTTACGACCTCCAAAAAGATTAATTTTAAATTCGAAAGGGTTTACATTATTAAGTGACAAAAAATGAAAATTTGTTTCGGAAAAGGATTATTTACATTTTTTATTCAGAGTCGCCACTTGACATAATCTGTTGTACCAAGTCACCATTGGAAAATCCTTTTTCAAAATCATTTGACTCTTTAAACTGGTTTGCGAACAGAGACTCCGGCTAAGGAATTCTGTTGACTGAGGGGAAGGTGTTAGGCACCCCTCGATCCCGTGGTTCAACCACGGTCGCTTGGTAGAGTGTATCAACTATTTTGGCACTACGAAATGTATAAACCACACAAAAGCACACAAAATAATCAAACAATAAACAAAACAAAACAATCAAAAATGTAAAGTCCAGTTCAATTATACAATCCAAAAAAAATACGAAAATATAAATCTTATTCTAAACTAAATCTAGACTAAGCTCCAATGCCTTACCCGATGCCGCGGGCCTTCATCACGATCATCTTTCGCCAACATGATACGTCGGGGCATTCCCCGGTGAATAAGTACATAAGATCTCGGGGCATTCCCCGATAAAATGAATACATTTCTCAATCTTGTGCGGTAAAATAGAAAGAACCAACCACCAAATATTCACACATTCAACAAATCACCAAGAGTCCTAAACTTTGCCTACCCGACTTAGTATTTGCCTACCTAACTCGACCTAAAACATGATACTGTCAAGTTTCAATTCTCATTCCATTTTATTGCCAAATCCCCTTTTATATGTCGATTTTATACAAAGCAATTAACCAAACATATGCTAACATCAAATTCGTACCATGATTAATTATTCATGGATAAATAATATCGAGCATCAGCAAAGATCATTTAATCACAACCAACAGCAGATAATCATAACATCAATGCACCAAATCGAAATGAAGAAGAGACTGGGTTAAAGAAATGGACCTCAATAGAACATTCTTATAGATAATAAAGAAGTCCGAGACCGAAATCCTCCAACACGGAACCCCAACGACGAACTCACCAAATTAATAATCCAAGAGTACCAACTGATCCGATTTCCACCAAGAATAAAACCCCAAAACAGGAACAAAACCGATGAAACCCCAAAGCTCGATCCCAGTGACAGAATATAAAATCAGACAAACCCCAAAAAAACCAATACGCAGTATCGAAAATGAACCGCGAAGAAGACGAATCTGAAGCCTCAGAAATGCAGCAGAAAGACTAAAAATACGTGACTTAAGCTCCGATGAGCTCAGATGAAGGGAAAAAGTTGAGAAAACTGAGTATAATTTCAACAAGCTATTACCGGAATCAACTTGAGAACGACCCAATCAACTAGTTCCAACGAGTTTCAGTGTATTTTGATGTTTTTTTTCGGCGACTGTGTCGCCGGAACAGTAACCAGGTGCGTACAGTGACCAGTCGACGAACAGTAAACAGTCGCTGGTGCTAAATTTCTCCGAAAACCCAAGGACAATGACCGGATCTCAAACCATCGTCTCCTTGTTTCCAACTCTCTCTATCAATTTTGTGCGTGGGTGTGTGTGATTTAGTGTGTCATTTTGAGTGAGCTCGAAGGGAGAGGATTGCGTGTGTTTGGTAAGGATGACTAATGATGGAGAGTGGTTTCTGTGAGGGAATCGTGAGGAAGAAAGAAGAAGAGAATGGAATGCTGCCCTCTTTTTTGTTTTTTTTGATTAAAAATGGCCTCCTCCATACGGTCCCTTTGTGTGTGTGTATATAGGCTGTGAGGTGAGGGTGGGGTAGTGAGGTAGGGTAGGTGGGGTCATGTAGGGTAGGGGGTAGGGTGTGATGTGTTTTATTTTGATTGGGTAGGTTGTTAGGATAAGATGTAGGGGTTAGGATAGGATAGGATTTGTTAGGGAGTTTGTTATTTTTTGTATTTTGTGAGGGTATAATAACATGGGTGAGGGTACACGGTAGGATAAAAATAAAAACGGGTAAAAGTGAATAAAAATTGAACTTTAAGAGAACGAAATCACGTGTCTACATCATGCCCCTTTGGATGTAAACACATGGTGTTTTCATACAAAGCAGTAGACAACGAGGCGGAATTTCGTCCTAACCTTTATTTAAAAGCACGGAGCAAGAGGAAGGAGGAAAACCAGGTCTTGACTTAGGACATCCTACCCACCCAAGTTATGAGGAGATCAAGTGACAAGTATCTCCAAGGATTGGAAGGAGATGGACTATACTGAGTTGGAGAGTCGAGTGAGGTTCCATCGAGGTTCCGGTCCGCGGCTCTGTCATTACATCAAAAAATAAAAATTACAAGTTAAAACATAAATGAAATTACAAAATCCTAGCTATACAACTTCTGTTGGCTCTTGACTCGACTTTTATCACCCTATTCTTCAGGCGGGCTCCTGACTTGCAATTTGTTTTCAACTTGTTGCTTGGCTTTCAATTGCTTCGCTTTGTTGCTTGACTTTTCGTTTCTTCACCCTATTCTCCAGGCGGGCTCCTGAAACCCAAAATTAAAACTAAGATGAAAATTATCCCGAACAAAATTATAGTAAGGTAGTATTTTATTTATTTTTATTTTTTTGAAAGCGTTGTTCCATTTTTCAGGAGGGTCCTGAATATAAAGTAAAATCCCATTTTTCAGGAGGGTCCTGAACATAAAGTAAAATACCATTTTTCAGGAGGGTCCTGAACATAAAGTAAATTCCCATTTTCCAGGAGGGTCCTGAATATAAAGTAAATTCCCATTTTTCAGGAGGGTCCTGAACTGGAAGTAAAATCCCATTTTTCAGGAGGATCCTGAACATAAAGTAAAGTCTCATTTTTCAGGAGGGTCCTGAACATAAAGTAGAATCCCATTTTCCAGGAGGGTCCTAAACATAAAGTAAATTCTCATTTTCTAGGAGGATCCTGAACATAAGTAAATTCCCATTTTTCAGGAGGGTCCTGAACAGAAAGTAAAATCCCATTCTTCAGGAGAGTCCTGATCAGAAAGTAAAATCCCATTTTCAGGAGGGTCCTGAATTGAAAGTAAATTCCCATTTTTCAGGAGGGTCCTGAACATAAAGTAAACTCCCATTTTTTAGGAGGGTCCTGAACATAAAGTAAATTTCCATGGATGTGCATTTCCAATGGTAGCTGAATTAAGTGAAACGAATTTGCCCCTATTTCAACAAAGGAAATTTGTCAGTTAAAAACTTAGTGGTGGCTTGCAGCTTTTGGCTTCTCAGGTATTTGCCCCCGCACTCATTCCTTTCATCTTTGTTCCGAATTGCTAACACTTTCCCTGTCTTGCCGCATCATTGACCCGGATCCAGATTGAGGGAAATGAGTTCTGTCTCGAACAATGGGTTTCTATTTTACCGTGCCTCTGAAGTGCACCCTTTTCCCAAATCTGAATGCTTCCACGAATCCAACAGCCTGTCGGTTGATAGACTTCCTTTGTTTCGTGTTGAATTACGATCATATTTCTTTCCTGTGCTGTTCCTTGGCTTTTCCTCATATAATTGGAAAGACTGGTAGTAAATTTTGAAATCCTTTCTCGCTTGTTTTGACACAGACTTGACTTAAAATGTAAAGAAATGATGGTGACTTTTATTTTGATAAATGACATAAAAAGACAAAAAGCATGAATATGTAAATGAAAGAAAAGGGCAATGTCCCATATTAAAAAAAGAAAACTTATCTGAATACGACAACCAACTCCAATGAGTATGACATGCATTTTGGATTGAGCTGCCTGATCTTCCTATCCAAACTCCCCATTTGTTGTTGAGTTTGTGCCTTTTCCGCTGAGCCTCTTCTTCAAATCCATTGGACTCATACATCACATTCAATTGACGACATCTTAAAAGACTTTCACCAACAAATCTCTTTCTTTTCACTTTTCACTTTTCTCTTGAACTCGCCATCGCCTTACGGTGCCCGTGAGGGTTTTCACCAATAAGACTCTCTCATTTTCATTTCTCTCCACTCACCATCACTTTATGGTGCCCACAGGGGTTTTCACCAATAAGACTCTCTCATTTTGTATTTCATTCCTGATTTCTTATGCTGAGGGAGACAAGTGGTACCTCACAATGTATCATCATATCCATTGCATTCTTAGCCTTAACATTATCAAAAATTGATCTGAAGGACTTTGTTTGGTTGTAACTTGGCTTTTGGATAAGGTTAGAAAAGGATGGCAAGAGGTTCAAACGACACTTGAAGTGGGGTGGGACTTACAACTTTTGGAATCGACTCAAACAACACATTAACTCATGCCCCAATTTTGTTGACTGGGTGACTCTAAAATCTTTATTTGGTTAGACCGAGCCCATAGTAGGGAAGCCTACGTATCTCACCCCTGAAAGAGGAGAAATCAGGTCACGCGTAGTTCTGACAACTTGTTCTTTTACTTGATTCTGACTTTGATTTTTTTTTTTTATAATTTTCGAACTCTTTCTTTTATTCTTATTTCCTCGACATTTATCTTTGACTCTATTTTGGTACCAAAAGAGGGATATGAAAGAAAATTAAAATGAAGCTCAAACAGGTAAACAAAGGATGACACAATGTTTGGATAGAAGAATAAAATGCCTTCATCATATCAATCTTCAAAAATGCAAGTACTAAATATTCAATAAAATCAACAAAGGATCAAATATCATACATAATATCTTTTGACCGCATCAGCATTGATAGCCATTTCTTCCATTTTTCCTTCAGTATCTGTCAAATATAAGGCTTCATTGGGCAACACTTTCTTCACAACGAAGGGACCTTGCCAGTTAGGGGAGAACTTGCCTTTCGCTTCAACCTGGTGAGGAAGGATACGTCTCAATACCAACTGACCAACTTCAAAATTCCTGGGACGGACCTTTTTTTATACGCTCGAGCCATCCTCCTCTGATACAACTGGCCATGACACACAGACGTTAGCCTTTTTTCCTCAATCAAACTCAAATGTTCCAGTCAAGTTGTTACCCATTCGTCATCATCAATCTCTGTTTCTATAATGACTCGAAGAGAGGGAATTTCAACTTCTACAGGGATGATTGCTTCTGTCCCATACACCAATAAATATGGAGTTGCCCTTGTTGAGGTGCGAACAGTGGTGCGATAACCTAGCAATGCAAACAAAAAATTTTCATGCCACTATCTAGACCCTTGTACCATTTTTCGCAGTATGTTTTTTATATTCTTATTGGCGGCTTCTACAGCACCATTGGCCTTTGGGCGATATGGAGTAGAATTTTGATGTGCGATCTTAAACTGTTGACACACTTCTTACATCAAATGACTATTAAGATTGGCAGCATTGTCTGTAATGATCATCTTAGGAATTCCAAACCTACAAATGATATTGGCATGAACAAAATCTAGCACAGCCTTTTTTGTCACTGACTTGAAAGTTATTGTTTCTACCCACTTTGTGAAGTAGTCAATGGCTACCAAAATGAATCTATGTCCATTTGATGCCTTCGGCTCAATTGGTCCAATCACATCCATTCCCCAAGCCACGAACGGCCATGGAGCGGCCATTGCATGCAACTTAAAAGGAGGAGAAAGTATCAGATCACCATGTACCTGACATTGATGACACTTTCGAACGAATTGAATAGAATCCCTCTCCATAGTAAGCCAGTAATAACCTACTCGAAGAATCTTCTTTGACAAGACATGACCGTTCATATGCGACCTGCATACTCCAGAGTGTATTTCGACCAGGATTGCCGAGGCTTCTCTTGCATCTACACACCTCAAAAGTCCCAGATCTGAGGTTCTCTTATATAAGATTCTCCCACTTAAGAAAAATCCATTAGCCAAACGCCTAATAGTCCTCTTTTGATCGTTGGTGGCATATGCTGGGTATTCTTCTGACTGAATGTATCGCTTGATATCCAAGAACCAGGGTTCTCCATCGAGCTCTTCTTCAACCGCATTACAGTAAGCATGCTGATCACGACTTTGTATATGCACTGGATCGATGTAGGCTTTATCAGGATGTTGGAGCATTGAAGACAGAGTGGCTAAAGCGTCAGAAATTTCATTATGAATCCTTGGAATATGCCTAAATTTTACTAACACAAAACGTTGACATAGCTCCTGCAAGTATTGTCGATACGGGATGAGCTTCAAATCTCGCGTCTCCCAATCGCCTTGAATTTGATGGACGAGCAAATTCGAATCTCCCAACACCAATAACTCTTGGACTCCCATATCAACAGCTAACCTTAAACTAAGAATGCAGGCTTCATACTCTGTCATATTGTTAGTACAGTAGAATCGAAGTTGTGTTGTTATCGGGAAATGTTGTCCTGATTCAGAGAGAAGAACCGCACCTATTTCGACTCCTTTCATATTGACAGCTCCATCGAAGAACAATTTCCAACCTGGATTAGCATCTATAACGACTTCATCGACACACGACACTTCTTCGTCAGGAAAATATGTCTTTAATGGCTCGTACTCTTCCTCGATGGGATTCTCAGCAAGATAATCTACCAAGTCTTGGGCTTTCATGGCGGTTCGAGTCACATATACAATGTCGAACTCGGTAAGCAATATTTGCCACTTTGCCAATCGACCTGTCGGTATAGGCTTCTGAAAGATATACTTCAAAGGATCCATGCGGGAGATGAGATAAGTAGTATAGGATGAGAGATAATGCTTCAACTTCTGTGCTACCCAAGTTAGGACACAACACGTCATTTCAAGAAGAGTATACCTGGCCTCATATGTGGTGAACTTCTTGCTAAGATAATAAATAGCTTGCTCCTTTTTGCCTGTGACATCATGTTGACCCAGGACACAACCGAAAGAATTGTCCATGACTGATAAATATAAGATCAAAGGCCTACCAGGCTCCAGGGGTACCAGCACGGGCGGATTTGACAAATATCTTTTGATTCGATCGAACGCTTCCTGACATTCTTCAGTCCATTTTACCGCAACACTCTTTTTCAGCAACTTGAATATGGGATCACAAGTGGTTGTGAGTTGAGCAATAAACCTGCTAATGTAGTTCAGTCTACCAAGCAAACTCATCACCTCCGTCCCATTCTTGGGCGGGGGCAAATCCTGAATGGCTTTGATTTTTTAGGGATCCAATTCAATCCCCCGACGGCTGACTACAAACCCCAACAGCTTTCCAGACGAAACTCCAAATACACATTTTACCGGGTTGAGTTTGAGATTATACCTGCGAAGACTTTCAAAGAACTTTCTTAAATCTTTAACATGGCCAGCCCAGCTTTTTGACTTAATAATCACATCATCCACGTAGACCTCAATCTCCTTATGCATCATATCATGAAACATAGTGGTCATGGCTCTCATGTATGTTGCACTAGCATTCTTCAAACCGAACGGCATCACTCGATAACAATAAGTCCCCCATGGTGTGATAAAAGACATTTTCTCCGCGTCTTCATATTCCATAATGATCTGGTGATATCCGGCATAGCAATCCACAAAAGAGGTAACCTCGTGTTTAGCACAGTTGTCTAACAAAATATGGATGTTGGGCAGTGGAAAGTCATCTCTCAGACTTGCTCTGTTCAAATCATGGTAATCAATACACACTCAAATTTTTCCATCTTTCTTTGGTACGGGAACAACATTGGATAACCACATGGGATAACGAGCCACTCGAATTACTTTGGCTTCAAGTTGTTTCATGATTTCCTCTTTGATTTTAATACTTACATCAGTTTTAAACTTCCTCAACTTCTGTTTGACAGGAGGGATCGCGGGATCAGTTGGCAATTTGTGAGCCACTAATTCAGTGCTCAAACCAGGCATATCATCATAAGACCATGCAAAAATATCCTTATAGTCAATTAATGCTTGAATCATTCCATCTTTTATCTGTGGCAAAGCATGTACACTGATTTTAGTTTCTCTAACATCTTCTTGATCCCCTAGATTTATTGGCTCAGTCTCATTCAAATTAGGATTCGGTTTGTCTTCAAACTGTTCCAAATCTTTGCTTATTTCTTCTAGTGCTTCTTCTTCATCATATTCCCCATCCTGCTTCATTACATCTTGATTAGTTTGGATTTTAAGATCAGGCTGAAAATTCTGCATGCATGTCATGTCATTAGAATCAGCATAAAGAGAACTGTGTAAAAAAAAAAAGAAAATATATTAGACACGAAACAAAAGGGACATTGCATTTCATTAAATAAAAAGATAGAAGGGTTTAAACATAGATGCCAACATAACATAAACAAACTAAAATACGAATTACAACCCTGAAATAACTCGGATAAACAGAAAGAAAAACAAAATAGACTACCAAAACTCCCTCCTGACGGGGAGAGGAGTGACTTCCCAATTATTGAGCCGGACAGCTGGACCTATGAATTGCACGTCTGCCATACTGGTACCTTCTCCTGCTTCGACCATATCAACTTCAATAAAAAGGTTCTGGAATTCATCAACCAATTCAACTTCAAATTCCACATGCTTCGTGACACCGCTCTTAACAAATGATTCACTTAGTAGTGGCATGGGGTGAGGGAGTGACCATGTTTCCTTTTTCCTTCCCTTGGCTTTCTTCAGATCTTCAGTCGTAGGCTCAAATCCCAGACCAAACGTGCCCACGTTCTCACTCGAATATATGGGATGAACTATATCATGCAGAGACGCTCCCAAACCCTTTCCTGGCTCAAATCCGTATTTCCAAAGTTCACTCACCATCATGATAGAAGCGGAAGACAATTGCGGTCCCGGTATAACCTGTCATTCAAGGATACGATTCACTGGCACTGTATCAAAAATTTGATAGACGAATGTCTCCTTTACGTTATTTGCTTCAATAAGAGACAAAGGAGAATCTTCGCCGGAGGACAAATCTCCTTCACCGTGAATAACCACTTCTTGCCTGTCATGCTCAAACTTAATCATTTGGTGCAGTGTAGATGCAATCGCCTTGGCCTTGTGGATCCACGGCCTTCCCAACAACAGATTGTAAAAGGAGTCTATATTCAATACTTGAAACTCTATGATGAAATCGACAGGCCCTATGATCAATATTAGTTCTATTTTGCCAATGGAGTTTGATTTTGTACCATCGAAAGCCCTAACACATACATTGTTGGGCCTGGTCCTCTCAGCACCAATTTTTAACTTTTGCAAAGTAGAAATAGGGCAGATATTTGCACTTGAAACTCCATCAATCATAACATGAGTGACGTAGAACTCTTCGCACTTCACTGTAATATAAAGGCCCCGGTTATGCCCTGTACCTTCAACAGGCAATTCATCATCAGAAAAGCTGATCCGATTGACCTCAAAGATTTTTCCAACCATTTTCTCAAGTTGGTTGATTGTAATCTCCCTAGGAACATATGCTTCATTTAATACCTTCAATAAAACATCACGATGCTCCTTGGAGTGCAACAACAAAGATAAAAGGGAAATTTGAGCAGGGGTTTTCTTCAACTGGTCTAATATTGAATACTCTGGCAATTTCATCTTTTTTAAAAATTCTTCGGTTTCTTCTTTGGTGATAGGCTTTTTGATAGATGACGGTCCACTCACCGTTGGCTTGGAATTTCTTAAGCTTTCAGGCACGAAGCATTTTCCTGACCTAGTCAAACCCCCTACCTCATCTACATTTTCCACTACTTCTTTCCCGTGATAAGTCATCACAGTCCGCCCATAATTCCAGGGAACCCTTTTCGTATCAACTATCAGAGGTTGGGTCACCAGTTTGAGGACAATAGGCGCTACCAGTTCTCCTTTCACCGTCAAGATGGGCTGACTCAGAGCTCCCACCACTGTCAACTTAGGTTTATCCTGACTTAAATCAACATACCTTCTGGCGCCCTGTACCGTGATCAGGGGTTTCTTTGTTCTTTCTTGGGCTTTATCTTCTCTCATTCCTTCCTGGCTTAGTGACATTGCTTACAAAGACTCTGCTACATTCACCGATTTCTCCTCAATGGTCTGTATCTTGACAATAGGCTTATAACCCCTCGAAGACTCTTTCCCATCATATATCAATTCTAACATATTGGCTTCAGCATGGGTTGGTAGCGGATTTTGGTTAATGTTTGGACCCTCCAGGGACTGGACCAGCATCCGATTTGTGTCAATTAAATCTTGCAAAACTCTTTTTAAATGCCAGCATTTCTCGATATCATGGTCTGGCATATCAGAACAGTACGCACACCTTAAAGAATAATCGAGATTCCTCGACGGTGGATTTGAAAGCCTTCCTTGAATTGGGCTTAAGACCTTCAACTTTCTCAACCTATCAAACAAGCTAGCATATGACTCCCTAAGAGGTATGAATTGATTTTTGACTGCCTTCTCTTTCTTATACTCGGGCCTAGGTTGAAAACCGAGTCTGGAGGGGTTTTGGTAATTCGGTGGAGCGAATGGGCAATTTTGTGGAGCTTGCGCGCGCCACTACGGGTAAGAAGGGGTTTGGGCATATGGTTGCGCGCTGTTTACTGGGTACGGGGGTGGTGGAATGGAATATAAAGGGTTTTGTGGAGGGTAGTAATGGTGAGGAGGAATATATGGAGCTTAGGTGTAGACTTAGGCTTGGGATTGGGGATAGGGGCGAGGTGGTCTTTTAGGATAGGAATGGGTTCCAGCTACGACAGTCGCCACGTCCTCTTTCTTCTTTTAACCTCCGAATGCGCCAGATCCACCTTAAATCGCTTGTGTGGTGGCTTTTAATGCGGCAAAACTCACTATTCGGCCGGTCTTGATTCCGTTCTCTATCATCTCCCCCATTTTGAGGACTTCAATAAAAGATTTTCCCATTGCCGAAAATAAGTGTTGAAAATAGGTCTCATCCTGTGCCTGAATGAAAACTTCTACCAACTTACTTTCTTTCATTGGAGGCTTTACCCTGGCGGCCTGTTCACGCCATCTTATCGCGTATTCCCTAAAACCTTCAGTGTTTTTTTTCTTCATGTTGACCAAGGATTTTTCGTCCGGAATCAGGTCGATGTTATACTGAAAATATTGAACAAATTCAGAAGCTAAGTCATCCCAGATGTTCCATTTATTGATATCTCGATCGATAAACCATTCTGAGGCCAGATCAGAATGACTCTCGCCAAAGAAGGCCATGAGCAGCTCTTTCCTTCCTCCTGCAGCCCTCAACTGGTTGCAATAACGTCTCAAGTGTGCCACGGGATCACCGTGTCCTGCATACTTCTCGAACTTGGGCAATTTAAAATCGAGGGGAAGGTTGATGTCTGGGAACATGCAAAGATCTTTATAGAAAACACTCCTATAATCTTCGATTCCTTGCAAATTCCTCATAGCCTGTTCTAAACTTTTCAATTTCCGAGCTACGATATCCTATTTCTCTGTTGCGACAGGTTTCTCCGTATCAAATGGAAATGCAGGTGGTTGAGTGTACCCATACGGTTCATTCATTTGCAAAGTAGGCTCTGGGGCATAATACTGACTATCTGGAACCTTCAATACTGGCTCACTGGCAAACCTAGGAAGCCTCATTGTGGGACGCACAGCATATATGGGAGTTTCATATGGTGGCGGAGCCACGAATACCGGTGTGATCGATGGCACTGGCTGAGCAGCGGGTCTTGATTGGGGAGCTGCCAAGGGCACCCCAGAACTGCCAGGATAATAATGTCGCGGAGTGAATCCTGGCGCGTGCTCAGGTGACTCAGTAGGAGCAGAGAATTGCGCCTGAGAGAGCGGTGGGCAATTAGAGATATTCCCAAGACCTCCAGGGAGCGGAGGAGGAGACATTCCGCGGGCCCATGCCCGGTGCAAATCTATCAATTATTGTCTGAGCCTTACTACCTCATCATTGTGTTCTGAACTTTCTTCCCTGTGATCCTGATCCGGGTCAATGAGTGAATTTTCAATTTCCCTGCTAGCCATGGCGAGCTTTACTTTGGATCTAGTGAAGTATGGGTGACTAGCCAGAGTGCTGCAAACATACCACTGTTATCTGAAAGAACATGCTCATCAAAGATGACATCCGTTAGGATTAGGGCACACAATAAGCATGGGAATCACATTGGTAAAATTGTCCTAAATTCATGTTCATTTCTACCAGCTTTTGAGGGTAGCGAGGTCATTTCAACATCATCCAGATTTTTATCTACACTTTTTTTTTATACTTTTTTTCGTATCCATCTCTATTCTTTCCACTTCTCTCGTTATCTACCTTTATTTTATTATTCTTTATGGCTTTTGTTTTTTTCTTTAAAAGAGGAAAAATAATGAAAAACAACGAAACAAAATGATTAGATCGAACCCAAAAGTAGGTTGCCTACGTATCATGTTGTACATGAATCAGATCTTGCGTAGTTCGGGCAACTTATGCATAAACATCACACAATTGAAGTTTTTTTTTTCACGAAAAACGAAAACAAGTAAACAAAAGAAAGACGTAACATCCTAACATTTCGATGAAAGACAGGAAAACATACAACGAATTTAGGACCACTTTAAAACTAAACAACAAATACAAAACAACATTCTAAACCCCTAACGACATGCGTGCAATAAAGACCCGAATATCAAAACAACTTGACTCCGACTTAACACAGCCACCAACCTACAATGACAGAAACATAAAAGACTCAAAACTACATAAATATAAGACATGCTCTTTCAAACTGGTGCTCTGTGTGACATCCCCGGTTGAGATGAATCCATCTGTGAAGTCCCCACTTTTCCACTCAGACTTTGCAACATATCCTGCAACGACGTTTTGATACCCGGAAATAAATTTCTTGCCCGTATCCCCGCCTCTTGGAGAGTACACCCACAAAGGTTTCTCTGACACCCATCCACAGTTGTGATCAAACGTGACAACTGAACTCTCAAAAACTCCACCTTGGCACCCGTATCTTCCTGCTCATCATCCTCTACCATGATTGCTTCCCGTATTCGCCCTCTAAGTTGGGCTGGCAAGGGTCTACTAATGCCACGGGGCAGAGATTGTAGCCAGATTTCATAGTTTTGAGTGCATCTTGGATTTTCTTCGAGAGTATCGACACCTAGCTTTATCGCGTTATTCCAGAATTGCTCATATTTGCTTTCCCCCACGGCTTGGTCTTTAAAGTACTCTACACCCTTTAGAAGGTCCATTATTGGGGGGACGTCTTGCATCCTACCCAACTGACGCATCACCCTTCTTGGACTGTAAGGCCTAGTACAATTAAGTCCTATCAAAACTAGAAAGAGTTGCATTTGAGATCCAATCAAGATTTTCTTAGGACAAAACCACATATAGCACCAAAGAATGTTGTTCGGAGTTCTTGATTCGAGAAATTCGATCCAAGAATTGACTCCAATAGGAAAAGAAAATTTGTCAAAACGCATTCTTTCTTGCATGGCTTGCACTCGATCATTCAGACAACGGTCGATCACATCTTCTCTAATCAAAGAAGGCGTATGCAAGTGCTCCATTATCCACAACTACAATATCAGATTACTCTCCTAAAAAAATCGTACCCCTCCTTTCACTTCAGTTAAAGCCTTATATATTTCTGTTAAGATCATTGGTACAATGGTGACCTCATCGTTTTTCTTGAATAAAGCTATCACCACTGATTGTAGACGAGTATTGATACACCTCTTATCTAACGGGAACACTAAGATACCCAACAAAGCCAGACAGAAAACCTCAAGACAACGTTGTTCCCAAATTTTTTTGGTAGTACAGAATTCATCCCAAAAGCAGTTGAAACCCTCTAAAGACCCAAATCTAACAAACAAATAGTCCAAGGAAATCCAAGATTGTTGGAGACATCCCAGATGCTTGTAATCTTTTAATCCACAGAGTCGAAGGAATATCTTACGAGTATGATTGCGGGCTAAAATCATTTGTTGACCCATGTAAGTCAACCGAAGCAAACGAGACACTTCTGCCAGGGTAGGAATCAATTCAACTTCCGAACCTAAACACCAAATTATTTGGATCTCAGAAAGTCAACGCAACTTCTATTAGATCCGGACGAGGCATGAGATCCATAAGTGCTACAAGATTGCCTAACACTTTCCTTACTTCGTGCTTTTCAGAGTAATTGAACGTGCCCCACCACTTGATCAACTTTTTGGGTACCTTGACAACCATAAGGACTCTAGACTTTGTGGACAGATCCATCCTGTAGTAGCAGATAAGAAATTATCTCAAAAATTTGATAAGAGCAAAAGGTTCCCAACCAATGGGAATTTGATGCGGACATACGTCGATGGGACAGATCGCTTCATGACTCCAAATCGTCGAACAGTAACGCTGAATAAAATCAGCCTACTTGGCTAACAACTCTAGGTTACGGGGTAAAAGACCTAGCCTAAGACTAAGACGAAGGCCAAAATAAAGGTTACCGGACCCACCGAGGGTTGCCTACGTATCTCGCCCCGAGAGACGGGAATCAGGTATGCGTAGTTCGTCCAGATTGGACAATTAATGATTAAATAACAGATGACACCCTGACTTGAGACACGACCAAAGACACATGATGAACAACATACAAAGTCTTTTTTTTTTCTCTTTTTTTTTTTTTGAATAGTGGAAAAAAAAATCCATAAAGAACCTAAAAACTACGAAACTCTTCTTTGATTCACCTCTCTCTTTTTTTTTTCTTTTTTTTTTTCAAGTACACCTTACTTCTAACACATGCTTTCCCGAATCAGTCCGTCAAATGACCATGTTACCCTTAAAGATGCAACATTTAGCACGTTGGAATGCTTTAGGGGTGAGTCTCCTACAAACGATCGTGTGGGCCCAGCTAGGTCTCAATATGATGCACATAAGAATGACCTAAAGGTTGACCTACGTTGTGGTTCACTAACAAGGCCGTTCGGGGGAGCATATGGTTGATAGTGGCTGCTTTGTTTTCCACCTACTCCATACATCCAACGGCTCCCCACCCCTAAAATAAAGGTGACTCAACTAGAGTTCGTGCGCACGACGTGCGCTCCGAGACTTGTTGCGGAAAGAATTGACTCGGGTTATGCAAATGATGCCAGATATAAAGCGGTAACACATAGGATAAATACTGTAAACGAAGAGCACGAAAACGCACAAAAGTGAAAACACAAACAAAAATCACAAACAATGCTTATACACTCGTAATGCCAAACAAAGCCGATACGACTCCAAAAAAGCTCGGATTCTGAAATGGATCTCCAGCAGAGTCGCCAGAGCTGTCACACCCCTTTTACGACCTCCAAAAAGATTAATTTTAAGTTCGAAAGGGTTTACATTATTAAGTGACAAAAAATGAAAGTTTATTTCGGAAAAGGATTATTTACATTTTTTATTCAGAGTCGCCACTTGACATAATCTGGTGTACCAAGTCACCATTGGAAAATCCTTTTTCAAAACCATTTGACTCTTTAAACTGGTTTGCGAACAGAGACTCCGGCTAAGGAATTCTGTTGACCGAGGGGAAGGTGTTAGGCACCCCTCGATCCCGTGGTTCAACCACAGTCGCTTGGTAGAGTGTATCAACTATTTTGGCACTACGAAATGTATAAACCACACAAAAGCACGCAAAATAATCAAACAATAAACAAAACAAAACAATCAAAAATGTAAAGTCCAGTCCAATTCTACAGTCCAAAAAAATAAAAAAAATACGAAAATATAAATCCTATTCTAAACTAAATCTAGACTAAGCTCCAATGCCTTACCCGATGTCGCGGGCCTTCATCACGATCATCTTTCGCCAACATGATACGTCGGGGCATTCCCCGGTGAATAAGTACATAAGATCTCGGGGCATTCTCCGATAAAATGAATACATTTCTCAATCTTGTGCGGTAAAATAGAAAGAACCAACCACCAAATATTCACACATTCAACAAATCACCAAGAGTCCTAAACTTTGCCTACCCGACTTAGTATTTGCCTACCCAACTCGACCTAAAACATGATACTGTCAAGTTTCAATTCTCATTCCATTTTATTGCCAAATCCCTTTTTATACGTCGATTTTACACAAAGCAATTAACCAAACATATGCTAACATCAAATTCGTATCATGATTAATTATTCATGGATAAATAATATCAAACATCAGCAAAGATCATTTAATCACAACCAAAGAAGATAATCATAACATCAATGTACCAAATCGAAATGAAGAAGAGACTGGGTTAAAGAAATGGACCTCAATAGAACATTCTTGTAGATAATAAAGAAGTCCGAGACCGAAATCCTCCAACACGGAACCCCAACGACGAACTCACCAAATTAATAATCCAAGAGTACCAACTGATCCGATTTCCACCAAGAATAAAACCCCAAAACAGGAACAAAACCGATGAATCCCCAAAGCTCGATCCCGGCGATAGAATATAAAATCAGACAAACCCCAAAAAAACCAATACGCAGTATCAAAAATGAACCGCGAAGAAGACGAATCCGAAGCCTCAGAAATGCAGCAGAAAGACTAAAAATACATGGCTTAAGCTCCGATGAGCTCAGATGAAGGGCAAAAGTTGAGAAAACTGAGTATAATTTCAACAAGCTCTTACCGGAATCAACTTGAGAACGACCCAATCAACTAGTTCCAATGAGTTTCAGTGTATTTTGATGTTTTTTTTCGGCGACAGTGTCGCCGGAATAGTAACCAGGCGCGCACAGTGACCGGTCGACGAACAGTAAACAGTCGCTGGTGCTAAATTTCTCCAGAAACCCAAGGACAACGACCGGATCTCAAACCATCGTCTCCTTGTTTCCAACTCTCTCTATCGATTTTGTGTGTGGGTGTGTGTGATTTAGAGTGCGATTTTGAGTGAGCTCGAAGGGAGAGGATTGCGTGTGTTTGGTAAGGATGAGTGATGATGGAGAGTGGTTTCTATGAGGGAATCGTGAGGAAGAAAGAAGAAGAGAATGGAATGCTACCCTCTTTTTTTGTTTTTTTCTTTGATTAAAAATGGCCTCCTCCATACGGTCCCTTTGTGTGTGTGTATATTGGCTGTGAGGTGAGGGTGGGGTAGTGAGGTAGGGTAGGTGGGGTCACGTGGGGTAGGGGTAGGGTGTGATGTGTTTTATTTTGGTTTGGTAGGTTGTTAGGATAAGATGTAGGGGTTAGGATAGGATAGGATTTGTTAGGGAGTTTGTTATTTTTTGTATTTTGTGAGGGTATAATAACATGGGTGAGGGTACACAGTAGGATAAAAATAAAAATGGGTAAAAGTGAATAAAAATTGAACTTTAAGAGGACGAAATCACGTGTCTACAGATACATAATTAGCTCTCGATAAATTTTTTTTCAATTTTGGGTCTGTCGAAATACATAATTTTCTCCGGATACATCCAATGAAGATACATAATTAGTTGAAATTTTTGTAATTACTTTATAAGGGTGGAAATTTGTGTAAATATGGTAAGTTAAGTTGTATGGTTATGTTATTTTTCCTTAAATATTTACAAATCCTTCCTTGTTACTTACGCATAATATTGTTGTCATGTGACCTGGGTTCAAGCTATGAAAACAGCCTCTTGCAGAAATATAATACTCTTCCTCAAGCACAAAGTATAACCGAAGTTTTAATATATTGGGATGCCCTTTTATCATTATGGGGTTTCTCAAAACACAAATCTTCATTGACAACAATCTTAATAATAATGTTTATACATAATTTTTAAAAAAAGAATATTTTACTTTTTAATGTCTGGTATATATGATTACACTTATATGATTAAGTCTATAACTTATAAACTTCAAATTATGAACCTCTTATGTTTAAATATGAATTCGGTTTTGTAATTTGAGTCTTGAGAATATGGCAATAATAATATCCATATTCATAGATGATAGAATTAAACAGTTCTATGACAATAATAATATACATATTCATAGATGATAGAATTGATCAGTTATCTTTTTACTTTTAAATGTCTTGAATATATATACTTGTTACTCGATCTAAAATTTTAAATTCTAAAATTAAATTTTGAATTCACATCTGTCATCTTAAAGCATCATTCGTGAGCCTTATGATAATACTTGATTCATCAAAGTCATGACAAGTCTTAGATTTTGACTATTCCCATAAAGAAGATTTATCTCTACCAACATGAAATAAAGTACAATAACAACATATCTAGTATACTTCAACAAGCAGGATTTGAAAAAAGTGGTATATACATAAACGACCTTACTCCTAAGTCCTACCTACCCTTTGAAGGTAGAGGTATTGTTTTCAATATGCTCTCAGTACAAAGAAAAGCATTTCAAAAAAGATTTGAAACAAAAATACAATAGCGAAGAAGCAAGTGTAATAAGGAAAACATGCATATAAAACAAACTTTAATTCATATATATATATATATAAATACAATAGCGAAGAGGCAAGTGTAATAAGGAAAACATGCATATAAAACAAACTTTAATTCATATATATATATATATATATATATATTCAACGAAATATACCTAATCAATCTACTAAGTACTCTACTTGAAGAACAAGTTACATTTATTGACAAGAAGAAAACACAACCCTCCATCTTGTATTTCCTAATGACAATTGCTAACACCATCACAAGTAGATTTATCTCTATCATAGTTAAAAATCTCAAAATTACCATGTTTTTTAGTACCTTCTAATGCCATGTTACAAAAGACATGATTGTCTCCTTTAACCTCTACTCTATTGGAATGTCAAGAAGATATTGATAATTTGGTTTCATTGGATGATCACCACGACCTTTTCCTCTTAAAGTGCATTTTACATCCACTTTTGATGAAGCAAAATTAACAACTGTTAATTTGTAATCAAACAAGATAAGTGAATTAACAGATGTTGATAAGTAATAAACAAAGGAAAAAGACTTGACACGTTGGGGAAGCCGTGGTATTTTTTTTAAAAAATTGTGTGTGTGTTTTCTTTTTGTGTAGATGCTACTCTATTTATAATAAATATTTGTGTTGTGTTATAAAACAAGAAAGAATAACTAATAACATGTTATAAAACAAGAAAGAATAAAGAAGAAGAGTAGAGAGAATAGAGAGACTAATTCTTATTTCTCTTGATCGATTTCTTGAGGTGTTTATTACAATGAAGGAAGCCTTCTATTTATAGGAAAAATTTACTCCTAGTTTGAGTAAAAATAGATGCTTCAAATCCTAATAGATATCAAAGTAGATCTTGATAGACATTCACTATAATGTAAATACATTTATAACACTCCCTCTTGAATGTCTAATTAGTAGATAATGTGCCTCGTTAAAACCTTACTAGAAAAAACCCCGTGAAAAAAAAATCTAGTGAAGGAAAAAGAGTACACATCTCTAACAATACGCTTATCGGCTGCCTCATTAAAAACCTTACAAGGAAAACCCAGTGGGACAAAACCTCGTAAGGAAAAAAGAGTACAACGCGTATTAACCCCCCCCCCCAATGAGAACATCCTTGAGTCTTTGCATCTTGATCTTGTGCACCTTCTTCTTGAAAGTTACAGTTGGAGGAGACTTGGTGAATAAATCAGCTACATTGTCACTTGAACGAATCTGTTGCATGTTAATATCACCATTCATTTGGAGATCATGTGTATAGAAAAGCTTTGACGAAATATGCTTCATTCTATCTCCTTTATGAATCCTTCATTAAGTCGTGTTATTGCATTATCTTCATAAAAATCATGGGTACTTTGTCACATTTCAAACCACATTTTTCTCGAAAGAGATGTATCATGGACCTCAAACATACACATTCTCGGCTAGCTTCATGAATAGCTATTATCTCAGTATGGTTCGATGAAGTGGCTAGATAGAATGTTTTGTATATCTCCAAGATATAGCAGTATCCCCACATATAAACACATTGCATGTTTGAGACCGAGATTTATGCGGGATAAATAAATACCCAACATTAGCATAATCAACAAGATCGGAAGTACAATCTTTAGAGTAAAATAAGATCATGTTGATCTCATTTCGATGTCTCTTAGTAGGAGAAGAACTATACCTTGCTAACAAATTAACCGAAAAGGCTATATCAGGCCTTGTAGTATTTGCAAGATACGTTAGTGCATCAATTGCAATAAGATAAGGTACTTCATAACCAAATAAATTCGGTATATTTATCCTTTCAGCAAATAATCTGTTGCTTTGAAAACTCTCTAAGAGTTTCAATAATTTTCAAGCCTTAAGTTTATACAATATATGGATTATAAATAAGTTTCTCAGAAACTTTTATATGCTTCAAGCATTTTGAATCCTTAAAAGTTTTTCACATAAGTTTTGTCAAGTGACAATATTCTACATTTCATGAGTGACATCTTCAAGTGTCTGAACTGCAAATCAAATAAGTTTTATACTTACCAAGATGCATCCTTTCATGTCACTTGATAAATGTTTCTACGTGAGCATGCTTAAATAAACGTAGAATTCAGATCCTCGTAATCTTTCACAATATTGTATCAATATTGTATCAAAGATATCATCCACGATTTCTTATTTTGTATCGGTTCACAATGCGACATACCATTTTGAGATCTCATCACTTCATTATTTTTAGGTACCTAAACCTCTCATAAGGTTTCATGAAGTGTTATGTTGTAGGCTCTTCAAGAGCACATTGCCTTCTTATCATGATTATTTGCTCCTTATTCTTTTCAAGGATTATTTCATTTGGAATCGATTGGTCTATCATGTTTCGCGCATGCATAGACTTTATCCTTTAAGGACACAAAATAGGAGCACTTGCAACTAAATATGAGATGCTTTCGGCATTTGACTTGAATTATCTTTTGAATGAGGATCTGATGATAATTCCTAACATATTTCATAGCTGCTTATAATCTCCCCCTTATATTAGGAAAACTAACATACATCCTCCATCTTCTTTGAGGAATTCATCTTTGTGCATCATGGTATATTTATTAATCGTATACCGCACATCAAAACTATTAGATGGAATAGTTGGTTCCTGACCTTGACCCAATCGAGAAGGAAGAAATAATCATAATATATTGGTCTAATGCATACAAGTGCTATTGTATGCAATATATCATATTTCATACCAATACATGAAACTTTGTTCTCATTAGTAGTGGTTCAGCTATTTATGGAAGGCATTCAATGCTAAACCATGATCATCAAGATGAATTATCTTGATTACACAATCTGAAAATTATGCTCAATTTATATTGAACAAGTAACTTTACGAATGTCAAACGTAAGTTGACCCTGAATGTACATGTGATCATCTTATTGATGCATATTTTCAACATATCACATGATAGGTGAATGAGCCCTTATTCACCTTTTATTCTTTTCAGATTTTGAGGGATTCAATCCCAAAATTAGTTGGTCCAACCAACTTATCATGAGAACAAGCAACATTAAAGTTCATGAAGAATTTTCTAATTCTTCAATAGATGTTCAATACTCAGTATGCACATCTTTGGGATATCGCAATCGTTCATGTCAACGTATGAACTTTTAATCTAGTAAACTCCAAGTTTACCATGATATGTGTTTTTGCTTTAGTAAATTTCAGATTTACTATTATATGAATAAATTTCAGATTTACTACTTCAGAAGTAGATTTCAAAATAACTCATCTCAGCTATTCTGCCTCTTTCGGAGGTGAGTTGTCTTACCATCACAATCAAGTATACGTTTATATTAATAAGCTTCACTAAATATTATCACATTCACTCCAGGGAATAGATCTGTGCTTATAATAATCAAAATTCTCATTTCCCAAGAATGGAATATAATCGTGTCTTAAGCCTATCAAATTATGATAGCTTATATATCTTATAACCTCTTTCATCATATTGCTACTTCAGGAGCAAATTGAGGCATACATATGATGTAGAGAATTTTTTCCTAGCATATCTTATAATCATAATAAGCATGTGAAAATATTATCACTTTTGATGATTATTATCATATTATTTCTACACGCTTATATCCGTGCATTCAATCACTTATCTTCTTTCAACAATGAAGCAAGTTGTCAACTTTTAGATTTATGCTACCATATTCACTTCATGGAATAGAGCATATTAATGGGATATGTTTCATGACCTTTTATTAAACACCCATTATTTTGCCTTAGCCATCATAATATCATCAATATGGTGTATTGAGATTCAAACTCAACATCTTATCCATATAAAGGCGTCTTAGGCATGAATCGATGGGACTTGAACCCAACATATTATCATCCTTTTTTATAATATTATTCTTGAGGAATAAATTTAAAACATAAATGGTTCCAAATCAATTATTTTTCCTCAAATCTAATAATAATTATATTAATAGTAGCAAAAGAAAGATAACATAAAGAATTACTAACCTTGAAATCCTTCAGATTTATAATCTCACCTTATTTGGCAGAATCTCGTGCTGATAACGTGTTATAAAATAAGAAAGAATAACTGATAACGTGTTATAAATCAAGAAAGAATAAAGAAGAAGAGTAGAGAGACTAGAGAGAGTAATTCTTATTTCTCTTGATAGATTTCTTGAGGTGTTTATTACAATGAAGGAAGCCTTCTATTTATAGGAAAAATTTACTCCTAGTCTGAGTAAAAGACAGATGCTTCAAATCCTAATAGATATCAAATAGATAGACATTCACTATATGTAAATACAGTTATAACATGTTTATCTTTTTTGCTCTACTTGGTAACCACCGACTAAAATAGGAGTTTAAATTAATTTTAATTTGTACTCCCTCAATTCATTTTTAGTTGTCATATATATTAAAAATAATTGTCAAGGTATCAGATTAAGATAGAATTATGTTTTTTTTTTCAATTTTGCCCTTTACATTAATTATTAATCAAGAAGTAGAAAGCACATAATTATAGACAACTATTAAAGAATAGGGGATATATTAGGCAAACTACGCAAAAATAAAATGGATGAATTACAAGAAGTATATAAATCAGGAATCGTCCCCAAGGGAGAAATTAACCAAATTGTTTGAAACAAAAAGAGTAAGGAAATAAGTATCATTTACCACAAACCTAAAGAAAAAAAAAATACTCGTTCCCTTTCAATAGAGGTGGAGTCAGAATTTCAAGTAAGGGGTTCATTATTCAAAGAAAACTAAGTCGAAGAGGTTCAACACCTACTATAGCCACATAAAAAATAATTTTAATTATGTATAAATAGTATATTTTTTCGTCGAAGGGGGTTCGGACGACCCCCCTAAAGAGGGCTAGCTCCGCCTCTGCCTATCAACTAATCTAATTAATACACTTTATTTATTAGTTTGTCTTGAAAAAAAAATGAAATCTTTTTATATTTAGAAATAATTTATAATCAAATAGAAATCATATGAGGTCTCTTTTAATAAAATTATAATAATTATAAAAAATATTTTAGAAACCTTACGAGGTCCCTTTCTGGAATATTCGAAAAATAACCTAGTGACCTCGTGAGGTTGCTTTTAAGTGATCTCATGAGGTCTCTTACAAAAAGCGACTTATGTTTTAGAGACCATCCATTGAGGTCGTTGTTGAAATTTCTTTTTCAGGATATGAGGTCTCTTTCTTAAGTTTTATTTTACAACTTTTTTAGTAGTATATAATGATGATGGTTTTATTTAGGAAAATTTACAAAAAGTAGCATACTTAAGACTATAATTACAATTAATAGCAACACTTTTGTAAAATTACAGTTTATAGCAAGAGTATTTTATTCATTAACTAGGCAAGTGCATGTTTTACTCTCACTACTTTACATTTTCCTATTTTCACTCCAGTATTTCATCCCCCCCCCCCCCAAATATAGCCATATCTTTTACCCCTTTTTTTCATCTTATTTTTTCATTTTATTTCATTTTCATTTTTTAATTTCCACTTTATTTTCTCTCTTCTATTTCTCTTTTTTTTTCTTTTTTTTTTCCTTTTTCATATTTAAAAATAATTATCTCCATGATCTTCAAGATTTCAAAATAAAAAATCATTACTGTCTTTCACTCTCTTGTATCTCTACCTTTTTTTTTGTTAGTTTTTTTTTATCTTATTTTTTATTTTGATTTCTTCTTCTTTTTTATTTTTTTCTTTCCACTTTATTTTCTGTCTTCTATTTCTCTTTTTTTTTTTCATTTTCATTTTCTGTATTTTTCCTTTCTCATATCTTTTTTTTTTCTTTTTCTATATTCGTTTTCTTCTGCTTTTTTCTATTTTATTTTGTTTCTTTATTTTCTTTTATTTCACACTTCGATTTCTTTTTCTTCCTTTTTTTTCTTTTTCACTTCTCTTTTTTTCGTTTTTTTCTTTTTGTTTTTTTCCATTTTTTAACTCTTCTATCTCTAACTTTTATTTTGAAAAGAAAAATATGTATATCACATACATATATTCAAAAAACATACAAAATACATAGTCATACAGATCTGGATATGTATTTACAGTACAAAACATACATATGTATTTACAAAATACATATCATATTTATATTAAACAGTAACAAACATAACTATACTATATATCTTCATATGTATTTGCGAAATACAAAGGTGACTCATATAAAATAAGAATATACATATAGATCAAATATGTAGTTTGTAAATACATATGCAGAGCTATATGTAGTTTATATAGTGTTGAATTTATCTTTGAACTGTACATACTATTTCATTTTAGAGGGTAACATATGTACTTATTGTAATTCTTTTACTGTTTAAGATATGTATCATGTATTTTTTTATTACCTATACATATATGTATATAATTGTCATTTTTGTTATAGAGATTTTGTAACGCCCCGATTTTCTGAACCGGAATGCTACACAGTGCCCATGACCCCGAAGGACCACAAGCTAACCCATGACTTATATCTGTACCTGAGCACTGAATAACCATACTATAAAACATACGGAAACATAATATTGTAAGGTCATAAGGTTCAAATCTGAATAAACATCTAATAAAATAATATTTGAAAATGGTATAACAATACCAACATAAATCTGAAATAATTGTCTGATATGTTGTAGTCTGAAAACCTCTAAACTGAACTGAATAAGGAGTTGAGGGGACATGTTCCCAACTAACTCCGTCTACTGAAATAAACAGAAAACTGAAATAGTGATATGAATAATAACATAATTGTCCTCGAAGGATGAGGACTCACTATTAATTACTGATGCTGGCTGACTCTGAAATTGCTAAGGGAGCTCTGGATCCCGTGCGTCCAAACCTATGGTATAAGACACCATAGCGCGAGAAAAGTATGCGCCAGTACTTTGAATGTACTGGTATGCAAGTGAGGTAGGCTGAATGCATGGGGTTCATATGTATGAACAATACTGACTAACATGAACGTGAGAATATATGCATGAATACATAATAACTGTAATTGAAACGGTACTAGTACTGGATACTGAATTTTGTGTACTGATTTACTGACATCTGAGTTTACTAAATAAAGAGGAACTGATGTTATATTACTGATAAATAAAATGACTGTTTTTATAGTTCTGATTATGAAGAATTTATCTGATTGACTATATATAACAGTCCTGAAACTGAGTTCGTGATAACATGACTACTGGGTATGAATACTAATGACATGAATTTACTGATAACATATCATGACTGATAACTGAATTCTGATTACTGATATATCTAATAACATGAGTTCTGATAACTGATAGCATGAATGACTATTTCTGACAGTCCTGAATCTGATGGAACTAGCTAAGTTTCGTACTGTATCTGAGTTGACTGTATCTGACAGTCCTGATATCCTGAAGAACTATCTGAGTTCTTTTACTGAGACTGATACTGAAACTGTGGGAAGTAGTTATTTAACCAATATGCCCCAAATACACTATAATAGCTAAGCTGGGGTCCAATCTCTACCCTGATTGGAAGGGTGTCAATACCGCGCCACTGGTAAGGATAAGCTGTGAGTGACTCTCATCTGGCAGGTACTCTAATGAGAACGGTGGAAACCCTCATCTGACAAATTAAGCCACATCATCTACCCTCAACTGACAGGTATTGATGTCTCAACCTATGCTGGCTACATAGTTCTGGAATGCAAGGACTGTTTCTAAGAATCACACCCTCTACTGGCAGGTGAGTTCCTAGCCTTGGGTTTGCTCGGTGCTGAATCCTACTCCCAACTGAATGACACTTAACTGATTATACTGAACTGATTTCCTAGTTCATACTAGAATTAACTGAACTATTACTGATTGTTCTGTTTAACTGAACTTAACATGGACTGAGTTTATTGAGTTCTGATGACTAGCGAAACACTACTGAATTCTGTTAACTGACTAAATGCTACTGAGTTCTGTTAGTTGACTGAGTTTACTGATGTCTGAACTGAATACTGAACTAAACTGTACTGATACTGAGATTTACTAAATTCCATAGACTGGCAGAATATTACTGAGATTACGTAGATTATTGAGTACTGAGTAAAACTGAACTGATACTGCCTTTACATGAGTTTTCCTGAGTCATGAGACTGACTGAAGTCTACTTAACATGGCTTGACTGAGAGTATCGTGAAAACATGACATGGCTCTAGGCACCCAACTATATTTTTCGGGTACAAGTACCCCCAGGACTCGATGGAAGGAAACTGACACATCATGAAAATTCTTGATCATAGGACTAAAGTCCGCAATTCATAATACCATAAGTTGGGGATTTCATGAAAGCACTTGATAATCATAATCTTGTACATGAATAGGAATGTATCCTAACATATCATAATTTTACAATTTTAATTTCACTTGCATGACATGAACTTGTATACATGCTAACATAATGTAGTTTCATTACTTAACTTTCATGAACCATTTGTCAAACACTTGCAAGACATAGCATCAACATGGAAATCATTTAGATCATGTAGTATTAACATGAATTCATTATTTAGATCACCAATGGATCACAAGGCACAATTCATTCACTTGAACATTTTTACAAACACATGAAAGGCATGATTTTATACTTAGGCATATATAACATGCTCTCAATTCATGACCATAACCACCAATTCACATCTCAAGGTTTTCAACATATGATGGTCATGATTCAACACACATGGGAAACATGGATATTTCATTCATCAATTAACATATATCAATATTATGGGTATAACATCCAACTTGCAAATCTCAAGAACTCAACATAAATTTCATATGAATAATACCACAAATAAATTAGTTTTCATGATTCTTGAAATAACTCATGGAATTAAAACTCAATTTAACATCAACAACATGATTATAAACATCCCACAACAAAATATTTATGATACATAACTTAAAACTTGATTCTTGAGCTCCATGGATGAAAAGAATCCATGAATGAAAACTATGCATACCTTAGATTGATTATCTGTGAAAGTTAATGGTGAAATTGGCTTGAATCTTGAAACCCCCAATTGAACCCTTACTTGTTCTTGATAAATTTTGAGAGAAATCAAGAATATGTTGCTAAATTATGCTGAATCTCGTGTTTGTGTATATATATATAAAGAGGTGGGAAAGACTAAAATACCCCTGGAGAAAGAGAGAAAGACGCAGCTGTCCTCTGTTGTTTTCAGGCTGATAGGCTGAAGTAAATTGATCATAACAATTTACTCCAATATTAAAATTGGATGAAACCAATTGCATTGGAAAGAAGACTCACAGATCTTTCATTTGATATATAGAATCTCACCCAGTTCATTATATACAAAAAGTTATGATCGTTTGAAGTTGACCCTGAAATGCTGAAAATTTCTGGAGCATGCTGTAGAGCATGCGACGCATGCAAATCGCATGGTGCTTCTGTTTTGAAATCCAAAAATCTCCTAAAAGGATTCCAAAAATTCCAAAACTAACTCGAGATGTACTCTTGACTTCCCCGATCACAACGCAACTTGAAAATCCAAAAACGGAGGTCGAAAAGGTCATCAAATAAATCCCCAAAGTTCGGAGGTATAAGATGAAACTAAGTGTTTCTAACACTTAGCAAAATTCTTCTAAGTGTTGGATTTCCTTATCAAGCCTTAAGGAGCTGAATTTGACTTAGGATTTTTACGGGGTCTTACAGATTTTGTGTCCTATATATTTATATATACATGTGAGTCAGATATGTATTTCTGTAAATACATATGCAGATATATATGTATATTTTTTTACAGTAAATACATATGCAGATCTGTATGTCTATTTATTTTGTATATTTTTTGAATATGTATATATGATATAGATATTTGTCTTTTAAAAATAAAAGATAGAGATAGAATAGTAAAAAAAAAAAAAAAAAGAGAGAGAAAATAAAAATTCGAGAAAAAAAGAAGTGAAAAAGTAAACAAAAGAAGAAAGAGAAATAGAAACTAGAAATAGAAGTGTAAAAACAAAAGCGAAAAAAAAATTAAGAAGAAGAAGAAGAAGAAAACGGAAAAAATATGAGAAAAGAAAAAAAAACGAAAAAATAAAAAAAGGAAAAAGGAAAAAAAAAAAAAAGAAGTAGAAGAGAGAAAATAAAGTGAAAAGAAAAAAAATGAAAAATAAAAAGAATTTAAATTTAAAAAAAAAAAGATAAAAAAAATTAACAAGAAAAAATAGTTAGAGACATAAGAGAATGATATTTTGAAATTTTGAAGATCATGGAAATAATAATTTTCATATTTGAGTTTGATTTGAAAAAGGAATTTACTAATTTAAATAAGAGTAATTTATGGAAATTTAATTAGATAGGATAATTATTCCTTATTTAACTCAACTAATTTGAGTAAAACAAGGGCAGTAAATCTTGTTGCATATGTATTTGTATAGCAACAGTTTACTTAAATACAAAATACAATTTACTATTTATCATAATTATGAAACTGTTGCTATAAAAGTTATAATTAAGGCTCTGTAATTGTTATTTCTGAAATTTTCCTTTTATTTATATGTTATATTTTACCCCAAGAGCAATAGAAAAATTTCCTGATGAGATCATTATTTTTACTTAAATGAATCTCCTACTCAATGCGGATCTTAATTGAGTCTTATGTATATCAAAATTTAATAAAATTAAGTCAAAAATCAAGTCTTATCTATATATCTCTCTTCTTAAAATTTTACTATACTAGGACCAAGATAACAAAACTGTTGGAAAAGAAGTGAGCAATATCCTAGTTGGCAGAGTAAGTTAGAGTCAGTTAAGAAGTTGTTAGAATTGCTGAGCTGTCACTAAGTTACAACACTAGTAGTAATAATGGTAGTTAGTTAGATTAGATTAGAAGCTAATGTTGATATGTATGTGTATGTATGTATGTATATATATATATAAATATATAGGCAGTTAGCAGTAAGATCAGTTTTGAGATTGTACAGTTTTCACTCTTCAATTGAATGGAATGGTAACTTCACTATCTCTCTTACTCTTATCTTCAATTCTCTCTGAAATTGCTAATCATAAGCTCCATTAATGGAGCATTCTTAACATGGTATCAGAGCATTGGCAATTTGAGCTTTGCCAGAGGGCTCGCAACTGAAGACACTGAAGCTATCAAATTTCTTCGATGGAGCATCTCAAAGCTGTGTTCGAGATCCTAAATTCAGCAAGCTTTCAGAGCTATTTGATCTCATCATCTATGTCTATCACTGGAGGTGTTACTACTTCAGCTGAGGGAATCAGTGGAGCTCAAATTGAGCAAGTTGATGCAAATCACCCTTTGTACATCCATCCATCTGACACTCAAGGATTTGTACTTGTTTCTACTCAACTGTTAAGGTATGAAATTTACTCTCTGTGGAGCAAAGCGATGCGTATTGTTCTACTTGGTAAGAACACGTTAGGGTTACTATTGGGCACTTGTAGAAAAGACATGCATCCTGCCAATTTGCATAATCTGCGGGATAGGTGTAATTCCATTGTCTTAGCGTGGATAATGAATACTGTGTCCAAAGACCTGATAAGTACTGTGATTTATGGATTTAATGCTTATAAAGTGTGGATAGATCTTAGAGAAAGGATTGACAAAGTACATGCATCTAGGGCATTCTATCTACACAAAGAGATAATTACTTTAACTCAGGGTACTTCTTCTGTGTCCTCTTATTTCTCAAAACTAAGAGAGTTATGGGATGAATTAGAGGCTCTTGCCCCCCTACCTGCACGCCCATGCCCTGAATCCAAGGAATATACTACTCACTATCAATTACAAAAGTTGTGGCAGTTTCTAATATGGCTCAATGAGTCATATGCTTATGCTAAGAGTCAAATTTCGATGATTGTTCCTTTGCCTAACATTAATCAAGCTTACACAATGATACTCAATGTAGCAAGTCAGAGCTTGATTGAGGTAGGAAGCCACTTATATGTACCAACTGCAGGTGATCCGACTGCATTAATCTGCAATAGACTGAGCTCTAAATTTTATCAGAATGGCAATTCTAGCACCAATTATAGTGGATCTTACTCTGGCTCTAGTAGTGGACATGGTGGTGGTAATAATAACTATAATATTTCTAATACGGGTCAAGGAGCTAATAAAGCAGATTTTAGACAAAAAGCATCTCTATGAGCAAAGAGCAGCCTATGGAAGATGTCATTTGTATTGTGACTATTGTCACTTCAAGGGGCATACTAAGGAGACCTGTTACAAGCTTCATGGATTACTGATCTCAAGAAGAAGAAAGGGCTAACCCATAATCATTCTAGCCATGCCACAGTTCAAGGCTCTCAGTTTACTGATTTTATGGTTCCTAATAACTCTACTTATAGCTCTTTTATTGGAATGCCTCCAAAGGTACCTTTCTTTACTAATGAGCAGTACAATCAGATTATCAGGATGCTCAATAAGGGGAAAGAAAGTGACACTTCTACAAATATTGCTACTGCTGGCTCAACTAGTTCCTCTGCAGGTATTTTCACTACTCTTATGTCTGATACTCATAGATGCAACTAGATAGTAGATACAGGAGCATCTAACCACATGGTAAACAACTTACCTTTGCTTACTCGGTTTAAGAAAATGATAGGAGTTGATAAAACTCTAGTAAATCTACCTAATGGAAGCCAAGTACCTATTAGTCATGAAGGAAAATCTTTAGTTTTCAGTGAAAAGGAAGTGGGACATGTATTGTTTCTTTTAGACTTCAAATATAATATTCAATCAGTGTCCCAACTGACTAAAGAACTAAAGTGCACTGTCTTGTTCTTTCCTAATTTTTGCATTTTTTGGGACATCTTTAGTGAGAAGGTCCTGGGGATTGGTAATGAAGAAAAAGGGTTGTATCTACTAAGGGCTGAGCATTTTACTGGCGCTGAGGCTTCTCATCCAGTATCTGTGCATAGCATATATGCAATCCATCCCGACCAGCCTCATAGTTACTTAGTTGTCAATAGGTTATCTGGCATATGCAATGTTATTGATTCCACTTTATGGCACAAGAGGTTGGGTTATGCCCCTATGTCAGTACTCAAGAAAGTAGTTGGTATTTCCACTTCTCGTATTTCAGATCGTATGTGTTCAGTGTGTCCACTTGCTAAACAAATAAGGTTCTCTTTTCCTACTAGCAATGCCGTGTCTGCTGGTGTATTTGATATTGTTCATAGTGATGTGTGGGGTCCCTATAGAGTTCCTACTCATGATAATAAAAGATATTTCATGACTCTCGTGGATGATTTCTATAAATTTACCTAGATTTTCTTGATGCATTCTAAAGTTGATTCTATTTTAATCTTAAGAGACTTTATTCTTATGATAAAGACTCAATTTGGTGTTCCTATCAAATGTTTTAGAACTAACAATGGCACCGAGTTCTTTAACACTCAAGTGCATGATTTATTCCAAAGGAATGGTATTGTTCATAAAAGTTCTTGTATATATACTCCTCAACAGAATGGAGTAGTTGAAAGAAAGAACAAGACCATTCTTGATATGTCTAGAGACTTGAGATTTCAAGGCTTCATACCACTCATATTCTGGGTAGAATGTGTATCTGTTGTAGTCTATGTTTTGAATAGATTACCTTCTGTTGTGCTTAAGTATAAATCTCTATTTGAGCAACTATATGATATACCACCTACTATATTGCATCTCAGAGTCCTTGGTTTACTATGTTATGCTACTACTATGCACAGAACTGATAAATTTTCTCCTAATGCATACCTTGCAGTGCATTTAGGATACTCTTCTATACAAAAGGTTATATTCTCTATGATCTTACTACTAAACATCTGTTTGTTAGTAGAGATGTTATGTTTCAAGAATCAATTTTTCCTTTCAAAGACTTACAGTCCAGCCCTCAACCTCTTTTCCCAGTGTTATAGTTCACAGAAGATAGTAGTCCTTCTGATCAGTCAGCTGTTGTTCCTAGTTCTTCTCCTCCCTCTCCTGATCTCTTATCACCATCTCCTCATCCTCTTCCCATGGTCAGGAAATCATCTAGAACTTTTGATACAAGTACGATCGTGATTGTAGAACTTTTGATACAAGCTCGGGTGGCTGCCCAACCAATGGAATAATCTTTGAAGTGTAGAGAACAAGTCCCAACACTCCAAAGCCATCCAATTTGCACACTCCAAGACCTCCCCTTTGTCTTGGCTCATTAAGGGCATTCTAATCATTTTGTATTAAGTTGAAACCTAGGCTATAAATAGAAGATGTTAGGTTATTTTGTCATAACTTTAATGATTTTTGAGAACTCTAGAGAGAGAGAGTCTTGCAAGGTGGATTCCTTGTAAACAAGTATGGATATCACTTGTGTTGGTGCTAGTTTTGAAGCGTTGATTGCTTGGGGATCCCGTTCCCTTGAGGTCACGTAAGAGATAAGTTTATGTTGTGTGTGGTATTAAAGGCCCAAGAGTGGAATAAGATCTTGGGTTGTTAATATTATACCATCCATTTGTATATCTTCCTATCTTTGTCTTGTTGTAATCTTGTAACCAATTCTATGTTGTTATTGTGAAGCCGTGTATGTGTTGTTGTTCTTCACATTGTTATTGTTCATTTTGCTCTTCATAAATTGTTGTTAACTTAGTTTGGGTTGCTGTTTTGGTGCCAAAGACACTACTAATTCTTGTATTCTTGTTGTTGGTAGCGAATCCAAGAGTGGTCTCCATCTTGGTCCTCGAATCCTTAAGATTGTGGACTGATTTGGTGTATGTTTTGTGTCTTCCTTGTCGATCTTGTATCAACTTCCAAGCCTCCCATTTGGCTTGTGAATTATATTGTTCCCTCTAAGTTTACCTGTCAGTACCCCACTTCTCATTTGTCTCCTATAAAGGTCTTACTCCGCTTATATGTAGTCTTTAGCTACTTATTCAGCTATTACTGAGCCCATATCCTACAAAGATGCATGACATGATCCTCTCTGGATCTCTGCAATGCATGAAGAGATTAATACTCTTGAAGATAATAAGACATAGTCTATTATAGCTTTGCCTGCTGGGAAGGTTCCTATTAGGTGTAAGTGGATTTACAAGGTGAAGTATAAGTCAGATGGTCAGGTTGAAAGATATAAGGTCAAGCTGGTTGCAAAGGGGTATAGCCTAAGGGAAGGTCTAGACTTTACTGAGATTTTTCTCCAGTAACCAAGATGGTTACCGTGCGATTAGTAGTTGCTCTAGTTACTTCCTGTAAATGGTTTTTGTTCCAAATGGATGTTCACAATGCATTCTTGCAAGGTGATCTGCTTGAAGATGTGTATATGCAAATTCCTGGAGGTTTTTCTAAACCAGTTGATTTTGCCACCCAGGGGGGAATCTGATGGTTTGCAAGCTTCACAAGTCCTTGTATGGACTGAAGCAAACACCACGGCAATGAAATATAAAACTCACAGAAGCCTAGGTTGATATTGGATTTAAACAATCTCACTATGATTATTCATTATTCTCTCAGAAATTTGGTAGTGATCTGGTCATTATTCTAGTATATGTGGATGATCTCCTAATCACAGGATCTAACTTGACCCTCATTAAATAAGTAAGAGTGGATTACATTACAAGTTTAAAATGGAGGATTTGGGTGAGCTGAAGTTCTTTCTTGATATTGAAGTATCTAGATCACAAGAGGGAATTCTTATGTGTCAGAGGAAGTATGAAATGGGACTATCAGGTTGCAAACCAGCCTCTACTTCCATTGAATTCAGTCACAAACTTACTTCCTTTGAGTTTGATAAATATTTTGATCACAACTCTGATCTGAATAAAGAACTAAGTGATAGCAGCAAGTACAAAGACTGATTGGAAGATTGCTGTACTTAACTATGACAAGACCTGATATTGCTTTTTGTGGTGCAAGTACTACGTCAGTGTATGCACTCACCTAAGCAATCACATATGGAGGCTGCACTTAGAGTAGTTAGATATATAAAAGGTACAACATGACTTGGCTTGTTTATGCCTAGCAGTAGTTGCTCGATCTAATCTAGTGGCATTTTGTGACTCTGACTGTTCATGTGTGGAGACTAGAAAATCAGTCACTGGTTATATTGTTAAGTTTGGAGATGCAGTAATTTCTTGGAAATCCAAGAAACAAAGCACAGTTTTCAAGAGCTCGACAGAAGCAGAATTCAGAAGTATGGCAACCACAGTTGCAAAAATTGTGTGGCTGAAAGGATTGTTTAATGAGTTAGGAGTCAATCTAAAGCTACCTGTAAAACTATTTTGTGACGGTAAATCATCTATACAAATTGTTGCTCATCCAATTTTTCATGAAAGAACCAAGAACTTTGATATGGATTGTCATTTTGTGAGGGAGAAAATTCTTGAAGGACTGATACAAACTCAACATATAAGTACCAAAGATCTAACAAAAGGCTATGTAAACCACAACATGACATTTTGATGGGCAAGCTGAGCTTGAAGAATGTGTTTCAACCCTCAGCTTGAGGGGGAGTGTTGGAAAAGAAGTGAGCAATATCCTAGCTGGCAGAGTAAGTTAGAGTCAGTTAAGAAGTTGTTAAAATTGCTGAGCTGTCACTAAGCTGCAGCATTAGTAGTATTAGTGGTAGTTAGTTAGCTTAGATTAGAAGCTAATGTTGATATGTATATATATAGGCAGTTAGCAGTAAGATTAGTTTTGAGATTGTATAGTTCTCACTCTTCAATTGAATGAAACAGTAACTTCACTGTCTCTTACTCTTCTCTTTCTTTCTCTCTAGATTGCTAATCATAAGCTCCATTAATGGAGCATTCTAAACAAAAACTCACATACATATAGTACCCCCTTAATTAATCAGCAACTTGACTTCATAGATCCATATAAAACTCTTAATAATTCAATGGAATTAATAATCAATTCCAATTGAATGGCAAAATACAGGGACCTCCTGGAGTTTTTCTCCCCATACACAATCCATTATCTAGTATACCCCCATAACACTTATGTTGATCTAAATTACATAATCAAAAAGCTTAAAGTCACCAAGATTTTTTCCTCTCAAAAGGCAATGTGCGTGTGCTCTTTCTGCAGTTCCATTAACAATAAACATTTTATAACTTTCATCAATTTAATTGACAAAAGATGAGAAAAAACTAAGTAGGACGAAAAGGACCAAGAAGTGAGATAATTTGGAAGCCATCATGTGTGTGTGTGTGTTAATGATTCATATATTATTTTTTTATACAATAATTTATAAGTGTATGTGGTATTATTCATGATTCATATATTTATTTTTTTATCATCTCTTGTGTGAATGATTACTGACTTAAGATTGAATTGTAACTAATTTTAGTAAATAGAAACTAATAGAAATGTGACACCAAATTTGACCAAAGATTACCCCCTCCGTCCTTTATTAGTCGGCAATTTTTTCTTCTTAAACTAACGTTAAGAAATCATAAATAAGAAGTAATTTTATTTAGTAAGATGGATAACTAATATAAGACAACTCTTTTTAATAAGATAATCAACTAATATGGGATGGAGGAAATAATAAATTAGTCATTTCACATTTGTATCAATTCATAGTCAATTTGGACTTTGCGTTAAATTGGGTGGCTCAGAGAAAATTAAATTAACTCCCCTATAGAAAGGCAAAATTTTAAAGAGGGCAACCAATGTTAGATTGACCTAAGATAGCAGATTGTGGATTACATTTATTAGGGCAGAAGGTTGGTATAGGTAGTCTTGTTATCAGTCATTTTAGTAGTTGTAGTATTGCTTTCGTAGTTTTTTTTTATTTCTGTTATTATTTATTGTCGCTTGTATTTTGACTATCTAATTATTTTCTTGTAGTTATTGTGTTGATATTATCCATTGTTTTATTACTATGTGATATGAGGTAGAGGTAAGATACTCTACCCTCCTCATACCTTATTTTGTGAGATTATACTACATATGTTATTATTGTTTGAGATTTTGAATCTAAGAAAATACATAATTAGCTCTAGATACACCCTAAGAAGATACATTTTTTTCTTTTTTCTATTATATAGAAGAGGTGATTTCGACCACCTCTTATGCAATTACCAAAAAAATTCTTTACTTTCACTTAATTATATACCATACCCCAATATATAATAATTTCATTATTTCATCATAATGATTTAAATATTTAATATATTCTATTAATTTATATTAATTAACTATAACTACATATTGAAAGTAATTTTTTTTTATTTAATTAGCTATCATGTTCAAAACTAATTTGTTACCACAAATCACAATAATTAATAATTTAAAATATTTAAAAGACATATATAAATTTTATTGACTCATTATTTTAGCAATGCCACATAAATTATGATAAAAGAAAAAACACTGCAAATCATAATAATTAACAACTTAAAATATTTAAAAGATATATAAAAAATTTAGTTGACTCTAAAAATTGTATCGAAGCCACATAAATTAGGACACAAGGAGTAAATATATTATTTGATAATTACGTAAAAATTATTATAAATCACAATAATTAACAAGTTAAAATACTTTTTTAAAAATAGATAAAAGTTCTATTCAACTCTCAAAATTTTATCGATGCAACAGAAATCATGACAAAATAAAAAATTATCTTAATTAATTGCAACTAAATATTTAAAGTAAATCAATTTTATTATTTTAATTGACTTTATATAGAAAAATAATCTTTTTATTTATTTATTTTAGTAAATTTAAATTTTAAAATTATTTTTTTCTTATATAGAAATACTAATATTTAAACTTAACTTTAAATTTTTAAAGTACAAAATTAATAAATTTAATTTAATAAAATAAATTTCAAATGAATATTTTCTTAGAATTTGTGTTGGGTCAATATGTATCAAGTTAAAAAGAAATAAAGAAAAATATATAGTAAAATTTTATTATTGTGAAAAATAAATATAATGCACTATCCAATAATATTTAATAATATCATATTTTGCATATGCAAATATAGCATCCCGTATTTAATTAATATACTCTTCCGGTGAATTATCGATGATTACTAGTGGATATGATAAAATTATATTAATTTTTATAGTAATAGCATAATCAATCGGTCTTAATTAATTATTATGAGTCATCTAGGTATTAAGAAAATAAATAATATTTAATAAAAAATAAAATAGACATAAAATGAGAAATTAAGTCTTAATGTTTTAAATTAAATTTTCGTCTATAGAACGATGATTTTACTATATCACTCCTTATTATAAGTCATTTATGTATTAGAAAAATAAGAATAACAAAATGATATGTCAACACAAAATATTTGATTGACTATCAAAATTATATTAGTGCCACATAAATTGGAACGGGACAGAAGAAGATATAAAGAAATATATATTATTTGAAAATGAAATAAAAAGTACTGTAAATAACAATAATTAACAAAAAAAAATTAAAAAATTGACTGATTTCTGCTTCAGCTGCTTCAATCGTGATTTTAAGATACAGTGATGTTTAAAGATGGTAAAATGGCATAATGAGATTTAAAGAGGATAAAATGTATGTAGTAAAGTGTGAGAAGAATAAAGCATAAGTAAATTTTATTACTATATTTTAAAGAAATTAAAGAAAAGAAGTATAAAGATTATTTGCAAAAGATTTTTACAAACTAATTTAAATATAAATAAAGTAAATTTAGGTACAAAAAACGTGTATCTATCACAAATTTGCTACCAATCACTTCACACTTTCTTAACATTAGCAAATTTTCTATCAAATATGTGTAACCATCTTTCTCAACTTTTTACAGGTCCTCAATATTAATTAACATTTCTCTGTTTTAAAAATAAATAAAGAAAAGAAAATCTCAACTCTTGCTTCTCTATTAAAAAACAACACTCTTTTTCTGTGTTAAAAATAATAATTAAACAAAACAATAGTGAATCTAAGGTGTGTAGTCTCCTTATCGGGTAAGTTTACATGATTCTTAATCTTTACGATATTGAAAATCAATAATCTGCTGGATATTTGATTTAAGCTATTTCATCAAATTTACGCCTCTTCTTTCTTTATATTTCTGATCGCAAAATTCAATAAGAAGGTTAAAAAAAGGTTTCTATTGTGATCCCCTCAGTTCAATCATACTAATGAAAATATTCTACTGCTCAAACTTTTTACTCCAAGATAAATCCTAAAACTTAAAAATTGCAATCCACATGTTCTACTTTGGGCCCGTGCTAACACGGGCTTTGCACTTATAGTGTAAATATACATAATTAGTTTCCGATACAGTTTTTTTAATTTTGAATCTGTCGAGATACATAATTAGCTCCAAATACATCCAACGAAGATTCATAATTAATTAGTTGAAATTTTTGTAATTAGTTTGTAAGGGTGAAAATTTGTGTAACTATGGTAAGTTAAGATTTATGTTTGTGTTATTTTTCCTTAAATATTTACAAACCCTTGTTATTTCTGCATCAAGCCTGTCAAACGGGTCGGGTTGACTCGGCTCAACCCGGCCCGAACCGGCCCACTTAAGCAAACCGGCCCGGTTTGACCCAGCCCGGTGTAACACCCTGATTTTCTGAACAGAAATGCTACACGGTGCTCATGACCCCGAAGGAACACAAGCTAACCCATGACTGATATCTGTACCTGTATACTGCATAATATATCATAAAATGCGGAAACATGAACATGAAAGGCCATAAGGTTCGAACTGAATAAATGTCTGAAAAAGGTATAACAATACCAAAAAAGGTCATAAATACTGAAAATAATAAGATCTGAATATCTAATCTGACATCTAGTCTGAAAGCCTCTAACTGAACTGAATAAGGAGTTGAAGGAACATGTCTCCAACTAACTCCATCTAGCAACTGAATAGTAAATGTAGCAATAATCATATCGTCCTCGAATGAGAAAGAATCACTGCAAACTCTGAACACTGGAATGCTACTGCTGATCTGGAGCTCGTGCCTCTGAACCTATGGTGTAACATAAGAGAAAGCACCATAGCGCAAATGCGTCAGTACGTCTGAATGTACTGAGTATACGAGTGAGGTAGGCTAAATGCAAAGGGTTATATGCATAAACAATGCTAACTAATATGAACGTGAGAATACATACATGCATAAACAACTATAACTGAACTCGTGATGATGTTGACTACTGAGTCCGAATGCTGACGACATGACTTTGCTGTTACTGAGGTACTGAATAGATTATTGACTATTTCTGACAGTTCAAATTATGAAGAACTGGTTTGAATGACTATGTCTAACAGTCCTGAAACTGAATACTGGTAACGTGAGCTATGACAACTGATTTAACTGATATAACTGTAATGATCGGACTAATCGATATAACCGATATTGAGCGACTGTATCTGACAGTCTAAGTTCTGATGGAACTATCTGAGTTTCGTTCTACTTGGAGTAACTAAATCTGAGATCAGTCCTATCTAGCGGGTGATCATGAGTATACTGATAATAAGGATGATTTGACATAGTCTGAGATCAGTCCTATCTAGCGGGTGATCATGAGTATACTGATAATAAGGATGATTTGACATAGTCTGAGATCAGTCCTATCTAGCGGGTGATCTTTAAATCAAATGATTTTGATGCTGATTAATCATAGTTGAGATCAGTCCTAGCTAATGGGTGATCTTGAAGTCTATTTACAATGATAAGCATTAATTGTATCTAACAGTACTGAATCTGTACTACTAAGCTGAGTTGACTGTGTCTGAAAGCCTTGATTCTGTAACTGAAATTGTGGGATGTGTTTATCTAACCAACATGCCCCAAGCTAAGCTGACTGGGGTCCAATCTCTGCCCTGACTGGAAGGGTGTCAGTACCGCGCCACCAGTAAAGACATCTGCTGTGGAGTCAGTCCTAATCTAGCGGGTGACTCCTGGGATCAGTCCTATACATATAAATGTGCTAACGGGTGACCCCCGAGTATGTCAGTCCTATCTAACGGGTGACATCTCGTACCTACGCTGGCTACGTAGTTCTGGAACTTAGGAATTGCTTCTAGGGATCTCAGTCCTATTCTAGTGGGTGAGTCCCCATCCCTAGGCTCACTCGGTGCTGAATCCTACTCCTATTTGAAATACACTAAACTGAATAACAGAGATGAACTGAATAACTGAACTGAACTGATTAGTTGAACTGATACTAGTGGTATTGTTTAGCGGAGCTAAACTGAGTTTACTGAATTTCGGTGACTAACAAAATGTACTGAGTTCTGAGGACTGATTGAGAGTACTGAAGTTACTGAGATTGAATGTGAATACTGAAGTTACAGACTGAGTACTGAGATTACTGAACTAATGAGACTACTGAGATTTCTGAGTTTTCCTGAGTCACATGACTAACTGAATTCTATAGATCATGGCTTAACTGAGAGTATCGTGATAACATGACATGGCTCTAGGCACATAGCTATATTTTTCAGGTACGAATACCCCCAGGACTCGATGGAAGGAAACTGACACACATGACTGACTTGAGTATGTGACCAACATCAACAACCCATAATATCATAACTTGGGGAATTCCATAAAGTGCATGGATATCATACATTTTGTACATAAGTAGGATTTGCAAGTAAGCATGGCATAATCTCATAAGACTAGTTCATGAACATCCCAACAACATTTGCAAGACACAATATCAACATGAAAATCATTGGAATATGGGGGCATATCATGAATCCTTCACTTAGTCACAATTTAGCTATAATGCATGATTTCTAGTCTCTTAGGTATTTTATCAAACACCTTACATGCACAAGTTAGGCATAGGTGTAAATCATACAATTACTCATCATAAATAATTAAACTTACATGTTTTCAACTTATATGATGTCATAGATTCATAATAACACATAAAGATTCTATCTTGGCATCATTCAACACATAAACATGATCAACAATCCATTCGTAACATAAAAACCATAATACATATTTTTAGAAAAGGGTTCTTGAACTTCATGGACGAAAGGAGTCCATGAATGAACACACACATACCTTAGAAAGGAAACCTTGATGATTTGCTGGAGAGTTCTTGGATTGGGAAACTTAATTCTTGATTATCTTGGAAAAAGGCTTGAATCTTGCTTTTGAGAGATGAGTTTGATGGAAACCCTAATCTTGTGGTTGAAAGTATAAGAGAGGGTTTTTGAGATGCTTAATTGAAGAAAAATGGGAAAAATTACGCCTCTTTAGGGTTATAAGTCGTGGAAGGTGAAGGAAAAGACCAAAATACCCTTATGAAATAATTTCTCAGTTGCTGAAAAATCATAGCTGACGACATTGGTGATAGGGCGTCAGACTTGTGAGAAGTCGTCAAAAATGTCGTCAGATTTGTGATAAGTTATCACAAATGTCGTCACTTAGGAGCTGGTTTCTGCCTAAGGCTGACGACCTTCGTGATAGGGCGTCACAAATGTGATAAGCTATCACGAATGTCGTCACACTGTTTCCAGCCTGATATGCTGGAGTAAAATAGGCATAACGCTTTGCTCCGATATCGGATTTAGGCGAAATTGGTATCGTTGGAAAGCTAATTCAAAGAGATTTCATTTGATATTTATTAAACCATCCAGTTCATCATATACAATAAGTTATGGTCGATTGAAGTTGACCCAAGTTTTGACTCTCACTAAAACTTGAACGATAGGAAAACTTTCAACTTGTACTTGAGTTAGGGGACCTCTATGATCTAAATTCATGCTCAAATAGATTCCCACACTACATAATTGATTAACACACTAAATTTATATAGGATTTGAGGCTTTTGAAACATCCACGCATAGGAATGACAGATTTTCATTCTAGTCCAAAATGTGGGGTATTACACCCGGTCATCCCATGAGTTGTAGGGTATCGGGCCGAATTATTTTTTAGGTTGGGCCCGGTTAACCCTTCCCAGACCAAACCCGTCGATTAACCGGTTCGGCCCAGTTAGTTTTTTTTTTAAATCAGATTTAATAAAAATAGGTCGTTGGGCCATTATAGCCGTTGGGCCTAACGGTAATATAGCCGTTGGGAGCCCAAAACGGCTAAAATCTCCTTTTTATTTTTAAAAAAACTTTTTTTCAATTAAATTATTTTTTTAACCTAAAAAAAATCTTATAAATACCCTACACTTTCAAATCATTTTCTACACAATTTTTCATTCTCTCAAATCTCAGTACTCAATTCTCAAATATTCTATATATTTCTAAAGTGCTCACTTTAATTTTTTAATTTTGCGATTACAAAGTACGAGTGGAAGTTTCTAAAGTCGCAACCTTCGGATACTTCCAAATTTGGTATTATCGTTCCATCTTTTACGTTTAAATTTTAATTAGTGTATTAATTGTTGAATATTTAATTTTATTATATTTGTGTATTTTGAATTTGTTTAGTTTAATTTATATTATGGATAAATTAAGAAACCTCGTGACTAAAGGTGTTAAAATTTTTTGTCCCGAAAGTGGTAGTGATAGTAAAAAGTGAATTACTAGAGGTAGAGGTACTTCAAGTAGTAGATATACTCATGTGCCTACGCCTCCGGTACAGCTTAATCAACCTTTTGAGGAAGAAATAGGTGTAGGTGCTCACGATATGGATTATGTAGAAGCACAGAAAAATTACGGTATAGAAGAAGAAAATGAAGTAGATGTGGTTAATTTAGATGAAGATGATGAAAATATTGGTGAGACACCCGCAGTAGGAAATGCTAACGTAAGATCTGAATCGGTTAATCTCCCTCCCCGTGCCCCAAGACCTCGTAAACCTCGTAAACCAACTAGTATTGCATGGTAATTTTTTGAACGTATATCAGATATTGAGGTGCAATGCAATATTTGTCAACAAATATATAAGCATAAAAGAGTAGGCAAGCAGGGGGTACGGGTACGTTAATGAGACAGACATATAAATGCTAATCATGATAGAGAGTTAAAAATTGTAAAAGGTGGTGCGGATGTTGGTGGGCCAACACAAACTAGAACGGACCCAGCAACCGATCAGGTAATGAAGAAGTATAATCAATTGAGGGATCGGGAAGAAATAGCTAAAATGGTAGCCGTGGGTTGTTTGCCTTTTAATTTTCCTTCTTCTGAAGCCTTTATTCATTATATTCAAGCAATTTATAATCCTATGTTTAATGGTATTCCTAGAAGTACTTGTCGGGCCGATATTTTTAGACTTCATTCACAATATTATTTTTATTTATCAACATTGTTAAAAAATATTCAATGTAGAATGTCCCTAACTTCTGATCTTGGTCGTGCTGTAAATAAAAATAATTATTTAACCGTTACTTGTCACTGGATTGATAGTAATTTTGTTATGCAAAAACGTATTCTTGCTTTTTTATATGATGAAGATCGTAAATATACTGGAGATTTTATTGCTGATTCGATTGCTAAAGTTGTTGAATTTTACGGTATCGAAAATAAAATTTTATGTATTGCTTTTGATAATGCTTCTAACAACAAGACTGCTATAACAAAGTTAAAATCTAAGCTATCTCCGACGTTACCTGAAATTTTTCATGTTAAGTGTGCTTGTCATATATATAATTTAATTGTAAGAGACGATCTTGAGTTTTTTTAGTTTTATATTGGAAAAATACGGCTTGCTATTGATTTTATTCAAGGAAATAATCGAAGATCAAGAATTAGGGACTTTAAACTTAAATGTGAACAAAATGGACTTGCACCGATATTGATACCTGAAGAATGTGATACTAGATGGAATGCTACGTATATTTTTTAAAAACTTGTAATAATATAGAATTCCTATTACACTATTTTTTAACCAACATTGTGGTTCTTTTACTGATTCTGCTGATTGCATGCTACATGATTCTGATTAGGCTATAGTTAATGATCTAGTTAAGTTTTTGCAAAAAAAAATTATAGCTACGGTTGAATTTTTCGGTGCGTATTATCCTACTGTTTGTAATACTTTGACATATATAGCCGATATTTCTGCTTTGCTCAAAGAATATAAAAATAAAGAAGGTTACAAAGAAGCTGTTGGTGTCATGTTTGCTAAATTTAAAAAATATTTTTTTCCAATTCCCCCTATTTACTTGGTTGGTGCTATGCTAAATCCGTGTATGAAATATACTACTATGTGACACTTTAGTACTCTTATTTATTCTAACTTAGAGATAAATACTAACAATGATTCTGAACAAGTACAACCTAATTTGTGGACGGCTATGGGTGATGCGAACGCTTAAATAGATAAATTATATAACCACGATGCTGATTTAGTTGATTTAGCTGTACCAACAAATATCACTCGAACTGTCTACAAAATTTTTTTATAGCTACGGTTGAATTTTTCGGTGCTTATTATCCTACTGTTTGTAATATTTTGGCATATATAGCCGATATTTCTGCTTTGCTCAAAGAATATAAAAATAAAGAAAGTTACAAAGAAGCTGTTGGTGTCATGTTTGCTAAATTTTAAAAATATTTTTTTTCAATTTCTCCTATTTACTTGGTTGGTGCTATGCTAAATCCGTGTATGAAATATACTACTATGTGACACTTTAGTACTCTTATTTATTCTAACTTAGAGATAAATACTAACAATGATTCTGAACAAGTACAACCTGATTTGTGGACGGCTATGGGTGATGCGAATGCTTACATAGATAAATTATATAACCACGATGTTGATTTAGTTGATTTAGCTGTACCAACAAATATCACTCGAACTGTCGCTCCTCATCTTCCCGAGGAGCCATCATCTTCTAAAACACCGGCATATAGTGGTTTTTCTAATTCCTTTTATGATTTACCTTGTTGGAACAGTATTGAGGATGGAGATTACACATCAACTTATCGGGAAGAGCTTAAGTATTATCTTCGGTCGCCGCTAGAGGATCGCAGACGACGGATCAACACGTTGGATTGGTGGAGGAGTAATGAAACACAATATTCTGTGCTTTCAAGATTAGCTAGAGATATCCTGAATGTTCCAATGTCAACTGTTGCATCGGAGAGCGCTTTTAGTTAGGGACGACAACAGCTTGGAGACAACCGACATTCATTGGGAAGCAATGCAATGAATGTTCTAGTTTGCCTTAGAGATTGGATTAGAGCCGAACGAAGAAATCAAGGAATGAAAGCGGAGCCGAACGACGAGCAAAGACTTGAAGAAATTATGACTTCACGGGAGAACTCAGCAGAATCAAGTCCAATACATGGTTTTGCCCCCGTTGACTTTGACTCTCCTATGCAAGTTCCCGTTAATATTAACATGCATGAGTTGGAAAAAATGATGCAAAATTTATAGATTTTTCATCCATGTAAATTATAAATTTTGGATCATTTTGCAATCAATAAAATTCAACACTCATTCATTCTTTAGTCCTTACTTTGTAATTTATTCCATTTAATGATTTAAATTGAATTTTTAGTTTAAATTAAATACTTAGTTTTAATATATTACTAATTTACTATAAAATATTATTAATTTATTAAATTAAGTAGAATATATTTTATTTAAAGAAGTACATATATTTTATATGTGTATGTATATATTGAATGGTACGTATATGTGTGTGTATATCTTCTATAGACGTATATATTTAACGTATACATGTGTATATGTTTTATAGATTACTTATATAACTATATATATAGTGTGTGTGTATATTGTAGTATATTTTATTTAAAGTAGTATGTATATATTGAATGGTACGTATATATGTGTGTATATCTTCTATAGACGTATATATTTAACGTATACATATGTATATGTTTTATAAATTCGTATATAACTATATATTTAGTGTGTGTGTATATTGTAGTATATTTTATTTAAAGTAGTATGTATATATTGAATGATACGTATATATATGTGTATATCTTCTATAGACGTATATATTTAACGTATACATGTGTATATATTTTATAAATTAGTATATAACTATATATTTACTGTGTGTATATATTGTAGTATATAACTATATATATATATAGTGTGTGTGTGTGTGTATATTGTAGTATATTTTATTTAAAGTAGTACGTATATATTGAATGGTACGTATATATGGGTGTATATCTTCTATAGACGTATATATTTATCGTATACATGTGTATATGTTTTATAAATTAGTATATAACTATATATTTAGTGTGTGTGTGTATATTGTAGTATATTTTATTTAAAGTAGTATGCATATATTGAATGGTACGTATATATGTGTGTATATCTTCTATAGACGTATATATTTAACGTATACATGTGTATATGTTTTATAAATTAGTATATAACTATATATATAGTGTGTGTGTATATTTTAGTATATATATTGTAGTATATTTTAATTAAAGTAGTACGTATATATTGAATGGTATGTATATATATGTTTACATCTTCTATAGACGTATATATTTAACGTATAAATATGTATATGTTTTATAAATTAGTATATAACTATATATTTAGTGTGTGTATAGATTGTAATATATATATATTGTAGTATATTTTATTTAAAGTAGTACGTACATATTGAATGGTACATATATGTGTGTGTATCTTCTATAGACGTATATATTTAACATATACATGTGTATATGTTTTATAAATTAGTATATAACTGTATATTTAGTGTGCGTATATATTGTAGTATATATATATTGTAATATATTATGTTTAAAGTAGTACGTATATATTGAATGGTGCGTATATATGTGTGTATATCTTCTATAGACGTATATATTTAGCGTATACATCTGTATATGTTTTATAAATTAGTATATAACTATATATAGTGTGTGTGTATATATTGTAGTATATATATATTGTAGTATATGTTTTATTTATCGTAGTATATATATTTAACTATTGTATAGTCGTATACACGATTACATATGTAATTGTGTATATGTATTATGTGTATATATTTTCTAAATTCTATTGTAGTATATACTATATATATAGTGCATATATATTGTTTAACGTATTTAAAATGTATATAGGTGGGTATATATAGTGTATATTGGAGGAAAAACTTTTTTTTTTACCGGTTTTGACCGGGTTTAGGTGGGTTGGACCAGGTTGGATTAAATGGGCCGGTTCAGAGTTGTTTTTTAAAATTTTACTGTTGGGCCCGGAACCGAACCGTCCCGTTTAACCAAGCCCGGATCCGGACCGACCCACAACCCGGTTAAATTTCACGGGCCGATTCCGGGTTGACCCAGCCCGGCCCACTTAACACCCTTACTTTGCATATGCTACTAGGTTTGAAGGGGAGCCTTGGAGAAATTGGTAAAAATTATTTTCATGTAGCCTAAGTTTAAGTTGTGGAAATAATTTTTTAAAAATATAAGACTCTTCCTCGAATTCTATGTATAGCCGGGGTTTTAATACGTCAAACTGCCCTTTATCATTATTGGGTTTCTCAAAACACAACTTCATTGACGACACAATCGTAATGAGAATGCTTATAAATAATTTTTTGAAGAAGAATCTTTTACTTCTTAATATGTCTGATATATATCATCACACTTATCTGATTAAGTCTAAAACTTATAAAATTCAAAATATGAATCTGTTATGTATAAATCATGGGTTCGCATTTGTAATTTGAGAATATTGCAGTAATAACATTCATATTCATAGATGATAGAATAAAATAGTTATCCCTTTGCTATTAAATGTCTTGAATATATACACTTATTGCTCAATCTAAAACTTTATATTCTAAAATTATTAAATTTAAATTTTTAATCTGCATCTATCATCTCAAAGCATCATTTGTGAGCCATAAGATAATACTTGATTCATCAAAATCATGACAAGTCTTCAATTTTGACTTTTTTCGTAAAGCGGACTTATCTCTACCACCGTGGAATAAAGCATATATATACAACAATAATATATCTAGTATATCTAGTATAATTCCACAAGCAGAATGTGAAAAAGGTGGTATATACGTAGAAGGATTTACCTCAACTTTTTGAAGGTGAAGATGTTGTTTTCAATATTCTCTCAGCACAAGTAAAACATTGGAAAAAAGCAAGTGAAATAAAGAACTCCACTTGAAGAACAAGTTGTATTTATAGCCAACAAGAAAACACAACCCTCCATCTTGTATTTCCCAATGGCGATTGCTAACACCATCACAAGTAGATCTATCTCTATCATGGTTAAAAATCTCAAAATTACCATGTTGTTTAGTGCCTTCTAATGCCATGTTACAAAAGACATGATTGTCACCTTTAACAACTATTGGAATATCAAGATCATATTGATCACTTGGTTTCATTGGATGATCACCAAGACCTAGTCCTCTTAAAGTGTATTGTACATTCACTTTTGATGAAGCCCAATTAACAACTGTTAATTTGTAATCAAACAAGATTAGTCAATTGCACATGTTGAGAATAAACCAATTAATAAACAAAGGAAAAAGATTTGTGACATTGGGGAAGCCATGGTTACGTTGTTTTTAATTGTGTGTGTATGTGTGTGTTTTTTGTGTTGATGTGACTTCTATTTATAATAAATATTTGTGTTGATCTTTTGTTCTCGACTTGGTAATATTGACTAACATAGGAGTTTAATTAATTTTACTTCATACTCCCTCTATTTATTTTTAGTTGTCACATATATATACTAAAAGTACTCATTCCAAAAATAGTTTTCAAAGTATTAGATCAAGAGAGAATTATTCTAGTTTTCATTTTTGCCCTTCACATTAATTATTAGTCAAGAGCACATAAATAGACAGATATTAAGAAATAAGGGATACATTAGCTAAACTACACTTCAAATTAATTTTTTCTTAAAATTATGTAAAACTTTATTATGACAACTAAAAAGGAACACAATAAATGTAAAAGAGTGGAAGTATATAAGTCAGGAAATCGTGCCCAAGGACAAGGAGAAATTAACCAAATTGTTTGAAACAAAAAGAATAAGGAAATAACACTTACTACGGACCTAAAATGAAAAAAAATATTCCTTCCCTATCAACTAATGTAATTAATACACTTTCTTTATTAGTTTGTTTTAAAAATATGAAATCTTTTTATATTTAGTAAAAGGATTTATGGTTTTGAGCCATTAAATAACTAATTACATTTATAATCTAAAATATTCGAAACTTTAATAAATTCTCAAATAAAATGCGGAACCACATAAAAATACATTAAATATGTATATTGACTAAAATACACATTCCAGACATGCATATTGAAAATACTACAACACTAACCCGCGGTTGCCTCGATAAAAAATTGACCACAATCGGACTTATTTTATTAAACCTCAATAATTCAATGACTTATTAAATTACTTCTAAACACCTCGAGGATTGATGCTATCCGCCCCCGTTAGTCATAATTCACGTATACAAACTGCGGGGAGCGCTAAAATAGAGAAGATGAGAAAATTTTACAAATGGCTGGGAGGGTCGTTACATCAGATACTAATTAAACAACCATTCATCTCCGAACGGGCAAACTCAAGAAAAGAAGGGAAAAATAATGAATTACCTGAATCTGCAAAAAGATATGGATACTTGCTACGCATGTCTGATTCGGTCTCCCAAGTAGCTCCTCAATAGGACAATTATTCCACTAGACCTTTACAGACGCAATCTCCTTAGTCCTCAACTTACGAACATCTCTATCAAGAATACAGACAGGTTCCTCTTCATAAGAGAGGTTTTCATCTAATAAGACCGAATCCCAACGAAATATGTAGTTACCATCACCATGAAACTTCTTTAACATAGATACATGAAACACAGGGTGAACTTCTGACAAACTCTGAAGCAATGCCAATATGTAGGCCACCGGCCCTACACACTGAAAAATCTCAAATGGTCCAATATATCTAGGACTGAGCTGTCACGATCCGAGCCGGGGCCCTGGCCGCGACGGGCATCCCGAACCATCAAAGTTTGAGATACCTTTGAACTCCTCAACCCACCAGTGATATTGTCCGCTCTAGGCCCAGGCCCTCACGGCTTTAAAACGCGTCACTGGGGAGTTAGGCTTGCTAACTTATATACCCAGCATCCCTCCTGTGTTTTGTCGATGTGGGACTCCATATCCTAAGTTAGGGTGTTACATACACCCCCCTTAATGGACTCAGCGTCATCGCTGAGGTTTGCCCCACCAAATGGGATAGAATACTTCGAACAATGAGCCTCAACTAGAATAGTAGGAATCAAATCATCAACACGGGGTACTCAAACTCGCTCACTAATCCGCAACACGACATCACCATCAAGAATGGCCTCTTTGGCCTCACCTTGCAAAACCTTATCACTAAATCTTGCTCAACTTAGCATCCTTAAATTGTTTAGCCTTAATTTGATCAAGAAATGTGGACCTTGCCTCAATGCTGGCTAGAATTCCTCCTCTCTTAATCACCTAAAGTCGAATAAATTTGTTATCTAGAGTCTCAATCTCTCTAGCCAACGGACGCCTGCTAGCATTCAAATAAGCCAAACTACCTATACTTGCTAACTTCCTGCTCAATGCATCAGTGGCCACATTAGCCTTCCCGGGATGGTAGAGAATGGTGATATCATAATCTTTAAGAAACCTCATCCATCTACGCTCTCTCAAATTCAAATCCCTCCGTGTGAACACATACTGTAAACTATGGTAATCAATGAACACTTCACAATGAGCCCCATACAAGTAATGCCTCCATATCTTAAGAGCAAAATATGAGAGTGGTATTAAATTTTTGGAGTGACATTTAATTCATTTATAAATTATTTAGAGGGACAAATAACTACTCATAAAATTAAAATACTAAAGTGAATTTTGGGGACAAGTTTAGAAATGTTTTGATGTATTTTTTCTGTACTATATTATTCTCAGGGATGGCTCAAGATAAAGCTAGTAAAACCTTCGCTTTAGGTCTCAAATTTTTTAATAGTAAGACTCTATAATTTCAGCTTCACTTGAAATAATAACTGAAAATTGTGAAATACATTTTTAAAAAAAAATCTAAAACATAATAATAATTATAAAAGAAAAAAAGTTATCTCTTTCTCAAAAGAAATATTTTAGAATTTTGAACCAAACAACTTAAACTTTATATTACTAATAAATAAAGTTTTAACAATAACATCTGAGTTAATGTATTGCAAACAAATGACTAACGTCTTATTAACTAGAATTAATGCTTACTTTTATTAAAAATAACATTAATATATGAAGTTAAAGATTATGTGTCTTTTAAAAATACCACATCAAAAATAAGTATTGTGCAAGAACAAATAAGACAACTTAAATTATTACAGTTTGTATGTATATTTATATATGTAAGATCTCTTATTAAAATTTAACTTTAAGCCACTAATTTTATTGATACATCTCTAATAATTATTTGATTTGAAAGTTTATTATCTTCCCCGTACAAATATTGTTTGTTGTCCTGCAAAAGTAGTTTTTGTTAAGCTATATTGCCCATTTGATGTTACTATGTAGAATGGAGAGGACCCACTCTATTGTCACTGTCAACAAGTTATTTGCCTGCACATTTCAGACATAAGTTTTTAAATTTTCATAAATTAATGCTTCTTACCTATCATGAACAATATGTTCTAAGTAATAGCATTGCAGGAGAAACACAAATTTTTATAGAAAATTTAAATTAAAAATATCTAATGAAATATTATATAATATCTCCACTTATTTAATTGGAATATGTATCAACTCAAGTGTCTATACGAAATTAAATGACGAATTTGAAGAATTAACTACGTATTAAACTTTAATAAAGACAGAAGACGCTAAAAGAATTAGGACTGATATTATATTAAAATCTTAATCAATATATTTGTTTATATACAATACTACATTATCTTATATGTGAGAGTCTCACCACTCCTACACATATGAAAAAGGTTGGAAGATGGAGGAGTATAATGGTCTAATCAGGAAAATCCTCGAGAATTGAGATTGGCCGTCAAAAGTGAAGTAATTATGACCCTTAGCTTTAACCCTTTGATATACATGGTACGGTGATAAACTCCACTAGTTTGCTCTTTTCGTTTGGCAAAAGAATCACACACTTAAGATTCGCTTCATCATGAAAATTAAAAATACATTTATTTTATTTGATATTTTTAAATTAAAAATAAAAAAATAAAAGTTATGATATTTTTTAAAAAATTTAGATTTTAAATGCACTTTTTATAAAGTAAAAGAAAAACTTGAGTCTAAAAAGGTGAAAATAGCTCAACAGATATTTTAAAAAAAAAAATCAAAATTTATGACAATACATTTTGAAATAAATTTTTGATTTTCATAGCCAAACAAGTATTCTGAAATAAAATAAAAATATATTTCAAATATTTATGGATCGAAAGAATACTTTGAAATAATATTCTCACATCTACATGTTGAAGGTGGCGAAAATAAGAATTTGTGTTGGATGTAGGGTCTTACTAGGAGAGATAGAGTTACAAAGAAGACTATTTCAGAGAATATTTTTTGAATAGATAGAGAGACGGGTTGGACAGAGTCTCCCATTTGAACACTTAAAGCTGACTTTTTTCTTTTGTTGAATTTTTAGTCAGTCTGATAACCAAAAAGTTTATAGCATGTGTCAATGATGTGACCATTTTTTCTGCAATATCTAAAGTAAAGTAAAGAAGTGGTGTTGGGTGAGGAACATGACTCATTTTAGGAATGAAGGACACACTTTATTGAAAGGGTATAGCACCAGGATGCAAAAAAAGAGGTTGAATCTTCTAAATATCCATAAAAAGTGGACCTTACATCCCCTGACTCTTATCAAGTTATAGTAAAGAATAAACCTTACTAAAGGGAGGAAAAAGAGACATCACAAGGGTATTTTTCTTAACAGTAGAGTAGCTATCATTTAAATCACTAAGAAATTGGAAGAGTTTTTGGTCTTGAATGAATTTAAGGAGAGCTCCACAAGAGCCCACCCCGGAAATCATGGGCTATAGCACATCGATTTAGCTCGAAAATGGCTCGTTCGCACCGTTTGACCACCCAAACGGCTTGGCCCACGCCAAAGGCCCACACTTGGTTATTCCCCAGCCTGTCTAGGGCAACCCGATCAATTTTTTGCCAAAAATACGCCTGGCCCACCCCAAAAATTGTGGGCTATAACACACCGATTTGGCCCGAAAATAGTCCGTTTTGTGTCGTTTCGCCTGTTTGACCAACCAAACAGCCCCGCCCACCCCAAAGGCCTTCACCAGGTCGCTGCCCAGCCTGTCTGGGGCAACTAGGTCTATTTTTGACCTAAAACATGCCTGGCCCTCGGGCCCACCCCAGAAAGCATGGGCTATAGCACATAGATTTGGCCCGAAAATAGCTCGTTTGCGCCGTTTCACCCATTTGACCATCCAAATGGCCCCGCCCACCCCAAAGTCCCACACTAGGCTGCTCCCCAGCCTGCCATGAGCAGTCCGATCAATTTTTTATCAAAAGCACGCCCGGCCATCGAGCCCACCCCAGAAACTGTTGTCACACCCCTTTTTTTTTACGTATTCCAAACGATTTATATAAAAAGGGTTTTTATTATTAAAGTGACAAGGATGAAAATTTGTTTCGAAAAAGGACTATTTATATTTTTTATTTCAGAGTCGCCACTTGGCATAATTCGGTGTGCCAAGTCACCTTTGAAAAATCCTTTTCGGAACCATTTGACTCTTAAACTGGTTTGCGAACAGAGATTCCGGCTAAGGAATTTCTTTGACCAAGGGGAAGGTGTTAGGCACCCCTCGATCCCGTGGTTCGACCACGGTCGCCTGGTGGATCGTATCGGCTAATTTGGCATTACGAATGTACAAACCGCATAAAACACACAAAACAAGCAAACAAATAAATCACACAAAATTCAAAACAAGCCGAAATAATGTTCAGTCCAAATTATACAATCCAAAATAAAAGAGGTACTGAAATATAAAACCTATTCTATTCTAAACTGATCCTAAACTAAACTCCAACCGACGTTCCAGGCCTTGATCACGAGCCTCCTTTGCGTACATGCTACTTCGGGGCATTCCTCGGATAAATCAATACAAATTCTTCGGGGCATTCCCCGGATAAATTATACAATTGATTCAAAAAGTGATAAAATCAAATCATTCAATCAAATTTCAACCATTCAATCAACCCACAATCTCTAGATTTGCCTACCCGCCCTACGTTTTGCCTATTCCGATCGATGTATCATGTTACTACCAAAATCAAATTAACGTTCCTTTCAAGTTATACGAACAATGAAATCAAACTAACCAAAATCGTCAATTATGTCAAGTTTTCAATTCTCACCCACAAACCCATTTTTTACCATAATAATTACAACATGCTTCGATTATTAAATCACGTCTCAAAATCCGCAACCAACATCAAACACAACACAAATAACGAAGATTCAAACCAAACACAGAACAAATAAATCATCCACACCAACAACATCAATAAAAGTCAAAATAAATTAAAGATTCGGTTAGAAGAAATGGACCTTGATGAAACTAATCCTTGTCGATAATAAAGAAATCTGAAGACCAAAATACTCGATCGGAGAACCTCACAACGAACAACTCCAAACTCGATATTGAATTCAACCGGACAGATCGGAAAACCACGACAAAAACCTCACGATGAATAACCCACAAATTCGAATGAACTTTCAAAAAAAACAGCCCAAGATCCCGAATTTGAAACCCCCAAACCAACGATTTCCAACTAACCTTGCACGAACCAAACCAACTCAGATGGATTTAAAACCTTAAGAAATAAGAAATATCCAACGAACCGAGACTGAAATTATGAAAACTCGAGAAGACCCATACGCGAAATTTTATCGGAATCAGTGGAAAATGGATGGAGTGTCGTTGGTCGGAGTTGGTGTTTGTCGCTGCTGGTCAACGGCGTCGCTGTTTCTGTGCCTGATGTCGGAGAGTGGTCGGCGAGAAAGAGAGAGAGAGGGGGGGAGATTGGGGAGAGAGAAAGAGAGAGAAGTCGGAGAGAGAGAGGCGACGGAGTTGGTGTTTGTCGCTGCTGGTCGCCGACGTCGCTGTTTCTATGCCTGACGCCGGAGAGTGGTCGGAGAGAAAGAAAGAGAGAGAAAAAAAAGGCTCAATAATTTTCTATATCAGATTTTTTTTGTGTCCCCCCTCTTTTTTGTGTATGTGGGTATGTATATATTGTGTTTTGAGGCCTTTCTTCTTGGACAAGAAAAAAAGAGGGGGTGGGGTAACGTGGGGTAGGGGGTAGTGGTGAGGTGTTATTTTTTATTGGGTAGGTTGTTAGGATAAGATAGAGTTAGTTATTTTATTATTTGTTTATTATTTATTTTTTTATATTTTGCGGGGTATAATGACATGGGTGAGGGTACACGATAGGATAAAATAAGAGTGGGTAAAAAATGACATCGTGGAGGGTACATGATATGCTAAGGTAGAAAATGAATAAAATCGAACTTCTAAGGGGGCAAAATTACGTGTCTACATCATGCCCCCTTTGAATGTAAACACACAATGTTTTTCAGACAAAGAAGTAGACCACGAGACCGAATTTTGACCCAACCATTATTCAAAGAAAGAAACAGAAGGAAGAAGGACAATCGGGTCTTAACTTAAGACATTCTTCCTACCCGAATCATGAAAGAATCAAGTCACGGGTATTTCAGAGGATTGGAAGAGGAGTGGACTATACCGAGTTGGAGAGTCGAGTGAGGTTCCATCGAGGTTCCGGTCCGCGGCTCTGTTATTACATCAAAATGAAAATTACAAGTTAAAACATAAATGAAATTACAAAAATCTTATCTATACAGCTTCTGTTGATTCTTGACTCGACTTTTCATCACCTTATTCTTCAGGCGGGCTCCTGACTTGCAATTTCTTTCAACTTGTTGCTTGGCTTTCAATTGCTTCGCTTTGTTGCTTGACTTTTCGTTTCTTCACCCTATTCTCCAGGCAGGCTCCTGACTTGCTATTTCATCACCCTGTTCTTCAGGCGGGCTCCTGACTTGCTATTTCATCACCCTGTTCTTCAGGAGGGCTCCTGAAACTCAAAATTAAAACTGGAACGAAAATTATCCCAAACAAGAATTATAAATAAGTAGTATTTCATTTTGAAAGTGTTGTCCCATTTTCCAGGAGGATCTTGAACATAAAGTAAAATCCCATTTTTCAGGAGGATCCTGAACAGAAAGTAAAATCCCATTTTTCAGGAGGGTCCTGAACATAAGGTAAAATCCTATTTTTCAGGAGGGTCCTGAACAGAAGGTAAAATCCCATTTTTTAGGAGGGTCCTGAACATAAAGCAAAATCCCATTCATCAGGAGGGTCCTGGACTGAAAGTAAAATCCCATTTTTCAGGAGGGTCTTGGACATAAAGTAAAATCCCATTTTTCAGGAGGGCCCTGAACAAAAGTAAAATCCCATTCTTCAGGAGGGTCCTGAACATAAGGTAAAATCCCATTTTTCAGGAGGGTCCTGAACAGAAAGTAAAATCCCATTCTTCAGGAGGGTCCTGAACATAAGGTAAAATCCCATTTTTCAGGAGGGTCCTGCACATAAAGTAAAATCCCATTCTTCAGGAAGGTCCTGAACATAAAGTAAACTTCCATTTTTTAGGAGGGTCCTGAACATAAAGTAAAATTCCATTTTCCAGGAGGGTCCTGAACATAAAGTAAAATCCCATTTTTTTCAAGAGGGTCCTGAACATAAAGTAAAATACCAATTTTTCAGGAGGGTCCTGAACAGAAAGTAAAATCTCATTTTTTCAGGAGGGTCCTGAACATAAAGTAAAATCCCATTTTTCAGGAGGGTCCTGAACATAAAGTAAAATCCCATTTTTTTCAGGAGGGTCCTGAACATAAAGTAAAATCCCATTCTTCAGGAGGGTCCTGAACATAAAGTAAACTCCCATTTTTCAGGAGGGTCCTGAACATAAAGTAAAATCCCATTTTTCAGGAGGGTCCTGAACAGAAAGTAAAATCCCATTTTTTCAGGAGGGTCCTGAACATAAAGTAAAATCCCATTTTTCAGGAGGGTCCTGAACATAAAGTAAAATCCCATTTTTTTCAGGAGGGTCCTGAACAGAAAGTAAAATCCCATTTTTCAGGAGGGTCCTGAACAGAAAGTAAACTCCCATTTTTCAGGAGGGTCCTGAACATAAAGTAAAATCCCATTTTATCAGGAGGGTCCTGAACATAAAGTAAAATCCCATTCTTCAGGAGGGTCCTGAACTGAAAGTAAAATCCTATTTTTTTCAGGAGGGTCCTGAACATAAAGTAAAATCCCATTTTTCAGGAGGGTCCTGAACAGAAAGTAAAATCCCATTTTTCAAGAGGGTCCTGAATTGAAAGTAAATTCCCATTTTCCAGGAGGGTCCTGAACATGAAGTAAAATCTCACGGATGCGCATTTCCAATGGTAGCTGAATTAAGTGAAGCGAATTTTTCTCTATTTCAACAAAGACAATTTGTCAGTTAAAACTTAGTGGTGGCTTGCAGCTCTTGGCTTCTCAGGTATCTGCCCAGCACTCGTTCCTTTCATCTTCTTTCCAAATCGCTGACACTTGCCCTGTCTTGCCGCATCATTGACCCGGATCCAGATTGAGGGAGGTGAGTTCTGACTCGAACAATGGGCTTTCATTTTACCATGCCTCTGAGGTGCACCCTTTTTCCAAATCTGAATGCTCTCACGAATCCAACAGTCTGTTGGTTGATAGACTTTCTTTGCTTCATGTTGAATTACGATCATATTTCTTTCCTGTGTCGGTCCTTGTCTTTTCCTCATATAATTGGAAAGACTGGTAGTAAATTTTGAAATCCTTTCTCGCTTGTTTTGACACAGACTTGACTTAAAAATGTAAAGAAACGATGGTGACTTTTATTTTGATAAATGACATAAAAAGATAAAAAGCTTGAATATGTAAATGAAAGAAAAAGGCAATGTCCCATATTCCAAAAGAAAACTTATCTGAATACGACAACCAACTCCAATGAGTATGACATGTATTTTGGATTGAGTTGCCTGATCTTCCTATCCAAACTCCCCATTTGTTGTTGAGTTCGTGGCTTTGTCGCTGAGCCGTTTCTTCAAATCCATTGGACTTATTCATCACATTCGATTGTCGACATCTTAAATGACTTTTGCCAACAATTCAACCTGTTGCTTGCCTTTCAATTTCTTCACCCTGTTCTCCAGGCGGGTTCCTGACTTGATATTTCATCAACTTGTTGCCATGCTTTCAACTTATGCACCCTGTTCTGCAGGCGGGCTCCTGACTTGCTATTTTTCAATCTGTTTAACTTTCAATTTCTTCACCTTTTTGCTTGGTTTTCCATTTATTCGCCATGTGCTTCGGGCATGCTCCTGAAATCACATCAAAACAGAAAAGAAAATTATCCCAAATAAAGAAATGCAATTTCTATAAGTTAATTGGAATGACTCGACTAAAAGGTACGTCTTATAGGAATCCAGGGGGATGACTCGACTAAAAGATACGTCTTATAGGAATCCAGGGGGATGACTCGACTAAAAGGTACGTCTTATAGGAATCAAAGGGGATGACTCGACTAAAAGGTACGTCTTATAGGAATCAAAGGGGATGACTCGACTAAAAGGTACGTCTTATAGGAATCAAAGGAAATGACTAAAAGGTACGTCTTCTAGGGGTCAAAGGGGATGACTCGACTAAAAGGTACGTCTTATAGGAATCAAAGGGGATGACTCGACTAAAAGGTACGTCTTATAGGAATCAAAAGGGATGACTCGACTAAAAGGTACGTCTTATAGGAATCAAGGGAAATGACTCGACTAAAAGGTACGTCTTCTAGGAATCCAGGGGGATGACTCGACTAAAAGGTACGTCTTATAGGAATCAAAGGGGATGACTCGACTAAAAGGTACGTCTTATAGGAATCAAGGGAAATGACTCGACTAAAAGGTACGTCTTCTAGGAATCAAAGGAAATGACTCAACTAAAAGGTACGTCTTATAGGAATCAAAGGGGATGACTCGACTAAAAGGTACGTCTTATAGGAATCAAAGGGGATGACTCGACTAAAAGGTACGTCTTATAAGAATCCAAGGGGAAGATTCGACTAAAAGGTACGTCTTCTAGGGGTCAAAGGGGATGACTCAACTAAAAGGTACGTCTTATAGGAATCAAAGGGAATGACTCGACTAAAAGGTACGTCTTCTAGGGGTCAAAGGGGATGACTCGACTAAAAGGTACGTCTTATAGGAATCAAAACTTAAGTTAGGAAGTGCATTACCTAAGAAGCAAAATTCGAATTACCCAATCAAGGAAGTGTGTTTCGTTATCAATGTTGTTTGAATTATCAAGACAATGAAGTGTGTCTCCTTACCAAAGCTGCTTGAATAACCAAACCTGTGCAGCAACCTTTCCTCTTGCATTTGTTGAGGTGAGAGATTACGACCTTTGATGTTTAGGCTCTGAAATCCTTGATCTGAATGCAACATGTATTCCTATTACATGCAAAGAAAACTTGTGAGTTTAAAACATGGTGGCTAGTTTGTGGCTTTGGCTTTTGAGGCAATTGCTCCTGCCCCCGTCACATTTATCTTTGCTTCCAACCATTAGCATATGTCATTAATTTGCTGTATCATTGACTCAAACTCAGCTTATCAAGAGTGACTCTGAAACAAACACAGTATTTTTGTTTTGTCGTGTTTCTCAAATAAACCCTTTGAACCTTGGTATTTCCATGAGTTCCCCGACTTCTCTGTTGACAAAACTTTCTGCATGCCCTTTTTGGGTTCACAATAATGTCTCTTTCATGTGCTAGCTTTTGTCTTGCTTTGTGCAATTAAAGAAGCTGGTAGCCAGTTTTGAAATCTTTTCTCACTTGTTTTGACACGGACTTGACTCAAAGACAAGAAACAAAAAAAAGAATGACAATTTTTGTTTTGATAACTGACTTAAGAAAGATAAAATTAAAATAAAGAGAAGAAAGAAAAGACAATGAATATCCTCTTTTAAAACAACGAAACAAAAAGTTCATCTAAAAATGACAGTCAACACTAATGATTATGCCATGCATTTGGATTAAGCAGCTTGATCTTTTCATCCAAACTTTCTACCCATTGTGGTTGAGTTAATGACCTTGAAACTGAATTTCTTTCTTAGGTCAATTGCATTTAAGACCCCATTCGACTAGTGGTGCCTTGAAGGGTTTTCTCCAACAAGTTTCTTTCATTTTCTCTCGGCTCACTATCACCTTATGGTGCCCGTGAGGATTTTCACCAATAAGACTCTCTCATTTTTATTTCTCTCAACTTACCATCGCTTTATGGTGCCTGTAAGGGTTTTCACCAATAAGACCCTCTCATTTTATTTCTCTCTTGATTTCTTATGCTGAGGAAGACAAGTAGTTCCCAAATGCATCATCATATCCCTTGCATACTTAGCCTTAACATCCTCAAAGATTGATCTGAAGGTCTTTCTTTGGTTGTAACTTAGCTTTTGGATAGGGTTGGAAAGAAAGGATGGCATGAGGACCAAACGACACTTAAAGTGGGTTAGGACTTACAACTTTTGGAATCGACTCAAACAATGAGGATTAACTCATGCCCCAGTTTCTTTTGACTGGGTGACTCTAAATTGTTTATTTGGTTGGACCGAGCCCTAAGTAGGGCAGCCTACGTATCTCACCCTCGAGAGAGGAGAATCAGGTCATGCGTAGTTCTGACAGCTTATTTTGCTTGATTCTGATTTCTTTTTCTTTTTTTTTTCTCTTGGGGATTTTTCTGACTCTATTTTTCTTCACACTCTTTTTTCTCTTTTTTTGACACATTTTTTCTCTCTTCTCTTTTTTTTTTTTAAACTTTTCTGACTATTGTTTTGCTCGACATTGTTCTTTCGAGCTTTGCTGACTATATTGATTCCAAAAGAGGTGTATGAAAGAAAATAAGACTAAAGCTCAAATGAGGTATACAAAGGATGACATGATGTTTGGATGGCAGAATGAAATGCCTTCGTCATATCAATCTTTGAAAATGCAAGTACATATCATGCAATATGAAAGTGAAAGATGAAGATCTTTTGACATCTTTTACAGCATTAACTTTGACTGAGTCTATGCATCACTATTTCTTCTGCGTTTATATGGCATACAACTCCACTTTTGTTGCACATTCCTCACATTGAATGACTCATGATTTTGTGAAGCTAATTTTCTTTCTGTTCACGCGGCCATTATTTGATCTAATTGAGACATGTCTTTTAATTGATGACCAAGTTATTCTTATGATTCTCAAAATAAGTGCCTTAATTTTCAAAGAAGGTTTCAACTTGATCACCAAATGCCCCAGCACTCTATCTATTTCCTCAGATGCTCTCTTTTTCTAACTTTAACCCTCTGATTCAATGTTCATTCTTAAACTGGATGTTAAGATCTAGCTGTAAATTTCACTAGCATATCATATCACTAGAGTCAACATAAAATGTACTATGTAAAAAAAAAACACATATTTAAAACACAAAGAAAAAGGGGACACTCCATTTAATAAAAATAAAAGATAGAAGGGTTTGAACATAAACGACAAAGGGACAAAGGAAGATAAATTCCGAACTACAACCCTGAAATAATTCGGAGAACATAAAATAAAACAAAACAAACTACCAAACCCCTTCCTGGTAAGGAGAGGGGTGACTTCTCCATTGCCCAGCCTGACATCTTAGCCACTGGCTTGCATATCAACATGACTGGAGCTTCCACCACTGTCAGACACATTTCCTTCAACAAATAAGCTCTGGATCCCCATGCTTAACTCATTGCCTTCCACAGATTGTGCAGTACCGCGTGCTGGTGAAGAACTCTGTGGGATGGTCGAAGGGCCAATGTTTTGCACCACAATCAATTTATCTTGAATTATATTTTCTATTTCTCTTTTCAAAGTGCGACAATCTTCAGTACTATGACCCTGAACATCAGAATGATATGCACATCGCACATTAGGATAAAAGCTTCTAGAATGCGGGTCAGGAGTATACCCAATGAGAGGAGTGATCATGCCCTGCTGTACCAATCTCTGGAATAAACTGCCATAGGATTCCCCAATAGGAGTGAAATTATCTTTTTCCTTCCTCCTCTTTGCTAACTCTGGCCTCGGATAAAATTTGGATTTAGAGGTCCCTTGGTAAATTTGTGGGGGTCGAGGACGATGTCGAGGGACAGGGGCATGCCATTGTGGATAAGAAGATGGATGAGCATACAATTGTGCATTGTTCACAGGATATCGAGGAAGTGGAATGGGATTTCTTGGATTTCGGAGAAAGAAACCTTGTTGCAAGTGGTTATGTGGATCTGATATGTACGCTCAGTATTGAGGCTGACAGTATTGGCGGGTTGAACCTCTCAAACTCTGCTTTGGCCCTGTCATGACAATAGGTGCGTTTTCCTTCTTCTTTCCTTCAGTTTCCCTTGGTTGATTGCAATGTCGTCCCGAATGTTTCACGGAATCCTTCTGTCCATCAGGCTCCCCAAATTTTGATGTCTCAAAGCTGGGAGGAAGGTTAACACTTGAAGACATGCCCCAGTTTTTATATGAAACATCTTCATAGCCCATAAGTTTAGGGGAATTTTTCATATCATTTTCTACACTCTTCACTTTCCCAACCATTTTCTCTGGCTCTTTTGGCATGCTAGGCTTCTTAGTAAGAAATTTTGGCCTAAGAGTATACCAATGATCATCAACAGTATTGAACGTGGAGTCACTAGTGGACTGGAAAATCACAATCGTTGGATTGATAGACAAAGTGGAAGCCTTAGTAGAAGGTTGAGCAACAAAAGCACAGACGGTATGTGGTGCTGTGAATATGGTAGACTTATACTGAGGAGATAAAGAAAGAGTGGTGGAAGTATTGAGGTGCATTTGACGTGGAATGGATTCTGAGGCATGCTGTGGTGCATCAACAACAGTAGGAAACTGACTTTGCGATTTTGGTGGAAGACTCAAGGTATTTGCAGGGTCAAAAGTGGAAAACGGAGGTGGAGGCAGCCCACTGGCCCAAGCTCGGTACATTCCCATCATTTGTTGTCTCAGTCTCAAATTCTCTTCCTTTAAACTCTCAATTTCCCGACTCTTTGTTTCATCCATGATGCCACTCTCTATATCCTTGTTGGACACAACTAACCCTTCCTTGGATTTGGTGTGATATGGAGGACCATCCAAGAAACCACAAACCAACCACCTTAAACTAACTGAACAAGAGGTAACAAATATGTTAGAGTTCAACATTTTTTTTTTCTTCAAAACCTCTTCTTTTTTTTTTTTTTCTTGAAACTTTAAAAATAAAAGAAAATAACAAATTATCAAAAGAATTGACGAAAATCTTTTTGCATTTTTTAGGTTTAAACTCCCTATACAAAAATGGAATCTATGATTACCAAAGAAGAATCTTTTTGGGTTTTCGATTTAGAATTTCATAGGAAAATGAAACTTGAAACTATTAAAAGAAAATCTTTTTGTAGTTTTCTTTTAGAGATATATATGAAACACCTACTCTAAGTGAAGAGTGAAGAAAATCTTTTTGAATTTTTTAGATTCCTGTACAACATGAAATCTATGGTTACCGAAGAAAATATTTTTGGATTTTCGATTTTAAATTTCATACGAAAATGAAACTTGAACCTATTAAAGGAAAATATATTTTTTTGCTTTCTTTTAAAGATGTACATGAGACACCTACTCTAAATGAAGAGTGAAGAAAATCTTTTTTGAATTTTTCAAATAAGATCCCCGAACCCACAATAGGTTGCCTACGTATCTCACTCCCGAGAGAGGAGAATCAGGGGTGCGTAGTTCGTCCAGATTGGACAATTAACGATTAACTAACAGATTGACCCTAACTTAAGGGCACAACCAAAGACAAACGAATAAAATCTTTTTGAGAATTTTTTTCCTTTTAATTAGACACTTCAACTAAACTGACACCAACAATTATGAAGGAAAAAAAAAATCTTTTTGGTATTTTCATTACATGAAATGTACAAATTTCTACCATTTTTTGCATTTTCTTTTATAAAAACTGCTAAAAAAAATCTTTTTTTTTGAAAATTTCGAATTATGAATGCATGCTAAAGGAGAAAAATGAAAAATCTTTTTGATATTTTCGTTTTTGAGAAATGAATGCAAAAGGTAAAAATCTTTTTTTTTTGAATTTTTGGATTGTGAAGAACAAAAGCCATAAAGAACACTAAAAGCTACGACACTCTTTTTTTTTTCTTCTTTTCGACTCACTTCACTTTTTTTCTCTATTTTTTTCAACAGTTCTTGTCTGCGCACCTTACTTCTAACACATGTTTTCACCAAATCAGTCCATCAAATGACCCCATTACCCTCAAAGATGCAACATTTAGCACGTAGGGATGCATTAGAGGTGAGTCTCCTACAAAGGACCAAGTGGGCCCCGCTAGGTCTCAATATGATGCACAGAAGCATGACCTAAAGGTTGACCTACGTTGTGGTTTACTAACAAGGCCGTTCGGGGGAGCATATGGTCGATAGTGGCTGCTTTGCTTTCCACCTACTCCATTCATCCAACGGCTCCCCCCCTAAAATAAAGGTGACTCAATTAGAGTTCGTGCGCACGACGTGCGCTCCGAGACTTGTTGCGGAAAGAATTGACTCGGGTTATGCAAATGATGCCAGATATAAATCGGTAACACATAGGATAAATACTGTAAACAAAGAGCACGAAAATGCACAAAAGTGAAAACACAAACAAAAATCACAAACAATGCTTATACACTCGTAATGCCAAACAAAGCCTATACGACTCCAAAAAAAGCTCGGATTCTGAAATAGTCCCCAGCAGAGTCGCCAGAGCTGTCACACCCCTTTTTCGACTCCAAAAAAAAAAGATATGTATTTTAAGGTTTGAAAGGGTTTTTTATTAAAGTGACAAAATGAAGATTGGTTCCGAAAAAAGATTGTTTTTACATTCAAAATCAGAGCCGCCACTTGGCATAATCTGGTGTGCCAAGTCACCATTGGAAAATCCTTTTTCGAAACCATTTGACTCTTTAAACCGGTTTACGAACAGAGATTTCGGCTAAGGAATTCTGTTGACCGAGGGGAAGGTGTTAGGCACCCCTCGATCCCGTGGTTCGACCACGGTCGCTTGGTGGAGCGTATCGGCTAATTTGACATTACAAATGTACAAACCACATAAACACACAAAACAAGCAAACAAATAAATCACACAAAATTCAAAACAAACAAAAATAATGTTCAGTCCAAATTATACAATCCAAAATAAAAGAGGTGCTGAAATATAAAACCAATTCTATTCTAAACTAATCCTAAACTAAACTCCACCCGACGTTCCGGGCCTTGATCACGAGCCTCCTTTGCGTACATACTACTTAAGGACATTCCCCGGATAAATCAATACAAATCCTTCGGGGCATTCCCCGGTCAAATGAGTACAATTTAAACTTTTCGTGCAATAAAGTAGAAAGTACCATTCACGCACATATTCAAACACTCCAATAAATCGTTATTCCTAAATTTGCCTAACCGGCCTATGTTTTCCTACCAAGTTCAACATATCACAATTCTATCATGTTTAACATTATCAATACATCAAAATTAATCAATATTCATTTTCCTCCATTTTTAATCCCCACCTTAATTCATATTTAACCACGTGATTAACTCATTTCAATACACAATCCACCAATCGAGAATAACGAAAATTCACCAATCATGCTTAGCACATCACACACCCAAATGTCACCAACAGTTCACATCAACAAACAAACCACGGTATCGAATCACACGCAATCACAATCACATAAGAATTAAATAAAAGAGAAGAAAGAATTAGACCTTAAATTTGAAGCTTTCAAACTCAATGTTATTCGAATAAAGAGAGTCCGCACCCGAAAATCTCAAGCCGAACCTTAACACCAACAATCCAACTCGACAAATAATGACCCGTTCACTGTCACTTTTCACCGGTCACTGTTCACCGGTTACTGTTCACCGGTTACTTTTTTTTTTCGTTGTTGTTCTTGTTCTTGTGAGGAAGATTATTTGGTGATTCTTGTTATTGTGGAGAAGATGATGATCAAAGAATGAACCCCCTTTTTCTTCTTAGAATTTTTCTTTTATAATGAGCATGGATTTGTTATGATATGAGAATTTTGGTGGGTCCCCCATATATTCTTTCTTTGTGGACAAGAAAAGGGAGGGGGGGAATCACATGGGTAGTTAGGGTAGGTGGAAGCTTTTGATTGGGTAGGTTGTTAGGATAAGATAAATTAGTTTGAGGTATTTTTTTGTTTATTTTTGTATTTTTGTGGGATATAATTACATGGGGTTGAACACATGGTAAGGTGAACTAAAAATGAATAAAATTAGACTTCGGGAGGGACAAAATTAGGTGTCTACAAACATGGCCGGCCTCCGGGCCCACTCCAGAGATCGTGAGCTATAGCACACCGATTTGATCCAAAAATGACCCGATCACGTTGTTTTGTCCTTTTGACTACCCAAACGGTTCCGCCCACCCCGAAGGCCTACACTAGGTTGCTCCTCAGCCTACCTAGGGTAGCCCGATCAATTTTCGCCAAAAAACACGCTCGACCCCCGAGCTCACCCCGAAAATCGTGGGTTATAGCACACTGATTTGGCCCAAAAATGGACCGTTCACGCCGTTTCATCCGTTTGATCACCTAAACAACCCCGCCCACCGCGAAGTCCTACACTAGTTCACTTCTCAGCCTTTCTGGGTAAGCCCGAAGGATTTTCGACCAAAAACACGTTCGGCCCCCGAGCCCACCCCCAAAATCGTGGGCTATAGCACATCGATTTGACTTAAAAATAGCCCGTTCATGTCGTTTCTCCCGTTTGACCACCCCAAAGGCCCACATTAGGTCGCTCCCCAGCCTGCCTAGAGTAGTCAGATCAATTTTAGGCCAAAAACACACTCGTCCCACGGGCTCGCCCTATAAATTGTGGGCTATAGCACACCGATTTGGATTGAAAAAGGCTCATTCGCGCTGTTTTGCCCATTTGACCTCCCAAACGACCCCACCCACCCCAACTACCCATACTAGGACGCTCCCCAGCCTCCTTGGCATGCTCCGATCAATTTTTGGCTCACAGCATGCCCACCCCCTCAACCGTGGGTTGTAGCACACCGTTTTTGTCCCGAAAATACTCTCGTACGCATTATTTCGCCCGTTTGACCACCCAAATAGCCCCGCTCACCTGAACGACCCAGACTAGGCCGCTCTCCATCCTCCCTGGCATGACCCAATCGATTTTCGTCCCATAGAATGCTCAGACCCTAGGCCCACCCCTGCAACCGTGGATTTTAACACATCGATTTGGCCCCAAAACACCCCCGTTTGCGCCTCTTCTCCCGTTTGGATGCCTAAATGGCCCCGCCCACCCCAACGGCCCACACTAGGCCGCTCCCCATCCTCCCTAACATGTCCCGATCTATTTTTGGCCCACAGTACACCCGGACTCCGGGCCTACCCCCAAAACTGTGGGCTATAACACATTGATTTGATAGAAAACTCCCTGTTTGCACCGTTTCTCTTGTTTGACCACTCAAATGGACTCGTCTACCCTAATGACCCATACTAGACTGTTCTCCAGCCTCCCTGCACGCCCAATTGATTCGTATCGATTCAATATCGGTTCCTGTTGTATCAAAGATATTGATATATATCATTTCGTATCGGTTCGAAGTGTGACATAACATTTTGAGGTCTCATCACTTCATTATTTTCAGGTAGCTGAACCTCTCATAAGGTTTCATGAAGTGTTATGTCGTAGACATTGCCTTCTTATTACGATTATTTGCTCCTTATCCTTTTCAATAATTTATTTCATTTGGAACCGATTGGTCTACAGGTTTCATGCATGCGTAGACTTTGTCCTTTAGGACATAAAATAAGAGCACGTGCAGCTTAAATATGAGATGCTTTCGGTATTTAATTTAAATTATCTTTTGAATGAGGATCTGATGATAATTTCGAACATATTTAATAGCTACTTATAATCTCCCCCTTATGTTAGGAAAACTAACACATATCCTTCATCTTCTTTGAGGAATCCCTCTTTGTGCATTATGGTATAATCTCTAATCGTAATCGTTCATCAAAACTATTAGATGGAATAGTTGGTTCCTAACCTTGAACCAATTGAGAGGGAAGAAATAATCATAATTTATTGGTCTAATGCATACAAGTGCTATTGTATGCAACATATCATATTTTAGACCAACACATGAAGCTTTGTTTTCATTAGCAATGGTTTAACTATTTATCGAAGGCATTCACTGCCAAAACATCATCATCAAGATGAATTGTCTTGATTACACAATCTGAAAATTCTGCTCTTATCTCAATTTTATTGAGCAAATAACTTTATGAATGTCAAACTGCAGGTTGATAATAAACGTACAAGTGATCATATTATATCGATGTATAGTAAACGTACAAGTGATCATATTAAATCATATGACAGGTGAACGAGCTCATATTCACCTTTTATACTTTTCAGATTTTGAGGGATAAAATCCCAACATTAGTTGGTCCAACTAACTTATCATGAGAACAAGCAAAATTAAAAGTTCATGAAGAATTTTCTAGCTCTTTAATATATGTTCAATACTCACTATGCACATTTTTGGATGTTGCTATCGTTCATGTCAATTTATGAACTTTTATTGTAGCAAACTCCAAGTTTAACATGACATGTACCTTTTTGCTTTAATAAATTTCAGATTTACTATTAGATGAATAAATTTCATATTTACTACTTTATAAATAAACTTCAAAATAACTCTTCTCAATTATTCAGCCTCTTTCAGAGGTTAGTTGTGATATCTTCACAATCAAGTGCACGTTTGCATTAATAAGCTTCTCAGTCCCCAGGAATGAAATATAATCGTGCCTTAACCCTATCAAATTTTGATAGCTTATAGCCTCTTTCATGATATTGCTACTTTAGGAGCAAATCGAGGCATACATATAATGTAGAGAATATTTTCTCTGACATATCTTATAGTTATAATAATCGTGTGAAAATATTATCACTTTTGATGATTATTATCATATTGTCCATTCACGCTTATATTCGTACATTAAATCACTTGTCTTCTTTCAGACATATTATGCACTGCTACCACATTCACTTCAGAGAATGGAGCATATCAATGGGACATGTCTCATGACTTTTCACAAACATCCATTCTTTTGCCTTAGCCATCATAATATCATCAATATGATGTATTGAGATTCAAACTCAATATCTTATCCATATAAAGACATCTTAGGCATATATTCGATGGGACTTGAACCCAACATATTATCATCATGGTGTATTGGAACATTTAATCCAATGTTTTACCTCTTAATGAGATGAGATTTAAATTCATCATCATATCTTTTAATAATAGTATTGTTATTCATGAACAAATTTAAAGTATAATTGATTCCAAACCAATTATTTTTCCTCAAATCCAACAATAATTATATCATTAGTAGCAAAAGACAAATAATATAAGCAATTACTAACCTTGAAATTAATTACCTTTAGATTTATAATCTCGCCTATTTGGAAGATTCTCGTGCTGGTAACGTGTTATGAAATACTCCCTCCGTCCCAAATTATATGTCGCCATTTGATCGGACACGATATTTAAGAAATAAGTATTGACTTTGTTAAAGTTACAAAATTATCCTTCTTAAAGAAAGGAGTAATAGTATTTAAAATCAAGTGGGACCACTTTTAATTGAAAAAACAAATAAAAAAGGAGTAATAGTATTTAAAATCAAGTGGGACCACTAAGGGTAAAATTGTAATTGTGTCTTTAAGAACTTACGAAATAAGGAAAGACGACATTCTTTTTGGGACGGACCAAAAAGGAAATGACGACACATAATTTGGGACGGTGGAAGTATAAAGTACAAGAAGAATAGAGAGAGAAGAGAGGAGATTTCTTTATTTCTCATGAGAAATTTTTGAGGGATTGATTACAATGAAAGAAAATCCCTTTATTATAGGGGAAAACTAACTTGAGGTTTCTAACATTTTCATAAATAAACATTCACTATATATGATAAAGTAGACATTCACTATATTTGATAATATATTTATAAGAAGAAATGTTTTTTAATGTCATAGTCGGTGATATTTTTGTAAATTTAAGATTTTCAAAATCAATTTCAAACTTAAGAGATTAAAATTGAAATTGTGTATAAAGTTACAAACTTCAGATATATAAGGGTCTGTTTGACGCGACCTTTCGAAATTTAAGACTTGAACTTCGATAATTCATTCATTTTATTTCTCTCATGGCACCTTAATTCCATTTCATTCATGCTACATTAATTTTTTTTTATTTCATCAATTTTATCCATGGCACCTCAATTTAATTTATTATTTTTTATCCTGAAATTATTCAAAATTAAATTTAAAAATTGTGGAGATTTACCACTTAGTCCAAATTTTGTAGCACTTAATTTTAGTGGCATTAAATTTATGTTGATTCATTTCTTACGTTCCCTTAAACATCAAGAGCTGGGCATAATTATTAGTCCATGGACATTTTTTTATATTTTTTTTTAGTAACTAACATGATTTTATTAATCACAAGTGCCCTAGCATGAACTATTTCAGCACAGTCCATCGACATTTTTTAAAAATGAAAATTAATATACTGGACAATAACGATTAGTAATTAATATGACCCATATACATCTTTAACATGTTTGACATTCATATAAAAATGAAAATTAATACACTGGACAACAACAATTAGTAATTAATATGACACATTATATCTTTAACATGTTGACATTCATATATAATATTTCGAAAGATGCTCTTACATTTCAATATTGAAATCAATCAATTAATTAAAAATATTCATTTCCCAAATTCCCGCACTACCCAAATAAGTGTGCAACTCTATTAATTAACTCCAATTTAAGAACAAAGGACATTTACCACCAACAGCCAAACACATTCCACCATCTTGTATTTCCCAATGACAAGTATTGCTACTACCATCACAAGCTTTCTTATCTCTATCAAAGTTAAAAAGCTCAAAATTACCATGCTTAAATTGTTTAACTATCAATTTAACTTCACAATTGACGCGATTATCGCCTTTAACAACTATAGGGATATCAACTGTGTAAGTACCAGATGGATTAAAAGGGTGAACACCAAGATCTTGTCCTCTCAAAGTGCAATGGACTTCTGCTGTTTCTGTAGCTAAATTTTCTATAACAATTTTGTAGTTAAACAAAATAACTGAATTGACACAGGATGAAAAAATACTAAGTATAAAACAAAGGATAAATACTTGATACAATGCACGGGAAGTCATTATTGTTTTTTCTTTTGATTTTGTTTGTGGGTGTGTTGATTTTTCTCCAATTTATAAAAGTAGTAGTCTAATGTTTTTTTTTTTTTTTTGTTTTTCTCTTGACATGGTAACCACTGACTGAAAAAATGGGAGTTTAATTAATTCTAATCCATAAAAGATATAAGTCACCAAATTTTGACCAAACATTACCGATTAGGAAAAAAAATTAAATTATTCAAACTAAAAAGGTAAGAAATAACACTTATTATTACAACCCAAAAATTAAAATTATATACGTAATTTTATATATGTGTGTACGAATAAATACACTGAATTTATTGTTGTTGTTGTTGTTGTGTGTGAGAGAGAGACTTTACTTTTTTTATTAGTTTATTCTAAAAAGAACGATATTCCTTTTTATATTTAGAAACAATCTTATTTTAACCTTTTCATTGTGAAGCCAATAAGATAATTTAAAAACATGCAAATATCTATAATTTATATCAAATCACAAATTTCAATAATAATTCTCTTTATGAAAGGAAAAATTAGATGAAAAGGCATTCTGACTTAATTACAGAAATAATACATATGAATTATTATTATTTTTACATGTATAGCAATTTTGAAGAATTTAAAAAATGATTATAGTTTCTAATTTAATGTTACATCCTGCTTTATATATATCTGTTTCTCTTTCATCATTATATTCTCCTTTATTTGGAAATTATTTTAATGCTTGAGCCTAATTAATATAATCACCATTCTCTGCTAATTAAGAAATAAGTTTACCACTAATGATTCTTATTTTTAATTTGATTATATATATTATATCGTGTATATCTTTAGTATATCATATAAATAATTTATACCAGACATATAATAATAAATATGTATTTTACATAAAAAGAAATGTCCAATACAATAAATTTATACCATAAACTACAACTAAGTAGGCATTGGTTATACCTTCCATAACACCAAGTAAATTTGGATTTAGTGCATAAGATGCATAATACTAATTGTTTCCAAAAATCATTATTCATAAGGATAATCTCTTAACTTTTATGTCAAAATATAGCCCTTGCAGTATACTGAGTACATGTGTGCTATCAAACTATATGTATAAAAGGGTGTATTTCAATTTTTTTAGTTTCATAATTGAAATGTCATGTATGTGAATTTCTACTGGAATTATCACAAAATGCTGAAACATGACACTATTATCAATTGTTTAATTTTTCCACCTAAAATATCATCTTTGTTCGGGTAGAAAAAGTGAACAACAGATAGTTTGGTGTATTCCGATAAACATTTGATAAAAAATTAAGATGAAAATCTCATACACCTAATCGTTCAGATATAATATTCAAACAACCGAGATACTTCAAATGCCTTTTTGACCCTTAACTCATCAAAGAAACACCACTGAAGAATGCAATAAATGGATGGATGAGATGCTTCTATTCTTAATCAAACTCTAGATCTGAGTTATACGAATAAAGAAATTATTGAAACCGATTGTTTTCCTTTAAATTGGGCTATGCGCAATAGCGAATACATATCAGTTGAGTCGGTGAATCTCGAATGCCAAAGTTTCAACTGTAGATTTTGAAATTTTGTGGACTCTACAAAAAGAGTTTAATTTTAGTTAGAGTTCTTGGGGGCTACTTTACCCTAAATCTAGCTTGATGGCTACTCAACCTAAACCCTAAATTACGTCTATATAAAGGAGGCAAATATCCCTTTAAAGAGACATCTCAAGTATCCCACAAATTCACGGAATATTCTCAAAGTGATCAAAGATCTGAAAAGTCCCAATAAATTCATGGGATATTCATAAAGATCAAAACTCTCTCTTCTTGATAATCAAATACATCAAGAAGACAAACCCTCCTTTCATGGAGATCAAATCCAAATGTTCCTACGTTCGAGAAATACGCCACTAACGACCCTCGAATTACGGAGAAATTCATATCCAAATCTTTATACATTCGAGAAATATGCCACTGACGGCCCTCAAATTACAGAGAAAATCAAGAGAGAAGAATCAAGGGAGGAACAGATTTGTACCCCCATCATTTATCAATAAAACTGTTGTTTTTTCATATTTTTATTTGTGATTGAAGTTTATTTTCCATGAATTAAATTATGTTGAAAACAAATTGGCACGCCCAGTAGGACCAAATCTGCCCTTCATCTCTTCTCTCATAAATCAAATATGCAAATCTGTAGCTGCAGGATCGTAAAGATGGAAGCGTACTTCAAGACTCGTCTTTGAGTTTCATCAAGTTTACACTCCGACAAGCCTCAAAGCAGGGGACATTTGTAGACATTGAAATTTTGTGGACTCTACAAAAAGAGTTTAATTTTAGTTAGAGTTCTTGGGGGCTACTTTACCCTAAATCTAGCTTGATGACTACTCAACCTAAACCCTAAATTACGCCTATATAAAGGGGGCAAATATCCCTTTAAAGAGGCATCTCCAGTATCCCACAAATTCACGGAATATTCTCAAAGAGATCAAAGATCTGAAAAGTCCCAATAAATTCATGGGTTATTCATAAAGATCAAAACCCTCCTTTCATGGAGATCAAATCCAAATGTTCCTACGTTCGGAAAATATGTCACTAACGACCCTCGAATTACGGAGAAATTCATATCCAAATCTTCATGCATTCGAGAAATATGCTACTGACGGCCCTCAAATTACGGAGAAAATCAAGAGAGAAGAATCAAGGGAGGAACAGATTTGTACACCCATCGTTTATCAATAAAATTGTTGTTTTTTCATTTTTTTATTTGTGATTGAAGTTTATTTTCCATGAATTAAATTATGTTGAAAACATCAACCAAAACAAGAAGTTCAAGAAAAAAAATGCTCTTACAATACTGAAACAATTAAATAAAATAAAAAGATCTTGGCACTTTCTTGATAATTCTAATGAAACAAAAGGCATTAGAACAAACACATTCATGAAAATTCAACCCAATAATAATGGCCAATTTGCTTGCCTAACACAATTAGTACAATCATATACAGCCCTACAACCATTTTGATCACCCCAAAGACAAAGCCTATCTGCATTTACTTACCAAATACAAGCTTTACCTTTGCATGAATATTCAGTCCTATTATCATTATACAAAAGAAATATTCCCCAAAATCCAGCTAATTCCATAGAACACCATGTTGAACTCTTGTTTCTTAACACATCATGATACATATGAGGGTTTAATGAATATGATTTATAAAATGGCACTTGTTGTTTCCCTATATCATATCCATTTGATATGCATCTTACATTCAAAATTCCAGCAGTACCATGATTGATAATTCTTACTTCTGTGGTTTCTTGTGAAATTGAAAATGGAGAAAAGTTTAGTAAAATGAAATAGAATAATGATATGAAGTGAGTGACAAGTGAAGAGAACATGGTTGTAAAGTTTTGTTTGATTTGAATTGAAATGTGTGGAATTGTTGGTTTATAATTGAATTTATTGTGTGAAAGGGAAAAAAGGAAATTTTGAAAATTAAGGAAGTAAATATTTTTCCATTTTAGCATTATCTCACAAGAGATTCTGTTTTAATTTGGTGATTTGAGAAGGATTTTTTGGTAATTAATTAATTAAGAATGCATAGTGGCTTATACCTCCTTCATTTCATATGTTTAATAGCTTGACGTATGGACAAGATTTTACAGTTTTACTAGATTTTATTTTCTAGAAATTACTCCATTTTATGTCCAAAGATAATGATAAGTATGAAAATTCAATGATTGTGAAATTAATACTGATTCCTCAATTGAAAATTTTATAAAGATTTATATTTTAAGTTATAACCTATTATCTCTTACCATAATCGCACATGATAGGATATGACTGAGACTGAGTTAACAAATATGCCTACCTTCACTGAATTTGAACGCCGATCCCAAATTAGTTCTCATATTTTATTTTTAAAGTTAATTTATTTTATTTTCGAAACTAAATTACATTAGATCAATTCGATATTTTATATTTAAAATTTAAATATTCAAAAACTATGCAATTGGTACTATAATTGTGACTTTTCTCACGTTAATTTGGTGAAAAAAATATAATATTTAAAATGCTAATCAAAATTTATATAATTCAACTTCTCATTTTTGTATCAGAAGAATATATATATATAACTCAATTATTAATACTTGAGATCATTGTCGCAGAATTTATAACTTTGATAAAATACCTTGTACAGGAAAAAATACACTGTTCATTTGAAACACGTTGTACTCTTGTTTACTGACAATCTTCATGTAAATTCAGGTATGGCGCAGAAGATGCATAATACTTGTTTCCCAAAATCATATTAATTCATTTGACATAAACGAAGGTCCTCAATACCTCTACGAAGTAGCGATAAGGTTTGCATATATTTTATCCATCTCAAACCTCATTTGTGGAATTTCGCTGGAATGTTGTGGTTGTTCTTAAAGGCCCTCGACACTTGTTTTCTTAAAATCATAAAGATAATCTGACAATATCTCTATTTTTTGCTGTTAATCTCAGGGGTTGAGTTTGAGAAGAGCGATATATACACAGTCTTACTTCTACCTCATATAGATAGAGAAACTATTTTCAATTACCTCCAATTCCATAAAATGTAACAAATCAAGTATGAAATGAAAAGAATAATACAGTATCAAAGCAGCCATAGTGAACAACCGGGAACATAATAATGAGAAAACATAATTGAAATATTAATTTTTCACTAGTAATAATCAGACTTTTGGCCAATAATACTTCTTAATACATCCAACTGATGGATCAAAAGCCAAACAAATTCTATCTTCATTTACAAACCAACCACAATAATCTCCTTCATCACACAACCTGAAAGGATTTCTGATTGTGTTGTACACTTGAAAAATTCCCCATTTCCCTGCTAATTCCATTGTACAAAATGCTTTAATGATTGGACCTGTCAATAAAAATAAATCAAGATTGTATTGATCATTAGGTTTAATCATCTGATCTGTGTGACTATAGCCAAAGGATTGACATCTAATTGATAAATTTTGATGGCCTTGATTGATTATCATGACAGGTGGTAGCCCATTTGTGAATGAAATTGAGTTGAAGCCAAATAGTAAGAAGAGGATTATGTAGGAAATTACCATGGTTTTTTTTCATAAGCTAGTATGAACAACAAAATGTGAATGATGAAGAAATTGGTATAGAATTACTAGTGTAAGAAAATATTTACGCAATCAAGTCACTTGTAATTAAATGTAATAATCGCTAATATATTGGTGATATTTTAAAATGGTAACCTAATATATCATGTTTGGTGCAGTATATATAAGTTAAATCTTTAATTATTTGCTTATTTGGTAAGAAAATCGGGACGAATTTGATAGATAATTTGGTGATTAGGAAGGGAATCATAGTGATTTTTTGTTGTTGTTTATTTTTGCCTTTTTTTTCCTATTTGTAGATACGTGATTTTTGACCCTCCCCGAGTGTAATATATATATTTTTCGATATTAAATATTTATATTTGATTCGATATTATTTTAATAATTATTTTATTTTCAGTAAAGTTTTAGTTAAAAAATAAATAACTAAATGAAGTTAATCTTAGGATATTATTTTATTTCAATTTAAAAAAAAAAAAATTTAAAAAAAATAAGATATTTTTTTTTAATAAGTAAGTTAGTAGTTTTAGTGCTATCTTAATTATATTTTTTTTTGGCTATTTATAAAATTTTATTTTATTTTCTTAAATATAAAAACTAATAAATTATTAGTATATTATTTTTATTATTTTATTTATTTATTATTTTTATTTGGTATAATTATTATCTCTATTTAAAAAAATATATTCAAAATTTTAATTTCCCTATCTGATCCCTAATCTAACTGTTCCCCCCAAACTCCCCCCCCCCTCAAAATCCTCTACTTAAAAGGACTCTCAACCCAGAAAAAAAAAACGTACTATTCTACACAAATCAAAAAACATAGACTGGGAGAAAAAAAGAAGACAGCGTAAAAAAAAATAGAGAAAAGAAAATCAAAAAAAAAAAAATCAAACAAAAGAGAGAAAAGAAAAGGTTGAAGTTGAAGTTCTGTTGAAGTTTTTGGTGATAACTTCTTGCTTTTGTATTCAATTAAGTTGGCATACATGTTCTGTTTTGATCCTATTTAAGTTGTAAATCTCCTATGAAAAGCATGAATGAAATATTCAAGTGGTCTATGTATATTTTATATTATTGCATGTTATATAATCAAGTTACAGAATGCTTGATGTATTTGTATATAGATATGTTGAATGTTAAAATTATATAAAAGAAAAAGTAGAAAAAATAAAAAAATGAATGCACATGCATAGTGAGAATACTTGGTAACACAATACAAAGGGGAAACTTGCATATAGCAACGTGCACATTCACATAAGCCAATTTACAAATATATACTTTCATACTTTTTTTTTTCCTTTTTTTTACGCTACACACATTGCCTCAATTTCTGTTTTGAGATAAATATGTACACACTACTGAACACACAAAATTCTACTTTGCTTTGTTAATATAAAAAATTAATGTTTGCTTTATTTTTTTTAGTTGAGATACCAAATTTATTTTATTATTATAATTATTATTATTATTAATATTAGAATAAAGTTAATAAATAAAGATGTAACGTGGATCCTTTAAAATGAATATACTAGTGACATAATGGATGGTCAAAATGTTTTATATATATATATATATATTTATTTATTTATTTATTTTTGTTTTTTTTGGTTTTCTCAAGGAAAAATTCTAATAAAAGTCAACAAAAATTTCTCGATAGCCATTGACAGTAGTTTGGTTATTCTATATTTTTATACTTAGAATTCGAGATTTTGGTTAATTTTCTTATTTGATAATTTATTTTGAATATTAAACATTTTATAAAATATTTATTTTAAAGTTCTGGGTGAATGTTAAAATTACAATAAGTGTTTATCTTAATATGTTTTATTCACACTTTAGACTAAATGCATTCTTACGATCTAATTAATCAATCAATCATAAAATAAGTGAAATGGATCGCGAGTTTCTCTAAAATCCGTCATAAATGATAAATAAAAGAGAGGAAAGACCTATTGATAAGGGAGTGAGGCTAGTTGCAAAATAATTCAAAACTCATTGCAAAATAAAGAGTAAAAAGAGTAAAAATTATCTTGAGTTTACGAAAGATGAAGCAAACGCCTTTAACGCTAGGCAAATTTTAGGCATGTTTAAATATTCGTCTCAATTAAAAATGCGGCATACGCATCTTTCTGAGACATTTTAAAAAATTCAAGGATGCAAAAATGCACCTTAACAAATATCTTTTTTAAAATTTAATTTTCACCAATTTATTTAACATAAGAGGTGTAGACAGAAATTTTCGATATAATTTAAAATGAGCGATTTTAGGCCTTAACACAATTTATTAAAATAATTTAAGTCAGGATACGTCAATAAAAGCAACTGTGCTAGAACCACGGGATTCAAGGGGTGCCTCACACCTTCCCCTCGGTCAACAAAATTCCTTACCTAGTCTTCTGTTTTCACAGACCAACAAAGAGTCATTTCCTTTTGATTAGGGATACAATAAGGTGACTCGGAACACCATAACTCAATTCCAAGTGGCGACTCTGAAAACAGTAAATAAAATAATCTCTATTCAAAACCATCACTTTAATTGGAAAAACCCTTCGACTCGTCCCTCAAGCGGAAAAACGGGTGTGACATCTCTGGCGACTCTGTTGGGGATTGATTAGAATTCGAGCTTTGGATATTGGTTTTTACTTGCTTTAATTATTGTTGATATTGTGTTTGTTGGCCTTATATGCTACTTGTCGCTTATTTACCGCTTTGATATTATTTGAACTGTATTATATATTGTCTTTTCTCGCGTACCCCCTCTGAGTCTCTGAAATAGGATAGAGGGAATGCAACATATGTATCCCACCTTCTTTTTGAGATAGCCGGAGTGTCAAGGCACCTGGTGAAGGATATAGTCACACATGTTAGGCGGGGTTCGGATCGACAACGAAGGCGGTGTTGCCCTGCTACCGATCAAGTTGTCCCTCCCCGGCTCGAGTGTCCGCTCGGGTAAGCCAGTCTAGACATCTATCCTTATTAGGTTTAAACCTAGAAGAACTGAAAACTCAGAATCTGGTTATCCCTATTAGGTACCGTTTTATTTGCATCATATGCATTTGACGTAGCGGGACTCGGCACAGGGGCCGGGTCTGTCTAGGACAGATAACTTACTTTATAAAGACCAACATGTGCATCCTACGTGCTCTTTGACATTTGTTTGGAAGGCTGTTTGTTTGTTGACCGACTTTAGGCAACTTTAAAATGCAAGAGATTAAATTATCCTCACACTAAGTGAATCATTTTTTTAAAAAAATAAATAAATAAATTATTTTTAAAAGAAAGGAAAATTTTAGTAACATAGTTTTACGATCTTTATGAACTACGAGGGTCTGATTCTCACAACTTAGTAGGATACGTAGGAAGTCCTTCTCAGGATACAACCCTATCTTTTGAAAAATTATTCATAGATTTATTGGGGAATATTTTGAAAATATGATTACTTTCATGATTATTTTTCTAATTCTTAGGTCCAATTTTTATATATATCTTAATAGCCCTGAATCATTAGAGATCATGAGGCTAAAGTTTTACAAAAAAATAAGAATAAAATATATATTTCAATAGACCAAAATCTTTAGGGATCATGAGGCTAAGTTTATACAAAATAAACAAAAATATATAAATCTTAAAAGCCCTGAATCTTTAGGGATCATGAGGCTAAGTTTTTACAAAAAGATATATATAAAAATCTTAACAACCCTGAACCTTTAGGGATTTTGAAGCTGAATTTTGTACAACATATACTTCGAGAACTACGCACACCTGATTCTCATTTTATTGAGATACGTAGGCAGTCTTTTATGGATTCGGTGATTTTAATGAAAAAATATATATTTGTGTTTCCTTCTAAACAAATAAAGAAGAGAGATTTTGATTTATATATAAAATAAATTAATTTGTTTTCGAAAATAAAATGTGTTTTATATTATTAATGAATTCAAAAATAAAAATATTTCTCATTTCTCACATTAAAATAAAAATATGTTTCTTCATATTTACAGCTTTCCGAACTATGCAAGATCTGATTCATGTCCTGGCATGATACGTAGGCAACCTTCCAAAGGGTTCGATCATAATTTTTTTAAAAAATACACCTAGAAAAGTCGGGATGAAACACAAAGCCTTCCATGATAAGTTGGGAAATGCATATAGAAGCATGACATACAACGTGACATTATAATGTGTTAAAAATATAACACTCACCCATTTGCTACTTGGTCTCAGAAAGATAAAGTAGTTAGTGGTTGGTTTGTGGTTTAAACTGGCATCACATCCGTACAACACTAGATACAAAGAAAAGAGAAAGATGACCTACAAAGAAGGTGTAGGGTCTGACAGCGAGGAGGAGAAAAATCAATTGATTTCGCAAGAATCAGCATCAATGGAAGAGATTAAGTTTTTCAAACAACAAATGACGGAAATGTACCAAGCTTGGTTGAATGGACAAGCCCCGCCTTCCTCAATTCCTGGACTTGCGAATATGTATGATCCAAATCCTGCTCAAGCTCAAACTAGCGATCCATTTTATCCTCCTGGATTTAGCCCATATGCTAATGTGTCTGGCATTGTTGGTACTTATACCATGCGCCCACCAAATTTGTCTGTCATAAATAACCCGTTTTTCACTTCTGTAGCACCAGCTACTGCGGGTCTTCAATCGATAGTACAAAAGAATATGAGTGAACCAAGTCATGATGAATTGTACCCTCCTGAAATGACTTTCAAAACCCCAAATCCACATTATCATGCTCATCAACACGATTCTCCTATCGTGGTTGAGAAGATTGTTAAAAGTGAAGAACAAGAAGAGATGGCCAGGAAAGTGAGAAGCTTAGAGCAAAGTATGAGAAATATGCAAGAATTAGGAGAACCAAAAAGTGTTTCATACAATGATTTATGTATGTTTCCCGACGTTCATTTGTCGCTAGGGTTCAAAATGCCAAAGTTTGATAAGTACGAAGGACACGTTGATCTGGAGGCACACTTAAGACGTTATTGTAACCAATTATGAGGTGCTGGAGGTAAAGAAGAATTACTCATGGCTTATTTCGGTGAAAGCCTTACAAATCTAGCCTCAGAGTGGTTTGTGGATCAAGACATCGACAAGTGGAGTAGTTAGAATGACTTGGCTAACGAATTCGTGCAACAATTTAAGTACAATGTTGAGCTGATTCCTGATGAGAAATCTCTGACTAATATCAAGAAGAACAACAATGAAAATTTCAGGGAGTATGCAATTAGATGGCGTGAACAAGCTGCTAGGGTGAAACCGCCAATGAAAGAAAGTAAGATAGTGAATGCGTTTATTCAAGCACAGGATGAAACATATTATCAACACGTGTTACCTGTATTAGGCAAACCATTTATTAAGGTCCTCAAAATAGGAGAGATACTAGAGGAAGGAATTAAATCCGGTCGCATTGTGAGTTTTGCAACATTAAAAGCAACTACTCAAGTAATTCAAAAGGGTTCAGTAAGTGTTGGAGAGAAAAAGAATGAGGAAGATGCATCTACTATTGCAGTTGGACCATGGGAACGGTCAAGAAGACCACGTTGTCGTCGTTCTCAGGCTCAAGACCAAGTTCATGCCCAAGCTCCACATAATCACTCCCAAAGTCCATAATACTCCAGTCCTCCACCTCCATATCCAGTGTATAATGCACAACCATATGTTCAACCCCTATCTTACCCACAATGGCACACACCAACTCCTTAAAGTCATCCTCCAATTCCACAAATATACCAAAACCCTTCTAAGCCTGATTTTTTATCCAAGCCAAATAATGAAATGAGGCAGAAGTCAAGAGATAACTTCACACCAATTGTAAAGTCATATGCCAATTTATTTCAAAGATTGAAAAATGAGGGCATGATTACTCCTCTCCTTAGGCACACTCTTAATCCCCGTTCAAGAAATTTTGATCCTAATGCACGATGTGCATATCATTCTGATACTCAGGGTCATAGTATTGAAGATTGTCGAGATTTAAAAAGAGAAATTGAAAAGATGATTCAAGATAAATCAATTATGGTGAAGAATATGGACAGTGAGGAAAGCTCTAGTCATGCTGATATGCAAATTGGTGGCTAAGATGTCAAGCTCAACAATTGAGAAGTCACCCATCTCCCTGTTAGGATAGATGTTTGGTAGTTAGTGTTGTTATTTTTTCTGTTATCTGAATTATTTCAGGGTTGTAGTTCGGGATCTATCTTGTTTTGTCCCTCTATCGTTTATGTTCAAACCCTTCTATCTTTTATTTTCTACTAAATGGAGTGTTTTTTTTTCTCCTTTGTGTTTTAAATATGTGTTTTTTTTTTTGTTTCTTTACACAATACATTTTATGTTGGTTCTAGTAATATGACATACCTGCGAAATTTCAGTCAGATCTTAAAGTTCAGTTTTAAGCATGAAATTGAAATCAAATGGCTAAAGTTAAAAAAAAAACTGAGAAAATAGGTAGAGTGTGGATACATTTGGTGACAAGTTAAAGCCTTTTATAAAAATTAAGGCAATTATTTTGAGAATTACGAGAATAACTTCGTCATCAATTGAAAGACATGTCTCAATTAGGTCAAATAATGAATGCGAGATCCTTATTCAAGAGAAACAGAAAGATAATCAGCTCCACGAAAGCTTGGATCATTCGATGTGAGGGATGTACTACAAAGGTGGAATAGTATGCTAAGCAAGTGTAAAAGAAGAAGTGGCATACATACTCAGTTAAAGTTAGTGTTGTTAAAGTGTCACATATGTTCTTCATCTCCCACTTTCATATTGCATGTTATGTACTTGCATTTTCAAGGATTGATATGATGAAGACATTTCGTTCTGCTATCCAAATATTGTGTCATCCTTTGTTATCCCTTTTGATCTTTTGTTTTATTTCTTTTATATCCCTCTTTTGGAATCAAAATAGAGTGAAAAAAAATAAAAAAAAAAGTGTCAAGAAAAAGAATAGTCAGAAAAGTGTCAAGAAAAAATGAAGTCGGAAAAAATCTCTCTCTCTAAAAAAAAAAGAAGAAAAAGAGAGAAAAGTCAAGAGAAAAACCGAGAGAAAGAAAATCAAGAAGAAGAACAAGTTGTCTGAACTACGTTTGACCTGATTCTTGCTATGACAAGATACGTAGGCAGCCCTACTCTGGGGTTCGGTCCAATCAAAAGAAAATTTAAATTACCCAGAATGAAATAAAATTGGGGTAAAGTTTATTTCCTTAAAAGAGTCGATTCCAAAAGTTGTATGTTTTACCTAATATTATGTAAATTTTTGAGCCTCATGCCTCCCTTTCTTTCTAACCTATTCCAAAAGTCAAGTTATAACCAAAGAAAGACCTTCAGATCAATCTTTGAGAATGTCAAGGCTAAACATGTTATGGGTGCATAATGTTTCGTATGTTGAGCATTATTTTCAAAAAAAAAAATGAATGAGTAAAAATGAGAGAGTCTTATTGGTGAAAATCTTTTTGGGCACCATAAGGCGACAGTGATCTGAAAAAGAAATAAAAATGAGATAGGCGTTGGCAAAAAACCATTGAGGTGTCAGTAGCCGAAGAAAGATTGTGATCTAGAGGAAGCATATTCAAGATTGATTCCATTTCAAACTCAATAAGTGAACAAGAGTTGTAATGATTAGTATGGGTAGATCAGGTTGTTTAATTCAAAATGCATGTCATGATTGCTGGAATTGGCTACCACACCCAAATAAGTTTTCTTCTGTCGTTTCAAAAAATAAAATGCCTATTGTTTTTCCCTTTTCTTTTTATTTTTCTATTTTTGATTTTTGGTATCTTGGTCATCAAATAAAAATTATTGTCATTTTCCTCATGTCTTTGACTCAATTTCGTGTCATAACAAGTGAGAAAAGATTTTAAAACTGACTACTAGCTTCTTCAATTGTACAAAGCAAGATAAAAAACCAACATATGAAAGAGACATGATTGTGAGTCGAAATAAGACATGTAGAAAGTTTTATAAAAAGATGTCTGGGAACTCATGAATATGCTAAGGTTCAAACGGTTTATTTGTAAAGCATGGCAAAGTAGAGATACTATGTTTGTTTCAAAGTCACTTCTGATAATCTGAGTTTGGGTCAACGATGATGTAAGTCGGTGACAGATGCTAATGGTTGGAAGCAAGGTTAAATGTGACGAGAGCAAGAGTGATAGCCACGGAAGCCAAAGCCACAAACCTGTCACCATGTTTTTGAACTTACAAGTTTTCTTTGATGAAACAGGAAACATGTTACCTTCAAATTAAGGACTTCAGAGCATAAATATCAAGAGCTGCAATGCCTCATTTCCACAAATGCAGGAAACAATGTTGCTGCACAGGTTTGATAATCAAATTATGGTAAAAATTCAACCCCTAGGAGACGCACTTTCTAGTCTGAATAAGTCAATTTTTATTTGTTAGGTGAAACACTTCCTAACTTGAACATTCACTCCTAGAAGACGAACCTCTTAGTTGAGTCACTCTCCATGATTCCTATAAGACGTACCTTTTAGTCGAGTCATCCCCCTTGACTCCTAGAAGACGAACCTTTTAGTCGAGTCACTCCCTGTGATTCCTATAAGACGTACCTTTTAGTCGAGTCATTCCCCTTGATTCCTATAAGACGAACCTTTTAGTCGAGTCACTCCCCGTGATTCCTATAAGACGAACCTTTTAGTCGAGTCACTCCCCGTGATTCCTATAAGACGTACCTTTTAGTCGAGTCATTTTCTAAGTACAAACTGGGGCAAACATTCTGTTCGTGTTTATTGAATTTTACTTTCTGCTCAGGACCCTCCTGAAGAATGGAAATTTATTTTATGTTCAGGACCCTCCTGAAAAATGGGATGTTATTTTTCTATTTGACCTTTTATTTTAAGTTCAAGAACATATTTTGAAAAATCAGAAAAAAAAAAAAGTCTAGGAGCCTGCCTAAAGAACCGGATGAAGAAAAATGGAAGTCCAGGAGCCCGCCTGAGGAATAGGGTGAAGAAAAAAAGGAAGTCTAGGAGCCCGCCTAAAGAACAGGGTGAAGAAAAATGGAAGTCCAGGAGCCCGCCTGAAGAATAGGGTGAATTTTCAAGTTCAAGTCACGAAGATTAGAATCAAGATTCCAGAGATTGTAATTTTCACTTGTATTTTTCATTTTTGATTTTTGTTAGTCATTTGAGTGTAAAAGGCAGAAGTCGTTAACCAGAAATTCGACGGAATCTCACTCGACTTTAATTTTTCTCTCACCATATTACCTTTGAACTACAAGTGACCTGATTCCCTTATAGCCCGGGATATGTAGTCGGTCCAAAACCAGGACTCGGTCGCATTTTCTTTTTCCTTTTATATTCTTTTTGAATAATTGAAGGATCAAAAATCATATCTTTATCTACTTCTTTGTATGAAAACTCTTTGAGATTTCAAACAAAGAGGGTCAAAATGTAGACACGTGATTTTTGACCCTCCCCGAGTGTAATATATATATTTTTCGATATTAAATATTTATATTTGATTCGATATTATTTTAATAATTATTTTATTTTCAGTAAAGTTTTAGTTAAAAAATAAATAACTAAATGAAGTTAATCTTAGGATATTATTTTATTTCAATTTTTTTTTAAAAAAAAATTAATACAAAATTTTAAAAAAAATAAAATTTTTTTTTTTTTTTTAATAAGTAAGTTAGTAGTTTTAGTGCTATCTTAATTATATTTATTTTTGGCTATTTATAAAATTTTATTTTATTTTTTTAAATATAAAAACTAATAAATTATTAGTATATTATTTTTATTATTATTTTATTTATTTATTTATTATTTTTATTTGGTATAATTATTATCTCTATTTAAAAAAATAAATTCAAAATTTAAATTTCCCTATCTGATCCCTAATCTAACTGTTTCCCCTCAAAATCCTCTACTTAAAAGAACTCTCAACCCAAAAAAAAAAAAAAAAAAGGTACTATTCTACACAGGTCAGAAAACACAGACTGAGAGAAAAAAAGAAGAAGACAACGTAAAAAAAAAAAATCAAACAAAAGAAAGAGAAAAGAAAAAGTTGAAGTTGAAGTTCTGTTGAAGTTTCTGGTGATAACTTCTTGCTTTTGTATTCAATTAAGTTGGCATACAGGTTCTGTTTTGATCCTATTTCTGTTAAAGTTGTAAATCTCCTATGAAAAGTATGAATGAAATATTCAAGTGGTCTATGTATATTTTATATTATTGCATGTTATATAATCAAGTTCCAGAATGCTTGATGTATTTGTATATAGATATGTTGAATGTTAAAATGTTGTATGTTAAAATTATATAAAAGAAAAAGTAGAAAAAATAAAAAAAATGAATGCACATGCATAGTGAGAATATCTGGTAACACAACACAAAGGGGAAACTTGCATTTAGCAACGTGCACATTCACATAAGCCAATTTACAAATATATACTTTCATACTTTTTTTTTTCCTTTTTTTTACGCTACACACATTGCCTCAATTTCTGTTTTGAGATAAATATGTACACACTACTGAACACACAAAATTCTACTTTGCTTTGTTAATATAAAAAATTAATGTTTTCTTTGTTTTTTTAGTTGAGATACCAAATTTATTTTATTATTATTATTATTATTATTATTATTATTATTATTAATATTAGAATAAAGTTAATAAATAAAGATGTAACGTGGATCCTTTAAAATGAATATACTAGTGACATAATGGATGGTCAAAATGTTTGATATAGATTTTTATTATTTTTTTTTGTTTTTTTTTTTCGGTTTTCTCAAGGAAAAATTCTAATAAAAGTCAACAAAAATTTCTCCGATAGCCATTGACAGTAGTTTGGTTATTCTATATTTTTATACTTAGAATTTGAGATTTTTGTTAATTTTCTTATTTGATAATTTATTTTGAATATTAAACATTTTATAAAATATTTATTTTAAAGTTCTGGGTGAATGTTAAAATTACAATAAGTGTTTATCTTAATATGTTTTATTCACCCTTTAGACTAAATGCATTCTTACGATCTAATTAATCAATCAATCATAAAATAAGTGAAATGGATCGCGGGTTTCTCTAAGATCCGTCATAAATGATAAATAAAAGAGAGGAAAGACCTATTGATAAGGGAGTGAGGCTAGTTGCAAAATAATTCAAAACTCATTGCAAAATAAAGAGTAAAAAGAGTAAAAATTATCTTGAGTTTACGAAAGATGAAGCAAACGCCTTTAACGCTAGGCAAATTTTAGGCATGTTTAAATATTCGTATCAATTAAGAATGCGGCGTACGCATCTTTCTGAGACATTTTAAAAAATTCAAGGATGCAAAAATGCACCTTGACAAATATTTTTTTTTACTTTAATTTTCACCAATTTATTTAAGATAAGAGGTGTAGACAGACATTTTCGATATAATTTAAAATGAGCGATTTTAGGCCTTAACATAATTTATTAAAATAATTTAAGTCAGGATAAGTCAATAAAAGAAACTGTGCTAGAACCACGGGATTCAAGGGGTGCCTCACACCTTCCCCTCGGTCAACAGAATTCCTTACCCAGTCTTCTGTTTTCACAGACCAACAAAGAGTCATTTCCTTTTGATTAGGGATACAATAAGGTGACTTGGAACACCATAACTCAATTCCAAGTGGCGACTCTGAAAATAGTAAATAAAATAATCTCTATTCAAAACCATCACTTTAATTGGGAAAACCCTTCGACTCATCCCTCAAGCGGAAAAACGGGTGTGACACTAATCAGTAAATCCTTTAATATATTTCATAAGCAATATTTAATGTAAAAAGCACAACCTAATGATATTTTTTCTAAACAGATATGCGCTGATTATATTTTAGGTCTGAGTTATCTAATAACAAAAAGGTAACACCCCATCAAATTAAAGGAAAGAGCTAATTAAGTCTAAAAAGATTTGTTTTATGTAGAATGGAAAGTAATAAAATCTCTTTCTAGAAACAATGATCACACTCTTAACACTATAAGAAAAAGTGCATATACCAAATTAATCGTCGTAAGTTCATATATTTGAGTAGTAAAATGACATAATGATGATATAAGTAAATGGATTTAAGTTATATAAAATAACAGGATAGAAAATATTTATACCATCCGATCACATATAGTCAAATGCAAGTGATACAGAGTTTGGAATTCTACAAAAAGTTATGATTATTATAGTCAAATGCAAGTGATACAGAGTTTGGAATTCTACAAAAAGATATGATTATTTTACTAAACGTAATTGGTGTTTGACAAATGACCTTCTAGCATGACAAGTAATGGTGTTTTGCAGAAGGACATTTTTGGGTAATAAAAAAAAGGGCAGCCCGGTGCATGCTAGAGGCTGTTTCCAAGGCTTGAATCCGTGACCTCCTGATCATATTGGCAGCAACTTTACCAGTGACTCCAAGGCTCCCCTTCAACATTTTTGGTAACTAGATAACTTTTATTTTATTTTTTTGGTTTCCCAAAGTATTCCCACAGCCGGCAGTCGTGAGACTAATCCTCTGTTCCACTGTCAGCGCACTAAGCGGTAGGGAACCGGCCACAGAGTTTTCTCCATTCACCAAAGGTGGGAATCGAACCTCCAACCTCTTGCTTAAGGGGTGAGGTGTTAAATCACCACACCAACCCTCGTGGTTAGATGACTTTTATTAATGTTAAGGAAGCATTCTGAAAAGTCTAATGCATCTTGATTGCTTTGAGGGGAATCAGAAAGGAATCCAAAGCTTTATTAGTGGTCGATTGTCATCTTTTCGCTTTGAATTTTTTATTTTCTGAAAGAAATATCGATCGTGCTTACCATTTCAATCCCTACCCTCAAATGAGAAGGATAATTTGTTGCGATCGACTCTAGTGATATTATGTATTCGTATCCCTCAATCAAACAAGTGAAGGGGGCTAGTTGTAATACTTTATCGTTGCTATTAATCCCCCCACAATCCCTTGTCTGGATTAATCATTTCAGGATAAGTTATTCCACGATTGCTATTCCATCGTCAATATAAGATAAAAATAACACTAAAATCACGGGATAGCTAATCTCGAGATAAGTTATCCTATGATTTAATCCCAACCAAATATGTAATAAGTTTATCCTAAAATTAATCCTGAAATTTATTATCTCTTGTCATTGTACCAAACAAACCCGTAATGATGTAGGTATGCTAACTACTCCTACTCATTCAAGATTATCAAAGTGTACTAATAGGTAGATACACGCTCAAGAGCTCTTGAGATAATTGATGCTCTCGCCCTATTTGATATGTACATTAAATTAATTATTTTACTATAATTAAATAATCTATGATAGACAATAAAGGATTATGAGAAGAGCATGATTATGTTATTTTTAGTTTGATATAAATAGTGAATGCGGAAAAAATTTTCTTTTGAGTTTCTTTTATAAAAGAAAGCTCAAAACCTTTATTGGATTCAGGAAAAGGAAAAACCTGCAACAATTTAGATATGTTTTTCTTTTGCATAACTTTAAAAAAAAATAAAAAATACTGAACTAAGCTTTATTCTTTGAATTTTGTTGACATCTTAAATTTAAAAATTGACTTCTTTTTGTAAATTAATCTATTCATTTAGGCTTTCACTTGTCTACGTGGATTGGGGTTGACACATAGACTCATATCTTATTTATTGAATAAAAAAAAATACAAAAAAAGGGAATAAAATCATAAACCTACTCATATCCACAAGCTAATACAACAAATTCTATAGAATAAAACGTCAGTTTAATTTTTCGATATTTCATTATTTATCATCAAAGAGCTCTCGCTATACATCCAGAGTCTGACAAAGCATAACATCTTCAAAATACGATTAAAATTTCAACAAACATAGAAATCAAACAACTCTTTTCCGTGTAATTTAATTGATATATCATCACCATGCCCAATTGTAATGCACAGCACATTGATAAACACTAAAAAGACAAATCCCATCCTGCTTAACATACCAATGACAAACATTATCAGCACAATTAGGTTGATCTCTATTATAATCAAAAATCTTAAATAATCCAGGCCTTTTTCCTAACCACATTGGACACCAAACAATATTTGGATTTCCATCAACAATTGTAACATTGAATTTGTAAATCTCCAATGACTTAAATGTTTGTTTTCCAAGAAATGTGTCATCAAAAAAACATTCTATTGTTAGATCATCTGGTGTTTGGTTTCCAACATGTATTTCATAATCAGCTATTGAAAGAGTAATTATGGAGAAAATTGTGAGAAGAAAATAAACGGCAAATTGATGTGTAAGAAAAGCCATCAATTTTGTTAGTGGGGAAATGATTATTTTTTTTATGGATATTTGATGATAATATATATAGTAGATGACCGGCAAATGACTCATCAATTCGTATATAAATTATGGAAGAATATAATAAAGTTTGTAAATATTTTTCTTTATTTAGATGACGAATAAATGAGGAGAGCTATTCAATTTAGATTCAAATAATTTGAAGGTTCCTAGTATAGGACTTTGGTCAAATTAAAGAGAATATCCTGCTGTCATTTTAAAAAAAAAAAAACAAATATCCATTATAATGACGGAGGAGTAAGGCATGACTATGATATGTATATATATATCAAAAATCATAATTACATGAAGGAGGACTACATGCATTTGACTAAACTCAAAATTGATTTAAGATCTTTGTTATCGATAATATTTTCTCACACTGAATTTTTGCACAAAATTACATAACTGAAAATCTTATTAATTTAAAATTGAAATAAGACTATATATTACTTAATTACAATTAAGTGAAAAATACGTGTACCTTTTTTTTCAGAAGCGAATCACTCACGCTTTCACCAACTTATTTTTGTATGGTAATAAGTAGCATTAGATGACAATCATGGAATATATCTTCTATGATCATAAAATTACAATTTTTGGGACTGTTTTTAGTTTCTCGTAGTTAAGCCTGTCAAGTGGGTCGGCCTGACCCGACCCTACCTTGCCCACTTAAAGGATCCGGTCCGGTAAGCCCTAGGGCTTTAAGGTTTCGGGTCCCGGGTCGGTTATTTTTTTAATTTGGGTCCGATTAACCTGGCCCGATCCAGGCCCGCCGATTAACCGGCCCGGCCCAGCCCGAATTCATTTTTTTTATTTTATTTTTTTATTTTTTGAGTTTTGGGCCAAACTAGCCGTTGGCCCAACAACTATATAGCTGTTTTTGGGTCCAAACGGCTAGTTTGAGCCCATTTCTTAAAAAAATAATTTTTTTTACTTTAAAAATTATTTTTTAATCCCCAAAAAAATTATATAAATACTCTACACCTTCAAATCATTTTTCACTCTCTCAAATCTCAATTCTCAAATATTCAATATATTTAATTTCTTAAAGTGTTCACTTTAATTTTGTAATTTTGCGTTTACAAAGTACGAGCGGAAGTTTCTAAAGTCGCAACCTTCGGATACTTCCAAAATTTGGTATTGTCGTTCTATCTCTTACGTTTAATTTTTATTTATTGTATTAATTGTTTAATATTTAATTTTATTATATTTGTGTATTTTGAATTTTTTTAGTTTAATTTAATTTATACTATGGATAAATTAAGAAACCTCGCTACTAAAGGTGTTAAAATTTTTTGTCCCGGAAGTGGTAGTGGTAGTAAAAAATGAATTACTAGCGGTAGAGGTTGTTCAAATAGTAGATATACTCGTGTGCCTTCGCCTCCGGTCCCGCTTGGTACACCTTTTGAGGAAGAAATAGGTGTAGGTGCTCATGATATGGATTATGTAGAAACTCAGGAAAATTACGGTATAGAAAAAGAAAATGAAGTAGATGCGGTTAATTTAAACGAAGAAAATGAAAATATTGGTGAGACACCCGCAGTAGGAAATGCTAACGTTAGATCTGAATCGGTTAATCTCCCTCCCCGTCCTCCCCCTGCCGCAAGACCTCGTAAAACAACTAGTGTTGCATGGCATTTTTTTGAACGTATATCAGATACTGAGGTGCAATGCAATATTTGTCAACACATATATAAGCATAGAAGCAGAGGCAAACTGTAACACCCCATACTTAATTACGTGCATTAGCCATGGTTATATGTGTTGGAGTATAAGTATTGATCCTAAGGTATATATGAGTTTAAGTATGAGTATTGATTATTTTGAGATGGTTTCAAGTGTATAGTTTGATTATATGTGTATAGGAATCGACTGTATTTATATCGGAATTTGCCCGTCGATGTTTTCATACAAAATTTATTGAATAAGCTTTCCAACGATATAAAGATTTCCAAAAACGGATAAGTTTCGGATATAATCGAGCACGTTCGAAACTATAAAACGATGGCCGGGATAATTGTGAACAGTAAATGTGCAGGAAATTCAAACTACTGAGGCCTGCCAGTTTTTTAGGTCGACTTTGAACGATCGTAACTCTCTCAATATAATGAACTGGGAGGGATGCGACCTATCAAAAGAAACATCTTTGAGTCTTCTTTCCAATTCAATTGGTTTCATCCAAATCCAACATCTGAGTAAGGAGTTATACTCGTTTTACTTCAGCCTCTCAAAACAATTTTTTAGGATCAACTTCAAACGATCATAACTCCTTGTAAAGGATGAACTGGGTGGCCTACTTTATATGAAATGAAATCCCTTTGAATTATCTATCCAAAGATACCAATTTCACCCAAATCCGATATCGGAGCAAAGAGTTATGGCCGATTTACTTTAGCCTGTCAAAACAGTCCACCATGGACAGATTCGGATTTACTTAAATTTTTAAGGGCAATATGGTCATTTTCCATCATCTCTTGGACGAAAATTGGTCATTATATAGATATAATTGGTCTTATATCCATCAATTATCATCATATTATTGAGAATAAGGAAACCCTAGCCTAATTTCAACTCCAATTATCTTGTGATTCAACCGTGGAAAGTCCAAATTGATTCCGTAGTTGTGTTCATCGTCTCGAGGGCTTCGAGAAGCATCCCTTATTTGTTCCAACAGGACTTCGAAATCAAAAGGGCCATTTTATGGTAAGAATGTAAATTATGTTGGTGTTATTTATATGAATATGTATATATATATATATATATATATGTATGCATGTGAGCATAAGAAGTATGCTATTTGATTGTTGTTGAAAGATGATTGGGAAATGATGTTGGATTATGTTGAATTGTGAAGGGGTGATGTGGTATTGAAATGATGATTATATATATATATATATATACACATAAACCTATTGTTCAAGTTGGTTTTTGGAATGTTTTGCAAATAGTGGTTGTATGGAATTATGGAAGAGAATTGTGGTGTCGGGTTGCTAATACTAGATGCCAAATATTTCATTGTAGATAAGTGATTTGTAAAGGCGGGAAGTTGTATTGAATTGGTATCCGAATCTACAACGAGGTATGTAAAGCATACTCTAACAATGTTTTTTGGCATGAAAACACCAATGTTCCATCAAGTAAGATTCCAAGGTTGTCCAAAAACATGTATTGTTCTACATTACCAACGAAGTTGTTTCCATTCTATAAAGTGTAAAAATGTTTCATTGATATACCAAAAGGCTCCTATTTCATTGTTGTGATATTGATGATTCTGAAACACATTGTTGATGTACCAATGAGTCTTTATAACATCGTTATTGTATAGAAGGTCTATTACTTGATTCCTATTGATGTATCATTGTTCCAAAGGTACTATATTGGCATGAACACTAATGTAATAATCTCAAAAGCTTTTGAACTAAGTTGTTGGAAAGATCTCTTATGTGTGTTACTTGATATACGTGTGGGTGGTATCCCAGGGGCATAAGCCTAGCATGGGTCGATCCCTATTTATGTGTTTATGGGTGGTATCCCAGGGGCATAAGCCTAGCATGGGTCGATCCTAGTTGATATGTACTGGAGGCAGCCTAATGGTCACAGTACGGTACAATATTGATTATTGTTAGGTGGTTAGAGGTTCGGGAGGAGGAGGTAATGGCGAATGATAATTGTAAAGAATGAAATGAACGAATGTATACCGTTCCACAAATGTGTTCGAATTCACGAACCCAATTCAGATTAATGATAATGTACCTGATCCTAAAAGTGTTTATGAAGTGTGGTTCACTTCTATTATGATTTATTCACTTGCGTCTGATTTTCCTGATCCCCTATATTACATATGATTATTTACAGCTTTACATACTCAGTACATATTTCGTACTGACGTCCCTCACGAGGGACCTGCATTTCATGTTGCAGGCACAGGTGCTTCAGGTCATTCGCAGCATAGATAGGAGCCAGATCATACAGCTATTGTTGGTGAGCTCCAGTTTGCTTCGGAGCTTTCCGAGTCGGTTCCTTATGTTTTGTTATTGTACAGGAGTCATGTGTGGGCGGGGGTTTGTCCCGACCCTAGTTATGTCATGTATATCCTAGAGGCTTTGTAGACATAAGGAAGGGTCAAGTCATGGGAGTTTATATAGTGATGTTATATTTGTATATGTGGTGGCCCCGACGGCCAAGTATTATATTATATATATATATTTGTGCGTGTTGTGCTGATACAGGGAATTAGACCCTTCTGTATGTAACGAAGTGCTGCCCAAATTTTTGGTGAATGTAAGGGAAAGTACAGGTATTTGAACGGGTTCTCCCGGGCCTTCTCGGCTTCGGGTGCCAGTCCGGCCCGATGGGATTTTGGGGCGTGACAAAAGTGGTATCAGAGAGGTTCGTCCTAGTGAGTCTACAAAGCCGTGTCTACGTAGAGTCTTGTTTATCGGTGTGTTGTGCACCACATCTATAAACAGGAGGCTATGGACATTTAAGAATTGTTTCTTTTCTTCATGTCTTAGATCGTGCGATAGAGCTTATATTGTATATGAAGTCATAGTTGACCACTGAATCAGTTTGTTCCTCTTATTATAGTAATGATGCCGGTTACCAGAAGCAAAAATACCGGTAAACAAGTAGATGTGGCTGCCGGAGAGGGGACTAGTAAGTCACCCACTATACCAGCTAATCAAAGTGAGGCTCCAGCTGAGCATGCATCAGAAACTTCCCCCAGTCCGGAAGAAATAAGGGGGAGGAGAACTATATCCCCAGAGCCACCTATTAATGCTATTGATCAAGATCTTAGAAATGCAGTGCAACTTTTGACTCGTATAGTTGCTGGGCAAGTCCAAGGGCAAGCTATTCCTGTCGCGGGTTCTAGCGGTACTGATAGGGCGGCTAGTCTTCGGACGCAAGATTTTCTTAAGATGGATCCGCCTACTTTTACCGGATCCGATCTTAACGAAGATCCGCAGGACTTTATTGATCAGATCCAAAGGGCCCTAGAGGTGATGCACGTATCGGGCAGAGAGACAGTGGAGTTAGCCGCGTATAGATTCAAAGGTGAGGTTATATATTGGTATGAAGACTGGAAACGGTCAAGGGGCATTGATGCACCCCCAGCTACTTGGAAAGAGTTCAAAGAGGCATTTATTGATCATTATCTTCCATATGAGACTCGTCAGGCCCGTGCGGATCAGTTCTTAAATCTTCGGCAGGGTAATACAAGTGTGAGGGAGTATAGTCTTCGATTTAATTCCTTGTCCAGATATGCTCCTAATGTTATAGCTACTATGGATGACAGAGTTCATCGGTATGTGAATGGATTGGATTCGTATTTGGTTAGGGATTGTACTATTGCTGCACTGAATAAAGACATGGATATAGCTAGGATCCAAGCATTTGCACAGAAAATGGAAGATCAGAGGCAAAGAAGAAGAACACAGGAATTTGAAAGCGGATCTTCGAAGAGGGCCAGATCTACAGGGCAGTTTATGGCGCCACAGGGAGGTTTAAGACCTCAATTTTCTGCTATACCACCTAGGCCATTATTTTCTTATTCTGCAGCTAGTGCTCCACCACAACATCAGGGGTTCAGAGGCAGTCAATTTGGGCAAAGAAGTGAGGGTCATAGTTCGCGATCTGTGGGTTATCATGGGCAAGGGAATATGATCCAATTGAGACCTGCTCGAGAGCCATGCAATAAATGTGGAAGGCATCATATGGGCGTATGTCGAATGGGAACAAATGTTTGTTATTGGTGCGGTATGATGGGGCATATGATGAGAGAATGCCCACGAAGGGGCGCAGGTGGCATAGCACGACCTTCAGGATCAGCTGTTGCATCATCGTCACCGGTATCTTATTCTGGTAGGGGTGCACGACCTGCGGGTCACGCTAGTAATGACAAAAGAGTCGCCAATTCCAGCGGGACTCAGAATCGTACTTATGCTTTAGCGGATCGACAGAATCTAGAGGCTTCCCCAGATGTGGTTACGGGTACGTTGTCCATATTTTCATTTGATGTATATGCTCTAATTGATCCAGGTTCTACATTATCATATGTTACTCCTTTGGTTGCTGGAAAGTTCAAAAGGACCCCCGAATTGTTAGATAAACCGTTGGAAGTGTCTACCCCGGTTGGGGAATCTATTATTGCTAGAAGAGTTTATAAAGATTGTGTAGTAACTGTGTGTGGTCGAGACACGATGGCCAATCTTGTGGAACTAGATATGGTAGATTTTGATGTTATAATGGGTATGGATTGGTTGGCGTCTTGTTATGCCAAAATTGACTGTTGTACGAAAAAGATGTATTTACATTTTCCTGATGAAGCAGTTATTGAATGGCAAGGTAAGATTGGCGCACCAAGAGGTAGATTTATTTCTTATTTCAAAGCGAGAAAAATGATTTCCAAGGGCTACATATGTCATTTAGTTAGAGTAAAGGATACGGAATCGGAATCATCAGATCTTCACACGGTACCAGTGGTAAATGAATATCCTGATGTATTCCCTGAAGATCTTCCAGGTTTGCCTCCTGAACGAGAAGTAGAGTTTGGTATTGATGTAATACCAGGCACCCAACCAATCTCCATTCCTCCGTATAGAATGGCCCCAGCAGAATTACGAGAATTGAAAGAGCAATTGAAAGATTTGCTAGAGAAGGGATTCATAAGGCCTAGTATGTCCCCCTGGGGAGCACCAGTGTTATTTGTGCGCAAAAAGGATGGCTCGCTGAGGATGTGTATTGATTATCGGCAATTAAATAAGGTGACTATTAAGAATAAATATCCTCTCCCAAGAATTGATGATTTATTTGATCAGTTACAGGGCGTCAAGTGTTTTTCTAAGATTGATTTGAGGTCAGGTTACCACCAAGTGAGGGTCAAAGAAAAAGATATACCCAAAACAGCTTTCCGAACAAGGTATGGTCATTATGAGTTTCTAGTTATGTCATTTGGGCTAACAAATGCACCTGCAGCTTTTATGGATTTGATGAATAGGGTGTTTAAGCCATTCCTGGATGTATTTGTGATAGTTTTTATAGATGATATTCTAGTTTATTCTAGATCAGAAGAGGACCATGCCAATCACTTACGACAGACATTGCAGACTCTTCGTGATTGTAAGCTTTATGCAAAGTTCTCTAAATGTGAGTTTTGGTTAAATTCGGTGGCATTTTTGGGTCATATTGTATCTAGTGAAGGGATAAAAGTTGATGCTCAAAAGATAGAAGCTGTGAAGAACTAGCCAAGGCCCACAACGCCTACGGAGATTCGTAGTTTTCTCGGGTTGGCCGGTTATTATAGAAGGTTTGTTAAAGACTTTTCTTCCATTTCAGCACCCTTAACCAAGCTAACCCATAAAGCATCCAAATTCCAATGGAATGATGCGTGTGAGGAGAGTTTCCAAGAATTGAAGAATAAGTTGACTTCTACACCCGTATTGGTACTTCCAGAACGTACAGAAGGGTATATAGTGTATTGTGATGCTTCCAGAATTGGTTTAGGATGTGTATTGATGCAGCATGGTAAGGTAATAGCATATGCTTCTAGTCAATTGCGGCCACATGAGAAAAATTATCCTACACACGATCTTGAGCTGGCAGCAGTTATTTTTGCTTTAAAGATATGGCGCCACTACTTATATGGGGTTCATGTTGATATATATACTGACCATAAGAGCTTGCAATATATTTTTAATCAGAAGGATCTAAATTTAAGGCAGCGGAGATGGCTTGAACTATTAAAGGACTATGGTGTTGATATCTTGTATCATCCAGGGAAAGCAAATGTGGTAGCTGATGCGTTAAGTCGTAAGGCTATGATGGCGCCTATAGAAAGGCAAGGGATGGTTAAAGATCTTCACCAGTTAGCTAGTTTGGGAGTTCGCCTTCTTGAAACTCCGAATAAAGAGCTTATCGTACATAATGCTGCGGAATCTTTATTAGTAGCTGAAGTGAAAGAGAAGCAATATGCAGATCCTATTTTATTACAGCTTAAGGAGAACGTTCAGAGTGGTGCGACCAAGGCATTTGAGCTTACACGAGAAGGAGTACTTCAGTGCCAAAACCGATTGTGTGTGCCGAATGTAGACGGGCTAAGAAAGAAGATTATGACAGAGGCATATTTTTCAAGGTATTCCATTCATCCAGGATCAACCAAAATGTATCAAGATTTGAAAGATATGTATTGGTGGAATGACATGAAGAAGAGCATTGCAGAATTTGTAGCTGAATGTCCAAATTGCCAACGAGTTAAAGTGGAACATCAAAAGCCCGGAGGCTATATGCAATGCATAGATCTTCCAATTTGGAAGTGGGACATGATCAACATGGATTTTGTTACAGGTTTGCCTCATACAGCTCGGAAATTTGATTCTATATGGGTGATTGTGGATAGGCTTACTAAATCCGCACATTTCTTACCCGTTAAGACCACTTACACAGTTGAAGAATATTCGAAGCTGTATGTTAAAGAAATAGTCCGATTACATGGAGTGCCAACTTCTATTATATCGGATCGGGGAACTCAATTTACTGCAAACTTTTGGAAGTCTTTCCAACGGTGTTTGGGAACACAAGTGAATCTGAGTACAACTTTTCACCCTCAGACGGATGGACAAGCAGAGCGCACCATTCAAACACTTGAAGATATGCTACGAGCATGTGTTATAGATTTTAAAGGCAGCTGGGATGATCATTTACCTCTTATTGAGTTTGCCTACAATAATAGCTATCATTCAAGTATCAAAATGGCACCATATGAAGCTTTATATGGGAGAAAGTGTAGATCACCAATAGGATGGTTCGAAGCGGGTGAAACTCTTATGTTCGGACCGGACCTTGTGTATCAAGCCATAGAAAAAGTCAAGGTGATTCAGCAACGGTTGAAAACAGCCCAAAGTCGGCACAAGTCATATGCGGATAGTAGAAGAAGAGAGCTAGAATTTTCGTTAGACGATTGGGTATTTTTGAAGGTATCGCCAATGAAAGGGGTGATGAGATTTGGCAAGAAAGGAAAGTTGAGTCCACGATATATAGGCCCGTATAAGATTATTCGAAGATGTGGGCAAGTTGCTTATGAATTAGAGCTACCTCAGGAACTCTCATCAGTGCATCCAGTATTTCATGTATCGATGCTTCGAAAGTGCATCGGAGATCCGTCCCTTATTACTTCTACTGAAGATGTGAAAGTAACAGAAGATCTTACCTATGAGGAGATGCCTATTGCTATATTAGATCGTCAAGTTAAGAAGATGAGAAATAAAGAAGTAGCATCGGTGAAAGTACTTTGGAGAAATCAACAAAGGGAAGAGATTACATGGGAAGCGGAGGAAGCAATGAAATCGAAATACCCTTATTTGTTTAAAGGTGAAAAAGAAGTGCAAGGAGGGCAACTGGAACACTAACAAGTGAGTTTTTACATATGCATAATATCTATATGATGACGTGAATATCAATTATGAATTCGAACTTGTTTCGGCTAAATAACTACATTTACATTCGAGGACGAATGTCCTTAAGGGGGGGAGGATGTAACACCCCATACTTAATTACGTGCATTAGCCATGGTTATATGTGTTGGAGTATAAGTATTGATCCTAAGGTATATATGAGTTTAAGTATGAGTATTGATTATTTTGAGATGGTTTCAAGTGTATAGTTTGATTATATGTGTATAGGAATCGACTGTATTTATATCGGAATTTGCCCGTCGATGTTTTCATACGAAGTTTATTGAATAATCTTTCCAACGATATAAATATTTCCAAAAACGGATAAGTTTCGGATATAATCGAGCACGTTCGAAACTATAAAACGGCGTCCGGGATAATTGTGAACAGTAAATGTGCAGGAAATTCAAACTACTGAGGCCTGCCAGTTTTTTGGGTCGACTTTGAACGATCGTAACTCTCTCAATATAATGAACTGGGAGGGATGCGGCCTATCAAAAGAAACATCTTTGAGTCTTCTTTCCAATTCAATTGGTTTCATCCAAATCCAACATCTGAGTAAGGAGTTATACTCGTTTTACTTCAGCCTCTCAAAACAGTTTTTTAGGATCAACTTCAAACGATCATAACTCCTTGTAAAGGATGAACTGGGTGGCCTACTTTATATGAAATGAAATCCCTTTGAATTATCTATCCAAAGATACCAATTTCACCCAAATCCGATATCGGAGCAAAGAGTTATGGCCGATTTACTTTAGCCTGTCAAAACAGTCCACCATGGACAGATTCGGATTTACTTAAATTTTTAAGGGCAATATGGTCATTTTCCATCATCTCTTGGACGAAAATTGGTCATTATATAGATATAATTGGTCTTATATCCATCAATTATCATCATATTATTGAGAATAAGGAAACCCTAGCCTAATTTCAACTCCAATTATCTTGTGATTCAACCGTGGAAAGTCCAAATTGATTCCGTAGTTGTGTTCATCGTCTCGAGGGCTTCGAGAAGCATCCCTTATTTGTTCCAACAGGACTTCGAAATCAAAAGGGCCATTTTATGGTAAGAATGTAAATTATGTTGGTGTTATTTATATGAATATGTATATATATATATATATATATATGTATGCATGTGAGCATAAGAAGTATGCTATTTGATTGTTGTTGAAAGATGATTGGGAAATGATGTTGGATTATGTTGAATTGTGAAGGGGTGATGTGGTATTGAAATGATGATTATATATATATATATATATATATATATATACACATAAACCTATTGTTCAAGTTGGTTTTTGGAATGTTTTGCAAATAGTGGTTGTATGGAATTATGGAAGAGAATTGTGGTGTTGGGTTGCTAATACTAGATGCCAAATATTTCATTGTAGATAAGTGATTTGTAAAGGCGGGAAGTTGTATTGAATTGGTATCCGAATCTACAACGAGGTATGTAAAGCATACTCTAACAATGTTTTTTGGCATGAAAACACCAATGTTCCATCAAGTAAGATTCCAAGGTTGTCCAAAAACATGTATTGTTCTACATTACCAACGAAGTTGTTTCCATTCTATAAAGTGTAAAAATGTTTCATTGATATACCAAAAGGCTCCTATTTCATTGTTGTGATATTGATGATTCTGAAACACATTGTTGATGTACCAATGAGTCTTTATAACATCGTTATTGTATAGAAGGTCTATTACTTGATTCCTATTGATGTATCATTGTTCCAAAGGTACTATATTGACATGAACACTAATGTAATAATCTCAAAAGCTTTTGAACTAAGTTGTTGGAAAGATCTCTTATGTGTGTTACTTGATATACGTGTGGGTGGTATCCCAGGGGCATAAGCCTAGCATGGGTCGATCCCTATTTATGTGTTTATGGGTGGTATCCCAGGAGCATAAGCCTAGCATGGGTCGATCCCAGTTGATATGTACTGGAGGCAGCCTAATGGTCACAGTACGGTACAATATTGATTATTGTTAGGTGGTTGGAGGTTCGGGAGGAGGAGGTAATGGCGAATGATAATTGTAAAGAATGAAATGAACGAATGTATACCGTTCCACAAATGTGTTCGAATTCACGAACCCAATTCAGATTAATGATAATGTACCTGATCCTAAAAGTGTTTATGAAGTGTGGTTCACTTCTATTATGATTTATTCACTTGCGTCTGATTTTCCTGATCCCCTATATTACATATGATTATTTACAGCTTTACATACTCAGTACATATTTCGTACTGACGTCCCTCACGGGGGACCTGCATTTCATGTTGCAGGCACAGGTGCTTCAGGTCATTCGCAGCATAGATAGGAGCCAGATCATACAGCTATTGTTGGTGAGCTCCAGTTTGCTTCGGAGCTTTCCGAGTCGGTTCCTTATGTTTTGTTATTGTACAGGAGTCATGTGTGGGCGGGGGTTTGTCCCGACCCTAGTTATGTCATGTATATCCTAGAGGCTTTGTAGACATAAGGAAGGGTCAAGTCATGGGAGTTTATATAGTGATGTTATATTTGTATATGTGGTGGCCCCGACGGCCAAGTATTATATTATATATATATATATTTGTGTGTGTTGTGCTGATACAGGGAATTAGACCCTTCTGTATGTAACGAAGTGCTGCCCAAATTTTTGGTGAATGTAAGGGAAAGTACAGGTATTTGAACGGGTTCTCCCGGGCCTTCTCGGCTTCGGGTGCCAGTCCGGCCCGATGGGATTTTGGGGCGTGACACAAACAAGGGGGTACGGGTACGTTAATGAGACATATAGGTGAAGCTCACGAAAGAGAGTTAAATATTGCACGAGATGGTGGGGATGTTGGTGGGCCAACGCAAACTAGAATGGACCCAGCAACCGGTCAGGTAATGAAGAAGTATAATAAATTGAGGGACCGGGAAGAAATAACTAAAATGGTAGCTGTGGGTTGTTTTCTTTTTCGTTTTCCTTCTTCTGATGCCTTTATTCATTATATACAAGCAATTTATAATCCTATGTTTAACGGTATTCCTAGAAGTACTTGCCGGTTTGATATTTTTAGCCTTCATTCACAATATTATTTTTATTATCAACATTGTTAAAAAATATTCAATGTAGATTGTCCTTAACTTTTGATCTTGATCGTGCTGTAAATAAAAATGAGTATTTAACCGTTACTTGTCACTGGATGGATAGTAATTTTGTGATGCAAAAACGTATTCTTGCTTTTTTATATGATGAAGATCGTAAACATACTGGAGATTTTATTGCTGATTCTATTGTTAAAGTTGCCGGATATTATGGTATCAAAAATAAAATTTTATGTATTGCTTTTGATAATGCTTCTAACAACAAGACCGCTATAAAAAAAAAAAAATCTACGCTATCTCCGCCGTTGCCCGAAATTTTTCATATTAAGTGTGCATGTCATATATATAATTTAATTGTAAAAGATGGTCTTGAGTTTTTTAAGCTTTATATTGAAAAAATTCGTCTTGCTGTTGGTTTTATTCAAGAAAATAATCGTAGATCGAGAATTAGAGAATTTAAAGTTAAATGTCAAGAAAATGGACTTGCACCGATATTGATGCCTGAGGAAATTGATATTAGATGGAATTCTACGTATGATTTTTTAAAAACTTGTTATAAATATAGAATTTCTATTACACTAGCTTTTAACCAACATTGCGGTCCATTTGCTGATTCTGCTGATTGCATGCTACATGATTCTGATTGAGTTGTGATTAAGGATCTTGTTAATTTTTTAGAGAAAATTTATGTTGCTACGGTTGAATTTTCCGGTGCTTATTATCCTACTGTTTGTAATATTTTGGCATATATAGCCGATATTTCTGATTTACTCAAAAAATATAAAAATAAAGAAGGTTATAAAGAAGCTGTTGGTGCCATGTTTACTAAATTTTAAAAATATTTTTTCCCGATTTCCCCTATTTACTTGGTTGGTGCTATGTTAAATCCGTGCATGAAATATAATAATATGTGTCACTTTAGTACTATTATTTATACTAACCTAGAAATAAATATTAACCATGATTCTGAACAAGTACAACCTGATTAGTGGACGACTATGAATGATGCAAAGGATTACATAGAAAAATTATATAATCACTATGCTGATTTATTTGATTTAGCCGTACCTACTAATATCACTCCAACTGTCGCTCCTCATCCTCCCGAGGAGCCATCATCTTCTAAAAGGCCGGCACATAGTGGTTTTCCTGATTCATTTTATGATTTAACTTGTTGGAACAGTGCTGATGAGAGAGCTTACACATCAACTTATCGGGAAGAGCTGAAATATTATCTTCAGTCGGCGCCAAAGGATCGCAGACGACGGATCAACACGTTGGATTGGTGGAGGAGTAATGAAACACAATATCCTGTGCTTTCAAGATTAGCTAGAGATATCTTGAATGTTCCAATGTCAACCGTTGCATCAGAGAGCGTCTTTAGTCAGGGACGACAACAGCTTGGAGAAAACTGACACTCATTGGGAAGCAATGCAATGAATGTTCTAGTTTGCCTCAGAGATTGGATTAAAGCGGAAAGAAGAAACCAAGGAATGAAACTGGAGTCAAGCGACGAGCTGAAACTTGAAGAAATTATGTCATCACGGCAGAACTCAGCAGAATCAAGTCCAATGCATGATTTTGACCCCGTTGACTTCGACTATCCTATGCAAGTTCCCGTTAATATTAAAATGCATGAGTTAGAAAAAATGATGCATAATTTGTAGATTTTTTATTTATGTAAATTATAAATCTTGGATTATTTTGCAATCAATAAAATTCCCCAAATTCATTCACTCCTTAGTCCATACTTTTTATATTTTTTCATTTAATGATTTAAAATTTTAAATTGAATTTCTAGTTTTCTACTTTAAATTTAAAACTTACTTCTAATATATTATTAATTTACTACCAAGTATTATTAATTTATTATATTAAGTAGCATATGTTTTGTATATTTGTGTATATATCTTCTATAGATGTGTATATGTTTTATAAATTAGTATATAACTATATATATATATATATATATATATATATATATATATATATTGTAATGTATATATATTGTAGTATATTTAATTTAAAGTATTACATATACATAGAATAGAGTGTATATATGTGAATATATCTTCTATAGACGTGTATATTTGGCGTATACATGTGTATATGTTTTATAAATTAGTATATAACTATATTTATATATATTGTAATGTATATATATTGTAGTGTATTTAATTTAAAGTATTACACATACATAGAATAGAGTGTATATATGTGAATATTTCTTCTATAGACGTGTATATTTAACGTATACATGTGTATATGTTCTATAAATTAGTATATAACTATATAACTATATATATATATATATATAACTATATATATATATATATATATATATATATATATATATATTGTAATGTATATATATTGTAGTATATTTTATTAGTAGTAGTATATATACATTGAATGGTGCATATACATGTGTATATATCTTCTATAGATGTATATATTTAACGTATACATGTGTATATGTTTTTTAAATTAGTATATAACTAAATATATATATATTGTAATACATATATATTGTAGTATATTTAATTTAAAGTATTACATATACATGGAATAGAGTGTATATATGTGAATATATCTTCTATAGACATATATATTTAACGTATATATGTGTATATGTTTTATAAATTAGTATAGATGTGTATGTTTAACGTATACATGTGTATATGTTTTATAAATTAGTATATAACTATATATATATAACTATATATATATAACTATATATATATATATATATATATATATATTGTAGTATATTTTATTTAAACTTTAAAGTAGTACATATATATTAGATGGTGCGTATATTTGTGTAATTGTGTATATGTGTATATATTTTTTAAATTCTAATGTAGTATATACTATATATATAGTGTATATATATTGTTTAACGTATTTATAATGTATATAGGTGGGTATATATAATGTATATTGAAAAAAAGTTTTTATTTTTAATATTTTTGACCGATTTTTTAACCGGATTTGATCGGGTTTAGGTGAGTTTGACCGGGTTGGGTTAAGTGGGTCGAGTTAGGGTTGTTTTTAATTTTTTTACTGTTGAGCCCGGCTCGACCCGGTCCACTTAGACCCCAACCCGGCCCGGCCCACAAACCGGTTAAATGACACAGGCTGGTTCCTGGTTAGCCCGGCCCGGCCCACATAACAGTCTTACTCGTAGTATAATTATCATTAATCAAATCAGCAGATAATTATGAGAGAATTAATTAGTGGACTAGCACTTGTATTTGATATGTTTTTTATTTTTACTTGATGTTCGATATTCGTTTAAAGACCCGATTAATGTAAATTCATTAAACGGAGAAGCACTCCCTGTACTCTTAACTTTTTTAATATGTCTAGGACTCGATAGAATCCAGCAAGATGTTTTGAAGAAATCATATCAATCCAATCATAATCGATGTTTATTGATATTTGAAATAAAGATACATTAAAGAGGTAGACACATCCTAAATAAATGTGGAATTGACTAATCAGTTCATATACGAAAATAGTTACAATCCTTTTTGTTTCTACTACAATTTTCAATACCAACAACATACCAGTGTATTTCCACCTAGTGGGGTCTGGGGAGGGTAGAGTGTACGCAGACCATACCACTACCTCAGGTGAAGTAGAGAGACTGCTTCCGATAGACCTCCGGCTTAGAACCAATAACAATATAACAAACACAAAACATAAATGCATATAAACTTGTACAATATGCAAAATAAACTAACAACGCTAGCCACAAGATAATACTAGAGCCACAAGATAATACTAAAAACAATATATGTGAAATCATAGACAACACTCAACATCACGAACAAGAAACTTCAGACACAACTAAAGAATGCTCCCCTATTATTGCCGATACCCCCCCCACCCCTAACCCTCTACCCTAACCCGAATCCTCCACACCTTCCTATCAAGGATCATGTCTTCCGTAAGCTGTAACTGCTTCATATCATGCCTAATCACTTCCCTCCAATATTTCTTCGGCCTACTTCTACCCCGCCTAAAATTATTCATAGCCAGTCTCACACCTCCGCACTGGAGCATCAGAACCTCTCCTCATCACGTACCCGAATCAACGTAACCTTACTTTTCGCATCTTGTCCTCCACCGATGTCACTCCCACCTTTTCCTGAATAATCTCATCACTCACATCTTTCCTGATATGACCACACATCCATCGCAACATTCTCATCTCCTCCACCTTTAACTTTTGGATGTGGGAGTTCGCCAATACTCCGCTCCATACAACATGACCGATCGAACTGTTACTCTGTAAAACTTACCTTTAAGCTTCAGAGCATCTTCTACTACAACTTTCATTAAGATAAATAAATTTTAAAGATTTTTCTTCTCCGGATTTAACCTCATAATATAGACTTTTCTTTTGATTTGTATATTACGCTCGTTTTTGTCATTCCTTTTAACAATTATTTAAACTTATTTATATTAATACAAAACTATCATAACCTTACCAATTTACACATCAGTTTTATGAGTATACCTTTCTAAAAAAAATCCTTAGAATAAAATAAATATATGCCTAATGCCTAGACTCACACTTAGTATTCTTTTCAGCATTTTTTTTCAATATATTAATGCAAAAAATATTGATAATTAAATAACTATATAAAAAATAACTGAACATGAATTAGATAAATCAATCGGATTAATTATGACCCTTTATTTAATCCATATTGAACATAAAATCACCATTTGTAAGCCACAACACAATCCAAGATACCAACACTAGTCAAACAAATTTGATCAATATGAACTAACCAATCACAATAATTATCAACACAAATAGCCCTATCTCTTTTATAATCAAACATCTTAAAATTTCCTGTTTTTTCCTTTAATTCCATTGAACACCAAAGTGTGTTCTCTTTATCATCATAGATTGGAACACTAATTTTGTAAACACCCCCCAATGGATTGATTATCTCTTTCCTAAGAGAAATTCCATTCAATTTGCATTGGATTGTTAAAACATATGGTGTTGTATTTTCAATTCTAGGAGTAAAGTATTCAGCTACAGAAGGAGAAAAATTGTTGGAGAAAATTAGTATAGTTAGGAGAAAGTAAAAGGCAAAGTGATGAATAATTTGGGAAGCCATAAATCTTGTTTACGTGGTATTGCTTGCTTCCTTTTGGTCCTTTTTATTTATCACGTTAGTCAAAATTAATTAATCTTTGAGATTTTGTAGATCAAAAAGATTTTTATTTGCCATTTTAGTTAAAAGAAATTAATCTGATAATATCTTTCTATCAGAAAGACATTAATTACGTTTTGAATTAATTACACTAAATACTCATATACTATGATTTAATTGCAGATAGAGTGCATATAAGGGCAATTTTACATGTAAGTAATTTTATTTGCACATGGAAGGCAAAACAAAGAGCAACATCAAGAAAAGAACATATATATATATAATGCCATAATCACTATATTTGCAGAACTAAAAGTGCAATCAATTGCATTGCGGGTAATTTGAAATTAAAATCATTATAGAAGCAACTTCAATTAACTAAATAGCCAGCAACACACACTTGTCACATTATGAGAAAAACATGCATACGCATAATATCGGTAGAACGAAAAACAACAGTCGACTGCACTAAGCTTCCATTTTTGCGTTAAATTCAGAGAAGTTATGAGCGGTAAGTACCGACTAGTACGAGTCGACTCTGGGTTTGTGGGGATCAAGTAAGGAACTGGGCCACAATTGTTGGCTTCAGGATGGGGGCATGGCCCACGGAGGCATCGGATCAATTTTATTTGAAAGAATCATACACGCTTAATCAATTACCGTAACTTTCTAAAATAAGCATTTATTTTTTTAAAACAAAATTATATATTAAAAAGACTTTTAATTTCATTAGAAGTTTGATGGAACATGTTATAAGTAATTTGTGTATATAAAAGAGCAAAAGAAACAGCTACATCAAAAAACGAATATATATATATATATATATCTATACACGTATATATTACACGCATAATATTTTGTAGTACGAAAAGAACAACTGCAATAAGCTTTCATTATGCACTAGATTTAGTAGATTTATAAAACATTGTTTGAAATTTGAAATCATTATAGAACTAACTTCAGTTAACTACATAACCATCAAATACTTTTTACATTATAAACAACAGAGGCGGAACTACAGTAGCACATGAGAGTTCATACGAATACTTTACAGATTTCTGTCCGTAATAGTTTCTTTTCTACTACATTCATGATTAGCTTACATTTTTCCAGTAACATATACAATTTTTGTTTTAAAAGAAAAAATTGCTTAGAACAAGCAAAACATAAAATTGATAATTAAAAGAAAAATAAAAAAAATCACATCTCTGCCAAAGAAAAGACTATTGTTTCTTTCACAGACACTCAAACCATGTTCCAAAATTAAATTTTCAAGAATATGTTTTAGTTATATCAACTTTTATCCTTTTTGATTTAATTTTCAGAATCTCCGAAGTTTAAATCTCGATTCTGCCTCAGATAAACAACACTTAGAAACCTAATACCACCAATCAAAGTGAACAAGACATACATCATTTACTCCTTTAAGACAAATTCCATCATACTTAATAATCCAATTACAAAGTTTATTTTCAACACAAAGGGGTTGATCTCTATTATAATAAAACATATCAAAGTCTCTATTATAATAAAACATATCAAAGGCTCCTGATTTATCTTCTGTCCACATATCACACAAAAGAATAGTGTCTTCACCAGCATAAATAGGAACATAAACTGTGTAAACATCACTTAAAGCTCCTATGGTCCTTTCTCTAAGATCTTCTTTCTGGTTCAATATACAACGAATTGTTAAATCTTGTGGTAATATGCTGTGCATTTCAACAGTATAGTTTTCATAAGCTAATGTAGGAGAAAAATTCACGGAGAAATTAATATAGTGCGGACAAAGTAAATGGCAAATTGATGGATTAGGGAAGCCATCAAATATTGTTCAAGTGGTATTCCCTTTCTCTCCTACTCCTTTTTATAATGTCACTTTAGTCAAAAAAAAAAAAAAAAAAAAGAAGAAGTTTCCAATATATTGGTTATGTTAAAAAGTCAAAACACATTAATTATGTCCCTCTCCCCTTTTTTAACTATTTGAAATAGACTAAATCCATCAATAGGATCTCAAATTTGTCTCAAAAATTCACTTAAGCCCCTAAACTAAGATCTGTATCTATCAAACCTCTAAATCCCTCGAATTTTGATTCAATTGAGCCTATTTTTGTCAATCAGCTAAAAGCTGAAGTGTGTGCAATACACACACAATGACGTGAAAAAAATAACCAATTAAAAAAAAACACGTAGCAAAAATAAATTATACATGAAATTTCTATTTTTTCCTATTTTATTTATTTATTTATTTAATAATAATTTTTTAATTGAAAAAAATAAAAAGACACCCCCACCCCCAGTAGTCGTCTTCTTCATCACAACCCCTCCCCCCATCCTCGACGTCATCACACCCACTGAAAAAAATACCCCAATTAACAATTTTCTTCGTCATCTTAAGTCGCCATTGAAGACGAAATCAATGGCGGCCAGAATTTTCTGCATATTTTCAGTGAAATTCCAATTTGCCAATAGCAATTTTGCCATGATATAATGACAACAACATGGCACCTCCAACACATACTATTGTTCCCCAGAACTTGTCTTGTCCTGCTATACTTCTTAAACCCAATTTTTCAACCCTACACACAAAGTTAAAATTATTTACACCTATTTATTTATCCTATTTCAATTTGATTCTTTTTACATTTGAATTGTGGAGTAATTAATTACCCAAAGGGTACTGCTATAATTAATAAGATTGTTTTTCACTGCTAAAGTTTTTCATCATAGCTGGAACTTTCACCGAAAAGTTCATGTATTAACATCATGGCTGGGACTGGAGAGTGTGTGGTGGTGGTGATGGTGGGGGGGGGGGGTGCGAAGAAGGGCTGCTTTTAAAGAAAAAAATAGAGAAGAAGATGGTTGGGGTTGGTGGGGTGGGGAGGGGGGAGAAAGAGGGTGTTTTTTTTTTTTTAAATTAAAACTTATCATTGTATTAAATAAATTGAAATGTTATTTTTTAAAATAAATTAAAAAATAGCATTTAAGACACTATTCACGCGCCCAAGGAACACTCTCCTTGCCAAATCAGTATTTTGTGCCTGATAGGTATCAATTTTAACACTTTAGGGGCCTGATAGGTACATGCCTTAGTTGAAGGGTCTAAGTGAATTTTTGGGACAAGTTTGAGGGGTTGTCGATGGGTTTGACCTTTGAAATAAGACATGCAGTTATTATTTTACCTTTTTAGTGAAAGAATAATCTAACTGAATCGAATATATATGCCTTACTATTATTGTTGTTAAATAACCGTCTTAACTAATACTCCATCATTTCCAATTTTTATGACCGACTTTCTTTTTTAATCAGATTAAAAAGAATGACACATTTCTATGCTTAATAATAATTTCATTTTTAAAGCCAATTTTATCCTTAATAACTTATTAACGGTCATACAAACATCTCTAACTTATTTTGGACCACAAGTTTTTGAAGTCTTCCATTCTTTCTTAAACTCCATGAGAACTAAAACTAACTCATATAAATTGGGATAGAGGGAGTATGTGTTAAAAACTTACCTATATATAGTAACACTTAAATCAGCACTAACAACTGTTATTAAATAATCATCTTAACAAATATGTTGTTAGAGTTGTGACCCGAATTTTGTTGGTCCTTCCTTCCGCTTAGGTGGAGAGTGATGATGAGGCCCCAGCCGAGTGGTCCGATCTTGAGGAGAACGATGATGACACAATGAGAGAATGAATAACAAACTAAGGGTGTATCAAACCCCTAATCCGCTATTAAATTTCAATCAAGACATCTAACTCTTATGTAGACCTCAAGAGAATTGAATTCCCGAGCAACCTGTTATAAACCAAACGGGAGAGCCCAACCCAAAAGACTAGCCTGATAGGTGGAAAAACTCATTTGGCCTATAAACCCCTTAGCATTTCTCTATTTTTTCCAATGCGGGACAATTGGTTCATAACATTCGCCTTCGCTTGAGAACCAACGACCTCATTGATCACGGCTGAGCCCAGTTGGTCACGGCTGACACCCCTCTTTGGTCCAGGCCACCACTCCTGGCGCACAGGCCACCACTTCGTGTCGTGGCTCCACGCGTGGATCGATCCTCTTTGGTCACAGATATGATCAGTTGGTCACGGCTGGCACCCCTCTTGGGTCCAGGCCATCACCCCTAGCGCACAGGCCACCACTTCGAGTCACGACCCAACGTGTGAGACTCTCAATGAAAGCACCAATATTATAAACTAAACGGGAGAGCCCAACCCAAAAGACTAGTCTGATAGGTGGGAGAACCCATTTGACCTATAAACCCCTTAGTATTTCTCTATTTTTCCAATGTGGGACAATCGGCTGGCACCCCTCTTAGGTTCAGGCCACCACTTCTGGCGCACAAGCCACCACTCCGAGTCGTAGCTCCATGCGTGGATCGATCCTCGTTGGTCAAGGCTATTCCCAGTTGGTCACAGCTAGCACCCCTCTTGGGTCCAGGCCACCACTACTGGTACACAGGACACCTCTATGAGTCACAGCCCAACGCGCGGCTCCCCATACGTGGATCGATCCTCGTTGGTCACGGATACGCCCAGTTGGTCACGGCTGGAACCCCTCTTGGATCCAAGCCACCACTCCTAGAGCGCAGGCCACCACTTTGAGTCACGACCCAACGCATGGGACTCTCAATAAAAATACCAATGTTATAAATCAAACGGGAGAGCCCAACCCAAAAGACTAGCCTGATAGGTGGGAGAACCCATTTGGCCTATAAACCCCTTAGTATTTATCTATTTTTCCAATGTGGGACAATTGGTTCATAACACAACCCACATTTCAAAATGAAAGATCAACACAAGCGATTCCAGGCTTGCCTCATACACTCACAAGAGCTTACATTCATAATTCTTCAAAAACTAAGGAAATGAAATGACTAAGGCACCTATTTATAGTATTTGTCTTTGCACAAATAGCCTATTACAAAAAACTATCCCAAAAGTGGTTATTTTGAAAATAACCCACAAGGGCTCTCTTTATTTCTTGTTCCATGGATTTCCTCGGCTCCAAGCTATCTTACAAACATGACATTATTTAATTAGGAGCTCAAAGAAGGTCCTCCAAGCACATTCTTGAATCCTTAGGGTGATCATGGCTTGGACCTTCTCGTATTGACCTCGAGTTGCGTGATCAAAAGCACTGATGCCTATTTGACTTGCATCACGTCCCAATACCAAGAGATTAATAACAGGTTATTTAGTCAAAGCTTGGAGATTGCCTCATCTCTTGGAAGTCTAAGAAGCAAAGTTATCATTTCTAACGGTTCTGCTGAGGCAAAATATATAAGTTTGGCATCCGTAATAGTTGAAATAGTTTGGCTAATTGGACTATTTTTGCAATTGGATTGGCCTCCCTAATTGCCTATTCCTGTTTATTGTGATAGTAAGGCTTCAATGCAAATAGCTACCAACCTCGTGTTTCATGAACGTACCAACCACATTAACATTGATTGTCATTTTATCTAGAAGAAGCTTCAATTTGGATTGTTCAACACTTTTTTCTTGCCTTCTCAGACTAATTAGTTTACCTGTTGGCTAAGGGGGTTCGTTGTTTGCAACATTCTCATCTTCTGTCCAAGCTAGGCATGATCAACATTTTTAATATGTCTAGCTTGAAGAGGGGGTATAGAGATATCAGCTGTTGTTAGTGAAGATAATTAGCCAACTGTTAGTAGTTAGTTAATAACACCTGTTTTGTTAGTTAATTAGTTGAGTTATAGTTAGTTTTAACTCTACCATAGTTAGGTGTAACGATACCAAATTCTCAACTCGACAATCGATACACAGAGTGAACGGAACTAATAAACTTTGATAATATGGAAAGGAGAAATTACAATATGGAGAAGAGGAACTGTAGTAGAAGGGGATGAGAAGACTAGAGAAAATTGGGGATGAGAAGCAAAGCTTTTGCCTAAGCAATTATCACAATTTTCATAACCTATTTTGCTTCCACAAGTGCTATTTATCAACCCGGATCCCACACATAGCCACTTAATATGCTCTTAGGTTGTTTTGCCAATATGGGTCTAGGCCCATTCATAACAATACCTACGGCCCTAATAAGAACCTTGTCCTCAAGATTCGAGTTGTAAAGCCTTGCACCAACAACAACATTGTCAAAAGCCCATGCTGAACATAAACAAAGAACTTCCTCACATGTCTGGAATTCTTGATAGACCTTGCAACATTACTTTGGTGTCCAAAAAATCTTCTTAGCAATGTCCTACAAAACAATCCCATAAAAAAGGTATTGTAGCCTGCTAGAACTACAACATTGGCTCGAATAGCCTCATAAAAAGTTGAAGCTATTTGCATAATTTTGTCACTCTCCGGATGGACATATTGTAATATTCCCACATGAGAAGGCAAAACATTTGACTCTATATGGTTGTGTTCCCATACTGCCCGATCATATACACCATCACGAATATGCTCATGGATACTACTAGGGACGTGACTTGATATTGATAAACTGGGAAATATTTTACACACCAAACTTGTGCATAGCAACTGAAAGGAGCAGATGAAAAGTAAGTCGAACCCTTGCATACAACTAATCAATGTTTTGTAAGGTACAACCTGATCACAATGTTTGCCGGCCAACTGCTTTATTTGTTGCTTACGTTTTCCCAAATCAGCTGTGTGGGTACTAGAAGAACTCTTGAAGTGCCTCCTTGCAGCAACCAAACCAAATAACTGAAACCAAGTGCCATAGAACAAGATAATTTCCCACACGCTATACAAAGAACCAACTAACACGTGCTCACTGAAGGCAACCTCTTTTGCGAGATAGCATTCCTCCTCCTTCTTAGGATGACCAAGGAATAAGATCTTAATTACTTTTGTAGCTAGCTATGTAACCATATTGTCGGTCGCAAGGAGTACAATAGTACAAGGGGTGAGAGTCGAGGAAGAGGTTTGGTTATTAAGAGAAATCATTAGAAGAAACCTGCCGATCTAGAACATAACAGAACCACCACAATTGAAATTCATACCGATGAATGGATTAGTATAGCAACTAAAAACTCCATCATAATTTTCTGCTCGTTCATAAGCTTCAATCCAACAAACAACACATCGTTGTGGTATTTTATCAAAAATCATGAGATATTCAACAGTCTTTTGACACCTCACAATCGGAGTAGATAAAAAAGTCTCAAAAAGAATATCTGCACTTGAGGTAAACTAGTAAGGCTTGAAGAGATATCACGAATATCTACACCAATTGTTTGATGCTCAATTATTCCACTAATGTAGGAATTCACATTCCAAAACTGTCCAGGATCCCACACTTTAGTCATAGGGTAAGAATATGCATTTGTGCCACATATGTTAGCACGCCCAAGTATGTAGCATGCCTTTTGCACGACAAGAAATAAAAGGAAGTACCTGAGACAAGTCTGTGCACTAAGAGAAGACAGCTTCATGACAACAAACTCAAAGCACCACTTGTATTTCCTATGGGAATCTCCAGAAAGTAAGGTCGCATCACGGCCGATAATCATGATACCACCATCTTGAGCATCAAAAGCAGCAAGATGATCACCAATATTTCTATATTCTAGAACATACAAAAGACCACCACATTTGATATGCCGAAACACAAAGGGAATGAGAAGGGATAAATGTTGTTCAGTATCGAACCAATAGAAAGTGGGTAAGCCATCTTTCATGATTTCATATTTTGCTAGATCACCAAAATCGGCTAAAGATGATTGGGTAGTTATGGAAGGAAAAAACTCAACAATCAAAGCATCATGGACATGAAGGAAAAGAGAGGCCTCTTCCTCAACTCTTGTTGGTCCATTAAAATTAGAAGGAAAATTCATATGGAAAATAGATTTTTCAGTCATAATAATATTTAGATGTGAAAATTGGCATTGTAAGTGGAACTCATTTCGCTAGAGACTTTCATCGAACACTATGCTCATATTAGTGTCGAGATATTCATCTTCCTCGCTAGTTGATTTCCTAGAGCGTGTATCATCAGAACAATCAATTTCAGGTTCACCACACCAAGTAGGTTTGCTTATCAGCTGAGTTACCTGCAAAGGTATTTGCAACCCGTCTGAAATATTCGGTACCAAGTCAAAAGCAGTATCAAATTCATGGACTGAGTTTGTAATCTGGTGAGAACTTTCATCGAACACCTGGGCCACATGACCTGAATGTGCATTTTCTACTGGAACCTATTGAATTATTGTTGTGACAAGCTCGTATGATTAGGTGTACCAGGAGTTGAGATATGGACTTTGTCTAGGTTGTCCTGTACCTTCTGTAGCAAGGTTAGAATATTGGTGAGTTATGAGTGTACCACATGAGATTTTGGAGAGGTTCGAGCTTGAAAACGCGAAGCTAACTTCTCCTTGAAATGCTTTCAATTCAAAAATTGTTTGTTGCGATACATCCAACAGTGCCAGTCGAGTGCCTCACCATCAAGATAGAGGGAATGAAGGGGTAGCCACTCCTTCTCGGGGAAGCCAAGGTAAGTAAAGTATCGCTCAGCCTGAAAAATCCAGTCCTCTGGATTACCGCCACTGAATCAATTTAGTACCACTGCTGACATGGGAGTACGAGCAACGAAAGCACCTATGTAACGATACCAAATTCTCAACTCGACAATCAATACACAGAGTGAACGAAACTAATAAACTTTGATTAATATGGAAAGGAGAAATTATAATATGAAGAAGAGGAACTATGGTAGAAGGGGATGAGAGGTCTAGAGAGAATTGGGGATGAGAAGCAAAGCTTTTGCCTAAGCAATTATCACAATTTTCATAACCTATTTTGCTCCCACAAGTGCTATTTATCAACCCGGATCCCACACATAGCCACTTAATATGCTCTTGGGTTGTTTTGCCAATATGGATCTAGGCCCATTCATAACATTAGGCGTCTAGGACTATAAGTGTATTAATTTCATGGTACAAGGAATATTAATAACAAGGTAAACGATAATTTCGTCATATACGCCTCATTAGTCTTATTATATGCATATTTTAGGGAAAACAAATAGCAACCTCAAGAAAAGAACATATGTATATGCTTAATATTTGTAGCACTAAAACTGCAATCTACTGCACTAAGGTTTTGCTATAGGTGCGGGAGATTAGAGAAGTTATATAACATTATTTGAAATTTAAAATCATTATAGAGGTAACTTCAATTAACTATATAACCAACATTACACTTGTTACATTATAAATAACACTTAGGAAACTAAATCACCACCAATTGTAGTGAATAAGACATCCCTTATCTGTATCATTAAGACAAAGTCCATTATCAGTAATAATCCAATAGCAAAGTTTATTTTCAGCACAATAGGACTTATCTCTCTTATAATAAAACACATCATTACTGTTGTTAAATAACCGTCAACCCAAAATCAAATTTTACACCATATTTTGATGTAAAATTTGATGTTTTGCAGCGCCAACCCAATATCAATTTTTATATTATTTTGATGTGTGGGTAGCAGTGTTATATCAAATTTGATGTGACTCTATTCATCTAACACCATTATATTTTATAATTTTTTTTTATTATATAACACTTTAAATTTAACATATTATAAATTTAATTATTTTCATTTAAGTCCCAAATATAATTAATTATTTATATGTAATGTCTTTATAATAGTATTAATTTTACATCTTAATTTAATATTTATTTAATCATATTTCTTCAATGATTTCACTTTTATTTGAATTATCCATTAATATTTATAATGTATAATATTTAAAAATTTATATTATCTAAAAACTATAATATTTGCTTATAATTTATATTATCTAAAAACTTTATCATCTAAAATAATTTTATATTTGATAAATATATAAGAAAAAATATTAATTATATGAGATTGATATGTAAAAAAGAACAAGAAGAAAGGATTTGTTTTATGAAATTAAAAATAATAATATAATATACAAGAGAGAGAAGAATATAAAGAAATATTCTTTTATGGTGTAAAAAATTGTATAATACATTGGAGTAAGTTTACACCATTTTGTGTAATGGTATAATTTTATGCGATTGATAGAATTAATATTTCATAGAAAATGATTGAAACCATAAAATATTTTCATATTCGTATATATGGCTGAATATATAAAAAGGTTTACACACTCTAAAAAAATTTATCTTGTATTCTTGACTTGTCACTTGTCAGTTTGATCATTTGTCTTATTTACCCTTTTCTTAATGAGTGATTTATGTCTCGATTAGTTGATCACAAGATTGATTGACCAGCTCATTGATTCTATTATTTGCCAAGAATATTGGGTATGTAAGTCATATATCTGGGAGAAACTTCAAAAAACTATTGAGATGGATAAGTAAGTCATCATATATCTGGGAGAAACTTAAGCACATTTAAAAATTATTTTAGAAATGTTAAAGTGATTGGTCAAGTGTTTAACTTTTGAAAAACTTGACCAAACAGACTATAAGTAATTTTCTACGTACAGAGGACGACAAAACAAATTGCACCATCAATAGATGTATGAGTTTAAATTTTTTGGATTGTCAGTGAATAAAAATTTCTACACCATCAAGTAATGTTAAAGATAAACATGATAACTTTATTAATGTAATAATAATATATTTTTTAAAAAATATAATTATAATTATGACAAAATATAATCAAGGAAAGTTGAGTCCTCTTTTTGCTGTATTCAAAATTAATTTATAGTTATCTTTTTAACTAACTTTATATTTTTTCTAAGTCTGAAAATTTTCATCCATTTTTATCAATTAGAAGATTCAATTTTTTAGTGCCACAAATAATTTCTAAATTTTCATTGCTTTTTATTATGAAGTTATGGCTAAAAATTGATAAAAATATAATCACTGATACAAATTAAATGCAATTATCATCCATGAGCAAATTCACAAACATCTTGAAAAGATGATTTGATTGAAAATGATTGAAGAATCAATATAGAATAAGAACATACAACGTAAAAGAAATAGAACAAGAAGAATGTTGATATAGGAGATGTAGAACCAATTGACTTTAAACTTATTGGTAAACTAAATCATCATTTGCCTAGTCACATTTAAGAGTTTCAGAGATTAATTAACCAAAATAATGGGATATTGAATGGATTATGGAACAAGTAGTTAAGGGACCGAGGAAGATGGAAAACTTTGAAGAGGAAAGGGAGAGGACTAGAAAAAAAAACAATTTCTGAAATAGAAAATGAATTAAAAATAAATTGGTAACCTGAGAAAATTGAAGGAAAGGTGTTTTTTAAGTCTTGAATAAAGGATTGGTGACATTGATCAACTTACAGGGTCAAACATCATTAGGAAACTTGATTAAGTTAATTGTGGACTTGATTAATATTTTTAAAACTTTCTAATCTTCTTAAAAATACAAATCAACCCACACCCCTCTTCAATCCAAATTAACCAGTCTCTCTCCTCTCTCTCTCGACAAATTCTCTCAACTCTTCCCCAACCAACAGTTCTGCAAAATTCTCCCTTCAACCCTCGGCGACTTCAACCTCTGGCGAAAAATTGTCGGTCGAGTTCCCTTTCGAATTTCAACCGTCAATTGACGTGAAGACTTCTCCGGCGACAACAACTTCAACTTCTTCATCGTCCTATTTCCTTTTTCATAGGTAAAAAATTATGAAGAAATAGAGGAACTTGAGTCAACTACTCTTCTAGTATTGAAATGTGGACTGAATAAAACCTTAATTTCTGGCATTTCTTCTTTTTATTGTTGTAATGTTGATTTGAATTTATTGATGATTTTTTTTCACAGTTGATGTTCTTAGTGTTTGTGTGTGTATGTGTGTGTGTATGATGTGTTGTTGAGTTGATTTGTTGTTTGTCTTGGTAAAAATGGTGTTGCAATAGATGAAACATATGATGCAACAGATGAAGACATCTGATGCAATAGATGAAAACATCTGATGCAGCAGAAGAAAATATTTGACGCAACAGATTAAAATTTGATGCAACTATGAAAATCTGATGCAACAGATGAACAATCTAAAAGATCATTCATCTGGTTCGACAGACGACTCTTCTATTTGGAAGAAATCTAAACAATATTGATCCAACAGATAACTCATTTTGCAATAGATGAGTGATATGTTTCAACAGTTCAGTGATCTGTTTTATTATCTCCAACGGTTTACTCATCCGTTGTAACAGGTCGGTTATATGTTGCAACAGATACCATACCTGGTGCAACATATATGTGATCTATTTTTACTGTTTCCAATGGATTACTCATCCGTTTCAACAGGTTGGTTATATGTTGCAACAGATAAACTACCTGGTGCAACAGATTAGAGATCTGTTTTTATTATTTTCAATGGTTTACTCATCCATTGCAACAGGTCGGTTATATGTTGCAATAGACAACATACCTGGTGCAACAGATTAGAGATCTGTTTTTATTGTTTTCAACGGTCTACTCATCCATTGCAACATGTCAGTTATATGTTGCAATAGATAACATATCTGGTGCAACAGATGTGTGTTCTGTTGGACCTGTTATTTTACCGTTGTGCGTGTTAGATTTACTGTTATCCCTTTTTAACGATGCATTAAACAATTATAATCTATTTTATGTTCCTGTTAATTTAATATAATATGACTCCTAAAAGAAAAGAAACCAAATCAAGTCTAAGTAAAGGAAAAAGTGCAGCAGCTCGACTACATCCACCACTCTATGAGCTTGCTTTACAAGCGTTATCTCAATCAAGAGCAGAAGCTAATGAACACGGGGAGGAGGAATGTCTCAAAAGAGATGATCCAAATGCTAATAGCCCTTCCACCGAAGAGTTGGTCAAAACCTTCAGTATTGATTGTTATCCTGTGAGAATGCAGTGCGATGGTGCCACAAATTTAACGTTTCGACGCCTTCAGAAAAATACTTCGAGAACAAAAATTGGATGCTTATTTCAAGGAAAGATGCTTTGGGCAATATCTTGATTTGTCGGAGGACAACAATGCTTGTTTCCAGATGAAAATGGTATACGATCTTCTCAAGCGTAGGTTTATGTATGAAAACAAAGACAAGATGGATGAGGTGTGGATAAATTACTGTGGCATGCCTGTTTGTTTTGGTTGGAAGGAGTTTGCCAGCACCTCGCACACCCAAAAAAAATCAAAGGTAAGTCGAGTGATCGAGATGACCTGGTGTCGATTGTTGGTCCAAGCTTTAAAAAAAAAATAATAGAAGCGTTGAAAGGTAAAGGACTCTCAAAGAAGCACAAACAATCATTGTACTTGGTTTGGTTTGTACATAATATTCTTTGGGCGAGAGACGTTAGCATTAACATAAGTGTTGGATTAATAAAGTTCTCCGACGATCTTAAGGCATTTAACAACTATCCTTGGGGTTATGAAAGCTTCAAAATGAGTGTCCAATATTTATTGACTCCATTAACGCCAAAGAGAGTCAACTTATATGGATTTTCATGGGCATTCATGGTAAATATTTCTTTTATCATGATATGATTCATCATTTTTTTATTCAATAATGCTTTTGATTTATTGGCGTTATGTTATAGGCTTGAGCATTTAAAGCCATTCATTATTTGAGGCAACAAGTGAACTACAAGTAAGCAGTTTCTTGTCCAAGAATCCTGAGATGGTTGTCGGTCAAAACCGATAGAAATGCAAAAGTTCTTGATCTTTTCAACCCCCCAAGAAAGCAGTAAGTCCAATTCTAATCGAGTATTTATTTTAATTAATGTTACTTTAAATAATTTCATCATCATTCTAATATATGTACCGATTTATTTTAGATTATCCATCCGTGGCTTGTTCTGACCAACCGAGAGTTGAAGATGCCATTTTTTCTTACTTTACGGTCTGTGCAAACTTTATCGAACCCTAAGGTTGTTGATGGAATAAAAATAGAATTGTTTGGAGCAACAACCATTGCAAGAAAAATAATTTTGAAGGGTGGGCTTATTGCTGTTGACGATGGTAGTCTTAGTGGTAGTGGTAGTGGTGATGCTGTTGGGGCTAATGATGCTCCTCTTACCGTTTTTGAAACAACAAGCCATTATGATTATGATCATACTGGCTGTACAATTTTTTTTCCAGATTTTGCCACATCTAGCAAATGTTTTGCATGCAAATGTCAAGACTGCAAGGCGAAACACGATGGAGTGATTAATTCTATTAATGCACTAACTGCTTCTGTAAAGGAAATGGCATCTAATAGGGGTGTCATTCCATCAAAGAGGATTTCATATCCATAAACTTCACTAGAGATCAAGGCGGCTAAGAGGAGAAGGAAATATACTTCCAAGGCATCATCAAGCATCGAAAAAAATAAAATTGCAATGCCTCTATCTTTGTCTTGCGCTGATGTTCAGTATGCAAGGTCCACAGAAGAGCAACATGAGCCGAAGAAGGTGAATGCACATTACCTGTTCCAACAGATGATACATCTGCTGAAAATTATCAAACAGATATATACATATGTTGCAACTGTTGTCTAACCTGTTGTATCAGATTCGTTATCTGTTATAATAGATGAGTCTTATGTTGCAACAGATGAGTCATGTGTTCAAAATTATTGTACTACTCTAATTTACTTGTTTGAATTTATCCCAACAGATGATCCATCTGTTGCAACATAAGGCTCATCTATTACAACAGATGAACAATCTATTGTATATATCTAATTAGCATTGAAAATTCTGGCTTTTCAGGTAGATGTCACAATAGAAGCCACTGCTGAAGAGAATAATATCACCGTTGATAATCCATCAACTGCTTCCAAAGAAGAAGAAAAAATGGAGCCTGTCAGTTCGGTAGAATGAAAGAATTACCCATTTAAAGGGTCTAACATCTCGGATGAGGCTCTAATAAAATTAACACAGTTGATCAACGACTATTCAGAATGGATTATCAATGGGTTGTTAAAGCATCATTCCGGCAGGTACATAAATTAATTTTTAAAGATATTGGTTTATACTATTCTTATTGTAAGAACGTGACATTAACACATATAAATCATCATGTAGAAAACAAAATGATGAACGCTACAAAGTGAACGAATCGAGTCTTGGTTTTGATATGTTCGACTTTATTGTTGCACATCCCGAAATAAAAAAATGGTTCTATTTGATGTCATATCCCCAAACTTGCTGGAATTATGAGGTTTAAATGTCATACATATTACTATTAATTAATACTTTATTTAATTGCATCTGTGTATTAATTTTTTCATCACGTAATCCAAAATGTTTGATAATATGTGCAACACATCGATGTCATTTTTTACTACCTCCAAAAGAAGGCCAAGTTGCAAACACAAGAACAATACAAATATACGACAGGCAATTATTTGTACAAAGTTTACATCAATAATTCCTACGATAGGTATTGTCAACAAAAGTCAAAAGTTTTTTGAAATGAGGATTTCTTAATCAATAACATCAAAGGTTTTAGCATTCAGGCTGGCTTACCTTGGCATTTGGTCGACGAAGTGTACATCCCAATCAATTATGGTGATGAATTCCATTGGGTGTTGGCTGTCGTCATTTTAAAAGAGAGGCGCATCCAAGTTTATGACTCGATGTCGCGTACGAGATGTTCTGGGCCATCGTCTGAGATACAAAAGCAATCCAAAATATTGCCTACTTACCTTGATATGAGTGGCTTTTTGGACCAAAAGGTTAGTACTGATTGGTCGACGATTGAAGCATACCGAGATAAAATGGCTAATCCATTTGATGTACAATATGTTGAAGGAATTGATCAATAAACCATTGGTAACCTGTAAGTTTAAGTATCATGATTTAGTTTCATTTCACAAATTTCACAACGCTTGCATAGACTGCAAGATATGGATTATCTATTTTTTTATAACGCAGGAATTGCGGTCCTTTTGTTGCCACCTACGCCGAGTACTTAAGCGATGGATTACAAGTACCAAATGATGAACTTGATGCTGGATTACTCCGCAAAATATATGTTGCTTTTTTTTGGAAATACGGAGAAGCGAAAGCTCAGAAGCCGTACGCAAGTGACATTAAAGATCCACAATGATCAAAGCCGAATTTCGTAGCACCGGATGAAGAACAACTTATCCATATTGATTAGATATTTATAGCTTGAGTCCGTCAATGTAATAACCTATCCTCCTTGGTTTAACTTGTTGATTTATTTACAGAGTAGATCGTTTGTATCCATAATAATTTTTTTTGCATTTTACTTATTTGTTGAGTTATTTCATGTAATTTCCGAAGGTTTCGATTTATTTTATGTTGTCTATGATTATAATTTAATCCTTAATTTTGAACATGTTAATTTAAATGAAGTACTAGATTCAAATATCGCAACAGATAATACATCTGCTGCAACAGACGACATATCTTATCAAACAGATTTAGACATATGTTGCAACATGAGATGCAACACGTAGGTCATCTGCTGAAAATTATATAACAGGTCTTCCTACTTTTTTTATTTGCTCCAATGGATTACCGATCAGTTACAACAGGTAGATTATATGTTGCAACAGATCGTATATCTGTTGCGACAGACAGACTGGGAACATCTGCATAACACAATAGATTACCAACCTATTCGAACAGATAATCAATTTGTCAAATCAGGTACTATATCTGTTATGATAGATATTAAATCTGTTGCATTATAACAGTTCAACTTGGCTAGACAAAAAAAGTATTGCCACTACATGTAAAGTGAATTAGCTTGAAATGAAAAATTATTATTGTGTTTGTCTCCGTCTTTGTATATATTCTTCTTTATACATGGGCTCCAACCATTTAGTTAGGTCATCTGTTGGAATTTATATAACAGGTCTTCCTACTTTTTTTATTTGCTCCGACAGATTACAGATCAGTTACAATAGATGGATTATATGTTGCAACAGATCGTATATCTATTGTGACTGAGAACATTTGCGTAACGCAACAGATGACCAACCTATTCCAATAGATAATCAATTTGTCACAACAGGTACTATATTTATTACAACAGATATAAAATCTGTTGCATTATAAAAATTCAACTTGGCCAAACATAAAAATTATTACCACTATATGTAAAGTGAATTGGCTTGAAATGAAAATTTATTACCATGTCCGTCTCTGTATTTGTACATATTCTTCTTTATACACGGGCTCCAACCATTTAGTTAGTAACCCATATGCCCAGACCCATTGCATTTTTCCCACAACGGCGTCGCACACACCGGTCATTTGTGTACCGGTCAGCAAACACTCGATGTATGCAAGCGAGTACGACCCACACGCTGCACTGGTTGTATTTTTTGGGAGCTGAATATTCTTATTTCGACCTTTAAAATCTCATGATTCCTTCATCAAGACTTCAGCCGGGAAATGATCCATCAGCTTACTCTGCGTCAATAACCTAGGCAATAACTTCAAGAGTGGTTGCATGTGGGTTAAAAACGTCTTCTCGCTGAAGACAGGTAAGTTGGAATCATAAACCTTAATCTTTTCCTCGTATAGTAGTATCTCAACAGTGAGAAAATATGTGACATTCACGTTCATGACTGGAAGGATTCTCTTTGCCTTAGTCCAGCTCTTGCCGTGTGGATATGGCCTCTTCCTTCTAACATATTTATTCGCTTCTTCATCCCATTGAAATGTAGAAACTAACTTATCAACTCTCGGGCTACCGAAATCAGCTAGCTCACAAAGATTAGTGTACCTCTCCTTGAAATTATTGTAGAAATTGAGGTCCATTATCCTATCGGCAGCATCATAAGCATCCGGGTACGCTATTTGTTTGTCCCTCATGAGGCAGAGAATTTTATCAACATACTTTGGTATAAGAAGATAATTTTTAAATAAGTTATTAATTGTAAAGAATAAAAATATAGTGGAAAGAATCTGATTCAGAGGGTTCTCTGAATCAGCCCACAGATTACCCAGCCAACTCAACTTATGAAAAAGATGTGTATTATGTTGCAACAGAATACCAAGCTATTGTAACAAATTACCTATCTGTTGCGTAGATTCTTCTTCATGGAGTAGATTAGAAGGCTAGATTAGCAAAATTAAACTTACATTGTCCTCGAACCACGCGCGCATATTTGTCATATTCATGAAGTCTTTGGCGGCAAATGAATGCATGATGTATTCTTTTTGAACCTTCGTCTTCATGAATTCTTCCAGTTCCTTCTCCTTCTCCTTGCCAAGCACCGCGAATATGTCCACCTTCTTTGGCGTCCCCTGAACTTCAACAACTCTTGGAGCGAGAGGAATTGCAATTTTTGCTGATTTCAGAACGGAGAGAGTTTGTCTAATTTTTCTTCTCTTCCTCCTTACCGCCACTGTAGGAGTGTATGGCTCCCTCACCTCGTTGGATGGTATGACACCCTTCCTGGATTTCAACTCCTCGACAGATTCAGCAATAGCCTCTAGTTTTTTAAGGAGTTTATCCTCTCTGTCCTTGCATACTTTGTATTTGCAATGAGAACATGAGGGTGAGGAGGGGTGAGAGGGACTACTTAAGGGTGGAAGGGACCGATGTAGGGGTGAGAGGAAGGACCTGTGCAAGGGGTGTTTTCAAAAGTATTTATTTTTTACTGAGCACCAATATGCTCATAATCACGACTAGCAGCAGCAGCATCAGGATGGCTTCCACCATCACAAACAACTCCACCAGCAACACCCCCAGAAAAAGCACCCAGATCTGTTGCAGTTTGAGGTTGGTCGTGAAGAGCTTCAACATTAGGCTGACCTTGCCCAACTGCTCTTCTTATGGATGTTGCTCCAGGCAATTCCTTCTTTATTAAATCCACCGTTGGGTCTTCTTTTGTATCAACAAGACCCAGAGTAAGAAAAAAAGCCATCCCCAACTCATCAATGGTAGGCACGATCCAAGGATGCACAACCTATAAAAAAAATATAGGAGACATTTAAATCATATAATAATAATTTATAGTCAGTTGGGTTACATAGGGATCGGGTTACATGGATGTTAACATAGCATACTTATGCAATAGATGATCTAGCTGCCGCAACAATTGATCTGTATGTCAAAACAGATTGATAATATATTGCATCAGATTACCTATCTGTTGCATAACTTGCATAGATGGGTAATCTGTTGAGTAGGGTTCAGAGAACCAGAGCAACAGATGGTTAATCTATTGCGAAATATGGATCGTCTATCATAATAGATTACCCATCTGTTGCACCAACTGCAGATGACGAGTAATTTGTTGCAACAGACGACCCATCTGTCGCACCAGATGGAACATCTATTTCAATATCTTTCTTTGAGGCAAATTATTTTAGTTGAAAGAAGATGCACTGCATCATCCGTAGGGTTAAAGAGATCAGCCTCCTTAATATATTTTATACTGCTCTTTGTTGCAGCCAACCACCTAAGGATTCTTGGATGAGAAACATTATCCGGGTAATTCTTGAACTGCTTTCGGAGGGAAGGAATGACTTCACATGCCCAAGCCTAAAATATGTAAACAGGAAGCAAGTAAAAAAAAAGTCATAATAACTATATTCAATATAAATTAATGAATGACTAAAAATAGTGATCAATTTTACCATGAAAGCCAAAGAAAAGCCGTATAATGTGGTCGTCTTTGAATTTAGCTTTTTCAGTAAATATTCAACAGTCAAGTAGTAGCTGTCATATCCCCAGGGATAATACATTGCATTTGATGTCTGCATAATTTTTTTTAAAAAGGTAAGACAAATTTCAATAAATTATTCTACGCCACATTACAAAAAAAAAAATACTCCAACAGATAACCCATCAGTTGGAATAGATGGGGAATCTGTTTGAAGACCTATTTAATATCTCCCAACAGATATTCCACCTGTTGTAACAGATGGACAAATTTTAATAAAATATTCTACGCCACATTACAAAAAAATACTCCAACAGATAACCCATCAGTTGGAACAGATGAGGAATCTGTTTGAAGACCTATTTAATATCTCCCAATAAATCTTCCACCCGTTCCAATAGATGGACCACCACCACCACAACCAATGTCACCACCAATGCCACCATGACCACCACCAATGCCACCAATACCAATACCAAGACCACCGACACCACCACCAAAAAACACAAATACCAACACCACCAACAACAGCCACCAACAACACCACAAACACCATCCGACAATACCATGACAGTCAACAAAATACTGAGAGAAAAACTAGGGTTTTCTCGGGTTCTTCCTACTTTTTTAGCATCAAAACTCAAAATTGTTAATCCATTCTCGAAGATAATACAACTAAAAGTCTTCTTTTTCCTCATTAACTAAAAAGCCCAATTTTTTAGAATAAAGAACAAATGTAGAAATCTTCTCGAACTCTGTTACATATGAAGACAGAGAAAACAACAGATACAAGCAGGAATGAAGTCGAAAATAATAACTATATGTGTTCGTAAATAGGAAGAAAATTAATCTGTTTTGGAGGGTTGAGCAATATTTTGAGTAGTTGTTGTTTGTATTGTTGTGTGTGTGTGAGAGAGAGAGAGAGAGAGAGAGAGAAGAGCGAGAACTTCAGATTTGAAATAAAAAAAAATTCGGGAAAATAGATGATTTGTATGGGTTGATTTGTAATTTTAGAAAAGAATGACAAGTTTTGAAATTGTTAATTTGATCCGAATTGATCTTAATTAGTTTTAAAAAATTTAAAAGATTAGTTTTTAAAATATTAAGTTGATGAGAACTCATTTTAACTTAGAGTGATCGATCGACGACTCGAGTCGGGATGAACGCAATACCAACATCATGCAATTACAAAGACGCAATTGGATTTGTAGTTGACCCTGTGAGCTCATTCATTCATCCCTAGTTCCACCTAAATCAATTTAGGTACTATCACCATCTTAACATTGAGTTGATGAGAACCCATTTCAACTCAGAGTGATCGATCGACGACTCGGGTCGGGATGAACGCAATACCAACACCATGCAATTGCAAAGACTTAATTGGATTTGCAGTTGACCCTGTGAGCTCATTCATTCATCCCTAGTTCCACCTAAATCAATTTAGGTACTATCACCATCTTAAAATTGAGTTGACGAGAACTCATTTCAACTCAGAGTGATCGATCGATGACTCAGGTCGGGATGAACGCAATACCAGCACTATGCAATTGCAAAGACTCAATTGGATTTGTAGTTGACCCTGTGAGCTTATTCATTCATCCCTAGTTCCACCTAAATCAATTGCAATAAAATCTGTTCCAACAGACGGCTGAGCTGTTGGAAATTTTCAAACAGATATTCATATTTGTTGCAATAGATGACATATCTGATTTAATTATCAAATAGACATTTGCATCTGTTGTGAAAAATGACTAAGCTGTTGGAAATTTTCAAACAGCTACTTATATTTATTGTAACATATGACATATCTGATTAATTAATTATCAAATGGACATTTTCACCTATTGTCACAGATGACTGAGTTGTTGGGATTTTTAAATAGATATTTATATCTGTTATAACAGATGACTGAGTTGTTTGAATTTTTAAACAGATATTTATCTCTGTTGCAACAGATGAAATATCTGTTTGAAAATTACTTTTTTTTTAATTTTAAAGCAAGTTTCTGTCCAAGTAGATAAAGTAGTACTTACTACTAAAGACGGTAAAAAATATTTCTTGGATAATTCAAAAGTGAGTTCATTGATCAGTCTTATCTTGTCTTTTCAATGTCACTAATCTTCCTCATGCCCCTCAAATTATTAATGAAATTAATGAATATTAATTAATGAATATTGAAAACCCTCATGTCTAAATACACAATATATCTATAGAAATTATCTCATCTCTCCTCCTTCAGCTGCAACCCTAAATTTATTTTATTTAACTCTCATTTTTTTCTTTCTCTCCTCTTTAGGGTTATCACAGCTTTTTTTTCTATCTTTCACTTCTCTTATCATAAAGATCCTTTTGGATATAAACCGATCCATATCTTTCTTTGACTGAAATTGCTATTTTGATCCCCTTTTTGACATTAAGGTATGGTTCATTATTGCTCTTTCATTCTCGTCTTTTTCTTTGCAAGTTATTTACATCTATTTTTTTATTTAATTACTATTTACCCATATCATATTTATTTAAAAAATTTGAAGGAACTTTTAAGTGTTGAATAAATGAACCGAGAATTTTTATTACAATATGCAAAAAAGTCATCTGTTGGGAGAAGTTTAAAAGCCTTGTTGGCAGTATCATTTTTTTGTATGTATTTTGTTTGTTTCTTTATTGTTGTGTTGTTATTGATGTTATTGGTGGGGTTGGTGTTGTTGGAACTTATGGTGTGGTGGTGTTGATGGTGTTGGAATAAAGGATGTTGCTTCTTTGTTGTTGATGATATTGTTGGAATAAATGTTGTTTTTTCTTTGTTGTTGATATTTTTTATTTGTAGTTTATGTTGTTGTTGATGTTGCAACAGATGGAGAAACTGTTGGAACAAATCAAACCACCAACAAGGCCGGTTTGATGTATTCCAACAGACTCCACGTCTGTTGCAAAAGACTCCACATCTGATGCAACAGACTCTACATCTGTTGCAATAGATGGATAATGTTCTTTCGGTGACATTAATTTTTTTTCTCTTTTTTGTATATATAAGGAACTGAAAGTTGATCAACTTTTACCCAACCATCACAAGAGGTTGCAGTAAAGATGGGTTTGGAGGAATAAGCTGCATGCAGATGGACCACTTCATATTTGGGAGGTATGTATTACTGATGATGTTATCATAGAAAGACACATAGAGTACACTGATTTTGTGAATGTTGTTTTTACCGATTAGTCATAGATCATTCAAACAAGATATCAACAATTTTACAGTTAAGTTTGGTAGGTCCGAACTAATAAGACTAAGGGACCATGAATACGGTTCGGATACCCTATTAAGATTTAATATCGATTGTTGCTCATGTTTATTTGTAAAGCATTGCGAAGGGATCTAGTTTTGGTGTTATTGTAAAAAGATTCAATAGCGATTGGACAAACTTTAGGGTGCATTGGACTTCGAAAATGCCTTCGAAGCCTAGCACTGCATCTAACAATAATGAAAAACCAATATAGTTATTGCCCTAGCCCAAATTCATATGATTGGGTTGATCAGGGTGATGAATATATGCCAGAAGGTGCGGTAGGAGAATGACCTCGAGGGAAAATGGGTGGTTGATGAAAGACTATATCATCTAAGAGCTAATTAAGGAGGATACATTGGGTAGAAAGTAACTTCTAGTGAATTTGGCTGATTAAATTATACTAAAACATGAGAAATTTGTATCAAGTGCAAAAATGAAAGTGTATCCGATAATGAAAAATCCGTCTATTTCTTCACATAAAGAAAAATAGTGCAGATGGATACTTTGATAAGGAGTGCGACTAGGTAGCATGGTCGGGATTATTACCTAGATAGAAAATATCAGAAGAGAAAGAAAGCCCCCTTAAGGGAATCAAGGGTTGAAATGTTGTACAGTAAGTCTAGAAAACGTCCGCCAACAGCAACTCCAGTTAAAGTAAGGAATCTAAGCGAAGGTAGAAATTTTTGAATTTTAAATTGAATCCCATGCCTTCTTGTTTGTAGTTCCAATTAGGTCCACTACTGTTGACCTGGTCGGAACCACAAACGAGATTGAAAGGCAAATTGAGTTTCATTACTTCCTTAGCAATATAGTTATAATTGATTGTATTTTCTTGCCTTAGCATGCTTTCAACATTCCTTGGAGAAGATCAGAGGCCCTTCAGAACACTTTCTTCAAAAGCCTTAAAGGATATATATAGGGTCGTTGTATATTTTTTTAGGTCATAATGTGTTGATGCACAGTCAAGATGTGGTCTCAACCATTGAACAACTCACTTTTATCGAGCGTTGCTCAATGCATCTTGGTCAACCAACCTTCAAGGGATTTGATAAATTAATAAGCAAGGAGTTACGTAACGTTTGCTCCAAACCAACTCTACAAAGCCTATCAAACGTTACATAGCTCCAGGCCCATTACCCTATCAAAACATTATGCCCCAGTTGGTGGAAAAATCAAATGAGGTCAATCTCTCAGCCTTTCTGTTGATCGCTCTTCTCCAATTATAGATGTCAATATATCCGCCATGCAAAAGTCTACAACGTCGCCAGAAATGTTTGCCAGGGCGCAAGTCTTCAGAAGGCATCAACAGAAATTCCTAGTCATGCCTTTCTAAGACTTTCGCTATGGCAAGAATTTCTACTGATGACAACATTTCAGCCATGCAAAAGTCTACACCATCAACAAAAATACTTGCCACGATGAAAGTCTTCAGAAGGCATGACTAGTAATCTCTCAATTCCAAGAAAGTCTTGTACGAAAGTCTTCAAAACAATTCTAAAATAAGGAAGTTTTCAGCAATGACTACACATGATTACCATCAACAACCTCACTAGATTCACTCCACGTTCAAAAGAAAAGGCGAAAATATTTTCATTTGCATTCGATTGTTATTTGTTTAACAAACCAAACAAAGATGAAAGGCGAATGCAAATGAAAATATTTCTAGCTTTTCTTTTGAACGGGGAGTGAATCTGGTGAGGTTGTTCATGTCGTTTGTGGTTCTAATCAGGTCAACAACAGTGGACCTAATCAGAACCACAAACAAGAAGGCATGGGATGCAATTTAAAATTCAAAAATTATCGCCTTTGCTTAGCTTCCTTACTTTAACTGCAGTTGTTATTGGCGCAAGTTTTCTAGACTTACTGTACAACATTTCAACCCTTGATTCCCTTAAGGCGGCTTTCTTAGTCTTCTGTTATTTTCTATCTAGGTGATAATCCCGACCACGCTACCTAGTCGCAGCTCCCTATCAAAGTGTCCATCTACATTATTTTTCTTTGAGAGAAACAACAAACGAATTTACATTACCGAAAACACTTTCATATTTGCACTTGATTCAGATTTCTCATGTTTTAAGATAATTTCATCAGTCAGATTTGCTAGAAATTTCTTTCTACCCTATGTCTCCTCTTCAATTAGCTCTTAGATGATATAGTCTTTCATCAACTCCCCTTTTTCTCGCAAGAATTCTCCTTCGGCTCCTTCTGGCGTATAATCATCTTCTCGAATAACCCTTCCATATAAATTTGGGTCAGGGGAATTTCTATTAGTTTTTCGTTGTTGTTTGATGCAGTGCGACGCATCAAAGGCCTTCTCAGAGGCCAATGCACACTTAAAGTTGAGTCCAATCGCTATTGGATCTCTGCAATGACACCAAATATTGATCCCTTCTCAAAACTTGGCACGCATAAACACGAGCAACAACCTTCAGTAATTTATAATAGTGTGTGTGCACTATCAAACTGTTGTACAATGCAGGATCTTGTTTGAGTGATCAGTGCCTAATCGGTTAAAAACTGCATTCACAAAAACATTGTACTTTGTATGTGTTGTCCCGGTGACCTTATCAGTAATACATACTTAAATCCCACACATATGATAGTGGATCCATCTGCACATACCTTATTCTTCCTAGCCCATCTATGGCTTAAATTGAATAAACAGATGACTAGCTAGTTGCAACAGATGCCACATCTGTTTATATTGTCAAATAATTAAAGACATCTGTTACGACAGATGATCAACCTATTGCAACATATGATGTATCTGTTGGAGAAATCAAAAATATATATACATCTGTTGCAACATATTGTCAATATGTTATAAGTTATCTAACAGAAAGAATATATTTTGCAACAGATTACCCATCTGTTATATTTATTTTAAAATAATTTTCTTTTCTTTGTGAGATACAATAATTTATAAATAGGTCCCTCCTTACAAATATGGATGATCCAGATTCGTACAAGAATATTCATATCGAGTCCTTACGGAAACTTCAAATGCAGTTTGATGAACTCCAGAGAGATTTGGTTGACTTCAAAGCAAGGCTGAAGAGGGCCCTACTGCTGTCGGATGAAAAATGTCCGATTGATAATAATAATAATAGTAGTAATAATAATTAAGTAATTTTTTTATTTTAGCTTATGTATTTTCCTCCTTTTGTATATCAGATCTACCCAAGGGATTCAAAAATCTATGCTTCATTTGGTGGTCGATTTTGAATTTTTAATTCTTATTTAGTATTTAATTATCACTCTGTTTATTCCTTATTCTCAATATGTCGACGATTGGTGGTAGGGATTGAGCAATTTGTGTCAACAGAGGTTAATCTGATGCGACAGATTGATCATATGTTGCACAGGCGGTTATTAATAAAAAAAGGTTATTATTGTTATTGAGAGGGGGAAAAGACATGACTTTCCGATTATTTAATATGAAAAATGGTTCTTAAATAAATAATAAGGAAATAAATGATAAACTTATAACCGTAAAAGAACGGTTATTTAATTTTAATAACTGATCGTGACTTTTCACCATTTTTGTTTTTGAATTTATTTTTTAAAATTATTTATTATATAATAAAAAAAGTTACAATATTGGATTAATTAACTTATGTGATGATTGTTAAAAAAAAGGTGAAGAGAGTCCTGACTTTTTGTCTAAAACAAAAACACATACATTCAACAGTGTTACCGATGCATTAAAATTCCCCATCTGTTGCGACTGATGTATCAATTGTTAGAGGATATCAAAAAAGGTATTAAAATAGATCGTCTATTTATTGCTACAGATGGTATATCTGTTGCAACTGATGGTTTATTAGATTCAACAGATATATAATTTGTTGCCAGAAAATAAAAATGGTTATTATTTTATTAAAAAAATTGAAAAGGTATTTTTTTAATTTATAAAATAAAAAAGTCATCAAATTTGGATTAATGATATGATGATAGTTTCTTTTAAAAAAAAGTAGATTATATGATGCAACAGATATATTATCTGATGCAACAGGTTATTTATTGTTGCAACAGATGATATTTCTGTTGTCATAGATGAAGTATCTTATGCAACCGATATAGAATTTGTTGTCACAACTTAATAAAAATAGTTCTTGGAAAGAACTAATTAATAATAATAATCTGAAAAGTCACGAATTATCACAATATTTCTTAATTTAATTAAGTCATTACTTTTCATAGTAATAAAAAATGAAATTAATAAATAGAGGTGAATAGTTAGATTATATGTTTCAACAGATAGGTTATCTGATGCAACATGTTTTATATTTGTTGCAACAGCTGATATATCTATTGTCACAAATGAGTTAATTGATGCAACAGATATAGAATCTGTTGTCACAATTCAATAAAAATGATTCTTGGATAGAACTAATTAATAATAATTTGAAAAGTCATGACTTATCACAATATTTATTTTCTTAATTTAATCAAAAATGTAATTAATGAATGGAGGTGAACAGTCGCGCCTTTTTGCCTCTCATTCAAATTCAATCCTCTATAAATAGGTCCCTCCTTACTCAATCGTTCATTCAACTACACTCTATTTATTTATTGCATCTCGTCTTTCATATTACACCTGCACTTTCACCACTTTCTCTTCCCTGACTAAGGTAAGTTTTTTCTTGCCAATTTGTAGTTTACGTTGTATTACATTTGGCTATTCTTGAGATCTTCACTTTTGATTTTAAGGTTTTTGTCAATTCACATGTGTTCTAGATTATGGCTGACCCAGTGTGGGACGTTGCTTTTCTGCAGGACGCCGTGAATGAACTTCAGAATCAAGTTCGTGACCTGCAATGGGAACTGAGAGGAGTTAGAGCAAGAATGCTCCGTGAGATACGCGGGCTGAGAAGGGCCTTGCTACTTCCGGTTGAAGATTGGCCGGCTGGCAATGATGATAATAATATTTAGATTATTATTTTTCTTTTAGTCTATTATATGTATTTTTATTTATTTTTGTTTAATAAAAAAATTATGTTTGATCTTTGACATTTTAATCCATATTTAATTTTCATTCTGTCTATTATCTTCTCAACAAACATGTCGACGATTCGACGTAAAAAGGAATAATTTAGATCTACAAGTAGCAATAGCAAGATTTATCTGTTGGGTCTGTGGCAGGCGTTGATGTGTTGTTCAAAATAGATTACTCATATGTTACAACAGATAATCAGTCTGATGCAACTGATAAATAGTTTGTTTCAACAGATGACTAGTTTGTTGCTTGGCTTTGACGTTTTAATTCGTACTCCCTCCGTCTCAAATTACCCGTCCCAAATTGAGATGTCACATTGATTAAGAAAAATAATTAATAACATGTCTAATTTACCATAACTCACTGATCAGTTGGTGGGACAGTAGACGTGTTTGAAATAACCATTGTTTGTTATTTAATCGAAATTTCATAAATGATGTTTTCATTTTAATTTGAAGAAAAAGTGATTAATGCAAAGGGTAAAACATAGATTTTTTTAAAATCTTTTCTTGATTAATGAAAAAGACAAGTAAAATGAGAAATCAAATTAGAAAATTTGGGACGGATAATTAGACGTAAGGAATAATTTTGAATCCAGTAGCAATAGCAAGAGTTGAAACATATTGGTTATCTGTTGGGTTTGTGGCAGGGGATGATTTGTGTTATTCCAAACAGATTAATCATCCGTTGCAACAGATAATTAGTCTGGTGCAACAGATAAACAGTCTGATGCAATAAATAATAAGTCTGATGCAACAGATAAACAGTTTGGTGCAAGAGATAAATCTTCTGATGCAACAGATTACTCATCTGATGCACCAGATGATTGATCTGTTTAAATTGTGGGCACTTATGTTGGATTCATGATCGGGGTTTTATCCATTGTTGAAAAAACAACAGTGTACCCAGATGACAAATACGAACAAAAATCATAATTTTACTTATCAAAGTCACCTATGAAATAATGCCAAAGTGGAAAGTGATGTATTAAACAAAATTTGACCTAAGAAATTGGTCAGATAGCAGCTGTACCAACAACAACAATAACAAATGGTCGACAAGAAAAAGATGATGATAATGAAGTAGAAGATGATGATAATGAAGCAGAAGATGATGAATAAAGCAGCAGAAACAATGAACAACGAAAATCGTTAAGAGAGAGAAAACAACAATGAATGAGAAGAGAGAGAAAGACGCCTTTTTTTCATCCGTTTTCCGTTATTTTAGGTAAACATTGGGATCAAAGTGTAAATTTAAAAATCTATGGGTTATTTTCAAACTTTCCCAACTTTCTTAATCCATAATAAAGTAATTATCACCTCCACTAAATAATTAAGACTTGTCTCATTCACACCTCATTTTAAAAGTCTTTTGTCACCTACAGTCCAAAAGCCCCTGGTAACCTGCTATAGCATGATACATTGACAGTGCATAAAACTTACACTCTCTATATATAAACTTAAGATTTGTAGAACTAAAAGTGCAATCAACTGAAATAAACTTTTGTTATGTACAACAATATTTGAAATTTAAAGTCATTAGAGAAGTAACTTTTATTAATTAACTATATAATTATACTTGTTGCATTATAAACAACACTTAGGAAGAACCTAAATCACCACCAATTGTAGTGAATAAGACATCCATTTTTTCCATCATCAAAACAAAGTCCATCATAATTAACAGTCCAATAGCAAACACTATCTTCTTCAGTACAAAGGTTCTGATCTCTCTTATAATCAAACACATTAAATGTTCCTTTTTTATTCCCTTCATTCAGTGCACACAAAACAATATAGTCTATATTATAACGAATATCAACATGAACTGAGTAAACAAAATATAAAGCACCTATGGTACTTTTCCCATAATCTTCTTTCCCATTCAACATGCAATGGACTGACACAGCTTGTGGCATTTTGTTCTGCAGCTTAATAGTATAGTTGTAATTCCTAAAGTATGCAGAAGAAGAAAAGTTGATGGAGAAAATTAATGTGGTGAAGAGAAAGTAAAAGGCAAAGGGGTGGATAATTAGGGAAGCCATCAATCTTTTTTGTGTACTATTTTCTCTCAACTATGGTCCTTTTTATAATGTCATTTTATTTAGTAAAAAAGAAAAATTCCAATAAATTTGTTACCTTAAAAGATTAAAAAGACATTAATTCTTTTTCTTCTTCAATTTTTACTACATATTTGAAATAGGACATATAGTTATCATTACTTTTTTTAAGGATTATTCTAATCTAATACTCCTTCCATTTGTTTTTATTTGTCACAATTTGAATCGATACATTTATTAAAAAAAATAATTAATAACATAACTATTTTACTATAATATCTCTATTAAATAATGTTTACATTATGTTTTGATATTAATTTGGAGAAAAAATAATTAATGTTAAGGATAAAATAAGAAAAAAGAAATTATTTTTTCTTGATATGTCAAAAATAATAAGTAAAAATAAAAAGTTAATTTAAAAAATTAGTGATAAATAAAAGAAAACTAAGGAAATATGTACATTTCTGTTGTTAAATACTCTCCCCATCTCACCCCACCCCAATTCATAGTATCTAACATCAATTGACCTAGCACACTATTTAAGAAAAACTTTAATCATAGATTTGACCGTTATTATGTTGTGTAGTTATTTAATTATAAGAATAGAAAGGGAAAAAATATAAAATAATAATTTTTATTTTATTTTATAAATTAGATGAGTAAACTGAAATAATTAGTTCTAGAATGGGGCCAAATAATATTAACGGAGGGATTAATTAATCATCTTAATAAATAGAAAAAAGGTTCAAATATGTCATTGAACTATCAGAAATGACTCATTTGTGTCATCAGTTAAAAATTCAGTCCATTCATGTCATTGTTGTTACAAAATCGGCTCATCCATGTTATTACTCTTTAACGATGGTTTTTTAAAAATAAATTTATCGTGTGACCACTTATTACAGATCCACGTTATTAAATTGGACTCACTAAAAATTTGAACCATTAAAAAAATTCACCCACACCCAACTTATTATCTTAACCCACTTTTAGATTTTTCTCTCCCATGCAGGGATCAATCAGATTCCAAAAATTCCTAATACTATTTTCATATATCATCTTCTTCGAACTTCGATGCCCAAAATTTATAATTATAAGTATGGAAGACTATTTCGTTATCAAAAATTCTTAGGCAGGCATAATAAGAGATAAAAGTGCCTGCTACCCTGATAGGCATCTACATGATGAGACATCCGAGATTCTCCATAGGCTGCCTTCTGTAACTGTCAACTTCTTCCGCCGGCTGTCTGATAGGACCGATAGTATGTTGTAATCAAGTTAGGGATCGAGGCATAGTTGTTATTTTTGTTGTACTATAATGGCCATATTCATCGATAGTCTCTCAAACTTGTCCATGAAATTTACTTAGGCCCCTAAACTAAGGCTTGTACCTATTAAACTCCTAAACCCCCCTAATTTGGTTTCAATTGAGTATTTTTTGTCCAATCAGCTAAAATCTCAAGTGTGTGTAATACACACGCGATGATGTGGCAAGAAAGGCTAATTAAAAGCTGACACATGGCATTGTTGGTCCAATAATTATTAAAAATTAATTATAATTTTTTAAAAAATGTTCCTTCAACCCCCTCCCCCCCCCCCACTCCATCCTTTCCATTCTCTTCTCCATAAAGATGAACTTAAAAAGAAAAAAAAAAAAAACACTGGTTCACCCACTGCCCCCCCTCCCCCTTCCATTTTCTTCTCCATTGTTCTGCAAGAAGGAAGCAAAACTTTGAAAAAAAAAAAAATCTCCATTTTCTCCAAGCAGCAGAACTTAAAAAAAAAAAAAAGTTCTCATGATACTTTCTTCATCAAGGATACCAATTTCTTCATTTTTTGCAAGAAAATGATTCCCCATTATATTGGATTTGAGTTATTTAAGTTCATAAACATATAATTTCGAACAATCTTGAAATTTTGAACTTAATTTTTTGGCAAGTCTCGCCAAAAAATGCATTCGAAAATGGCTAAAGAAGATGATGATTGAAACGTGGTTTGCAAAGGAAGACGCTGATGATGGAGGGTTGTGAAGAAGATGATGAATGGGGGTGGGGGTTGCGAAGAAGATGATGAGGGGGGGGGTGAAGAACATGATGAAAGGGGGGGCGGGGTGCTTTTTTTTATTTTTTTTATTAAGAAATTATAATACTTAAAAATAATATCAATAAAATAATTTAAATATAAGTTTTTTAATTAAAAAAATAAAATATTATTTAATCTACTGTTCACGCGCCCACACTCTCCTTGCCAAATCAGCATTTTGTGTCTGATAGGTACCAATTTTAGCACTTGAGGGGTCTAAGTGAATTTTTAGGACAAATTTAAGGTCCTATCGATGAGTTTGACCTGCTATAATTATATTCAGGACCATCCTGTTACATTTATATGTATAATAAGATCCATTCCTACAACCTTGTTCCTTATTATGATTTATATATGTACCATTTGTTTTTATAAGATTGAGCATACATGAATCTCAAACTGGTTATCACTAAAAAAAAAAAAATCAGAAAAAGAAAAAGAGAAATTTGTCCATCTTGTTGTCTTGGCCAAGATTGGTGTCTGTGTGTTTAGATCTAGGTGTTATTTTACTTGTTTAGTGTGTTTCTAGTGTTGGGTTCTTTCTCACCAATACTAAAAGTGGCTAGATCTAAAGTTGAGCTTATAATATTGACCATTGTTGTGGCAACTTGAAGTGGGCCGTAGGTTGTACCTTGTTGATGACAATTGGTGGTTTTGTGTTGTGTTCTTGAAGAAGTTGATATTGTGTTCTTGAAGGTTGTTGTGGTGTTCATCTTGTTCTTCATCTATTCTTACAACTTAAGACAACAAAGGTGTAAATAGATCCAAAAGGTTGTAAGACAAGAGTTATACAGTTATTGGTGAGACTTGCACACATCACTTCCTAGACTTGACAACCACTTTTCCTTAAATCAAGGGACCTTGTTTTGTGGGATTAGTATAGTCAAATCTCACCTTTTTAAGTTTGAAAAGTTAAAAAGAGTACAAGACTTTTACTTCTCCCTCCAAAATAAATTGTCATCCATTACAAGTTGTGTGAATATTAAAATTTCAGATTTGTGACAAAAAAATTATTGTGTGGGACCAAGACCAATTACATGCTGCCATATCACCATTGCTATTGCCACATCAAATATAAGCTCAAATTTGGATATTTTTTAGTTTCTAATTGTTGATTCTTGATTTCCTTACTTAGTTCTAGAACTAATTAACAAACTAGTACATTCCTACTAGGTTGTCAATTAGTCCTTTGAATCTGTGTGTTCTTGTCAACGATTACTTGGGTGTTTTTATCTTTTGAATACGTTGCTACTTCTTGGTTTTAGTCCGACGAGAATTCTTTGAATCTTAAAAAAAAAAGCCACTCCGAATAAGAGCTTAATCATACCTTAAGGATTCACGGGTTACTAGCCAATCTACAACACTTGTGGAACTAAAGTGTGAGGTGATCCAAAAAGTGTAAGTGAGGAGAGAATTTTTTTTTCACTAACTTGTTTGCTGATTTTGTAGGTAATACCTTGACAATGGAGGGGACTACGTCCCAAAATATGGATACTAATGCTCTTGACTCTATGAGGGCCACTCTTGAGGTCGTTACCCGAACACTTGAAAGGTTGAATACGAAAGTTGGAGCTGTGAGAGGAGATTTGACATCAATAAAGGGAGATGTGTCGGCTATTAGTGGGAGATTAGAACAAATGGAGAGTCAAAGGAACTCTCGCCCATCTACTCCTCTACATGTTTCTTCAAGTAGGCATGATAGAACTTCATCCGCAACCATCACTACCGAAACAGTGCACCAAATGCTAAATCCACCCCAAGCTCCACTAAATACCGTAAGCCAAACCACTTCTTTCCCTCCAAACCATAACCCCACTAGACCAATACATTTCCAAACTGCTCAAGTTCCACAAGAGGGACTTAGACGTCAAGTACCTCCGCTAAATCCGAACCCTCCCTTCCAAGCTCCATCAAACCAAAGACCACCACCTCCACAAATTCTAATTCCTCTAAATCGAGTTCAAAATGTCCAAAACCGTCCAACCCACTTTGAGGAATATGGTAGAGAGGGATATGAAGGATATGGAGCCTTTGAGGATGCTTACATGAGGGAGGAGGAGATGAGAGGGGGTCGTGGAGATCAAAAGAGATATTGAGGGTATGGAGAAAGGGGAAACCGACACCAAGAGAGAGATGTAGGCATCAACACCATCAAGTTGAGCCTACCAATCTTTAAAGGTGAAAGTGACCCCGAGGTCTACTTAGCCTGGGAATCGGCTTGTGACAAATTTTTCCAGGTTAATGATATCTCGGAAGAAAAGAAAAGTTGTTATGCCATAGCACATTTTGAGGGCAATGCTAACACTTGGTGGGAGTACATCAAGCGGTTTGGTAATGAATTAGTTAATGGACAGCCACCACCTTAGTTTCGGTTGAGGTACTTGATGAGACAACGGTACCTTCCCGAGAGTTATTGCCATGAGTTGCTTGCTAGATTGTACAACTTGCGTCAAGGTAACAAAAGTGTGATGGCGTATTATGATGAGTTTCAACAACTCATGTTGAAGCTTGATCATCGTAGGGAAAAAATCAGTCATGACATCATCCGGTTCAAGTGTGGGTTGAACAAAGAGATCTCCACTCATTTAACACTTCACAAGTTTGATACCGTTGAAGGTATTTTTCAAGCAGCTCTTGAGATTGAAAGGAAACTTAAAGAGAGGTCGTCGTTCAAGGAAAGGGGACAATCCACATCGGGTTGGCCTAGAAGCAAAGAGATGGCTCAATCCTCTTCAGGTTGGCCCAAAAATAAGGACCAAACCGCCACTACAAGGCTGCCCGAGCCTAAAACAGTCCACAAAATTCCTCCAAAGCAAGAAGTTCATAAGTATCCTAACCCAAAGGGATTCCAATGTTTCAAGTGCCAAGGTTGGGGACATAAAGCCAGTGAATGTCCAAACCGACGCAACGTGATTCTACGGGAAGGGAGATTGTATTACCTTGGTAAAGAGGTAGGTCTTGAAAAGGAGGAGGATGAGGTCGAGCCTCAAGATAAAGAGGAACCCGAGAATGGACCACATGATGATGATGATGATGATGTTGGTGAAGATGTTTATCCGCAAGAAGGGGAGTGTGTGGTTCCAAACATTTTAGTTAGGTGCGTCGTGATTAGTAAGGCAATAGATGACCCAAGTCAAAGGGAAAATCTATTCCATACTAAATGTCTTGTAAAGGGGAGTGTGTGCACTTTGGTGATCGATAGTAGTAGTTGTGCAAATGTTGTTAGTGTTGCTATGGTAAACTTTTTGAAGTTGCCAACTACACCACACACTAGTCCTTACAAGTTGCAATGGTTGAATGAATGTGGTGAATTAAAGGTCACAAGGCAATGTGTGATACGGTTTAAGGTGGGAAACAACCACGATGAAGTGCTTTGTGACGTGATACCAATGCAAGCGTGTCACTTGTTGTTAGGTAGACCTTGGCAATATGATAGGTATACCAAACACGATGGGAGGTCCAATCAATATACACTTGAGAAGGATGGCCGAAAGGTCATACTTCATCCTCTTTTTCTTTCCCTAGTAAATGAGTGGCATCAAAAGATGAGAGAATTGAAGGAAAAGGGGAAAAAATCTGAAAAGAAAGAAAAAATAGGGGAACCCGTAGGTGGGGCAGTAGGGATATACGAGGATGACTCAACATCAAAGGGGAAGGAAAACATGATGATGTTGGTTATAAAGAAGGAACTCTTCATGGATCATGATGAGGACACGCCTATGTTACTTTTGGCTCATTGTTTTAACACTAACCCCACTAATTCTTCCATTTCTCCTTTGATTTCTTGTGTGTTGCAGGATTATGAAGATGTATTTCCCGAAGAACTTCCGCAAGGATTGCCCCCACTTCGGAGAATTGAGCACCAAATTGATTTTGTGTCGGGCTCACAATTGCTAAACAAGCCGGCTTATAGAAGCAACCCTACGGACACCAAGGAATTACAATGTCAAGTTGAGGAACTCTTCAACAAAGGGTATATCAAGGAGATCATGAGTCCGTGCGCGGTTTCGGTGCTACTAGTGCCTAAGAAAAACAACGTGGCATATGTGTGTGGACTGCCGAGCCATCAACAAGATTACGGTAAAATATCGTCACCCTATCCCTAGGTTAGATGATATGCTTGATGAATTGAATGATTCGTGTTTATTTTCAAAGATTGATTTAAGGAATGGTTATCACCAAATAAAAATGCAACCCAGTGACGAATGGAAAACCACCTTCAAGACCAAGTTTGGTCTCTATGAATGTATGGTTATTCCATTCGGACTAACAAATGCTCCAAGTACTTTTATGAGGCTAATGAATCATGTGATGAAGCCATTTATTGGAAAGTTTGTTGTTGTCTATTTTGATGATGTCTTGGTTTATATCTTTAGATGAGCATGTGATGTATTTACAATGTGTGTTTGATGTCCTTAGAAAGGAAAAACAGTACGCAAATCTGGAAAAATGCTCTTTTAGTGTTAATGAAGTTATTTTCTTGGGTTTTGTTGTTAGTTCAAGAGGGGTTGAAGTGGATGAATCCAAGATAAATGCTATCAAAAATTAGCAAATCCCACAAACCGTTGGAGAAGTAAGAAGCTTCCATAGGTTGGCTAGTTTTTATAGAAGGTTTGTCAAAGGATTTAGCACCATAGAAGCCCCCTTGATCGTGGTCATACAGAAAGATCAACCCTTCAAGTGGGGTGACGAGCAAGCTAAGGCTTTTGAAGCTTTGAAAGCTATGCCCATCTCCGCACCTTTGTTACAATTGCCCAACTTTGATAAGACATTTAAAGTCGAGTGCGATGCGAGTAAAGTAGGCATAGAGGCTGTTTTGATACAAGATTTGAAACCTATTGCTTACTTTAGCGAAAAGCTCAAAGGAGCAACTCTAAACTACTCCACGCATGATTTAGAGTTGTATGCCTTGATTAGAGCCTTGGCCACTTGGCAACACTACTTATGGCCTAAGGAGTTCGTGATCTGAACGGACCATGAATCCTTAAAGCATCTTCGGGCACAAGACAAGATTAACAAATGGCATGCCAAATGGATTGAGTTTCTTAAGACCTTCCCTTATGTTATCCAATACAAGAAGGGTAAGGACAATGTAGTAGCCGATGCTTTGTCTAGAAAACATGTTCTTGTGTCCACTTTGTCATCAAAATTGATGGGTTTCGAGAAATTAAGAGGATTGTATCCCGAGGACCCTCACTTTGCTCCTATCTATAGGGAATGCAAAGAATTGGGTAGGGACAAGTGGGATTCGGCTAGGGGTTCAAATCCCTATGCCAAGTTTGATGGTTACTTATTTAAAGGTAGACGATTGTATGTACCCTCTAGCTCTTGGAGAGAGTTATTTTTTAGGGAAACACATGATGGCGGTCTAATGGGTCATTTTGGGGTCAAAAAGACCCTCAAAATATTGGAAGAGCAATTCTATTGGCTAAGAATGCACAAGGATGTGGTTAGGATTTGTGGCCAATGTGTAGAATGCAAAGGAACCAAATCTCGGCTCCTACCTCATGGGTTGTACACCCTGCTGCCCACTCCTCTACGTCATTGTCTTGATATATCTATTGATTTCGTGTTGGGGCTGCCAAGGACTAGACGAGGCGGGGATAGTATCTTTGTTGTAGTCGATCGATTTTCTAAGATGGCGCACTTTATTCCTTGCTCTAAATGTGATGACGCACCTAGCGTAGCCTCTTTATTTGTTGATAAAATTGTCAAATTGCATGGCATTCCGAGGACCATTGTGAGTGATAGAGACTCTAAGTTCCTAAGTCACTTTTGGAAGTCAATGTGGGGTAGGCTTGGTACCAAGTTGTTGTTCTCTACGTCTTGCCACCCACAAACCGATGGCCAAACAGAAGTAGTAAATAGGACTTTGGGTGTTATGCTACGTTCCATGGTTAAGGTAAAAATGACTTCTTGGGAGGAACACTTACCATTGATTGAGTTTGCCTATAACCGTGTCATACACTCAAGTACGGGAATGACTCCCTTTGAGTGTGTATACGGCCTCAACCCCCTTACCCCTTTGGATTTAATGTCTTTGCCAAGTGATCTCATGATTAGCTTAGATGGAAGCAAGCGGGCAAATTCTATGAAGAAGTTACATGAGAAGGTGCGGCTTCAACTTGAGAAGAAAAAATAAGAAATTGCAAGGAAAGCCAACAAGGGGAGAAAGAAACTCATTCTTGAACCGGGAGATTGGGTGTGGGTGCATTTTCAAAAGGATCGATTTTCATCTCAAAGAAAGTCCAAATTGATGTCAAAGGGTGATGGTCCATTCCAAGTACTTGAGAAAATCAATGATAACACCTACAAGATTGACCTTCCACCGGAATATCAAGTGCACAACACTTTCAATGTGTGTGCAGCTACCAAATAAACCTAATATTGTCTATTTATATTACACCATAAATGAAGAAGAAAATGATCAGATTGCCCTTTCCATGGGGTGGCCTTGGAGTGTAAGTTTATTATACTTCAAGGCCACTCTTCACACTTAAAAATATTTAGACCATTAGGTGGATCAATCACCAACTCATAAACGGCCATTTGCATGAACAAGGCTTGGAGTTTTTGTAACTCCGGAGCTTAGCTACGTGTGAATGGTCGTGAAATTGTTGGACAGCTTGCTACACCCGTATTAGAAAACTATAAAAATACATCGCCAAATAGCATGTATGTAGCTAACATGATTTTTTTATTAATCTATCACTAAATGATAGTAAATGCTGATTAAATATCTTAGAATTGGACGATGGTCTTAAAGTTATATGAAAGAAAGTTATTCTTAAAGGTCGATAATAAAAGATTTTTGCTGAAGACTTTTTAAAAATTGTTGGGTTCATAGTAATGAAAGTGTGTTATATGGAAAATGGAGAAATCAAATGGAGAAGAAAGAGACACCAAATTAGAAGGTGTACTCCAAAATTGGAAATTTCAGTAACTCTCCCACATTGGTGGGAGAATGGAACTTTGGAGTGTTTATATTGTGAAACACTTACTCCACATGGCAAGTGAGGCAAGGAAATAGAGATGCCTCGCTCCGTCGTCGTCGTCGCTCGCTCGGCTCGGATTTGGATTTGAATTTGGCAAATGATCGATGAGATCTATCTTTTTAGAAAAAATTTATTTGACAAAAATCTGATCTGAATATATGTAAAACGCAGAAAATATTTTCTGTTGGACTCCATTTATATTCCAAAACAGTGTTTCGAAACTGTGCAGTGAACAGTGTTTCAAAACTGTGCAGTGAACAGTGTTTCAAAACTGTGCAGGCACTGTTTGAACTAATGCTGCTTCAGAACTAGTGTATATTTTCTGAACTGATGTACTGGTTGAACAAACTGATGCAACCATTCAGCAAAAGGACATACTTATTCATGAAACAAGATGACTGTTCAGGAAAAGATGCAATCTTTCATGAACAGACATAAACTTACAGCAAAGGTGCAATCTTTGGATTGAATCATTGCCTCTCTTCAGAAGAGGCATGTTGTGGCTATAAATAACCTGCTTTCTTCCACAGGTTAAGATAGAAAGAAAATTTTCAGAATTACAAGTTTCTTCTTCTTCTTAAAAATATTCTAAGTGTGATCATTCAAACTGTGAGTGTGTTCGAAGAATCCGCCTATTTGAGGTACCGCTATAGTCGGATTGAAGGCCATTTTATCTTGGGAGGAAGATTCCATAACCTCGGGTACAATGAGGGGAATTATTCCTTAAGGAAAGTCTGTGAATTCGGACGACTTAATCTGTAGAATCAAAGTATGCAAAGCATCCATATAAGTCTGTTGAAAGGAATTCCAATCCCTTAGACTTAATACACACCGACATTTGTGATATGAAGTCAACACCATCACGTGGTGGAAAAAAGTATTTCATAACGTTTATTGATGATTGCACTAGATATTATTCTGTCTACTTGCTAAATCGTAAGGATGAAGTAATAGATGCGTTTAGGAAATATAAAACTGAAGTTGAAAATCAGTTAGACAAAAAGATCAAAATAATAAGAAGTGATAGGGGTGGAGACTATGAATCTCCCTTTGCGCAAATATGTGTAGAGAATGGAATAATCCATCAAACTACGGCCCCATATTCACCTCAATCTAATGGAATTGCGGAAAGAAAAAATTGAACTTTGAAGGAAATGATGAATGCCTTACTTATAAGTTCCGGTTTACCGCAAAACTTATGGGGGGAGGCTATCCTTACGACCAATCGTATACTCAACAGAGTTCCCTATAGTAAGACACAATCAATTCCTTACGAAAAATAGAAAGGAAGGAAACCTTACTTGAAATATTTTAAAGTGTGGGGTCCTCTAGCAAAGGTTCAAGTTCCTATACCTAAAAGGGTTAAAATAGGACCTAAAATGGTGGACTGCGTGTTCATAGAATATGCTAAAAGCAGTAAAGCATGTCGATTTTTGGTTCATAAATTCGAACATCCGGATATAAATAAAAATACGGTTATTGAATCAGATAATGATGAATTCTTTGAAAACATTTATCCGTATAAAATTAGACATGAACAGTCTAGTGGAGGATCTAAACGACCTCGAGATGAACCAAGTGAGAATATACATAACAAAGAAAATCCAAGACGTAGTACACGTCAAAGAACGTCAACTTCGTTTGGATCGGATTTTGTAACATTTCTCTTAGAAAATGAGCCTCAAACGTTTAAAGAAGCAATGTCGCCGTCAGACTCATCCTTTTGGAAAGAGGCAGTCAATAGTGAGATAGATTCAATCTTACACAACCATACGTGGGAATTGGTTGACCTTCCTCCCGGAAATAAACCTTTAGGTTCTAAATGGATCTTCAAAAGGAAAATGAAGGTGGATGGTACTATTGACAAATACAAGGCAAGACTTGTAGTAAAAGGCTTCAAACAAAAGGAAGGCCTTGATTACTTTGATACATACTCGCCAGTAACAAGGATAACCTTGATTCGAATGTTAATTGCCTTGGCAGCGGTATATGATGTTCAAATTCATCTAATGGATATGAATACCGCATTCCTAAATGGAGATTTGGAGGAAGAAATATACTTGGAACAACCTGAGGGTTTTGTGGTTCCAGGAAGAGAAAATAAGGTGTGTAAACTTGTTAAGTCACTTTATGGACTAAAACAAGCACCTAAGCAATGGCATGCGAAGTTTGACCAAACCATGTTGGCAAACGGATTCAAGATAAATGAATGTGATAAATATATATATATTAAAGACGCACCAAATCACCAAGTCATTGTTTTCGTATATGTGGATGATATGTTGATCATCAGCAGAAATATTTATGACATAAATGCAACCAAACGAATGCTCGAGAGCAAGTTTGATATGAAAGACCTTGGAGTTGCAGATGTGATCTTAGGTATAAGAATCCATCGAACTCCACAAGGGTTGGCACTGTCACAATCTCATTATATTGAAAAAGTACTTGACAAGTTCAAGTACATGGAATTCGGTATTGCCAAAACTCCATTGGATGCGAACTTTGCACTTCGGAAAAATAAAGGTGAAAGTGACTCGCAATTGGAGTACGCAAGAGTATTGGGATGTTTAATGTATATAATGAACTGTAAACGACCAGACATAGCATGCGCTATCAGTAAGTTGAGTCGGTACACGAGTAATCCCAACAAAACTCACTGGATGGCAATGAAAAGAGTTTTGGGGTATCTTAAATACACTCAAAATTATGCTTTGCACTACAATAAATATCCTGCGGTAATTGAAGGATATAGTGATGCAAATTGGATCACCGGATCGAGCGAAGTAAAATCCATAAGTGGATATGTATTTATTATCGGTGGAGGAGCAGTTTCTTGGAAATCATCCAAACGGACTTGTATCGCTCGCTCTGCAATGGAATCTGAATTTATCGCATTGGATAAAGTTGGTGAAGAAGCAGAATGGCTTCGGAATTTCTTAGAAGATATTTCTTATTGTCCCAAGCCAGTGGCACCAGTATGTATACACTGTGATAGCCAAGCGGCAATAGGTAGGGTAGGGAGCATGATGTATAAAGGTAAATCTCATCATATAAGATGAAGACATAATATCGTTAGAGAACTTCTCTCTAGTGGAATTATCACTGTAGACTATGTAAAGTCAAAGGATAATGTGTCGGATCCACTTACAAAAGGCCTATCTAGAGAAGGAGTGGAAAGAACATCCAAGGGAATGGGTTTAAGGCCTAGGACAAGTCAGTATGGCGGTAACTCTACCTAGCAGACTGGAGATCCCAAGAGCTAGGTTCAAGGAGATCAAACAAAGTTGTGTCTGACACGTTCAACATTGTCAATTACCCAACCCATTCTCATGATGTAGACAATGTATAGTAAACAAGGATAAGACTTAAGGTGAAAAGTCTTTTAATGATTATCTAAATTTGTCAGATTTGACCAAAATAGTTTAATCTACAGGATTGAACGTTTAGAAATCATCTATGTGTGGGAGAAGTGGAAGCCGCTTCAAAGAGAATGTTAGTAAAGGCCTATTCTCTAAGCTCTCATGAAAATCGGGACGTGTTCATGGCTGAAAAGAACAAAACCGTAAGAACCATAAACGGTAAAAGACTGGTTGTGTGACATGTGTTGTCTAGGTGTACATTAAAGCTCGACGGTTCAAAGATATCAAAGCTACCGATTGACCGAGTGCATCCAATGTATGTTCACTACGGAAAGTTCAAAGGGAAACCCACTTATCCAGATGCAATCAGTCTTTACTTGATGATCACATACTTGTCCGTAAAAGTTTTACAAAAAATAGTCATTCCCCATTCATGTGAGGGATTGTTGGGTTCATAGTAATGAAAGTGTGTTAAATGGAAAATGGAGAAATCAAATGGAGAAGAAAGAGACACCAAATTAGAAGGTGTACTCCCAAATTGGAAAGTTCACTAACTCTCCCACATTGGTGGGAGAATGGAACTTTGGAGTATTAATATTGTGAAACACTTACTCCACATAGAAAGTGAGGCAAGAAAATAGAGATGCCTCGCGCCGTCGTCGTCGTCGCTCGCTCGGCTCGGATTCGTATTCAGATTTGGATTTGGATTTGGATTTGGATTTGGCAAATGATCGATCGATGAGATCTATCTTTTTGGACAAATTTTATTTGACAAAAATCTGATCTGAATATATGTAAAACGCAGAAAATATTTTCTGTTGGACTCCATTTATATTCCGAAATAGTGTTTCGAAACTGTGCAGTGACCAGTGTTTCGAAACTGTGCAGTGAACAGTGTTTTGAAACTGTGCAGGCACTGTTTGAACTAATGTTAATTCAGAACTGGTGTATATTTTCTGAACTGGTGTACTGGTTGAACAAACTAATGCAACCATTCAGCAAAAGGACACACTTATTCATGGAACAAGATGACTGTTCAGGAAAAGATGCAATCTTTCATGAACAGACATAAACTTACAGCAAAGGTGCAACCTTTGGATTGAACCATTGCCTCTCTTCAGAAGAGGCATGTTGTGGCTATAAATAACCAGCTTTCTTCCACTGGTTAAGATAGAAAGAAAATTTTCAGAATTACAAGTTGCTTCTTCTTCTTAAAAATACTCTAAGTGTGATCATTCAAACCGTGAGTGTGTTCGAAGAATCTGCCTATTTGAGGTACCACTATAGTCGATTGAAGGCCATTTTATCTTGGGAGGAAGATTCCATAACCTCGGGTACAGTGAGGGGAATTATTCCTTAAGGAAAATCCGTGAATTCGGACGACTTGGCCTTAACAATTTTTGTTTCATCTATATTTCTGAAATATAAAATACACCTCTTGTAAAGATCATTTTGCTCTTGTGTTGAGGTATTTGTTCAACTTCGTTGTGTTCTTGTTCATACTTGAACTCGAGTTGAAGTTATTATTATATTATACAGATTCTACGTACCCGTATTGTGGAAGATAACAAAAATATCATCAAGTAGGTATCGGACCCTCAAAATTTAGAGCATCCAAAATGGGTAAAATATTTTTGAAGGATTCTAGCAACATGGTTTAGAACATAATCAAGAAACTAACAAATATATTTGTATTTTGACATGTTTGAAGAAACTTGATGCAAATGATATTTCAACAGTGTAAAGTTAGGTGTAATTTTGGTTTTAACTTCTTAAACGAACATGAGAAATTCCTTCGTCTTCTTGAAATCGAAGGTAAAAGTTGGAGGAAAAAAATAACAAAAAATTACATAAATACACAACTTATGTTTTCAATATTACAAAAAATCTCAACTCCCTAAATATATTACAAAAATCCCAACATTACACAGAATGCTATGTATATGCCGGCTATGTTATGTATATTAATAGGGAGAGAGTAAAATAATTAAAAAAGTGGGAGAGAGTGTAATTACTTTCAAAAGGATTGGTATTTATGTTATTTATAAAACAAATTAAATAGATGGACTAAGGGCTTTTGAAATTTTTAGGTTGTTTGATCAATAATGTGAGGATATTAAATGGGTATTTGATCGACAATGTGGAAATATTAAATGGATGTGACTCGGATCATGTTAAATGAATCGGTTCTTTTTAATGGGTCTCATATTTTGAAATTACTAATGATTTATTTCATTAATGACGTGGACCTCTAATAAGAGACCACGTGACAAAATTATTTTTGAAAAATTACTGTTAAAAAAGTAATGACATGGATGAGTTGATTTTGTAACGGTGATGGCATGAATGAGCCGAACTTTTAACTGATGCTATAAATAAATCATTTCTGATAGTTCAATGGCATATTTGAGCCTTTTCTCTAATAAATATGTGTCAAAACCTTAAATATAATAACTCTTAAATAGGACTAACTTATTTTCTTTCCACTATAAGTGAAAGGGAGTAATAAATAATTTCTTGAATAGTTTGAAGATACAAGAATATATTTTTTATTTATCAAACCAGCAGAGGGAGATTGAAAAATAATTATGGTTATTATTAACGGTAATATTTTAAAAGTTTTTTTTATTTGAAATAATATTTTGAAAAGTTAATCATCTTAGAAAAGTGAAACTATGTAGTCATTTCAATTTGAAACATATATATGAGGTACCTAGTCAATTTCCTCCTTTTCAACTTTAAGGGGTATATTGAAATTAATTTTTTTGGGAAAATGCATCGTTTTCATCCCAAACTATACAAGAAAAGTCTAAGTCATACCTAAACTATTTAAGTGACCTATTACACACCTAAACTATATAAAAGTGATACTATTACCTCCCCGCGACACCCATGCCCAAGTTTAATGAGTGGAGTACACTCCACTCGCCCTCTTGTGTTGCCACGTGTCTAATTAATTTTCCTATTTTATTAAAAACTTAACCCGGCCCTATTACTCTTTTAACCCATCTAACCCGATCCGACCCGACCCAACTCTCATATTTTACCCTAGCTCTATTAAAACATCCATCCAAACCAAAATTCATCTGATGAGAGCAAAAACCCAATAGAGGATTCACAAAAATTATACAATACCTTATACCCCCTTCACACATTCTCTCAAAATCCTAGAACAATTTCCTCTCTTTTTCTCTTTTTAGATTCCCTCAATCTCTATGAAAATTCTCCAAATCTCTATATCCAAATTCCCCATAATCCTAATTCGATGATTCTCTAACTTAAAAAGAAAATTATTAAATTTGGTAAAAAAAATTGAATCGATGGAAGGCTCTGTAACGGATGATCTCGGAGCCCTACCGGAGTCATGGGAGATGGCTGACTTAGATGCTAGTATAAGGCGACTTATATTTTCATCGCCTTCGAAGAAGAACAAGGATAATATTGATTCTTCATCTGTTGATAATAATAATGATGATCAATCTGAGTTGCTTGATTCTTCAGGTACCGGTACGGGTGATGGTGATGGTGGTGGTGGTGGTTCAAGGAGTGTGTCATCGGAGGATGTTAATACTGTACATCAATTTCTTCGAAAGGCTTTGCAAAACCCTCGTGAAAGCCTTTTCGATTAGTAATATTTAAGGATTTCTTATTATTGTGCTGATTTACGATAGGTTTAGGATTTGTTAGCTAATTATTATGCCTATTTACGATAGGTTTAGGATTTGTTAGTTGATTGTTGTGTTGATTTATGCCAGGTTTAGGATTTGTTAGTTGGTTGTTATGCTATTTTATGACAGGTTCAGGATTTGTTAGCTGATTATTATGCTAATTTACGACAAGCTTAGGATTTTTTAGCAGATTATTGTGCTAATTTATGACAGATTTAGGATTTGTTAGCTGATTGTTCTGCTATTTAGGATTTATTAGCTGATTGTTATGCTAATTTACGATAAATTTAGGATTTGTTAGTTGATTGTTATGCTAATGTACAACAAGATTAGGATTTTTTAGCTGATTATTATGCTAATTTCTGTGAGGTTTAGGATTTTTTAGTTGATTATTATGCTAATTTACATCAGGTTTAGGATTTGTTACTTTTGTACTTGTTTGACATGTGGATAATTCTATTTTGTGGTTGTATAATCGCGGATGCATTGGTGTTAGTTGTGTCAATCAGTTAACTACAACAGAATTGTAAATTAATTGGTGTTGGATGCAGGAATCACGAGTGAATGCAATGTTACTATAATTGTAATTTGATGAATTATAGTAGCTAGTGTGTTATTAGTAGTTTTTACTGAAATTCCAGACCCGTACATAGCGGGAGCTTTAGTGCGTTGTGCTGCCCTTCTTCTCCTCGACAACACCTTTTTAGTTATTATTAATGATTATTATGCTAATTTGAATTAGTTTTAAGATTTGTTACTGATTTTTGTTTTAGGATTTGATTTTCTTCTTTTGTGCAAGTGAATTTGCTCGTATAGTCGTGGCTACGTTACTGTTAATCGTGTCAATCAGTTAGCTACAGCTGAACGATGAATGCAATATTTCTGTAATTTGATGAATTGTAGTAGCTAGTAAGTGTGTTATTAGTCCCTTTACTATCTAAATTTTATTTACTACTATTTATATAAATGTTAACATTTTTTTCATTTGAGCAGCCAGGAATGCCTAGTGAGAGATTCAAAACTGCCAAATCTTCAGCAATTGTGACTGAAAATCTCGGATATACACCCAAAACTGATGTAAAATGAAAAGAAAAAAAAGTTTTGACCACCAGGCAACTACAAGAAATGAGAGGCAAAAAACAAATGAAAACAAGGTCCAACGCTGCACACTTGAGTCAAGAAAGCTCCAATGTTCAATCTCTATAAGAAGTTGGTGTAGACTGATAGTTTTCCTTGTATAAATGTTGACAGTTATGACTGTATTTAGACTATGTTTCTGATAATTCACTAATATTGGTAGCTGGGTTGGCAACTGTGATTGTATTTAAGACTATTTTTTGGTAGTTCGCTGATGTTGGCAGCCATGGTTGCTTTAAGAATAATTTATTGGTGGCAGCTTTGACTGTATTTTGTAACTGTAATTAGTTTAACAGTACTGATTTTTTTTGTAAATGTATTTGACAACAAGATGTAATTGCACTCATTTTTTATTAATGATTATGCAGTTGTAAGTTTATTGTTGCTGAAATTTGTGTTTGTGCTTGTGCAGCAGCTGTGACTGCATTTCTTAATGTTAAATTTGTATTGCGAAAGATGTAGTTTACTGGTTCCAGGTTGTGTAATTAACATTACAATTTGTGTTTATGCTTGTGCAGCAGCTGTGACTGCATTTATTAATGTTAAATTTATGTTGTGAGAGATGTAATGTTTGTGTATACAACATTACAATTTGTATACAACCTTAAATTTGTGTTGTTAGAGATGTTTTGCTAAACCAGTAATGTTGTATACAAATTGCAACACGAAGAACCACAGAAAACAAAGCTAAAAATGTCAAGTTCAACCTTACAATTTCATTACACAACAATTTAATTACACAACCTGGCAGTTTTGTCTAAGATAACACCTAATAATTGATACAAATTTCAACCCTTTAAAACATAACAAAAATAAAGCAACTTAGTTTAGAGCAGCCTTCTTGGAGCTCCTTTCAAGAACATGAATTGAAATAGAAAACTAACATCCAAAATACATACACAAATGAGAGTATTCCAAAGTTGTTTTTCCCTTTTCTTGGACTTAGCCAACTTATTTTTCGTTTCTTCTCATTTACCTTCATCATCTTCAAATCATCCTGAAACTTGTCCATTTGCAACTCCATTTTGTTCATGTCTATTTTGCTCTCCACAGATTTGGTTGTCCTAGTAGTCTTGTCAACAACTATTTTGTGTTCATAAAATGCACAATTTGTCGAAGATCCAACTTTTTCCTCAAGCTCCCCAATTCTTCCCAACAATTTAGGAATAACAAATTTGGATCGTTCATCAATAGAATCATCCTTCCAAAGCCAAAAATTGCATGATCTAGTATTCTAAAATGAAAGCAATTAGATTCATATACACTATTCAAGATCAATGTTTGAAGGAAAAACATACTTACCTCATAGTAAGGACAAGTCCAATATCGTCTACCCAAATTTCATGAAGTCATCAAAGGCAAAAGACGTCCATGTTTGCATCGAACCTCGTCCAACTCATTATCTTCTTCTTGCTTACAAAGTCTACTCAAACTTATCTTAGCCATTAAAGTACCTTGATTAAGAAAACAAGTTTCAAGAGAGGTTGAACAAACACTTGAGGGAAGAAAAAAATTATCAAAATGGCAACAAAATTAAGACAAAATAATCATCAATATAGCAAGAAATCGAAGGATTAAAAAGATTTAGTTACCAATTCTTCATACAAATGATCTTCAATTTCGATTTTGAAAGACAAATTTGGGAATTAGGGTTCTTAGTTTTGAGCCCTAAATTGGCTTAAATAAGAATAGATCAGTTGGGAATTAAAAGTGATGTAATTTTAATGTTTTTAGACGTTTACTTTTGTTATTTAAAAGGCTGGACGCGCCTAAAACGAGTGTAAAAAATGCGTCATAGAATTGGTGTCACGGGGAGGTAATAATATCACTTTTATATAGTTTAGGTGTGTAATAGGCCACTTAAATAGTTTTGGTGTGACTTAGACTTTTCTTGTATAATTTGAGGTGGAAACAATGCATTTTTCCTTTTTTTTAAATAAACTTTTGCTATAGGCAAGATTCAAAAGAAGTTGTATAACACTATTTAAAATTTAAAATTATTATAGAAATAACTTCAATTAATTACATAACCAACACTACACTTATTACATTATAAACAACATTTAGAACCTAAATCACCACCAATTGTAGTGAACAAGGCATCCATTATTTCCATCCTGCAGACAAAGTCCATTATCACTAATAGTCCAAGAGCAAAGTTTATTTTCAGCACAAAGAGTTTTATCTCTCTTATAATCAAACACATTAAATGTTCCTACATTATTCTCTACCTTCATTGAACAAAAAAGAATATTTTTTTTTTCATTAGGATAAATAGGAACATAAATTGTGTAAATAAAAATTAAAGCACCTATGGTTCCTTTTCTCAAGAACTTGTTTTCCATGCAACATGCAATGGACTGTTACAGCAGGTTGCATTTTTTTGGGCACCTTAAGGGGTCGTTTGATAGGAGAGATAAGGGATAATTAATTTTGGAATTAATTTTAGAATGAGCTTATCCATGTTTAGTTTGGATAAAGCGCGTGAGATAACTCATCTCAAAATTAGTTATTTCGAAATTATAGCGTTATTTTAATTCCTTCTCAACAGTGGAATAACTAATCTCAAAATAGCTAATCCCAAAATAACTAATTTCTTAACCAAACGACCCCAAACAGTATAGTTTTCATAAGCTATGGAATGAGAAAATTAGTGTGTTGAAGAGAAAGTAAAAGGCAAAGTGATGGATATTTATTAAGATGGATAACCATCTTAAAAATAAGAAGGCTAACAACTTTTTTTCCCCACTATTAGTGGAGGGAAGTACAGTCAAAATCCAGTGGGGACGTTATGAAAATTTCATGAATGTTATAAAGAGATGGTGTTTATATATATGAAAAAATTGATCTTTCTAAATATAGGGAAAGTAGAACTCCTGAATAAATGGAAAGTTAAATTAAATATTGATGTTTGAAATTTACTATGTGCATTATATTAATAATGATACCATAAATATTTTAATATTTTATTTTATAGATAATATATTACTTATAAAATATTATTGCATAATATTTAAAAGTAACTGTTATAGAGAGGTAATTTATAAATAGTGTACCATTATAATAAACCTCATAGCTGTTATAGGTAAAATGTCATTATAGAGATGTAAAATATAATATGAAAAATTAATTTTGCAAAAAATCAGGTCGCTATAGTGAAATATCGTTATAACGAGATGATGTTATAGAGAGTTCTCACTATACGAATTAATTTCTTTAATAGATTTTGGGAAAATACTCAGAAAAATACCTGAACTTTGATCAAATTTGCAGTTGAGCATACTGAACTTTGCGGGGGTCCTATTACCCCCTAGAATTTTTTAAAGTAGATTTAATCCCCCTCCCCCCCCCCCCCAAATGCTATACCCAGTTTTGGCGGCTGGTGGTGTACTACACGCGTCAATCTCGTTTTTACACGTATTTTTTAAAAAATAATTTTTATTTACTTTCTTCTTCATTCCTATTCTTCTCATCAATTTTCATCATTTTTTCACCAAAATCTTGATCATCATTACCAAAATTACCAGCAGCAAAGGTAACATTGTCATGAATTTTTCTTTTTCTCTATATCAATCTAAGGTGATAATTGATTAGCAACAAAATGACGAAATAAATAACTAATAACCAGAAATTAGCAAACAAATGTTTGAGACTTTACAAGGCTCCCATAACCAACACAGTGGCTTGGGATGAGCTCATTACCATGCCTAGCCGACAAATTACCTTCCGGCGGCAATGGTGGGTTGGTTGGTGGTGGCAATGGTGGGGTAATTTTGCTATTTTGATGAAATTGAAGAAGGTTAATTTTGCTATTTTGATGGAATTGAAGAAGACCCATTTGGTGTGTGTGTTGAAATTTGGTCAAATTGATGGAAACAATTTTGTTATTTTGATGGAATTGAAGAAGACACATTTGGTGTGTGTGTTGAAATTGGATCAAATTGATGGAAATGAATTGGGTGTGTTGAAGATGACCCATTTGGGGTATGTGTGATGAAATTATGTTCAATTACAATTGAACAATGGAGCAACCATGTGTGCTTTGTTGAAGACTCCACTGTTGAAGAGAAGAGAAAAGAGAAAACAAATAAAAAAACATAAAATTATTAAAATTCAGAAAATTGAGGGGTTATATGACAAAAAAAAAAGTTTTATAACGATTTTTTACACTCTCACGCGCTGAATGTATGTGAATTACACGCACTTGTTCAAGTAGGAAGATAAATGCCATTAAAATACGAAAAAAAGTCTAGGGGGTAATAGGACCCCCGCAAAGTTCAGTATGTTCAACTGAAAATTCAGGCAAGTTCAGATATTTTTCTGAGTATTTTTCGATAGATTTTAGATACAGGAATATATTTTTTATTTATTAAATCAGCAGACTTATGTAATACTTAGCAAAGTTAACTTATGCAGACATTTCAATTTGAAACATACGAGGTAGTCAATTTCCTCCTTTTCAACTTTAAGGAGTTCTATAACAAATAATGCTTTTTTAAAAATAAAAATTAAGGAACTTTAATGATTATTATGGCATTTCAACTTTATAAATAGACCAACAAGAGGTTGGTTTTAGTAAGTAGCTTTGAAAATTTGTATTTATTGATAACTTTTGAAATATCTAAGGCAATTGTTGATTTCCTAAAATCTAACGGATTTGCTTTTCAAAAATAGGTCATTATACATAAGTAGGAGTAGAAATTGAAAAAATCTAGTAGCCAGAAACTTGATAATTAATTAATTGTTCTATATAATAACAACCCACAACATAATGTACTTTGGTCCTTCGGGATGGCTAAGTTGATTTGGAGGGTGGCTATTCACACGGATAATTCGAATTTGATCCTCCCTAAATGCCTTCTGACTCAAGCCTGTCGTACAGGATTTGCCTAGTGCGATTTACATCTCATGTGTGATTTGTGATCTATTACACTAACCAGACATCCCTGTGTGGTTTGCGAAAAGTTGTGTACCACTTTTTATTTATCAGACACTATCTTTTTATTTATCAAAAGATATATATACACAAAATTTGTAACTCTAACTTAAAAATAAGATAAAAATAATAGTAAAGATTTAGCACATATACTTAAGTTTTAACACCACCATCATATTAGATTCAAGTTGTAATTAATTATGCATACTCTTGCTTATTGTAAGTTGTACCCCAGAGTTTTCGACCAGTTACTCCAATTGTTAGGTTCACCAGCCAACCAACTAGTACTCCGATTCCGATGATAGAATGGATGAGATTTCTTTAGTCTTGATTAAGTTCTCAGATTCGAGCCTAGCAATTGAAAAAAGTTCTAGTGGAAAGTGTTTCCCTTTAAATAGATTTTACAAGCAAATCTGAATTAATTGAAATACCAATCCATTGCGGAAAAATAACATAAACACATACCTTAACTTATCATATTTACACGAATTTCTACTCTTACAAAGTAATTACAGAAATCTCAGCTAATTATGTATCTTTCGTTGGATGTATCAGGAGCTAATTATGTATCTCAATAGACCCAAAATCGAAAAAATACATCGGGAGCTAATCATGTATCTTTACAAAAGAAAAAATATAATATCGTTGGATGTATTATGTATCTCGACAGCTCCAAAATAGGAAAAAATATTTTGGAAGCTAATTATGTATCTTACAAAGGAAAAAAAATTGTTGGATGTATCAAGAGCTAGTTATGTACCTTGACAGACCCAAAATCGAGATTTCCACTAATTAGGCAAAATATCAAAATTTTCTGTAATTAAGCTCCAAAATGTCAGAATTTTATGTTGTTTTTTCATACATTATACTAAACACAAAACCAAAAAAAAAAAAAAAAACGAGTGGATCCCATTGATAAAACCTAATGAAGTCTAAATTTTTTTAAAATATTGGTCACGCTATGTCTATATTAAAATAAGTGAGGCAAATTAAAGTGCCAGGATCTTCATTCATGAGATGCCTTCCCTTTTTATACAAGCCAGGAATGAGTCCCAACCATTAAATTGTTAAAGTGGGGACAGAGTAAAGTCCAAGGCAATTCAATTTGTATCTTAGAATAGATATATATATATTTGTCAACAATAGTTCGTTAGATAGCTTCAACATGACTAGAACAAGACCAAGTAGGTATGTAACATGTTCAATATCTAGTTGCCTTTCTCTAGTCTTAGGAACAACTATAAAAAGGAAGACAATAGTGCAAAAATATATATCTTGATCAAGCAAAGCAAACATGAAGAAATATTGTATTTCAAGTCAAAATTTCTTAACATTGTTGTTTTTATTTTTTGCATTTTTGGTGTGCTTGAGAGGTGATGAAAATGTGGATGGAAGTAGCACTGCTCAAGCTCCAACAAATGCCAACAACTCCTACAATGTTACTCATGATGATGTTATCGATAAAAAGGGCACTAATAATGGTGGTGGTGGAGGAGGAGGTAACGGTGGGGGTGGGCGCGGGTGGGGAGGGGGTGGTGGAGGTGGAGGTGGACGCGATGGTAATGGAGGAGGAGGAGGTGGCGGTGGCGGGGGTGGGAGTAGTGGGAGTGGGGGTATGGGGGGTAGTGGTGGATGGGGTTGGGGAGGAGGTGGAGGGGGGTGGTGGGCATGGGGATGTAGGAAAGAAAAAGAACATAATGATCATCATAGAGATTGGCATATGAACAATAGTAAAGATTACAAGATAGGTGAATTTGCACAATGCATGGTTAAAGGAAGATGCAAAGGAATGCGTTTGGATTGTCCTCTTCATTGTGGAGGACCTTGTTATTACGATTGTATACACATGTGCAAAGCTCATTGTCGTCGCCGCTAAATTCCCTCTCCATCCTTCGTGAGTACAATTGAATGAATCTGTCAAGTTAAAAGTATGTAGCAATAAGGATGCTGGATCGCCTATCGCTCTTACTTAATTAACAGCCAGAACGAACACACCTGTTACTGATCAAATCTATGGAGCTTTCTATTCTAAGTTCTTTTTTTGTTTTTGCTGCTAAGGTGTGGTATTAAATTTGTTGTGGTCCTCTAGTTACTTCTCATATTTATTGTGGTTGGGTTTGAAGTTAGTAGTAGCAAGTATTGTGTTTTGCAATATGGTTTAGCTCTCCAAATTTGAGTGCTAAAAGTTTTCTTTTAGTTTTGGTTGATCTGTTTTAGCCGCACTTGTATGTTGGCAAATGTGTGTGCTTTATAGGGACACATTATTTTGTGTTTGCATAAAGGTTGAAGTGACTTCTCCCTTTTCAAGCAAATGAATATTATCATATTTGTTCTATCAAGGCTCATTTTGTGATAATACTTTTATTTTGACAAACTGATTTAATTAATTAGCATGCGAAGGGAGGCCGTATTGAAATAATAAGGAAAAATAACATAAAAATATACGCCTTAATTTATCATATTAACATAAATTCTCACCCTTACAAAGTAACTATAAAAATCTCAATTAATTATGTATCTTCTTTAAATGTATCGGAAGCTAATTACGTATCTCAATAGACCTAAAATCACAAAAAAAAATAAAAAATGTTGGGAGTTAATTATGTATCCTTACAAAGAAAAAAATGTATCTTGATTGGATGTATCTGGAGCTAAATTATGTATCTCGATAGACCCAAAATCAAGATTTTCAATAATTATGCAAAATGTCGTGATTTTCTGTAATTAAGCTTCAAACTGTCGAGATTTATGTTATTTCCCCTAATATATATATATATATATATTTAATGAATTTAACGTGCACATGAAACACCCCCTAAAGTACATCCTTGATCACTAAACCATGCATGATAATTGATGAATGTTTCATGCATCAAATTGACAGATTATATTCTAGTTATAACATCCACAGTATAAACAACAAAAGAGGGTGGTGGTATGGTAACACCGTATAATATTTTAGTATTTTAGTTTGGTCACGTCTACAATACACAGCAATGATTCCACTCAACCAAACGAATTCTAACATTTAGTGCTGCTGTTTTTCTAAAAAAAATGTTATTTATTGAGCTAGATAGATTAGTTTATATATTTTACTCAACCTTACAGACGAAATATTAGATCGTTATATAACATTACACAATTTTAGGATGTAAACTGACTTTTTCACGCAAGACTTTCAATTTTTTAAGAAGAGATCGTTAGATGTAGTATAAAAAGCTTGTAAGTTAATTTCAAGAGAAATAATGAGAGAATCATTTACTAAATAATTGCCCTGCATATTATTTTAAAATATTGACACATTTTTTATATTTTAATATAATTTAATCTTAAACTTGTCACTAATCCTAAATGACATCATTTTATAACCATTAAAAGTCGTCATATATCATACTTCCTCCTCCGTTTAAAATGGAATGATCTATTTTTTTTTAGTCCATTTAAAAAAGAATGATCTCTTTTCCTTTTTGACAGTACTTTACTTTCAACTTTTCATATGGCATGTTTAGGACCACAGGATTAAAGGACATTTTGCTACATTTGACATAATTTTAATTTAAGATCACGAGATTTAAAAATGTTCTCTATTTTTTTTTTAAACTTTGTATCAAGTCAAAGTAGCTCATTCTTTTTTAAACGAAGGAAGTATATTTAAGACACAAGGTTTAACTATCATTTTTTCTTGAGAAAATAGTCTGTTACCCCCCACCCACCCACCCACACCTTTACCTCAAATCTCAACTACACACTCAACCTTTAAAGGTAACTTATTACCCCCTAAATTTATTTTTACCGAATTTATTACCCCAGTTGCTGACGTGTCAATGGGCGTGACTACATCACTCATGAGCACGTCAGCTGATTGCCACGTCATTATTTTGCATGACGTGGCAATGGCGTGACATGACGTGGCAATGGCGTGACATAATGTGGCAGCGCGTGCATCACACTGTATTTTCAAATGATTGGTTGTCAGTTTTTAGGGGATAATAATTCTACTTTAAAATAGTTCAGGAAGGTAATAGGTCATCTTTAAAGGTTAAGTGTGTAGTTGGAATTTGAGTTAAAGGTTTGGGGGATCAAACTCAACACATAAAAGTATAGTCACCAAAAATGGAACATTTTTTAAGAAAGAGGACAAAGCAAATGAGAAATGATTTTAAAAAAATGAAATAATGTTTCCAACAAATGAATCAATTCGTTCAGAAGTGTAATCAACAATTGTTCCTCTGCTTACAAATTTCCGTATTCAGAACAAAAATAGAGAGAGGTTCTCTAATATGCACCAAAAGATATTAATCAGAATCTAGAAGTAAAAGAAGAGATCATCAGCAATGTTTATATGACCTTGATGATGCTGATTAAAGAAACTTGAGATCAATGGCGGAGACTGATTCACATCCTCAGCTAGCTGATCCTTTACATCTAACGGTTCATAATGAGCTACGTGTTCTTCAATCAGGTCCTCCTCCTGCACGTGGCGAATCGCCGGGCAAAGTAGATCGCCGCCTTCCATTCCCGCCGGAATGCCAAACACGCACTGTGGATCTTTCACGTTACTCTGCATTGTCGCTGGCGATGGCGATTCAATGTACATAGTCGCCGGCCCAGGAGACTGAATACTGGCGTTAAAACCGTTAATTCTATCATCGGAATAACGGATCTCCATTTTATCCGGCGAAGGCGACGGAATTCTGGTAGTAGAACCGTTAATTCTCTCTGGATAACGGACGTCCATTTTCGCCGGTGACGGAGACTGGACACTAGCAACAGAACCATTAATTCGCTTGTCAGGATAATGAATGTCCATTGTCGCCGGCGAAGGTGATTGACCACTGACGTTAAAACGGCTAATCTCATCAGGATAACGGATTTCCATAGTCTCCGTCGCCGGAGAAGGTGCAAAGTAGCTGGAATCGAGCAAATTACCGGCATCATCTAACGACATTGACACAGAAAATACAACAATCCACCGATTCCGATAAACCTCCGTACTGTTAACCCTAACGCTGTTAACAGTAACAAATCCGTCAACGTAATTCACAACCAGTTTCTTCTTCGGAGAAAGAGTCTCGAAAACCATAGTAGCACCCTTACCATTTCTAGCAAGATTCCCAAAACGGTACCGTTTAGGAACAACATGGTGACGGTAATCATAACGGAAACCGTCAGGGTTTGCGAACAAAGACATATCAGAAGGCGCAAAAACGGAAACCGAACTCAAACTTAACAGCTCCGGCCGTTTGATAGCCAACGCCGTCGCAGCAACAGTAAACCGTCTTCTCCTTAATGCTCTAATTGCGTGATCAAGCAAGGAACGATGGTCTGGAGACTGAATAATCGAAGTTGTCTGAACTTCTGGAACAGAGCATTCTTTTGCTGACGTGGGATCTAATACACCGTCGATTCCATGAACGGTAAGATGATCGTCGACGTAAATGTCAGGTTGCCGAATATTAACAACCCCAATTGAATTATTCCCCGTCGAAGAAATCGATATTTCTCCGTTAGAGCTCTTGAAGAAGAAGAGACAATTGTTATTGTACAGAGTCGGAATCTCAGCGCCATTAACATTCGACAAGAGGTTAACCCAAGTTAAAGAGGTATTGAGAGTGTGATAACGAAGGAGAATGGTGGAAGGGCGTGGCGGCGATGGGAGGTTGCTGAGAATCTTGGCGGAAAAAATGAAGTCTGGGGGGGCCAAAATTGTGCCGGAGAAGTTTTTGTTTGTGGAGTCGATGGTGGATGCGAAGACGGAGTAGCCACGGTTACGGAGTTCGTCTGCAGCAGCATGAGCGGAGAAAGGTGGGGGTGGAGGGGTGGAAGAAGCTGAAGAAAGTAGAAAGATGAAGAAGAAAGAGCGAGGGGTGAGGCTCTTGTTGAAGAAAGCCATTGTTACAGATTTCAGTGGCGATTGTTGAAGTTAAAAGAGTTTGTAGTTTGACAAACGGTTGGGACTGTTAAAGAGTATTTCCTGATCTGCAAAAAAAAAAAAAAGAAAAAAAAAACATAAAGTATAATAAAAGCAGCATTATTGCAACAACTTTTGGTATGTGATGCCATTAATCGATTTTTTATATTTTATTGGATATATTATGAGAAAGACGACACAAAAAGCTGTTGAAAATGTCTAAACTAATAAATAAATAAACAAATAAATACTTTTTGGACAATATCTTATTTCATGAGATCAGAACTTCTATAGTATTTTATTTACTATTAGAAACCACTTCCACCGTCACCTCCTCTGATCTATTCTCTTCTCTTCTCCAACAATCTTCTTAACCATATATTTCTTCTATAATTAGTTGTCTAATAACACCTATATACCATACATGGGCCTTTCTATATTCTAGGGGTTCTTGATCTATTCGTAAAATAACCATTATTAATCGTCACGATCTGAGTTCCTGCTTTTAGCGAAATTTTCCTAAGTGGTCAAACTTTCTCTCTTTCACCACTAAATTCATCCGGCAAGCAAGAGTTTTTCAAAAAAAAAAAGTTGTGTAAGGAAAGGGAAAACAAGTGAGTAGATTATAAGATGGAAAATCGAACCCTCACTAATAAGGTGAAAGGTCAGATAGTCAATCAACTCTATTAAATTTTATTTTTTTTATTTTTTTTGGCAAGATCTTTGTTAAGTACTCCTAAAAACCTAGCTAGTAAATTTTGATTCATGGATGGGGAGAAACATGTTCAAAAAATAGTGATGGTTCCATGGTTAGCACATGGTCATGCAACCCCATTTTTTGAACTTGCCAAAAAGCTCTCCAAACACAACTTCCATATCTATCTTTGTTCTACTTCTGCTGTCCTTAATTTCCTCAAACAAAGCCAAGAAAATTACTACTTATCATCAAACAACGCAAGTAGTATCGAACTCATAGAACTTCACTTGCCATCGATGCCTGAACTTCCTTCACACCACCATAGCACCAAAGGCCTTCCTAACCATCTCTATCCAATCCTTCTTAAGGCCTTTCAAATGTCTGGTGAAAGTTTTTCCAAAATCGTTGACGATCTTAACCCTGATTTGATCATAGATAATTTCTTTCAGACGTGGGCTTTAGATGTCGCGTTATCAAGAAATATTCCTGTTGTTAATTTCGGAGTTACAAGTGCATCATCATACTCTTTTATGTATCATCTTTATTTGCACGATGGTGCTATCGATGATTTCCCTTTCCCGGAACTCTGTCTTCATGACAATGAGGTACAAACATTACTGAGCCCGGGGGACACTAAATCTATAACAACATTTATGGAAATGTCTTTCTGTTTTAATACACTCAAAAAGTCTTCTAACATCATTTTGCTTAACAATTGGAAGGAAACTGAGGTTAAATATATGCAGTACTTGTCCTCTATAACAAATAAGAAGATTTTAGGTGTTGGACCACTTATAGGACAAATTGATCAAAACACTAGTAGTGGTGATAATATTTCTCAGGATGATTCGGATATCATACAATGGCTAGACAAGAAAGATCGATTTTCAACTGTTTACGTTGTATTTGGAAGCGAAAATGTATGGTCAAAGGAAGATATTCAAGAGATTGCTCGTGGAATCGAGCTGAGTAATGTGAACTTTTTATGGGTACTTAGGTATCCAGGGCGTGATGGACGAAGTTGTGATGTTGAAGAAGTTTTGCCCGAAGGGTTCGTGAAAAGAGTAAAGGACAGAGGACTTGTTGTATCAAAATGGGTGCCACATGCCAGAATCATGAGACACCCGAGCATCGGAGGATTCTTGAATCATTGCGGATGGAATTCTACAATTGAATGTATGCATTTTGGGGTTCCACTAATTGCAATGCCATATAATATTGATCAGTTTCTAACTGCAAAGTATGTGGTTGAGCTTGGCATAGCTTTGGAGGTTGGGAGAGATGAAAACGTAAGGTTAGAAAGAGAGGAGATCGCGAAAGCCATAAGAAATGTTATTGCGGAGAAGAAGGGAGAAGAATTGAGGGCGAAATCTGGAGAATTGAGTGAGAAAATAAGAATAAAGGAAAAAGAAGATATTGAAGAAGAAGCTGTTGAGGAACTTCGGAAGCTTTGCTTGATGAACAAGAAGGAGAAAATTGTTGAGTAGTCTGTTGTTTTGATTCAAGTCTTTATTGATGTTTGAGTTCAAGTCTTTGTTGATATTTGAGTATTATCGTATTGGCCGAAAGGCAAATTTTGTACCCTATAATAGGCACCCTCTTCCCCATTGTAAAGGATTTGTTTTTTGCTTATCCTTACCCTATAAGCAATAAAATATCTTTAGCTTGGTTCTTAATCATTTTGGAATCGTATATGATCAAATCGGGACTGAGATCATCGACGATTTTGGTAAAGCTTTCACCGGACATTTGAAAGGTGTTAAGAAGAATTGGATAGAGCTGGTGAGGAAGGCCTTTGGTGCTACGGTGGTGTGAAGGAAGTTCGGGCGTCGATGGCAAGTGAAGTTCTATGAGTTCGATACTACATGTATTGTTTGATGACAAGTAGTAATTTCTTGGCTTTGTTTGAGAAATTAAGCACAGCAGAAGTAGAACAAAGATAGATATGGAACTTGTGTTTGGAGAGCTTTTTTGGCAAATTCAAAAAATGGTTTTGCATGACCAGGTGCTACTGATGATCTCCCTTTCCCAGAACGCTCTCTGTAACAATGAGGTACCAACATTAGTGAGCCTGAGGGTACTAAATCTATAACATGTATGGAAATCTTGTATAGTTTCAGTCAACTCAAAAGGTCTTCTAACATCATTTTGCTCAAAAATTGGAAGGAAATTGAGGTTAAATATATTCAATATTTTTCCTCTATAACCAATATGAAGATTTGAAGTGTTGGTCCACTTATAGAACAAATTGATCAAAAACAGTAGTACTGATAGTTCTTTAGACGATTTGGATACCATACAATGGCTCGACAAGAGAGATCGTTTTCAACTGTCTATGCATTATTCGGAAGTGAAAACATCAATAGATACTTGTTTACCGTCTTTTTGGTACAGTTGAATTTACTCGTCAGTCAAGAGCATGCATTACAGTCTTAACTTCGGATTAGCAGTGAATATATGAGAAAACGTAAATAACTTAAGATGAATACCAAACAAATCAAAGATCAGAGGAATAGGAGCAAATCTTTTTATACGGGCCGAGTAGCTAACCCTCGGTAGTACAGGTGAATCGAGACCCGACTCAAATATGGCAACGAGGAAACAGTAAAACAGCTAAAGGAAAAAGAATCCATAGTAACTCAACAACAACAAAGACTTGAATCAAAACAACAGACTACTCAACACTTTACTCTTTCTTGTTCATCAAGCAAAGCTTCCGAAGTTCCTCCACAGCTTCTTCTTCAATATCTTCTTTTTCCTTCTCTCTTATTTTCTCACTCAATTCTCCTGATTTCGCTCTCAATTCTTCTCCCTTCTTCTCCACTATAACGTTTCTTATGGCTTTCGCGATCTCCTCTCTTTCCAACCTTACGTTCTCATCTCTCCCAACCTCCAAAGCTATGCCAAGCTCAACCACATATTTTGCAGTTAGAAATTGATCAATATTATACGGCATGGCAATTAGTGGAACCCCAAAATGCATACATTCAATTGTAGAATTCCATCCGCAATGATTCATGAATCCCCCGATGCTCGGGTGCCTCATGATTCTGGCATGTGGCACCCATTTTGACACAATGAGTCCTCTGTCCTTTACTCTGTTCATGAACCCCTCAGGCAAAACTTCTTCAACATCACAATTTCGTCCATCGCGCCCTGGATACCTAAGTACCCATAAAAAGTTCACATTACTTAGCTCGATTCCACGAGCAATCTCTTGAATAGCTTCCTTTGACCATATATTTTCGCTTCCAAATACAACGTAAACAGTTGAAAATCGATCTTTTTTGTCTAGCCATTGTATGATATCCGAATCATCCTGAGAAACATAATCACCACTACTAGTGTTTTGATCAATTTGTCCTATAAGCGGACCAACGCTCAAAATCTTCTTATTCGTTATGGAGGAAAAATAGTGCATATATTTAACCTCAGTTTCCTTCCAATTGTTTAGCAAAATGATGCTAGAAGACATTTTGACCGTACTCAAACAGAACAACATTTCCATAAATGTTGTTATAGATCCAGCCCTCCTTGATTGCAATAGTGTTTCTATCTCGTAGTCAGGGAGACAGAGTTCCGGGAAAGGGAAATCATCGATAGCACCATCGTGCAAATAAAGATGATACATAAAAGAATATGATGCTGCACTTGTAACAAAAAAGTTAACAGCAGGAATATTTCTTGATAATGCGATATCCGGAGCCCATGCCTGAAAGGAATCGTATATGATCAAATCGGGGCTGAGATCATCGACGATTTTGGAAAAACTTTCACCAGACATTTGAAAGGCCTTAAGAAGGATTGGATAGAGATGGTTAGGAAGGCCTTTGGTGCTATGGTGGTGCGAAGGAAGTTCAGGCATCGATGGCAAGTGAAGTTCTATGAGTTCGATACTACTTGTATTGTTTGATGACAAGTAGTAGTAGTAATTTTCTTGGCTTTGTTTGAGGAAATTAAGGACAGCAGAAGTAGAACAAAGATAGATATGGAAGTTGTGTTTGGAGAGGTTTTTGGCAAATTCAAAAAATGGGGTTGCATGACCATGTGCTAACCATGGAACCATCACAATTTTTTGAACATGCTTTTTTCCCCCCATGAATCAAAATTTTACTCCAAGCAATATTTGTTAAGCTAAGAGAAATAATGTTGAAGAAAAGATCTAGGAGGGGAAGACTTTTTATAGGTTGGAGAAGTACTTCTTAAACTATCTTAGCTTAAATGCATGATTGATTCATTCAATAGGAAAATAAAAAAAGGACTTGCCAAGTCATTCTTCAGTGGTTGACTAGCCATTTAACTATGAAGAAAATATTCACTCCGTCCCATATTTGATTGGATACAAAATTTAAAAAATAAATAAAAGCTTAATGATTTTTATCAAATTATTTTTTATTAAAAAATGTATTGTCACTATATTTAATTAAGTGAGTCCAATAAAGATAAAAGTAAAATTTTACCTTTAAATAATTACTAAATAAGAAACATAATATCTTTTTTGATACAAAACAAAAAATGATCGACACATAAAATGAAACGGAGGAAGTAGTAACTTGCTAAAGTTGGCCACAACATCAGGAATGGACATCCACAATTATTTAAAAAAAAAAAAACGGATGTAATAAAGCTCCTACTAAGCATTGAGCCCGGAAAGAGTCAGATCATAATGATTTATTTTACATAATTTTGCCTCACATTTTTGTAAGAAATTATTTCTACGGTTCGAATTTATAACCTTCTGATCACATTTCAATTACTCCAAATCTCTCCTTCTTCTGTATTTACAAAATAACTACAACTATGTCTTAAACCCGGGCAAGTTGGGTTGATTATCTATATATGAATTCTTATTGATTATATTACTCTATTTAAATTGATATTATTCCGACAAAGATAAAAAATATTAGATAATTTTTTATATTTGTCCTAATCTTCGTGGCGATCAGAATTACTTAATAATTATTATTAATGTAAGGTGACAGATATCTTGTAGAATTAATTGAGGTACCCCAAATTGACCTGAGCGCCACAGTTGTTAAGAAAAGCTCATATCATATTGCTAATATCATATATTTCTTTCCTTTCAAAAGAATGACTACTTTTATTTTTAGTACATTTCAAAAAAAATAATTCTTTTCTTTGTTAGGAATTTTTTAATTTTTTATGTGACATGTTTAAGATTATGAAATTAAAGAGCATTTTGATAAATTGATATATCTTTAATTTAAGATCATAAATTTTTATTTTTTTAAATTTCATGTCAAATCACATTAGTTTTTCTTTTTTTTATTAACTAACGAGTATATACGTTAACACAAATAAAAGGTAGTACTGGAACTGGAAGATCTTCACATTTTTTTAACATACAATCTCCGAAAGGCTAATTAATAGGATTGGATGCACGGAACTCACCTAAAAATCCAAATCTGCGTGCAGTCGAACTGCTTTATTCAATAGGATAGTGAGTGTCAGGAGAAAGAAAAGAATTAGAAGCGTCTCTCATAGGTTCACCAATTTATTGACTCTTGCCAGGTAGCCCGATGTCTCATCGTAAGATGTTGGTGAGTCTTGGGGCCAAGGGCTTCTTCACAGCCTGAAACCCGATTCCCTTGCTTTATTGAATCCCGTAAGTCACTTCGTTCTCCAGTCTCCTTCTAGGCGTACGTTTGACTTAAATATTTGTAGTGTGTTGGATCAAATTTTTAAAATTTATTTATTTCTATATTTTTCATCAAAAGTGTTCTTATATTTTTACAGAAATGTTTATGTTTGGTTAATAAATTCAAAAGTACTTTAGATATTATTAGATCAATATTTTGTGCTTTATCAATGTTCTAAAATCATTTTGAAAAAAGCTACTATCTTTTAACTTCTGAAAATTAATGTCTGCTGCTACTGTGCTACATACTCAGTAGTATCTTTCATTAAGTCTGCACGAATCTCTACATCTCTGTAAATTAGGTCATCGTGATTTGTTAATCTCTAGAAATAGGTGTAAATTAGGTCATCATAAATTGTGTCCATACTTTAAACAAATTATACACCTATATAATAATGGATGTAAAAAGTAATCAAACTAGGTTTAGTATTTTTTTTTTTTAGCATTATACATTTTTTCTTAACAAAATAATATTGTATTATTTTTCTATATTGTTCATTTTTGTATATAGTGTATTATTTTTATACACCATTTAATTTATTTCAAATAGCGCATTAAAATTGTGCATTATTTCTTCTTATATATAGCACATTATTTTTTATGCATTATCTATTTTTTTTTATATATAATGTATTATTTTAGTGCGTTATTTTTTTTTTCATTAGCTTCTTTTTAATCTATTTTAGTGCATTATTTTTGTGATTTTTCAGATCTTTCAACTATTATATTTTAAGTATTCCTGATAACCACAAAATTAAAAGCCTTTTTTGGATAAGAAATTCATATATAGAGCCCTTCCAAACTGTTTTTCTCTTAATTATCCATGTCAATCAACAACGTGTAATGTTACTGTGAAGCGATATTTTTAACAAACTTAAGGTTTTTTTTTTTCTTATTCGGTGTTCGGTATGTTAAGGTTTACCCCTGATTTTCTTATCAAAATTGAGTTTTGATTTTCCATTGAAGGAAAATAAAAATATTATCATAATTACTTTTATTTTTTCTTAAATGAAAATATAAAACTTTTTCATATTTGACAAACCTCTTTCTTGGAGGAAAGATTTTGGATCCCTGTAAATAAAAGGCACTCTTCTCAAACCATAACACAATAATATCCACAATGTAGTCATTTATAAGTCTTGTTTAGAGGGAGATTTTCTCCCTGTTCGCAATAAATTTTCGTTCATGAAAATTAATTTCAACCATAAATAAAAATATGAAGAAACAATAATTTTATTGATAAACGAAGTGGTTACAAATCTGTTCCTCTTGATTCTTCTCTCTTAATTTTCTCCATAATTCGAGGGCTGTCAATAGCATATTTCTCGAACGTAGGATTTGATATGGATTTCTCCGTAATTCGAGGGTCGTTAGTGGCGTACTTTTAGAACGTAGGAATATTTTGGATTTGATCTCCATAAAATGAGGTTTTATGTATTTAATTATCAAGAAAAAGGTTTTTGATATATAAATATCCCATGAATTTATTATGACTAAGACTGTTATGTGGGTTGGGCTGGGCCGGGCCAACCCGGAACCGGCCCGTGTCATTTAACCAGTTTGTGGGCCGGGCCGGGTCCAGGTTGGGGTCTATGTGGGCCGGGCCGGGTCCAGGTTGGGGTCTAAGTGGGCCAGGCCGGTCTGGGCTCAACAGTAAAAAAATTAAAAACAACCCTAACCCGGCCCACTTAACCCAACCCGGTCAAATCCACCTAAACCCGGTTAAAAAATCGGTCAAACCCGGTCAAAAAAACAAAACTTTTTTTCAATATACATTATATATACCCACCTATATACATTATAAATACGTTAAACAATATATATACACTATATATATAGTATATACTACATTAGAATTTAAAAAATATATACACATATACACAAATATACGCATCATCCAATATATATGTACTACTTTAAAGTTTAAAGAAAATATACTACAATATATATACATTACAATATATATATATATTTTTATATATATATATATATATAGTTATATACTAATTTATAAAACATATACACATATATACGTTATATATACACGTCTATAGAAGATATATTCACATATATACACTCTATTCTATGTATATATAATACTTTAAATTAAATATACTACAATATATATACATTACAATATATATAGATATAGTTATATACTAATTTATAAAAGATATACACATGTATACGTTAAATATACATGTCTATAGAAGATATATTTACATATATACACTCTATTCTATGTATATGTAATACTTTAAATTAAATATACTACAATATATATACATTACAATATATATATATATATATATATATATATATATATATATATATATATATATATATATATATATAGTTATATACTAATTTATAAAATATATACACATGTATACGTTAAATACACACGTCTATAGAAGATATATACACATGTATACGCACCATTCAATGTATATACACTACTACTAATGAAATATACCACAATATATATACATTACAATATATATATATATACTAATTCATAAAACATATATTCATGTATACATTAAATATACACGTCTATAGAAGATATATTCACATATATACACTCTATTCTATGTATATGTAATACTTTAAATTACATACACTACAATATATATATATACATTACAATATATATAGATATAGTTATATACTAATTTATAAAACATATAAACATGTATACGTTAAATATACACGTCTATAGAAGATATATTCACATATATACACTCTATTCTATGTATATTTAATACTTTAAATTAAATACACTACAATATATATATACATATAGTTATATACTAATTTATAAAACATATACACATGTATATGTTAAATACACAAGTCTATAGAAGATATATTCACATATATACACTCTACTCTATGTATATGTAATACTTTAAATTAAATACACTATAATATATATACATTACAATATATATAGATATAGTTATATACTAATTTATAAAACATATACACATGTATACGTTAAATATACACGTCCATAGAAGATATATTCATATATATACACTCTATTCTATGTATATGTAATACTTTAAATTAAATATACTACAATATATATACATTACAATATATATATATAAAACATATACACATGTATACGTTAAATATACAAGTCTATGGAAGATATATACACATGTATACGCACCATTCAATGTATATATACTACTATTAATAAAATATACTACAATATATATACATTAATATATATATATATATATATATATATATATACACACATGTATACGTTAAATATACACATCTATAGAAGATATTTACACATGTATACGCACCATTCAATGTATATATACTACTACTAATAAAATATACTACAATATATATACATTACAATATATATAGATATAGTTATATACTAATTTATAAAACATATACACATGTATACGTTAAATATACACATCTATAGAAGATATATACACAAATATACAAAACATATGCTACTTAATATAATAAATTAATAATACTTGGTAGTAAATTAATAATCTATTAGAAGTAAGTTTTTAAATTTAAAGTAGAAAACTAGAAATTCAATTTAAAATTTTAAATCATTAAATGAAAAAATATAAAAAGTAAGGACTAAGGAGTGAATGAATTTGGGGAATTTTATTGATTGCAAAATGATCCAAGATTTATAATTTACATAAATGAAAAATCAACAAATTATGCATCATTTTTTCTAACTCATGCATGTTAATATTAACGGGAACTTGCATAGGATAGTCGAAGTCAACTGGGGCAAAATCATGCATTGGACTTGATTCTGCTGAGCTCTCCTGTGAAGACATAATTTCTTCAAGTTTCATCTCGTCGCTCGGCTCCGGTTTCATTCCTTGATTTCTTCTTTCCGCTCTAATCCAATCTCTGAGACAAACTAGAACATTCATTGCATTGTTTCCCAAGGAGCGTCGGTTGCCTCCAAGCTGTTGTCGTCCCTGACTAAAGGCGCTCTTTGATGCAACGGTTGATATTGGAACTTTCAAGATATCTCTAGCTAATCTTGAAAGCACAGGATATTGTGTTTCATTACTCCTTCACCAATTCAACGTGTTGATCCGTCGTTTGCGATCCTCTGGCGCCGACCGAAGATAATATTTCAGCTCTTCCCGATAAGTTGATGTGTAAGATCTCTCATCAACACTGTTCCAACAAGTTAAATCATAAAAGGAATCAGGAAAACCACTATGTGTTGGCCTTTTAGAAGATGATGGCTCCTCGGGAGGATGAAGAGTGACAGTTGGAGTGATATTTGTAGGTACGGCTAAATCAAATAAATCAACATAGTGATTATATAATTTTTCTATGTAGTCCTTTGCATCATTCATAGTCGTCCACAAATCAGGTTGTACTTGTTCAGAATCATGGTTAATATTTATTTCTAAGTTAGTATAAATAATAGTACTAAAGTGGAACATATTATTATATTTCATGCACGCATTTAACATAGCACCAACCAAGCAAATAAGGGAGAATCGGAAAAAAATATTTTTTAAATTTAGTAAACATGACACCAACAACTTCTTTAAAACCTTCTTTATTTTTATATTCTTTGAGCAAACCAGAAATATCGGCTATATATGCCAAAATATTACAAACAGTAGGATAATAAGCACTGAAAAATTCAACCGTAGCAACATAAATTTTTTCTAAAAACTTAACAAGATCCTTAATCACAACCCAATCAGAATCATGTAGCATGCAATCAGCAGAATCAGCAAATGAACCGCCATGTTGGTTAAAAGCTAGTGTAATAGGAATTCTATATTTATAACAAGTTTTTAAAAAATCATACGTAGAATTCCATATAATATCAATTTCCTCAGGCATCAATATCGGTGCAAGTTCATTTTCTTGACATTTAACTTTAAATTCTCTAATTCTCGATCTACGATTATTTCCTTGAATAAAACCAACAGCAAGACGAATTTTTTCAATATAAAGCTCAAAAAACTCAAGACCATCTTTTACAATTAAATTATATATATGACATGCACACTTAATACGAAAAATTTTAGGCAACGGCGGAGATAGCGTAGATTTTAATTTTCTTATAGCAGTCTTGTTGTTAGAAGCATTATCAAAAGCAATACATAAAATTTTATTTCCGATACCATAATATCCGGCAACTTTAACAATAGAATCAGCAATAAAATCTCCAGTATGTTTTCAATCTTCATCATATAAAAAAGCAAGAATACGTTTTTGCATCACAAAATTACTATCCATCCAGTGACAAGTAACAGTTAAATAATCATTTTTATTTACAGCACGACCAAAATCAGAAGTTAAGGACAATCTACATTGAATATTTTTTAACAATGTTGATAAATAAAAATAATATTGTGAATGAAGTCTAAAAATATCAGACCGACAAGTACTTCTAGGAATACCGTTAAACATAGGATTATAAATTTCTTGTATATAATGAATAAAGGTATCAGAAGAAGGAAAACTTAAAGACAATCAGCCCACAGCTACCATTTTAGCTATTTCTTCCCGGTCCCTCAATTTATTATACTTCTTCGTTACCTGATCGGTTGCTGGGTCCATTCTAGTTTGTGTTGGCCCACCAACATCCCCACCACCTCGTGCAATATTTAACTCTCTTTCGTGAGTTTCACCTAGATGACTCATTAACGTTACCGTACCCCCTTGTTTGCCTCCGCTTCTATGCTTATATATTTGTTGACAAATATTGCATTGCACCTAGTATCTGAGATACGTTCAAAAAATTGTCATGCAACACTAGTTGTTTTACGAGGTCTTGCGGCACTGGGAAGACGGGGAGGGAGATTAACCGATTCAGATCTAACATTACATTTCCTACTGCGAGTGTCTCACCAATATTTTCATTTTCTTCGTCTAAATTAACCGCATCTACTTCGTTTTATTCTTCTATACCGTAATTTTCCTGAGCTTCTACATAATCCATATCGTGAGCACCTACACCTATTTCTTCCTCAAAAGGTGTACCAAGCGGTACCGGAGGCGAAGACACACGGGTATATCTACTACTTGAACTACCTCTACCGCTAGTAATTCATTTTTTACTACTACTACCACTTCCGGGACAAAAGTTTTTAACACCTTTAGTAGCGAGGTTTCTTAATTTATTCATAGTATAAATTAAATTAAACTAAAAAATTCAAAATACACAAATATAATAAAATTAAATATTAGACAATTAATACAATAAATAAAAATTAAACGTAAGAGATGGAATGACAATACCAAATTTTGGAAGTATCCGAAGGTTGCGACTTTAGAAACTTCCGCTCGTACTTCGTAAACGCAAAATTAAAAAATTAAAGTGAACACTTTAAGAAATTAAATATATTGAATATCTGAGAATTGAGAGAGAATGAGATTTGAGAGAGTGAAAAATTGTGTGAAAAATGATCTGAAGGTGTAGGGTATTTATAGATTTTTTTTTTAGATTAAAAAATAATTTTTAAAGTTTTTTTTTTTTTTAAGAAATGGGCCCAAACTAGCCGTTTGGACCCAAAAACGGCTATATAGCCATTGGGCCAACAACTAGTTTGGCCCAAAACTCAAAAAATTGAATTCGAGACGGGCCGGGCCGGTTAACCGACGGGCCTGGACCGGGATAGGTCCGGGCCGGGTTAACCGGACCCAAATTAAAAAAATAACCGGCTTGGGACCCGGAACCCTAAAGCCCTAGGGCTTACTGGGCCGGGTCAAATCGGGTCAGATAGGGCCGGGTCAGCCCGACCCACTTGACAGACTTAATTAGGACTTTGAAGCTGCCTCTTTAAAGGATATTTGCCCCCTTTATATAGACGTAATTTAGGGTTTAGCTAGAGTAGCAATCAAGCTAGATTTAGGGTAAAGTAGCTCCCAAGAAATCTAACCAAAATTGAACTATTTTTGTAGAGTCCACAAAATTTCAATGTCTACAAATGCCCCCTGCTTCAAGGCTTATCGGAGTGTATAGACTTGATGAAACTCAAAGACGAGTCTTGAAGTACCGCTTCGATCTTTATGATTTTGCGGCTACATATTTGCATATTTGATTTACGAGAGAAGAGATGAAGGGCAGATTTGGTCCCACTGGGCGTGCCAGTTTATTCACAATAAATTTTCGTTCATGAAAAATTAATTTCAACCACAAATAAAAATATGAAGAAACAATAATTTTATTGATAAACGGGGTGGTTACAAATCTGTTCCTCCCTTGATTCTTCTCTCTTGATTTTCTCCATAATTCGAGGGCTGTCAGTAGTGTATTTCTCGAACGTAGAATTTGATACGAATTTCTCCGTAATTCAAGGGCCATTAGTGGCGTATTTCTCGAACGTAGAAATATTTGGATTTGATCTCCATGAAAGGAGGTTTTGTGGATCTTCTTGATGTATTTGATTATCAAGAAGAAAGGGTTTTGATAAATAAATATCCCATGAATTTATTGGGACTTTGAAGATGCCTCTTTAAAGGATATTTGCCCTTTTTATATAGGCGTAATTTAGGGTTTAACTAGAGTAGTCATCAAGCTAGATTTAGGTAAAGTAGCTCTCAAGAACTCTAACCAGAGGCGAACCCAAGATTTGAAGATAGAGAGTGCACTATTATCTTTAACATGGTCATGTCTATTAACTACATAATTTGGCATACAATTTTTTTAAACTTAAAAATTACGAAAAAAATTATGATCAAAGTATAAACTTCAAAATGATCAAATGATGTTAATTTAGTACTAATATAACAAAAGTAGATTATCCTTGCATACTAGACATCGGCACATTTTATATTCTGAAAACGGTCAATGATTGTATCGTTCCTTATATTTACAAATACATTCTTCTCAATGTAACAAACTAAATAATCAATTAAAAAATGCATCACAAATACTGCTACGCAACTCATTCTTGATATGCTTCATGGATGAAAAAGCTCTCTCTACAGTTGTTATAGCGAGAGAATTGTAAAAGCTATCAGTTGAGTGTGAGTGTTCTAACGTATATTTAGTAGTCGTTTGGTCGTGAAAATTATTTTCTTTTTTTTCAAAAAATTATTTCACTTTAGTGAAAAAGGTGAAAACAAGATGGGTTTGGCCATCAAAATTTCAAATATAATTCTGAAATTATATTTGGAAAAGCAAAAACAAGTTTTACTTGTTTTTTTTTCATTCATATTTCTCTCACAAAATTTAAAAACAACTTTAATTTATATTTATGATCAAACACAACACTAATTCCAACTTCAACTCTAACTCCAACTCCAAAAAATTATGATTTTCATGATCAAATGAGGTATACTTGGCTTGAAGAGAACTTGGGAAAATTGTAAATTTTAGGGATTTGATGTTGTGGGCTTGACAGTTTTGAATTTGGGATTGGAGAATTGCCATGGCCCGTGGATTTATTAAATAAGAATACCCATTAAATTAATTTGAATGGCTGGAGCATTAATTGTAAAGGCAAAAACTAAAAATTACATAAATACATAACTTAAGTTTCCAATATTACAAAAATTCTCAATTCCCTAAACATATTACAAAAATCCTAACATATACACAGAATGTTATGTATCTGTCGGCTATGCTATGTATATTAATATATAGAGAAAGTAAAGTAATTAAAAAGTGGGAGAGAGTGTAATTACTTCCGAAAGGGTTGGTATTTATTTATAGAAACATAAAAGGGACGCTAGCCAGGAATTGAACCCACGACATCTCGATGTCAAGAGACCTTTCACCTGCTTTCCAGACCAGTGCACCCAAATGACATTTGATACAAATTAATATATTACCACGCTTTTGCAGTATCTATACATATATATACGATTTTTTAAAAAAGTTACCGGGTGCACGTGCACCCTCACGGATTCACGTGGGTCCACCTCTGACTCTAACCAAAATTGAACTCTTTTGTAGAGTCCACAAAATTTAAATGTCTACACTCTCAATAGTTTTATGTTTACTTTAATATTAGTTTTCATGTGTAGGCCAGTTGATCAAATTATATCAATAATATTATGTTTTTAGTTTATATTGTGTCATCTGAATTATCGTTCAATGGTTTGCAATTAGTAGCTTCTGTATGACGTCCTCTCAATTTCGAACCTAACAAGGTATCCGTATTGGAGTCCGACTAATTTGAATTCGCGCCGCGTAGGGCCTCACTCGGAGGGAAGTACTTTCTATCAAAAAAAATTTCATACTCAGGGCTCAAATCCGAGAATCTAATGAAATTAGGAGCAGCTCCATCCGCTCCACCACATTTTTTGATGGTAACAAACTTGAGGTTGTTTTCATCGGGGGCAAAAATCCATTAGAAATAACGCATACATTAACAGTAAAGTGATTTTCTTATGAGCCAGTACTTCAGTAAAATATATTATGTAGATTAAAAAGCTGCGTTCTAATCGCCTTTTAATATTTAACAGTTTCAAAAGATAAAGACTTTTGTTTATTAAGTGTTTCTAATTTAGCTTTTTCGTGAGGAAATTCAATAAGTTTTGAGAAAGCCTTATGTTAAGAATGCAAATAAACTAAACTTATTAAAAATAAATAAGAGATTTGAAATTTTAAAGAGTTTTAGTTGAGAAATTTTAATTAATTTTATCTTAATTAAGTAAATAGATAAGTAATTTAGGACCGATTTTGTGGTTATCGGGAATAGCTAAAAGATGTGAAAAATCACAAAAATAGTGCACTAAAATAGATTTTAAAAAAATAACTAATGACAAAAAATAGATAGTGGACTATAAGAAAAAAATTAACTTGTGCATAAAAATAGTGGATTGTATGAAAAAAAATCGATAGTGCACTAAAATAATGTACTATATAAAATAAATTAGATGATGCACAAAAATAATACACTATATGACAAAAAAATGCATTAAAATAGTGCACTATTCACTTTTGATGTGGTTAACTTCATTCCCGTTGAAAAAATTTGAAAGTTTATTTTGATTACTTTTTATATTCACCGACTTGTTTTACACATGTTTGTAAGCAAATAATAAATATTCTTTTTATGATTAACTATAATAGTTTTCATGTATACCATAAAATATTATCTGACAAAAATACAAAGTAAGATCGCGCAATCCTTGCAATTAACTTTTTTTTCAAAATACATGCATAACAGAACTTTAATGCACAATGCATATGTTATATTCATGCCAAATAGTCAGCAAAACTGGCACACACGCACAAACAAGAAAAAAGTATATCTAGATATAAACAAATCTTGTTACAATACGTTACAAACAAGAAGTCGAACCCACTTCTTGATACTCAACCACTCTAATAAGTCACAAAATCTTCATCTCTAACGATGAATAGATGTTATTACAAGTTACATCTCAGCAAACAACTCCTATTACAAAGGTATGAAACTAGAAACTTACTACCATATGGTAATGTAATATCATGAGAGTACTGTTACTATAGGTACTGTCTCCCCCATCAATAAGAACCTGGTTCACAGACACAAAAACTTGGTTCTCACAAGTTGATCATCAAAACTATATAAAGCCCATACTATAGGTACTTTCTCCCACATTGTAAAGGATTTGGTTTTTGCTTATCTTATCTTATAAACAATAAAATATTTTTAGTTTGGTTCTTAAGCACTTTTCATTTTCCCTTTAGCTGTGTTGCTGTTTCCTCGTTGCCCTATTTGAGCTCGGTCTCGATTTACCTGTACTTACGGGGATTAACTACTCGGCCCGTATAATAAGATTTGCTCCTCTCCCTTTGTTCTTTGATTTGTTTGGTATTCATCTCAAGTTATTTACATTTTCTCATATATTCACTACTAATCCAAAGTTTAGACCGTAACGCGTGCTGTTAACTCACGAACAAAATCAACTGTACCAAAAAGACGGTAAACAAGTATCTATTGATGTTTTGATTCATGCCTTTATTGATGTTTGAGTTCATGCCTCTATTGACGCTTAAACAAGCTTTGTGTTCATCGGTCAGTTCCCAATCATCGGGTATCGGGTGGTCCGCCAAGAAGTCCGCCAATGCGTTGATGTGTGTTCGGTCACTTTACTTATGTTGTGTGACCTGCGCAGGAAAGTAATGCCTTTAAATGGGAAGGCGATATTGTATTGAGAAGAAGCAGGACTGAAATATTAGTCAAAAGAATTCATTCACCCGCACCTTTTGCAAACACACAGATCCGAGCAAGCTCAAGGCAAAATGGAACAAGGCGAAGAAATGGGGACATCGACTCACTCAAGCTATTACATGGTAGTAGTTTCTAGTTTCATACCTTTGTAGTAGGAGTTGTTTACGGATTTTTAATAGCTTCTATTCATTGTTAGGGTTGAAGATTTTGTGACTTAGTGTGGTTGAGTATCAAGAAGTGGGTTTGACTTCTTGTTTGTGGCGTGTGGTAACAAGAAGCGAAGCAGCTTTGACTTGATGGAGAGCTTGGAGAGTTGTTAGAACGTCAAGGTTAATTATTGAGTTGAGGTACTAGAGTTAGTCCCTTCGATTGCGAAGTTATAGTCTGAAATGAAACATTACTTGTTGAAGTTACTGGAGATTGATCGTGGAAATCCTTCAGACTATAGGTCGTACTCTTGTACTCTTTTACTCCCTTGGGCAAGAATTTTCCATAATAAAATTCGCGTGTTATTCTCTTCAATTTTTACTTTACTGTTCAGGAACCTGGTTCCTAATATGTGTCATGGGATAAGTTAAATTGTTTCAAAGCCCCACAGAGAAAAATTAACTTCTCTTTCGAAGTTGATTTGCCCAATTGCAGATAGCTCACAAGAGTCTGCAAATGTCTGTGTATGTGCTAGATTTTGGAGAAAGATAGAAGAATAAAGGTCTATTATGCACAACCTTACCTTGTATTTGAATTAGATGATTCTTCTAAGGTATAGATGCAAGACTATTATAATTAATTGTAAATAGAATATTTATTAGTATTTGCTCAATTCACGATATGCTGACCTAATTTACAGCTATTTCTAGAGATTTGTGCAGACTTAATGAAAGATATTACTGGTGATACCTATTATCGTTTCATAGATTATCTATAATCTATCTATAATTTATATATATCTGTATAATATATTAAAAATGTAAAGGTCATTAGAAAAATGATTTAAACATTTTGTTTTTTTTTTACTTTTTTTCCTCCAATTATTATTCAATTTGATGAATTTTTAGTAAAATAAAAATGCACATAAAAAAGGAAAAAGAAGGAAAAGAGGTTAATTGTAATTGTTCTACGTTAAGTAATTTGATATTCTTTTTTTTAGAAGAAGTCAAATTGCCTTAAATTCAAAAGGAATATAATAATTGAATAATAGTCTAAGTAGGATTCAAGGAAAAAGTAATAGGAGTAATAGAATTATTGATGGGGACAAGTGGTAAAACACTAATAACAATATTATTTAACTATTAACAAAATATTAATATAACAATAATAATATTTAGTAGTACAATAATAATGTATAATGATATAACTTCAATAATAATATTATAATCAATATAATAACTAGAACAGTAATATAATTACTTCTTAACGACAAATTAATAATATTGAATATTAAATAAATATTATAACGATATAAATTTCAGTAACATATTAATTATACTTGAGTCGTGCTAGACACTGTCCTAAAAACTATTTCAGCAGTGTGAAATGTTTCCTCAGAATTAAATAAGCATTTCCCTGATTAATTAGAGAATATTCTGAGATTAAATAAGTCGTCCTTAATTAATCAGAAGATACAGAAATTAATAAAATTATTAATACAAATACCAACAAGTTAATTTAAAAAATAATATAACTAATAGAGTTTTTTTAATTAAACATATAATAATAAAAAAGAAGTGAAAGAGATGAGAAAAGGAGTAAGAAAACTAAAGGTAATCTGAAAGTTTTGTTACAGCATTATGGCAAAGGATATTGACTATTTATAGTGATTTAAAAGGCTCAAAAAGTTGACAAGTGTCCATATATTTGTCTAGCTATTTTTATGCAAAATGACAAGTAGCAAGACAAGTGTCAAAAGAATGCATGCATGTTGCCAAGTTTCTTCTACTTTGCCATTTCTCCAAGTAACATATTTGGCTTCTAAAATACACATTAATGACATGAATTTTTTCAATATATTTTAAATATAAATTATTTTTGAAATAAATATTTTTCCTACAATTATAACCTAAGTAGGAAACTTATTAAATATGAAGTAGTATTTAGTATTCCTTTTATACCTATGAAATTGCAGTTGTACGATACAGACATGTCAACGTTAGGTGTCTTCGATAAAATTGTCTCGTCAGATTTAATTTTCAGCTCTATTTACTTTAGTTTCATGTTCTACTAATATTCTATAAGCCTGAATAACGGAGCATAAGATTGACTTGCTTTCTTGGTGGAATGAGAGTAAAAGATGAAGAGGTTGTAAATTGAATTGTTGCCATGGTGACTGAGAAAAATTGGAGTGAAGAAGAACGCACAAAATTAATTTTCTTTTGTAATAACTTATATTTATTTTGACCAACAACGACAATAAATGTATTTATGTTATATAGTACTAGTACTTGTGCCCGCGCGATGCGCAGTAAGTGTTAGAGAGAAAAAGTTGTAAATACCATCATCTTATCAATTTGACTATATTACATATTTTTATTATTTTATCAATTATAAAATGTAAACCAACTAATTCACTATATTGATTTATCTGGTGATATCATAAAGTGATCATTTTTATTGATTTATCTGGTGAGATATTCCTAGCAAAATAATCTTACACGTATTAATTGCTTTATAAAGGTTGTTTCTTCTCATTGACAATTTTTATATGTTTATCGTTTATTTTTCATATAATATATATATATATATTGATTATTTTACCATATAGTATATGGAGTATTATTGCTATTATATTTAGTTTCTAACGACCTGAATCACCCACAAAGAAAGTTGAATTTTTTTAGTACATGAAAGTAATAATTTATCAAAATTACGTTTGTAGTGAATTCTTTGTCCGTACTAAGATTATCATGTATTTGCTCACTAAGAATTCATATAGTACTATTAATCTTAGTTCACATACACGATACATGTACAATGGGCATCAAAGTTGATACCGATGATTTTAATTTTATGATTAGCACAATATTAGGTTGTTTCAAATAATAATATTAATAAGATAGACTAAAATTTAATTTCTTAATATATATATTTATTAATGTGTATAATTATTGGTTTATATAATAAGGTAAACTTTGTCAAATGTTAGTTTATAGACTTTACTTTTGACATCTAATTGAAAATTTTAAATAATTTCATTATTTTAACAGGCAAAAAAGACACTACAAAGGACAGTGTTCTCGATTTCATGAGATTAAATATAAAGATCTAAATATTTTAGGGCAAAGTTTCGAGCACTTTCAACTTCCTTTAGATTAAGGAGTATTTATTTTAGTTTTAAAAAAATTAGTTTAGGAGCTAAATTCCTTTTTTTTAACTTGAAATTGTAAGAAACTTTTTTTCGACTTTGAATAGTTAGAAATATCTACTCATATTTTAGTGCTACAGAAACTAATTAACGTAAGACACACGTGCAAAACACGTACACTAAGCTAGTATGTTAAAAAAATGTGAAGAACTTCTAGTACTACCTTTTATTTGTATGTTAACATATATAAAATTTTAACGTGATATGAATAAGGATTCATATATAGCTAATCAACCCAACTCGCTCAGGGGTTGAGACATGTTATAATTGTATTGTAAATATAGAAGGAAAGCTTTGGAGTAACAAGGATGTGATCAAGAGGTCATGAGTTTGAATTGTGAAAATAGTCTTTTAATAAAAATGTGAAATAAAATTATGTATATTAAATTATTGTGATTCATGCAATTGAGTTTGGATCGTCGAATTTTAACACGATCCAAACTAAGATTTTGTCATAATGGACATTCCAAGTCCAATCAGACTCTTCTCGAACCCCGCATATAATAAAAACTTTAATTCACCTGTCTGCCTTTTCTTTTTTAAATTGTGGGTGTCCATTCCTGATGTGGTCCAGTTTAACAGGTTGTTATTTTCTTTCATAGTAATTGGCCAGACAACCACTGAAGAATGACTTGGCAAGTCTTTTTTATCTATAAATAGGGTCTTTATTTTCGGGTCAAACAATGACATTTTAATTTGACCCGATTTTTTATTTTGATACTTTAAGTGGATGGTGTTTATTAAACATCTAAACTAGTCATAAATTATGTCACTTTTACATCTTTTGCTGACTTGACAAAGTGCGTGTTCGCGTGACAACTATATTTTAGCTCATTTTTTATTTAATTCTATCTTCTTCTTTCCCATTTTTTCATCCCAGTATATTTCATCATTTTTTCAAGCTCAAACTCCTTTAATGATACTCCCAAACCCCCTCTATCTCTCAGAAAATAATCCATTTGATTTTTTTTTTTCATATCACTTCTAATAATATAACCTAAAAAGCAAAGAAAAATAAAAATATTATTATGAATGTATTTACATTATAGTGAATGTTTATCAAGAATATCGATAAGATTTATCAAGATCTAGTTGATATATATCATGATTTCAAGTATCTGTCTTTTAATTAGAAACTAGAAGTAAATTTCTCTTATAAATAGAAAGACTTCACTCATTGTAAATCATCCTCAATAATGAGAAATAAGAATTACTCTCTATTCTCTCTATTTGTTCTTGCTTTATATTTTCTTGTTCTTACTTTATATTTTATAACATGTTATCAGCACTAGACTCTGTCAAACAAGGTGAGATTATTAATCTAAAAGTAAATTTAAGGTTAGTAATTTCTTATGTTATTTGTCTTTTGTTACTAAATGATATAATTATTGTTGGATTTGAGGAAAAAAAAATATTGGTTTGGTACTATATATATTTTAAATTTACTCCTCAAAAACAATATTATCAAAAGGGATGATAATATGTTGGGTTCAATTCCCATGAATTTATGTCTAAGACGCCTTTATATGGATAAGACATTGAGTTTGAATCTCAATGCACCATATTGATGATATTATGATGGCTTAAGGCAAAATAATGAGTATTTGGTGAAACATGTCCCATCAAATATGCTCCATTCCTTGAATTGAATGTTGTAGTAATAAATCATATGTATGCCTCAATTTGCTTTTGTAGTAGCTATCATAATTTGATACGTTTAAGGCATGATTATATTCCATTTCTGGGGAATGAGAAGCTTATTAATGCAAACGTGCACTTAATTGTGATGGTATCACTCACCTCCGAAAGAGGCTAAATAATTGAGAAAAGTTAATTTGAAATCTACTTCTAAAGTAGTAAATCTGAAATTTATTCATGTAATAGTAAATCTAAAATTTACTCAAGAAATTAAAAAGGTACATGTCATGATAAACTAGGAGTTTACTAGTATAAAAGTTCATAAATCGATATGAACGATTGTGATATCCCAAAGATGTGCATACTGAGTATGTAACATATATTGATGAATTAGAAATTTCTTCATTACTTTTAATGTTGCTTGTTCTCATAATAAGTTAGTTGGACCAACTAATATTGAGATTGGATCCCGTAAAATATGAAAAGTATAAAAGGTGAATATGAGCCCGTTCACCAGTCATGTGATCTATTAAGATGCATCAATATAAGATGATCACATGTGCGTTTATTGTCAACCTGCAGTTTAACATTTATAAAGTTGCTTGCTCAATACAATAAAATTGAGTTAAGAACATAACTTTCAGATTGTGCAATCAAGACAATTCATCTTGATGATCATGGTTTAGCATCGAATGCCTTTAATAAATAGTTAAACCATTGAGAACAAAGCTTCATGTGGTGGTTTGAAATATTATATACAATAATACTTGTATGCATCAAACCAATAAATTATGATTAATTTCCCCTCAAAGTTGGTTCTAACTTCTAAGTCAGGAATCACACGTTGTCCATCTAATAGTTAATGTGCGATATACGATTAATGAATATACCATGATGCACAGAGATGGATTCCTCAAAGAAGAAGAAGGATGTATGTTAGTTTTCCTAACATAAGGGGGAGATTATAAGCAGCTACGAAATATGTTAGGAATTATCATCGGATCCTCATTCAAAAGATAATTTAAGTCAAATGTCGAAAGCATCTCATATTTAAGCTGCAAGTGCTCCTATTTTATGTCCCTAAAGGACAAAATCTATGCATATGTGAAGTGTGGTAGAGCAATCGGTTCTAAATGAAATAATCCTTGAAAAGGATAAGGAGCAAATAATCATAATAAGAAGACAATGTGCTCTTAGAACCTACGACATAACACTTCATGAAATCTTATGAGAGGTTACGGTACTTGAAAATAATGAAGTGATAAGATCTCAAAATGTTATGTCGCATTGTGAATCGATATGAAATGATATATCATTAATATCTTTGATACAATATTGACGCAATATTGTAAAGGATTACGAGGATTGAATTCTACGTTAATTTAAGCATGCTGACGTAGAAACATTTATCAAGTGACATGAAAGAATGCATCTTGGTAAGCATAAAACTTATTTGATTTGCAATCCAAACACTTGAAGATGTCACTAATGAAATGTTAAATATTGTCACTTGATAAAATTTACATGAAAACTTTTAAGGATTCAAAATGTTTGAAGCATATAAAAGTTTCTGGGAAACTTATTTATAATCCTTATATTGTATAAGCTTATCGTTTGAAAATTACTGAAAATCTTGGAGAGTTTTCAAAAGTAATAGATTATTTGATGAAATAAGAAATATACCGAATTGGATTGGTTATGAAGTACCATATCTTAGTGCAAGTGGTGCATTAATGTATCTTGCAAATACTACAAGGCCTGATATAGCTTTTTCAGTCAATTTGTTAAGCAAGGTATATTTCTGCTCCTACGAGAAGACATCAAAATGGGATAAAATACATGGGTTTATTTTATTATAAAGAATGCAGTCCCGATCTTATTGGTCATGCTGATGTTGGGTACTTATTTAACCCGCATAAATCTCGATCTCAAACATATAATGTATTCACATGTGGGGACACTGTCATATTTTGGAGATATACATAACAGTCTATCTAGCCACTTCATTTAACCATGATGAGACAATAGCTCTTCATGAAGCTAGCCAAGAATGTGTATGGTTGAGATTCACAATACATCTTATTCGAGAAAAATGTGGTTTGAAATGTGACAATGTACCCATAATTTTATACAGAGATAATGCAGCATGCATAACACATCTTAAGGGAGGATTCATAAAAGGAGATAGAATGAATCACAGTTCATCAAAGCTTTTCTACATACATGAGCTACAAAAGAATGGTGATATTAACGTACAACAGATTCGTTCAAATGATAATGTGGCTGATTTATTCACCAAGTCTCCTTCAATTGCAACTTTCAAGAAGATGGTGCACAAGATCGGGATGGAAAGGTTCAAGGATGTTCTCATTAGGGGGAGCAAATGCGCGTTGTACTTTTTTTTCCAAGGTTTTGTCCCACTGGATTTTTCTTGTAAGTTTTTTAATGAGACAACCTATATGCGTATTGTTAGAGATGTGTACTCTTTTTCCTTCACTAGATTTTTTATTCCACTGAGTTTTTTTCTAGTAAGATTTTAATAAGTCATATTATCTATCAATTAAACATTCAATGGGGAGTGTTATGAATGTATTTACATTATAGTGAATGTCTATCAAGAATATAAATAAGATCTATCAAGATCTAGTTGATATCTATCAGGATTTAAAGTATCTGTTTTTTAATCAGAAACTAGGAGTAAATTTTCCCTATAAATAGAAGGGTTTCCTTCATTGAAAATCATCCTCAATAATGAGGAATAAGAGTTACTCTCTATTCTCTCTATTTGTTCTTGTTCTTGCTTTATATTTTATTGTTCTTACTTTATATTTTATAAAAAATATCTAAAAATATATGTACGATTTTAAAAAAAAAAACTAATAAAATTAAATTCATAATTCAAACACGAACTCTTAAAGAATATACTCCCTCCGTCCCAAATTATCCGTCCCAAATTTCTTAATTTGATTTCTTATTTTACTTGTCTTTTTTATTAATCAAGAAGATACAAATTTTTTTTCCATGTTTTACCCTTCGCATTAATTATTTTTTCTTCAAATTAAAATGTAAACATCATTTAATTGGGTACTATAATAAACTAGCCATGTTAGTAATTATTTTCTTAATCAATGTGTTATCTCCTTATTTTCCTATTGAATGAATCAATCATGCATTTAAGCTAAGATAGTTTAAAAAGTACTTCTCCAACTTATTTTCCTATTGAATGAATCAATCATGCATTTAAGCTAAGATAGTTTAAAAAGTACTTCTCCAACCTATAAAAAGTTGGGAAAATGCTCAAATATGACACTGAACTATCAGACATTTATGTCATCTTGGGCTCATTCATGTCATCGCCGTTATAAAACTCGTCCATCCATGCCATTACTTTTTAACGGTGGTTTTCTAAAAAACTGCTTTGCCACGTGGCCTCTTATTAGAGGTCCACGTCATTTTTTTATTTCTTTTTTTAGTTTTGATCCATTAAGAAGAATTCATCCACACCCAATCTATCACCTTAACCCACTTTAATATTACTCTTAATTTTGACCCTAGATTTAAACATATATATAATCATTTAGTCTTCGAACATAAAATTTACACACTTGAATACTACGTTTAAAATACTATAGGTTAGAATAATTAATAATTTAAAATGGCAAATGAATAAATTGTGATTAAAAATTAATTTGTTTTGACTCTCGAAATCCAAACATCATCACATAATTTAGGACGAAGAGAATACCACATAAATGAAGGACCACAACTTTTAATTAGGAAGAATACCTAAAAATCCCTTCTAAATTTGGATTATAAGTTTTATAATTTAATTATTGGTAGTCTTAATTATTTCATGAATTTGGCTATTTGGTAGCCTTTATACTCTTTAACGTGGACGAGACGTAGAGCATAACTTTTTTCTGCGTGGGTGGATTCTTTAATATACACATTAAAGATCCATTAATATACACATAAATAGTGTCTGCGTGAGTAGGTACCAAACAACACTAAAAAATATGTGGACTGAAAACACCCTACGTACCTGGATGGTGGTCTTTTATTTATCTTATATTTTTTAAACTCTAACACGCCTAAAAATAAATTAGGCTCTACGTCTCATCCACGTTACCACGAAATAATTAAGATTACCAATAATTCAATTATACAACTTATAATCCAAATTTAGAAGGAGTCTTTAGGTATTCTTCTTAATTAAAAATTGTGGCCCTTCATGTATGTGGTATTCTCTTCGTCCGAAATTATGTGATGATGATCGGATTTCAAGAGTCAAAACAAATTATTTTTTAATCACAATTTATTCATTTTCCATTTTAAATTATTAATTATTCTAACCTATATTATTTTAAACGTAGTATTCAAGTGTGTAAATTTCATGTTCGAAGACTAAATGATTATATATATGTTTAAATTTAGGGTCAAAATTAAGAGTAATATTAAAGTGAGTTAAGGTGATAGGTTGGGTGTGGGTGAATTCTTCTTAATGGATCAAAACTTAAAAATAAAATAAAATAATAATAATAATAATAATAATAATAATTTTAAAAATGACGTGAACCTCTAATAAGAGGCCACGTGGCAAAGCAGTTTTTTTAAAAATCACCGTTAAAAAGTAATGGCATGGATGGACCGGTTTTATAACGCGATGGCATGAATGAACCCAACTTTTAACGGACATAAATGAGCCATTTCTAATAGTTCAGTAGCATATTTGAGTCTTTTCCCTAAAAAGTTTTCCCTTCCTAGATCTTTTCTTCAACATTCTTCTTTAAGTATTTCTCTTAGCTTAACAAATATTGCTTGGAGTAAAATTTTGATTCTTGGAGGGAAAAAAACATGTCCAAAAAATAGTGATGGTTCCATGGTTAGCACATGGTCATGCAACCCCATTTTTTGAACTTGCCAAAAAGCTCTCCAAACACAACTTCCATATCTATCTTTGTTCTACTTCTGCTGTCCTTAATTTCCTCAAACAAAGCCAAGAAAATTATTACTACTTGTCATCAAACAATACAAGTAGTATCGAACTCATAGAACTTCACTTGCCATAGATGCCCGAACTTCCTTCGCACCACCACAGCACCAAAGGCCTTCCTCGACATCTCTATTGAATTCTTCGTGATGCCTTTCAAATGTCTGGTGAAAGCTTTTCCAAAATCATCGATGATCTCAGCCCCGATTTGATCATATACGATTCCTTTCAGGCATGGGCTCCGGATATCACATTATCAAGAAATATTCCTGCTGTTTCGGTTGATCCTTTATATGCTAATTGAGGGGAATCAGTTTTATTTCTGGTGCTCGGACTCTTATAAAATTTCGCCTCTTCATTTGCATCTCTCATAATTGGTTGACTATTTGAACTTTCACCTCGTCGGTGAAAGTTGGATTTCCCAACTTTAATCTCCTTCCCAATTTTTTAGGGGTGAACATATTTTGGTTTAAACCGAAAAAATCAAAAAACCAAATCGAAATTTAATTTTGGTTTCGGTTTTTTGATTTTTTGGATCGAATTTGGTTTGTAATTTTAAAATTTCAATTTTTCGGTTTGATTTTCGATTTAAAAAAAAAAACGGTTAAACCGAAAAACCAAAATTTTATAAACAAATAAATAATATATATTTAGTAATATACATTCACAATTAACATTTAACAGTAAATTCGCATACGCCGCAGGCTGTTTATGGATTGTTTTAGTGACTCAAATATTTTATGGACTATTTTGGTGGCTTTGGACTGTTTTATGGACTATTTATGCCAGTTATATTATATGTAATGATTAATGATGTTATGTATTATGTTAAACTTATGATTATTTCATTTCGTTTCATCCATGTTGAGTTATTTATAGTTATTTATATTTAGGAATGAAAACAGGTTTGAAAAAAATATTTTTTCTAAAAAAACTCCATCAATTTTAAATGCTCAGTTATGAAAAAAAGAGGCTAACTACTTTAATATTTCAAACCGAAATAAAAATCTGAAATAATCGAACCGAATTTGTTAAAATCGAACCAAACCGAATTTATTTCGATTTGGTTACAAATGTCATTTTTGTTAATCCAAAAATCAATAAACCGAACCGATATTAAACAATCAGACCGAACCGACCAACACCCACCCCTACAATTTTTCCACCCCCACCCCCTTCGCTAGCCTCCCCTCACAATTTTTTTTTGTTTAAAAAATAAAAGCTCTTTTTCTGTGTAGATTTACTTACTAAAATGTTTTAACATATGAAATTTATTTTGTTTCTGTATTTGTATCTTCCAAATTCAGGACTATCCATTCTTATTAATACTCCCTCCGTCCCATTTTACTTGTCCCAAATTAAGATGGCACAACAATTAAGAAAAATAATAAATAACATGGCTAGTTTACCAAAGTAACCCTATTAAATGATGTTTACATTTTAATTTAAAGAAAAAGTAATTAATGCAAAAGATAAAACATGGAAAAAAAAGTTTTTCTTATCTTGATAAGTAAAATAGGACAAGTAAAATGAGACATCAACTTAGCCAATTTTGGACTGATAAAATGGGACGCAGGGAGTATATTTTATGCACATTTGAAAGATAGCTTTTTGTGCGTAGATTTCCTAACTAAAATGTCAACATTATGTACTTCATTCAAAAATAGTTGTCATGTTTTGTTAATTGAGAGTCAATTTGATTATTTTTTAAAGATACATTAAATTAGATTAATTTAATATTTTATCCTTAGCATTAAATACAATTCATTATATAATATTTTTCAAAGTATTAAATTTATTATATTTAAAAAATAATAAAATAAAATTACCCCTATCATTTACTCCCTTAGACTTTTAAGTCATTTTTTACAGTCAAATTAACTCTAGATTGTGTTCACATTCAGTTTAAGGTCTCTTCTTCTATATATTTTTGCCTATTTAAAGAACTCAAAACTCCAAAACCTTGAATAACAAAACAAGAAACAAATATGGCATCTTCACTCAAATTTCAAATGCCAATTTCATTTTGCCTCTTCTTCTTCCTATCATCATTCTCCTTCTACGGCGCAACTGCATACTTCTTCAATGTTTATTGCATTGATGAAATGATCGATCCATTGACCATCGATTGTGTTATGAATGGTAACATTAAAATACCAACTGTTTCCCTTAGACAATCTGGAGTTCACAAATATCCTGTTGATGTCAACACAGGCCAATTAGAACCTACACTTTCTTGTAACATGACTTCTGGTCCTAGATATGGAGATTTTCCTCTTTTTCAATATAATAGAGATATACCTAGGTGTGAAATTAAGGACAAAAGGTGCACTTGGAATATAAGGCCAGAAGGTTTATTTCTCTTCTATGACTTAGGCCAGCATCTAATCTTCGAATGGTCAATGAGACCATGACCATGATCCAATTTGTAATATCGTCATAGAGTACGTATGTTATAAACTTTATGACGATCATAGCATATTTTTAATTCTTATGTTTTAGATAAAATGTTGGGGTGGACTTGTCGACCCTCATTAAGAATAGTAAGGTACACCTTTTACTGTCCTCTCTGATGATTTGTTATGGTAAAACTTGGTTAATTAATAAGAATAAGCTTGATTTATTGCGGATTGAATTCTACAATTGAACGTATGCATTTTGGGGTTCCACTAATTGTCATGCCATTTAATATTGATCAATTTCTAACTGCAAAATATGAGGTTGAGCTTGGTATAACTTTGGAAGTTCGGAGAGATGAAAACGTAAGGGTGGAAAGAGAGGAGATCGTGAAAGCCATAAGAAACGTTATAGTGGAGAAGAAGGGAGAAGAATTGAGGGCGAAGTCCGGAGAATTAAGTGAGAAAATAAGAGAAAAGGAAAAACAAGATGTTGAAGAAGTTATGGAGGAACTTAAGAAGCTTTGCTTGATGAACAAGAACAAGAAAAGTGTTAGAGTAGTATCTATTGATGTTTTGGTTCATGTCTTTACTGATGTTTGGTTCTTGTCTTCATTGGTGTTTTAGTTCATGTCTTTATTGGTATTTGGTTCGGAAACAACTTTTCTACCTCATCTCTGAGGTACTGGTATGATCCCACTATGTGAAAATATTCTGGGTATGTTGTTGTTGTCATCATCGTCTTTATTGATGTTTGGTTCATGTCTTTGTTGATGTTTTGGTTCATCCTTTATATGCTAATAAAGGGGAATCCGTTTTATTTCTGTTGCTCGGACTCTTATAAAAGTTTGTTACTGCATTTGCATCTCTCACAATTGGTTGACTACTTGAACTTTCACCTTGTTGGTGACGGTTGGATTTCCCAACTTTAATCTCCCTCCCCATTTTCCCACCCCCAACTTCCCCTCACAAAAATTTTAAAAAAAGAAAAGAAAAAGAAGAAGCTTTTTGTGTGTAGATTTACTAACAAAAATGTTTAACATATGAACTTTATTTTGTTTATGTATTTGTATCTTCCAATTTGAGGATTGGCCATTCTTATAAATATATTTATGCACATTCCAAAGTTAACTTTTTGTGTGTTCCAAATATGTATATTAGCTGCAGTTAGCTTAGAGTAGTTACCAGTTAGCTCAGCATAACATTGTTACTGTTACATTGATTCCATTTGTATTGTAGATCACAACTAGCTATGACTTGGTTGATTAGTATTAGTTAGTGAGTGGAGTGCGCTGTCAAATAGAATGTTCTAGAAGGAGTTGGTTATTATATATTTTGTATCACATTCACAGCTTATATAAGGCACAACATCTCACATTGTAACACAAGTTTAAGAAGCAATTATAATTTTGATTCTTTCTCTTTCTTCTTAGCTCCATTAATGGAGTCTTAGTAAGCATTTACACATGGTATCAGAGCCAGTGAATTGAGACGATTTAGATTCCTTCTCATCTGGCTACTCTGTTTTCTACATTTCATTTGAATTCAATTCTCTGAAGTTTCGATCCCTTTCCTCTGGTTGTATCTACTATGGCGCCAACCAAAATGGATCACAATGATCCATTAAACATTAGTGCCTCAGATAGTTCGAGTGCTTGTACCTATCAAGTTAACTGGGTTTGAAAATTACAGTTTGTGGAGTAGATCGGTGCGAATTGCTCTTCTAGAAAAGAGAAACTATGGCTTTGTTACTGGAGCTTGCAGCAAATAAATATACAAAGATGAACTTCATGAACAATGTGACCTGTAATGCGATTGTACTTTCATGGATTATGAATACAGTAAGTGAAAATTTACTCAGTGGAATTGTCTATTCTACTAGTGCTTATGCAGTCTGTGAGGATCTTAAGGAACGATTTGATAAGGTGAATCGTATGTGTAATTACCAATTATATTGCGAGATTAACATGCTTTCTCAAGGTACTGATTCTGTTTCAGTCTATTTTACAAAGATGAAAAGGTTATGGAGTGAGTATGATGTTTTAGTCCCAAATACTAGCTGTGATTGTCCTAAATCTAAGGACTATGTAGATCATCTTTATGAATTGAGATTGCTCCAATTTTTGAGTGTATTGAATGAGTTATATGACCAGGCTCGCAAGCAAATTCCGTTAAAGAGAGACATTTCTACTATTAACGAAGCATATGCCATGATTATAGAGGATAAAATTCAACATTCATCTCGTATGATTGTTGTGCATGAGAAACTAGAACCACTGGTTATGCAAGTGCATTGAAATAACAATTTGGATAAGGGAACTCGAATTATAGAGGAAGGAGATATGAATATTGTCCCCTCACAGGTCATACCAAGGATAGTTGCTACAAGCTAATTGGATACCCTACTAATTGGAAGCAAAAAAAAAAGAAATCAGGATACAATGGTAGCACTAACAAGTCCTATGGTAGTGGATATGGCCATGTAAAACCTAGTCACAACTACTCTGATAATGGTGGAATGCAATCACACAACAATGCCCAGTCCCATAGTGCAAGTGCAGTGACAAGACAATCAGATGTGGCTAGCACTAGTCAAGAAATGCATTATCCACAAGTGGCTAAGAGACATACTTTTACTGGAGGAGAATATAATCAAATTATGATTATGTTGAGCAAAGACACTAAGGAAATGAAACAAGTCAACATGACAGGTATTACTACTTGTTTTCTATCCAAAAGTTATTCTCAAAGCTGGGTTGTGGATTCAGGAGCCACACATCATGTGATACAACAAGGCATATGCCTAAGGATGGCAAAGGTTCATGTCAGTATCACCATGACAAGTTGCATTTACCCAATGGAGCTACAGTAGATATATCACACACTGTAGAAGCCTACATTTTTGGAGATGAGCTGATTAAAGATGTTTCGTTTGTGCTAGAATTCAAGCTTAACCTGCTCTCTGTAGCTAACGTAACCAAGGAATTGTCTTGCTTTATTTATTTTTATCTCGATTTTTGTGTGTTTCAGGAACTCTTGAATGGCAAGGTAAAGGAAATTAGTAGACAAGAAGGTGGACTTAATATCTTCAAGAATAACTGGAAGAAAAAACCGAACAACCCAGTGAACAGGCATGATAAGATTGCTGCAGAAGTTATTGCTCATAGCAGCACTCTCTGGCACTAGAGACTTGGACATCCATCTTCACAGGCTTTAAGAGTTTTGAATATATTGAAGAATAATAAGGAGGTAAAGGCTTTACATAAATGTACATTATGACCACTTGCTAAACAAACCTGACTGTCTTTTCCTGTTAGTGAATCTAGATCATCTGCTTTCTTTGACCTTGTACATATGGATCTTTGGGGGCCTTACAATTTTTTTATTTTTGACAATAAATACTATTTTCTGACTATGGTGGATGATCATAGTAGATATACTTGGATTTATCTGTTACAGTTGAAGTCTGAAGCTATAGTAGCCATTAAAAACTTTATTTCTATGATCAAAACACAATTTGGTGTATTGATTAAGGTTATAAGGTCTGATAATGGGATAAAGTTTCTTAACTGACAATGTAAGATGTTGTTTCAATATCTTGGCATTTTACATCAAACTAGTTTCCCTCATACACTACAACAAAATGGTGTGGTGGAGAGGAAGCATAGACAACTTTTAAACATAGCTAGGGCACTCAAATTTTAATCTCATATACCTACCAGATATTGGGGATTGTGCAGAAAGTTGTTGACTACTTGATGAATAGGTTGCCTTCTTCAGTTCTAGCTGGTAAAAGCTCTTTTGAACTTATGTTCTCTAAGGAACCTAAAATATCTCATCTGAAAGTCATAGGTTATTTATGTTATGTGACAGTAGTTCCCCAGGGAGATAAGTTCTCTGAAAGGGCCAAACCTACTGTATCAATGGGATATTCTAATACTCAGAAGTGTTATATCTTGTTATGCATCCATACAAAGAAGTTAATAGTAAGTAGAGATGTTATTTTTTTAAGAGGATATCTTTTCCTTAGTATATTTAAAGCACATGCAGACTCCAGATGACACTCACAATGATGTATGCATGCCTAATTGTTTGCTCTCAGCTGTTGAAGAAACTGATGGTGAGGGTAACACTCATGAAGATATCTAACATGAATCATCTCCACCTAGTGAAGATGCTAGTTCCATCCCTGATACATTACCTATTACAGATGCAAATTATGATGCAGTTACCTACATGAATGCAGATTTATTTGGTGAAAATACAAACATGACCACTACATCAAGCAAACCATCTAGAGTTTGTAAATCCCCTATATGGATGCAGGTTTATGTTAATCCTGCTAGAAGCCAGAGATGTAAATATTTCTAGCTCATAATTTGTGCTACAGTAGAATGAGTAATGCTTATCAAAGCTACTTGAAAAAATTCTTAAATGGGACCGAGCCTTAATGTTTCAAGCAAGCTATTAAGGATGATAGATGGATAGCAATAATGCATTTGGAAATTCAGGCTCTAGAAGCTAACAACACATGGATAGTTGTAGACTTACCAAGGTGCAAGAACATTGTTAGTTCCAAATGGATATACAAGATCAAATACTAGGCAAATGGTGAAGTGGAGAGGTTTAAATCAAGACTGGTAGCCAAGGGTTACAGTCAACAGGAGGTATTGGACTATCATGAGACACTCACCTGTTGCAAAGATGGTGACAATGAGGTGTGTCATTGCAGTAACAGTTTTGAAAGGTTGGTATATTCAACAAATGGATGTCTACAATGCCTTTTGCAGGGTGACCTTGAGGAAGAAGTTTATATGGAACTGCCAGAAGGTTTTAGAAGACAGGGGTAGAAGAAAGTTTACAAATTGCTCAAGTCATTATGTGGACTTAAACAAGCTTCCAGACAATGGAATCTCAAGCTTACTTCTGCATTGATTACAACTGGATTTCCTCAAAATGCACATGATTACTCTCTTTTTACTCTAAAGAAAGCATTTGATATAGTGATTGTTCTAGTGTATATTGATGATTTGATTATTACTGGGTGCCTTAATTACTGCCACAAAGGAGGTGCTTAAGCAACAATTCAAGATGAAAGATCTAGGTGATCTCAAATATTTTTTGGGCATTGAATTTCTCAGGTCAGATTCAGGAGTCATTCTAAACCAAAGAAAATACATTCTTGAGCTTATATCAGACAGTGGACTCAGTGGTGCAAAGCCACCTTACACTCCATTGGAATCAAATCTTGGACTAACTACTATAGAGTATGATCAATCCATTGGTGTACATGGAGATGAGTTACTATCAGACATTTCCTCCTATCAAAGACTAATTGGCAAACTCATGTATGTTACCATCACTAAACCTGACATAAATTTTATTGTACAAACTCTTAGTTCATGCAACAACCTAAAAGATCCCATTGGGAAGCTGCCACCAGAGTAGTGAGGTATCTCAAAGGTACAATTGGGCAATGAGTTCGCTTGGAAGATCAAACTTCCACATCTCTTATTTGTTGGTGTGATTCAGACTGGGCTGCTTTTCCCGATACTAGAAGATCAGTCACAGGTTATGTGGTTTACTTTGGCGATTCTTTAATTTCTTGGAAGTCCAAGAAATAACAAACTGTATCCAGAAGTTCTGCTGAGGCTGAGTATAGGAGCATGGACACAACTGTGGATGAATTAACTTGGTTAGTTGGATTGTTTCAAAATTTCAGTGTTCCTATAAACATGCCTATTCCAATGTTTAGTGACAGCAATTCTGTCATTCAGCTAGCCAACAATCTTGTGTTCCATGAGAGAACCAAACACATTGAAATTGATTGTCACTTCATCAGGGATAAGATTAAGAGTGGTTTGATCCATGCTGAACATGTTTCTACTCATGATCAAGTTGCTGATCTGCTCACCAAAGGTCTAAGTCAGGCTCAACATTCATATCTACTTGGCAAGCTTGGTGTGCTCAACATCATGCACCCTGCAGCTTGAGGGGTAGTGTTCCAAATATGTATACTAGCTGCAGTTAACTTAGAGTAGTTACCAGTTAGCTCAACTTAGCATTGTTACTGTTACATTGGTTCTATTTGTATTGTAGATCATAGCTAGCTATGACTTGGTTGATTAGTGATAGTGATTGGAGTGAGTTGTCAAATAAAATGTTCTAGAAGGAGTTGGTTATTAGATATTTTGTATTACATTCACAGCCTATGTAAGGCACAACATCTCACATTGTAACACAAGTTTTAAGAAGCAGTTATAATTTTGATTCTTCCTCTTCCTTCTTAGCTCCATTAATGGAGTTTTAGCTAGCATTTTCATATTGTGTGTAGATTTTCTAACTAAAATGTCAACATTTGGAATTGATAGTATGTACTCCCTCCATTTAAAAATGCTATCATATTTTGTTCATTGAGAGTCAATTTGTCTATTTTTTAAAGTTAGATTAGATTAAATTAATTTAATATTATATTATTTAGCATTAAATATGATTCATTATCTAATCTTCAAATGGGCAATGAGACCATGATCATGATCCAATTTGTAATATCGTCATAGAGTATGTATGTTATAAACTCTATGACGATCATAACATATTTTTAATTCTTATGTTTTAGAAAAAAATGTTAGGGTGGGCTTGTCGATCGACCCTCATTAAGAATAGTAAGGTAAGGTATCGATGATTTGTTCTGATGAAACTTGGTTGCTTAATTAGTATAAGGATGGGAATTATTTATCATCTCAGTTACCAATTTCTTTTTGAGTTTAAAAAAATATCCATCGATGATATAAATAATATTTATCAGCTAATCAGTTTTATTTTTAAAATTATAAAAAAGAAAATTATGAAGGGGAGTTTTTCAGTAACTGGTAAAGTCACTACCATGTGATCCAGAAGTCATAGATTCAAGCCTTGAAAACAGCATCTGCCAAAAATATGTGGTAAAGTTGTATACAATAAATCCTTATGATCAAACCCTTCCTTGGACCCTTGCGCATAGCGAGAGCTTTTATGTACCGAACTACCTTTTTCTAATGAAAAGTTGCAGATAAATATTTTTTGAGTAATATGATGGTGTAAAATTTCTTTACACAATTTAGTATTAGAAAAATTAAGGCGTCTTATATAGACTTACATTTTTTGTTATCTAACTCGGATTCTGTTCAACTTCAATTAATTAAGAATTTATCCCATGAAGTTCTTGCATTCTAGCCCCATCTTCCTCGGACTCTTCAAAATGTCATTAGTTGTGTGTGAGATTTTTCAAAAGTAGTTCATCTGTTAAGAATCCAATACGAGTGCAGCAACATTTTTGGTGAGTCCTAGCAAATTCAGTTCTAGCCTATTTGACTAACAAAAGTCACCAAAAAGATATACCATACCTAGGCCAGAGAAAATATGTCATCTTCACTCCAATTTCAATTGCCCATTTTAATTAACCTCTTAACTGTTGTCATTCTCCTTTTATTCAGCAGCAAATTCTCCTTTGTTTTCAGACGATGACAACAACTTACTTGATCAATGGGCTAGGCTGCAATCTATTTTTATCTAGATTCACTGGTCATACGTTTGATCTGGTTCACATTTTACTATCATTCCATACTGCTCCATCCTTATAGCTAAATCGGAGGATTCTTGAATCGTTGTGGAAGAGGATTAATGAGACTTATGTAGCACCAAGTTAACCATGCATTTTTTACACATGTCATTATGCATGTAAAAGCCTGGACAAGTGGACTTGCCACTTGGCAACTTCTTAGACACTTTTTAGCTACTATAAAATCAACCACTCTCAAGCAATTTAGTGTACCAATTGTCTTTCTTACTCTCTAGTCTCTCCCTCCTTTAACGGTTTCCTCTTCCGTTTCCCTTATGATATATATTTCTGTGTTATCGATCTTTTATTAATCTCCTAATTTAGCTTCTTGTTAACTATATTAATAATTTTGGTTACTCTTGTATTCTCTTATTTATTAATTAAGAAAGATTTATTTAATCCTAAATATTTAGGACAATACATAACGCGATTTAAGTATAATTGATATGTCACTTAAAATAGATAGTAATATTTATTTAATATTAATATCATTAACTTGGTAATAAGTAATTCTATTACTGTCATAATACAACAAAACTAATATTATATTGCTAATGTTATTATTATATTATATTTTTACTAACCATTAAATAATATTGTTATTGATATTTTAACACTATTTTCCAACAATAGTGGAGAAGAAAGAGAAACATTGAGGGTGAAATCAAGGTAATTGAATGAAAAAACAAGAACAAAGGAAAAAGAGGATATTGATGAAGTTGTGGAGGAACTTTTCAGAAGCTTTACTTGATGAAGAAATGTACTCTCACCCTTTCAGTTTAAGCGTCTTAATTTGAGTACGTATAAAATTTAAGAGATAATTGTTCTTTTAAATCTTATATTCATATATAGAATGTTAAAATTAAAAAATGTACTAATTATAAAAAGTGACACTCTTTTTTGTACCGAACTGAAAAGGAAAAAATAATTAAGACACTTACATTGCGACTGAGGGACGAGCCATTCTTGTAAATATATATTTATGCATATTCCACAATTAGTTTTTTATGTGTACATTTAATTAATTAACTAAAATGCTTAAGCTTAACATATGGAACTTATTTTATTTCTGTATTTGTATCTTCCAATTTTAGGGACTAGCCATTCTTGTAAATATATTTATGCATATTCTAAAGTTAGTTTTTTTGGGTATATTTTTACTAACTAAAATGTTTAACATATGGAATTGATATGATGCAATTAACAAAATTACATAACTATGGTTGACAATTCTAAGAATGAATTGAAGTCATGTTTTTAATAAAATTCCATTTAAGTTTTCTTCTTCTTTATATTTTAGCCTGTTTAAACAAAGAGAAGTCACAAGTATTCTCAAACTATATTTAAAATTGTCATGACACATCTAAACTTTATGGAAGTTTTATTATCCCTAAATTCTTTTTTTTTTTTGCTTATTAACCAAGCACTAGAAAATAAGTAAGAAATCAACTTATTTTCCAAAAAAAACATTTTCGATGCATGATCAAAATTAAACCTTCCCTAATTTGGATAAGAAGTTCAATTTTTTACCATATATTCACAGATACTAATTCATCACAAAGTTTTGACCAAGAAAACTATATGCTATATAAAGGAAACAAGAAAATTCTATTTAAATGAACAAGTAAAACCAAAAAGAACATATGGCTTCTACTATAGTACTAAACATTTCAATTCTTGTCCCATTTTTTTTTGTTCATCACTAGTTCATTTGTGTCTCCTGCACCAGAGACATGGACTATCAACATCTACGACACGATCTCCGTCTTTAACAAGTTAAACTTAATGTGTGACTTAAATAGTTTTCAATATCCACCAGTTACATTTACACAGGGTACGAATTAATCTTTTACGGTTGATGTTGACCTCCCGAAATCAGGTGGTAATTATGTATTGACATGCAATGCAGAATATATTACTGATGCTACTATTATACATATTATACCAGGTAATCTTGTTCTGTTTGATTACCAAAACGATAAGAATAGGTGTACTAACAAATTGTGCAATTGGGAGATTAATGAGCATGGAGCAATATTCCTATACATGGTGGAAATTAAATAACAATAAGGAGATTAGTTAATCTCAAACTATTTTTTTGTTGCTTTGGTGAATAATATTTGGTTGTTTCTCCTTGAATATATTTTTTTGAGTTTATAGATCTCGAAATATATTAATATATGTTTAAAAAATAAGACATTTATAAAATTGATCAAAGAAGTAACGTCACAAAAAGTTCTGTGATACTGTCAGTGTAGTTTAATATTTTATGTTTATTGCAAGCTATTTTATTGTCTTTTTCACACTCCTACAGCAAATTAGATGCTGAACAGAACTCGAAGATGTTCTTCGACACCTTGATTGTATTGGGTAAATTTCATCCACAGTCACTTAACTTCGTATCTATTACTCAAAAGTTATTTTTCTTTCATTCATTTCATTCATAGTCATTTAACTTTGTATTTATTATGCAAAAGTTACTTTTCTTTCATTTATTTCATCCATGGTCATTTAACTTTATCCGACCATTACAAAAATCACTATGATCGAATTTTACAATAATTCTATCGAAAAAATGATGTGTCAACCTTAATTAGTTCATAATTTTAATTTAAGTGAAAATATGATATATTACTCATATATTGACCTTTTTTATATATGCACAATCCAATTTTCCTTATGGATTATTTAATGAAAGAATACCAATTTCTTAATAGATTAAATTACCTAATGAAGACTATTTTCATAAAAAAAATTTGGTTGATATTTTTATGAAATAAAATTGTACTTATTTTTCTCCCTCTAAAATTGTTACATGTAGTTGATAAAATTATTTTTTTCATTCATTCTTTTCCTTGTCACTTGAGTCTTTGCATTCGGTATATCATAATAATATGATAAACTACTCTATTTATTAAGTTTGTCTTTGTATTTTTAATTGTTTGACTAATCGATTAATTTTCTTAAATTTTTTATTATAATATTCAATTTCTGATAAATTATATATTGTTTAATTAATATAATTGATAAATATAAAAATTAGATATTCTATAATTCTTTATCTATTAAAGTACTTATATTTTATAATTTTTATTAACAAAACTGTATATAACATTATTTATATAAATTTTGACAATACTTATTCAATGACACAATTAAAAAGATTTTATTTTAAAACTATCTTTAGCATGTTGATTTATCTTCAAAGAATTAAAATATTTTATTTTTTTTAAATAATATCATACATGTATTTCTATTTTATGTGTTTTGAAGAATTTATCTTGTTTATCACTCTTTTTCGATGCACATTTTTGGCAGATGAATGCAATATTATGAAATGTTTCATAAAAATATCAACCAATTTTTTTTTATATAAATAGTCTTCATTAGGTAATCTAATCTATTAAGAAATTAGTATTCTTTCATTAAATAATCCATAGAAAAATTGGGTTGTGCACATATAGAAAAAAAGGTCAAGATATGAGTAATATATTGTATATTCGCTAAAATTAAAATTAAAAATTGATTAAGGTTGCCACATCATTTTTCCGATGAAATTATTGTAAAATTTGGTCATAGTGACTTTTGTGATGGTCGGAGTAAAGTTAAATGACCATGGATGAAATGAACGAAAGAAAAGTGGCTTTTGCATAATAGATACAAAGTTAAGTGACCATGGATGAAATGAATGAAAGAAAATTGACTTTTGCTTGATAGATACAAAGTTAAGTGACCATGGTTGAAATTTACCCTGATTGTATTGCCTCGCACCAGAATAGAATCCAGGATTCGAAGTGTTTGAGTGTCAAATAGACTCATCGATTAAATCAACCTGGATTCGCCTCCAGGAGCAGGGCCAACTTATGGCCAAGGGTTCATCTTAACCCCCTTCGACAGAAAACTACAACAACAACAACAAAAAACTCAGTATATTCCCACCTAGTGGGGTCTGGGGAGGGTAGAATGTACGCAGTCCATACCACTACCTCTAAAAAAGTAGAGAGGCTGTTTCCGATAGACCCCCGACTCAAGACACATGACAATAAAAAAGAACTTCCAAAGCATGAAACATGATAAAACTAACATAGATACGACCTTCAAAAAAATAAAGTACATTACCAAACAAAAGACACCAAAGCCCACCTAACTACTGACTACGATTCAATCACCCACCTTATCCCTCTATCCTAGTGTTATTCCTCCAAACCTTCCTATCCAGGGTCATGTCCTCAGTGAGCTGTAACTGTTTCATGTCACGTCTAATCACTTCTATTCAGTATTTCTTTGGTCTACCTCTTCTCCGCTTGAAACCATCTAGCGACATTCTCTCATATCTACAAACTGGGGCATCCGTGCTCCCTCCTCATCACATGACCAAACCATCTCAACCTCACTTCCTGTATTTTATCCTCCACCGATACCACTCCCACCTTCTCCCGAATAATCTCATTCCTAACCCTGTCCGCCCTTGTAAAACCACACATCCAACGCAATATCCTCATTTCCGCCACTTTCAATTTTTGTATATGAGAATTCTTAATTGGCCAACACTTCGCTCCATACAACATTGCCGGACGGACTGCAACTCCATAGAAACTGCCTTTAAGCTTGGGAGACACCTTCTTATCTCATAAAATTCCCCAAACGAGCCTTCATTTTATCCAACCTGCCTTAATACGGTGAGAGACATCCTCATCTGTCTATCCATTCCCCTGGATCATAGACCCAAGATACTTAAAACTATCCCTCTTGTAGACTACCTGAGATTCCAAATTTACTACCACATCCTCCTCTTGCCTTGAGTCACTAAACTTGCACTCCAAATACTTCGTCTTGGTCCTACTCAATCTGAAACCTTTAGACTCCAGGGTTTGCCTCCAAACCTTCAGCTTATCATTAACACCTTGCCGCGTCTCATCAATCAAAACTACATCATCCGCAAAAAGCATACACCAAGGCACTTCGCCTTGTATACTCCGCGTCAACACATCCATCACCACAACAAATAAAAACGGACTAAGAGTTGATCCCTGGTGAAACCCTGTCAAGATCGGAAAATGCTCAGAATCTCCTACCACCGTCCTTACTCGAGTCTTCGCCCCCTCATACATATCCTTAATCGATCTGATGTACGCCACAGGGACCCCCCTCGCCTCCAAACATCTCCAAAGAACCTCCCTAGGGACCTTGTCATACGCCTTTTCCAAGTCAATAAACACTATATGAAGATCCATCTTCCTCTCTCTATACTACTCTACCAGTCTACGCACTAGGTGAATTGCCTCAGTCGTCGAGCGACTAGGCATAAAACCAAATTGATTCTCCCAAATAGACACAATCTTCCTCAACCTCCGTTCCACCACCCTCTCCCAAATCTTCATCGTGTGACTCAACAACTTAATACCTCGGTAGTTGTTGCAACTCTGAATGTCACCCTTTTTCTTATATAATGAGATCATCGTGCTCCATCTCCATGCCTCAGGCATCTTCACGGACTTGAAAATATTATTAAACAGGTTGGTCAGCCATCTCAACCCTTCTCCGCTAGAAAACTTCCAAAAATCCACCGGAATCTCGTCAGGCCCCGTAGCCCTGCCCCTCCGCATCTCGCGAATAGCCTCACTGACCTTCTCTACTCTAAAATGCCGACAATAGCCGAAATCGCGACACTCCCCGGTGTGCTCCAACTCTCCTTACACAACACATTTGTCCCCCTTATCCCTCAAGAGCTTATGAAAATACGACTGCCGTCTTTTCTTTATGAGGGCATCATCCATCAATACTCTGCCATCCTCCCCTTTAATACACTTCACTTAGTTCAGATCCCGACCCTTCCGCTCCCTAACCTTGGCAAGCCTAAACAAATTTTTTTCCCCGTCTTTCTCCTCTAACCACTTATACAAACTCTCAAAAGTTGTTGTCTTAGCAGCGGTAACTGCTAACTTAGCCTCTTTCTTAGCCAACTTATACTCCTCCCTGCTAACCCGCTTCTCTTCATCCTTACTCTCTACCAACTTAATATAAGTCGTCTTATTCGTCTCCACCTTCTTCTTAATGTTTTCATTCCACCACTAATCCCCCCGATACTTGCCAGACCAGCCCCTCGAGACACTCAACACCTCTTTAAGAGACTCTTTGATGCATCCCGCAGCCCTATCCCACATACTATCCACGTCCCCCCTACCCTCCCAAACCTCCATCCCCTTCAACTTTGCCCCTATCTCCAAAGCACTACCTGGAGTCAGGCCACCCCACCTAACTCTAGGTCGGCCCTCCCCACCCCGTCTCTTCTTGCCCTTTTTAATAACCAAGTACATTACCAGAAGTCTATGCTGGGTCACAATATTCTCACTCGGGATTATCTTACAATCCTTACACAATGTTCTATCCTCCTTCCTAAGCAGCAAAAAGTCAATCTGAGTCTTGGCTAGCCTACTACGAAAAGTAACCAGATGCTCCTCCTTCTTAGGAAAGCTGGAATTCACTACCACTAACCCAAAGGCCCTCGCAAAATCTAAAAGAGCTTTGCTCCTCCCTCAACATTCCTATCCCCGAACCCGAAGCCTCCATGCACATCATCATAACCCATCGGTAGAGACCTGATGTGCCTATTAAAATCCCCTCCTATGAAAATCATCTCTGAACTAGGCACGCCTCTTACCACCTCGTCCAAAACCTCCCAAAATCTTTTCTTCTCCTCCTCGTCCAGGCCCGCCTGTGGCGCATACGCACTACAGATGTTCAAAGAAGACCCCCCCCCCCCAACGATCAACTTGATAGTCATCACCCTATCACTAACCCTTTTAACCTCCACTACCTGCCCCCTATAATATTTATATATGTTTAAATTATTTTTTATGTATATATAGTAGATGTTGAACTCCCTTTGACTAGTTCGTGTGTATTTTTCTTTCGATTTTTGAACCTCTTTAATAAAAAATTTCGATTCTGTCACTATCTCTCAACAAGATAGGAAGTGGTTAAAAGGAGGAATGCGTCTTTTATCTATTTATTCTTAAAAGGAAAAAATTTATGACTTTTACAATTTGACCTCAACTTTGCGTACAATTATTTTTTTTATAATTATCAAGAATTAAAATTCACTATATATTCAAAATTTAGAATTTAGTATTTTGAAGTAGAGCCAAAACTCATACATTAAAGTGGAAATAGAGTTAGTCCTTTTTTACTTAAAAATAAAAAATAAAATAGCAAGTGTAGTAACATATAAAGAACTAAACCTTGTTCGTTCTTCTTCCTAAACTTGCTCTTTCCGTGAAAAATAAATGAACTAATATAAGTCAACAATAATTAAAAGTAAATGAAAGGAATTTATTTATTAGTATTGGACTTTTAATCTCAAAAAGGAATTTGTGTAATTATAAAATTGAGTTTTTATTATAGATCAATTTAATTTGATAATAAATAAATTAATCGGTATTCTATGCACAAAATTTAGATATTATTTATATTGAGATGACAAGTCGATAAATTTAAAAAACTCTCCCTCGTAATTACTTAAGATGGGACATATCAAATGGCTTCTCGATAGGTGGATGCAATTGATTTCATTGATTAAATTCAATTTACAAAAAAGGCTTTCCAGCAGGATTCAAACCAGCGCACTAGGGAGATTATAGGACACTTTGCCACTGGCATTGCAAAGCACTTTGTCTCTTTGGGTGGAACATTTATCCTCTATATATATTCTGTACATATATACTTACACATATATAGAGTTTACTCGAAGCTTGCGGGTGGTGTGACACCCTTATTGGTCTTAATAGATCCGTCCCTGCCTCGTTCTATAACTGTACACAAATTCCATTATGAGTGAAGAATTATTTTTTCATTTAAAACTCATATTTCATCACAAAAAATCTTTTCAAAATCATTTCTAAAGTATACAAAGACAAAATTAGTGTCTCGTCGCTAAATAAAATTGTATTAACTACAAAATTTATTATTTGTCCCCATTAGAACGAACTCATTCGTCAGAAATGAGTATAAAATTTTGTAGTTGATAGTGTATTTCGTCACTAAAAAGACCTTTTATATCGACAAAAACAATTTGTCACTAATTTTCTTACTTTAATTAGTGACAACATCGATTGTCCCTAAAGTTACAATGTTTCGTAGTTAATCAAAAGTAACTTGTCACTAAAGACGATCTTTGATACACAAAAATATATTTTGCCCCCAAATGTATAAAGTAGTTACAATTTTGCTTTTACAAATATGGCTTACAATTTTGTAGTGAAAAACGATTATTTTGTCACTAAAAATATTAGTTTTAATGACCCTACAAAATTGCGTGTATATATATTGACATGATTACTGACAATAACAATCGTAAAAGAATACAAATTTAATTCGTAATTAAAGCATAAATATATTATTGATCAGAAGACAATTCTAAGACAATTATATTTGTCACAAACGTAGTCAATTTTTGACGAAGATGTAATTACAAATACAATATAATTTTGTCATTGCATCCTTCTAATATCTTGTCAACTCCACTTGTTTGGAGCAAAATAAAAATTTGAAATGTTATGACCATGTTTCAGCTTTCAACGAACTTTCATGATTCCAATTAAATTTGCAACATATCTGGATACTATCTAAAATGCAATGAGTAGTAGTAGTAGAGTGTGTGTATATATATATATATATATATATATATGATCTATTGGATACTTGTATTTATCCGAATTTGTAATGTGAACACCTCTACTTGGATCTTTGTCATCTAAACTCTTAAACGCAATACATCACAATATTTTAAACCCCTCTCACCGTGAGGGGTTTACGAAACTTCATTGTGAACAAATTGAAGTCCTGTTTTTGATAAACTTCCATTCAAGTTTTCTTTCTTATTTATATTTAGCCTATTTAAAGAAGAGATAAGGCACAAGTACCCCCAAACTATATATAAATTGTTACGACATACTTAAATTTTACGGAGGTTCTATTATCCCCTAAACCTTTTTTTTTTTGCTTACTAATTAAATATTAAAAAATAAGTAAGAAACCAACTTATTTTCCAAGAAAATATTTTCAATACATAATCAAAACCTTCATGGATACTAATTCATTACAAGGATTAGAGCAAGAAAGCTATATGATATATAAAGGACACAAGAAAATCCTAAAAAATAAACAAGTAAAACCAAAAAGAGCGTATGGCTTCTACTATAGTACTAAACATTTCAATTCTTGTCCCATTTTTTTTTGTTCATCACTAGTTCATTTGTAGCTTCTGCACCAGAGACATGGACTATCAACATCTATGATACGATCTCCGTCTTTAACAGGTTAACCTTAATATGTGATTTAAATAGTTTTCAATATCTACCAGTTACATTTACAAAGGGCACACATCAACCTTTTACGGTTGATGTTGACCTCCCGAAACCAGGTGGTAATTATGTATTGACATGCTAAGCAGAATATATTACTGATGTTGATATTATACATATTATACCAGGTAATCTTGTTCTGTTTGATTACCAAAAAGATAAGAGTAGGTGTACTAACAAATTGTGCAATTGGGAGATTAATGAGCATGGAACAATCTTCCAACATGGTGGAAATTAAACAAAAATAAGGAGATTAATTAATCTAAAACTATTTATTTTGTTGTTTTGGTGAATAATATTTTGTTGTTTCTCTACTGATATATTTTTGAGTTTATAGATCTCTAATCAAAATATATTAATATATGTTTAAAAAATAAGACATTTATAAAATTGACCAAAGAAATAAAGTCACAAAAAGTTTTGTGACACTGTTATTGAAGTTTAACATTTTATTGCAAGTTTTTTTTTTTTTTTTCTGTCTTACAAGTTTTTAGATTCTTAACCTCATGATATAAAAATAATTATCGCCATTATATGTAACTTAAAACTATTATGAGTTTTGACTAATCTTTGTATTTCAACACTCACAAGTGTTGGGAAAATATTAAAAAGAAAAAATTGGGTAATAATATTAAAAAATTGATACTACTAGACAGTTAAAAAAACAAACTTGTCAAATCTTATTGAACACTATTTTCCAACACTACTTCTAATTCCCCCATTCAAAAGGTAGAAAAAAATAGAAAAGATTATTGTTTCACTTTCTTTAGAGTGGTTTTTGAAATCTTTTTTCTTGATCATAAGAAATAAAGAAGGATTTACATACATTTTGCCTTTTCAGACCTTATTTGTGAGATTATATTGAGTATATATGTTATTGTAGAAATATGATAAGTAAATTTCATATTTTTTTTTCTAGAATACATAGCTGGAGAGAGTATTCTCAATCCAAAATGCATATTCAAAAGTTCTTCTTGAAATCAGAGGAAACTAGAAATCTGACAGACACTTCAGTCGAAGAATCTTCACAAGTTTTCAAATATTAAATCAAATAAATTAGATTAATAAAATTTTTATTCTGAATTCAAGTATAACTTCTAAAATCAGATTATATAATTCTAACTTTTTACTTTTTAAAAATAAATAAATAAATAATATTTTAAAGATATTTTTACCTCATAATAGTTCAGTGCTTTTAATTATTTATTCGTATTCAAATATGTCAATTTTAAAATATAACATCAAATTACTCGAAATGAAATATTCCTTTTAGTATGAGGCCTCGTAATAAATTTTGGCTTTAGGCCCTAATGTTGTTGAGCAGTCCCTCGGGAGGTGATGAGTCTCTGAAGATTACATACAAAGAATTCGAAAGCAAGGACAAGGAATTGATCACACAATTGGAGGCCGAGCAAAATACAAAATTGATCACCTTCTTTATTTGTAATTTAAATATTAGATTTTTATATTATAAAAATCCCACGCAATCTTCTTAGTTTATTTCACATAAAAAGAAATTCGAGTAAGAATGTTGAATCATGATATTCCGTATGAAAGAATATATTATTCACACATGAAACGGAAGCATAGTCATGGATCAAAGAACACTCATGCACAAACTTCACTGACTGTGCTTAGCTTGATGACAAAACAAGCAAATTTAGTACTGAACCTATTATGCCGTGCTTGTTAGAATCAGCAGCCCAATTTACAAATATAACATAGCTCATTAAATAGGTCTCAAACCGAAAAAATAAAATTATTAAACCGAAATAGAATCGAACCGAAATTTACATAAATCGAACCAAACAAATTCAATTCGGTTTTTGGTACATATAATTTCATAATCGAAAATCGAAAAAAACTAAAATAAAAAAAATGAATTCGAACCGAAATACCGAACGCCCACCCCTAAATGGTATGATGAAAAATTGTTAGAAGTTACTCAATTTACAATAATAAAGACAAATGTAAATCTCTTCTTTAGAAACTAAGAAAATTTCAATTTCATTTTGAGATACATTAAGTTAACATTTGATCATCGATTTTGAATCAAATTTTTAAAATTTATCTTCAAATATTTATTTGATCATAAAATTGAATTCGATTTTAAAACTCTGATCTTCTTCTTCTTCTTTTCAAGTTTGACTATATAATAAATATCTTATAGGTGACCATATATTTTTAAAATCTGAACTTCTAATATTTTCAAGTTTGACTATAAACTTTGATCAAATTAATCTTCTAATATTTTCAAGTTTGACCATTAACTTTGCTATATATGATGTTGAAAATCTAATCTTCTAATATTTTCAAGTTTAACAATATGTGTTACGAATGGGCCTAGACCCGTATTGGCAAAACAACCCAAGAGCATATTAAGTGGCTATGTGTGGGATCCGGGTTGATAAATAGGACTTGTGGGAACAAAATAGGTTATGAAAATTATGATAATTGCTTAGGCAAAAGCTTTGCTTCTCATCTCAAATTCTCTCAAGTCCTCTCATCCCCTTCTACTACTGTACCTCTTCTTCATATTATCATTTCTCCTTTCCATATTAATCAAAGTTTATTAGTTCCGTTCACTCAGTGTATTGATTATCGAGTTGAGAATTTGGTATCGTACCATTGGTGTTTTCATTGCTCGTACTCCCATGTCAGCAGTGGTACTAAATCGATTCAGTGGTGGTAATCCAGAGGACTGGATTTTTCAAGCTGAGAGATACTTAACTTACCTTGGCTTCCCCGAGAAGGATTGGCTACCCCTTCCTTCCCTCTATCTTGATGCTGAGGCACTCGACTGGTTCCGTTGGATGTATCGCAACAAATAATTTTTGAATTGGAAGCATTTCAAGGAGAAGTTAGCTTTGTATTTTCAAGCACGAACCTCTCCAAAATCTCATGTGGTACACTCACAACTTACCAATATTCTAACCTTGCTACAGAAGGTACAGGATAACCTAGACAAAATCCATATCTCAACTCCTGGTACATCCAATCACACGAGCTTGTCACCAACAATAATTCAGGAGGTTCCAGTAGAAAATACACATTCAGGTCATGTGGACTAGGTGTTCGATGAAAGTTCTCACCAGATTACAGACTCAGTCCATAAATTTGACACTGCTTTTGATTTGGTACCGAATATTTCAGACCGATTGCAAATACCTTTGCAGGTAACTCAGGTGATAAACAAACTTACTTGGTGTGGTGAACATGAAATTGATTGTTCTGATGATACACACTCTAGAAAATCAATTAGCAAGGAAGATGAATGTCTCAACACTAATACGAGCATAGTGTTCGATGAAAATCTCCAACGAAATGAGTTCCACCTACAATGCCAATTTGCACATCTAAAGATTATTATGACTGAAAAATCTATTTTCCATATGAATTTGCCTTCTAATTTTAATGGACCAACAAGAGTTGAGGGAGAGGCCTCTCTTACCCCTCATGTCGATGATTCTTTGATTGCCGAGTTTTTTTCTTTCATAACCACCCAATCATCTTTGGCCGATTTTGGTGATCTAGAAAAATATGAGATCATGAGAGATGGCTTACCCACTTTCTATTGGTTCGATACCGGACAACATTTATTCCTTCCCATTCCATTTGTGTTTCGGCATATCAAATGTGGTGGTCTTTTGTATGTGCTGAAATTTAGAAATATTGGTGATAATCTTGCTGCTTTTGATGCTCAAGATGGTGGTGTCATGATTGTCTGCCGTGATGCGACCTTACTTTCTGGAGATGCCCATAGGAAATACACGTGGTGCTTTGAGTTTGTTGTCATGAAGCTGTCTTCTCTCAGTGCACATACTTGTCTCAGGTACTTCCTTTTATTTTCTGTCGTGCAAGAGGCATGCTACATACTTGGACGTGCTAACATATGTGGCACAATTGGATATTCTTACCCTATGACTAAATTGTGGGATCCTGGACAGTTTTGGAGTATGAATTCCTACATTAGTGGAATAATTGAGCATCAAACTATTGGTGTAGATATTCTTGATATCTCTTCAAGCCTTGCTAGCCTTACCTCGAGTGCAAATATTCTTTTTGAGACTTTTTTATTTACTCTGATTGTGAGGTGTCAAAAGACTGTTGAACGTCTCATGATTTTTGATAAAATACTACAAAGATGTGTTTTTTGTTGGATTGAATGGATCGAAGCTTATGAACGAGCAGAAAATTGTGATGGAGTTTTCAGTTGCTATGATAATCCATTTATCGGTATGAATTTTAATTGTGGTGGTTCTGTTATGTTTTATATCGGTCAGTTTCTTCTGATGGTTTCTCTTAATAACCAGACCTCTTCCTCGACTCTCACCCCTTGTGCTATTGTACTCCTTGCGACCGACAATATGGTTACATGGCTAGCTACAAAAGTAATTAAGATCTTATTCCTTGGTCATCCTTAGAAGGAGGTGGAATGCTATCTCGCAAAAGAGGTTGCCTTCAGTGAGCACGTGCTAGTTGGTTCTTCGTATAACGTGTGGGAAATTATCTTATTCTATGGCACTTGATTTCAGTTATTTGGTTTGGTTGCTGCAAGGAGGCACTTCAAGAGGTCTCTGGTACCCACACAGCTGATCTGGGAAGACGTAAGCAACAAACAAAACAGTTGGCCGACAAACATTGTGATCAGGTTGTACCTTGCAAAACATTGATTAGTTGTATGCAAGGGTTCAATTTACTTTTCCGTTGTTCCTTTGAGTTGCTATGCGCAAATTTGGTGTGTAAAATGTTTCCCAGTTTATCAATATCAAGTCACGTCCCTAGTAGTATCCATGAGCGCATTCGTGACGATGTATATGACCGGGCAGTATGGGAACACGACCATATAGAGTCAAATGTTTTGCCTTCTAGTGTGGAAATATTACAATGTGTCCATCCGGAGAATGTCAAGATTATGCAAATAGCTTCAACTTTTTATGAGGCTATTAGAGCCAATGTTGTAGTTGTAGCAGGCTACAAGACTCTTTTTATGAGATTGTTTTGTAGGACATTGCTAAGAAGATTTTTTGGACACCAAAGTAGTGCTACAAGGTCTATCAAGAATTCCAGACATGTGAGGAAGTTCTTTGTTTGTGTTCAACCATGGGTTTTTGACAATGCTGTTGTTGGTGCAAGGCTTTATAATTCGAACCTTGAGGACAAGTTTCTTATTGAGGTCGGAGGTATTGTTATGAATGGGCCTAGACCCATATTGACAAAACAGCCCAAGAGCATATTAAGTGGCTATGTGTGGGATCTGGGTTGATAAATAGCACTTGTGGGAACAAAATAGGTTATGAAAATTGTGATAATTGTTTAGGCAAAAGCTTTGCTTCTCATCCCAAATTCTCTTTAGTCCTCTCATCCCCTTCTACTACTGGACCTCTTCTTCATATTATAATTTCTCCTTTCCATATTAATTATCACACCCCTTTTTCTCGCTCGAAATTCATCGAGGTCGAAGAATTTTTTTCAGTCAAAGTGACGATTTTGAATAGGGATTAATTTATTAACAGAGTCGTCACTTGGAATTGAGTTATGATGTTCCAAGTCACCTTATTGAATCCCTAATCAAAAGAAAATGACTCTTTGTTGGTCTGCGAAAATAGAAGACTGGGTAAGGAATTCTGTTGACCGGGGGAAGGTGTGAGGCATCCCTCGAGTCCCGTGGTTCTAGCGCAGTCACTTCTATTGACTTACACTTAACTAAAACTATTTCGATAAATTGTGTTAAGGCCTAAATTCGTTCATTTTTATTATAACGAAAACTTGTCTATTATATTAAATAAATCGTGTGAAAATTAATTTTAAAAAATATTTTTCAAATTATATTATAGCATCCTGAAATTTTAAAATGTCTCGGAAAGATGCATATGCCGCATTCTTAATTTGAGACGAATATTTTAAAACTTGACTAGAATTTGCCTAAAATTAAAGATATTAATTTACTTCTTATAAACTCGTAATAATTTATTTTATTCAAAATACTACTTAACCTTCATAATAAATTAATAATATTTGATTAAAACAATTAATTAATTTAAATAATTAATAAATTTCATTAATGATAATAAATAAAAATAAAAATAATAAAATGATAAAACAAATAAATAAAATCGATCAAAATTCATTCGAATCATGATAATCGAAAATAAACAGTAACATATTAAATAAGACATTTTTAAAACCCACAAGATAATTTACACTCTACCAAATAATCCCTAAATATATTATTTGTGTCAGGTTCCTAACTATATACCACTTGAGTAAAAATTTAGTTTCATTCACATTCTCATCTACAATTTATTATTTAATCTATGTAAATTTATATAAGTGGGTTTGAATTTTTAAAAGGAAAATTCCAAAGTACACTAAAGTTACTAGTCAATGACAACCCAATATAATGACCACAACTCGAGAAAGAAGAAAAGAAAAAAAAATAGCGTTTTTTTTTTAAAAAAAAAATATATAAAAAAAACGTTTTAATTTTATTTAATTGATATCTTGAAAGTTAATGATTTATTATTAAATATGAAAAGGAAAGAGAAAAAAAAATTAATTAAACGATAACAACAAAAAAAATAGCTAGAAAAATAATAAAACAAAATCAAAACACTAATGATATTCCTATTGGTGACCTTTTTTTAATTTAATTTTTTTTTTTTATATAAAAAATAAAAAAACATTCTAATAAATCCAAAAGTACACCCACAAATATTTTGTTTCAAAATAAAACACAAACACACCTATGTTTTAACGCCTCTTCTCTCTCAATATCACTGCTTTTACATCATTACCGCCAGCGACAAAAATGTTATCATTCTTTCGTTCAGACGAGACAACGGCGATGGTGGATTGGTGGCGCCGATTTCGGTTGATCAGCGGCTTGGAAAAGATGAAGGGGAAGGATGGTAGGGGTTTTCCGGCGAGCAGTGATAGGGAATGGTTGCCGGAATTTCGGCAGTGATGGGCTGCTGAGGAGTGCCGGCAACGAGGTTCTCACCGGTGGGATGTTTCCGGCCAGATTTGGCCTTCCCATGATGCGGCAGGGTCGGGAAAAGGGATGTCGGAGCGACGAATGGGAAGGGATCAATGGGATCTGGGAGAGAGGGGTTCGCAACGCTGGTTGTTAAGGGTTTTCCGGCGAGTTTCTCGCCGGAAAATTAAAATAAATAAATAAAGAAAGAAAACTACTATTTTTATTTTAACGATTTTATTCTCCGCCTTTCTTCCTCAATTTCTGATTCTTCTCATTTGTCACTGATTTTCTTCTCCGTTTTGCTATTTTTTCGTCAATTATTAATACTGTGTTTGTGCGCGCGACAGTATATGCATGTGCTTTCGGAGGTGTGTGTGTATATGGCAGTAAAAAATTAAAATATCAGTGATGTAGTGTGCTGTGAATACAGTGTAAAAAAAATGGATTCTGTTAATACGTTGTATGAAATATCAAGCATAAATTATCTCATTATATGTATTTATCCACAGAAAACATCTTAAATATTTCATTCTTGTCTTTTTTTCATTACAAAATTGATAACATAAATGTTTGAATATGAACCTGTTAAATTGAGTGGATTGTCACCAAAAACTTAAACGAATCTTGAAATTCGATTCTCTACTCTTTCTCTTCTTTGTTTTCACCTTCAAAGTTTTCCCTTACTGTGTTTTTCTCTCTGTATTTTTCTTTCTGATTTTTTTTCTGTCTAATATTGTCAGTTCAAGTATGTAGAATTTTTTAATTTTTTTGATCTGAATAGACAGTCTTTATATAATAGGATTATTGGGAAGGAAGGTTAAAAACAGATAATGAGAGGGGGGAAAATTTAAAATTTAAAAATCTTTTTCCTCTTTCTTTTTTTTTTTTAAAAAAAAAAATATTATTTTTTATATATAGAGAGAGAAAATATTAGTAATAATAATAATAAATTAAATTAAATTAAATAATAATAATGATAAATATAATAATAATTAATTAATTTTATATTTAACAAAATATAATAATAATTTATAAATAGACAAAAATAAATATAATAAAATAATATTAAAACTATTATATTTATTTATTAAAATTTATAAAAGAAAACATATATTTTTTAATTTTTTAATTATTTAAAATTAGAAAGAGAAAAAAAAATCAAAATAATATGTGATTAAATATAAAAATATAATATATTTAATATCAATAAACAAGTTAAAATTTAGGGAGGATAAAAAATCATGTGTCTACATTAATCAAAGTTTATTAGTTCCGTTTACTTTGTGTATTGATTGTCGAGTTGAGAATTTGGTATCGTACCAATATGAAAATCAGATCTCCTAAGATTTCAAGTTTGACTAGTTTTTGAACTTTTAAAACTTTCATTTACACAATTTTAAAAACTTCAAGTAAAATACACATTCAATTCAAAATTTTAAAAAAGCAAATGAAGGACTAAGAAATTGATTTAAGAATAGAATGACAATCCAAAGAAACATTTAATAAAAAATTGAGGAAGTAATCAATAGTTAAGTTTTATTGTACGAACAAGTATATTACTATATGACTTGGAATACAAAGTAAACATACCTGTTAAAACTGAAAGGAAGTTTAAGGGTGTGTTTGGCATGGAGGAAAATATGTTCCCATGTTTGATTGGATAAAGTTTTAGAAAATATTCTGTGTTTATCAATCCGCCTCCAACTCAAAACTCCCAACCCCTACCCCTTGATAATTCCACTCCCCAGAGCTACGACGCCTCACACCCCGCACGCTCTTCCTCTATAATTTTTTGCTAGATTATATATGCTCTCGAGATAATTTTTTTTATTTTTTTTTTTATTTATTTATTTATCAAGCACTAAAAAATAAGTAAAAAATCAACTTCTTTCTTGCAAAAAATATTTTCTAGCAAAACACACAATCAAAGCAATAATATAAAGATATACATAGTCTAAGCTTCCCCTAAAAATTTGGAAGAAAATTCCAACTTTGACTATACATTCATTACTAAGGATTATTGGGCCAAGAAAATTATATGCTATATACATTCATTACTAAGGATTATTGGACCAAGAAAATTATATGCTATATAAAGGACACAAGAAAATCCTAAAAAAAAACAAGAAAAAACAAAAAGAACATATGGCTTCTTCTATAGTACTAAACACTCCAATCCTTGTCCTATTTCTTTTGTTCATCACTAATTGTTCATTTATAGCTCCTGCACCAGAGACATGGACTATCAAGATTTATGATATGATCTCCTTCGCAAACTGGTTAACCTTAAGTTGTAACTTAAATGGTTTTCAATATCCACCAAGAATTCTTACGCAGGGCACAGTTGAAAGTTTTATAGTTGATGTTGACCTCCCGAAATCAGGTGGTAATTATGTATTGACATGCTTTGTGGAATATACTACCGGTCCGACTGCACGTAATTTTGATAGTCATGTTCTGTTTGATTACCAAAAAGATAAGAGTACTAGATGTAGAAACAAAGTGTGCAGATGGAAGATTCACGAGGATGGAGTAGTCAATTGTTGCCTTGCTGAATAATATTTGGTTGTTTCTCCTTGGATATACTTTTGAGTTTATAGATCTCGAAATATATTAATATGTTTTTAAAAGATAATACATTTATAAATTGATTAAAGAAGTAAAGTCACAAAAAGTTTTGTGACACCGTTATTGACTAACAAGAGCAGATCATTAGGCCTCAAGAAAATCAGTACATCACAGCATCACCACTATCCACAAATTCTACGAATTAGATCCCTATACATATAAATTCTCTTTGAATCTTTCATGCCTCCTAATATATTCCTCACATTCTTCTGAACCTATTATGTAACCAAACTACTACTAACATTGGTATTTCTATAAAATTTTCAGTTCCTGGCTTGCCATAGATTATGAATCATGGCACCCCATAAGGCAGTTACTAGCTCCTTCTTGACTTTTGGCAAATTCTCCCTCTGTATTCAAGTCATGTGTGGTTTAACTCCTAACTGTTGTAAAGGAAGGCCTAATCAAGTACATAGATTTTTCCTTCCTCAACTACCAAGCTACAAGTAGTAAACAGATAGAGTTGAGATTCCACAACACCTACATCACACAAACAACATGATAAGTCTACAACATGAATACTCAGTCTCTGCATCCTTTCTTTTGTAAGCAATCTGTCCAGATTGGCGAGCCACAAGATCAACCTATGTTTAGGTTGCATCAATCTAGTCTATATTAGCTCAGCTTCCTACAGTCTCACTTTTGTTCCCAACAAAGCATTATAACTCCTATTGATAGAGTATCTCCATTACATGTGTAAGTATGTACTGTGTCCCTTGATACCACTGATTCATGAGAGGCCTTAGTGCAGCTGGTGTTTGGTTCATCCATATCTGTTCTCCATTCTTCATATATATATCCCATGGATCCACCTGATCCATAAAGAGTCTTGTTTCCCAGCTATTTGTCATAGTAATTTTTATACAATATCAATGTTCCATGTTTTACAACTTTTAATATTCAACCCACTATATCTCTTAGGCACACACACCTTGTACCAAGCCACTAAGGTAGTCCTCATATGCTCCTCCGTACCCCTCTAAAGATAATTCCTACATCTCTTGTTCACTTCTTTGAGTACACTCTACGACAATATAAAAACAGACCCTCAAAAATTGTATAGGGAGAAAGCACAACATTGATTATTTGCACCCTGCCAACATAAGAAAGATGTTTAGAGTAAGTAGTTTTTATCCTCATTGTCATTTTTTCCACCAGTTGATGAAAATCCATTTTGTTCCATTTCTTAGAAGACAGTAATATTCCCAAATACCTAATAGGAAGAGTTCCTAATGAAAAGCCTATATAAGTCAAAATTTCCTACTTCTCAAGTTTACCATGCTAGAAAGATATTACTCTCTCCACATTAGCATGAAGTCCAGTTACACTACTAAAATGGTGCATAGCCTCCATGACCCTTCTGATGGACTTAAGATCACATGAACAGAAGATCATTAAGTCATCCGTGAATATTAAGTGGGATAATTGGAGTGCCTGACACATTGGGTGGTAGGTGAAGTCTGGATGCTCGATAACTTTGTTCAAAGTTCTTGCCAAACACTCCATAACCAATACCAAAACTAAAGGGGAAATAGGATTCTCTTTCCTCAAACCCCTCTTCCCTTCAAAGTATCTGCATCCTTCTCCGTGTACCTTAATGGAAAACTTAGTGGTAGTAATACAACACATTAGCAGTTTTATGAAAGGTATTGGAAACCCATACCCTCTCAAAGCTCCTTCACAAACCAACTTATCATGTCATATGTTTTCCTTAAATCTATCTTAATGAGACATCTAGGATATGTCTTTCTATTATAGTGTCTCATTAAGTCATGACATATGAGGACATTGTATACCAAAGACCATCCCTCCACAAACGCAGCCTGGTTCTCAACAACCAACAAAGATAGTATTTTTCTCAATCTGACACACACAATTTTAGAGATGCATTTGTACAATACATTATAACAGGAGATAGGTCTGAACTAACTAGCTAGCTAAGGGCACTCCACCTTAGGAGTAAGGGAGATCATGGTAACATTAATCTGCATAAGTAATCTCCCATTCTCCAAGTATTCAAGTACTGCCTTAGTAAAATCATCATCTACTACTTCTCAAGCCTTTTTTAAAAAATCACTACCGTAACCATCAGGACCTATACTTTTATTCCCTTCTATGCTAAACATAGTCTGTTTAACATCAAAACTTGTATAAGGTTTCACTAGTTCCATCTGGTCTGCCACAGATAAAATATACCCATTCTTTATTTTTTGCTCTTTTTCCGCATAAGTCTTGATAGAATTCAATTAAAATCTTTGCAATCTCCTCCATCTCATGTTGCAACACATTTTTACTATCTTAAAATTGAGTGGTGGCATTTTGGAACCTCCTATGCTTTACCACAACATAAAAATATTAAGTATTATCATCACCTAGCTAGTTGTATCCAATTTACTTTACTCCTCTATTGCATCCATAATTCAGCTAAATAAGATGACCTTCTATACTTCAAGTAGATCTTTCTTTTTCCTGCAAATCTTGATCACCAGGATGTAAGTGTAATTCTTGTTGCACTAGCTTTAAGTCCCTCTTATCCTCCTATGCTTGTTCCACTATATTCTAAAAATATTACTTGTGCATAGTCTTTAACTTATTCTTTAACATTCTTAACTTCTTAACCACTTGCAACATAGTGTGACCCTGTACAAGCCTACTTCAAACCTCCCACACCTTATCCATGAAACTAGGATGTGAGGCCCAGGCATCACAATAGCTAAATGCTTTTCTTTTACAGCTTTTACCTTCTAGTAATTCTACCTTGATTGGGTAATGATCACTAGTTCCTTCTAGGAGGAAATTTGCTATATAGTTGGACATATAAATCATCCAATCATGATTCACTAGAACCCAATCTAATTTTGAAAACACCCTATTCGCACCATGCTTGTCATTCCACATGTATCTACACCCCTTAACAAGCAGTACTATCAGTTCACATGTATCAACACAATTCTGAAAATCTAGCACTTCAGACATAGGCATAGTAACTGGATTTCCACCATATCTATCGTCTATATTTAACACATTATTAAAGTCCCCAATTGATAGCCATGGGATAGAGCATCCTTGCTTTACTCTTTTCAGGTAACTCCAAAGACTTTCTTTTTTTCTTAGTATTAAACCCATAGACTACTGTCAACAAAAATTCTACATTCAGACTTTTATTAACAACCCTATATGAAATTGCTTGTGCACATCCATGTACATAATCCACGTTATAGTAATCCGATCTCCAAGTTATTCACACCCTTCCATAATGATGATACTCCAAGTTTGTAATGTAATTTCAGCTATTAAACATCTTAGCTGCTACTTGCTCAGTATTATTTGCTTTTACCTTTGTTTCCACAGGACCGAGCAAACCAACTTGTTCTTTATTGCAAAGGAGTTTCACTTTCTTTTGCTTATTAGGGCCAGTTAGGCCCATGACATTCCAGCATAAAAAACTATTTATTCCTTATGAAAATATTGTGATTTCTTTCCACATTTATCACCTGCTGAAATTGCGTCTTCCTATTGGACCAGGATCCTCAGTATTCCTCTGTTGAACGTCCCTCTCTTGTTGTTGCCTCTTTTTGTTAAGAGTTGTAACTCAACCGAGTTCAACCTGCTCCCTAACCTGTGTTTGTGCCACTGTAGGGACTTCATTAGTTGCTACTACTTCTTCCTTGATAATTCCCACTACTGTTTCTGTCACTTGTGCCCGTTGAACCTCTTGATCCTTTCCCTCTATACTACTCTCCAATTCAATTATTTCTCCTTTCTTAGTAGCCTCCAGTATATTTGTTTCTCCTTCCTCGAGAGCCTGCTTCTCCTTTGGAGGGTTCATCCTCCTGCATGTGTCCTCATAATGTTCATATTTATAGCAACATTTACACAAAATTGGTTTCCAGTGTGATTGGACTCTTTGCTCTACCAAGTTTCCTTTCTCCGACCTAAAAATAATTTCTTTCAGGTAGTTGTGTATCAATATCCACTTCCATCAATAATCTAGCAAGCTTTAATTCTACCTTCTTTTCTATATTTTGATCCACCGTCAACGGTTTTCCTATCAGACTTCCAATTTTGTTATGTCCTTTAGACTCCAATACTTAAAATCCAACACCATCAACTTAACCCAAATGAGTACAGTGTGTAATTCTTCTCTAGTGAACTCCATATCTGAATTCTAAGTTATTTTATTTTGTCTTTCAAGTTTTTCGATTTTTAACCCCACGGTACAAAAAAAAAATATTTCTGTTGTCAATATAGGTAACATATAAACAAACTATTATGAATTATGACGAATATTTGTGTTTCGATCATGACAACTGTTCGAAAAATATTACAATATCAATACTGAACAGTAAAAAGGGAAAAAGCAACAACTTGTCAAATCAAACAAAACTCTATTGTTCAATACCACTTCTAATTCCCCCTCCAAACGGAATATAGAAGAGTAGGAAAAAAAAATGGAAAAGATTATTGTTCACACTCTTTAGAGTGACCTTTGAAATTTCTTTTCTTGTTGTAAGAAATATTATAGAATTTACTTATATTCTATTCTCTACTGATCCACGTGTGAGATTATATATGATAAGCAAATTTTAATAAATTTTCTAGAATACAGAGTATGAGCAATGTTCATGTATAGCTGAAGAGAATATTCTCGATCCAAAATGTACATCCAGATCCAGGAGATCTTTGTGGAATTAGAGAAAACTAAAAATCTGAGTATCTGACAGACACTTTATCCGAATCTTCTCAGGTTCTCAAACATTAAATCAAATAAATTAAAATAATAATTTTTTATTCTTGTATCAAGGGTCAACTTCAAAAATCAGGTCTTATTATACTAATTTTCTACTATATTCTTAAAAATGTTGATGTTTTAATATATTTTTACCTCATAATAGTATTTACCTTTAATTATTTATCAGAAATCAAATATATTAGTTAAGAATTCAAGAGATTTCATTTCCTTTCATCTTCAACAAAGTTGAATTGGATATTGTAAATGGACATTATGATCATTAGTATGTTTTTCATTACCCTCGATAACGGATTCATCTAACTATCCTAAAGGTACATTTTGTGATAACTATAGAATCATGTAATTATAACCTCATTTGAGATTTTACTGAGTATGTTATTGAAGAAATATGACAAGCAAATTTCATTTTTTCTAAAATACATAGCTGGAGAGAGTATTCTTGATCCAAAATGTACATCCAAAAGTTCTTTGTGGAATTGGAGGAAACTAGAAATCCGACACACTCTAGTCAAAGAATCTTCTCAAGTTTTTAAACATTAAATCAAATAAATTATATTAATAAAATTTTATTCAGATATCAAGTATAACTTCTAAAATCAGATTATATAATTCTAACTTTTTACTATATTTAAAAAAAAAAATATTTTAAAGATATTTTTACCTCGTAATAGTATATTGCTTTTAATTATTTATTCATATTCAAATATGTCAATTATAAAATATAACATCAAATTACTCGAAATGAAATATTCCTTTTAGTATGAGGCCTCTTAATAAATGTTGGCTTTAGGTCCTAACGTTGTTGAGCAGTCCCTCTAGAGATGATAAGTCTTTGAAGATTACATACAAAGAACTCGAAAGCAAGGATAAGGAATTTATCACCTCCTTTATTTATAATTCAAATATAAGATTTTTATATTATGAAAATCCTACGCAATATTCTTTATTTATTTCACATAAAAAGAAATTCAAGTAAGAATCTTGGACCACAGAACTTACGTAATAATCAGATAGTATTAATTAAAACGAATTAAGAAAACACTTATCTGTTGAAGTTAATTGATTCCATTCAACATCGTGGAATCCAGAACTGCAACCTTCTACTACTTTCTAATTAACCTTTTCAATCTAAATTTGTATTGACAAGTGATTTTGTTTCCTCCTGAAAACGTTTTGATATTAATGATCGACTGGTAATAATTTGGATGTACGGTTCTGATGCCTTATACGTATTATAGCCTTCACATATAAATTGGTAAATTGATCAAGAGATGAAATGTGGTATACAGTGATTGGATTTTGTTGATTAAATGAAAGTTTGGGCTGGTTTGGTTGGATTTTGTTGTTATTTAAGGGATTAATGGACTATTGGGTTAAGGGGAATTTGGTTGGAATTTGTTATTTCTTGGTTTTGGGTTATTTTTGGGTAGATTAGGAATTGAGGGAGTCCAATTAAAAATTATAGCCATTTATAAGAATGGCTACGATTGAATTAATTGAACAAAATTGAGATGAAATTAACTTCTAATTAATTTAATGAATTTCTCAAATTCAATAGTTTAAAAAAAAATATTAAATAAAATACAATTTTATTTTATTTCTCTTTCTTTTTTTCAAAAAAATAATAATATTATTAATGATAAAATAAAAAATTAAGAAACTAATTATAGCATCAATTTCTTATTTTCAATCAATATTTAGAAAAGTAGAATATTTGCAATTTAAGCAAACTTTTCACACCGAATTTTTTAAAGCATTTTTTTTAACTGATAATCATGTATAATTAAATACTAAATATATTATTTTCACCTAAATTCGAAAAGTTGGGTTGAAATTTATTTCAAAATAACTTAAAATAAATATTTTAAAACTATTTAAAATTGAGAAATTCAAAAACTAATTAGGAATATAAAGGGCAAAAATTAAGTGTCAACAATCTTTTCCATTTTTTCTTCCTACTTTTCTATATTCCTTTTGAATGGGGGAATTAGAAGTAGTATTGGAAAATAGAGTTTGATTTGTCAAGTTGTTGCTTTTCTTTTTTTAAACTGTACAGTAATAATATTATAATATTTTCCGAACAATTGTGAATGTCGGAACACAAATATTAGTCATAATTCATAATAGTTTATAAGTTACCCACCATATTGACAGTAGAATTGTTTTTTTAACCATCATGTTAAAAATTTAAAATCTTGAAAGACATAATAAAATAACTTGAAATAAAATAATAAACTACAATAATAGTGTCGCAAAACTTTTTGTGACTTTACTTCTTTGATCAATTTTATAAATGTCTTATCTTTTAAAACGCATATTAATATATTTCGAGATCTATAAACTCAAAAAATATATCGAAGGAGAAACAGCCAAATATTATTCAGCAAGGCAACAAGTGACTACACCATCCTCATTAACCTCCCAATTGCACACTTCGTTTCTACATCTACTCTTATCTTTTCGGTAATCAAACAGGACATGACTATCAAAATTACGTGCAAATGGACCGGTAGTATATTCCACAAAGCATGTCAGTACAAATTTGAGTAGTACTAATTCATTTAGTGGTTTAATTTGAGTAGTACTAATTCCTTATCTTTTCTTTATTTTGCATGAACCTATCTTGAACAGTCCAATGGGACTTCCCCTACCATTGCATTTGCCCACAATATCTCGAGTCAAGCCTTACGTTCAAAACTGGATTGATATACATGGGATATACACTTAGATACAGTTTGTGTACACTGGAAAGCAGCTGATAATGGCGTATATTAAAAGTGGAAGCGAGCATACAACGTTTATACACAGATATACAGTGCGAATACAAAAAAGCAGCAGCAATAGGGCTTGATATACAGTCAGCATACAACTGATATACACTTCAGGAAAATGGACTGAAGTCCATAATTCAAGCCCAAAATTGGGCAGCTTCATTAATGGGCCAATTGAGGGCCCAATTTCAATCCTTGCGTTTTGTAACTTGTATTGTTTATTTGTGCTAACAAATATATTAAATTAATTAGTCTAGATAAATTCCCTATGTCGTTCCATTTCATTTTATCACATATTTTAGTCAATTCGTGATTTTTTACTTAATATAACTAACTAGTCTATTTGAATTAAAAATAACTCCTTTTAAACTCAAGAAACTAAATTTTCTTATAAATTTTAACTTATCATAATTAATAAAGGTTTTTAATTCAACACTCTCTTAACATTTCTCAAAGGTGTTATCTTTAATATAATCAACTTTTTTTATAACGGTTAATAATAAGAAAAATAAAATAATTTATAATTTAGTTCAGCTCAAAATAATTTATTTTCACCTTTGAATAAATAAATGTCATGTTTAAATGTTAAATAATTAATCTTATTATTTTCTATAAAATCAAGTGTTTACAAAAATTAACCTTTTGCAAAATTAGCCATTTTTAGTTAGTTAGATCTTTTTGGTACACCGTTTTAAACGGACGCTCCTAAGTGCTTTAAAAATCTTTTTAGGGCGTTAATTGAACCCTTACCCATTATCTCTAGTTTTAAAGATTTATTTCTGTTTTTGAACCTTTGAAACTCTTTTAATTTTTTTTTTAATTTTTTCTATAAAAATCAAGTGGCGACTCTGTGAATTTTCTTAAAATTATTTCAAAATTTTCTTAAATATTTTGAAATAGTCTTAAGAGGTCAAAACTATTTTCTCGCTAAAAAGTAAAATTCGAAAATGGGTAAAACAATGATTATTGTTGTTAAGTATCCCACATCGGAAGAGGAAAGGGTCCTTGGTCTCCTTATAAGGCTTGGGCAATCCTCCTCCCCAAGAGCTAGCTTTTGGGGTGTGAGTTAGGCCCAAGACCAATTTTCACATGGTATCAGAGCCAGGCCCATTGTGAGTTTATCAAAGGCGATTTGTAAAGATTCGAACTCGTTGACAGTTTCTCGTAAAGTTGGGTGAAGTTCAACAATGGCGACAGCTGTGAAGTTTGATCACAATCATGCTCTGTTTCTACATCCTTCTGACACTATCGGAACTCCAATAATTTCAATACAATTGACAGCTGTGAAGTTTGATCACAATCATGCTCTGTTTCTACATCCTTCTGACACTATCGGAACTCCAATAATTTCGATACAATTGACAGGTTCCGATAATTACTCTATCTGGAGCAGGGCTATAGAGGATTTCAGAGTCGGATTAGGTCATCAATGGGACAGATGCAATGCAATTATTCTGGGATGGAGAATGAGCTCTGTTACCCAGGATTTGCATACTGGGATTGTTTATGCAACGAGTGCAAGAGCAGTTTGGGAGGATCTCCGTGACGATTTGACAAGGTAAATGTTTTCCGAATTTACCAATTACATAAAGCTATAGCCACCACAGTACAAGGTAGTGACAGTATTCCTAGTCACTTTTCGAAACTACGAAATTTATAAGATGAATTTGCTAGTATAGTCCCACCATCATGTGACTGCCCTAGGTCTAAGGAATTCGCTGCACATTTAGAGAGACATAAGTTGATGCAATTTTTAATGGGATTGAATGAAAATTATGATCAATCTAGGATTCAAATTTTAATGATGGAACTAACTCCAAACATTAACAAAGCATATGCAATGCTAGTTGAAAGGGAAAGTCACAGATCCATAACTAGTTCCTCAATGAGTGGGGAAGTCACAGAACTAGCAGCCCTTATGGCAGGGAAAACCATGCACTATAAGTCTCTAAGTGGGGAAGGTACAGAGTTGGCTGCTCACCTGGCAAACATAGGAATGAACTATAAACCTAATAGGAGTGCAAACTATCTGCATTATCAGAAGAGAAAGAAAACCTGGGATCAGAAGTGTGATTTCTGCAAGATGCAGGATCATGTCATTGACGAATGTTATAAGTTACATGGTTACCCATCAGATTAGAAGTCAAAGAAGAGAGGTAATAGTAACACTGCTTATCATGTGCAAGATGAAAATACACCTGCACAGCCACAATTAGTGACAAAAGACAAAGGAAAAATGTCATCTTCCTTAGTCACACCAGATCTACCAAGGGCACCACTGATGACAGGTGATCAACATGGCCAGATTATGCACATGCTTGACATAGATTCATCCTCTTCAAACTACTTGGCTAACATGACAGGTATTGCTAAAATTCCTGCACCTAGATTAGAAGATATGAAATGGATAATTGATAGTGGTGCTACCAATCACATGGCCTCAAACATAGATGTATTGCATGATGTGCAAAATGTTAACTCAGATCTAAACAGAAAAGTTCACTTGCCTAATGGAGGTGTGACATTTGTTACTTATACTGGTTGTTGCAAGTTCACAGACTCAGAGAACTTACATGATGTATTGTTTGTACCAGAATTTCAATATAACCTTTTATCTGTGTCAAAGGTTACCAGAGAACTCAACTGTTTTGTATCATTTTATCTTGGATTTTGTTTATTCCAGGACCTTTCTAGTGGAAAACTGAAGGGGATTGGTAAAGAAAATAATGGTCTATACATTCTAGTTACACAAGGATCGGCTAAACATGGATGTACTGAAGGTGATCAAATGAAGTCTTTTACAGTCAATGGTGGTAGAAATGATATCATACTATGGCACAAGAGGTTAGCTCATGCATCAATTGGAACAATGAAGGATATGCTTGGTTATACTGTTGATGATTGTAAATCCGCTCTAAGCAACTGTGAAATTTGTCCACTAGCTAGACATACTAGGCTTTTATTCCCTAATAGTCATAATAAATCCAATAATGTGTTTGATATGCTACATTTGGATGAATGGGGACCCTACAATACACAAACTTTTGATGGAAATAGATTTTTTCTTACTGTTCTTGATGACTTCTCAAGGATTACTTAGATTTTTTTACTCAAGTTTTAGAGTGATGTGTTGTAGATTCTTAAACATTTTCTTAAAATGCTTCGCACCCAATTTAATGCTACAGTTAAAGGTATTAGAACTGACAATTGAGGGGAGTTTGTCAGTGGTTATATGTAGGATCTATTGAAGGAAATGGGGATCATTCATTATAGAACTTGTGCTCATACCCCTTAGCAAAATGGAGTAGCTGAGAGGAAGCACAAACATTTGCTTGAAGTAGCTCGAGCTATCAGGTTTCAGGGTCATATACCAATCAAATCTTGGGGACATTGTGTGCTTATAGCAGCTTATATCATTAATAGATTGTCATCTCATACCCTGGGAGGTAAGTCACCATATGAGGTATTCTTTGGCAAAAAACCAAGCCTTACTCATTTCAGGACACTTAGATATTTATGTTTTGCAAGTATGCTGCCTAGAACTGATAAGTTTGCTCCTAGGGCAATAAGATCAGTTTGTATGGGCTACTCAAGTGTCACCAAAGGCTATATTTTATTTGATCTTGAAAATCAGAAGTTTTTTGTGAATGGAGATGTCCTATTTTATAAACATCAATTTTCTTTTCGGGATAATCTTGCACCTATTGTTCCACCTGAAGATCCTTTTCTCACACCTGAGTATCATCTAGAAGATGACTCTTCCATCTCGGCACCTGTACCAGAAGTTTCTATTCCTGGTGATATTTCTACTGAATTGCCTGTTACTACACCTGTTGATAGTCATACTAGTATTACTCTCAATGATTTACTTGCTCAGACTACTCCCATAATACCACCTCTTTGGTTGTCAGACTTTGTTTCCAAACCTTCTGCTAGTAATGTCCTTTATCCCATTAGTGATCACCTCTCATATGATAAGCTCTCTCCTTCTTATAAAAACTACTTAAGAGTCTTCTCAGTTGTTCATGAACCTTCTTTCTATCATGAGGCTGCCTCAGATGCTAGATGGTTGAAAGTAATGCAGAATGAATTGCAGGCACTTCGGGATAATCACACATGAGACCTAGTTCCTCTTCCTAAGGGCAAGATACCCATTGGCTGCAAATGGGTAATAAGGTGAAGTTGAAAGCAAATGGTGATGTAGAAAGGTTTAAGTCTAGATTGGTAGCCAAAGGGTATAATCAGAGAGAAGGCCTTGATTTTCATGAAACTTTCTCTCCAGTTGTTAAGATAGCCACTGTCAGGACTGTTCTCTCTTTGGCTGCTCAACACAACTGGTATATTCATCAGTTAGATGTCTACAATGCTTTCTTACATGGTGACTTACATGATGAGGTATACATGCAGCTACCTGAGGGTTTTCCAAGTCAGGGGGAGCCTGGTCTAGTATGCAGACTTGTAAAATCCCTCTATGGACTTAAACAAACAAGTAGACAGTGGAATTTGAAGTTATGTGAAGCATTGATACATGCTGGTTTTGTTCAAAGCAGATTGGATCACTCATTATTCATTAAAAGACAAGGAGCAGATGTAGTGGTGATTCTTGTTTATGTTGATGATATGCTGGTAACAAGAAGTAATCTAACCCTGATAGAGGACACTAAAACATCTCTAAAAAGGCCTTTAAAATCAAAGATCTTGGTGATTTGAAATTCTTTCTTAGTATGGAGTTCAGAAGATCTGCAAAAGGTATCTTGATGAATCAGAGAAAATATGCTTTAGAAATTATCTCAGACTTGGGATTAGGAAATGCAAAACTAGATATGACACCACTTGAGACAAATGCAAAACTGACAACAGTGGAGTTGGATTCTATTACAGGAGAGTCAGATGATGAACAATTTGAAGATAGAGAAAGATACCAAAGACTGATAGGAAAGATGTTATACTTAACATTGACCAGACCAGATAATGCATTTTCAATACAGACACTTAGCCAGTTTTTGCAACAACCAAAGAAATCACACTGGGAAACAACTGTTAGAGTTATGAGATATGTGAAAAGAGAGCCAGGACTTGGAGTATTGCTGAGTAGTTGAAGGTCAAGAAGATTGAATGTGTATTGTGATGCAGACTGGGCAGCATGTCCCAACACTAGAAAGTCTGTGTCAGGTTTCCTGATTAAGCATGGAGACCCATTATTGTCATGGAAATCTAAGAAACAAAATGTAGTTTCAAGAAGTTCAGCAGAAGCTGAATATAGAAGCATGGCCAATGCTGTATCAGAATTGGTGTGGATTACTGCCTTGTTAAAGGAATTGGGACATGAAGTTGAAAAAACAGTTGTGGTATTCAGTGATAGTAGAGAAGCTCTACAAATAGCAGCCAATCCGGTGTTTCATGAAAGAACAAAACATATAGAAATCGATTGTCACTTCATTAGACAAAAGATACAAGAGGGAATGATGAGAACTGAACATGTAGGCTCCAAGGAACAACTTGCAGACATTTTGACAAAGGGATTGCCTAGAGTGCAGCATGAGAATTTGGTAGGCAAGCTAGGTGTGTTAAATGTCTTCACACCCAATAGCTTGAGGGGGAGTAATGAATTAGGAATTACCTGATGCTTTTTTACAAGTGGTTAAGTGGCAGTCAAGTAAATAAGTGTGATAGTTAAACACTTGATTAGTGAGTTAGTTAGGGATTAGTTTTAACTAACAGTGTGTATATATATATCACTATTTTCACTGTTGTGCACAATTAATTCATTTTTCTCTCAGCTGAAATAATACTTTCCCATCTCTTCTTAAAGCTTGATCTAGCTTTTCAATGGCTAACTGAGATAGTGCAATTACACTAAAATCAACATAGTATCAGAGCCAGACCCGTTCTGTTCACCGATGATGGCCCCCCATATATATTGTCCACGCTCCAGTTAGCCTGTGCGCATTGTCCACGCTACAGTTAGCCTGGGCGTGCGGGGGAGTGTTAAGTATCCCACATCGAAAGAGGAAAGGGTCCTTGGTCTCTTTATAAGGCTTGGGCAATTCTCCTCCTCATGAGCTAGCTTTTGGGGTGTGAGTTAGGCTCAAGACCAATTTTCACAATTGTTTCACACTTTTCAATTTTCATAGTCGCTTTTGAAATCCTTTTTCTCGATTATAAAAATATTGTAGAATTTACTTATATTATATCTGATCCTCTCTCGATTTACATGTGAAATTATATGTGGTAGCAAATTTCAATTTTTCTAGAATACATAGAGTATGAGCAATGCTCGTGTATAGATGGAGAGAGTATTCTTGATAAAAAAAATGCACATTCAAAAACTCTTCACGAAATTGGAGGAAACTAAAAGCCTGAGTATCTGATAGACACTTCATCCGAATAATCTTCTCAAGTTCTTAAATATTAAATCAAATAAATTAAAATAATACAATTATATATGATATCAAGTGTCAACGTCTAAAATTAGGTTTTATTATCCTAACTTTTGAATATATTTTAAAAAAATTGGCATTTTAATAAATTTTTACCTCATAATAGTATATTACCTTTAATTATTTATAAGAATTTGAATAGATCAACTATAAAATATAAATCGAGTTACTTAGTATGGATATTTTTAGAAGTATAAGACCTCTTATTAGATATTCGCTTTAAGCGCCATTGTTGTTGAGTCGCCCTCCAAAGATGAAGTCTCTCTCAAGGTTACATATGAAGAACTCGAAACCAAAAATAAACACTTGCTGATAACAAAAGCTAGTGCTAAGTTGAACTTCAATGATCAATGCGCTACGCTAAAATCTATTTTTATCTATATTCACTACTACTTTTGATTTGGTTCACATTTTATTACTATCATTCCATACTGTTCCTTCCTTATAGCTAAATCGAGAGTACCTTACTAGCATTAAACCACAATCCACAGCTATGGAAAAGGCCAATTAAAATAAAATGAAAAAAGTACTACAAGTAAATAATCTCGTATTCACCTTTATCATTAATAAATAAAGAGTAAATACATAATTACCCCCTGATGTTGGCCGATATTTTCAAAAAGACACCTACACTTTGAATTCGACCTATTACCCCACGATTCTTATTTAATTCGTTGCAAATACACCATTTTTTGCTGAATCTCAGTCACAACAAAGAGAGTGAGCACACGCACCAATCAGGTGCAACCACGTGTTAAATATATTTAATTTCATGTTTTATTTATTTTTTTAATAAATTTTTTCTTTTTATTTAATTTATTACCCCCTCCCCCCAATCCCCTCTTCCCCCACCCCCACCCCATCCAACAACCTCCCCCCACCCCCACCCCGCTTCCAGCTCCATTAAAATGGAGCTTAAAGCTCCTGTACAATCTCCATTTTAATAGAATTTTAAGCTCCATTTTTTTTATTTATGGCCCCACCCCACCTTTCTATCCCCACCCCGTCCAACATCTCCCTCCCCCATTCCCGTTCAATTTCCTCCATTAAAATGGAGCTTAAAGTTGTTGTGCAATCTCCATTTTAATGGAGCTATAAGCTTCATTTTTATTTTATTTATGACCCCACCCTACCCCATCTCTCCACCCCCACCCTCACTCCGTCCAATATCTCTTTCTCCCATCTCCCGTCCAGTTTTCTCCATTAAAATGGAGCTTAAAGCTCCATTAAAATGGAGATTGTACATCAGATTTCCTTTTTAAAATTATGGTGATGATGATGTTGTTGTTGAGTTATGTTGATGAAGAAAAAATTGAAAAAAAAAAAACAATGGTGGATGGGGAGTTGCGGGGGTGGGTGGTGGGTAGGGGGTTATGAAATAATTTTAAAAAATAAATAAATATTAATTTTTTTAAAAAAATTATATATTAAATTATTTATACGTGGCAGCTTCTAATTAGTCAAAAAAATTATTTTTTGCCTTTTCACGCATTTGTGGTGCGTGTATGCACACAGAGGGTCAAAATGGTGTATTTGCAATAGAATAAAGAAAATTCGTGGGGTAATAAGTCGAAGTTAAAATTTAGGTGTCTTCTTGCAAAACTCGAATAAGATCAGTGGGGTAATTATATATTTACTCATAAATAAACTCACCTTTAAATTAAACTTCTGAGACGAGTGTCTATTGGAACTGTTCAACAAAATGTGTTTATTCCTTATCTTTATAAGTGATGATGATATCAAGTTGATGGTAGAAAAAATTTACATTTAGAGCCATTTTGGATAGGATTAAAAAAATAGCTTTTAGCTTAAGTGATTAAAAATTTAAAATAAGTGCTTATAAATTAACCAGATAAATGTTTGGATAAAAGTGCTGAAACTGAAAAAAAATTATTGATGTGTTCGGTAAACAAGTGATGTTAAGTATTTTTTTATTGTTAAAATGACTTAAATGTCCTTAAAGTTGTTAATACCATAAATAAGGTGAATTATTTATAATTTTTAATTCTAAAATAATTTTTTTGAACAAACCTCCGATGTAATGATGGATTCGATGAAAACAAAGAAGAAAGATGAAGAGGAAACTGGAGGGAAGAGATGAAGCGAAGCGGCAAGAGAAAAAGAAAAAAAATTAGTATATATTTAAGGGCCACAAGTTTAGGATATTATTGGAATTGGAGGAAAATGTAAGTGAGAAAAAAGTAAAGGTTTTGGTCAAACCTAAATAAATTTTAATTTAAAAAGCAAAAAGTTGGGGGTACCAGTTTCTCACTTTTTGACTCTTTAATTAGTTTTTAGCCTTTTTAAAACACTTTTTAACTTTACCAAATATCTTAAAAAGCTAAAAATAAATAAATTAAAAACTGATTTGACCAGATTTTAATCCTATCCAAATGGGCTCTTAAATGAATCACCCAATGGTATGACTAAAAATCCTTAGAAGTTACTCAATTTATAATAATAATGACAAATGTAATCCTCTTCTTTAAAAAATAAGAAAAATTCAATTCCATTTTGAGATATCATAAGTTAACATTTCACTATATGTTTTGAATAAGATTTTTAAAATTTATTTTTAAATATTTATTGGGTCATAAAATTTAATTCGATTTTAAAAATCTGATCTTCTATTCTATTTCTTTTTTTAAAATGGACCATATAACAAATATTTTATAGGTGGTCATATATTTTGAAAATCTGAGCTTCTAATATTTTAAGTTTGACTATAAATTTTGATTAAATTTTAAAAATTCAATCTTCAAATATTTTCAAGTTTGACCACTAACTTTGATCATACGTTGAAATTCTAATTTTCTAATATTTTATGTTTGACCATAAACTTTGATCAGATTTTGAAAATCCAATCTCCTAAGATTTCAAGTTTGACTAGTTTTTGAACTTTTGAAATTTTCATTTACAAAATTTAAAAGCTTCAAGTAAAATACACATTCAAATGTGATTCAAAATTTTAAAAATCACAGTAAAACCTAAATATACATTAATTTAGGAACAAAATCACAATTCAAAAGAGCATTTAAAAAGAAATTGAGGAAGTAATCAATAGTTAAGTTTTAGTCTATGAACTATTACTATATTTTTGGGAATACAAAGTAAACGTACTTGCTAAAAATGAAAGAAAGTTTAGGGTGTGTTTGGTATGGAGAAAAACATGTTTTCTCATATTCGGTTGGATAAAATTTTCAGAAAATATTTTCTCTAGGAAAACAAGTTTCATAAAATTAGGAAAATGATTTTCTTAATGAAGTTGGAAAAATATGTTCTACATGTGACATTTTATGTTTATTGTATCCTCTCACCCAACAATTCCGAGGCTTCACACCCTGCACCCTCTCATCTCTATAATTTTTTCCTAGATTACATATGTTTTTGAAATAACTTTTTTTTTTCTTACTTATCAAACACTAGAAAATAAGCAAGAAATCAATTTATTTTTAAAAAATTATTTTTCTAGCAAAACACATAATCAAAGCAATAATATAAAGATATACATAGTCAAAACTTTTCCTATAAATTTGGAAGAGAATTCCAACTTTGACTCTATATTCATTGCAAGGATTGGACCAAGAAAGCTATATGCTATATAAAGGATACAAGTAAACCCTAAAAATGAACAAGAAAAATCAAAAAGAACACATGGCTTCTTCTATAGTACTAAACACTCCAATCCATGCCCTATTTTTTTTGTTCATCACTTGTTCATTTGTAGCTCCTGCACCAGAGACATGGACTATCAAGATCTATGATACAATCCCTTTTGCAAATAAGTTAACCTTAGGGTGTAACTTAAATGGTTTTCAATATCCACCAAGAAATCTAGAAGAGGGTACGGATGAAAGTTTTACAGTCGATGTTGACCTTCAAAAACCAGGTGGTAATTATATATTGACATGCACCGTGCAATATACTATCGGTGCGACAACACGTAATTTTGATAGTCATGTTCTGTTTGATTACCAAAAAGATAAGAGTAGATGTAGAAACAAAGTGTGCAAATGGGAGGTTAATGAGGATGGTGTTGTCACTTGTTGCCTTGCTGAATAATATTTGGTTGTTTCTCCTTGAATATATTCTTGAGTTTATAGATCTCGAAAGAAGTAAAGTTACAAAAAGTTTTGTGACATTGTCATTGTAGTTTAACATTTTATTGCAAGTTATTTTATTATGTTTTTCAAGTTTTTAGATTATTAATCCGACAAAACAAAAGAAAACATTTCTACTGTCAATATAGGTAACATATAAACTAACCATTATGAATTATGACAAATATTTGCGTTTCAACCATGACAATTGTTCAAAAAATATTTCAATAATATTAATACTGAACATTAAAAAAAGGTAAAGAAAAAGCAACAATTTTCCAAATCAAATCAAACTCTATTTTTCAATACTACTTCTAATTCCCCCATCCAAAAGGAATATCGAAAAGCAGGAAGAAAAAATGGAAAAGATTATTGTTTCACGGTCTTTATAGTGGCTTTTGAAATCTTTTTTCTTGATTATAAGAAATATTGTACAATTTACTTATATTATATCCGATCTCTCGGGATCCACTTGTGAGGTTATATGTGTAGCAAATTTCAATTTTTCTAAAGCACATAGAGTATGAGCAGTGATATCTGGAGAGAGTATTCTCAATCAAAAATGCGCATTCAAAAGTTCTTCGCGAAATTGGAGAAAATTAAAAATCTGAGTATCTGATAGATACTTCATCCGAAAAATCTTCTCAAATTTTCAAGTATTAAATCAAATAAATTAAAATAATTCAATTATATTCTAATATCAAGTGCCAACTTCTAAAATTAGGTTTTATTATTCTTTAACTTTCTACTATATTAGAATGATATGGTAGAAAGCTGGTGGATCCAAAGATAAACACTTACAGATGACAACAGCTAGTGCTAAGTTGAACTTAATTAATCAATGGGCTAGGCTAAAATCTATTTTTATATAGATTCACTAGTACGTTCGATTTGGTTCACATTTTACTATTATTCCATACTGCTTCATCCTTATAGCTAAATTGGGAGTACCTTACAAACGTTATATCACAATTCACAAAAACGAAAATCTTTTCGATGTTCCACGACCATAATTACTATATGAAGAGTCAAAATGTATATGTAGAACAATGATTTTCTAGGGACAAATGATTTCTAACTACATATTAAAAAAATTAGTTTTATGATTTTTTTACGAGAGTCTTCAAGTGATTTCATTTCCTCTCATTTTCGACAAAGATGAATTAGATTTTGTCGATTAAAATTATGATAAGTACTCCTCTATTCCATTTTAGTTGGTCATCTTACTAAAAGTAAATATCTCATATTAGTTGACTCTTATACTAAAATAGGATAGAATTAATTAATTTTTTTTATTTTTATCCCTTCAATTAATAGTATACATTAAATCTGAATAATTACAATTCATTGTCCATTTTTCTGTCCAATGAGTATCATTAATATGGGTAATAAATGATAAAAAAAATAATAATTATTATTCAATTTATGATTTTTAATCACTGTATAAAATGAATTATGCCCAACTAAAATGGGACGAAGGGAGTTAGGAGTAGTATGTATTTCATTACCCTTGATAATGCATTCATCTAACTATTCATGGCATTAAATATATTTCTTGTTTTATTGATTCTTAAAATACATTTTTATTTTATTTAATCATTTTTAACTATGATAGATATTCTAAATATGAGTATATGTTTTGATGGCTCTATGATCTATAATTAAGTCATTTCGATGATAACTATACAATCTGTAATTATATCCTATTCTATAAAATAGTCATAAAATTTGTTATAACTATACAATCTTCAAATCGCAGTTTAAATGATTTTCAACTCACAAATAAAATTTTCAAACAAACACTTCCAACAACTATTGAATTTACCAAAATTGAAGCATAAAATCAAGAATATCCCTTTATTTTTAATTGAAACACTTAACACCCATAGATTATGAAAAATCCTACCCAATGTTAATTATTTATTTCAAATAAAAAGAAATTCGAGTAAGAATCTTGGACCTTAATATTCCATAATCATCCAAACCAATAATACAATACATACATAATCAAACTTTCTATAATTTGGAAGAGATCAAAAATCTTTTTCAAATTAGACACAGTAAATTCATAGAAACTAAATAATTACAAGGATTGTTAACAAGAAAATTATGTGCTATATAAAGGACATAATAAAACCCTAAAGAATGAACAAGAAAAAACATAAAGAGAACAAATGGCTTCTACTATAGTTCTAAACATTCCAATCTTTGTCTTATACTTTTTGTTCATCACTTGTTCATTTGTAGCTCCTGCAAAAGAGCAATGGAGTGTCGATGTCTACGATACGATATCCTTCCCAACTAAGTTACACTTAGAATGTAACTTAAATGGTTTTCAAAATCCACCAATTACGCTAACATAGGGTCAAAGTAATACTTTTACGATTGATGTTGACCTCCCTAAATCAGGTGGTAATTATGTATATTCATGCTTTGCGGATTATGATGCTGGTAAACATTATGCGGGTAATCTTGTTTTGTTTGATTATCAAAGAGATAAGAGTAGGTGTGTTAACAAAAGGTGCACTTGGCAAATCAATGAGAATGGAGCATTTCTCTTGCTTAGGTTCTACACTTGGAATGAACAAAAATGAAATTAAACTCAAGTCAGTCCCTTTTCCGGATCTTACCCATAGCGAAAACTTTAGTACATTGAATTGTCCTTTTTTATCCTTACTTTGTTCCATGTGATGAATAATATTTGGTAATCTTTGTGTTCCGACATTCACAAGTGTTGGGAAAATATTACAATACTCTTTGTTCGAGGAAGGACTAGTGAGAGGAAATCAGGGGTGATGATAGATGTAGACACGTAATTTTGTCTCGTCAAAAATTATTTTTATTATCTTATCCCGTTTCACCACGCAACCCAACCCGTATGATAATCCCTCAACAAAATGACAAAAATAACAATCTCCTAGCTAATTTTATCTTATCCTAACAACCTACCTAATCAAAATAAACCCTCACTCACCCTAACCACCTACCCCACCCCTCATGGTTTTTTTTCCATTCTTGGTTAACAAAAACGGAGGAGGAAAAGAAGACTCCCATTGAAGAAGAGCAACAAGAAAAGTGGGGATACCGTCACTCACCGAGACAGACCCACATATACTCCTCTGTTCTTTTTTCTTTTTTTTTTCATTTTTTGGGGGAGGAAACGATACACACACGAATCTCACCATATATGCACACACACGAGAGTGAGGTAGATCGATAGAAAGAGTAGCAGAGAGGAGAAAGGAAAAGAAAAAAAAAGAGAGATCTGGTTTCGTTTATCTTAATAGTCATTCACACGCAACACCAACGAGCACGCACACACGGTTTGAGATTCGAAAACATGATGGGAAAATTGTAAGGAAAAAGAAAGAAGTGAAGATCGCGGGGAGGAACGAATTCCGGGTCGCCAGTCACAGTTAGCTCATCGAAGTTAGCTTGCCGAGGTTCTCAATTCTCTATCGAAAATCGGGTTTGGGTTTCGTCGTGGGTGTTGGATAATTCTGGTTCTTGAATTCGGGTGGTCGCATTGCTGGACTGTTTTCTCGACTGATTTGGAGAGTCAGGACCTCATTGGTATTCTTTGGGGTTCTCGGAACGGCTCTTATTTCTAATCGAAAGCTATTGAGGTCCATTCCTTATCCCGTCTCAATTAATCTTTATCATTTGATGTTTTATATGTTGAATTAGTGATGTGACCGATCTTTGTTTGGCTTGATTTTGATTGGTTTGAATCATCGTAAGTGTTGGTCGATTTGGTTGGATTCTTTGAGTTGAATATTTGTTTGATGGCGAGTTGAGTGATTGCATGATCGATGATAAATCGGGGAGGGATTAATCTTGATAAAGGAAAATCGGATTAATTTTGGTTGGTTGATTGAATTGATGTGAAATATTTATTAATTTTCTCGAATATGATAGTATCATGTTTTAGGCTGAAATCGATAGGCGAATATAGATTTGGGTAGGCAAAGAATTTAGGAATAAATGTTTTTTGTGGAATGTGTGAATATTGAATATTTTGGTTGAATGATTTTTCTAGTTTACCGCACTTGGATTCAAATGTACTCATTTAGCCGGGGAATGTCCCGAGGCATATTGTATTTATTCACCGGGGAATACCCCGACGTACTATGTTGGCAGAAGACGTTCCTGATGAAGGCCCGAGGCTCGGGTAAAGCCTGCAAGCGTAGTTAGGATTAGTATAGATTAGATAGGATTTATTTTCGCATTTTTTTATTTTGGGACTGTATAATTGAACTAAACACTATACTTTGATTCGTCTTGTTTGGTTTGTTTGCTTGATTTCTTTACGTGCTTCTTTGTGGTTTGTACGTTTGTAGTGTCTAAATTAGCTGATACGCTCCATCAAGCGACCGTGGTCGAACCACGGGATCGAAGGGTGCCTAAAACCTTCCCCTCGGTCAACAGAATTCCTTAGCCGGAATCTCTGTTCGCAAACCAGTCTTAAAGAGTCAAATTGTTTTGAAAAGGATTTTTCAAAGGTGACTTGGCACACCGGATTATGCCAAGTGGCGACTCTGAATAAAAAATGTAAATAATCCTTTTTCGAAACAAACTTTCATCTTTTGTCACTTTAATAATAAAAATCCTTTCGAAACTTAAAATGAATCTTTTTTGGAGTTAAAAAGGGGTGTGACAATAGGTTTAGGTCAAAATTCAGAAACAGAAACAAAACTTGTAATTACTGCAAGAAGAAGGGTCATATCAAATCCAAGTGTTATAAGTTACAAAATAGAGAGAAAAGAGAAGCTCCAAAACCGAAGGAGAACCAACCAGAAAAGTTCGGTGAAGCCAGTTTTTTTAAAGATGACGGTAGTGATGGAGGACTCTTGGTAATTTCTGATGGTAACTCCAAACTCTGTGAGGATTGGATTCTTGATTCAGTTTGCATGTTTCATATGTGTCTCAATTGGGATTGGTTTACAACATATAAAACAGTCTCTAAAGGTTGTGTTGATGGGAAATAACACACCTTGTAAGATAGCTGGTATTGGAACAATTATAATTAAGATATTTGATGGGGTTGTGAGGACACTTGGTGATATGTGGTATGTCCCAGACCCGAAGAGAAATCTTATTTCCCTGAGTACCCTTAATTCGAACGGATATAGGTACACTGATGAAGGTGGAGTCCTGAAGGTTACTAAAGGTGCTCTCATTGTGATCAAGGGACAGACAAAGACTGCAAATTTGTATGTCTTGCAAGGCTCTACGATTACAGGTGATGCAGTTGTTTCTACCTCCTCTCTATCAGAAAGTGACGTTGCTAAACTTTGGCATATGCGTCTAGGGCATATAAGTGAAAACGGGATGGCTGAACTAAGCAGGAGAGGACTTTTTGATGGGCAGAGTATTACCAAATTGGATTTCTGTGAGCACTGTGTTTTTTGGGAAGCAGAAAAGAGTCAGATTCACTAAAGGCATCCACTCAACTAAAGGCACACTTAATTACATTCATTCTTATCTTTGGGGTCCCTATAGAGTACCTTCTAGAGGAGGTGCTAATTACATGATGACTATTATTGATGACTATTCCAGAAAATTTTGGGTTTTCTTCCTGAAGCAAAAGAATGATGTGTTGTCTACTTTCAAGAAGTGGAAGACTAAAATTGAAAAGCAAACAGGGAAGCAGGTAAAACGCCTTTGGACTGATAATGGTTTAGAGGATTTTTTCTAATGAATTTAATGTTCTGTGCAAGTCAGAAGGAATTTTAAGGCACTTAATAGTTCGTCATACTCCGCAGTAGAATAGAGTGGCTTAACGAATGAGTAGGACTATAATAGAGAAGGTGTATTACATGCTCTCTAATGCTGGTTTACCCAAGTCTTTTTGGGATGAAGCTGCTTCCATGGCTTGTCTTCTTATTAACCGTTCACCCTCACTCACGATTGATAAAAAGACTTCACAAGAGGTATGGTCTGGTACTCCTGCTAGTTACTCTAATTTGAGGATATTTGGATGTCCTGTTTATGCTCATGTTAATAATGGAAAGTTGGAACCTAGATCTGTCAAGTGCTTATTTATGGATTATAAGCCTGGTGTTAAAGGTTATAAGCTTTGGTGTCCAGGAAACGAAAAGGTTATAATTAGCAGGGATGTTGTGTTTGATGAAACTGCCATGCTTAGGGCTTCCTCCGAATCTAGTGCTTCGCCCCCAGATGAGCTTACTGACATGAATCAGCAAAAGTGAAGCACCCACGTTGAATTGCAGATTGGAGCAGAGTCCACACTAATGCCTACTTCTCAGTCTAGCCCGGATATTCAGAAAGATACTACTTCTTCACTATCAGTGGAGCCATAATATTTTATTGCTAAAGATAGGCCTAGGAGAGATATTAGACCTCCTCAGAAGTATGATGATGCTGATTTGGTTACTTATGCATTGAATGTAGCAGAAGGTATAGATTCCGGTAAAGAACATTTTTCTTACTCAGAAGCAGTTAGTTGTGATGATTCTGGCTGATGGATGATTGCACATGGAATTTGGTGAGATTGCCTAAAGATAAGAAAGTTGTCCGTTGCAAGTGGGTATTTAAAAAGAAAGAAGGAACATCGGGAGTTGAAGATACTAGGTACAAAGCAAGACTAGTTGATAAAGGTTACAACCAGGTTCCAGGTGTTGACTTCACATATGTGTTTTATACAGTTGCAAAGAATAGCTCGATTCGAGCCTTGCTTGGTATTGTGGCCATGCATGATCTTGAGCTTGAGCAGTTGGATGTCAACACTGCATTCTTACATGGAGAACTTGAGGAGGATATCTATATGCAACAACCAGAAGGTTTTGCAGTCTCAGGAAAGAAGGACTGTATATGCTTGCTGAAAAAGTCTCTTTATGGCTTAAAACAGTCGCCCAGACAGTGGTATAATTAAAGGTTTGACTCTTTTATGACTTCTCATATGTTTTGGAGGAGTAGTTATGATAGTTGTGTCTACTTTAAGGAGGTAAGTGATGGATCGTTTGTGTATCATCTCTTATATGTTGATGATATGTTGATTGCAGCAAAGGATACGAAAGAGATAGTAAAATTCAAAACCCAGCTCAGCATGGAGTTCGAGATAAAGGATCTAGGAGCAGAAAAGAAGATTCTTGGCTTAGAAGTTCCGAGGGATAGAGAGAAGTATAAGTTATACTTGAGTCAGAAAAGATATATTGAGAAAGTGCTTCACAGGTTCAATATGCAAAATGCCAAACCTGTCAGTACTTCATTGGTAGCTCACTTCAAACTCTCGGCCATGTTATCTCCAAAGACATGTAATGAGCATGACTATATGTCTCGAGTTCCATACTCGAGTGCTGTCAGGTCTCTTATGTATGTGATGGTGTGTTCCCGACTAGATTTATCTTATGCCATCAGTGCAGTTAGCAGATACATGGAAAATCCTGGCAAAAAACATTGGAAAGCAGTTCAGTGAATTTTCAAATACTTGCATAGATCTGCTGATGTTTGTTTGCAGTTTGGGCGAAATAGAGATGGAGTGATCGGGTATGTTGATTCTAATTTTGTAGGAGACCTTAAAGGCTATGTTTCACCATTGGTGGTTGTGCTATTAGTTGGAAAGCTACTTTACAGACTACAGTTGTTTTGTCAACTACTGAGGCAGAGTATATGTCTATTACAGAGGCTTTCAAGGAAGCTATTTGGTTGAAGGGTCTGTTTGGTGAACTTAGCGAAGACTTAAAGATTAATACGCTCTTTTACGATAGTCGGTGGTGTTTTCCATATGAAAGATCAGATGTTTCACGAAAGGACAAAGCACATCGATGTTCGGTATCATTTTGTGCGTGAAATTATTGCTCGTGGTGATATTGTGGTAAGTAAGATTAGTACCCATGATATAACCTTGCTGATATGATGACCAAGACACTACCAAGTGTCAAGTTTGAGCATTGCTTGAACTTGGTTGGTGTTAGCTATTAAGATGTGCCCCTAGGGGCTTCACTGGAAGAGGTGGAGAGTTTGTGTTGAAATGGATTTGAATTCTCAATTAAAATTAGTGTTAAGGTGGAGATTGTTAGAGTTGTGAACCGAATTTTGTCGATCCAGCCCTGAAAGTTTTGCGGTGCAACCCACTTCGCCCCCGCAGTGTGGACCTTTATATGTTTTTGGGCTAGGACCTATTTGTACGCACATACTATATAAGTGCAATTAGTGGGTCGGTTTTGGATATTCAAAAATTACTTCGTGCTCCACATTATACTCCTCTCCTTTCATAGTGAAAATCCTCTGCCTCTACCCGTGATTTTTTCTGCAAAGGTTTTCATTTGTGTTCTTGTCTTTTTTTTTTTGCTTGTGGTTTGCTTTATTCTGTTCGATTCATAACAGTATTCAAGGGGAAATGGCTAATTTCCTTGAAACTAACAAAGGTGGGTTCAACAACTTTCAAAAGCTAAAGTGCCTGGAGCAATTGAAACTGCTGAATGATAATGTAGACAGATCCATGAGCAAAGTTCTTCACCTTCCTCCTGCATTCCCCAAATTTCTATGCAAACTGAAGAAAGTTAACTTTGTCAAATACATGGTTTGCTTGGAGCGAGGCGAGTAGATTGGGGCAGTTGGAATGCCTTGAGGTCCTAAAGCTAAAAGAAAATGCATTTAGTGGGATGACATGGGATTCAGAAATTGGAGGTTTTAGCCAACTCAAGGTATTATGGATTGAAAGGGTAGACCTTAAAACTTGGAAGGTCGCAAATTTTCAATTTCAAAGACTTAAGTGCCTTCTGGTTAATTGCTGTGATGAGCTTGAGGCTGTACCAATTGAGTTGGCTGATGTATGTACCCTTCAAGAGATGACGCTGGAGAACACAAAAAAGGCTATCAACTCTGCAAAAGCTATCAAATGCAGGAAGCAAGAAATGCATCGAAAACACGTGCAGAAAGCTGTAAAAAGCAAGTCTGGAACAGAAATCGAAGACAAGAAAAAGGTGAGTGAAGATATGGAGAGTTTCAAATTCGAGCTAACTATATTCCCCCCCCCCCCCCGAAACGGCTGATTGCAACCCCACATAGTGAAGTTGAAAACAGGTTAGTCAAATTCATTTAGGTGGATTCTAAATCTTCATTATGTTTTTCCCAAAGTGTATGTCTGTATATTCATATTCAGCATGCCGGATATCCGTTACCTGTTAAGATTAGGAAGAGGCTGCATATGCGTTAATATGATGTGGAGCATTTGGTAGAACTTTCATGAAATTCCAATATCAAATAATACTAAATATGCAATATTCTCCTCAAATTCTTATTCGTGCACACTTAGCTCAAAGATTTGGACGGTATTGTTTATGGAAGTTGAGTTCCCGTAGTATCGATTGGGTTCATCACCATTACAATAAGATCTTTTCGTGTTGGTCACTTAAATAAGTCGTTCGACCATGATTTACTGGATTTTTTTCCAACTTATATTATTTTTTGAAGTACTACACCTCATGGAGTATTTTCAATGAATTAGTGGTTTGATTTCTTTCAAAACCACAAAGAAATTCTTGTCGTCCTCTCTTTTCTTTTGCTATTTGTCATTTACTGTACTAATTTCCTCCTTTCTGCAGGAGAGAATCAAGAAAATATTCACCCTGCTGTGAGCCTGGGGTCATGGAGTATTTGATATGGCGTCAAGGCATACATTTCAACCTGATGAGATCGTTGCAATAAGATATATCTGTTTGTGTTTTTGTTTATTCAAGCATTAAGTTGAGAATTCGCCTCTGTGTGATGACTGTTAGCTTGTAGAACTGTTTGTATCTTTCATGTTCTGTTATGTTTGTATTTTGGCTTGTTTTGGTCTCGTAAAAGTAATGTTGCTATCACTGATTTTGTTGAAAGACATGTTATTTCAACTAACAAAGTCTTACATGCCATATTGTCTTTGCTAAGGTTTTTGTATGTCCAGCTAGTAGAAGCACTAAGTTCAAGGTGATGGAAGTATCACATACATCAATTTTCCTGATGTAGCATTTCTTCCGCAGTTGTGAAACAGTTTGCATCTTCCCGTTATGTTATATAGGGGTTTCTTTCTCAGATCGGCCGACTATTAACTGATTAGTCGTAGGTCCGAATCTTTCATAGCTTAAGGTGCTGTCTAGTATAGAGAGATGGGTGAAGAGATCAAACAATAGAATATTGGCAATAGCACAGACTGATAGTGATTATGCAGGGTGTCTGGATGATAGAAAAAGTATTTCTGGATATGTATTCTCTCTTGGTTCAGGTGTTATATCCTCGAGTTCAAAGAAGCAAGAAATTGTGGCCATGTCGTTATCCGAAGCAGAATACATTGCTGCAACTGCATCATCCTGTCAAGCGTTTTGACTAAAGAGGTTGCTTGCTGATGTCTTTTACGAGTAGACTACTGCGACTGAAATTTTCAGTAACAACAAAGCAACTATTGCAATGACAATAAATCCGGCATTTCATAGTAGGAAAAAGCATAATGACATTCTATACCACTTCATACGAGATCTAGTGGCAAGTGGAAGCAATGTCTTGAAGCACTATGACACAAATGAACAAGTTGTTGATATTCTAACCAAAGCACTTCCAGTTGGTAAGCATGAGTACTTCAGATTGAAGATGGGAGTGACAAGCTTTGAAGCAAGGGAGGGTGTTGATTAATGCTTCAAAAGTAGTCGATTTTATTAGCTAGTAAAAGTAGTGCTAGTTCAGTTAATTAGCACGAAGTTGTTTGTTCATTTATTTGCTATTTCCTAGTTGATATAGTAGAAATAGTGGGCATATTTATCCACTACTTTTAGTTGCTTATTTTTAGTTAGTGTTAGTTAGTTGGTTGTAAGCCTATTTAATAGGCTACGGCTGTAGCTTTTCACATCAATTCAAATTCTGAAAATAATTCTCTCTACTTTTACGGTTGTCTTTTCTATCCCAACACTACCGTGGAGCAGTAGTGAAAAAAAGAACCTGATAGAACCACAAATTACAATAATTCAACAATAACAGAACTTCAAAAATTTTAAGTGTGTATAACAACAACAACAACATATCTTAGTCGAATTCCACAAGTGGGTCTGGTAGGTAGAATGTACGCAGAAAATAACCACTACCTCGTGAGGAATAGAGAGCTGTTTCTGGAGGACCCTCCGTTCCATGGGTGTAGTCTCAGAAATTAGAAAATGAAAATATCTTTACCTAATGATGAATATATGGCAAGAACAAACATGAAATTCAATAGAGAAAAGGCTCAAGTATGTCACTGAACTATCAGAAATGACTCATTTATGCCATCAGTTAAAAGTTCAGCTCATTCATGCCATCATAGTTACAAAACCAGCTCATCCATGCTATTACATTTTAACGGTGGTTTTTAAAGTCATTAATTAAAATAAGTTAAAAGCTCAAATATGTCAGTGAACTATTAGAAATGACTCATTTATGCCATCAGTTAAAATTTCAGCTCATTCATGTCATCATCGTTACAAAACGAGTTCACCTATGCCATTACATTTTAGTGACGGGGTTTTAAAAATAGCTTTGCCACGTGGTCTTTTATGAAAAGTCCATTTCATTAATTCAAACAGATCAATATTAATTTCAAAATATCTGAAATTAGTTAGTATCGGGATTCTTTATTTCACCATTTATACCATAATGAAGGGATAAGTTATTCCATATACATGGCAGGATAATTGTGATAGAAGACTTCTTTTAAGCCGTTATTTGGGGGGGGGAAATCAACAATGTATGCTCCCCTAATTCGTGATGGGAGAATGAAGAAGTTCTATTAGTATGCCTCTTCTTTTTATTGCTTGCCCTAATCGTTCATTGGCTTCTTTTCTTGCAACTTCGGAGTATATATTGGAGTCACTAGAATTACAACTAATCAGTTACTAGTTATTGTAGGATAGAATTTTTGAGGTTCTGTCAAGCTTAACATTTATAACGATTTAGAGTCAACTAGAACAACCAAAGGATATACATTAATCACTATTTTTAATTTCTTATCAAATACTTAATGGGTGTGGGTCGGATTATCAAATACTTAATGGGTGTGGATCGGATTATGTTAAATTAATCGGTTCTTTTTAATGCGTCTAAGATATTTTGTAAATAATATTGATTTATTTTAATTAATGACGTAAACCTCTAATAAAAGGTCACATGGCAAAGCTATTTTTGAAAATCCACCATTAAAAAAAATGACATGAGTGAACTGATTTTATAACGACGATGGCATGAATGAGCCAAAATTTTAACTGATGGTATAAATGAGACATTCTTTATAGTTCAATGGCACATTTGAGCCTTTTTCCTTATTTTAATTAATGACGTGGACCTTCAATAAAGGTCAAGTGGCAAAGCTGTTTTTGAAAATCACCATTAAAAAGTAATGGCATGAATGAACTATTTTGTAACGACGATGACATGAATGAGCTGAACTTTTAACTGATGGCATAAATAAATCATTTCTGTTCAATGACATATTTGAGCCGTTTTCCTTAAATAAATAAACTCACCTTTAAGTTATTCTTATGAGATGAGTATCTGTTAGAAAAGTTCAAAAAAATGTATTTAGATGAATCACCCAATGGTATGACTAAAAATCTTTAGAAGTTACTAAATTTAAAATAATAAAGACAAATGTAACCCTCTTCTTTAAAAACTAAGAAAATTTCAATTCCATTTTGAGATACCATAAGTGAACATTTCACCATATGTTTTCAATTAGATTTTTAAAATTTATTTTTAAATATTTATTTGTTCATAAAATTTAATTTGATTTTAAAAATCTGATCTTATACTTTTTTTTCAAGTTTGACCATATAATAAATATTTTATAGGTGATCATATATTTTGAAAATCTGAATACTAATATTTTCAAGTTTGATTATAAAGTTTGATCAGATTAATCTGCTAATATTTTTAAGTTTGATCATTAACTTTGATGACATATTGAAAGTTTAACCTTCTAATATTTTCAAGTTTGGTCATATGAAAATTCGATCTCATAAGATTTCAAGTTTGATTAATTTTTGAACTTTGAAACTTTCATTTACAAAATTTTAAAAACTTAAAGAAAAATATATACACATTCATCAAGTGCAATTCAAAATTTTAAAAACCACGTGAGGGACCAAATGTACATTGATTTAGGAATAGAATCACAATTGCAAAGGAACATTTAAAAAGAAATTAAGAAAGTAAACAATAATTAAGACTTATTATAAGAACGAGTATATTTTTACTAGATTTTTTGGAATACAAAGTAAACATACTTGCCAAAAATGAAAGGAAGTTTAAGGGTGTGTTTGGTATGGAGGAAAATATTTTTTTCCCTGATTGATTGGATAAAATTTCATAAAAATTACTAGAATAATTTCTTAATGAAAGGTATCCTCTCACCTACTCAAAACTCCCAAACCATACCCCTTGAATGTTCCACTCCTCAGAGCTCCGAGGCCTCACACCCTGCACCCTCTCACCTCTATAGTTTTTTTCTAGATTACATATTTTTTTGAGATAACTTCTTCTATTTTTTTCTTATTTATCAAGCACTAAAAATAAGTAAGAAATCAATTTATTTCTAAAAAAAGACATTTTTTACCAAAACACATAATCAAAGCAATAATATAAAGATATGCATAGTCAAAGCTTTCCCTAAAAATTTGGAAGAAAATTCCAACTTTGACTATACATTCATTACTAAGGACTATTGGACCAAGAGAATTATATGCTATATAGACACAAGAAAACCCTAAAAATGAACAAGAAAAATCAAAAAGAACAACATGGCTTCTTCTATAGTACTAAACACTCCAATCCTTGTCCTATTTTTTTTGTTCATCAGTAATTTGTTCATTTGTAGCTCCTGCTCCAGAGACATGGACTATCATGATCTATGATAAGATCTCCGTCCCAAACTGGTTAACCTTAAACTGTAACATAAATGGTTTTCAATATCCACCGTGAACACTAAGACAGGGCAGGGCTGAAAGTTTTACAGTATATGTTGACCTCCCGAAATCAGGTGGTAATGATATATTGACATGCTTTTTGGAATATACTACCGGTCCATATGCACGCACTTTTGGTAGTCATGTTCTGTTCGATTACCAAAAAGATAAGAGTAGATGTAGTAACAAAGTGTGCAGCTGGGAGGTTAATGAGGATGGACTAGTCACTTGTTGCCTTGCTGCATAATATTTGATTGTTTCTCTTTGGATATATTCTTTGAGTTTATAGATCTCGAAAACTATTAATACGTGTTTAAAAAAATAAGACATTTATAAAATTGATCAAACAAGTAAATTCACAAAAAGTTTTGTGACATTTTCATTGTAGTTTAACATTTTATTGCAAGTTATTTTATTATGTCTTTCAAGTTATTACATTTTTAAACTGATGGTACCAAAAAAAAAAAAAAACATTTCTACTATCAATATAGGTAACATATAAACAAACTATTATGAATTATGACTAATATTTGTGTTTCGACCATGACAATTATTTGGAAAATATTTCAATATTAATATTGAACAGTAAAAAAAGAAAAAGCAACAACTTTCCAAATCAAATCAAACTCTATTTGCAATACTACTTCTAATGCCCCCATCCAAAAGGAATATAGAAAAGTAGGAAGAAAAAATGGAAAATATTACTGTTTCACACTCTTTATAGTGGCTTTTGAAATGCTTTTCTTGATTATAAGAAATATTGTAAAATTTACTTATATTATATTTGATCCTCTCCCGATCCACTTGTAAGATTATATGTGGTAGCAAATTCCACTTTTTCTAGAATACATAGAGTATGAGCAATGCTTGTGCATAGTTTGAGTCTTTGAGAGAGTATTCTCAAAACAAAATGTACATCCAAAAGCTCTTCGCGAAATTAGAGGAAACTAAAAACCTCATTATCTGACAGACACTTCATCCGAAGAATCTTCTCAAATTCTCAAAAATTAAATCGAATAAATTAAAATAATAAAATTTTATTCTGATATCAAGGGTCTAACTTTTAAAATCAGGTTTTATTATTCTAAATTTCAATATAGTAGAAAGCTAGTATAACCAAAGATAAACACTTGCAGATGATAACAGCTAATGCTAAGTTGAACTTAATTGATCAATGGGCTAGGCTAAAATATATTTTTATCTAGATTAATTCACTAGGGTAAATTTTGAACAAACTAATATTCTTCACACCAAATTAATGCTCTTTACTATAGTTAAACAATTAAATCAAGTAATATACATGTTAATTAATTATGGTTAACTAACATGAACTCTAAATTCAAACACATCGCATGCATGTATTGATTTGGTGTATACACCGAGTGCTTATAAGTTTTAACCATTCAATAGTACGTTCATATTTTACTGTCGTTTTATACTAATCCATCCTTATAGCTGAATCAGGAGTACCTTACTAGGGTTATATCACAATTCAAAATTACGATAATCTTTTTAATGTTCCAGGACTATAAAGGGCGCTAAATGGTTTGCAATATTCACCATTTACACTAATACAAGACACGAGTGAAACTTTTATAGTCGATGTTGACTTCTCAAGACCAGATGGTAATTATGTATTGTCACGTTTCAATGATTATGACAATATTAGTATATTACTATATGAAGAGTCAAAATGTATATAGAACAATGATTTTCTAAGGATAAATGATTTCTAACTACTTATTAAAAAAAAATAGTTTTAGGATTTTTTATTTTTTCTTACTAATATCTTCAAGTGATTTCATTTCCTCTCATCTTCGACAAAGTTAAATTGGATTTTGTCAATTAACATTATGATAATTATACTCTTTGTCTTGTTTTAGTTGATCATCTTACTAAAAATAAATATCACATATTAGTTGATCACTTACTAAAACAGGATAAAATTAACTAATTATTTCCCACTTTTATCTTTACAATCAATAATATACATTAAATGTGAACAATTACAATTTCATTATCCATTCTCATGTCCAATAAATATCATCAATAAAGGTAATAAATGGTAAAAAAAAAAACAGTAAAATTTATCATTCAATTTATGATTTTTTAATCACCATATAAAATTAAAGATGCCCAACTAAAATGAGACGAAGGGAGAAGTACGTATTTCATTATCCTCGATAACGCATTTATCTAATTATTCATAGCATTAAATATATTTCTTGTTTTATTGTTCTTAAAATGCATTTTTATTTCATTTAATCACTTTTAAATATGATAGATATTCTAAAAAGGAGTATATGTTTTGATAGCTATATGATCTATAATTAATTCATTTCGTTGATAAAATAGTAGTAAAATTTGTTATAACTATACAATCTCGTGAATCATAATTATAGCAGTTCCTAACAATTTCTTCAAATCAGCAGTTTAAATGATTTTCAACTCACAAATAAAATTTTCAAACAAATACTTCCAGCAGCTATTGAATTTACCAAAATTGGAGCATAAAATCAAGAATATCCCTTTATTTTAAATTCAAACACTTAACACCCCTATATTATGAAAAATCCTACACAATCTTAATTATTTATTTCAAATAAAAAAGAATTAGAGTAAGAATCTTGGACCTTGATTTTCCATAATCATTCAAACCAATTATACAAGAATCTTATTTTATTTCATATAAAAAGGAATTCGAGTAAATATACTATGCTAAAAGGGAAAAAACTTTAAACATGAACGTTGGACTATGATAGTCCATGTTCATCCAAAGCAATAATATAAAGGTAATAAAATCGAAGTTTTCCCTAATTTGGAAAAGAACAAATACTATCATTTCCAATTTTGACTGTATAGTTATAGAAACTAATTCATTATAAGGATTGAGTACAAGAAAACTATGTGCTATATTAAGGACATAAGAAAATCCCAAAAAAAAATGAACAAGAGAAAATGGTTTCTTCTATAGCACTAAACATTCCAATCCTTGTCCTATCTTTTGTGTTAATCACTTGTTCATTTGTAGCTCCAGCACCAGAGATATGGACTATCAACATCTACGATACGATCTCCTTCGCAAACAAGGTAACCTTAATATGTGACTTAAATAGTTTTCAATATCCACCAAGAAATCTAGCACAAGGCACGAATGAAAGTTTTACGGTCGATGTTGACCTTCCGAAACCAGGTGGTAATTATGTATTGACATGCAACGTGCAATATGCTACCAGTACGGGTGCACTTAATTTTGGTAGTCATGTTCTGTTTGATTACCAAAAAGATAAGAGTAGATGTAGAAACAAAGAGTGCAGCTGGAAGGTTAATGAGAATGGTGTAGTCCCTTTTGTAGCTCCTGCACCAGAGACATGGACTATCAAGATCTACGATTCGATCACCGTCGTAAACAGGTTAACCTTAATATGTGACTTAAATGGTTTTCAATTACCAAGAAGAGATCTAGCACAGGGCACTGATGAAAGTTTTATCGTCAATGTTGACCTTCCGAAACCAGGTGGTAATTATGTATTGACATGCATCGTGCAATATGCTTACCTTACAGGTGCACGTAATTTTGGTAGTCGTGTTCTATTTGATTACCAAAAAGATAAGAGTAGATGTAAAAACAAAGTGTGCGAATGGGAGGTTTATGACGATGGTGTGGTCACTTGTTGCTGAATAGTATTTGGTTGTTTCTCCTTGAATATATTTTTGAGTTTATAGATCTCGAAATATATTAATATGTGTTTAAAAAATAAAACGTTTATAAAATTGATCAAAGAAGTAAAGTCAAAAAAAGTTTTGTGACACTCTCATTGTAGTTTAACATTTTATTGCAAATTATTTTATTAAGACTTTTAATTTTTAGATTTTTAACCCGACAGTACCATAAAAAAAGAACATTTCTATTGTCAATATAGGTAACATATGAACAAATGATTATGAATTATGACTGATCTTTGTGTTTCGACCACGACAATTATTTGAAAAATATTTTAATATTTATCCTGAACAGTTTAAAAAAAAAGCAACAACTTGCAAAATCAAATCAAACTCTATTTTCCAACAATACTTCAATTCCCCCATCCAAAAGGAATATAGAAGAGTAGGAAGAAAAAATGGAAAAGATTATTGTTTCACACTTAAAGAGACTAGTCAGTTAGGTTGTTGTTGTAGTTTGTTAGAAAAGAGAGTGGTGTACAGCTGTCAAGATTAGTGGAGTTGGATGTTAGTGGAGTCGGTTATTTTTCTCTATAAATAGCAATTGCATCACTAACATTGTAATCAGAATTAGATAATTTTTCAATCAATAAAGCTTGTTCATTCCTCTAAGAACCATATCAACGAACTTGGTTCAACAGCTCTAGGGAATTTATCATGGTATCAAAGCAGTGATCCACGAGCTGCTGCAGCTACGCACCGGAGTATCGTCAACAATGGCGGACAATACCACCTTTTCACTCAATTCGGAGAACCAGCAGGAATGGCAGCGCAAATTGATTTCCATCATCATCTATATCTACAAAATTCCGATACACCTGGATTGGCGTTAATTGGCATCAAGTTAACAGGACCTGAGAATTACACATTGTGGAGCAAATCGATGCGATTGGCCTTGCTAGGGAAAAACAAGCTCGGTTTCGTGGATGGCAGTTGTACAAAAGCTCAGTACAGTGGCGATTTGGGGAAACTCTGGGAACGATGTAATGTTATTGTTCTGAGTTGGATTGAAGCTACTGTTTCACCGGATTTGGTTTCTAGCATAGTGTATGTGTTTGATTCAAAAAAGGTTTGGGATGAATTCAAGGAAAGGTTCGATAAATCAAATCTCACTAGAATATATCAGCTCTGGAAGGATATAGCTACTCTAACTCAAGGTACGAACTCAGTCACTGCTTACTATTCCAAAATGTGAGATTATTAGGATGAGATAGATGCCTTAGTACCAGGGGTAGGCTGTAGTTGTGAAGGATCTAAGGCTTCCACTGAAATGCTGAGAAATCAAAGGTTGTTGCAATTTTTTATGGGGCTAAATGAGAGTTTTAGTCATGTTCGAAGTGATATTTTATTGCGCACCCCCGTCTTGACGGTCAATCAGGCATATGCACTAGTAGTGCAAGAAGAAAGCCAAAGAGGCATGGGTGCTGGTAGAAAACAAATGGATTCCATCACCTTAATGGCTGGAGGTGGCCACAGACACAAGGGATCAACATTTAACCAAACTAAACCTACTTCTACTTCAAATCAGACCACCTATAAGAAGCCACTTTTTCCTACAGGTTGTGCTCACTGTGGTTACAGAAACTATTTAACAGAGGATTGTTATAGAGTGGTAGGATATCCACTTGATCTCAAAAGAAAAAAGAAGGGCCAGTATAGTTCCACTAAAGCCTATGCCCGAGGTAATGCTGTGGATGCAGAAATTGGACCTGTTTCTTCAGGAGAAGGGATGTACATATCCGAGGAACAATATCAACAATTCATCACAGCAAGTTCCAGTAACACCTTAGGCAGCAACAACACTAACAATACCTCAGGTGAACTTCAGGCTAATATGACAGGTATAATTGCACATTTATCCAGTATTTTTTCACATGAGTGGATAATTGATTCTAGTGCATCTCACCATATCACACCATATAAAGAATGCTTGTTTAATCCCTTAAAACTTGAGGGTTGTGAGAGAAACAAGGTCCAAGTACCTACAAGTGGTAGATGTAAAGTTACACACAAAGGAACCACTGCCATACGAGAGATCATAGGCTTAAGAATGTTCTATATGTTCCTGATTTCAAGTACAACTTTTTGTCAGTGTCAAAGATGACAAAAGATCTCTGCTGCTAGTATGTTTTTACCCAGATTTTTGTGTTTTCCAGGACCTTTACTCTGGCAAGATCTTGGGGATTGGTAAAGAAAATAATAGTTTATACTTGCTGAAGGATGATGCATCAAGACATCCTATAGTAGGCTCAACAATTCATAAAGAAGTTGATGGTGCAATGTGGCATATGAGATTAGGCCATCCATCCATCAGTATTCCAAGTTGCATTACCATTGTTCAGAATGGAAGAGAAGCACACAAACTATGTGAGATATGCCCATTATCCAAGAAGACAAGGTTAAAGTTTCCTGTTAGTAACCCACATTCTAATAACATTTTTCAGTTGATACATGTTGATGTATGGGGTCCTTTTAAGGTTCCACTTATGACAGAAAACATTACTTTGTTACCATTGTTGATGACTATAGTATATACACGTGGACATGTTTGGTTCAGTATAAGCCTGAAGTGATTGTTGTTCTGAAAGATTTTTTGTTGAAAGTAAAGAATCAGATTGGTACTACTGTGAAGACATTAAGATCAGACAATGGTAGAGAGTTTTTCAATTCTCAGTGTTCTGATTTACTTTCATCCTTGGGCATTATTCATCAAAGCTCTTGTCCATACACATCCCAACAAAATGGGGTGGTGGAGAGAAAACATAGACACATTCTTGAAGTAGCTAGAGCTCTTAAATTTTAGAGTTTCATCCCTAACAAGTTCTGGGGAGACTGTGTTATGACTGCAACATATCTTATAAATAAACTGCCTACACCAATTTTGCAAGGAAAGTCTCCTTATACAATTTTATATAAGAAACCTGTAGTATATAATCATTTAAGTGTCTTTGGTTGCTTATGTTTTGCATCTACTTTACCTAAAGGAGATAAGTTTGAACCAAGAGCCAAAAGAGCAGTTTTTATTGGTTATTCTAAGACTCAAAAAGGATACAAGTTATTTGATCTTCAGCAGAACACATGTTAGGTCAGTAGAGATGTGGTATTCAGAGAAGACATCTTTCCTTTCAAGGGAATCACATATGAAGGAACCACTATTTTTTATGTTCCACACTCTGTCAATGATCATCCTCATCCTGACCCTACTCCAATACCCATGCCTGCATCACATGCCCCTGTATATGATGATCCTGCTAGCTCTTCTGGTGTGCCAGAAGTTGCAGATAATATGCAACATTCCACAGTTGAAGCTGGTGAAGTGCCACCAATGGAACATTCATTTCCACCTGTTCCACAACCAGCAGACTTGAGAAGGACAACAAGGAGTGTCAATCCGTCAATATGGTTAAAGGATTATGTAACCACTAAATCTGGTGGTAAGTTTGGAGGTGTGACCCTTTATTCTATCTCAGATGTGTTGTCTTATGATAATGTCTCACCAGCATATTAAGCCTATCTGCAAGCCTTTTCAGCTCAAATTGAACCATAAAATTTTAAAGAAGCCGCAACAGATGAACACTGTATTAAGGCTATGCAGCTTGAAATTCAAGCCATGGAGAAAAATCAGACTTGGGACCTAGTCCCTCTACCGCCAGGGAAACATGCTATAGGTTCTAAATGGGTATACAAGATTAAATATAAGCCTGATGGGAGCATTGAAAGATACAAGGCCATATTAGTTGTGAAGGGATACAATCAACAGGAAGGTTTGGATTATCATGATACCTTCTCACCTGTTGCTAAAATGGTGACAGTCAGAGCTGTGATAAGTCTGGCAGCCTCCAAAAAGTAGGACATCTTCCAAATGGATGTAAATAATGCTTTCCTACAAGGAGATCTTTATGAAGATGTATACATGGAATTGCCTCAAGGCTTTCAGAGACAAGGAAATAAACTGGTATGCAAACTGAAAAAATCATTATATGGACTCAAACAGGCTTCAAGACAGTGGACTATTAAGCTCTCAAATACATTAATTGCTGGTGGCTATACACAAAGCGGTTATTATCACTCACTGTTTATTCAGAGATCAGGACATGATATTGTAGTGGTCTTGGTTTATGTTTATGATCTGCTTATCACAGGGAGTAACTCTACTCTAATTCAGCATGCAAAAGACACATTAAATAAGGCATTCAAAGTGAAAGACTTGGGCCAGTTAAGATTCTTCCTGGGAATTGAAGTACTCAGGTCTGACAAAGGTGTCTTGCTTAACCAAAGGAAGTATGTGTTGGAACTGATCTCACAAATTAGCATGAGTGGGTGAAAACCATCTCCAACACCATTAGAGGTCAATAAGAAATTAACTTCTGTAGAGTATGACCTCCAAGTTGGTCCATCTGATGATCCAGAAATAGATGACATACTTGGTTATCAAAAGCTGGTTGGTAAATTGCTTTACCTCACTATTACAAGGCCTGACATTTGCTTTGCAGTACAAACATTTAGCCAATTTATGCAGAGACCTAAACAGTCTCACATGGATGGTGCACTAAGGGTGGTGAGGTATCTGAAGGGTAATCCTGGACTTGGAATTCTACTTAAAGCAGATGAGATCACATCTATGACTGCCTTCTGTGATTCTGATTGGGCACCTTGTCCCAACACTAGAAGGTCAGTTTCAGGGTATATAGTCATGATAGGTGATTATTTGGTTTCTTGGAAATCTAAGAAACAACATACAGTGAGCAGAAGCTCAGCAGAAACTGAGTATATGAGCATGGCAGTTGCAACTGCTGAAGTGATATGGCTGACTGGTTTATTGGCAGAGCTTGGAGTGACCTTAACCATGCCTATGAAGTTATTTTGTGATAATAAAGCTGCACTACAAATTGTTGTTAATCCTATTTTTCATGAGAGAACTAAGCACATAGAAATCGATTGTTATTTTGTCAAAGAAAGAATCAAATCAGGTTTACTACAACCAGTTCATGTCTCCTCCAACATGCAACTAGATGATCTCATGACTAAAGGACTTCCAGCATCTCAACATCAGTTTCTTCTTTTCAAGTTGAGCGTCCTTGATGTTTTCCGATCACCAGCTTAAGGGGGAGTAAAGAGACTAGTCAGTTAGGTGGTTGTTGTAGTTGTCTTAGAAAAGAGAGTGGTGTACAGCTGGTGTACAGCTGTCAAGATTAGTGGAGTTGGATGTTAGTGGAGTCGGTTATTTTTCTCTATAAGTAGCAATTGCATCACTAACATTGTAATCAGAATTAGATCATTTTTCAATCAATAAAGCTTGTTCATTCCTCTAAGAACCATATCAACGAACTTGGTTCAACAGCTCTAGGGATTTTATCAACACTCTTTATAGTGGCTTTTAAAATCTTTTTTTCTTGATCATAACAAATATTGTAGAATTTATTATATTCTACCCTCTCTCGATTCACTTGTGAGATTATATATGATAAGCAAATTTCAATTTTTCTAGAATACATAAAATGCTCGTGTATAGCTGGAGAATACTCTCAATCCAAAATGCACATCCAAAAGCTTTTCGTGAAATTGAAGGAAATTAAAAATCTGAGTATCTAACAGACACTTCACCCGAAGAATCTTCTCAAGTTCATTAACATTAAATCAAATAAACTGAAATACTAAAATTTTATTCTGATATCAAATGTCAACTTTTAAAATCATGTTTTAATTTTCTGAATTTCTACAATATTTTTAAAAAATTTGACATTTTGATATATTTTTATCTCATAATTCAAGCAGACTATCAACTGGTTTTCTTGGTAGAGGAGAAAGCCGGTAGAACCAAAGATAAGCACCTCGAGATGACAACAGCTAGACCTAAGTTGAACAACTTATTACTTGATCAATGGGCTAGACTAAAATTTATTTTTTATCTAGATTCACTAGTACGTCTGATTTGATTCATATTTTACTATCGTTCCATACTATTCCATCTTTATAGCTAAATTAGGAGTATCTTACTAGCATAATGTCACAATTTACAATTACGAAAATCTTTTCGATGTTTCAAGACCATAAAAGGCGCTAAATGGTTTACAATATGCATCAATTACATTAATGCAGGATACGAGGGAGACTTTTACAGTCGATGTTGACATCTCAAGACCATATGGTAATTATGTATGTCATGTTTCAGGAGAAAATTAAGTGGAAGATGACGAAAAAGTCTTTGAATTAAAAATGGTGACAACTTTGATCAGCTAAAGTCAAAACTTCATTTAAATTGTGATTAAATTAATTGGGGTGTAAAGTGTAATTTTTAAAAACTTTTAAATTTTTTAAAAGTCCTCCAACTCTAAATTTCAAATTTTAGAGTTTTCCTCTTTTCTTATTTTTCAATCTTTCTTCTTCTTTTTCTTTCTCCCCATCCTTTTCTTCTTGCTTTTTTTTTCTCTATATAGATTTTTCTCATCTTCCATCTTGTCTTCTTCTTTTTCTTTTTCTTTCTCTTTTCATTTCGTTCTTCCTTTTTAAATTTTCATGAATTGTTTTTATAAAAAAAAAATGAAAAGTATGAGAAGAAATTTTTTTATTTCTTTTAAAATCAATGAAGAAATAATTTAGCAAATTCAGCAACTACGGGAGTTGCTTCAGCAACTACGAGAGTTGGTTCAGCAATTACGAGAGTTGGTTCATCAACTACGGCAATTACTGCAGCAACAACTACTATTAATTGTTGTGTTACAGCAATTATAGAAGTTTCTGCAGCAACTGTCAGAGTTGCTGCAAGCAACTGTCAGAGTTGCTGCAAGCAACTGTCAGAGTTGCTGCAGGGATCTTCGTGTAAATATGAAGTAGGAATCTTTGTGTAAATAATAAAACTTGAGAGTTTTAAAATTAGTGTCATTAACATTAATCTTAAAATTGACACATCTACTCAATATTTAAACTTGTGTCACTCTTTTTTAATTTTGAATTTGCCCATGTTTGAGTGTTTATAACAATATTACTATATGAAGCGTCAAATAATAGATATAGAACGATAATTTTCTTAGGGTAAATGATTTCAAACTATTTATTAAAAAATTTAGTTTTATGGGCTTTTTATTTACGAGAGTTTAACTCATTTTATTTCCTCTCATTTTCGACAAAGTTGAATTTGATGTTGAGGATTAACATTATGATTGTTATTTCCTCCGTTTCATTTTAGTTGGTCATCTTACTAAAAATAAAAATCACATACTAGTTGTTCACTTACTAAAACTAAATAGAATTAATTAATTTTTTTTTATTTTTATCCTTATAATTAATAGTATACATTAAATATGAGCAATTACAATTCCATTGTCCATTCTCATGTTCAATGAATATCATTACCCTCGATAACGCATTCATATAATTATTCATAGCATTAAATATATTTCTTGTTTTGTTGTTCTTAAAATACATTTTTATTTCATTTAATCATTTTTAACTATGATAGATAGATATTCTAAAAAGAAGTATATGTTTTGATAGCAATGTGATCAATAATTAAGTCATTTCGGTGATAACTATACGATCTGTAATTAGATCCTATTCTATGAAATAGTAGTAAAATTTGTTATAGTCATAGAATCCCATAAATCACAATCATAGTAGTTCCTAACAGTTTCTTCAAACGAGCAGTTCAAATGATTTTCAACTCACAAATAAATTTTTTAAAACAAATACTTCCAGCAACTTTTGAATTTACCAAAATTGAAGCATAAAATCAAGAATATTCCTTTATTTTTAATTCAAACACTTAATTATTTATTTCAAATGAAAAGGAATTCGAGTAAGAATCTTGAACCTTGATATTCCATAATCATTTAAACCAATACTATAAAATATTCATAATCAAACTTTCCCTAATTTGGAAGAGATCAAATATCCTTTTCAAATTATACACTGTAAATTCATAGAAACTAAACAATTACAAGGATTATGAACAAGAAAATTATGTGTTATATAAAGGACATAATAAAACCCTAAAGAATGAACAAGAAAAAACATAAAGAAAACAAATGGCTTCTACTATAGTACTAAACATTGTCCTATTTTTTTTTGTTCATCACTAATTGTTCATTTGTAGCTCCTGCAAAAGAGAAATGGAGTGTCGATGTCTACGATACGATATCCTTCCCAACTAAGTTACACTTAGAATGTAACTTAAATGGTTTTCAATATCCACCAATTACGCTAACAAAGGGTCAGAGTAATACTTTTACAGTTGATGTTGACCTCCCTAAACCAGGTGGTAATTATGTATATTCATGTTTTGTGGATTATGATGCTGGTAAACATTATGTGGATAATCTTGTTTTCTTTGATTACCAAAGAGATAAGAGTAGGTGTGTTAACAAAAGGTGCACTTGGCAAATCAATGAGAATGGAGCATTCCTCTTGCTTAGGTTTTACACTTGGAATGAACAAAAATGAAATTGAACTCAAGTCAGGCCATCCTCCAGATGTTACGTATAGCGAGAGCTTTAGTACACTGAGTTGTTCTCTTTCTTTTTTTTTTACTTACTTTGTTCCATTTGATGAATAATATTTTGGTAGTTTTACCTTGGATGAATTTCTGGATCTCTAAATAAATATATGTATCAAAAAGAAGACATTATTAACTGAAATGTTAAGTTGTGCCAGATATTGATCAAAGAAATTTGTGACACTAGTTTAACATTTTATTGCAAGTTATTTTTGTCTTTTCTTTTAAGTTTTCATATTCTTAGATGGTGTAAAATAAAACTCTCATATTAGCTCTTCACTTTTCCTTTTAACAAACTTACTAAGAAATCAGAAATAGATAGGTAGTTTTACTAATTCACCCATTACAATTAAGTGATCACACTTTCAAAAGAAATAAATTATAAAGGTAATTATGAAAAAAATTTAATTAATTGACAATTAATGTGGGACAACTATTTTTAGTAAGGTGAACAACTAAAATAGAACGGAGGGAGTATTGATACTGAACGGTAAAAAAAAGGTAAGAAGCATTCAATGGTGTGGCCTCGTGATAAATGAAATAGATCGAAAACTTAAAGTCTAAGATTCAAATTTCAGTGATACCCGAACACCACGTTTATTATTAACAACTTATGAAATTAAACACTATTTTCCAATACTATTTCTAATTCTCCATCCACAAGGAATAGATAAAAATGGAAATGATTATTGTCTCACTCTTTTAGAGTGGCTTTTAAAAAGAATTCTTGATCATAAGAAATATGGTAAGATATGTATTCCCGATCTTAACTTGTAGGATTATACTGAGTATGTTATTGTGTTGTATACTAAGTAGAATAAGCAATTACAATCTTTCTATCTTTCTAGAATATAGAGAGTATGTATGAGCAATGCTTTTCGACAAAGTTGATTTAAATTTTGTTAATTAATGAAATGAATACATCATAATCGTCATTACGTTGTTTATTAGCTTTCCACCATCAATTGGATTCAAATTAGGGGAAGAACTCAAGGAATTGATTTACCAACATTGGAGCATAAAACTAATTTAGTCAAAGACTTAACACCCCTATATTATGAAAATCCTACACAATCTTCTCTCATTTAATATAAAAAGGAATTCGAGTAATATACTTTGCTAAAAGGGAAAAAAACTTTAAATATGAATGTTGGACTATGATATTCCATGTTCATCCAAAGCAATAATATAAAGATAAATAAAATCAAATTTTCCCTAAATTGGAAGAGAACAAATATCATTTTCAATTTTGACTGTATAGATAGAAACCAATTCATTACAAGGATTGAGAACAAGAATACTATGTGCTATATAAAGAACACAAGAAAATCCCAAAAAATGAACAAGAAAAGCCAAACAAGAACAAATGGCTTCTTCTATAGTACTAAACATTCCAATCTTTGTCGTGTCTTTTTTATTCATCACTTGTTCATTTGTAGCTCCTGCACCAGAGACATGGGCTGTCGAGATCCATAATATGATGTCCAATCAAACTACGTTACATTTAAAGTGTGACAGAAATGGTGCTCATTATCCACCACTTACACTTACAAAGGGCAGGTGGGATACTCTTACATTCGATGTTAACCTCCCGAGATCAGGTGGTAATAATTATGTGTTCTCATGCTTCATGGATTATGAAGGTAGTGGTAAATATCATGGATATAATTGGGTTTTCTTTGATTACGAGAGAGATAAGAGTAGGTGTGCAAACAAAAGGTGCATTTGGCATATTAATGAGAATGGAGCATTCCTCGTGGTTAGGGGTTATGTGTATAAAGAACAAAAATGAAATTAAACACAAAGTACTTGCATTGTTCTATTTGATGAATAATATTTGGTAGTTTCTCCTGGGATGAAATTATGTAATCAAGAGTAGCTTACTATCATTATATTATATTTATGACTATGGAATTAAATCTTTTCGATGTTCCAAGATTGAAATAATGTGTTTTTTTAACCTTCCTTGAAGAAATGTATTAGCTTTTGCAAAGATAATTGTGACTTGTGTAACTACTTATACTACGTGCTTTAATTAGCCATCATTTGCCACAACATTTCTTTATTCATAGGCGAATCAAAAATTTGTCTATTGTTCTTAATTTTATTATTTTATGTCATTAAATCACTTTAACTATAATAGATATTCTAAAAAGGAGTATATATTGTGAAATACAATCTATAATAAGTCATATTCTAAAAGTAAATTTTATTATAACAATACAATCTAGTAATCATAGCATTGTCTAACATCCCACCGGGCCAAATTGATATGGATGATCACATTCAACGGCGGATCCAAGATATTCACTGAGTCAACTTCTGACTCTAGTCTTATGTTCAGGGGATTCAAAGTCTATATACACACTAAAAATTAAATAAATACCTTATACAACAACATAACCAGTGTATTCCCACAAAGTAGAGTCTATTAAGGAGAAAATGTACGCAGTCCATACCACCACCTCAGATGAAGTAAAGAGGATGTTTTCGATAAACCCCCGACTCACGATAAATAAAAATAATCGCCCCGTCCTAAATCCTCTCCTGATCACACTGCAATAATTTGAACGTAAGATTGTGATCTAGTATATCTTTGCCTTATAAGTAAATTGGCAAGCTGATCATGGTGCCAAAATTAACAAATGTGCACTGTTTACTATGGGAAAAGATTTGTCACGATATGAATAAACCGGAAAAGAAGTTCTCAGAAAAAACTTTCAACCCCCATATACTGTCAAGAAATTTCAAGATGTTTACTAAGATAACATTCCTTTTCTCCAACAGTGTACAGGTACTTTCGTGTGCTATAACTACGACAATTCTGAACTTTGCTTCACATATATGTAAAATAATACAAGTACTAAGAAAATCATACCTTGCTATCCAGAGTACATCCAAAACTTAGAGAGTTGTAGATAATCCTAGAGATGCACCTTTATGCATAACAGATCAAGTCCAACGCAAATACCTGATTATGATTTCATCAGTCACTGCAGAAGTGAATTATCAGTAGAAGTTAGCCGCTGTCAGCTAGGCTCGCCAAGTGAGTAACCACATCTTCTAGTTGAGAGAAGTGAGTCAAGAACTTGTCTCGAATATCAGTGGAGTCGAACTGGTTATGCTGCCATTCAGAAAGAGCAGCACCCATAACCTTCACGCCATCTCTCAGTAATTCCACTCCTTTGGTCACTCTGTCAGGAAACTTTCTTTTTCTATTGGGTTGCTTTTCATTGTCAATCTCCATGGGATCACTGACCATAAGCTTTGGATCAACGTCTTTTATCTTTTTAAAGGTCTCTTGCAGCATTTGACAATCTATAGCAAACATGTTAACCGTGTTTGGACAAGGTCTTATCTTTGGACATGCTGTTTCCTTCTCAAGAAATGCTTTCAGTTCAGACATAAATCTATCTTCATCGGCTTCTTTTCCTGTTGCCAGATCAAACGAAAGAGCAGCATCTGGAGGCACATATCTCCATAGGTGATTACAATTACTATGGGCAGCAAAATACCCAAAAGCTGTGATAGCGAGGTGAACAAGTGCCCAATGTTGCTCTCTAAGCAACATGTGATACAGCTCCCACACAGCTGAACTCACTGCATTGTCCTCTCGGTCATCCAATTCAATGTTACCAAGGCCAGCCATAAAAGATGACAAGTTCGGTTTGCATTGAAATGATTTTCCATCTGATAATGCAGGTCCGGAGATGAAGAGGTTCTGAAGGGACAAAATGACTTCTTCCAACTCATTCGCAGTATATGAATGCTTCATGTTAGAAATGATTCCAAGTGTCTCACTAAGAAGCCTGCGGTATTTATCCCTTATTTTGATGTCTGAACAATCTCTGTACTTGTGAATAATAGCAACAAGGAACTTTATAGTCTTCATCTCAGCATCTGATATGCTGATTAGGCTGCAACAAGAAAAACGGAAAAAAAGGAACATAGGGAATCTAAGTTGGTTACTTGAACTTATCAACAGTAAAAGCATAGATAATGTCACGTAAGAGCTACATTTATTACAATTGTAAAGCAGAGGCCAAAAAGAAACACTAACTTTGTTAGTGATTTGCTTTATAAATAAAACGCCAACTTTCTTAGTCTTTTATTTTATCATTAAGAGCAGGTAATAAGAAATAGTCTAAATAGTTAAATATTGTTCCACAATAAGCTTAAAACTGTAAATTTCAACTTTTTTTTTTTGAAACTGAACTGTAAATTTCAACATTCTGTGCTTTTTTAACAAGAATGACATTTGTGTTTATCTGATTCATACAAAAGGAGCTGATCACATACCGAAACTGCAGAGCGGCAGAAAGAGCAAAAACTGGAGCACCATAAACAGCAGAGCCGCCTTCTATCGGAAGTTTACCCCCAAAACTCTCAAGGAAGTTAAAATATTGAGTTACAATTTGTTGCTTTGCCTCACTTCTCAATTTTTCTGAAAGTGCATTGAGCGGGAATCCCTCCATAAGCAAGGCTAAGTAAGTAATCGATGAATGGTGTGATGTGTTATATCCAACAACTGTATTATAAACTTTATCCACCATAGAATTCGGACCACATGTAACCAGCACACACAGAAATCTCGCCATTTTTCTGACCAGACTATCAGGATTTAGTGCAACGTCAGGAGCTTCGGTGTACTTCATTAATGAGCAGAACTTTCCAATCATGTCATCTACCACAACTTTGTCAGCGTGACGTGAAATAAAACACCAAAGTTCAGTAACAATCTCCTGGCAAAGAAAGTGAGGATGAAAAAGGTTTTCAAGAAGAAAAGATTCTATTTCACCCCAAGCTTGACTTGAAGAGGTAACTATCATGAAGGTTTTCAAGGCATTAATAATGAAATGGTACAGGGGCTCATCAGATTCTTGTTTTTGACTAGGACGAGACATTGTAGGAAGTTCCAAGACAAGAATGGAAGAATACACATCTTTATCAGTGAAGGTGCACAATAACCATCCAAGTTTTCTAGCCATCCCTAGTCTTACATCATCTTCAATATCAGGTGAGTTTTTCAGAAGATTAACAAACACAGCTACTCGACCAATAAATAGTATCTTCGCTCCCTGCATAGTGCCAGAACTTACAGAAAATATTGCACTCATGCTACTAGCTTCATTAATTTTGCACCCTAAGGGAACATTATCTGAATAAGTTTCATCACCAAACAACCACTCCAAAATTTGAAACTTCTGCTCTGATTTCACTTGAGTTGAGTTAAGGAAAGAGTTAAGCATATGAAAGGATGTCGGCTCCAAGATTTCTGAAATTGCATCACCGGCAAATTTGAGCAGCTCATCTTTAATGAGGAATATTCTGAAGGTTGAGATCATTATGACGGATAATATTATATCTTTGAACACACAAAATGCCTCGGATGGGTACTGAGAGATAATTCGCACAGCATTAATCAGGTAAAACTTGACTGGAAGAAACACTCTTCTAGCTTCCATTGCAGAAACGGCCTCTTTCAATGGGGATGACCAAGTCTCAGCCGCACATCTCAAAGATCCATTAGCCAGAGAAATAAGAGTCAGAATAATATCTCCTACATTCAACTTTACAGCCAAAGAACCCTTGCCAAGCTGAAGTAAGTTAACCACACCTTTCCATGACAAATTAATTAAGCTCACAAGATTTCCTCCATCATTAGCTGCAAGGATGCCCAACTCACACAACTTCTCAACCGTAAATTTCACTATCTTGCTAACATGATCAGCACATTCCGCCTCTTCATTATCCAAAATTTTTCTTTCCTCTATCATCTTAAGATAAGCATCCCAGTTTATGCCATGGGAATATACTTTACATAATCGTATCAGAGCATCAAGAACTTCCAATGCAATTTTCTGTATGTCTGAACCAAGTGAGGAAATTGCCTAGAGCAATAAAGATAGTATCAGCAAGCAGTTCTGAACAGTTCAAATAAAGTGGAGATAACTTATTTGTTGTATTAGATTTGCTAGAGGTCATTAAGAAGGAAAAGGGAATACGATATGAGTGATACATGAAAAGATGGTATGCCTGCTTACATATGACCAAGCCCTGTATTGTGGTCAATGTATGGTTAAATTAAATATTATTTATGGGAAGTTTATCTGCTGGAATTTAGTTGACAAATTTTTTTCAATTCTAAAATATAGTTTATCATTGTGGTTTTCAACGAACAGGTCTGGACAAAATCTCTCAATTAATATTTCTACTACGAGTCCAATGAAATCAAGCAATTTCTTGAGTTCCCATTAATTGAAATAGTTGCCAAGTAACATGCACCCTATTGCTGCTACTACTATGAAAATGGAAAACATTTGACCCAGATTTCGAGATCAAAATGGTTATAATAAAAATTTAACCCGATTGCCAGGTACTTGAACAAATAAAAGCTTCTGCAGCAAGTTTCAGCATTGTAATGACAGAAATTAGAGTATTACAAATAACAACTTTAGCTCCGTGATAGAAGAATAATATGACATTTTTGGGGTAAGACAGACTTGTGCTTAACAGAAGAGGGGAAAAGGCTAAAATAAGAGTATTCACGTGAAACACGACATGAGGACCAGTATAAATCAGAATCAATACCTTCACCGCTAAAATGCAATCCTTCGTAAGGTTTAATTCCTCCAAGATGAAATTTTCAATAATAGACATTAACCCCTTGTCAACTGCAGTGGGGTATCTGGTCAAAGCTGCAAAAATAGAGGTAGAGTAGCCAAGCAAATCCAATAGCAGCTGATAAAAAACAATATCTATTAGAAAAGTATAACTTAGATAGCCTTGTAGACACTACATGCATTTCAAAGTTAAGGAAATTTACATTTTAAGAAAATGCAGAGGGGCACATAAAACAATCACCAGCTAAATGTCTAATGCTAAAAACGTGACTACAGAAAAGGGTTGGTTGACTACATTTTCTTGCTTATTCATGTGGCGCTAGTACTTAATATTGCCACGCAGACACTGTAACTAAAAATGCAGTGGATTTTCAAGTTGGAATGAAAAAAAAAAAAATCATAGTATAAAGAGAAAAAAGTCTACATGCAAGGGAAATAATGAAAGCAACAGAAAAAGGTACCTTCACTGGTTTCACAAGAGAAGAAATTATAATCTTCTGATGTTATGGCGGTCAAGGACTATGATTTAAAGTTCAAATTCAAATAACGAAAATTGCAACTAGATTGATCTCAAGGACAGTAAGGATAGATGAGAACCTCTCTAAAATGTAAAACCAAATTCAGATTAATCAGAAAATTGTGTTGGTATACTAAAAAGTAATATTTAACCTGATAAAAGAGGCTACTATGTTCTTCTTCAGGTGAGTCCTGAGTCGACATGAGCGTCATCTGTAGATGCTTTTTACACCATACGGCAGCCTAATGAATAAGAACTTAACATAAGCAATATGTATATTCATGAACACTAATTACATAATTAAGGAGATGAGGAATAAAGCAACACTTACTTTGGCTCCTAGGCCTAGAAACTGCCCTAGGCATGCAGATATGTCTGACGGCAAATATTTTGCAGCCACTTGCAAAATGGCTTTGTTCAATTTGCATTGAGAAATGTCGAGACAGGTGAAGTCTTCCCAGAGTGTCCAGTAAAATGTTAAGGCAGATAACAGAGAGAAGCGACTAAAATGAGATCAAACAATCTGTTTTGCGAAACCAGAAGAATGAGATCCAGATCTTCCATAAATACATATATCTGGTTGCAACACCAATCATACAGGAAGAGCAGCTGACTTATTTTTGCGTAGCTCACATGTATTCGTTCTAAAAAAGCCTTTACATAATATCATCAGGAGATATGTTTGCTTACAAAAATAAACAAGTTAAACATCAGCAAAGAAGAAACCATGAAAAATCGTTTCACCCCTAGACAAATGGCAATGATAAAATCACAACGTAGTTACCAGCTTATGATTCTTTACAAAATGCCAAACTGAGTTCTCTATTTCTTTTCTTTTATCTATAACCGTTGTATCCGGCCATCTTGTGTGCTGCTCAGCATAATTCCACAGGATACCTACCCACCTACCACCAGCAACAGGGTTTGTACAAGAGACCTCATGATTCTTTTTAAAATGAAAATATAAATTCTCCTTTTCTCAATCCAATTAATCCATGCATTGCACTGTGAAATCAAGAAAAGTATGTCTAATAGTCATCAGGATACTTGTAAGGATTCTATAAGAGAAGCCACTTGTGATTTCTCTGTCAAGTCTAGCTCACCAAGTTCATCCAGCAATTCAACACGATTCTCAACAACCTGTGGGACAGAAAGGACACTATTGAATCAAACTTAAGATGTAAAACTACTTCTACTGTCAAATTGCAACTCAAAATAACGAAATTAAAGCGAAACAACTTCTGAAATACGAGGAAAATTACACAAATTAATTGAAATATAACAGCAATTTGACCGAAACTAAAACTGAAATCAGTCAATTTGACCAAAACTAAAACTGAAATCAGTCAAGTTGACCTCTATACAGCCAACATAACGACATCTAAAGTGAGAAATTAGACCTGATAACAACGTAACACTATTTCCATATCAAAATGCAACTCATCATAACGAAATTATAGCAAAACAACTTCTGAAATACGCAAAAATTTATACAAATTAATCAAAATCTGACAGTGAAAACGAAAATATATCTAAATATTAACAAATTTGACAGCCGAAACGAAATTACAGCAAAATAATAACTGATATTTGATAGAAAAACGAAATCCTAGCAAAATATTTATTGCGATTTGACGGCTAAAACGAAATTTTAGCAAATTATTAACCGAAATTAGACATAAAACCTTACATCGGAAGATTTGATAGCTTCGATTAAGCTTTGTACATCTCTGCCGGAATTCGAATTTGAGTTTTTCTTCATTTTCTCCCTCTGTGTATGAATTTTCCTTTCGGATTTTTCCCGCCTTTGGGATTGGGGGAGGGTATTTATAGTGCTAATGTGAGGGGCTTGTGAGAAATTTGTAAATTTCGTGAGTACCCCTGAACTTAAGGTTATTGATATAATGATACCTCTTAGATTTAGTATTAGCACATGTAGCTCGTTTATTCACTATTTTACGGGATATATGCATAATTTGAATAGAAGAAAATGATTTTACGGAAAAATGCAAGAAGAATTCTTTGTTGTTTTGTCTTTCGCACGAAAGTCTGGTATGCCTTTATTCCAATTATCATAGTTCGATCAACAAACTTTCTAGTGTTTTATTTACAAATCTTCTAGTTTATCTTTTATTGATCTTGTATGAACATGGATTATATAATTAATTACATTCGTAATGAATAACAAAGTTAAATCTCTCAAGCAATTGACAAATAGGTCCTACTTTAAATTTTATTTCGAGGTTGAAGGATTCAAAGGTAAGGGTGTTAATATTTTAACTTTATGTTAATAGAAGTATTAGACAGTTAAGTTGTTATGGAAGTATTGTTGTGTCGTGAGAAATTACACTCTTCTCACTCTAGGTGATATTTCTACATAGAAAAAAAAGACCAACAACAAGAAAAAAGAATCTGAAAATCACTCAACTGTAAGGAGAGGGGAGCAGGATTTAATATATTAACTTAATTAGTTCATATTAATTTGTTTTGAATCCTTTTGCTTGCAAGAAATTGAATGAGAAGAAATTCTCACATATAATTGTCGTTTTAATCATTGAAACCATATACTAAAACCAAAATCAAAACCAATCAATCTGAGAGATTCTAATTGATTTCTCATTTCTAAAATTAACTCTGGGCAATCAAATTTTTTTAAATAATAAGTCACACATACTTCTTTTAATTTTATATTTTCCAATTTTGCATTACAATAATTTTTTTCTTTATTGCAATTTCCAAACATCAACCACATGCTCATATATACAACTTACAAGATCACATTATATTCATCCTAAGGGTGTAAAGTGGGTCGGGCCGGATCAACCCGGAATCGGCCCATTAAATTTTTTTGGGTTGTGGGTTGGGGCGGGTCCGGGTTGGGGTTAAGTGGGATGGGCCGGGCCGGGTTTAATAGTAAAAATTTTAAAAATAGCCCTAACTCGGCCCACTTAACCCAACCCGGTCAAACCCACCTAAACCCGATCAAAATCGGTTAAAAATCGGGTCAAACCCGATCAAAAAAAATAATCCAATATACACTATATATACCTACCTATATACATTTTAAATACGTTAAACAATATATATATAGTATAGACTACATTAGAATTTAAAAAATATATGCACAATTACACATATATATACGCACCATTCAATGTATATATGTACTACTTTAAATAAAATATACTACAATATATATACATTACAATATATATATATAGTTATATACTAATTTATAAAACATATGCACATGTATACGTTAAATATACATGTCTATAGAAGATATATACACATATATACGCACCATTCAATGTATATGTACTACTTTAAATAAAATATACTACAATATATATACATTACAATATATACATATATATAGTTATATACGAATTTATACAACATATACACATGTATACGTTAAATATACAAGTCTATAGAAGATATATACACATATATACGCACCATTCAATGTATATGTACTACTTTAAATAAAATATACTATAATATATATACATTACAATATATATATATATATATATATATATATAGTTATATAGTTATATATATATATAGTTATATATATAGTTATATACTAATTTATAAAACATATACACATGTATACGTTAAATATACACGTCTATAGAAGATATATACACATATATACGCACCATTCAATATATATGTACTACTTTAAATAAAATATACTACAATATATATATATATATACTACAATATATATATATATATAATTTATAAAACATATACCCATGTATACATTAAATATACACATCTATAGAAGATATATACACAAATATACAAAACATATGCTACTTAATATAATAAATTTATAATACTTGGTAGTAAATTAATGATATATTAGAAGTAAGTTTTTAATTTAAACTAGAAATTCAATTTAAACCATTAAATGAAAAAAATTACAAAGTAAGGACTAAGGAGTGAATGAATGTTGAATTTTATTGATTACGAAATGATCCAAAATTTATAATTTACATGAATGAAAAATCTACAAATTATGCGTCATTTTTTTCAATTCATTCATGTTAATATTAACGGGAACTTGCATAGGATAGTCAAAGTCAACGGGGGCAAACCCATGCATTGGACTTGGTTCTGCTGAGTTCTCCCGTGAAGACATAATTTCTTCGAGTTTCTGCTCGTCATTCGGCTCCGGTTCCATTCCTTGGTTTCTTCTTTCCGCTCTAATCCAATCTCTGAGGTAAACCAGAACATTCATTGCATTGCTTCCCAATGAGTGTCGGTTGTCTCCAAGCTGTTGTCGTCCCTGACTAAAGGCGCTCTCTGATGCAACGGTTGACATTGGAACATTCAAGATGTCTCTAGCTAATCTTGAAAGCACAAGATATTGTGTTTCATTACTCCTCCACCAATCCAACGTGTTGATCCGTCATCTGCGATCCTCTAGCAGTGACCGAAGATAATATTTAAGCTCTTCCCGATAAGTTGATGTGTAAACTATCTCATCAACACTATTCCAACAAGGTAAATCATAAAAGGAATCAGAAAAATCACTATGTGTCGGCCTTTTAGAAGGTGATGGCTCCTCGAGAAGATGAGGAGCGACAGTTGGAGTGATATTTATAGGTACGGCTAAATCAACTAAATCAACATAGTGATTATACTCCCTCCGTTTAAAAAAGAATGACCTGCTTTGACTTGGCACAAAGTTTAAGAAAATAAACAAGACTTTTGAATCTTGTGGCCTTAAATTAAAGTAGTTTCAAATATACCAAAATAATGCCCTTTAATCTTGTGATCATAATCATATCATGTGGAAAATTTAAATTAAAGTATTGTTAAAAAAAGAAAGGGGTCATTCTTTTTTAAACGGACTAAAAAGAAAAGTAGATCATTCTTTTTTAAACGGAGGGAGTATAATTTTTCTATATATTCATTCGCATCACTCATAGCCGTCCACAAATCAGGTTGTACTTGTTCAGAATCATTGTTAGTATTTATTTCTAAGTTAGCATAAATAATAGTACTAAAGTGGCACATAGTATTATATTTCATGCATGGATTTAGCATAGCACCAACTAAGTAAATAGGGGGAATCGGAAAAAAATATTTTTTAAATTTAGTAAACATGGCACCAATAGCTTCTTTATAACCTTCTTTATTTTTATATTCTTTGAGCAAACCAGAAATATCGGCTATATATGCCAAAATATTACAAACAGTAGGATAATAAGCACCGAAAAATTCAACCGTAGCTACATAAATTTTTTCTAAAAACTTAACAAGATCATTAATTACAATCCAATCAAAATCTTGTAGTATGCAATCAACAGAATCAGCTAATGAACCACAATATTGGTTAAAAGTTAGTGTAATAGGAACTCTATATTTATAACAAGTTTTTAAAAAATCATACGTAGAATTCCATCTAATATCAATTTCCTCAGGCATCAATATCGGTACAAGTCCATTTTCTTGACATTTAACTTTAAATTCTCTAATTTTTTTTCTTCGATTATTTCCTTGAATAAAACCAACAACAAGACAGATTTTTTCAATATAAAGCTCAAAAAATTCAAGACCATCTTTTACAATTAAATTCCATATATGAGATGCACACTTAATATGAAAAATTTCAGGTAACGACGGAGATAACTTAGATTTTAACTTTATTACAGTAGTCTTGTTTTTAGAAGCATTATCAAAAGCAATACATAAGATTTTATTTTTGATACCATAAAATTTGACAACTTTAACAATAGAATCAACAATAAAATCTCCAGTATGTTTACGATCTTCATCATATAAAAAAGCAAGAATACGTTTTTGCATCACAAAATTACTATCCATCTAGTGACAAGTAACGGTTAAATAATTATTTTTATTTACAGGACTACCAAGATCAAAAGTTAGGGACAATCTACATTGAATATTTTTTAACAATGTTGATAAATAAAAACAATATTGTGAATGAAGTCTAAAAATATCAGACCGACAAGTACTTCTAGGAATACCATTAAACATAGGATTATAAATTGCTTGAATATAATGAATAAAGACATTAGAAGAAGGAAAACTAAAAGGCAAACAACCCACAGCTACCATTTTAGCTATTTCTTCCTGGTCCCTCAATTTATTATACTTCTTCATTACCTGACCGGTTGCTGGGTCCATTCTAGTTTGCGTTGGCCCACCAACATCCCCACCACCTCGTGCAATAATTAACTCTCTTTCGTGAGCATCACCTATATGTCTCATTAACGTACCCGTACCCCTTGTTTGCCTCCGCTTTTATGCTTATATATTTGTAGACAAATATTGCATTGCACCTCAGTATCTGATATACGTTCACAAAATTGTCATGCAATAATAGTTGATTACGAGCTCTTGGGGTACGGGTAGGATGAGGAGGGAGATTAATCGATTCAGATCTAACGTTAGCATTTCCTACTGCGGGTGTCTCACCAATATTTTCATCATCTTCGTCTAAATTAACTGCATCTACTTCATTTTCTTCTTCTATACCGTAATTTTCCTGAGCTTCTACATAATTCATATCGTGAGCAGCTACACCTATTTCTTCCTCATAAGGTGTATCAAGTGGTACCGGAGGTGAAGGCACACGGGTATATCTACTACTTGAAGTACCTCTACCGCTAGTAATTCTCTTTTTACTACCACTACTGCCAGTAATTCATTTTTTACTACCACTACCGCTTCTGGGATAAAAAAATTTAACACCTTTAGTAGCGAGGTTTCTTAATTTATCCATAATATAAATTAAACTAAAAAAATTCAAAATTCAAAATACATAAATATAATAAAATTAAATATTCAACAATTAATACACTAAATAAAAATTAAACGTAAGAGATGGAACGACAATATCAAATTTTGAAAGTATCCAAAGGTTGCAACTTTAGAAACTTCCACTCGTACTTTATAATCGCAAAATTAAAAAATTAAAATCAGCACTTTAGGAAATTAAATATATAAAATATTTGAGAATTGAGATTTGAGAGAGAATGAGATTTGAGAGAATGAAAAATTGTGTGAAAAATGATTTGAAGGTGTAGGGTATTTATAGATTTTTTTTTGGGATTAAAAAATATTTTAAATGATTTTTTTTTTCAATAAAAGGGCCCAAACTAGCCGTTTGGACCCAAAAACGGCTATATAGCCGTTGGGTAGCGGACAACGCTAGTTTGACCCAAATCTCCATTTTTTTTTTTAAAAAAAGACAATCGGGCCTGAATCGGGCTTGGTCCGGACCGGATTAACCGAACCCAACCAAAAAATTAAATCGGTTCGGGACCCGACACTCTACCGTCCATGGACTGATCGGGCCGGATCAATTGGGTCAAACCGGGTTAATTTTGTTAAACGGGCCAACCCGGCCCAGCCCGTTTGACAGGCTTAAATTTCATTCATAATCAAGGGTACACGAACATGTAGTAAACAAAGTATACCATGCCTTATCTCTCTTTTGTAGTAGTACAAAAGAGAATTTTATTATATATTACTGCATCATATTACAATTAAGGACATGACATTTTTCACTAGTGACTAATAAAACCCTGGTATAACTTTCCTCGTCATCCAAGGCGGCTTGACACTAGGACTCGAAGTTGGAGTTGGAATACTTTGACCAGTACCACCAAAACCATAGCCCTCACCACAACCACCACCCTGGCCTGATCCTTTACCTCCTCGTCCTCGACCACTACCACTACCTCCACCACCTCCGCCTCCTCCTCCACCACCACCGCCTCCACCACTTCTTCCCCATCCAGAACCGCTACCACTTCCATATCCATAACCACCTCCCTTATCGCCTCTTCCGCCTCCTCCACCTCCTCCGCCACCACCTCCACCAGGAATAAATGGTGCAGGCGCGGGGCTAACTGGGGAAGGAAGAACCACTAGATCAAGAGGGGGATCCAAAGCACCTGAAATTTGATCAATATTAATGTTCATCATGAAGAAAAATGCCAACATTAACAACAACAATCGAGCCATATTGTTTCTTAATTTTTGAATACAACTCTGAATGCTTCATAATTGTTGAGTAGACAATGTATATATATATACGTAGAAAAACTACGTATAGCTCACGTGAATAGACTAGTATGAGCATATTTTAAGTAACAAAAAGGACATTGTTAGGGTAAAGTTACATAATCTTTGCCTTATTAGCTGCTTTTGTATACTTGACACTATTTATTTTGGCATTAAAGTTGGGGCACAAAGTGAAGATTGAATTTAAGTGTTGGTTAAAAAGTGTGAAGCTTTCTATCTCCACGAGAATAATGCGAATTTTGTCGGTATTATTTCAATTTTATACGTATACTCAAATGCTCTTTTGAGTCGAGTGTCTATTGAAAACAACGTCTTTATCCTACAAAGATAGCGATAAGGTCCTCGTACATCCTACCTCTCCAGATTCCACTAATTATGAGAGTACATCTTGAAATCAGCTTAAGTTTCTCTTTTTGTTCTTTTTCTTCAACTTGTTTTATCTAATTCATATCGATCTAATCTAGGTTTTTGGCTTGGCTAGGTGGAATAGCCGACCATTCCCTTTTCTTTCGGATAGCAGATTTGGCAAAACCACAAGAAAAAGAAAATCTATTCAATTAGCAAAAAAATAAAAGAGAAAGAGGAACTCGAACCCTTGATATTTCTTTGTTCAACACTACTAGTTTTCAAGAGGCATGTATGATAGAGCATTTTTCTGTTAAGTGCATGGTTTGAAATGACATCTCTTTTAATACGGTCAAACCTGTCTATAAAAATGTGTTAATTTATTTGGTATTTTTCTATTGCTACAAATGTTATCATAGAGTATATAGAATATAACATGAAAAAATCAATTCCAAAATAAACTTATCGACTTATCATTATACTAAAATAGATGATATATGACTATTATTGAAAAGTTTGACTTACAATACTTTAGAACATGAGACGTTTTCGGTTTAGAAAGTATCACAAAAGTTTCTTAGTCAATCTCCAAGTCCAAACGTTTATATAGCTTGATTTTTTAAATTGGGAAAATTGAGATTTCCTTATTAATTTTCAACTTAGCTCATATTTTGATGATTTATATATTATTGAGATTACCATGCATTGTCATTGAGAACACTCTCGGTCAATCAGTTGGTTGACTCAACTAACAGATGATGAAATTCTCGATTGATGTGATTGAATTTTTTTTCTCATTGCGATTCAGAATTGTGGAGCTTTAGGGGCGCATTTTGAGGCTTGTGTACATATTCACTTGAATTCAATAATTTTAGCTCAGATTTTTTTTATATATATATATATATATATTAACAAATCTGAATATAAATAAATATTTCACTATCAACCTAGTTAAATTATTATTATTATGATATAACTTGAGGTCATTATAGGACCTCATAAACTTCAAACTCCGAATCTGCCTATGTGGAAACTTTCAATCAAACTCATCTTATTTCGCCTCTCCCTTTTGGGTGCCCTCGCTCGAATCAGAACCTTTAAGCATTTGGTTACTCGTTCCTTTTCGTTTATTTTTTGGTCTTTCGTTTATAAACACGCATACTCGAGAAGGAAAAATATAATGACCACATCCATCCACGTAGTAGGAGTTTAGCCTCTCTATTTCCCCGAGGTAGTGGTAAGGTCTGCATACACTTTACTTTTCCTAAACCTTACCTGTAAAAGGGTACTTCTTGTTGTTGTTGTATCCAAGTAGTAGGAGTTTGAGTTAGGAAAAAAAAAAGGAGCAATATTTTTTCAGCCTGTAACTCATACACCATTAACTTAGAAACAAATCAAACCAACAATTCCAATAACTTGGAAATGAAAACCATATCCTTAGGAAAATACTACTAATACAATAATACGTGAAAACCTCAAAACACTAGACGTACACTTGACACAAACATAGGATAATAATATTACACATGCATGCAATAACTTTAAAATTTTCTAGGGTTTGATACCACCAATGCCACCAATGCCACCAATACCACCAACTCCACCACCAATACCTACACCACCACCACCGCCACCACCGCCACCACCAGCAAGTCCTCCACCACCACCACCAAAGCCACCAGCACCACCACCAAGTCCACCTAGCCCTCCGATTCCACTAGCACCGCCTATTCCACCAGCGCCACCAATGCCACCAAAAGTAGGCAACACACCAGCATAGCCACCAATTCCTGCCCAGCCACCAACCCCTCCAAATGAGATGAAATTCTTTTTGTCATCAAGTCCTGCGCTAGGTGTTGGTGCTGTACTTATAACCACGGTGTTTACTGTTGCACCCTGATGCTCATCCTGAGTCTGAAATAGACAAAACAGGAACTACTTTTGTTAGAAATAGCAACAATATAATATAATATTTAGTATGTAAGTTTAATTTTTATACACTAACAATACAAGAGAAACTTTTACACTGTCAAGATATATATATATATATATATATATATATATATATATCGTTAAAAAAAATAGTTACTGCCCGTGAAAAGTGAGATTACTAAGCTGGAAAATATGGTAACTCAAACTGCCTATCTCAACAAGTAATAAGTAACGTGATAACGTAACGTATTTTTGTGCTCTTATTGTATATTTACGTAGTACAAAGTACAAACCAAATAAAAAAAATGAATCAACGGCAACAACTTTCACTGCTAAATGTAAAAATACATTGTTAATCCTATTTAACGATGAATTTTAATTTCAATGAATCATGTTAACTAAGGCTATTAAGTGACAGATTAGTGACAAGTTTCTTTGGTAATTCCTGTTATTTTAAATAATCATAAGTTAAATCGTTATTAATATATAAGTAATATATTTTCCTTTTTAACAAATAAAGAAAGAACAAACCTGAGTCACAGGTTCATTAGGTTTGGCCACTTGAGGAATGTTTCTTGCAGTGACAACATGTACAAGTACAAACACAAACATTATATTCCACCTTGCCATTTTCTTCACACTTAACTATACCCTCTATCTCACACACACACACACACACAAAAGAAAATTATGGTAAGTTTTTACTTCTACTGTTGTATGGTATGATGATGGGGGTTTTAAAGGTAGGAAAAAAGGGAGAGGACAGTTGTGAGAATTGAAGAAAGAGGCAAATAGAGTAAATGAAGGATATTAAATTCAACCATAACAATCTCGAGACTGGTATTCCTTCTGTAATATTGCACAGAGTTAGGTGGAACAAAAATTAAAAGTTGTAATGGCAAATTCCAAATGGTATAATAATGATGATTTTATGTATTTCACGTTATTCAAGCCATTCAGGGGCCATGCATGCAAATCTCATTGCTCTTTGAGTGACACTTGTTGCTTTGTAAGTAGGTCAGTAGATATTTGGTTTATTGAACTTGGTTCATCAACCATAGTTATACGTTGAAATTGGAATGATTAAGATTTATATGATCAAAACTTTAATATTATTAAGTTAAGATGTTACGTACGTACTCGTAAAAAAGTACGTATTTCACCATCATTATAATAGTATTTTCACCACTGCTATAACTACGTTGCAATTATCATCTATTATACTGTTAACTATTATTATTGTCCATATTCATCACAATTTATTCTCACCATCACTAACCATCATTTACAATATCATATTACTATCAATCACCATTATCACAGTCACCTCCATCATTCAGATATGGCAATGATCACCAATCAAACGTCGCCAACATTTGCAATAATCAATTCACCATCGACCATTAACCGACACAATTATCAGGCGTTATCATTGATTATCATTATCGATCACTATCATTAACCATTCAATTCACCATTTACCATCATTATCGTTGATTATCATTACTGTCAGTCATCATCACTATCAACTATCACTATCAAGTATCCACAACAAACATCGTTAGCCATCATCACCACCAACCATCATCAAGCATTAGTCATCATCATTGTCAACTACCGTTTAATTTATTTTTTCTAATATTTCGTTAAAGTATTATTACTATTAATTACTCCGTATATTTTATAAATTTTCATAAAAATAAATTTAACCTATTTAGATATTGAGAAAGATAATATACATAATAATTTACTATTTGAATTTCAATGTAATATTTTTCTATTTAGAGAGAATGGCCAAAAGCCCCCCTCCCCCAACATTTACTCCAAATTCCAACTACACACTTATACTTTGTGGGGGTCCTATGACCCCCCTGAACTATTTTAAAGTGAAATATTTACACCCCTAAAAGCTCATGCCCAGACATTGTTTCAGGCAGTGAGCTGCACTCGCTGTCACGTCATTTATTTTCTTTTTTTACTCTAAAAAATTAATTATTTAACTTTATTATTTTCTTTTCTCTTCCCCATTTTTCATTTTGCTCCATTTTCTTCTTCAACCACATTTTATTTTTGTAGTTAATTTTTGAAATTTAATCTTGTATTAAATTATATATGGCATTGTGAGTTATGTTGGAAATTATATATGGCATTGTGGGTTAAAAACTTTGAGCATTATGAAAATTATATATGTCAGAATTGGAGTTCAAAACTTTGAGTTCGCCATTAATGGCGGATCTTGAGCAAAAAGAGAGTAAATTGGAGAAATGAAAAAATTATATATGGCATTGTGGGTTAAAAACTTTGAGCATTGTGAAAATTATATATGTCAGAATTGGAGTTCAAAACTTTGAGCTCGCCATTAATGGCGGATCTTGAGCAAAAAGAGAGTAAATTGGAGAAATGGAAAAATTATATATGACATTGTGGGTAAAAGCTTTGAGCATTGTGGAAATTATATACGTCGGAGTTGGAGTTCAAAGCTTTGAATTTGCCATTAATGGCGGATCTTGAGCAAAAAGAGAGGAAATTGGAGAAATGGGGAAATTATATATGGCATTGTGCGTTAAAAGCTTTGAGCATTGTGAAAATTATATACGTAGAGTTGGAGTTCAAAGCTTTGAGCTCGCCATTAATGGCGGATCTTGAACAAAAAGAGAGGAAATTGGAGAAATGGGGAAATTATATATGGCATTGTGCGTTAAAAGCTTTGAGCATTGTGAAAATTATATACGTAGAGTTGGAGTTCAAAGCTTTGAGCTCGCCATTAATGGCGGATCTTGAACAAAAAGAGAGGAAATTGGAGAAATGGATTATGAAGCTTCACCAAGACTTCGCATACGAAAATGAAAAAGAATCTAAACTTTGTTAAATCTTCTTACCTCCTTAGTTCAAGTATTTTTTGTTTCCGATAATAATCTTTTTCAATTATCAAAAAACACCATTAATGAGTTCAAGAAAGATGAGAAAATGAAATTGGAGATAAGGAAGATAAGGAAACTCCATTAATGAGTTCTAGAATTTTTTGTTTTGAGAAAGAGAAGAAGAAGACAAGAGAAAATGAATAAGAAAAAGTAATAATTAAAATTATTTATATAAAAAATATTTAAAATAAATTTTTAATAAATAATTTCGTTCTCACTCTCTTTAAAGAAAGTGAAATACACTCTCTTGCCATGTCAGTTTTGAAGGTATAAATATTCTACTTTAAAATAGTTCAGGAGGGTCATAAAATCCCCACAAAGTATAGGTGTGTAGTTGAAATTAGAGGTAAAAATTGAGAACTTTTGACCATTTTCTCTTCTATTTACTTGTAGAAAAAATAACCTTATTCTAAATTGAGGATTGGGGGTGTGGGTGGGGGGCGTTGTACAACATTAAATTTGAAAATTTTTTCAACTCAATCCCATCACTAGCAATGGCACCGTTTCAATTTAAAGATAAAATGGACCTTCACTCTTTCCATAAATTTATTTTCTTCCTTTTCCTTTATCGATCTAAACAATTAATATTCCCGCTTCTCTTTTTATTACTTTAACTATTTCCACATATGATAAGAGCAAAAATATGTATGACTTTTTTTTAGTTCTTAGCACACTACCAAAAAATAAAGGAAAAAAAGAAGAAGCTAGCGATAGATAATTTCTATCACTAAACAATAAAAATATGTTACTAATTTTATTTAATGATAAATTATTAGAAAATTATTGTAAACCACGGGCAGTAAAATGATGAATTTTATATCTAATTCTATTTTTCTATATTGATTCTGAAAAGGGATTTTCTTTTCCAAAACAAGATTTGGGCACTTCATGAAACATGCATTAGTACTATATATAATATTATTGCCCTGTAAAAATAGTTTTCAAGTATTTGAAATAGGATTCAAGAGAAATCATATCAAGCACTAGCAAATGAAGTTCCATGGCTATGTGGCTAGCAACTTAAATTTCCATAACTTTTATACTGATATATTCTCAACCAAATTCACTACTAAAAAGCACTATTTTATCATTTGAAATTTTCAAATAAAAATTGTTAGGCGGCTATATATTTTCATAAATATTTTAATTGAATTAGTGAGAAAAGAAAAAATAGTAATATTTTTACATGTAAAAATTAGGAAACTTTTCAGCGTTTTAACTATTCCCATCATGTATTTTTCAGTGAATTGGTTCGATGAAAATGGGTAGAAAAATCATATTCTATAACATAAATGTTCTATTTTGCGATGGGAGAAACTTCTGTTCTAGTCGTGATTATACTTAAATCTTGTATTGCTACCAATTACTATTTAGTAATTATTCTAAACACCTCCTATTTTGTGAAAAAGAAAATCATATCAAACATTAAATTATTATTGAAATGTGAAAAAAAACAACAACTAAAAATTCAGAAAGAAAAGATTGGGATGAATCTATTGGGCCTAGGGAATCTCCTACCACATTTTTCAGACCCATTAAAGGAAAATAAACAAAACAAAACTTTTTTATGTGACTTTGGAATATAGGAGACCAGCTACATGTAGCAACAGATTGCAGTAAAATACATTAATATAGGTTACCCCTTCGTTCCATTTTATGTGTCGTCATTTGACAGGGTATGGGGTTTAAGAAATAGGGGAAGACTTGATAATATTTACTAAGTTGTCCTTTATAAAAAAATGTGCTACTATCTTTTTTTTTTAATTAAGTGAATCCAATAAAGGTAAAAGTGTAATTGTGTTTTTAAATATTTACCAAATAAGGAAACATGACATTCTTTTTGGGACGGACTAAAAAGAAAATGATGACACATAAAATGGGACTGAAGGAGTAAAATTTACACGTACCCAGTGTATACACTGAGTTAATACATACATGTCAAGTATTTGAATTTAGAATTCATGTTACTTGACCATGATTAATTAACATTTATTTTACTTAATTAATTACTTAATCATTATAAAGAATATTAGTTTAGTGTATACACCGAGTGCGTGTAAATTTTGACCTATTAATATATGTTGCATAACTATTTTTCATGACCCATCAATTAATGTTCTAACCATATTCTGCATGTTGTCTTTTAATTTGGGGTACATGCTTTTTGGTATAGATATAGGTACTATTTCACCAATCGAGACACATGCATCTAACGTATTCATATCTAACGATATTTCACAATGTGGTAATGAAACGTATAATGTGTACAAATCTTTTCATTTTTTAAGTCGATCCGATCCATTCGTTCATAGATCAGTTATTTACTCGATCAAGGACATTTCTTAAACATCAATATAATGGAGTTATATTATGATGATAAAAAGATGTAACATTCTCTAACAGTCGTTCACAACTTTATAATTATAACCTAAAAAGAATGAGATTTAGTGTTGGGTTAGTCATGTGAGGATCACGAGAAATGCTTAAATTAGGAATATTTGGAGGCTATCTTTAATTTGTTAAAAGCAATATTCTACGGGTCATGTAATTAATCCAACTGTTATACTAATTTAATAAGTAAGAATTAAAACTACTACCACCTATAAATTACTTATATTTGTCCTTTCCTAAACATCTACTATAATTATAGGAGTTGAGATCAGAGTCCTTTCTTTCATGGCTGAGAAAATTATATGGAGTGCTATATTCATTATCTTGCTTCTCTCTGTTGGTAAGCAAATGTTATTAATTTGATCTTTTTATTTAGGTAAAATGGTTCGATGGATCCCTGTACTATGTCGGTTTTGTAAGTTGGACATTTTTACTTACGTGTTTGTCATCTGGACCCCTGAACTCACTAAAAAACAACATTTTAAACACTTTTTTGGTGAGTGTAACACACTCTCGCCACATCAACTTCCACATCAGCTTCCACGTCATTTTAAATGCAAAATTAAATTCCATATCATTTTTAAAATGCCACATAAGACATTAAATATTAAAAAAGTAAAAATTTTAAATTTAGAATTAAAAAAAAAATTACCACCTTCTTCCTTTGTTACCTCTTTTTCATATGAACATACACCATTTTTTCATCCTCATTACCACGCCAACCCACCCTCAAACACACACACCATTGTCAAGTTCATAAACACACAAAATTCTCTTACACACACCATTTTTTTCAGAAAAAAAATATTGATGTTCAACACCTTCATTCAGTAGTTGTACCACTGTGTTTATCCAACGAAATCAACTTCAGCAATCATCAAAATATCTTCTTGATGTTCAACATCCATTTTAGAAACCAAAAAAAATATTGAAACTTTGTTGTATCAAGAAGCAATTTTTATGGAGAAAAAAATTTGCTTATACCCAAATCTTGAATTCCTACAAGGAGCATGAATTTATCTTTGAATCATGCAATTTATCCTTCAATTGCTTATACCCAAATCTTAAATTCCTACAGTGAACATGAATTTCTCTTCGAATCGGATTTATCAAATTTGGGTCCTAGCAGAAGCCCAAAAACAAGTTTAAAAGTATGAATTCACAAGTATTAGTGGTCGGAGAAATTCCTACAACAAGATTGAAACTTTCTTGTATCGAATTTATCGAATTTGGGTATTAGTTTTCAACTTCAACTCCATAAGTGTTTAAAATGTCGTCTTTATTCATTTTTACTTTACCCCATTTCAGAAGCAGACGTGATTAGAGTTGAAAACTTATGGATAGCCCTGTATCACACAAGAACAAAAATACAGAGGTTTCTCTGAAATTTCAGCCACTGCTAAAGCAGTTTATTCCACTAGACTCATGTACAAAGGCCAAGAAAGAAAACCATTTTTTTGTATTGAAGTTTAAGGTTTCAAAATCTTTCAAGAATTTGTATCAAAAAGCTAAAGTGTCAAATGGTTTTGGTAGTAAAAGGTTTGAGTTTGATGAAATTGTGAAGACCAACTCAGTTTATTATGGTTCTCCTGGTTTTATTGATGATAAAATGGAGGTTTTGTGTGATGGTAGAGAAGGATTAATGGAGGGTGATTGTGGGGAAAATGGTGAAAAAATCGAGTCTGATAGGAGATGAGGCTGTTAATGGCATTTTGGTGGTGGTTTAGTTGTTGTCTTGGTCGAATTTTGGAGATGGTGGTCGGATCTATGCCGAAGCTATAATTCTGACAAAAATCTTAAGGGTGTTGGAACAGAGGTTGGGGATGGAGGGTGGGGGGAGTATTTTACTTTTTTTTTTTTTAATTTAGTGTTTTTTTATTTTTTTAAATACAATAAATATTTTTTAATTTAATCACGCGCTCAAAAAATGCGTGTTTACACACGTTTTGCTACATCAGCAAATTAATGCCACATAAGCATAAATGTGTTTAAAATGTTGTTTTTTAGTGGGTTCAAGGGTCCAGATGACAAACATGTAAGTAGAGGTATCCATATTACAAAACGGACATAGTACAAGGATCCACTGAATCATTTTGCCTTTTATTTATTCATTTGATTATCATTTATTTTATGAACATAAAATTAAGGGAGAAGGACAAAAATGATCTGTTGGGCCAAAGTATTTCCACCAAAATAGCCCTTGAATTCAAATTTCATTTCTTAGCCATTATGATAGTTGCACAACTTTCTTTGACTTTCCTTCTTTCTTTTTTTTTTTTTTGGTGATTTTGTATTTTTAATTCGCTGCTCCCTTTTTTTTTTTTAAAAAAAAACTTTCTATTAATTTTTAATTTTAGTAAACATCATCATGAACATGCACCCACAATTGACTTTCTTCTCCAATTAATCATGAACACCAATTAAATTTTTTTCATTTGCTCATTCATGCAAACAACAACAACAATAACTCCAATTCGAATTGAGTTTTGTTTGAAATTGGGAGTGTTTTGAGGTTTCAGGCTAGGATTTTTTTTTGCGTTTTTTTTTTTTTAATATTTTCTTAATTGTATTATTGTAGAACAATAGAATACATATCTACATATATACAACATAATATAATAATAATATAAATATTTTTATACAACAATGATATAATTTCTACGTACATCATGTACTACACACATCATAGACAAAAAAAAAAACATACACTATACCATATTGATACAATCATTCTACCATATCGATACAATTTCTATAACCATACTGATACACCCCCTATATAATATTGATAGTTATTTGGATACATGTTTTATACTATTGTTATACAGTTTTTATACACATTTTATACATATACAGATTTTATACAACAATAAGGGACGGAGTTACATCGAATATTTGTAAATGCAAATTACTTATTTCCAGGGACAGAGTTAGGGGGACAGAAGGGATTCATCCGAACCTCCTTAGCAGCGCCACAGTGCCAAGGAAAATGTGGGGAGTTTCAAGATTGTGATGAATTTTGTAAAAGAATTGGTTTTAAGTCTGGCAAATGTGTTCCACCCTTTGAGCAATTCTGTTGTTGTGATCCATAGAAATAGTTTTTTTTAATTGAATTTAACTGATAATTATTTTACATTATCAGTATATGCTATAGTTATTGGTCTGTATCTTCTTTTTTTTTACATTATCAGCATTTGCGATAGTTATTGGTCTCTAATTTTATTCTTTTTTGTCTATTTCTTTTCGTCGGTTGATATGCACTTTGAGGTTCTGATCAATTAGTTTTGATTCGTGTCGTATAAGATGTATTAAAGAAAAAAGGGTTTCGTATGACTAAATTTTTTTTCATTCTCAATATTCAAATTTGAAATTTCTGATTAAGGGTGTCGTATTCATTCACACGCCATTCATTTAGATCTAGCAAGTGTTATATCAGGACATGCATGTTTAGATGTGATTTGTGTTATTTCACTTTCAACAATGAAACAAAATTTTGACGTAATTTGAATCTTTTAAGTTTGTATTTTTCTCATAAAAATAAAAATTCCGTGAAAACTATTAAAAAAATTTCAATTCTTATAAAATATTATTAGATGAATAAGTCATAATTCATAAATAGAATATAGTAATATCCTAAGACAACATTCATATAAATCTTACCTATTAAATGGGAATGTCCTGACAACATTCACAAATTATCGAGTCATTTCCAAACAGTGAAACATCTGTTGGTAAATATATTTTCAATAACACAAAAATTAATTGAAAAAGATAAGATAAAGACTTGATAATCTGAGCGACGGACACAAAATTAAAAGTTTGACATGCGTAAAACACTTTCCTAAAAATAATATTTGCTTCCCTTCTCTGTGAGATTGCTGGGATTGTATGCAATTGATGGCACAATTGGAAGCGGTGCAGAAAGAGAAGGCAAGGATAAATAAAGGAAGTCATTTTTCTTTGTTTCGTAAATAACAGAAAAATCACTTTATTTTTGTTATTTTACTAACTTCACTCATGATATTTTTAGTCATTTAGTTGATGTGACAGTATTTTGCCGTTCCCAAAATCACATAATATTATAGTCTTCTTGTACTAGGATAAAGTCCTCTTGATTGCTTTAACATTCATGATCTCTGATTAAAGGAATTTATTTTTAGGCCTGAAGTAGAGAATTGTTTAACATCTTCAATAAGCCTTTCGTTATGTTGCATATAAGGAAAATAAAAGAAGCAATTATCCATGAATTTAAATTTTAATCCAACTTTTTTTTTTTCTTTTTTACATTTTATAGTTACTATCTTAGTGTTATTATTTTCTTTTTGATGTCTTTTGACTTTTTGTGCTTCTATCCATCAATGTCAACTGTGACTAACCTTTTGTCTTTCTAGAGAGTAGAGATTAATATACTACAATATTATTGTATCCAAGTTTGTCAATTAATCACAAAGAAAACAAGTTTACTTCAACAATAACGTAAATAAATTTGCTTATATTTGTAATTTATAGACTTGTATGGATAAACAGAGTGTATATAAATAAATAAAAATAAGATAAAGTAAAAAAAAAGAATTAAACTAGCATTTCTTATTAGTTAAATGAAAAATCGAATTATCAAGGAACAAAAACTAATAACGAATATTTTATTGATTGTAGAAGTAATATGTTTCTAAGCTGAATCAATAATATATTAAATCGGATTGAAATAACTGACAAACACCTTTATTTATTTTTTATTCTTTAAAGAAATATCTGTCAATATTATTCTTCCGTCAAAATTCATGCAATTTGATTTTAACGAAGCATGTTATGATTTAAAAGCAGTTTAAAAGTAAAATATATTTTTTAAATACTATGATCAAATACATGATAAAATTCCATCTAAAAGTCACTAGTCAAAAATATTTTAAAAATTTATATTGAAACAGTAGCTTAATGAAATTGAACCACCTGGACCTTCCTACCCTATGTAAAGTAGTAGACCCCCCCACATGAAACTGAACTGTTTGGTCCTTCAGAAAATTCTTTGTACATGGCGGGGGGTTGGGGTAAGAGTATAAATATATGATATACCAATAGAAATTTCTTATTCTTAGCTTAATCTTTTTGTTTTGGTTAAGTTAGTGACTAGTAGTAGTAATTAATTAAGATGTTGGAGCAACATGTAGAAGTTGAGTTGGGTGAAATGGAGTTGGAAATTAGTAGTAACATGGTTGTTAATCCTTCGATAAGTTCACCTGATTCAACTTGTTGGCAAATTCAGCAAGTATGGGAGCCTGATGATATGCTCTATTTTGATTATTCTTTACTTCCTCCTTCCCCTATGGAGGACTTCACTCTCGGGAATCACTCTTGGAGTCCTCCTCCTCCTCCTCCTCGTCAAGAATCTGGTTAGTAGCTCTTTTTACCCTTTAAATTTGATCCATATATTGTCTGTCAGACCCTGCATATAGCCGGAGCTTTAGTGCACCGGTCTGTTTTCACCTGTAAAATTGGTTTTTGAGATATGTTGAGAAACCCCAATATGCAAAAAACTTTTAAGATTGTAGGGGAGTATGTTTTCCAAATTTCGTGAAATTTTTAAGTGTGGGGTGGGGTTGGGTTGTTGGGGGGGGGGGTGATGGGGGGCAGTTGAGTTGTGAATTCTCACAAGGGGATTTGTTTTTAAAAAAGATCTTTACAGTTTAAACAAATAGTGGATTCACTGTTCACTTTTTCTATCCGGTATACATAGATTATGCATGTTTATGTTACTCCCTCCCTTTCAATTTGTTTGGCCTCGTGTAGAAATGCAAGGTAAGGCTGCTTTCAATAATACCCCGCGTATATCAGGAGCTTTAGTCCACTGGCTGCCTTATTTTGACTTGGCTCGGAGTTTAAAAAAGAAAAGAAAGACTTTTGTATCCTGTGATCTTAAATTAAAGATATCTCAAATGTACCAAAATATTGTTTAATCTTATGGTCTTAAGCATGTCACGTGGAAAATGATTAGAGAAATAAAGACTCAAATACCTTTTTGTACTGATCATAGAAATTTGATTGAAATTTGACAGGAAGAATGAAAAGGGCAAAATCTAGAGCTCATTTTGAACAGCTATCAGATGAAGCTATCGACAAAGCGTGAGTGCTTTAAATTTGTGTTTTCCTAGTTTATGAACATCAGCAATTTATCCTGCTGTCTTATGCCTCGTTGGATTGACCGTTTTGAGATACAGGGTGTGTTTGGTATGAAGTAAAATGTTTTCCTAGTGCCTGGTAAGTAAGGAAAACAAGAATATCTCACGAGCATTTATATGTAAGCTAGAAAAACATTATTAGGGTGGGATGGGGTGGGAAGTGCGGGTTCGGGGTGGATGAGGATGGAATGATCAAGAGATGGGGGTTAAGGAGGAGACAATGAAATTGGAAGTTACTTATGGGAACTTGTTTTCCCTACTTCTATTAGGGAAATCGTTTTCTTCATTTTTAAGGAGCTTATCTTCCTAAAGAAAATATTTTGACAAGCCAAGCATGGGAAAATGTTTTTCTCCATATCAAATACACCCACAATGTTTAATTTTTCTCATAGTTTATCAACTTAATGACATAAAGGCATTTAAAGTTTTTGTATCGATAGTTTAAATAACTTTTGCTTTCCAATATGATTGGAGATTTCTATATGTTCATGCACGGGTTAGTTTCTACTGCCACACCAATGGTAGGTGGGAGTTAGGAAATTAGATGTCCGATGCACTTGGCCCTCAATTTATTTGACTCTTTACATGACTTTCTTCAAAATATCAAGTTTGGTCATTGATAACAACACAAAGTTCTCCAGGTCTTACTGGTTTGACTATATCTGTTTTTGAAATAGCCCTTCTTCACGTGAATTACGTAGGAGTTGTAGCTTGAGGTTTCAACAATCGTTTGTTCTAGTTAATAAATCTTGGCCTACATTGGTCACTCTAAGAATGTTTTCTTTTCTAAGATTGGAGTTAAGAACCTGATGTAATTGTTGTCTGATTTTCTTTCACTTCAACAACATTTGTGCTTCTCTTATTCTAGGGTGGAAGAATTTATAAGGAAATTTTGGAAGGAACTTAGAGAGCAACTAAATATCATTGATGTGAGGTTTAAAAAAAAGGCATATACTGCTGGTACGAGTCAGGTATGCAGTTGCCTCATAGTCCTGTCTATTTCTGGAATGTGCTTAATAGCATGAATATTTGTGTATGATCATTTCCATCGTTGTTCAGTTTATTTCTTTCGCTATTGTCTATATGAATTTTCGCTCCAAGGTGTCTCTGTCAATGCTGAGTATGGAGACAAAATCTGAAAATCCTGTGTGCGGCAAACCAGTCCAAATAGTAGATGAAAACCCGAAATTCCAGGTATTATATAAAACTCCATCTAGCTTGTTGCATTAATTTTCTTTAATTTGCTTGATTGGGACCGTCCATTGTGTATATTAATGTGACTAGTATTAATACCATATTCTGTCAAAAAGTATTGGCGGACAGTTTATATAGTTAGGCCCTTGCAAATATATTGTAATATCATTCAGTTTGCTCTTATAAGCATCACAGTGTCTTTTTCTCATATTTACCTTTTACTTACCTTTTATCTCTGGTGAAGGGGTTGGTGGTGTGTGTGACTTCTTTTTGTGTGGAACTCAGTAGGTAATGACGGTCATTTGGTTATGTCATTAACGGCTCAGTTTGTCATTCATTTCTGCTTTAACTTTAGCTGACACCTTAAAGTGAAAATAATGTCATTATTGTTAAGAAGGAAAGCTATTTCAATGATATGTTCTATTCGTGAATCAATCATCAACTAGTGGCGCTGCTTCTTGAAGATTACAGAGAACATTAGCGTAGCTTACAATTTTGAATATATCTCATGGAAATAAGTGATCTTGAAACATATATGCATCTCGATGTGATAGTTGCTTTCGAGATTTTCCATGACGAGTTAAGAAAGACATATCCCCGAATTTATGAATTGTAATAAAGTGAAACTTGACATGTAAACTGCAATTCTATTATCAGATCTCGGATATGGGTGTCATGGTTCAATCTGGACTCCTAGTGATGAACTTTGAACATTACGACTTTTGTTACATTGAATAAGTGATTACTGAAAGAGTGATTAACTGAACTACTGTAAACAAATCGCAGTGTATGCAGTTAGATGCAAAATCTCTAGCAGAAGAGTCTCCACTTCATATTGTACAAAGTCGGGGAGATTGTGCACTGCCTGTTTCATTTCAGCAACGATCCATCACAGAACATGTAAACCTGAAGAGGAAAGTCGATACTGGTCCTTCAGGTCAGGACCTTACCATCTTTGAATTAGGAAACAAGCAGAAAATGAATAAGAAATACAAAAAGACTTGGAGAATTGGTGATTCAGTTAGTTTAGAGGATCTTAAGGAGCAGTTTGGCAAGAAACGTGAAGAGGCTGCAGAAAGCCTTAATGGTAAGCTTCCTGTTGGAACTTCAGAATAAGCTTCTTTTCTATTGTTTGCATCTTGTTTCTTCACATCTTGTTTTTACAGTTAGTATCTCCACATTGAAGCGAATTTGTCGGGAACATGGAATCTCCCGGTGGCCGTCTTCCAAAATAAAGAGAGAAAGGCTCTTACTCTCCAGTTTAAGCTGCAATGGAACTGACCGAGTAGCTGCTAACACACAAATGCGTATAACCAAAGGCCTAACTGCATTGGCATCTACCTATTCAGTTAAATCCAATCAGCAGAAATCACAGAGTTCGAATTTATCAGTAAATGATGAAAATGGTACATCATCAAATGGCAATCTTCTAGAAAAGAATGAAAACAGTGACAGGGAAAACATTATGATTCAAGTGGAAGACTCAGCGAATCAAGAACTCGTGTACATACCACAGGAATTTGGGCCTGCCTGTGATAGTCTCATCCATGTTGCTCCCACCATACTGTCTCGGTTACCTCGAGAAAGAATGCCAGCTGAAGATGCTACACAATTAATATCTTCTGCACCTGGCCAACAGGGGGAACGTATTGCAAGACAAATAGATATGACTAGTGAGATTAGTCAATTGGAGAAACAACACTTGGGAGAGGAAAGGTTCAAATGTGATCTCTCTGTTGAAGACTCGTCATCATACGATTCCAGAAATGTTTCAGAGCCAATTCAGGTAAGCTTATAGAGTACAATTACTCTCTCGTTTTTCTGCCATCATTTTTTGGGTTCTCTTCTTTTATCTGGAAGTGGATAAATTATACCATCTTTCCGGTTATGCTTCAAGGGTAGTTGATGTATACGTTAAGCTCTGCTTGTCATCAGGGTCATGCCATCGTGGATTCTACTCATATGGAAGTTCAACCTTTGCTTGAATCAGTATCAACTCAGCCATTAAACTCATTTTCCTGCCATGAGAACACCGCAAAGAACACAAAGCTGCTTTTCAACAATTTGATCATGTTAACTCTGGAAGATCTAATCGACCCTGAAAATGAAACTTCCATGACTAAAGCATTGCCCATCCTAGCAGACAACCTCTCTTTGTTCTCCGAAGAACAAGCCGAACAAATACTTGAACTCTCAGTCTATTTTCCTATTCTCGTGCATAGCTGGAGAGAATTTTCTCGATCCCAAACGTACAATCAAAAGTCCTTAGCTGAAATGGGGAAAATTAGAGATTTGGCGGAGATATCGGTGAAAGATGAAGAGAGTCTTAGTATCAGATACGAAGAACTCGAAAGAAAGGAACAGGAACTGATGGCACAATTGGAAGCAGTGCAGAAAGAGAAGGCAGGGATAGCTGAACAAAGGAGTGAAAAGTCCAAGCAGACCAAACACTTGGTTTCTTTGGCAGAAGAAAAAGCAGCTAGTAGTACCAAAGAGAAACACATGATGAAAATAGCCACCACCAAGCTGAACAACTTAGTTGATCAATGGACTAAAATACAATCTTTCTTTACCTAGATTTGCTAGTAAAACTCAATTAGGTTCCACAATATTTGTTATTTATTTCATAATGTTTCATCCTAGTAGTTGTACTAAGAAAGAACCTTTATTCAAGGTCCACAGCTATACCAATGTAATGCCCCGAATCTGTACCCCGGACGCTTCAAGATGCTAGCGAACCCGAAGGACCACCAGCTAACCCATGATTGGTACCTGCTGTGAGCACTGAATAATATTAACACTGTAATCATAATATAACTGAAATAAGTGCGGAAGTTAGGCTGTAAACGCCGTAAGGTTCATAACTGAAAACCAATATGGAATACCAAAACATCTGTCTGAAAAATACTCTAGTTTGAAAGCCTCTAACTGTCTGAATGTGGAGTTGATGGGACAAGCCCCCAACTAACTTCGGCTACTGAACTACTGATAAACTGAAATACTGATATGATAATCAGGTCCTCAAAACTATGAGGACTCACCACTAAATCTGAATCTGCTGCTGAAAGATCCGGGATGCTAAGTACGGTCAGGAGCAAGTGCATCTGAACCTATGATATAAAACATCATAGCGCAATAGAAAAGTATGCGTCAGTAGGGCTGGGCATATTTTGGTTTAAACCGAAAAAATCGAAAAAACAAAATGAAATTTTAATTTTGATTTTTTGGATCGATTTCGGTTTCAATTTTTGAAATTTGATTAAACGGTTTGGTTTTCATTTTTTCAAAAAAACAATTTGGATAAACCGACTAACCGAAATTCTATAAATAATTAATAATATATATATTTTATTATATATATAATATTTAATAAATAATAAAATAATATAAATATATAATAGCAACCCTAATAACTAATAAGTAATAGCACGCCACATACAACTAACAACATATATCAGTCCAATAGTCGAACAATCGATCGAATCATAGACCGCCGGCGAGATCATCGTCTGTACAACAACACCAAAGCCGACGACCAGACGACCATTGTGAGATGCAGCCCGCATTGCCGACTGTGGTCTTTCCGGCAGCGATCACTTTTTCGAGTTCCGACTGCTTATGCAAACTTATGCATAATGAAGTTAATATTATGTTAAACTTATGATTATATCATTTAGTTTCATCCATGTTGAATTATTTATATCTGGGAATGAAAAATAAGTTTGAATTATTTTTTATTTTTTTAAAATCATTAATTTTAAATGTCCAATCATAACAAAGAGAGGTTCACTACTTTAATCTTGAAAACCGAAATAAAAATCCAAAATAATCAAACTGAATTTGTAGAAACTGAATCGAACCGAATTTATTTTGATTTGGCTACGATTGTCATTTTTGTCAATTCAAAAATAAAAAACCCGAACCGATATTAAACTATCAAATCGAACAAACCAAATGCCCAACCATATGCGTCAGTACTTTGAATGTACTGGTATGCTAAGTGAGGTAGGCTTATATGCATGGGTTTATGTAAGACCCCACAGGATCCTACGTTAATAATCAGCTCCTTTAGCTCTCAAAAGCTCTTTAGAAGGTCCAACACTTAGAAAATTTCAGCTAATGTTCAACACTTAGTCTCATTTTAAACCTACGAACTTTGGGATTTATTTGATGACCTTTTCGGCCTTCGTTTTTCGATTTTCAAGTTGCGTTGCGATGGGGCAAGGTCATAGTACATCCCGGGTGAGTTTCAAAATTTTTCGGATAGCATAAGGGCACGTTTGGGTGCCCAAAACAGTAGCAAAAGGCGATAGGCCCGCGTCGCCCAGGGTTTAGCACCGCTTCAGGCAGGGCATCGCCCTGGGTAACCCGACATACTTGCAAGGCGTCGCCCTGGGTACCCGGCGGACTTGCAAGGCGCCGCCCTGGCTATAGCCTTTTTGCCCAGTTTTTAGCATTCCACCTCCGTGGTTTTGGAGGGAATTTTGGTCATTCTCCCATCCATATATAAGCTCTTTAACACGAAATTCAGCTATTTGAAACCCAAAATATACTAGTTTCTCTCAATTTTCTCTCAAAAATAAGCTAGGATTTCAATTGGGGATTCAATTTCAAGAAAGTTTCTCCATCAATCTTTGTAGAATCACGAACTAAGGTATGCATAGTATTTATTCATGGATCCCTTTCATCTATGAAGCCCAAGAATCCTCTTTTAAATGTTATATCGTGATATTTATGTGGTGAATTGATTATGTTCATGCTGTTGTGGTTGGATGACTATCAAGATTGAATCTTTACCATGTTTTCATGAAACCATGTTAGTATAGGGTTGAAATCCATGCAATGGAGTTAAATGGTGAAATCGTATTGTACTTGATTGATGCTCATACCTATGCCCTAAATGGTGCATGCAAGGTGTTTGATGAAATGCCCAGTATCATAGAAATCATGAATAATGACTTACTTGTAGTTTATATGATAAATGCATGTCATTTACTCATGTTCAATATGACTTCCCTATAATTGATTATGCATTATGCTTGCTTGATAAAGTGTTCATGATATTAGAAGTATGCAATTAAGCCATGATTATTTGATCCCTTATCCATGTATAAGATTATGACAAACAAGTGCCTCCTGAAATAATCCCAACTATTGTATTATGTATTGTTTGTGTTGGTCATGTACTCAAGAAAGTCATGCTTTGTCAGTTTCCTTCTATCGAGTCCTGGGGGTACTTGTACCCGAAAAATATAGTTGTGTGCCTAGAGCCAGTGTCATGTTTTCATGATATCCTTAGTCAAGCCATGATCCATAGAACTTAGTCAGTCATATGACTCAAGAAGCTCAGTAATCTCAAGTACTAGTCCGTCAGTCAACGGAACTCAGTTAGCTCAGTCTATCCAGTTCAGTCACTCATGTTCAGTGTCCATCCAGGTGGGATTAGAAATTAGCACCGAGTGAACCCAAGGATGGGAACTCACCTGCCAGTAGAGGGTGTGATTCTTAGAAGCAATCCTTGCGTTTCAGAACTACGTAGCCAACGTAGGTTGAGACATCTGCCTGCCAGTCGAGGGTTGATGAGGTGGATTACCGGCCAGTAGAGGGTTCCCACCGTTCTCATTTTGAGTACCTGCCAGTAGAGGGTCCTCACAGCTTGTCCTTATCAGTGGCACGGTATTGACACCCTTTCAATCAGGGCATAGATTGGACCCCAACTCAGCTATAGTGCGTTAATTGGGGCATGTCGGTTAGATGACTACTTCCCACAGTTTCAGTTACAGAATTAGGACTGTCATATACAGTCGTTCAGTCTCAGTAAAAGAACTCAGATAGTTCTTCAGATTTTAGGACTATCAGATACGGTCAACTCAGAATAGTACGGAACTCAGCTAGTTCCATCAAGAAACTAGACTGTCAAATATAATTGCTCAGTATCAGTTATATCAGTTATCAAAAATTCATGTTATCAGTACTCAGACTCAGTAATCATGTTATCACAAACTCAGTTACAGTTACTATGCATTCATGCATGTATTCTCACGTTCATGTTAGACAGCTAGTTAGTATTACTCATGCATGTGAACCCTTTTATCTAGCCTACCTCACATGCATACCGGTACATTCAATCGTACTGATGCATTCGCGCTATGGTGTTTTATTCTATACCATAGGTTCAGACGCGCGAGCTCCAAATCCTCAGTAGCATTCCAGCATTCATCAGTCATGAGTCCTCATTCTCCGAGGACATGACTATTATTTTATCATTTCAGTATTCAGTTATTTTAGTAGCCAGAGTTAGTTGGGGACATGTCCTATCAACTCCTTATTCTGACAGTTAGAGGCTTTCCAGACCATCATGTTTTCAGACAGTTTATTTTAGTTGTTTTGGGTATTTGATACCCCACTCAGATGTTATGTTTATCGGTTTTATTACAATATTGAACCTTATGGCCCATCAACCTTTATTTCCGTATATATGTATACATATATTATGTAGCGTACCGGTACAGATATCAGTCATAGGTTAGCTTGTGGTCCTTCGGGGTCATGAGCATCGTGTAGCATTCCGAGCACCAGGATCGAGGCGTTACAAACTTGGTATCAGAGCCTAAGGTTCAATAGTGTCCTAGGAAGTCTGGAAGCCGCATTTGGTAGAGTCTTATACATGGGTGTATTGTGTGCCACATTTATGTACATGAGGCTATAAGATGTTTTAGGAACAATTTTCCTTCTTTCAGTATTCATGTCGTGCCAGTGAGCATAATCTCAAGTTAATCTCTCAGTCTAATCCGTTTCTCCTCTTGATTTCAGAACATGCCTCCCAAAAGAAGAAATCAGCCTATCCAAGAAGATCCCTTGGACGAACATGTGTCTCATACGGAGTTTAGAGCTACATTCACTACTCTTGCTCAGTTAGTCGCTGCTCAGAATGAATGACCGACTGTCGTTTCGGCCAACTCAATGGCTAATTTAGCTGCAGCCAGGATTCGAGACTTCACCCGAATGAATCCTCCGTCTTTCTTCGGGTCTAAGATAGATGAAGACCCTCAGGGATTTCTTGATCAGGTGATGAAGGTTACAAACGTTATGGGGGTGAATACTGTTGAGAGTGATGAGCTTGTTGCATATCAGTTGCAGGATGTAGATCATACTTGGTTCAGGTAGTGGAAGTCAGAGAGGTCAAATGATGCAGGTCCTGTAGAGTGGGAGGAGTTTGCCTCTACTTTTCATGATAGATTCTTTCCCCTAGAGCTAAGGGAAGCTAAGGTGTTAGAATTTATCAACCTCAGGCAGGGCAACATAATGGTGAAAGAGTATTCTCTTAAGTTTACTCAATTAGCCAGATACGCTCCTCATGTGGTTGAGGACAACAGGGCCAAGATGAGTAAGTTTATTTCAGGGGTGAATGATAGTGTAGTAAATGAGTGCAGGTCTGCAATGTTGAATAGTGACATGACTTTAGCCAGACTTATGACTCATGCTCAGCAGATAGAGGAGCAGAAGATTAAGATGAGGGAGAGACAGAACAAGAGAGCAAGCTCAGATAGTTTTAACTTTTCTCAGCCCAAATTAGGAGGAAGAAACCGTTCTCAGTTTCGTCCTAAGTCATCAGTTCCATCTCCTTCTTCAGCTAGTGCTCCAGCTCCTAAGTTTAGAGATAGGACGCCAGGCTCTCAGTCTCAGGGCAATGTTACCAGTGCCCGCACTTATCATCTTTGTCAGACTTGTGGTAAATACCACAAGGGTGTTTGCAGATCTGGTAGTGATGTATATTTCAGTTGTGACAAGCCAGGCCACAGAGTTAGAGATTGCCCTCAGATAGGTTCCCAGGGTCAATAGAACCATCCCGCAACTTAGTTTGGTCGCCTGAATCAGCAGGGTGCCACCTCCAGTGTTACTAGTGGGCAGCGCCCAAACAGATTTTATGCTCTCCAGTCCCGGCAAGATCAGGAAAATTCTCCTGATGTAGTTACTGGTACATTACAGATCTTTCATGTGCATGTTTACCCTTTGCTAGACCCAGGTGCTTCCTTGTCTTTTGTTACTCCTTATATAGCAGACGATTTCGGAGTCAGTCCCGAGATCCTAGCAGAGCCCTTTTCAGTCTCTACCCAGTGGGTAAAACCATCATAGCCCAGCGGGTATACAGGAACTGCCCGGTTATGATATTCCAGAAAATTACTTCAGCAGATTTAGTCGAATTAGAGATGACTGATTTTGATGTCATTCTCGACATAGATTGGCTTCATTCCTACTATGCCACAGTCAATTGTAGAAACAGAATACTTCAGTTTTAGTTTTTGAATGAACCCATCTTAGAGTGGGGGGGTAGTACTTCAGCTTTCAGAGGTCAGCTTATTTCCTACCTTTGGGGCAAGGAAAATGATAGCTAACGGGTATGTCTATCATCTCGTTCATGTTAAGGACTCTAGTTTTGAAACTCCTAGTCTTAAATCAGTCCCAGTCGTGAATGAATATCCAGATGTCTTTCTCGAAGATCTTCCAGGAATTCCTTTCGAAAGGGAAATAGACTTTGGTATTGATCTCCTTCTAGATATTCAGCCCATATCTATTCCTCCATACAGAATGGCACCTGCAGAGCTCAAAGAATTGAAAGAACAGTTGAAGGATCTCTTAGATAAGGGATTCATCAGACCCGGTGTGTCCTCGTGGGGTGCACCAGTCTTATTCGTGCGAAAGAAAGATGGTCCTCTCAGAATGTGCATTGACTACCGTCAGCTCAATAAAGTTACAGTCAAGAACAAGTATCCACTTCCTAGAATCGATGACTTGTTGGTCGACTTGTTCGACCAACTTCAGGGTGCTAGTTATTTCTCTAAGATAGACCTCAGATCAGGCTATCATCAGCTCAGAGTCAGAGAATGTGACATCTCGAAGATAGATTTTTGTACTTGGTATGGTCACTTTGAGTTCTTAGTCATGTCCTTTGGTCTTACCAATGCCCCAACAACTTTCATGGACTTGATGAACCAGATGTTCAAGCAGTACTTGGACATGTTCGTCATAGTCTTCATAGACAACATCCTTGTTTACTCCCGCAGTGAGCAGGATCATTCAGACCATCTCAGAATTGTTCATTAGACTCTCAGAAATCATCAGTTATTCGCCAAATTCAGTAAGTGCGAATTTTGGCTAAGGTCAGTAGCATTCCTTGGTCATATTGTTTTCGGTGATGGCATTAAGGTAGATCCTCAAAAGACCGAAGCGGTAAGAAACTGGCCTCGCCCTGTCTATCCATCAGATATTAGGAGTTTCTTGGGTTTAGTTGGCTATTGAAGATGGTTTTTTAAGGGATTTTCTTCTATTGCATTCCCTATGTCAAGATTGACTCAGAAGAAGGTCAAGTTTCAGTGGTTAGATCCTTGCGAGAAGAGTTTTTAGGAGTTGAAGACTTGACTCACCTCAGCTCCAGTTCTAGCATTACCTGATGGTTTGGATGGGTTCGTAGTATATTGTGATGCATCCAGAGTAGGTTTGGGTTGTGTCCTCATGCAGCATGGTAAGGTCATAGCCTATGCCCCCAGACAATTAAAGCCCCATGAGAAGAATTATCCTACTCATGATCTTGAGCTAGTAATCGTAGTATTTGCCTTAAAGATTTGGAGGCATTATCTATACGGAGTTCATGTAGATGTGTTCACAGATCATAAGAGTCTTCAGTATGTCTTTTCTTAGAAAGATCTCAATCTTTGTCAGAGAAGGTGGTTAGAGCTCTTGAAGGATTATAACATGAGTGTTCTCTATCACCCGTGCAAGACCAATGTAGTGGATGACACTCTTAGTAGACTGTCTGTGGGTAGTGTTGCTCATGTTGAGGACAGTAAGAAGAATTTATCTCAAGAAGTCCATCAGCTTGCCAGACTAGGTGTTTGCTTAGTCGATATATGAGAGGGTGATGTATGGGTTTAGAGTAGTTCAGAATCATCTCTAGTTTTCGAGGTGAAAGAAAAGAAAGATAGAGATTCCAGCCTAGTCAAGTTGAAAGAATCAATCAAAGATTAGAAAGTGAAGGTTTTCTCCCAAAGGGGAGATGGTGTTCTGCGTTGTCAGGGTCGTCTGTGTGTTCCAGATGTAGATGACTTGAGGAAGTGAATTCTTGTAGAAGCGCATGGTGAGCACTACTCTATTCATCTAGGGTCCACTAATATGTACCGCGACTTGCAGAAGATCTATTGGTGGAGTGGGACGAAGAGAGATATTGCAGAATTTATGGCTAAGTGCTCTACATGTCAGTAGGTTAAGATAGAGCATCAGAAGCCTAATGGTTCCATACAGGAGTTCACCATTCCTACTTGGAAGTGGGAGGAAGTGAACATGGACTTCGTGATGGGTTTGCCTCAAACTCGTTATCAACATAATTCAGTTTGGGTCATTGTAAATAGAATGACCAAATCAACTCATTTTCTTCCAGTTCATACCTCCTATTCAACCGAGGATTATGCCAAACTCTACATTAGAGAGTTGGTCAGATTTCACGGTGTTCCATTATCTATTATCTCAGATAGAGGTACCCAGTTCACCTCTCACTTCTGGAAAGCGTTCTAAAAGGGTCTGGGTACCCAAGTTCATCTCAGTACAACCTTTCATCCTTAGACAGCTGGTCAAGCAGAGAGGACCATACAGACACCAGAATATATGCTAAGGGTGTGTACAATTGATTTAAAGAGTAGTTGGGATGACCACTTACCCTTGATTGAGTTTGTATACAACAACAACTATCATTCCAGTATTCAAATAGCTCTGTTCAAAGCTCTCTATGGTAGGAGATGCAGATCTCCAGTTAGTTGGTGAGAAGTTAGTGAGGCCTCAGTCATAGGGCCTTGCTTGGTATTCAACACCTTAGAGAAAGTTTAGTTGATCAGAGAGAGACTTCAGGCTGCTTAGAGCCGACAAAAGTCTTATGCAGATATACGCAGAAAGGATCTCGAGTTTGAGATTGGTGACTTTGTCTATCTAAAGATCTCTCCCATAAAGAGAGTGAAGAGATTCAGAAAGAAAGGGAAGCTCAGTCCCCGATATGTCGGTCCCTTCAAGATTCTCAGTTGATTCAACAAGGTAGCTTATAAGCTCGAGTTACCTTTATATCTAGACTCAGTTCATCCAATCTTCCATGTCTCTTTTCTCAAGAAGTGCGTAGGTGACCCAACAGTTGTAGTCCCTATCCAGAGCATAGATGTTTAGAACAGTCTCTCCTATGAGGAAATTTCAGTCAAAATTCTTGACTACCAGACTCGTAGACTGAGAGACAAAGAAGTCCCTCTAGTCAAAGTTCTTTGGCAGAACCAGTCCGTTGAGGGAGCCACTTGGGAAGCAGAAACAGATATGCGTACTAAGTATCCTCACCTCTTCTCCGCTAACTCAGACCAAGCTCAAGGTAAAAGTTCTCCTTAAGCATATTCAATTTCATGTTGGGAATTTCCTTTATAAACTCGAAACTAAGTACCATTGCGTATTCAGTCATGCATTCATGTATCAGTTCAGTTATATAAATCATGCATCAGATATGCATTCTCATCCTGAGAACCTCAGTTATCAGAAATCTTAGTCATGCATTCATGAATGAGTTATCCATGCATCAGATATGCATGTTCAGTAGAATGCATTCAGTTATCAGTCAAGTCAGTCATGAAATCATGTTCAGTTATTCATGCTAAGTGTTCACGACAGTTGTCTTTTCTCCCCTCTCAGTTAGTCTCATTCAAGGACGAATGTTTCCAAGGGGGAGATATTATAAGACCCCACAGGATCTTACGTTAATAATCAGCTCCTTTAGCTCTCAAAAGTTCTTTAGAAGGTCCAACACTTAGAAAATTTCAACTAAGTGTTCAACACTTAGTCTCATTTTAAGCCTCCGAACTTTGGGGATTTATTTGATGACCTTCCCAACCTCCATTTTTTGATTTTCAAGTTACGTTGTGATGGGGCAAGATCATAGTACATTTCGGGTGAGTTTCGGAATTTTTTGGATAGCATAAGGGAACGTTTGGGTGTTCAAAACAGTAGCAAAAGGCGATAGGCCCACGTCGCCCAGGGTTTAGCACCGCTTTAGGAAGGGCGTCGCCCTGGGTAACTCGACGGACTTGCGAGGCGTCACCCTGGGTACCCCGACGAACTTGCAAGGCGCAGCCCTGGCTATAGCCTTTTTTCCCAGTTTTTAGCATTCCCCTCCGTGGTTTGGAGGGCATTTTGGTCATTCTCCCATCCATATATAAGCTCTTTAACATGAAATTCAGATATTTGGAACCTAAAATATACTAGTTTCTCTCAATTTTCTCTTGAGAACACGCTAGGGTTTCAATTGGGAATTCAATTTCAAGAAAGTTTCTCTGTCAATCTTCATAGAATCACAAACTAAGGTATGCATAGTGCTTCTTCATGGATCCCTTTCATCCATGAAGCCCAAGAATTCTCTTTTAAATGTTATATCGTGATATTTATGTGGTGAATTGATTATGTTCATGTTGTTGTGGTTGTATGACTATCAAGATTGAATCTTTACCATGTTTTCATGAAACCATGTTAGTATAGGGTTGAAATCCATGCAATGGAGTTAAATGGTGAAATCGTATTGTACTTGATTGATTCTCATACCTATGCCCTAAATGGTGCATGCAAGGTGTTTGATCAAATGCCTAGTATCATAGAAATCATGAATAATGACTTACTTGTAGTTTATATGATAAATGCATGTCATTTACTCGTGTTCAATATGACTTCCCTATAATTGACTATGCATTATGTTTTCTTGATAAAGTGTTCATGATATTATAAGTATGTAATTAAGCCATGATTATTTGATCCCTTATCCATGTATAAGATTATGAAAAATAGGTGCCTCCTGAAATAATCCCAACTATTGTATTATGTATTGTTGGTGTTGGTCATGTACTCAAGAAAGTCATGCTTTGTCAGTTTCCTTCTATCGAGTCCTGGGGGTACTTGTACCCGAAAAATATAGTTGTGTGCCTAGAGCCAGTGTCATATTTTCACGATATCCTTAGTCAAGCCATGATCCATAGAACTCAGTCAGTCATGTGACTCAGGAAGCTTAGTAATTCAGTAATCTCAAGTACTAGTCCGTCAGTCAACGAAACTCAGTTAGCTCAGTCTATCCAATTCAGTCACTCATGTTCACTGTCCATCTAGATGGGAGTATAAATTAGCACCGAGTGAACCCAAGGATGGGAACTCACCTGTCAGTAGAGGGTGTGATTCTTAGAAGCAATCCTTACATTCCAGAACTATATAGCCAGCGTAGGTTGATACATCTACCTGCTAGTTGAGGGTTGATGAGGTGGATTACCTACCAGTAGAGGGTTCCCACCATTCTCATTTTGAGTACCTACCAGTAGAGGGTCCTCACAGCTTGTCCTTATCAGTGGCACAGTATTGGACCCAAACTCAGCTATAATGCATTAATTGGGGCATGTCGGTTAGATGACTAATTCCCACAGTTTTAGTTACAGAATCAGGACTATCAGATACAGTCGTTCAGTCTCAGTAAAAGAACTCAGATAGTTCTTCAAATTTCAGGACTGTCAGATACGGTCAACTTAGAATAGTATGGAACTCAGCTAGTTCCATCAAGAAACTAGACTGTTAGATACAGTCGCTCAGTATCAGTTATTAGAAATTCATGTTATCAGTACTCAGACTCAGTAATCATGTTATCACGAACTCAGTTAGAGTTACTATGTATTCATGCATGTATTCTCACGTTCATGTTAGGCAGTCAGTTAGTATTACTCATGCATGTGAACCCTTGCATCTAGCCTACCTCACATATATACCAGTACATTCAATCGTAATGATGCATTCACTCTATGGTGTTTTATTCTATACCATAGGTTTAGACGCGCGAGCTCCAGATCCTCAGTAGCATTCCAGCATTCAGCAGTCAGTGTTAGCAGTTGTCGCACCCCATTTTCCTCGCGGAGAAGGTGGGATTCGACTTGACAAACTCTCAGGATTGCGTTTAAAAGAAGGGTGTGAGAGTCGCCACTAACGTATTAAGGTGCGTTAGGGCACCGGTATAGGCTACTACGAACCTATTTAGTCGTTTTGTTTTAGTTCATCAAAGTTCGGGTAAGGGTTCAAATTACCTCAAAAGGAAGGTGTTAGGCACCTTTCAAGGTCCACAAAGGTAGTTCCCGACTGAATTCATACTTTACATGGGGATTCTATGTGATCAAATAAAGGTCTCTTCTTTTATTATTAATTTACTATTTAGCTAAGCGATAAGATAATTAATAAGCAAACACATGTCATTTGTTAATGCTAATTGTCGATTATCTAGGTGATAAAATAAATAAAAAACATTGAAATAACGTAAGCAAGGAGAAAGAAATGACATAATTTATAACAAAAAGGGGACCGCTTTATAATAAACTAGCTACCCCAAATAAACATGTAAAATAAATAAAAAGACTAAAAGAAATCATTCGAGTCAAACAAAGAGATGTTTTGGTTTTATTCTGATCAGAAACCCAACTTGTTAATCATCATCCAACCCAAAGGCCGAACTCTTAGACAAGTAATAATGTCATTAGCCTCGCCGTTATTATTTTGTTGGGATCATCATTTCCAAAAAGGGCTACCCGTCCCACCCCACCTAGGCTGGATGTCAAGTCTAAGGGCGTTCTATGACAAGGACAAAACTAACATTTTTAGTAATATTTAACGTCCCGACTATCGTCCAAGAGGCATTGGACTTTGCTATTTTAGATTTGTGTTCTAGACTAAAAGAAAGCTATGTTCCCTAGGACTCAAAGCGCGAACATATTGGACAAGAAGTAGCACGTAATAATCCCAAGTTAGCCTCTTGATTAGTTAATGTTAATTAGTGTGATGACACGCCAAGACAAGCAAATTATATTATCATTAACCTATGGGCATGGTGTCTAAATGTTCAACAATTAGCGATAAAGGACGAATGTGATTCGTGTATGCAACATCATTATGTTTGTTTATGAGAGGTGTCAAAAGTGTGGTAAATGTGTCAAGAAAATGTTCTTACGAATTAAGTGTCGTAAAATATGAATGAGAACACAAGAAATCAATAAGAATATTAAAAAACATTAACATGTTAATAATGCCATAATATACTTCTTTTAGTGTTTAAACATATCAAAAAGTGCTCAAAAGTATGTATTTTATATAACTGCAGTTGTATTCATAGTGACATGCTGAAAGTGTATCAATCATACTAAAGATGTCTAAAAAACTAACATTTTGACATGTTGATATTATATTTAAACATGCTGAAGATGTTATTGGACATGCTGAGAGTTATGCTGAACATGCCCAAAAAATTAATTAAACATGCTAACCAATTAATTAAACATGCTGAAAAATTAATTAGACATGCTGAAAGTGTATCAATCATACTAAAGATGTCTTAAAAAACTAACATTTTGCCATGCTGATATTATTTTTAAACATGCTGAAGATGTTATTGGACATGCTGAGAGTTATGTTGAGCATGCCCAGTTAATCAAACATGCTAACCAGTTAATTAAACATGCTAAAAATTGATTAATCATGTGTGAGAATTAATTAGACATGCTGAAAGATTAATTAGACATGTTGTAAAACTAATTAAACATACTGAAAAATTAATCAAATATATGATGAACATGCCTAATACTTATGTTTAACATGCGACCAAGTACACTAATACGGTGACATGCTTGATATCAATAATCTAATAATATGCTTGATGTCAAATAATTTAGCAATACGTTGGATGTCAAATATGCTAAGATGTATTGATGTCTATTTTAACATGTTAATATGTGAGAATCAATATGAATATCTAAAATGTGATGAAAAATGACTTTGATGCTCAAAATAAGTGGTAAACAATATTCATCGATTTCTGTGTTGCCAAAACTTAATTCAATATATCGAAATTAATTAAAGTTCCTAAAGCATGGTTTCTAGGTGGCCAAGTAAGTACGTTAATAGATTTTAAGTCGCTTTTTGCCTAAGTGTTTCATATAGAATATAAGACACGTAAAAAACCTAAATTGTGCCTACCAATCCGTTCATAGATCACGTAATCCCCGTCCCCCAAAAGCAGCCCCCAAAATTTATTTATTACAATAATAAAAGTGTCTTTGCAAATATTACACATCACATAATAAAAGTAAGAAAAGAAAATTATACTAAAACTAATGATACTGACTAATACAAGATAATGATATCTACTCTGGCGACTCTTCCATTTTGAAACCTGCTAAACACAACTAAATAGCATGGCAAGCACAAGATATACAAACATATAGCATACAAGCACGACACAATTATTTCCTATAGACATGCTTACTAGTTTTCATGGCATGATATAGTCAACACACATAGTTTAAAAATATTGCATCGATTTAGGGACTCACCAGTGAGCAGTAGTAAAAGAATAAGAGCAAAAATGGCCAAACCCACGTAACAATAGAGTATGCGAGATGCTTTCAATACTCTTGAAGGAAATACCAAAGCACCTTTAGAGTAATTAATTGCCTTAAAGTAACTAGTACTTTGTTTGAAATAGTAGTAGTAGATTGTAATAGAACTTGAGAGCTGTGAATTGAGAAGTGAGAAATTAAGAGGTGCTGAACTTGTGAATGTCGTGTGAGATTGTGAGAGGGGCTTATATAGTAAGAGGGATTAAAAGGTTAAGGCTCAATCAGCCACTAAAAAAAAAGGAAAAACGGTATGTAAAAATCAGTCCCAATTAATTAAGGAGAATAGGGTGACAAGTAAAAGGAAAAGAAATATTTTATGATCGAAATCAATTAAGGGGCCAATAAATCAGTTAATCACTCCCAAATTAGTTCAAAAAATAAAGGAGAGCATGTATTAAGTAAAACCAACAAATAATTTATTCCCTTAAGTTGGGTAAGCAGAGATCAACAAAATCCAGTTTACTATAAATAGATGAAAAGCTACTGATTTAGGAGATAATGATAGTAACACGTACTATCATTAAAATTGGCTGACAAATAATAAGAAATCAGGCTAGATCAATTACTAAAATCAATTTAGCACCACTATTTTTTAGCCAAGAAAAATGGGGATTCATCCTTCAGTCGGTGTCAATTAAATCAACGTAATCCCAAACATAGCCTTTTCAAGGACAAACAGAAGTCAGTAACACTCTAGTTAAACATATAACTAAGCGGATTAAAACAATAGTCAAATTCAGACAAACTTTAGATCTTAGGAAATTTATATCAATAGGATACAAAGAATAAATTAAAACAGAGAAAACAACCTTGCAATCAAGGTGTTGAGGAATCAAACCGTAAAATAATTGAGTTCGCGAGAAAGGGACCTAATGAGGCCCTCAAATCAGACGAGCTCGCAGCTGGCTGATCCGGTGGGGTTGCTGTTGACGTGTGGAGGACTAAAAGGGGTCTGATTCGAGGCGCTATTCGTTGAAGAGGCGGGAAAAGGGCTAAGGTGGCGCTGGCGATGATGGGGGTGCTTTTTATCGTCGCTGTTCGCATGGAAGGGGTCATCGGCATCGGGAACAGAGCAACGACAATGATGGTTGGCATTTGGCATAGTGATGATAGAGTTTTAGGGCGGCTGCATGGTGGTGATGGTGACACTGGTGTTTGATCGGAGCGGCACTAGCCGCTGGTGGCTGTTGGTCGCGATTCATCGGAGGAGAGGGAGAAAAGGAAAGGGGCGGTGGAAGTAAGGTCGGCGGCGTGGGGGCTCGGCAGCCATGACTGCCTCCCTTTGAGGCGAGAGAGAGAGTGGAAGAGGATATAAATGAGGCTCATCGGCAGTGAGACAACGGCGGCGCCATCGTCGGCGACCATGGATGTTGAAGGATGAAGGTCTTTGAGAGAGAGAGAGAGAGAAAAGTTGGAGAGGGGAGGGAGGCGGATGAAAATGCGGGGTAGGAAATTAGGGTTTAGGTGTATAAAAGGCAAGAAAAAAAGATTTGATCTCAGCCATTGGATTCGTTTTGTATCAACGACTGAGATTTAAACCTGGAAGATTTTAAAATGGATATCATGTTGGCTATGGTTGTAATAAAAAGGGCTATAATTGTAATGGATCAAACAAGATTAGGCTAAAATTGATAACAGTGGCTAGAATTGCGATAAACTAGGTAAGATTGGATAAAAAAATGGCTAACAGATGAATGAATTAGACAAAGTGATTTAATTTAGGCCGTTATTTAAATAATAGTAGTAGTAAATAATAATAATAGTAATAATAATAACCAAATAAATAGTAGTAATAAGTAATAATAAATAAAATAATAATGATTAATACTAATTAATAATAATAATAATTGGATGATAAATAGTAATATTAAATAATAAATACTAATAAATAAATTTAAATAATAATAATGATAGTTAAATAATAAATTAAATAATAATAGTATAATAACAATGTTAATAAATAACAAAAAAATAATAATGTCAATAAATGGTATTAAATAATGCAAATTCAGACAATGTATTTGCAAAGATTGCGAGTGTGCATAATTACGTGAAAAATAATTTAATTAATGTCATATTTATTTTTTAAATTTTTTTTATAAAAAATGATGCCAAAGATGATAAAATAATTTATGCATTTTTTTTAAATTGTGAATGCACCATGTCAGAAATATGTTTGATGTAAGAAAAATGTGCACAAATACTAATATCTAAAAAAGTAATAATTTTTTTAAAATAACAGCCTACAGTAGTGTCGGGAGGTCAAAATTGGGTGTCAACAGCAGTGAGTCCTCATTCTCCGAGGACATGACTATTATTTTATCATTTCAGTATTCAGTTATTTTAGTAGCCGGAGTTAGTTGGGGACATGTCCCATCAACTCCTTATTTAGACAGTTAGAGGCTTTCCAGACTATCATGTTTTCAGACAGTTTATTTCAGTTGTTTTGGGTATTTGATACCCCACTCAGATGTTATGTTTATTAGTTTTATTATAGTATTGAACCTTATGGCCTATCAGCCTTTATTTTTGCATTTATATACATATATTATGCAGCGTACCGGTACAAATATTAGTCATGGGTTAGCTTGTGGTACTTTAGGATCATGAGCATCGTGTAGCGTTTCGGGCACCGACTCGGGGCGTTACAGTTCATATGCATGAATAATAACTGTCTGAGTAACATGAACATAATTGAATGAGACTACATGCATGAATACATAAACTGTAACTGAGATTATGTTAACACTGGTTACTGAGTTTTGAATACTGATTAACTGATATCTGAGTTTACTGATACTGTAATACTGATAGTTAAGTGAATGTATCTAACAATTCTATTTCTGTAGAATTGATCTGAGTTGTATACTGAGCTGCGCGACTGTATCTGACAATTCTGATTTTGTAGATCTAAAATGAGTTTTATACTACGACTGAAATTAAAAATGTAACTGTGGGAGATATTCATCTAATCGATATGTCCCTTTCTGAATAGATTAGGGTCCAACCTGTAACCCCAGTTGGAAGGGTGTCAGTACCGTGCCACGAGTAAAGACAAGCTGTAAGTTAACCCTCTCTGATAGGAAGCTCTTTCGTCAACCCTCGCTGGCAGGAAAACTCGTACGAGATGTATCAATCCTAGTTTGGTAGGAAAATATCTCAACCTACACTGGCTACATAGTTCTATAATGCAGGGATTGTTACTAAGGGTCAAACCCTCTGCTAGCGGGAATGCCTCCATCCCTGAGGTCGCTCGATGTTGAATCCTACTCCCAACTGAATAGACAATGGACTGATTTCTAGTTCATACTAGGCTTGACTAAACTGTTACTGATCGTACTGTCTAACTGAACTGAACTGAGTTCACTGAGTTCCATTAGCCGATGAAGTACTACTGAATTTTGTCAACTGATGGAATACTACTGAGATCTGTTGACTGGCAGAATACTACTGAGTTTTTGGTTAACTGACTGAGTTGGTTGAGTACTGAACTGAATACTGTGGCTATGATTGATTATTGAGTACTACTGTTCGTGACATTACTAAGACTGTTCTGTAACTACTGTAGCTCTAAGTAACAGCTAAATTTTTGAGTATTGAATACCCCCAGGACTCGATAGTATGAAAAGTAAACATAGCATGACCTTAGAGGCAAAATAATACTTGCTTACTAGCAATGCATTTAGTTAGACATTTTGTCAAACACTTGATGTACATGAACTTATGCATAAATAGAATCACATAGTAACATGTATTGCTTTCATTAGTCAATTTACATAATCATTTTAACAAACACTTGGGAGATATAGGCTTGTACATATGCTAACATGTCATGATTTTCCTATTTAATTCACATGAGCAATTTATCAAACGCTTGGGGGACATTATCTATACACATGATACTAAACAACATGCAGTTATCATAATTTCAATTCCAAATTCACAATTTCAAGGGTTTCAACATGATTTCACATGCTAATACACACATATTATTTAATTCCACATGAAACTTGTAATAAAACCATGGATTGGAAACCCAATTAACATTATGATCATGACTACACTCAAAATCCAACGTGGTATTCATAAAATCAATTAACTTGATGTTTAAAATAGTTTCTTGAACTCCAAGGGTGGAAGGATCCCCTTGGATGAACACTTCACATACCTTGGTACTTGAATTAGTGAAGGTTGATAGTGAGTTCTTGAATTGGAAGCTCTAGGGTTTTGTTCTTGAGTAATTCTGAGGATAGTTACCAGATTTTTGCCTCTAAAGTGGCTAAATCTTGTGTTTTAGGGGTTGATAGACGTGGAAAAATGACCAAAACACCTCTGAGAACGGCTTTTTAATGACTAAAAATGGGCCTAGCGACGTGCAAACCGATGTGCCGTGTCAATAGAATCGACGCGATGGCCGACGCACCTCATTGAGTCCGCATCAGTTCACTAGAAACTGCATTGAAGCTGAGGAAAGAATTATCTATTGACGCGATGGGCGATGCGACGCATCGAGATCGCGTCGACCCACTATTTTGGTCACTCAAACATGGTTCAAACGAGGTCTAAAAAATTTGAAACTCGTCCGAGAACACCTACTGACATTCTTGATCATGAATCAACTTAAAGATCAATATATAATGGTCGTAAAGATCGCGAAATAAGATTGCCCACTTACGAAAGCTAAAATAACTCTAAGTATGAATACTTAGCTAAAATTTCCTAAGTCTGGGACCCCTTAACAAGCTTTAAAGGACTGAATTAAGCTTAGAATTTTGTAGGGTTTTACAATATCTCCCCCTTGGGAATATTCGTCCTCGAATGATACTGACTAAGATGGGAGAACTGATAGACTGAAAGTACATACTGGACATGCACAACTGAAGCATGATTTCATGGCTGAGATTAATGAACTACTGAATTATCATACTGAACATGAATAACTGATGTATGAGTTTGTAACTGATATTACTGATAAGCTGAGTTTGTATATTGAATATGCATATTTGATGCATGAGTGCATGACTGAACTGATTCATGAATGGATGACTGAGTATGCAACGTTGATTGATACCAAGTTGGTAACTACATCTGAACATGAAACTGGATAAATTTAAGGAAAACTATTACCTAGAGCCGAGTCTGAGTCTGTGGAGAAGAGGTGAGGATACTTGGTCCACATATGTGATTTTTCTTCCCAAGTAGCTCCCTCAACGGACTGATTTCGGCAAAGAACTTTGACTAGAGGGACTTCTTTGTTCCTCAGTCTGCGAGTCTGATTGTTGTAATACCCCAAAAAATTCAAACCACTATTAGCGCCATGTTTCAAGCTCATGAATAGTATATCATGGTTATTTTATAGTTTTATGAGTAAGTTATATGTATATTAAGGCTTCAAATAACTCCCATCTATCAGACGAATCAAAACATTCCTTACCGATTGAATTCTTGGGAAGGATATTATTTTAGTCAGATTCAAATGAGAATATATCTTGTTATACTATGAATTTTTGAGATCATGACCTACCAAAATATAGATAATTTAATTATATTTCCAATGATACCAATTTATCCCAAATCCGATATCGGAGCAAAAAGTTATACCCATTTTACTCCGGCATGTTCGCTTGGCAAATGAGTGACGACATGAGCTGACGACTTATCACAAGTCTGACGGCTTATCAGCCCATGTCGTCAGGCTTAGATAGAAACCTAAAAACTTCAGCTCCCAGGTGATGACCTGGGCTGACGGGCTATCACAGATCTGACGGCTTATCAGCCTTGGTCGTCAACTGATAATTTCAGCAACTGGAAAGTAATTTCGTAGGTGTATTTTGGTCTTTTTCCCTCACTGTAAACCTTACCCCCATGATATAAAACACCAAAAATACGTATTTAGCTATTGGTATTTAGTTTCAAAAGCTCTTAACCCTCTTTGTTCCCAAGAACAAACTTAGGGTTTCTTCTCAATTAACTTCAAGACCCCATCACACTCTCCACAAGATATTCAAGAATTAAGATTCCCAATCCAAGAACATTCAAGAAAGATCAATTTGCTTTAAAGATTCAATCCGTAAGGTATGCGTATTGCTCATTCATGGATTCCTTCCATCCATGAAGTCCAAGAACCCTCTTTTAAATTCTATATTATGTTATTTATGTGGTGAATAGATTATGTTCATGTTGTTGATGTTGAATGATTCCCAAGTTTGAATCTTTATGTATTTTTATGAATATATGATATCATATGAGTTGGAAACATGTAATTTTGGTTGTTCATGATGAATAATTTGTTGATTACACCTATGCCTAAGTTGTGCATATAAGGTGTTTGATAAAGTGCCTAAAAGACTAGAAGTCATGTATTATAATTGAATTGTGACCTAAATGACAAATGCATGCTACACCCTTATGAAAATAATGACTTCTATGATATTGTTATGCATCATGATTGTTGATGGAATGTTCATGAAACTAGATTGATGGACTTATGGCATGTTGTTATGTGCGTTCCCTTCCATGTATAAGACTTTGAGAACTAGGTGTAGTATGAAATCCCCAAATTATGGTATTTTGAATTATGAATATTGGTCATGTGTTCAAGAAGAGAAAAGTCTTGTTTTGTCAGTTTTCTTCCATCGAGTCCTGGGGGTACTTGTACCCGACAATTTAGCTGTGTGCCTAGAGCTTTGTCATGTTTCACGATACTCACAGTCAATCCATGATCCATAGAACTCAGTCAACCAAGTGACTCAGAAAATCTCAGTAATTCAGTAATTTCAGTGATTTTAGTATTCCAAGTAAAATCGCAATAACTACAGTACTCTCAGTCAGTCCTCAGACATCAGTATATTCCGTCATTCAATGAAACTCAATAAACTCAGTTTAGCTCCGCTAAACTATACCACTAGTATTAGTTTAGCTAATCAGTTCAGTTCAGTTAATCAGTTCAGTTAATCAGTTCAGCTCAATTAATCAGTTTAGTGTTTTTGGGATGGGAGTAGGATTCAGCACCGAGCGAGCCTAGGGATGGGGACTCACCCGCTAGATAGGACTGAGATACCTAGAAGAACTCCCTAAGTTCCAAAACTACGTAGCCAGCGTAGGTACGAGATATCACCCGTTAGATAGGACTGACATACTCAGGGATCACCCATTAGCACATTTAAATATATAGGACTGATCCCAGGGGTCACCCACTAGATTAGGATTGACTCCACAACAGTTGTCTTTACCAGTGGAGCGGTACTGACATCCTTCCAACTAAGGTTACAGATTAGACCCCAGACTAGCTAGAAAGGGGCATGTCGGTTAGATGAATAATCCCATAGTTTCATTTATGAAATCAGGACTGTCAGATATAGTCAACTCAGTCTCAGTAAAAGAACTCAGATAGTTCTTCAGATTTTAGGACTGTCAGATACAGTCAATCCTTATCATTATAAATAGACTTCGGGATCACCCATTAGATAGGACTGATCTCAACTATGGTCAATCAGTATCAACATAATAAGATTCAGAGATCACCCGCCAGGTAGGACTGATCTCAGACTAAGTCAAATCATCTTTATTAGCAGTATCATCAGATTTAGAGATCACCCGCTAGATAGGACTAATCTCAGATTTAGTTACTCAGATATAGTACGGAACTCAGCTAGTTCCATCAGATTTAGGACTGTCAGATACAGGCACTCCTGTTATCAGTTATGTCAGTTATCAGAACTTATGTTATCAGTATTCAGCTTTAGAACTATTATGTACAGTCAACCAGACTAGTTTTTTATAATCAAAACTGTTAGACACAGTTATTCATGTATCAGTAACATAGTATCAGTCCCTCAGTATTCAGTAATATAGTATCATTATTTCTCACTCATCAGTGACTCAGATGTCAATATCAATAAACTCAATAGTCAGAACTTGGTATTCAGTCCTATCACGATGTCAGTTACAGTTATGTATGCATGCATGTATTCTCACATTCATGTTAGTCAGTCAAATAGTATTGTTCATGCATATGAACCCTATTGCATTCAGCCTACCTCACTTGCATACCAGTACATTCAAAGTACTGAAGCATTTGCGCTATGGTTTCTTATACCATAGGTTTAGAAGCAAGAGATCCAGAGCGTCAAAAGCATTCCAAGTTTCAACAGACAGAGTTAGCAGTGAGTCCTCATCATTCGAGGATGATATTATTTGATTATGTAACTATTTTAGTTTTTAGTTTATTCTAGTAGATGGAGTTAGTTGGGGACATGTCCCATCAACTCCTTATTCAGACAGTTTAGAGGCTTTTAGACTATAGCATGTCAAATAGTTATTTCAAATTTGTTTTGGTATTGTATACCATATTTTTAGTTATGTATTAGTATCGAACCTTATGGCCTTTCAGTTCATGTTTCTATATTTTACAGTCTTTTATGCAGTATACAGGTACATATATCAGTCATGGGTTAGCTTGTGGTCCTTCGGGGTCAAGAGCACCGTGTAGCATTCCGGTTCAAAAAATTGGGGCGTTACAAGATAGTCAATTATTTCGACTGGAACCTCTTCATAAGAGAGACTATTTTGAACATCTATGACCTCCATAGGGACTACAACGGTTGGGTCACCTATGCATTTCTTCAGAAATGAGATATGAAACACTGGGTGCACTGAAGCTAAGTTTGAAGGAAACTCAAGCTCATAAGCTACCTTTTTGAAACAGCTGAGAATTTGGTAGGGAATGGCAATCGGGGACTGAGCTTTCCCTTCTTTCCAAACCTTTTCACTCCTTTTATAAGAGAATTTTTCAAATACACAAAATCTCCAATCTCAAACTCGAGATCCTTTCTGCACACATCTGCATATGATTTTTGTCGGCTCTGAGCTGTATTAAATCTTTCCCCGATCAACTGAACTTTGTCTAAGGTATCAAATCCCAAGTCAAGACCTATCACTGTGGCCTCACCCACTTCAAACCAACCAATAAAAGATCTACATCTCCTCCCATAGAGTACCTCAAATGGAGCCATCTGAATGCTGGAATGATTATTGTTGTTATATGCAAACTCAATCAAGGGAAAGTGGTCATCCCAACTACCTTTAAAGTCAATGGCACACACTCTTAATATATATTCCAAAGTCTAAATGGTCCTTTTTGCTTGACCATCTGTCCGAGGGTGAAAGGCTGTACTGAGGTGAACTCAGGTACCAAAACTCTTTTGGAAGGCTTTCTAGAAATAAGAGGTGAACTGCGTACCTCTATCTGAAATGATGGATAACGGAACTTCGTGTAACCTGACCAATTCTCTGATATATAGTTTGGCGTAATCCTCAGCTGAATAGGAAGTATGAACAGGTAAGAAATGAGCTAATTTGGTCATCCTATCTATAATGACCCAAACTAAATCATGCCGATAATGAGTACGGGGCAAACCCATCGCAAAATCCATGTTCACCTCCTCCCACTTACAAGTGGGAATACTGAATTCCTGCATAGCGCTACTAGGCTTCTGATGCTCAATCTTAACCTACTAACACATAGAGCACTTAGCTACAAACTCTGCAATGTCTCTCTTTATCCCACTCCACCAATAGATTTCCTGCAAGTCACGGTATATCTTAGTGGCCCCTGGATGAATAAAGTAACGCGTACCATGCACTTTTGTAAGAATTCATTGCCTCAAATCATCTAAACCTAGCACACATAGATGACCCTGGCAATGCAACACACCACCCCCAGGAGAAAACCTCTATCTTCTGATCTCTGACTGATTCTTTCAACTTAACTAGACTGGGATCCCTATCCTGCTTTTCCTTCTCCTTGAAAACCAGAGATAATTCTGAACTACTCTGCACCCATACACTACCTTCTGCTGAATCAACTAAGTGGACACCCAGTCGAGCAAGCTGATGAACTTACTGAGCTAACTTCTTCTTATCATCATCCACGTGAGCAACACTACCCATAGACATTTTGCTGAGAGCATCAATCACTACATCGTCCTTGCCTGAATGATACAGAACATTCATGTCATAATTTTTCAACAACTCCAACCACCTTCTCTGATGGAGGTTTAGGTCTTTCTGAGAGAATACATACTGCAGGCTCTTATGGTCAGTGAACACATCAACATGCACCTCATACAAATAGTGCCTCCAAATATTTAAGGCAAATGCTACAACTGCTAACTCAAGATTCATGAGTAGAATAGTTCTTTTCATGGGGCTTAAGCTGTCTAGAGGCATAGGCTATGACCTTACCTCTCTGCATCAAAACACACCCCAAACTAACTCTAGAAGCATCACAACACACAATAAAACCATCTGAACCATCTAGTAAAGTCAATACTAGAGCTGTAGTGAGTCGAGTCTTCAACTCCTGAAAACTTTTTTCACAAGAATCTGACTACTAGAATTTGACTTTCTTCTGAGTCAATCTGGACATGGGGGATGCAATAGATGAAAATCCCTCTACAAACCATTGGTAATAGCCGACCAAACCCAAGAAACTCCTGATATCTATCAGAGAGATGTACCTGGGCCAGTTTATCACTGCTTCGATCTTTTGGGGATCAACTCTAATGCCATCACCGAAAATGATGTGACCAATAAAAGCTACTGACCTTAGCCAAAATTCACACTTACTAAATTTGATGAACAACGAATGGGCTCTGAGGGTCTGTAATACTATTTTGAGATGGTCTACATGATCATGCTACTACGAGAGTAGACAAGAATATCATCTATGAAGACTATGATGAACATGTCTAAGTACTGCTTGAACACACGGTTCATCAAGTCCATGAAAGCTGCTGAGGCATTGGTAAAACCAAATGACATGACTAAGAATTCAAAATGACCATACCAAGTTCTGAAAGCTATTTTTGGAATGTCACATTCCCTGACCCTGAGTTGATGATAGCCTGATCTGAGGTCTATCTTAGAAAAGTAACTAGCCCCCTGAAGTTGGTTAAACAAGTCATCGATTCTAGGAAGTGGATACTTTTTCTTGATCATGACTTTGTTTAGCTAACGGTAGACTATACACATTCTGAGAGAACCATTTTTTTTACGCACGAATAGAACTGGTGCACCCCATGGGGACACACTAGGTCTGATGAATTCCTTATCTAGGAGATCATTCAACTATTCTTTTAATTCCTTGAGTTATGCAGATACCGTTCTGTATGGCGAAATAGATATGGTCTGAGTATCTGGAAGAAGGTCAATTCCAAAGTCAATTTTCCTTTTGGGAGGAACTCCGGGAAGATCTTTGGGAAACACATCTGGGAATTCACATGCTAATGGCACTGATTCAAGATTAGGGGTCTCTAAACTAGAGTCTTTGACTCGCACAAGATGATAGACACATTTCTTAGATATTATTTTTCTCGCTCTAAGGTACGAAATGAGTTGACCCCTAAGGGTTGAAGTACTACCCCTCCATTCTAGGACAGGTTCATTCAAAAACTGAAATTAGATAATTCTATTTCTACAGTCAATTGAGGCATAGCATGAATGAAGCCAATCCATGCTGAGAATGATATCAAAATCTGTCATCTCTAATTCAACTAAGTCTGCTGATGTAACTTTCTGAGATACCATAATTGGAAAGTTCCTGTATACCCGTCGGACTATGATTGATTTACCCACTGGGGTAGAGACTGAGAAAGGCTCTGTAAAAATTTTGAGGCTGACTCCGAGGTCAACAACTATATACGGAGTTACAAAGGACAAAGAAGATCCTGGATATATCAAAGCATAAACACGAATACGATAAACATGTAACATACCAATGACCATATCAGGAGAACTTTCCTGATCCTATCGAGACTGAAATGCATAGAGTCTATTTGGGTGTTGCCCACTAATGGCGCTGGAAGTGTCACCTTGTTGATTCAGGTGACTAGACTGAGTTGGGGGACGATTATGCTGACTCTGTGAATCCACCTGAGGACACAGTTTGATTCTGTGGCCTGACTTGCCACATCCAAAACATACATCACTGCCAGCCCTACAGACACCCTGATGGTTTTTGCCATACTTCTAGCAGAGAGGATTTGTTCGGGCGTTGCTAACACTACCCTAAGGTTTAGGGCCTAGTGCCCTATCTCTATTGCCTTCTCTGAATTTTAGCACTGGAGCACTAGATGAAAATGGAGCTGGGACTAAAGATTTTGGGCGAAACTGAGAACGGTTCCCACCCTCTGACTTAGGCTGAGTGAAGTTGAAACTACCTATTCTAGTTTTTCATTCTCCCTCTTATTCTTTTTATTCTTTCCCTCCTCTATCTACTGAGCATAGACCATGAGCCTCGATATGTCCATCTCCTTAATCAGCATTGCGGTCCTACACTCTTTGACCATACTGTTGGACACACCCGACACAAACTTATGATCGTATCTGGCTAACTGAGTAAACTTGAGAGAATACTCTTGTACTATCATGTTGCCCTATTTCAGATTAATAAACTACAAAACCTTCGCTTCCCTCAACTCTAGCGGGAAGAACCTATCCAGAAAAGCAATAACAAACTTCTCCCATTCTATGGGCCCTACATTTGTGGCCCTCTCTGCCTTTTACTACTTGAACCATGAGTGAGCCACATCCTGTAACTGATGTGCGACCAACTCAGTACTCTCATTAGCAATTACCCCCCATAATATCTGTAACTTTCTGCACCTGATCAAGAAATTTCTGGGGTCCTCATCTAACATAGACCCCGTAAAAGATGGAGGGTTTATTTGGGTGAAGTCCCAAATCCTGGCTGCAGCAGTATTGGCCACTGGGTTGGTCGGAACAGTACCTGGGAGTTCATTATGGGATACCACAGAATGAGCTAGGGTTGTGAAAGCTTCTCTGAATGTCACGTGGGAGACATGCTCATCCAGGGGATCTGGATGGACGGGTTGGGGTGCTAGCTGGTCTCCTGTTCCTCTTTCCTTAGTCCTTTTTGGAGGCATATTCTTTAAACAGAGGGGAAAGGATTATACTAAGAGTTTAACTGGGCTCATTCTTACTCGCACGATATGAATACTGAAAGAAGGGAAACTTTTCCTAAAATAACTAATAGTCTCCTGCCCATAAGTGTGGCGCGCTACAAACTCATGCACAAGACTCTACTTGATGTGGCTTTCAGACTTCCTAGAACTCTGTTGAACCTTAGGCTCTGATACCAACTTTGAAACGCCCCGAGTCTATACCCCGGATGCTACACAGTACTAGCAACCCCAAAGGACCACCATCTAACCCATGACTGGTACCTGCTGTGAGCATTGAATAATATTAACACTGTAATCATAATATAACTGAAATAAGTGCGGAAGTTATGTTGTAAACTCCATAAGGTTAATAACTGAAAACCAATATTGAATACCGAAACATCTTTCTGAAAAATACTCTAGTCTGAAAGCCTCTACTGTCTGAATGTGAAGTTGATGGGAGTGGCCCCCAACTAACTCCGGCTACTGAACTACTGATAAACTAAAATACTGATATGATAATCAGGTCCTCGAAACTATAAGGACTCACCACTAAATTTGAATCTTCTGTTGAAAGATTCGGGATGCTAGGTACAGTCAGGAGCCTGTGCGTCTAAACCTGTGATAAAAAACATCATAGCGCAAAAGAAAAGTATGCATTAGTACTTTGAATGTACTGGTATGCTAAGTGAGGTAGGCTGATATGCATGGGTTCATATGCATAGATAATAACTGACTGAGTAACATGAACATAACTGAATGAGATTACATGCATGAATACAAAAACTGTAACAGAGATCATGTTAATACTGGTTACTAAGTTTTGAATACTGATTAACTGATATCTGAGTTTACTGATACTGTAATACTAATAATTGAGTGATTGTATCTGATAGTCCTATTTCTGTAGAACTTATTTAAGTTCTATACTGAGCTGCGCGACTGTATTTGACTGTTTTGATTCTGTAGAATTGAATTGAGTTCTATACTGAGACTGAAACTGAAACTGTAACTGTGGGAGATAATCATCTAATTGACATGTCCCTTTCTAAATAGATTGGGGTCCAACCTGTAACCCCAGTTGGAAGGGTGTCAGTACCGTGCCATTGGTAAAGACAAGTTGTGAATTAACCCTCTCTGACAGGAAGCTCTTTCGTCAACCCTCACTGGCAGGAAAACTTGTACGAGCTATATCAATCCTAGTCTGGCAGGAAGATATCTCAACCTGCACTGGCTACGTAGTTATGTAATGCAGGGATTGCTACTAAGGGTCAAACCCTCTGCTGGAAGGAATGCCCCCATCCCTGGGTTCGCTCGGTGCTGAATCCTACTCCCAACTAAATAGACAATGGACTGATTCCTGGTTCATACTAGGCTTGACTGAACTGTTATTGATCGTACTATCTAACTGAACTGAACTGAGTTCACTGAATTCCATTAACTGATGGAGTACTACTGAATTTTGTTGACTGACAAAATACTACTGAGCTCTGTTGACTGGCAGAATACTACTGAGTTTTTAGTTAACTGACCGAGTTGGCTGAGTACTGAACTGAATACTAAGGCTGTGACTGATTTTTGAGTACTACTGTTCGTGTAAGCCTGTCAAACGGGTTGGGTTGACCGACCCGACCCTGCCTAACCTAGCCCACTTACCCAACCCAGCCCGGTCAGCCCATGGGCTGCAGGGTATCGGATCCCGGGATGGGTTATTTTTTATTTTGGGCCCGGTTAACCCGATCCGGGTCTGCCGATTAACCTACCCAAAACCGGCCCGGTTTAATTTATTTTTTTTAAATTGCAGATTTGGACTATTGGGCCCAAAGTAACCGTTAGCCCAACGACTATATAGCCATTTTTGGGTCCAAACGGCTACTTTGGCCCTTTCAATTAAAAGAAAAATTACATTTAAAATTATTTGTTAACTCCAAAAAAATTCCTATAAATACCCTACACTTTCAAATCACTTTCGACACAACTTTTTCATTCTCTCAAATCTCAATTCTCAATTCTCAAATATTCTCTATATTTAATTTCCTAAAGTGCTCACTTTAATTTTTTAATTTTGTGATTACAAAGTACGAGTGGAAGTTTTTAAAGTCGCAATCTTTGAATACTTCCAAAATTTGGTATTGTCATTCCATCTCTTAAGTTTAATTTCTATTTAGTGTATTAATTGTTGAATATTTAATTTTATTATATTTGTGTATTTTAATTTTTTTTAGTTTAATTTATATTATGAAATTAAGAAACCTCGCTATTAAAGGTGTTAAAATTTTTTGTCCCGGAAGTGGTAGTGGTAGTAAAAAGCGAATTACTATAACGGTAGAGGTACTTCAAGTAGTAGATATACCTGTGTGCATCCGGCACCGCTTAGTCAACCTTTTGAGGAAGTAGTAGGTGTACCTTTAGGTGTAGGTGCCCACGATATGGATTATGTAGAAGCTCAAAAAAATTATGGTATAGAAGAAAAAAATGAAGTAGATGCGGTTAATTTAGACGAAGATGATGAAAATATTGGTGAGACACCCGCAGTAGAAAATGCTAACGTTAGATCTGAATCGGTTAATCTCCCTCCTCGTCCTCCCCGTGCCCCAAGAGCTCATAAACCATCTAGTATTGCATGACAATTTTTTGACCATATATCAGATATTGAGGTGTAATGCAATATTTGTCAACAAATATATAAGCATAAAAGAGGAGGAAAGCAAGGGGGTTCGGGTACGTTAATGAGACATATAAGTGATAATCACGAAAGAGAGTTAAATATTACAAAAGGTGGTACGGATGTTGGTGGGCCAACACAAACTAGAATGGACCCAACAACCGGTCAGGTAATGAAGAAGTATAATAAATTAAGGGACCGAGAAGAAATAGCTAAAATGGTAGTTGTGGGTTGTTTGACTTTTAGTTTTCCTTTTCTGATGTCTTTATTCATTATATTCAAGTAATTTATAATCTTATGTTTAATGGTATTCCTAGAAGTACTTGTCGGGCCGATATTTTTAGACTTCATTCACAATATTGTTTTTATTTATCAACATTATTAAAAAAAATTCAATATAGAATGTCCCTAATTTCTGATCTTGGTCGTGCTGTAAATAAAATAATTATTTAACCATTACTTGTCACTGGATAGATAGTACTTTTGTTATGCAAAAATATTTTCTTGTTTTTTTATATGATGAGGATCGTAAACATACTGGAGATTTTATTACTGATTCGATTACTAAAGTTGTAAAATTTTATGGTATCGAAAATAAAATCTTATGTATTATTTTTGATAATGCTTCTAATAACAAGACTGTATAACAAAGTTAAAATCTAAACTATCTCCGCCGTTACTTGAAATTTTTCATGTTAAGTGTGCTTGTCATATATATAATTTAATTGTAAGAGATGGTCTTGAGTTTTTTGAGTTTTATATTGAAAAAATACGGCTTTCCGTTGATTTTATTCAAGAAAATAATCGTAGAAGTAGAATTAAACGCTTTAAACTTAAATGTGAACAAAATGGACTTGCACCGATATTGATGCATGAAGAATGTGATATTAGATGGAATGCTACGTATGATTTTTTAAAAACTTGTTATAAACATAGAGTTCCTATTACACTATCTTTTAATCAATATTATGGTTCGTTTGCTAATTCTGCTGAATGCATGCTGTATGATTCTGATTGGGTTGTAATTAATGATCTTTTTAAGTTTTTAATTTTTTTTTATATAGCTACGGTTGAATTTTCTGGTGCTTATTATCCTACTGTTTGTAATATTTTGACATAAATAGCCGATATTTTTGGTTTGCTCAAAGAATATAAAAATAAAGAAGGTTACAAAGAAGTTGTTGATGCCATGTTTGCTAAATTTAAAGAATATTTTTTTTCGATTTCCCCTATTTACTTGGTTGGTGCTATGCTAAATTCGTGTATGAAATATAATACTATGTGCCACTTTGGTACTCTTATTTATTCTAATTTAGAGATAAATACTAACAATGATTCTGAACAAGTACAACTTGATTTGTGGATGGCTATGGGTGATGTGAACGAATACGTAGATAAATTATATAATCACTATGCTGATTTAGTTGATTTAGCTGTACCAAAAAATATCAGTCCAACTGTCGCTCCTCATCCTTCCGAGGAGCCATCATCTTCTAAAAGGCCGGCACATTGTATTTTTCCTGATTACTTTTATGATTTAACTTGTTGGAACAGTGTTGAGGAAGGAGCTTACACATCAACTTATCGGGAAGAGCTTAAGTATTATCTTCGATCGCCGCTAGAGGATCGTAGACGACGGATCAACACGTTGGATTAGTGGAGGAGTAATGAAACACAATATCCTGTGCTTTCAAGATTAGCTAGAGATTTCTTGAATGTTCCAATGTCAACCGTTGCATCGGAGAGCGCTTTTAGTCAGGGACGACAACAACTTGGAGATAACCAACACTCATTGGGAAGCAATGCGATGAATGTTTTAGTTTGCCTTAGAGATTGGATTATAGCGGAACAAAGAAATCAAGGAATGAAAGCGGAGCCTAACGACGAGCACAGACTTGAAGAAATTATGACTTCACGGGAGAACTCAGCAGAAGCAAGTCCAATACATGGTTTTTCCCCCGTTGACTTTAACTATCCTATGCAAGTTCCCGTTAATATTAACATGAATGAGTTGGAAAAAATGATGCAAAATTTGTAGATTTTTCATTCATGTAAATTATAAATTTTGAATCATTTTGCAATCAATAAAATCCAACATTCATTCATTCCTTAGTCCTTACTTTGTAATTTTTTCCATTTAATAATTTAGATTGAATTTCTAGTTTAAATTAAAAACTTAGTTTTAATATATTATTAATTTACTATTAAGTATTATACTATTATTAATTTATTATATTAAGTGGCATATGTTTTATTTAAAATAGTGTATATATGTGTGTATATTTTCTAAAGTAGTACATATTTAACGTATACATGTGTATATATTTTATAAATTAGTATATAATTATATATATATAGTGTGTGTATATATTGCAGTATATATATTGTAGTATGTTTTATTTAAATTAGTACGTATATATTGAATGGTACGTATATATGTGTATATATCTTCTATAGACGTATATATTTAACGTATACATGTGTATATATTTTATAAATTAGTATATAACTATGTATATAGTGTGTGTGTATATTGTAGTATATATATTGCAGTATATTTTATTTAAAGTAGTACGTATATATTGAATGGTACGTATATATGTGTATATATCTTCTATAGACATTTATATTTAGCGTATACATGTGTATATGTTTTATAAATTAGTATATAACTATATATATATTGTGTGTATATATTGTAGTATATTTTATTTAAAGTAGTACGTATATATTGAATGGTACGTATATATGTGTATATATTTTCTAAAGTACTGTATATTTAATGTATACATGGGTATATGTTTTATAAATTAATATATAACTATATATTTAGTGTGTGTATATATTGCACTATATATATTGTAGTATATGTTTAATTAAAGTAGTACATATATATTGAATGATACGTATATATGTGTATATATCTTCTATAGACGTATATATTTAACGTATACATGTGTATATATTTTATAAATTAGTATATAACTATATATTTAGTGTGTGTATTTATTGTAGTATATATATATTGTAGTATATGTTTTATTTAAAGTATTACATATATATTGAATGATACGTATATGTGTATGTATCTTCTATAGACGTATATATTTAACGTCTACATGTGTATATGTTTTATAAATTAGTATATAAATATATATATAGTGTGTGTATATATTGTAGTATATTTTATTTAAGGTAGTATGTATATATTGAATGATACGTATATATGTGTATATATCTTCTATAGACGTATATATTTAACGTATACATGTGTATATATTTTATAAATTAGTATATAACTATATATATAGTGTGTGTGTGTATTGTAGTATATATATATTGTAGTATATTTTATTTAAAGTAGTATGTATATATTGAATGATACGTATATATGTGTATATATCTTCTATAGACGTATATATTTAACGTATACATGTGTATATGTTTAATAAATTAGAATATAACTATATATATAGTGTGTATATATATATTGTAGTATATTTTATTTAAATTAGTACGTATATATGTGTATATATCTTCTATAGACATATATATTTAACGTCTACATGTGTATATGTTTTATAAATTAGTATATAACTATACATGTAGTGTGTGTATATATTGTAGTATATATATATTGTGGTATATTTTATTTAAAGTGGTACGTATATATGTGTATACATCTTCTATAGACGTATAAATTTAATGTATACATGTGTATATGTTTTATAAATTAGTATATAACTATATATATAGTGTGTGTGTATATTGTAGTATATGTTTTATTTAGAGCAGTATATATATTTAACTAACGTATAGTCATATACATGATTATATGTGTAATTGTGTATATGTATTATGTGTATATTTTTTTTAAATTCTAATATAGTATATACTATATATATAGGGTATAAACATTGTTTAATGTATTTAAAATGTATATAGGTGGGTATATATAGTGTATAGTGGAGAATAAAACTATTTTTTTTTGTTTTTGACTGGATTTTTAACCAGGTTTGACCGAGTTTAGGTGGGTTGGACTGGGTTGGGTTAAGTGGGCCGGTTCAGGGTTGTTTTCAAAATTTTTACCGCTGGGCCCGGAATCGAACCGTCCCATTTAACCAGGCCCGAATCCTGACCGGCCCACAACCCGGATAAAAATCATGGGCCGATTCTGGTTTGACCCAGCCCGACCCACTTGACACCCTTATATTCGTGACATTACTGAAACTATTCTGTAACTACTGTAGCTCTAAGTAAACAACTAAATTTTTGGGTATTGAATACCCTCAGGACTCGATAGCATGAAAAGTAAACATAGCATGACCTTAGAGGCAAAATAATACTTGCTTACTAGCAATGCATTTAGTTAGACATTTTGTCAAACACTTGATGTACATGAACTTATGAATAAATAGAATCACAAAGTAACATGTCTAGCTTTCATTAGTCAATTCACATAAGCATTTTAACAAACACTTGGGAGATATAGGCTTGTACATATGCTAACATGCCATGATTTTTCCATTTAATTCACATGAGCAATTTATCAAACGCTTGGGGGACATTATCTATACACATGATACTAAATAACATGTAGTCATCATAATTTCAATTCCAAATTCACAATTTCAAGGATTTCAACATGATTTCACATGATAATACACACATATTATTTAATTCCACATGAAACTTGTAATAAATCATGGATTGAAAATTCAATCAACATTATGATCATGACTACACTCAAAATCCAACATGGAATTCATGTAATCAATTAACTTGATGTTTAAAATAGTTTCTTGAACTCCAAGGGTGGAAGGATCCCCTTGGATGAACACTTCACATACCTTGGTACTTGAATTAGTGAAGGTTGATGGTGAGTTCTTGAATCTTGATTTAGAAGCCCTAGGGTTTTGTTCTTGAGTAATTTTGAGAATAGTGAATGGATTTTTGCTTCAAAAAAGTGGCTAAATCTTGTGTTTTGGGGGTTGATAGACATGAAAAAATGACCCAAACACCCCTGAGGATGCGGCTTTTTAATGACTGAAAATTGGCCTAGCGATGCACAAACCGACGCGTCGCATCGATGGGATCGACGCGATGTCCGACGTGACGCATCGAGTCTACATCGGTTCATTGAAAATTGCACTGAAGCTGAGAAAAAAATTATTTTTCGACGCGGTGGGCGACGCGACGCATCAAAATCGCGTCGACCCACTATTTTGGTCACTCAAACATGGTTCAAACGAGATTCAAAAAATCTGAAACTCATTCGAGAACACCTACTGACATTCCTGATCATGAATCAACTTAAAGATCAATATTTAATGATCGTAAAGGTTGCGAAATAAGATTGCCAAATTACGAAGGCTAAAATTACTCTAAGTATGAATACTTAGCTAAAATTGTCTAAGTCTGGGACCCCTTAACAAGCTTTAAAGGATTGAATTAAGCTTAGAATTTTGCAGGGTTTTATAGCGAATATTTTCCATCTTGAGATATTGAAAATGTTGTAAGAAAAACATTTGGCTGAAGGCATTATTTTCTGTATAATTAAGTTAGTTGATTGCTCACGAGGTCACTCAACCAGTAAAGAAATTTTCTAGGAAGTCGCTTTTCTTTTTTTTGTAACAAAAAAGTCACTTTATTTTTGTCATTTCATGTTGAAGATATTGAAGAAGTGGTGATCTCAAATAGAAAAAAATAAAGTAGACTTGTTTCCAGTTTTAAGTTATAACTGTCTTAGCAGTTAGTTACAAAAGGTTGTTAACAGTTAGTTGAGTTAGATAGGTATCTCACAAGCTAGTATATATATGACAATGTATAGTGTGCTTAACTAATCAATACAAACAATTCTCTTCTCCCTCATATTCTTCCTCTCTCAGTTCTCTTTCTTCCTCTCTTCTACTACAACTATCAAACTCAGTACTTACTTTATTGTTGAAGCAATAAGAATCTTACTGCTATCTTGTATAATTACATGGTATCAGAGCCATTACTCACTAGAAAACTAGTAGAGCAATATCGATTCTGGTGTATTGAATCAAGATCAGGAAGTCTTGAATCAGGGATTACAAAGCTACTACAATGGTAAATCAAACTGTTGTTGTTGTTGCTGCTGAAGCAAACAGAGTTACTCCCAGTTCATTGGATATAATCATCCTCTCTTTCTCATCCTTTCTGATGTAAGTGGCACACAAATCATCTCTTTTCAATTGACCGAAGTTGAGAACTTCTCAATATGGTTTAGATCCATGCGTATAGCTTTACCAGGGAGAAATAAGTTAGGCATGGTAAATGGAACATGTTCTAAAGATAAGTTCTCAAATGATTTAAGTAGTCACTGGCAAAAAGTCAATGTAATTGTACTTTCTTGGATAATGAATTTAGTTTCTAAAGAGTTACTTGGTGGAATTATGTATGCATATGTGGCTAGTGTAGTTTGGAATGAGCTATCTGAAAGATTTAACAAAGTTGGTGGAGCAAGAACCTTTAATTTGCACAAAGAGATAGCCTCATTGTCTCAAGAAATTGCCTCAGTGTCTGTGTATTTCTCAAAACTAAAGGATTTGTGGGAAGAATTTGAGGATCTTATGCCTGCACCTAGATGTGAATGTGAGAAATTAATAGAGTATGTACTGTATTTTCAGAAACTAAAACTATTTCAGTTTCTTATGGGTTTGAATGAGACATACACACAAGCAAGGAGTCAAATCTTGCTTATGACCCCTCTCCCAAATGTTAACCAAGCTTATGCAATGATCATAAGTGATGAAAGTCACAAATCTGTTACAAGTCAGGCAGGGATCTTGGGAATAAGTCCTGCAGTTAATACTAAGAACCTTGAGATAGCCATTATTGCAAGAAATGGTCCAGATAGAAGAAACAATAAGAAGTTTAAGAAAAATTTTAATCTGCAGTGTGATTTCTGCAAACTGAAGGGGCACACTAAGGAAAACTGCTGGAAGATAGTTGGCTATCCTCAAGATTACAAGTCCAAGAAGAAGTTAAAATATGAAGGAGCCAACACAACTTACAATGTGCCTTCAATGGATCAGGGTGGCTATGATCAGTGTGCAGGTCAGTACTCTCATTCTAAGTCTATGAAGAAGTGGTCTAATAAGGATGCAGGACAGTCTCCAGTGTCTGAAAGTCAATAGGAGAAAAGTCAACTGGAGCAATTGAGTCAGATGGGAAATATTGCATTCACCAAGGAAAAATATGAGCAAATCTTGCAAATAATCAATAAAAATAACTCTGTCAACACACCTTGTGAGTCTGGAAATGTAACAAGTACAGATATTTCTGTTTGTCTAGCCTCTTATGATTCTCAAAAATGGATTATAGATACTGGTGCTACTAATATGGTTGGAGACTCAGACCTGTTACTTAACAAGAGTGTTACAGAATTGGAAAAATCCAAAAAAGGTATATCTACCAAATGGTGACACTGCCTTGGTCTCTCATGTGGGAACCAACTGCCTGTCAGAAGGAAATAACATCACAGATGTCTATCATATTCCACAGTTTACATTTATCCTTCTATCAATGTCACAAGTGACTAAGGAGTGGAATTGCTCAGTGAATTTCTTTCCTGATTTCTGTGTTTTCCAGGATCTTTGTACTGGAAAAGTGAAGGGGATTGGTAAGCTTGAAGAAGGAATATATGTGCTTGGAGATCAGTCAAGTAAAGAGGTTGTAGTAGCAACTAAAGAATCTAGTAAACTAGTTGTGGAAAGAACTCAAGATGAGGTAGATTTGTGGCATAAAGGTTGGGACATGCATCAACCAGTGTTCTGAAAAGAGTTGTATCTCAAGAAGTTCAAGTAATAGAAGATAGAATAAAGCAATATAGTATTTTTTTCTAGTGCTAAACAAACTAGGTTACCTTTTCTGTCTACTAACAATCAGAGTACATATTGTTTTAATCTTGTGCACATGGATGTTTGGGGACCTTACAAAGTACCAACTATGAATGAAAATGGATATTTTCTAATAGTGGTTGATAATTTTTCAAGGTATACTTGGATATTTTTATTAAAACTTAAGTCTGATGTGTGTGTTCAGCTTCAACACTTCCTTGTGTATGTCAAAACTCAGTTTGACAAGGCTATCAAAGTAATAAGGACTGATAATGGTATTGAGTTTGTCAACTCAGTATGTAAGAAGTTGTTCCAGGAACATGGCATAGTTCATCAAACTACATATCCATATTCCCCTCAGCAAAATGGCGTTGCTGAGAGAAAACACAGACATATCTTAAAGGTGACAAGAGCTATCAAATTTTAGGCTGAAATTCCAATAAGGTTCTGGGGTTATTGTGTTCTAACTGCAGTGTATATCATAAATAGGTTGCCTAGCCAGTCATTCCGTTTGTGAGTCCTTATGATAAACTATAAGGTAAGCAGCCAAATTGTGATCATCTCAGAGTAATGGGGTGCCTGTGATATGCCAAAGTACTGAATGACCATGATAAGCTCATGTCTAGAGCAAGGACATGCATCATAATGGGGTACTTTATCACTCAAAAGGGATATGTTTTGTATGATTTATCTACTAATACTTAATCTGTATGTAGAGATGTGTCATTTAGGGAAGAGATATTTTCTTTTAAGGAGCTTAAGAAGCAGCCTCATTCACCTCAACATGTGTTTGCTTTAGAAGATCAATATCCAGTAACTACTGATATCATACAGATTCATATACATGTCTCATCTCAAAGGACTACTACCTTAGACAATCAACAAGAGCAGCTACCACCAAGTGAACCTACTCCCAGATAGTCCATAACCAAGGTATATCAAAGGAGGTCAAATAGAAGCCAAGGGGTTACTCATCCAGAGCAACAACTGCAGAGTATTCCTACCACTAGAAAAGCTGCATCTCAACCAGCTGCATCTCAGGATCAAAGAAATTCAACTAAAGAAAGAAAGTCACCAGCATGGATGAATGACTTTGTTTCCAAAAACACAAAGAAGGTACCTCGTGCTCTTGAAAATCATGTGTCTTATGATAGACTTTCCCAGTCATATAAGAGCTATGTGATGAACACTTCATGTGTTGCTGAACCAATAGGCTACTCTAAAGCCTGCAAGGATTCTAGATGGCTGGAAGCAATGAAGAATAAAATAGAAGCCTTGAATTCTAACAACACTTGGGAGGTTGTTACCCTCCCTAAAGGAAAGAAGGCTATTGGTTACAGGTGGATATATAAAGTAAAGTATAAGGCCTCAGGTGAAGTTGAGAGGTTTAAAGCAAGACTAGTAGAAAAGGGTTATGGACAAAGAGAAGTCATTGATTACCAAGAAACATTCTCTCTTATTGTAAAGATGGAGATAGTAAGAGCTGTACTTGCTACAACAACTAGAAAACACTGGTGTGTCCAACAAATGGATGTCTACAATGCTTTCCTAAATGGTGATCTATATGATGAAGTATACATGGACCTACCTCAGGGATTTGTTAGTCAGGGGGAGAATGCAGTATATAGACTACTCAAATCCCTATATGGCCTTAAACAAACACCAAGACAATGGAATACCAAGCTATCATAGGTTTTGGTAAGATCTCACTTCATTCAGAGTCAATATGATCCATCCTTGTATATCAGAAAGACAACAGAAGGCGTCATTCTTATGCTAGTGTATATTGATGATATGTTGATCACTGGAGACAGCCTTAAGCTGATAGAAGAGACCAAGACAATTCTACACCAAAACTTCAAGATAAAAGATCTAGGTGAGCTGAGATACTTCTTAGGAATAGAATTACCAAGGTATGATAAAGAAATATTGATGCATCAGAGAAAATATGCTTTAGAATTACTATTTGAGCTAGGCTTAATAGCAGTCAAACCTGCAGCTACTCCTATGGACTACAATATCAAGCTAACATCTAGACATTTTGATGAGCATGTTAAGCAAGGACAGACTACTGATGATCCACTAGCAAATCAAGTTGCCTATAAAAAATTGATTGGCAAGTTGTTGTATCTAACTATGACAAGGCCAGACATAGGCTTTTGTGTTCAAACACTCAGTCAGTTCCTTCAAGACCCTAAAAGATCACACAAGGAGGCAACACTCAGAGTAGTAAACTGTGTGAAAGGACAACCAGGTCAAGGTGTGTTGTTGTCTAGTGGCTCAGATAATTAAGTGAGTGCCTACAGTGATGCAGACTGGGACTCCTGCCCTTAAACTAAAAGGTCTGTGATTGGTTATTTTGTGAAGATTGGAGAGTCAGTAGTATCCTAAAAATCAAAGAAACAAAACACTGTCTTTAAGAGCTCAGCTGAGGCAGAATTCAAAAGTCTTGTCGCAGTAACAACTGAACTGGTATGGATTCTAGGTCTGATGAAGGAAATTGGAAATGACGTAATTCTACCTATGGATGTGTTCAGTGATAGCAAGTCTGCACTACAAATAGCAATTAATCCAATATATTATAAGAGGACAAAGCATATTGATATTGACTTCTTCTTTATAAGGGAAAAAATAGTCCAAGGAATGATCAAGACTCACTACATTGCAACTCGGGATCAAACTGCAGGCATGCTGACTAAAGGGTTAATAAGAGCTCAAGAAGTCCATATCAATACCAAGCTAGAAATCTGTGACATCTTCACACCTTCCTAGCTTGAGGGGGAGTGTTGAAGATATTGAAGATGTGGTGATCTCAAATAGAAAATAAAGTAGACTTGTTTCTAGTTTTCAGTTATAATTGTCTTAGCAATTAGTTACAAAAGGTTTTTAACGGTTAGTTGAGTTAGTTAGGCAACTCACAAGCTAGTACATATATGACAATATACAGTGTGTGTTGACACCTAATTTTTGTCCCCCACGACTAAATTTAATCCTGAGTTTCTTTGATTTTTAATAAAATTGAAACATTTATTTTATCCGAATAAAGATTTTTTTAAGCATTTATTTGGGTAAATTGGTCATTCTAAGTAGCGATTATATATTATCGTGTTCAATTAGATGAAATTATATAATTTTGTTACATAAATATCTATTTTTTGATAAAATATCGAATGTTAATCAAAGTTTGTCTTGAAATAATTTTAAATGATTAAAATCTTGGTTTAAACATAATTTGATCTAAAAAAAAATTATTTGGATAAATATGTACTTGATTTTAATAATTCAAGAAGCTCGAGATTAAAAGAAGTATTAATTCGTATCGAATTTCATTTAATTTAGCCAATCTATTAGATTTGGCCATAATTGAAATTAATTTGGCCACAATTGCAATGTAATTGATCAATTAATTTTAATTAGGCTAAAATTTTAATTCGATTAGCTAAATTAAATTCTGATAATTAGGCTAATTTGATAAATAGCCTAATTTGAAACCCCCAAAATATTGTTTCTACCAAAATTACCCAACAATTTAACCCAATTGTTAACCCACTAGCCAGTCCAATCATTTAGCTGACCTGACCCATTTCTTTCTTTAAACAATAGCCCATTCCTTTTCTTCTTCTTAACTACCCAACCCATTTCAAAATAACCTAGCCCAAACACCTACCCATTCTCGTAACCAGCAGCTCAACAACCACAACACCTCTAACCCGGCCCACCTATACCTTTTATCCCCTTCAGTCAAGATTTCAAAGAAAAAATAGTACGCATAAACCAAGCAAACAACGAACATCGACAACAACAACATCAAACCCGATATCCCTCTTCAACCCAAAATCGCGATGAACATCTTCGACCCAAAATCAAGAAAACCAGCTTCAACCCGACCCTATCCTTCTTCACGCATTAGTAGGAGAAATAATGAATCCAAAATCTTCTAGAAATAGTCCATGTGTCCTCTCAACGTCGCAATTCCACGAATCTCGGATATGGGAGTACGATTCCGTACATGTATGACACAATTTCATTGGCTCATGGTGAAAATTCGTTTTCTCAAAAATCTCATTGGTCCACCAAATTCATATTGGTACAATTGATTGATGAAACCTCAAATGGTGGGGGGATTTTCGAATTTCAAAATTACAAAAAAAAAGACCCTTCTTTCAAATCCCAAAAAAACTCCAATTCGGTATTCTATATAAGAGGTGAGAGGGTCACCGTGAAAGGGGTTGGAAAATAGGGGTTGGGAAATTCTGAGGAGAAAAGGGGGCTTTTTTTTTAGAGTGTTAGATTCCGAAATTTTTGAGGGTTCTAGAATTAGGGTTCAGAAATTAGGTTCAAAAAATTTTCGGAGTTTGGATTTGTCTTGAGAGATTTTGGGGCTAAAAATTTCTAGGGTTTGAAAATTTGAGAGTGAGTTCGTCAGCTAATCGAAGCTCCGAGTTGACTACAACGCATCTTCGGTGGTGGTGAAATCCGACGCCAGCTCGTAGCCCGTTTTGCTTCTCCTTAAAAGGTAACATACCATCCCGCTTAAGCTTTCGACATTGGCTGCTTCATCTCAACCTCTGAAGTTATAAATTTTTTTAGTAACATGGTGTGTTGGTTGTTTAAATCTCTGAAGCTATAAGCTTCTAATCACCTGGTGTTCTGGGCTGTTTGTTGTAACGGGCTTTAAAGGCCATTAGGTTTTGTGTGTTGTGACGTTATGTAGATTCAAATGTGATTACTGTGAATACTACGGCTTAAGCTATAATTTGGGGATTTCAGAGCATGTTTCATTATCATACTAAAGCGGCTAGCTGCACATTCTTTGAAAATATCTACATGTTCAATGTGTTCTATTCATAATTGTCGTTGATTTTCGTTATAAGGTGGTGTATAATCTCATTTAGTACTGAATGTATGTATAGAAAAACATGAGCAAGAGTGTATTTTCGTTCCCATAATGTCAAAAAATTCTCCTTGTTTATCTCAACATGTGCTTTTAGGCGGTTTATTCGAGATTATTGAAAGTGTTTTCTTTCTTTTTTCTTTTTTCTTTTTTCTTTTTTCTTTTTTCTTTTTTCTTTTTTCCTCCCCTTCATGAAGTCAAATGTTTTTTACCTTTGTTGTCTTATGCTCAAGATACAAGCATTCAACGGAGTCAAGCTCGATGTATTGGCTTTAAAGCCACAAACCTGCGCGACTCCTGTCTTTAATTTTTAATATGAAGGAAAAGAGTGAATGGAAAATACTAGCACAGTAATGTATTAGCATAAAATAAGGTTAGGTAAGGCTTCAAAATATTGCATAGGACCTAAAATAAGTTAATATTCATGTTCTGTTGCCATCGCAATTTTATTTCACTTGTAATGTTTTGATTGTTGATAAAGTCTTGTTTAGTTAAAGGCTTATCTTGATGAATCTTGCTGTGTTTACTCTCTGTTTGGTGGTCAGTTTTTGTGTTTGTGCATACTTCTCGTTATTTCTTTATTCTACTCTAATGGTTCTCTCGAAAATGCTTTCATGTTTGTTTTAAAAAATATTTATTGTTGGGGTGTTTGTTTGTATGAACCCATTTTCAACGTAAGTTTATGAAGGAAGTGTAATTAGTAAGTGCTACTTATAATAAAGGGTGCTATGTTGATCAGAGACTACTTTTCTCATTTTTACATTTGCATTTTCTTTTCGTCGTTCATGCACGTTTGTGGGTTAAATACCTTAGAGAAAGTTAGGCATGACATTATATGGTCAACTCTCGTTATATTTTCGTTTTTTTTTCTCTTTGGTTGATCATGTATCAACTACATTGTACTGTTTCGTCGTGGTTGAACTTGTTATTTGAATTGATACGGATATGCCTTACTATTTCGATCGGCTTCAGATTATTTGAGACCTATACCACGTCGCCATTTTAGCTAAATCCGCATTAGTTCTCCTTTCAGTTTTTTTCTTTTTGGTTGATCATGTGTTATCTAGTTTCCGTTGTTTTAGTTTCTTCCTCTCTTCTTTTGTTCGATTAGGTACTAATGTGCTTTATTCTTTCTTTGCATGAAAATTATCTAAGTTCTACATGGACTCTTTCCCTTTTGTATATCCATCGATGGTTGTTGAGGCCCAACGTGCTTGTTGGATCAAGCCCAAAAGAAAGTTTGAAGTCAATCTTATGGCATACCGAACGCAAGGAGTCGGAAGGAAAGGAAATAGATCAAAGTCCTACGTTTGAAGCCGCTAAGAGACAAAAAGTCTCATTTATTATTTCATTTTCGTTTAATTATTATTGTCTTTATTTATTTATTTTGTTTATTTATTTTATCCATTCATTTGGGCCATGAAGCCAAGGTTGTATCTAATACAGGTGGAGCAAGATTCGAGCCAAAGGCTCGACAATTAGATTAGGACAGGTGAAATGGATCGAAAGCCCATTTAGACTAGGACAAGTCTCATTGATTTGGGCCGATGGCTTAAATCCCTTACTTCCTCCCTTTCCCTCTGTTCTTTATGTTTGTTTTCCTTATGTGCTTGGCGAACCTAGTTAAATCCTTAGTTAAGTCGCTAAAAAACAAGTTTTGCATAAACACCAAAATATTTCCAAAATCACTTTCTTTTCAAAAAATAAATTATTTTTCGACAAAATTAATCTTGTCGAAGTTAATCAAAAGACGACTTTCAAACAGTACGGATAACCGCAAGTTAGCGGACGTTTTAGGTGCCTAACACCTTCCTAAAACGTTAATAAGAACCGCTTACTCAGAATCTCTTAACTTAAACGATTTTCCTGTTTTGGATCGTTTGAAGTAACTCTATAAAGGTTTCTTAATTCCTTTTCAAAATTAAGTGGCGACTCTCAAAAAGTCAAAATTTCTCGTCAAAACAGTGTGCTTAACTAATCAATACAAACAATTCTCTTCTTCCTCTCTTCTTCTTCCTCTCTTCTACTACAACTATCAAACTCTGTACTTACTCCATTGTTGAAGCAAGAAGAAGCTTACTGCTATCTTGTATGATTACATTTCACCTACAAAGTTACTGACTACACTCCAATGATATTTCTGGTATTTAGCTGATGTGGCAATATTTTGCCGTTCCCAAAATCACATAATATTATAATCCTCTCTTACTAGGATAAAATCCTCTCGATGCTTTAACACCCATTATCCCTAGTTAAAGGGGTTTATTTTTAGGCGTGGAGTAGAGGCAAATAGGCCCTTTCTTTATGTTGGAAAATAGAAGAAGCAATTATCCATGAATTAAGAGTTTAATCCAAATCCCTTTTTATTTTTATATTTTTACATTTTATCATTATTGTCTTAAGATTGTTATTTTCTTTCTGATGTCTTTGGACTTTTTGTGCTTCTATCCATCAGTGTGAACTGTGACTTAACTTTATTTTTCTAGAGAGTAGAGATTATACTACATTATTATTGTATCCAAGTTTGCTGATTAATCACAAAGAAAATAAATTTATTTTAACAATACGTAAATAAATTTGCTTATGCTTGTAATTTATAGACTTCTATGCATTAACGTAGTGTATATGAATAAATGCAAACAAGAGAAAGTCAAAAAGAGGAATTAAATCAGCCATTTCTTATTAGTTTAATAAAAAATTGAATTATCAAGGAACAAAAACTAATAACGAATATCTTATTAATTTAATTGTAAAATTAATATGTTTTTAAGTCGAATCAATAATATATTAAATCGGATTGAAATGATGGACAAACACCACACCTTTATTTATTATTTATTCTTTAAAAAATCATCTGTTAACATTATTCTTCCATTAAAATTCATGCAGTTTGATTTTAAAGAAGCGAAATGTAAACATAAATTATTATTAGGCTTAAGTCATTACCAGACTCTCAAACTTATTTCGAAAATTCACTTAGACCCCTCAACTAAGACTTGTACCTATCAGCTCCCCCCCCCTCCCGAATTTTGAACCAATTGGGCATTTTGTGCCTACATGGCACACCGCGTGCAATGCACTCACGGGAGGCGCGGGAGGATTTTTTTTTTTACTAAATTACGAATAAAAATATGCCAAGTGGCACTGAGGGCCCCAAAAAATATTAATTAAAAAAATTATATTTAAATTATTTTATTAATATACTTTTAATTATTATAATTTCTTAATTTTTTTTTAAAAAAAGTACCCCACGTCCATGTCATCTTCTTCACAACACCCCACCCCCTGCGTCTTCAACCCCATCCCACCCCGCGTCTTTATCGTCTTCAACCCCAGCCCACCCCCATGTCTTTGTCGTCACCCCACTCCCGCATCTTCACATGAACAAATTCTTTTTAATCCACCATAATTATTTTCATTTCTTGAAAAATTCCAACAAAATTCACTTTTTTTTCCTCCACTAGTATCACCATTTCTTGAAAAATTACAACAAACATCACTTTTTTTTTTGCATTCCTTGAAATTTTTTACAATAAAGATCATTTTTTTGTTGAAAAATTACAAGAAAGATCACTTTTTTCTCTATTAATATCACCATTTTATGAAAAATTTCAATAAAGATGGCTTTTTTCTAGACCCCCTTTTGAATTCTTGAAGTAGATTTAAACAAAAAAATTTGTGTGTGTGCTTTTGAGGTTCACGGAAAAGCAAAGTTCACGTTAATGGAGAAGAAGAGGAACGTCGGGGGGAGAGAAGATGAACGCTGGGGAAAGGTGGGGGATCAGTTTTTTATTTTCATTTTTTTTTATAATTTCTTTTTAATAATTAGTTTTTTATTTTTATTTTTAAAATAATTTTATAATTATTTTTTAATAATTTGGATCCTCAATGCCATTTTTATTTTCATTTTTCTTACAATTTTATAATTTCTTTTTAATAATCAATTTTTTATTTTTATTTTTTAAATAATTTTATAATTATTTTTTAATAATTTGGATCCTCAATGCCATTTTTTATTTTCATTTTTTTAAAATTTTAAAATTTTATTTTTATTATTTTAATAATTATATAATTATTTTTTTATTTTAAATTTTATAATTTCTTTTTAATAATCAATTTTTTAAAAATTATTTTTTAATAATTTGGATCCTCAATGCCATTTTTTATTTTCATTTTTTAAAAATTTTAAAATTTTATTTTTATTATTTAAATAATTATATAATTATTTTTTAATTATTTTTTTATTTTAAATTTTATAATTTCTTTTTAATAATCAATTTTTTAAAAATTATTTTTTAATAATTTGGATCTTCAATGCCAAGTGTCACCTTTTAATTCGCCGTTTTTGCCATATCAGCGTGTGTGTGCAACACACACTTTAGCTTTTAGCTGATAGGAAAGAAAATGCTCAATTGATTCAAAATTCGGGAGTTTTAGGAGTCTAATAGGTACAGACCTTAGTTGAGGTATCTAAGTGAATTTTTGAAACAAATTTAAGGATATATAATATAAAAAATGTGGAAAAGATCAAGTGAATAAGAAAGAAAAAGGAAAAGGAAGAGTGACTTAGGACCGGTTTAACAAAAGATTTTTCAAAGTAGTTTTTGAAAAAAAAATTAGCGAATAATATTTGATCATATAATTTATCATTATATGGTAAATATTTTTGACAAATAATCTAAAGAGCCAAAATTCGTATTTTGAAAATTTTGAAAAGTAAAATATATTTTCTAAATATTATGACCAATACATTGTAAAACTTCACCTAAAAATCACTTGTCAAAAACATTTAAAAGTTTATATTGAAACAGTGGCTTAATGAAATTGAACCATCTGGCCCTTCCTGTCCCCTATGTAAAGTATCAGACCCCACATGAAATTTAACTGTCTGCTCCTTTGAAAATTCTTTGTACACAGTCATGGGGACGCGGGGGCGTGTATAAATATATGATATACCAATAGAAATTTCTTATTCTTAGCTTAATCTTTTTGTTTTGGTTAAGTTAGTGACTAGTAGTAGTAATTAATTAAGATGTTGGAGCAACATGTAGAGGTTGAGTTGGGTGAAATGGAGTTGGAAATTAGTAGTAACATGGTTGTTAATCCTTCGATAAGTTCACCTGATTCAACTTGTTGGCAAATTCAGCAGGTATGGGAGCCTGATGATATGCTCTATTTTGATTATTCTTTACTTCCTCCTTCCCCTATGGAGGACTTCACTCTCGGGAATCACTCTTGGAGTCCTCCTCCTCCTCCTCCTCGTCAAGAATCTGGTTAGTAGCTCTTTTTACCCTTTAAATTTGATCCATATATTGTCTGTCAGACCCTGCATATAGCGGGAGCTTTAGTGCACAAGCCTGCTTCTTCTTTTAATCTGTGATTGTGTTTGTTTCACCTGTAAAATTGGTTTTTAAGATTGTAGGGAAGTACGTTTTCCAAATTTTGAAAAGTGTGTGTGTGGGGGGGGGGGGGGGCAGTTGAGTTATGAATTCTCGCTAGGGGATTTATTTTAAAGATCTTTACAGTTTACACAAATAATGGATTCATTGTTCACTTTCTATCCGATATGCATAGATTATACATGTTTATATTAATCCCTCCCTTTCAATTTGTTTGGCCTCGTGTAGAAATGCAAGGTAAGGCTGCTTACAATAATATCCCATGCATATCAGGAGCTTTAGCCCACCGTCTGCCTTATTTTGACTTGGCTCAAGGTTTAAGAAAGTAAAAAAAGAATGACTTTTGTATCTTGTGATCTTGAATTAAAGATATCTCATTGTACCAAAATATTATTTAATCTTGTGGTCTTAAATATGTCACGTGGAAAGTGATGAGAGAGATTTGATTGATCAGAGAAATAAAGACGCAAATACCTTTTTGTACTGATCATAGAAATTTGATTGAAATTTGACAGCAAGAATGAAAAGGGCAGAATTTAAAGCTCATTTTGGACGGCTAGCATATGAAGCTTTCAGGAAAGCGTGAGTGCTTTACATTTGTGATTTCCTAGTTTATGAATATCAGCAATTTATCCTGATGTCTTATGCCTTGTTGGATCGACCGTTTTGAGATACAGGGAGTGTTTGGTATGAAGTAAAATGTTTTCCTAGTGTCCGGTAAGTAAGTAAAACAATAATATTTCACTTGCATTTATATATAAACTAGAAAAACATTATGTGGGATGGGGTGGGGAGTGGGGGTTCCCATCGAAAGGGGTTCGGCTGAACCCCCACCTTGTATGTAGCTCCGCCCCTGGATGGAGGAGGGTGGAATGGTCAAGAGATTTTGGAAGTTACTTATGGAACTTGTTTTCCCTACTTCCATTAGGGAAATCATTTTCTTCATTTTTAACGAGCTTATCTTCCTAAAGAAAATATTTTGACCAACCAAACATGGGAAAATGTTTTTTCTCCATATCAAACACACCCACAATGTTTAATTTTTCTCATAGTTTTTAGGACTACTCATGCTTGTTTGAATTGTCACCAGATAGATTTTCTGTTATTCAAAGGGGAATAAACAAGTGAAAGATCTACATTTGGATTTTTTCTCTGAAATATCAGAATACATCCTTCGAAAAGATAATAGAAACATGAAATCCTTTCTGCTGTTCTATTTAATTAATTTTTGGCCTACATTGGTCACTCTAAGAATGTTTTCTTTTCTAAGATTGGAATTAAGAACCTGATGTAGTTGTTGTCTGATTTTCTTTCACTTCAACAACATTTGTGCTTCTCTTATGCTAGAGTAGAAGGGTGGAAGAATTAATAAGAAAGGTAGTAAAAGAGGAAATAAAAGGATTTACAAGGAGATGTTTGGAGAAACATGTAAAGCAAAAAAATATCCTTGATGTGAAGTTTGAAGAAAAGGCATATACTGCTGGTACGAGTCAGGTGTTGCCTCATATTTCTGTCTATTTTTGGAATGTTCTTATTAGCATGGATATTTGTGTATGATCATTTCCGTCGTTGTTCAGTTTTATTACTTACGTTACTGCCAATATGAATTTTTGCTTCAAGTTGTCTCTGTCAATGCTGAGTATGGAGACAAAATCTGAAAATCGTGTCTGCGGCAAACCAGTGCAAATAGTAGATGAAAGCCCGAGATTCCAGGTATTATATAAAACTCCATCTAGCCTGTTGCATTATTTTTTTTTAAATTTGCTTGATTGGGACTGTCCATTGTGTATATTAATGTGACTGGTCTTAATACCTTATTCTGTCAAAAAGTATTGGCGATTAGTTTATGTAGTTAGGTCCTTGCAAATATATTGTAATCTTGAGAGATATAAACTGCAATTCTATTATCAGATCTCGGATGTGGATGTTATGGTTCAATCTGGACTCCCAATGATGAACTTTGAACATTAAGAGACTTTTGTTACATTGATTAAGTGTTTACTGAAAGAGTGATTAACTGAACTAGGTAAACAAATCGCAGTGTATGCAGTTAGGTGCAAAATCTCCAGCAGAAGAGTCTCCACTTCATATTGTACAAAGTCGGGGAGATTGTGCACTGCCTGTTTCATTTCAGCAACGATCCATCACAGAACATGTAAACCTGAAGAGGAAAGTCGATACTGGCCCTTCAGGTCAGGGCGTTACCATCTTTGAATTATGCAACAAGCAGAAGATGAACAAGAAATACAAAAAGACTTGGAGAATTGGTGATTCAGTTAGTTTAGAGGATTTAAAGAGCAGTTTGGAAAGAAACGTGAAGAGGCTGCAGAAAGCCTTAATGGTAAGCTTCCTGTTGGAACTTCAGAATAAGCTTCTTTTCTAGTGTTTTCTCTTCAAGAGGTGGTAGTAAAGAGTGGTTATCTTATTTTGACATCTTGTTTTTACAGTTAGTATCTCCACATTTAAGCGAATTTGTCGGGAACGTGGAATCTCCCGGTGGCCGTCTTCCAAAATAAAGAGAGAAAGGCTTTTACTCTCCAGTTTAAGCTGCAATGGAGCTGACCGAGTAGCTGCTAACACACAAATGCGTATAACCAAAGGCCTAACTGCATTGGCATCTACCTTTTCAGTCAAATCCAATCAGCAGAAATCACAGAGTTCGAATTTATCAGTAAATGATGAAAATGGTACATCATCAAATGGCAATCTGCTAGAAAAGAATGAAGACAGTGACATGGAAAACATTATGATTCAAGTGGAAGACTCATCCAATCAAGAACTCTTGTACATACCACAGGAATTTGGGCCTGCCTGTGATAGTCTCATCCCTGATGTTCCCACCATACTGTCTCGGTTACCTCGAGAAAGAATGCCAGCTGAAGATGCTACACAATTAATTTCTTCTGCACCTGGCCAACAGGGGGAACGTATTGCAAGACAAATAGAGATGACTAGTGATCTCTCTGTTGAAGACTCGTCATCATGCGATTCCAGAAATGTTTCAGAGCCAATTCAGGTAAGCTTACGGAGTACAAATTATAGTACTATAGTTTTCTTGAAACCGAGAATTAGCAATTCCAGACAAGTTTCTTTTATATAACCATCTTTCCGGTTATGCTTCAAGGATAGTTGATGTATACGTTAAGCTCTACTTGTCATCAGGATCATGCCATTGTGGATTCTACTCGTATGGAGGTTCAACCTTTGCTTGAATCAGTATCAACTCGGCCATTCAACTCATTTTCCTGCAATGAGAACACCGCAAAGAACACAAAGCTGCTTTTCAACAATTTGATCGTCTTAACTCTGGAAGATCTAATCGACCCTGAAAACGAAACTTCCATGACTAAAGCATTGCCCATCCTAGCAGACAACCTCTCTTTGTTCTCTGAAGAACAAGCCGAACAAATACTTGAACTCTCAGTCGATTTTCAGGCACTCGTGCATAACTGGAGACGGTATTCTCAATCCCAAGGGTGCAGTCAAAAGTCCTTAGCTGAAACGGAGAAAATTAGAGATTTGGCGGAGACATCAGTGAAAGATGAAGAGAGTCTTAATGTCAGATACGAAGAACTCGAAAGAAAGGAACAGCAGCTGATGGCACAATTGGAAGCAGTGCAGAAAGAGAAGGCGGGGATAGCTGAACAAAGGAATGAAAAATCCAAGCAGACCAGACACTTGGTTTCTTTGGCAGAAGAGAAAACAGCTAGTACCACCAAAGAGAAACACATGATGAAAATAGCCGCTACCAAGCTGAACAACTTAGTTGATCAATGGACTAAAATACAATCTTTCTTTATCTAGATTACCTAGTAAAACTCCATCAGGTTCCACAATGTTTGTCACTTATTTCATAATGTTTCATCCTTGTAGTTGTACTAAGAGAGAACCTTTATTCAAGGTCCACAGCTGTGCAAATGTTTTCCATCTTGAGAGATTGAAAATGTTGTAAGAAAAACATTTGGCTGAAGGCATTTCTAAGATTGGAGTTAAGAACCTGATGTAATTGTTGTCTGATTTTCTTTCACTTCAACAACATTTGTGCTTCTCTTATGCTAGGCTGGAAGAATTAATAAGAAAGGTAGTAAAAGAGGAAATAAAAGGATTAACAAGGAGATGTTTGGAGAAACATGTAAAGCAACAAAATATCATTGATGTGAGGTTTGAAGAAAAGGCATTGCTAAATGTACTTTGTTAATCCGATTTACCGATGAATTTTAAATTCAACGGATCATGTTAACTTAGGTTATTAAGTGACAGATTAGTGACAAATTTCTTTGGTAATTCCTGTTATTTTAAATAATCATAAATTAAATCGTTATTAATATCTATATCTATATCTATATCTATAATCTATAATATATTAAAAATGTGAAGTGCTGATTTGAACTTTTTTTCCTTCGAGTCTACAAAATTGTTTTTTCACTATTTTTTTTAATTTATTATTTAATTGTTTTTATTATATTAACTAGACTCCTACAATATATGGAAGAAGAATTAATTAATATTTTTCCTAAAATAGAATAGAAAAATAATCCTAAAATAGATCTTTCTATTTCATTACTTGAATTCAAATAAAAAAAGAAAGAAGACAAAATAGAACCAAATTTAAAACCCAACTTTGACGTCCGAAATTGAAAAGGAAAAAGAAAGCTAAAATTCAAATTAGTAACGTTTAATACAAAATTGAACCAAATTAAAAACGGAACTTTAGTATCTAGAAAAGAAAAGAAAAAAAAAAGAGTAAAATTTCTATAAGTAAAGTTTAGTTTATTTGGAACTCATATTATTTTAATATTAATAAATAATATATGGAATTTATATCTATAATCTATATCTATAATATATTAAAAGTGTGAAGACCCGTGATTTGAACTTTTTGTCCTTCATTAAAAGATTTTCTTTAGACAAAATTGTCTTTTCACTATTTTCTTCAATTTATTATTTAATTATTTTTTATTATATTAACTAGACTCCTAAAATATATGGGACTCCTAAAATATATGGAAGGCGAATCAATTAATATTTTTCTTTGTACTGATTAATTAAAAAAATACTCTTAAAATAGGATAGAAAAATACTCCTAAAATAGGACTCTATTAAGAAAATATTTTTATAAATATTGAGATGCACGTTAAACTACCGAAGAAATCAGTTTACCTATTGAAAAAAATATGATTGATGCGCATCTAACTTGATTCGGTTGCATGTCTAGATTGGTGGATGCTTAATTTTCTAACCCTCAACTTCTTCACTGTTTTTGTCAACATAATAGAATTCAACGTGTGTGTTTATATATATCTTCTTTATTTTCATTCAAGTCATTCTTTAGGGTCAAAATTTTTGCTCAGACAAGAATTATTTTCATCAAAATTGAAGCTTTGTGATCACTATTGTGTTATTTTGTTGTAGTTTACAACCGTAGATGAATTTACAAGTGGTAGATGAATGTCGGTCAGTTTTGAGGAATTTTTCAGATAAAGGTTAGATTTAATTGTATTATATTTATATCTCTGTTTTGAGAATTTTTTTTGTGTAAAGGTTAAGTTTAATTGTATTATTTTGATATCTCTATTATCATATTATTTTATTATAGTTTACAGGTGGTAGATGAGTGTCAGACGACTTTGAGGAAATTTTTGTGTAAATATTAGATTTAATTATATTGTTTTGATGTCTCTATCATCGTATTGTTTTGTTGCAATTTACAGGTGGTGGATGAATGTTGGTCAACTTTGACAAATTTTTTTGGTAAATATTAGATTTAATTAAATAAATTCTCAAAAAGATGTTGAATTTAATTATTGTATTCAACTTTATTATTTAAACAAATATCCTATTTAGTGTAACGTTTGAACTCAATAAAGTGAGGTACACGCGAGAGGCGCGTACACCTAAACTTGTAATAATAAAGACGTCTACGATATTAATTTTTTTTTAATTACGATATTAAATATCAATCCTAAACATAAGGCTATTTCATTAATCTATAATCTATATCTATAATATATAATCTATATCTATATATATAATCTATAATCTATCTATATCTATAATCTATAATCTATAATATATTAAAAGTGTGGAAACCCTTCGAAAAGTGATTTGAAATTTTTACCCTTAATTAGAAATCTCCTTAATAGACAAAATTGTCTTTTCACTATTTTTTTAAAATTATTATTTAATTTTATTAGGTTAACTAATTTAATTTATGAGTCCTTTTAAATGTAGGATTTATTAGGAATAAAATTAGTTTAGGTATAAAACTCAATTAATTTTCTTCAATTTAAGTAAATTAATTTTCCTTACCTATTTTAACAAGGTATTAGTTGTTGTAATTTTTTTTACTAGACTATTTTTGTCAACATAATAGAATTTAACGTGTGCGTGTGTGTGTGTATATATATGTATATATATATCTATTTTTTTTTTCATTCAAGTCATTCTTTAGTGTCAAAATTTTTCCTCAGACAAGAACTATTTCATCAAAACTGAAGCTTTGTGATCATTATTGTATTATTTTGTTGTAGTTTATAGGCCATAGATGAATTTACAGGTGGTAGATGAATGTCGGTCGGCTTTGAATTTTTTTTTAAGTAAATGTTATGTTTAATTGTATTATTTTTATATCTTTGTTTTGATATTTTTTTGGTGTAAAGGTAAAGTTTAGTTGTATTATTTGATATCTCTATTATCAAATTTTTTTGTTGTAGTTTACAAATGGTAGATGAGTGTCGGACAACTTTGAGGAAACTTTTGTGTAAATGTTAGATTTAATTATATTGTTTTGATGTCTCTATCATCGTATTATTTTGTTGCAGTTTACAGGTGGTAGATGAATGTCAATCGGCTTTGAGAATTTTTTTTGGTAAAAGTAAGGTTTAATTAAATGGATTCTCCAAAAGATATTGAATTTAATTATTGTATTCATCTTTATTATTTAAACAAATATTCTAACGTTTGAACTCAAAAGTGAGGTACACGCACGAGGTGCGTAAACCTAAACTAGTATAAGTAATTAATATAATATTATCCTTTTTAACAAATAAAGAAAGAACAAACCTGAGTCACAGGTTCATTAGGTTTGGCCACTTGATGAATATTTCTTGCAGTGACAACATGGACAAGCACAAGTACAAACACAAATATTATATTCCAACTTGCCATTTTCTTCACTCTTAACTAGCCTTCTCTCTCTCTCACACACACAACCACTTGATGAATATTTCTTGCAGTGACAACATGGACAAGTACAAGTACAAACACAAACATTATATTCCAACTTGCCATTTTCTTCACACTTAACTACCCCTCTCTCTATGACACACAAACAAGAAAAAATATAGTAAGTTTTTACTTCTGCAGTTCTACTGTTGTATGGTAAGGTCCCCAAATGTCTACATGAATCAATTCAAAACAGGTTGAACTTTTAATAGTGCTGAGTGGAAAAGGACATCTGGTTTAATTAGCACAAGGAAAAATGGTACATTTGAGATACTATGAGCTATATCTTGTAAACTAGATGTTAATAGTTTCTTGAGAACTGATATAGAGGTATGTCCAAGCCTCATATGCCAGAGGCTAATATCTGATTTGTCTTTCGTAGAGGATTCTGAATGTTGTGCTGCTAAACTGACATTTTGATCATTGTTGGCATGCTGATTTAGCAAAATGTATAAGTCATCCACTTCTTTACCAATCTCCTTCACCCTCTCAGTGAAAAGATCCTGAAAAGACAGAAGTCAGGATAAAAGGTAGCATAACATTACAATTCCCTAGTTAAAATATATGCTTGGTCTTGCATTCTTAGATTTCATAGTTTTCATGCATTCATATTCAGTTATCTCATGTTATTCAGTTAGTCCTTATTTCATTTGTACAGTACCCCATTCATATTAGTCTAACCTCATCTCACATACCAGTACATTCAAAGTACTGAGTGCATACTCTTTTTTTTGCGCTATGTTGTCTCATATCATAGGTTCGAATGCACAGTTTCCTGACCGCACTTAGACAGTTCAGCGTACCAACAGCAGTAGTGGTGAGTCCTCATCCATCAAGGGCAGGATTGATTATTTCAGTTATTTCAGTAGTTTCGTATTTTCAGTCAGTCGGAGTTAGTTGGTGATACAAGAACAACAACGGAAGGCACGAAACACACTCCAAATCAATCCACAATCTTAAGGATTCGAGGACCAAGATGGAGACCACTCTCGGATTCACTATCAACAAGAAGAATACAAGATACAATGGTGTATATAACACCAAAAACAGATACAAAACGTGAGGAACAAGATGAATAACAATAACACAAGTTTTGGATTCAATAAAGGACTCAAAATAGTCCACTACACAAGATGACAACAACAAAAGTAAATGATAGATAGTGAGACCAAGATTATTACAAGATTAAGAACTAAAGAGTGTATTAAACTCAAAAACCCCTAATGAATGTAATAATCAAAACCACACTCTTACGGTGACCGTCAAGAGAATCAGCTCACCTCAAGATCCACCATTTCCAAGCAAAGATCAATACTAGCTTTTCCAAGCCCTAACTAAGACTAAGTGTTTTACTCTTAAGAGAGAGGATTTTTAATGTTTCAATCTTTCATCTTTCATAAACTTTAGAGAAAAGATCTAAAATGTACTACTTATAGTATATTACAAAAGTAGACAAAAAAACCACATTACCCTTAATGACCAAGGGTAGCCTTGGTGTTTTGGAAGACAATATGAATTGTCCAAAATGCCCTTAAGTCTAAGTGACCAAAATGCCCTTAGTAAAGGGAATCAAAATCGTGAACCAACAAAGGTGGTCCAAACCCGAGAGTCCTTAAGTCTTCAAGGCTCCAAGCAATCTTCCACACTCGGGTTTGATCAATGGTAGGCTCCAAACGTCCCCTTTAAGTATGATCTTGTGCCCTCCATGCGACCAAAGTTTGATTCTTCACATAGTGACGTTGAATGATGTCGTCAAAAGATAAGGCATCCATTATTCTTGTATCATCCTCCTCTTCTTGAAAAGGATTCGACCTCGAATCCAAACCTTGCAAAACCGAAGAGAGGGCAAACAAATACAAACTCCTCATGGCATGAGGGTTAGGGTTAGCACAACAAATCATCTCAACATGCCAAGGTTGCACATATTTGAAATATAACCGAGGATCCTTTGAATTAAATAAAAAAATCTCAATAAAAGGTGCACAAAGGATTTGGTTACGGGAATCACCAAGAGATAAAGAAACTACATAGGTCCTAATGGCATTAAATAATCTACAAGGTAGAACTTCCTTCATCTTATGAGCCATAAGACACCATTGCTTCTTTATCTCGTCAAAAGACCACACCAAGGGGGTGTTTCGATTGGTTCTAAAGTCCATAAAATCCATATAGCATTATCATACACACACATGGACAGACCAACAAACTTCCTACCTCAACATAAAACAAATCCAAAACTAGCTTGGACATCATCATAGGCAAATAAGTAGTATAGGAAAGAATCACATGCAAAGGAATTCACGGGTGAAGAATAAGTATTTAAACACATACACATTCTTTCCTTCAAACAACTAGTCAACTTGGCATCCACAAGTTGGAATTTATGCAATTTAGGCAAAAATATGTCAAACAAGGATGCATATTTAGGAACATTACCCCAAGGAGTCAATGACACATTTGTCCTCGGGTTTTCAAGAAGGATTACACATTCCTTATCCATAAGAGGACTCTTGTCTTTCAAAAAGAGATTTCCATCTTTAGGAGGAATCTTGTCATACCATAGTGGGTTAGCATATCGGCTATAGCTTCCAAGATAAGTCATACCTTCATTTTCACCACTAGGCTCATTATGAGTGTTTATATCATCTTCAAATAAGACATTATACCTAAAGAGAGCATGATCTATTTCACGGGAAGATTCGGAACAAACACATTCAGCACTCTCTAAAATCTCAATATCACGTTTTAAAGAGATTTCAAGTACAAGATTATCCCAAGAATAACTCTCGGGTTCACTCCCCTTTTGTTGACCAACTTTTCAAATACTTCACTCACTTTATTTCGATTAATCACATCACACACATACTCAAGTGGTGGGCAATTTTCACAAATAGGTTGATCAACACCAATTACACAAGACAATGTACTTCCGTTCAACATATAGGCTTCAACACTAGGTGGACATAAATCGATCTTACAAGAAGAGTCAATTTGGTCATCAATAGGATCAACTAGTGTATCCACACTCACAACATGTACATCATTAACAAAAGGCAAAGAATCATTAGACTCACAAGTAAGTAATCTACTACTTACACTTAATGGGCTATTAGTCACACAATTATCATTCACATGCACAAAAGTGTAAGAGTTAGCTATTTTACCTTAAAGTTCTTGAGTCAACTCTCCTTTGCCGTGTTGTGAAGGTCCTCCATAATCTTGGGCAACAACTTCACTTTGACATTGATCTCCATCACTTTCCATGTCGGTATCTACACAAATGTCCTTAGAAATAGGAGGACAAATAATGTTAGCTCGGTTTGGTGGTAATCTCCTCGCTTCGCTCCACATAACCTCTCATTTTTCCACTCTTGGATTACCACCTTGCACACCCTTACTCCTCTCAATTATTTTTCTCTCATAAGCATTCGGATTGGAGTAAGTATTCACTTCTCTTTGCAGCTCGAACAACATGTATGTCATGAGGTGATTTCCCCACCAGTCTCTTACAATATTAGGCCAATTTTGCACATTTGGAACTCTATGTTGTGCAAACCAATCAGCACCTAAGCATACATGACCATATGTCAATGGAAGAATATCACACCACACCTCCTCATGGTACTCAAATTGGGATAAGACAACTTTGACCCTCTCGATAACCTTAAACCCGTCCAAGAAGTATGGAACAAGTAAAGGCTTGGAAAACAACCCCAAGTAGTCAACCATGGATGGAACGATGTAGTTTCTATAGTACCTATCATTTAACACAACGAGGAAGCCTGGTATCCTACAAATGGTCACCTTTCCGGAGTGTACACTCCTTCTTGGATCAACATTGTAAAGGACACGAGTACCCCTCGGTTTTGGAGATGCATACCCTCTTCTTCTCATTGAACAACCTCCACTAGAGCTAGTATAACCATTCACACTATATCGATCTCGATAAGAAGTACTACAAGGTGGAGAATATGAATCTTTACACTCCTCACGTGTACTTTCATCATAGCTCTCATAAGCTTTGCGAACGAAAGGGTTATACCTAACACCAAATCTAGGTTTGGAGTGAGAAGTGTAGGACTCCTCACATGACCCAACGTCATCATAAGATCTATCACGAGGTCCTACATCATCTCCAAAGTCACCATAAGCACTAGGCACTTCATTCACCTCATTTTCTCCCTCAAAACAGTAACTTTCAAATCTGCCCAAGTTTCGATCATAGATATTTTCATAGCCTCCGCAGTCTTCCTCAAATTCGTAACCATAAAACCCTTCACTACAATCATAGTCTCCCATGTTGTAGTCACAATAATCCCCAGCTATCGAAGATATATTTCTCTTATATCACCTTTTGAACCTACAAAATGAACAAACAAGATTAGTAGTAAAATCTCCTCACCAACACTCGTATTAACTCACTTTTGTGATCCTCACAATTGGAGCGGCAAATATTAAAAGTTGCTTATACTCCCGTAGTCAATAAGATGTCAATTCTACTTGGCGGCCGGAATGGATTCTTGCTTGATCGACTCAAGAAACAAAACAAAATTTACTTAAGAACTTGAAACAAAGAAGTTACTACGAGTTAAAAATGAGAAAAGCACACAAATAACGAAGACACGAAGAAACGAATTCAATAATTAATCTACAACTAAGTAGGTGATTACTAGTTGTTAATTAATTCTAGAATCAAGACATGAAACTAATGAAATAATAAGATGAAACTAAGAATCTAAAATTTTGAGCTCGAAAATATTGTGTGAACAGTAGCAGTAATGACATGGCAGCCACGTATTGGTTCGGTTTTATCAAGTGGTTATTCTCAAAGGTTCAAGTTTTGGTCAAAAATTAATTTAGATTGGTGGAATTTGTTTTAGGAGAAAAAATAAGTATTGGAGCCTTTTTCAATTTTCAAGACTTGACTTTTTATTGTACTTCTCCTTAAAACATGGACCCTTGTTTCATGGAAGGTGGTTGAGATGTGATGTAAAGTCTTTTGGTGGTTGGGGATCTTTCAAGACTAACAATTCTTCACCTTTTCCCCCTCACCTTTATAGATCTAGCATTCACTTTATTTTAATAGGGTATGAAGGTTGGGAAGAACATCAAGAACACTTCAACAATCACCAAGAATAATAAAAAATAATTACCAAGATCCACAATACAACCACACGGCCAACTCTAAGACAACAATGTTTTCACACGACCAAGACTACAAAACCACCAACAATGGCCTAGTCTCTTTAGTGTTGCATTTCTGTTTTTTTTTTAACAATAGATGAAGGTTGTAAAGAACTTCAAGAACAACAACAATACTTTTTTCAACAACAACAACCACAAACATGGCCAAGTCAAGTTTGTCAACAACAATGTCTAGCACACGACCTTACTTGTTCACAATAACATCAATCTTTAAAGCTCAAATCTAGATCGACTCAAAGTGTTAGTGAAGAACAAAACTAACACCACAAACACACAAGACAAATAAAGACTCCTAGACCTAGACTCCAGAGAAAATATTAGCCAATAACACCACAAGAGCACAATTTTCGGCCAAGAACACAAAATGAACAGATTGCTATTTTTCTGGAATTTTTAGATTTCCACTTTTTTTTTCAAGTGAGCTAGCCCAAGATTTGATCTTGTAGGAATAAGATCAAGCCATGCTCTGATACCAAATGATACAATAACAACAACGGAAGGCACGAAACACACTCCAAATCAGTCCACAATCTTAAGGATCCGAGGACCAAGATGGAGACCACTCTCGGATTCACTATCAACAAGAAGAATACAAGATACAATGGTGTATATAACACCAAAAACAGCTACAAAACATGAGGAACAAGATGAATAACAATAACACAAGTTTCGAATTCAATAAAGGACCCAAAACAGTCCACTACACAAGATGACAACAACAAAAGTAAAGGATAGATAGTGAGACCAAGATTATTACAAGATTAAGAACTAAAGAGTGTATTAAACTCAAAAACCCCTAATGAATGTAATAATCAAAACCACACTCTTACGGTGACCGTCAAGGGAATCAGCTCACCTCAAGATCCACCATTTCCAAGCAAAGATCAATACTAGCTTTTCCAAGCCCTAACTAAGACTAAGTGTTTTACTCTTAAGAGAGAGGATTTTTAATGTTTCAATCTTTCATCTTTCATAAACTAAAGAGAAAAGATCTAAAATGTACTACTTATAGTATATTACAAAAGTAGACAAAAAAACCACATTACCCTTAATGACCAAGGGTAGCCTTGGTGTTTTGGAAGACAATATGAATTGTCCAAAATGCCCTTAAGGCTAAGTGACCGAAATTCCCTTAGTAAAGGGAACCAAAATCGTGAACCAACAAAGGTGGTCCAAACCCGAGAGTCCTTAAGTCTTCAAGGCTCCAAGCAATCTTCCACACTCGGATTTGATCAATGGTAGGCTCCAAACGTCCCCTCCAAGTATGATCTCGTGCCCTCCATGCGACCAAAGTTTGATTCTTCACATAGTGACTTTGAATGATGTCGTCAAAAGCTAAGGCAGCCATTATTCTTGTATCAGTTGGGGGCTTATCCCATCAACTCCTCAGTCATTTAAAGGCTTTTCAGACTTTTAGATAGTCAGTTAGTCAGTTTTATCAGTCTTAACGAAAGTTTCAGACTTGTGAATTCATTCGTATATTCAGTATTCAGACTTTATGGATTTATCAGAGGTTTTCCGCACTTATCCATTATTATTATTTTATTCAGTGCTCTCAGCAGGTCCCGGCACATGGGTTAGTTAGTGGTCACCTGTGACCGTAAGCATTGTTGTTGTGACTAGGGGGTAGCCTCGGGTCGTGACAAAAATTAGTACCAGAGCCTAAGGTTTTAAAGTTTCCTAGAGAGTCTGAAAGCCACATTGAGTAGATTCTTGTGCATGGGTGTGAAGTGCGCCACACTTATGGACAAGAGGATACGAGATGTTTTAGGAAAAGTTTCCCTTCTTTCAGTATTCATGTCATGTGAATGAGCATGAGCTCTATTTAAACTCTCTTTTTAACTCATCCTTCATTCCATTTACAGACTATGCCTCCTAGAAGAAAGAACGGAAGAAGGGTTGGGGAGCAACTCATACCTCCACATGTTCAGGAAGATCCCCTGAATGAGCATGTCTCTTACGCCAAGTTCAGAGCTGTTTTCTCTACCTCAGCTCATTCAGTAGCGGCTCAGAACAATTAGCGAGTTGTTGCCCCAGCCAATCTAGTGGCAAATACAGCTGCAACTAGGATTCAGAATTTCACCCGAATGAATCTCACTTCGTTTTCAGGATCCAAGTTTTAAGAGGATCCGCAAGAGTTTCTTGATATGGTTCAGAAGGTAACAAATATTATGGGCATCACTTTGAGTGAGAGTGCAGGGTTGGATGCATATCAGTTGCAGGATATAGCTCACACCTAGTTTAAGCAGTGGAAGGAGGACCGTGGTATTGATGCAGGGCCTGTTGAGTGGGACGAATTTGTCATGGCTTTTCTAAACAGGTTCTTCCCATTAGAGTTGAGGGGAGGGAGGCTAATATTCAGGTGTTTATTAATTTGAAGTAGAGCAGCATGAGTATAAAGGAGTACTCGCTTAAGTTTACTCAGTTGGTCAGGTATGCTCCTAATGTAGTTGCAGATAATAGGTTTAGAATGAGTAAGTTTGTGTCTGGTGTTGCTGATAAAGTGTGGTTAAGGAGTGTAGGACTGCCATGTTAATTAAGGAGATGGACTTATCTAGATTTATGGTTCATACTCAACAGATTGAGGAAGATAAGCTTAAGGAGAAAGAGAGAGAATAAGATGGCCAGATACATGAATTAGATTTACCATGCATGTATCTCCTGTAAGTTTCTATGGTTCACACGTTGGAAAGAAAATGAGAATTATGTGTGAAAGGCGGCTCAGCTTGGTCTTAGTACTTTGTTTTCCAATTCTCAACATTATATGTGAAAGGTTCAACTTGGTCCTTCATTATTTTCTTTTCTTTATGGTTATGAGTGAAAGTCTTGTCTTTTTATTATGTAGGTTCAGCTTTTAGTGCTTGTTACTTTTCTCTTTCTATTTTATTTCTTTCTTCACAAACCTTTGCATTTGAGGGTTCAAAAGGATCAGCATTAATCATCCAAGCAAGAGAGACTTTAATTTTTTTACTCATAGCATGTATACTGGCTGTTATTTTATTTTTTTCAGAGTTGAATTTTGCAAATCATGATTGATCATGAAAGTATGAAATTCAATTTCAAGTTCAATTTCGGAATAAAGTTGAATTTTAATAATTTGAAAAAACGCTAAAATATTAAGTATTTTTCACTTTTTTACTCTACATCACTAACAAAAATTTAAATATATAACTCCAGTTTATATTCATAATCAAACACAATCTCCGTTTTCGAAAATTATTTTTTAAGTTACAATTTTCTTGACTAAATGGACCTTTAGTTTGGCAGAGAAATTGTCCAAGGGCTACATGTTGAACCCTGGCATATTAAAACGTTTAAGAAAAAAGGAAAAAGAAAAATACGAAGGACCAATTGAACCTTCAACATAACAATTCTTTTTTCTTTTTTTCTTTTAAACATAACAAAAATAATGAAGGACCAAAATTGAACCTTTCACAAGATGAGCAACAACAAGCACCGTATGGCGGTGTCACAATATGATAGTGGGTTCACGCCGCGTCAAATCTAGGATTTATAAAATATAACGGGAAAATTTTAGAAATAGCAACTCTATAGTCTTAATTATAACTTTTATAGTAATAGTTTTATAATTATGAAAAATTGTAAATTATATTTTGTATTTAAGTAAAATGTTGCTATATAAATATATATGTATTACTCATAAATACATATGCACAACTGAAAAATACATATTCTTCTATTACTATGAAGTGGGTAAGATATTGTTACTTTTGCTATAAGTTGCAATTTTAAAAAAGTGTTACTATTTATTATAATTATAATATTAAGGATGCTAATTTCTCTAATTTTTCTAAATACACCAAGAGAAGGTAAAAATGTATTAAATGAGAGTTAATCCTTAGACTTTTAGGTAAATAAAAATATTCGACAAAGTACACCATCTAGTTTTCTTGTAACCTAGGTACCGACAAATAATATTATATGTTTGGATAAAATTTAATTTAATGACAAGCACAAGACCACGGGTTCATTTGCTTATTAATTAATTAAATGTATTATAAATATTTAATAATGAAATTAATTATTATTCTATATTACTTTGAGATTATTATAAAAACTTATAGCTTAAAATTTTGAATTCATTTTTACTACCCCCAATTTATACTTGTCGTAACATACTAATGATGGAATCTAAAGTACATGAAATGTCCTGGTTGTGGTTGAACCTCCAATTTTCTTATGTGAGGAGATTCAAAAAATTATAATTTTCTTTTAAGAAAGAAATCATCCTATTTAATTTGGATGACATATAATTTACACCATTATCTAAAATCAAAATTAATAATATTTACCTTATTCGGGATAATTTTAGAGATTTTTCTCAGATTTTTAACTTTATGACATTAACTTTCATTGTGATTTAGTGCTAGGAAGTCAGACGTAAAGGGGAGGTTCATGAAACTACGACTTATTATTTAATCGTATAAAATAAATAAAAATTGATGTAAACAACTGTATTAACACCTAAATAGTTGTTTATTCAATTGATTAAACTAAGAATAGCCGGCAGATGTATAATATGTATATACTCTATTTTTACTTTTTTAGTTGTCATAATTTTCTTTTTAAGAGTCAAACGATATAAACTTTGACCAATAGTATGTAGTTTTCATATTAATATGAAAAAGTTGCAATTCGTAGTACTTTTCATATAATTTTGAATGTCTAAATTTTAATTGCAAAATCTCAAATTAATATAATCTAATTTAGCTTTAAAAATTAGTCAAATCGATTCTCGACTCTCGAAAAGCGAAATGTGACAACTAAAAAAGAACGGAGCAAGTAATATGATTATATACTCTCTCTATTCCTTTTTATATGGTCGTTTTTCGTTTTTAGAGTCAAACTATATAATTTTGACCAACGTTTTAAGATGTATTTCTTAATTAAATTTTTTTTAAAAAAAGAGAAATTGCACACTAAATACTTTTCATTTAGTTTTTAAATACTTAAATTTTAATTTTAAAATTTAATTTAATTTGACTTTAAAATTTAGTCAAATTGATTTACGAAAATGACGAAAGTAGAGCTGTCAATACAGGTCGGCCCAGCCTATTCGGGCTAGCCCACACAGACTTTGAGTTTGGTGGGCCAAGTCGGGCTGGCCCATCAAAATGATGGGCCAAAAAACACCAAGCCCACACCATTACTCTATGGGCTGCCTCACGGGCCAACCCACTTTTAAAAAAATAATATTTTATAATTTAATTTTAGAATGTTAATAAATATAATTATTACCAGATACTATTACATAGTGTTAATGCTTGTTAATCAAGTCTCCAACATCCCAAAAAATACTTCTAATAGCGAAATTAAATAACGTTTGACATGATATCCTTTGAACCAAATAAAAATACCAATAAGCATTCTAAATAGTTGCATGTATTTGACTTATGAACTGACCCACGGGCTAGTCCAACCTACATTGCTCAAGCCCCACGAGTTTATACGGGTCAAACTAAAAAACTATGTTCTAGGCTGCAAAAATTGAAATCCAACTTTATCAAATTACAGGCCGCCATGTTGACGGCTCTAGAAGGAGGTGTATGAAAAGGAGAGTGTATTATTTTGGTATACCGGTTGGAAAATGTGTGAAGATCCCCTAATTTAATAATTTAATTGGTTTATTAAGAATTATAATATTTTTCAAAAGTCAAAAGCCATTCCTTTTTGAACCTTTTAGCATATGTATTACTGTATCACGATCCCCGTGTTTTTTATATAATACAAGTATTAATTGACTCAAAAGTCGTTAGAAGTGGAACAAATCAAACAACAACAACAAAAAAAAAAAAAACCATCATGTTTGACCAATACAATAATTTAGATTTTGGAATTGAAGAGGATGCCTCTAATTTGCCACTAATTTTCTGCCCCTCACCAGGTACCTTGAGTTGGCAAGATCAATGTTTGTCTGATCATGATGGTATCCTAAGTACTGTTAGTAAAAATGTGGCTAATTACTCGACAGCAGTACATGGAGAAAATGTTGAAACTATGCATGATGATAGTAATAATAATAATAATGAGCCAGATCCAGCTCATATAGTGTCAAAGAAACTGTTTTGCTTTGCTGATGGCCACATTCTTGATCCACACCACGTTGATTTATTTTGCTTGGATCTGTTAAAGAGGACATATCAACTTACCATTCATCGACACAATGAATCCGACTCATTTTCCTTGACAAAAGGTACGGCTATTTCAATCCGACTTTTACATTTTATCTGAAATGAGTACTAGTACTCTCCGTTTCAATTTTCTTTTTTCTATCTCGACTTGATACGAAGTTTGACAAATTAAAGAATTATTTTTGAATCTCGATCTCTTAAATGAAATATGTATCAAATGTACCAACATGCCTTTGGTTTTATGGTCTCAAAGATATCACGTGGAAAGTTGAAATTAAAGGGTTGAAGAACAAAGACAAATGACCATTTTTTTTTTAAAAAATAAGATTAAAAAGGAAAGTAGGTTAAATAAATTGATACAAAGTGAATATTTGTTTAACTTGGAGACTTGATTATTGTGTGATTTGGTCACGAGATAATAATCCTCTATCCACGAACCAATTTTACCTGTTGATAATCCAATTATCTAATTGTTTACCTTTTTAGAGGTATTAATTTATAATTTCTAGAGGTGGAGACGGGATATGAAACTTATGGATTCGAGATTGTTGTTACGAATATTATTGCCCGAAAGATTAAAGTATGTAATAATTGAAAGAAAATTATGAAAAAGAAAAACAAAAAAGAATTGGGATTACACTGGATTTGTTGTTGCTGTTGTTGTTTTTCTTGGATGATCAATATTTTGTACAATGTTTATGTTTATATACAAGTAAAAAAACTCAAAAACTCCTAAATAAAATACAAAATAACTATAGGAATACACTTTTAAATAAGGTAGGATTCTAAATAAGATAGAAAATTAAACGGATATATTTCTAAACAAGGTAAGAGATTCTTTCTACTTAATAAGTATATACAAAATATTTATCTAAGGTGTACAAAGGAAATAATATGTGCCATGATCTGCTGAATTTGAGACGAAATCAACTCATTAACGCAGCCCCAAGGCATTTAATATGTCATCAAATAATGTTGAGACTGCAGCAGACGAATGATGAAACAGGTGAACCAACCCGGTCTAATGAACAAAATACAGTATCTCAACACCCAACTTGTCCAAAACACTGTGATAAAAAGGACCAGTGAGTGATTTTGTGAATAGATAAGCTAATTGAGAGAAAGATGGAACAAATGAAAGTGAAATAAGTCCATCTAAAAATTTTTGTTGAACGAAATGACAATCAATCTCAACATGCTTTGTTCTTTCGTGAAACACGGGTTCTTAGCAATGTGTATTGCTGCCTAACTATCTGAATAAAGAGGTACATGCAATGATATCGAAATGGAGAAATCTTGGAAGAGACGAACCAATCATGTAAGCTCGGCAACCACGTGCCTCATAGAACAATACTCAGCCTCGGCGGAGCTAAGAGAAATAGATGTTTGCTTCTTTGACTTCCAAGAGATTGGAGAGGCCCCAAGTGATATATAAAATCCACCAACGGATTTTCTTGAATTTGGATATGTTCCCTAATCCAAATCTCAAAAGAAGAAGAGGTATCGAGAAAAAGGCCCAAACCTTGATCCTTGGACAAGTAACGAAGAACATTACGCGGCAGTGAGATGAGGTAGATGAGGATCTTGCATGAATTGGCTAAGATGTTAAATGGCGAGGGCAAGATCCGGTCTTGGGTAAGTAAGATAATTCAACTTACCAAGGAGATGTCTATATACAGTGAGATTCATAATAGTATCTCCATCATTTAAACTTGCTTTACTGTAGGATCAAGAGGAGATGAAACAGGTGACATATGTGTGACATCAAATTTCTTTAGGAGATCAACTGTGAACTTTCCTTGGGATAGTATGATGCCATGAGGTTCCCTCAATACCTCCATGCCTAAGAAAAAATGTAAATCTCCCAAATCCTTTATTCTAAACTCCTCAAGTAGAAATTATTTCAATGCGTGCAACTCTGCATTGTCATTACCTGTTAAAACAATGTCATTTCAATGCGTGCTCTGATACCATGATAAAGAATAGATCTTGGGCCTAACTCAACCTTAAAAATCTAGCTCATGAGGGGAGGATTGTCCAAGTGATATAAAGAGACCAAGTATTCATTCTTCTTCCGATGTAGGACTCTTAACACTCCTCCGCATGTTTAGACCTTATTAACTGGAGAGTGAATAATATAATATAGGGGACCAACATCGGTGAACAAAGAATTTGGATGGCCTGCCTCTGATACCATGTAAGAATTGAAAGAAAATTATGAAAAAGAAACATAAAAGAATTACAAAAAATTTTCTTCTCCTTTTTTTTGGATGATCAATATTTTGTACAATGTTTATATATATATATACAAGTAAGAAAAATTTAAAGATTCCTAAGGACTTTTAAGGTAGGAAACTAAGGAGATAGACTTGTAAATAAGGAAGAATATTCTACTTAATAAGGATATACAAAATATTTAATAAAGGTGTACAAAGGAAATAATATGTGTCATGATCTGTTGAATTTGGGACGAAATCAACTTATTAACTCAGTTCCAAGGCATTTAATTCATCATCAAATAATATTGAGACAATGATGAAACGGGTTAACCAGCCCGCTTTAGTGAACAAAATGCAGTATCTCAACAAAGTAAAGGGGTTTGTTTGGGATATTGGAGAAAACTTAGTGTGGGACCCAGGGTAAGGGAGAGCAGCCAAGCTATTAAAGGAGAATCTGGTGTTGCAAATGGACATACAAATTATATTGAAGCTTTGACTTAGTTGTAATTTGAATTCAATACGTATGATATACGTTAGAGTTGTGTAAAGAAATTTGGGTTGTTACAGTTGTGATCCTTTAAAATTAATGGGTTGTATTAAGTTTTTTTTTATTATTGTTATTAGTTGGTTGTATTATTTTCTTTTTAATTACACCGAGGTTAAGGGGAAGGGGAAATGGGGAGGGAATTACAAGACGGGGAATCGAACCCTCACTAACAACGTAAAAGTTCATGTAGTCAACCAACTAAGTTACTAAAGTTTCTCAAAATCTACTGGAATCCACCGAACCTATAAGCTATACTCTAGCTTTGCCCTCCTATATTCTAGTTTGCAAGCGTTGTGAGAGAGTTTTCTTTTATGCTGTAAAATAGATGTGTTGGAGTGGGTTACATTCCCACGTCCATTGGGGAATGAATCGGTAATCTACTTGTATGATTTGATTCTTCCCTCGTGAATAAATTTTTGGGGTTGAGTTAGATCTAAGTGTCATATCTTTAAATAGTATTAGAGTTATGTCCATCTGTGTTTGGCTGCTGATCATGTTTTAGTTGGGTTTGAGCATGAACGGTGTGTTAGAGTGGGTTGAAGTCCCATATCGGTTGAGAATAGACAGATAATCTACTTATATGAGCTCAGGCAATCCTCCACTCACATGCTAGCTTTTAGGGTTGAATTAGACTCAAGTGCCATATATTTATATGGTATTACATGGAGCATGTTTGGTAATTTATAATTATAATTCAAAATCTGGAAGTGGAGGGGAAAAACGGGGAATGAATAAGATTAATAAAACAGATGATATTGCTAATTACATATTTGTGCTACAAACAATTGATGTGCGTGTATGCTAAGTTGCTCGGACTCTCCAAAAATATTGCCGCACCGACACGCACCCGATGGCATTTTTGAAGAGTCCTAGCAACATAGCGTGTGTGCATATGGTGTATATCGGTGGAAAGAAAGAGTAACTATTGCACATATTGATATGGACATGTATTTTCTAAATGTAATGCTCTATGCTTGTTATATTTTCTGTTTAAAAAGACTAAAATCTCTGCTCGTTCATCAATTCGTGTAGTCTCATCAGACCTAGTCCAGTTGCTGGAGGTATTTCTGTTGTCTAAAGTGCGGCTGATGTTCCTCATAGATGAAGAGTACTGGCTCCTTACGGATGAGCTGAACCTCAAAGGGACGGGGCAGGTATTTATCCCCCCGTTCAAGCTTCCTACCGCAGCATTTCTGTTTGTTTCTACTTCAAATCTGAACAGTTACTAATATTGATGTAAGAGGTCTTGAACTATTTTCATGATTGATCACATGCTGAATCTGAAGTCTCTAAAGAAACATCACGTGTGCTTGTTCGTCTTTTACCCATTTCTCTTATATTGTTTGAATAGACTGACTCATGTAACAGGCTTATTGTACAGGTTTCGTCTATGTTTACTAGGAAATACGATAAAAGGTGCTTTTCAAAACAGAAAAAAGTTTTTCTTTGTCAGTAAGAAAGTTAAAAGAATGCTGCACTTTAGTTCTTTTAGTTGATATAACAAAACAAAGTTAGTAAATAGAAGAAACATATATGTATATGAAGGCTGAAGCATTTGCAAAAATATATAGCTTTCTCTGACTCTGAAATTACATGTCTTTTACTTTTTGTATAGGAGTGATGTGTAGCATTAAATTTCTTATATTTCCTTTTTTGCTGTTGCCTTCACGGTGTTTTATGCATGGATGACACAATTCTTGATTTCAATCTGCAAATGTAGTAAGAAAGCTGCATGCATAGCTAAAACTATGATATAATAATGTCGGATTTCTCAATAATAATGAACACATTTTAGTTGCAGCGTTTTCTCCTGAACTATTTGTTAAATGATGAAAAGTTGTTTCTGTGAAAATGCTGCTTTTCTGAAACCGCTTTTGTATTCCCATATGAACATTCTTGGTTAACATATAGGAACTTCTAATTTGGAGTTTCTTTTACTGCAGTCACATTTACAGATGGAAGTACGACTTGCCTTTTCATTGCAAAACGTGATGAAATCCACTATGCGTTATGCCATTTCTCATGCCGCTTCATCCAGAAAGACTAACAGCCAAAATATGAAATCTTTTGTTGTTTGTGAGTTTGAGAATGAACTTTTCCTTGATCAAAATGCAGATTGCAGAGGAAAGTCAAAATCCTTCATTCCTTGTCGGAGCAACATTAAGTTATCCCCCTGTAGGGTGGCTTCGGTAGTTTATAGTCTCTACCTATATGGGGAAGTGCATGAAGATTTTACGATCCTAGGGTGTGTTTTCGACATTGGTTCATCTCTCTGCAGTTCAAGTTCTAGTGTCAAGTTCTCTTATCGCACTGAGCATCATTCTTCTCCTGGTCATTCGCAAGATTACGATTCTCATGGGACTTTGTCTCTGAGCCCGTTGTTACCCTCTGAAGAGTCACCCGTTGGATGCTTTAAGATTGCATACTGTCCGCAGAGAGCTCGATTAACTTCCAAAAGTCATAGAAGCCCTGGTAGTAACAAGGTTAGTCTTCTGCCCTTTTCTTGTCAAAAATTGCAGTATTCTTCTGGTTTTGTTAGTTCTAAAAATGTGTTTATTAGCCTTGAAGTTCCTCCTTTGAGGTCGTCTATTAGCAGAATAGTTTGTTATATCAATTTTGCTTCTTCTAGAATGTACATTTCCAATCATCTTTGTTAGAGCCAGTTAAAGTCGAGAAAAATTAGTTGAAAGACCCTCTCAAGTCTTTAATTAAATAAAAGTGACAAGTGAGTCCCACAATATTCTTAAGTTACAAAAGATAAAGTCGCTTAAACAACTGAGACAGTTGTTCGACAACAGCATTAGTTGTCCCAACAATTATCAAAATTCTCCAACAACTTTACATAGTTGTCGAATAACTTTACAAAGTTGTCGAACAACTTTGATAGTTATTGAGACAATTTCTATTGTTGTTGAGACAACCTTTTTAGTTGATGGAGCGAAAATGTTAAAAGAAAAACTGAATTTTTTTTTGTCCCTTTTACCTAATTTTTAAAATTTGAAGGCCCCCACTTAATTAACAAACGTTTTTGTCCTTTTTAATTCAAAGTCCCGTTAAAGTCCCTGTTAAAGTTTACTTTAGTTACTACAGTAACTTTTTAGAATAATAAGTTCCTACTTTAGGATAAATTTGAATTTGAAATTTCTATTAGATAGAGATTAGTTTGTTGAGATAGTTTAGGTTTTTGAATTTTAAATTATGCAGATTTGTTGTTTCAAGTTAGCTATTTAAAACCCTCTTATGCTTAATAAAAAATCATTGAAAGCTTGAAAGTCATTTTAATTCAAAGAGAGTCATTTTAACCCCTTTTAGTTGTCCCATTTTTTGTTAGAAAAAACAAGATTCTCCATTAATTGGGGATTGGGCCGGTGGTTTGCTTATATGGACTTGGGTAGTCCATTCTTCATGAGCTAACTTTTGGGATTGAGTTATGCTCATGTGTCATATCCTTACGTGATATCGTGCCAAATCCATCCCCGTTTCAACTCTCAATTCATGTTGCAATTGCCCTGGGCATGAAAGGGTGAATGAACCGATGGTTTGCGTATATAAACTTGGGCAATATTCCCGGCATGAGCTGGCTTTTGGGGTTGAGTTTTGTTCATGTGTCATATCTTTATATGCTACAAAGCCAAGTCCATCCCCATTTTGGACTCTCGGTTCACGCTCCAGTTGGGCCTGGGCGTGAAGAGGGTGGGTTAAAGACTTAGCCCACATTTATTGGAGGAATGGATTGGTTGTTTGTTTATATGGACTTGGCAATCCTTTTCTCATGAGCTAACTTTTGGGGTTGAGTTAGGCCTACCTGTGATATCTTACAATTTTAAAGCAGATTACATTGATACTTCAAACTTTTTGCAGCAAAAACAATATGGCTTATCTCCATATCCAGATTCTGCAGTATTTCAAAGTTCATCAAATGGAGAGATGTTATTGGAAGCATTCAACGACAATGCAAATGCTAGTAATGAAATCCAAGAGGTTATTGTAGACAGTCAAACAAACATTCAAAACAAAAGAAAGAAGCCAAGCGCAACACAGGGTGCTGCTAGCTTGATTAGTTTAGAAGATGCTAGTAATGAAATCCAAGAGGTTATTGTAGACAGTCAAACAAACATTCAAAACAAAAGAAAGAAGCCAAGCACAACACAGTGTGCTGCTAGCTTGATTAGTTTAGAAGACCTTAAACAGAACTATGGCAAGAAACGAGCAGAGGCTGCTGAAAGATTTCAAGGTAATTAAGCTCTGAATTCTAATCTCGATCACATACAATGATTTTTCTTTTATTTTTCTTTCTGAATTCCATCCTCTAGGTAATAAGCTTGATATCATCTTCTTATCTAATACTTGATCCTGCAGTTAGTGTTTCTACATTTAAGCGAAGATGCAGGGAGGTTGGCATTCTCCGGTGGCCACCCGTTTCCGGGCAAAAGAGAAAAATGAAGGAAAAAGAAGCAGATAATATAGATGAGAGTAATAATTTCGAAGAAAAACCTTCGGCAATACTGAACTGTACGCCCAAAAGACAGGCAGTAGATTGTGGTACTAAAGTTTCATCTTGCTACAACTCAACATCTGGGACTACTGAAGGCATTTATGTGAGCATACTTACTCTTTCCTTTTCTCATCCATCATTTCAGTAATTTACCTTTTCTTAGCTCTCCTTTTTTGAAGAAATGGACAATGTTAGAACAAAAGATATACATGTACTCCCCCTCTTCAATTTGTTCATGTTGCTTTCCTTTTAGTCCATTTTAAAAAGAATGTCTCTTTCCCCTTTTTTTACTACTCTTTACTTTCAATTTTCCACATGACATATTTAAGACCAAACGATTAAAGGACATTTTTCGTACATTCTATATATCTTTAGCTTTAGACCACAAGATTTAAAAGCTTTGTTTACCTTCTTAAACTTTGTGCTAAGCTAAAACCAGAAAAACAACTTGAAGCCGGGGGAGCATATAGTTTTCTTTAAACGAAGAGGAAATTCCGGGTCCAAGCTTCTTTTATACACCCACTGATGAAATAGGCATAACATGACTATCAACACATGAAGCAGTCAGCTGGATTAGATACTTTTAGCTATTCAGTAAATAGAATTAGTTAGCCACTTACATATATTTTTTAGATGACAGGTGTAGATATTTTGTAGATGCCAGCTGTATACAGAGTAGTATAAATGTACTGTGATAAGGACAAAAGCAGTTATCAATTCATTTTTCTTCCTTCATCAATCAATAATGTCTCTTCTATTCTTCCTGTTTCTTCTTAGCTCAAGCTCAACATCAATGGCAGTTGAGCTTCTAATATACAAATTCTATCTCCAGCCATCTTTTCAACTATGCTTCAAGATTAGCCAATATATACTTCTGAGTTGTACTTCCAATCTGCAGGGTTATGCCGTGGATGATATGGATTCTACTCCTATGGGAGTTCAACTTTTTCTTGACTCAACATCGGTGCAGCCACTGAACTCAACTTCTTGCGATGAAAACAGTGGACAGAAGACAAAGCTGCTTTTCGATAGCTTAATTGCATTGCCTCTGAAAGATCTAATCGACCCTGAAAATGAAACTTCCATGGAAAAAGCATTGTCCATCCTAGCAGACAACCTCTCTTTGTTTTCAGAAGAACAAGCCGAACTAATACTTGAACTCTCAGTCGATTTTCATGCCCTCGTGGATAGCTGGAGACGGTATTCTCAATCCCAACGGCGCAGTCAAAAGTCCTTAGCTGAAACGGAGAAAATTAGAGATTTGGCGGAGACATCAGTGAAAGATGAAGAGAGTCTTAATGTCAGATACGAAGAACTCGAAAGTAAGGAACAGCAACTGATGGCACAATTGGAAGCAGTGCAGAAAGAGAAGGCAGGGATAGCTGAACAAAGGAATGAAAAATCCAAGCAAACCAAACACTTGGTTTCTTTGGCAAAAGAGAAAACAGCTAGTACCACCAAAGAGAAACACATGATGAAAATAGCCACTACCAAGCTGAACAACTTAGTTGATCAATGGACTAAAATACAATCTTTCTTTATCTAGATTTCCTAGTAAAACTCAATTAGGTTCCACAATGTTTATTACTTATTTCATAATGTTTCATCCTTGTAGTTGTATTAATAAAGAACCTTTATTCAATGTCCACAGCTATGCAAATGTTTTCCATCTTGAAAATGTTGTGAGAAAAACATTTGGCTGAAGGCATTATTTTTTGTATAATTAAGTTTGTTGATTGCTCAGGAGGTCACTCAACCAGTAAAGAAATTGCGTAAGGAAGTCTTTCTTTGTTTTGTAACAAAAAAGTCACTTTATTTTTGTTATTTCACCTACAAAATTACTGACTATACCCTGATGATATTTCTAGCCATTTAGCTGATGTGACATCAGTGGTGACTTCAGCATGAAGCTACCGAAGCTAAGGCTTTAGACCCTCAATTTTTGGAGGCCTCATTTTTAGAAATTATAGGTTTATGATTTCGTATTTTTTAATTAGAACATATTGAGTACTTTTTAATATTTTTTATTTTATTATAATGTCATTTTAACTCCGAAAAACCCACTTTAAGAATTCAGGACTAAAATTGAATATTATTTCCAACTTTACTTTTAAAATTAAAGAATATTCTTCTTAATAATGCTTAATTATCAAACAAAAATAATAATAAATAGGGCTAACTTAGTAAAGTATAGTTCTATACCTAGTATTTCTTATTTTGCCTAATGAAAATGAAAAGAATTAAAACAACAGGTATAATGAAACGGAAGGAATAGAAAGGTAAGCAATATTTCAAGCAGATAAAAAGATTTTAGTATTATTCTTCAAATGTATATAGTGCTTACAGAGTTCTCATTAAAAATGTCTCAGCCAAAATTTTCTAAAACTAATATTTACAAAATCTTACGATCAACAAAGTCTCAAGAAAAATTGAAGGAATTACGTATATTATCAATTGATAAGAAATTATTGGAAGAAGTTCATTATAAAATAATTTTATTCATATCTTTGCATCTCAAATAGCTATAGAAATAGACTTCAAATAAAAATAATTAAGGGCTCATTTTGAAGTTTTGCTTTAGGCCACCGGATATATTGAGCCGTCCTTGTGTGACATACAACATTATAGTCCTCTCGTACTAGGAAAAGGCCCTCTCAACGCTTTAACACCCGTGATCTCTGATTAAAGGGGTTTTATTTTCAGGCATGAAGTAGAGAATTGTTTAACATCTTCAATAGGCCCTTTCTTTATGTTGAATATAAAGAAAATAAAAAAAGAAATTATCCATGAATTTGAACTTGCAAGGTGGAGATAAATAAAATTTAGCTCCATTATTTTCTTCCTTTCTTACTCATGCCAACTAACAAAAAGAAAAAAATTACTCTAGATCTCTAGCCTATAAGAATGGTTAAGTAAGAATAAAGCAGTTAAATTAACTTGTAAACATTTTACTCTCTCCATCTCAAATTATGTCGCACATTTTTGATTTTAAAATTCAAATAAGTTTATCTTTAATCGTAATTTTTCTTATATATATTTTAAATATTTTGAGTTGTCAATTATTTTGACATATAGTACGAAGTTTCCAAAATATAAATTTTATTTTAAAAATTAAAGATTTCAGGAAATATTCGCAGTCAAACTTACGTTATATGACTATCAGAAAGTGAAATGTGTCACATAAATTGAGACAAATGGAATAATTTATTTATACCTTTCGTACCGACCAAAAATATTTACAAATTAAAATGAGCGAAAACTAGGAGGTGCAAAAATCAGTTTCATAAATAAGTTGAACCGAAAAAAAAATGTTATTGATTTATTGGCATGGATTTATTGAGTTAACAATTTTTGTAAAAATTTTATTGGATTATTAGTTCAGTTTTTGGTGTTAAAACTTTTGTTGTTAGTTAGATTGATAATTCAATAAGATTATACTGAAAAAATTTATCTCTAATTATCTAATAATAATAGTACTTAATAGCTTTAGATTTTAACATAAATCTTTTTTTTTTTACATTTTGTTGTTATTGTCTCAGCGTTGTTGCTTTCTTTCTGAATTCTTTGACTTCTTGTGCTTCTATCTATCAGTGCGACTGTCAATTGTGAGCTAAGCTTTATTAGAAAAAAATAGAGAAGATTAATACTATAGTGTTATTGTATCAAAGTTGTCTAATTAACCAAAAAAATAATAATTTATTTTAGCATTAACGTATATAAATTTGTTTATGCTTTTAACTGGAATAGATTTTTATGCATAAACATAGTGTATATATGTTAATAAATAAAAACAAGAAAAAGCCAAAGAAAAAAAAAGAAATTAAACAAGCCGTTTTTATTGATTAAATCAAAAATTGAATTATCAAGGGACAAAAACTACTAACGAATATTTTATTATTTAATCTTAAGATTAATATGTTTATAAGTCGAATTGATAATATATCAAATTATATTAAAATTATCGCTAAGCATCTTTTTTTTTTTTTTTAATTCTTTATCAATATTATTCTTCCGTTAAAATTTCAAGAAGCTAAATGTGAACATAGATTATTTATATGCTGTAAAGAATCAAGTGAATAAAAAAGAAAAAGTAAAAGGAAGAATGAATACATTGAAGTTGAACCATTTGGTCCTTCCTATCCCATATATATGTAAAGTATGAGACCCCACATGAAATTTAACTGCTTGGGCCGTTGAAAATTCTCAGTACATACAGGGGGAGTAGTAGTATATAAATATATGATATTCCAATCTTAGCTTAATCATTTTGGTTGGTTAAGTTAGTGATTAGTAGTAGTAAGTAATATAAAGATGTTGTTGAGAGATGAAGAAGAAGTTGAGTTGGGTGAAATGGAGTTGGAAATTAGTAGTAACATGGTTGTTAATCCTTCGATAAGTTCACCTGATTCAACTTGTTGGCAAATTCAGCAGGTATGGGAGCCTGATGATATGCTCTATTTTGATTATTCTTTACTTCCTTCTTCTCCTATGGAGGACTTTACTCTCTGGAATCACTCTTGGGGTCCTCCTCCTCCTCCTCATCATCATCATGATCATCAAGAATCTGGTTAGTAGCTCTCATTTTTACGGTTTCAATTTGACCTATATATAATAGTCTGTCATTTCGGACCTGCACATAACGGAAACTTTAGTGCTCTGTTTTCACCTGTAAAATTGTTTTTTGAGATATGTTGAGAAACCCCAATATGCAAAAAACTTAAATCTTGTAGGGGAGTATGTTTTCCAAATTTTGTGAAATTTTGAAGTGTGGGGTGTGGGATGGGGTTGGGGGGGTGGGGTGCAGTTGAGTTATGAATTCTCACAAGGGGGTTAAAAAAAGGATCTTTACAGTTTACACAAATAGTGGATTCATTGTTCACTTTTTCTATCCGGTATACATAGATTTTACATGTTTATGTTACTCCCTCCCTTTCAATTTGTTTGGCCTCGTGTAGAAATGCAAGGTAACGCTGCGTACAATAATATCCCACGCATATCGGGAGCTTTAGTCCACCGGCTGCCTTATTTTGACTTGGCTTGGAATTTAAGAAAGTAAAGATAGAGACTTTTGTATGTTGTGATCTTAAAATAAAGATATGTCAAATGTACCAAAATATTGTTTAAACTTGTGGTCTTAAATATGTCACGTGGAAAGTGATGAGAGAAATTTGTTTGATCAGAGAAATAAAGACTCAAATACCTTTTTGTACTGATCATAGAAATTTTGATTGAAATTTGACAGCAAGAATGAAAAGGGCTGAATATATAGCTCCTCTCGACCTGCTCTCAGTTGAAGCTTTAAAGAAACTGTGAGTGCTTTACATTTGTGTTTTCCTAGTTTATGAACATCAGCAATTTATCCTGCTGTCTTATGCCTTATTGGATTGACCTTTTTGAGATACATGGTCTGTTTCCAAAATATTTTTCTCCATATCAAACACACCCACAATGTTTAATTTTTCTCATAGTTTATCAACTTAATGACATAAAGGCTTTTAAAGTTTACGTATCAATGGTTCAAATAACTTTTGCTTTCCAATATGATTGGAGATTTCTATTTGTTCATGCACAGATTAGTTTCTACAGCCATACCAATGGTAGGTGGGAGTTAAGAAATTAGATGTCCGATGCACTTGACCCTCAATTTATTTGACTCTATATGTGACTATCTTCAAAACATCAAGTTTGTTAATTGATTACAACACAAAATTGCGCTGTTCTCCAGGTCTTACTGGTTTGACTATATCTGTTTTTGAAATAGCCCTTCTTCATGTGAATTATGTAGGAGTTGTAGCTTGAGGTTTCAGCAATCATGTGCTCTTCGCAGTTGGAAAACTTATAAAGTTTTTAGGACTACTCGTGCTTGTTTGAATTGTTACCAGATAGATTTTCTGTCATTCAAAGGGGAATAAGCAAGTTAAAGATCTACATTTGAATTTCTTCTCTGAAATATCAGAATACATCCTTCGAAAAGATAATCGAAACATGAAATCCTTTCTGCTGATCTAGTTACTAAATCTTGGCCTACATTGGTCACTTTAAGAATGTTTTCATTTCTAAGATTGGAGTTAAGAACCTGATGTAATTGTTATCTGATTTTCTTTCACTTCAACAACATTTGTGCTTCTCTCATGCTAGGGTGAAAGAATTTATAAGAAAGATAGTAAAAGAGGCAATAGAAGAATTTATGAGATTTCGGAAGGAACATAGAAAGCAAAAAAGTATCATTGATGTGAGGTTTGAAGAAAAGGCATATACTGCTGGTACGAGTCAGGTATGCAGTTGCCTCATATTCCTGTCTATTTCTGGAATGTGCTTATTAGCATGGATATTCGTGTATGATCATTTCCATCGTTGTTCAGTTTATTACTTACGTTACTGACAATATGAATTTTCGCTCCTAGGTGTCTCTGTCAATGCTGAGTATGGAGACAAAATCTGAAAATCCTGTCTGCGGCAAACCAGTGCAAATAGTAGATGAAAGCCCGAAATTCCAGGTATTATATAAAACTCCATCTAGCTTGTTGCATTAATTTTCTTTAATTTGCTTGATTGGGACCGTCCATTGTGTATATTAATGTGACTGGTCTTAATACCATATTCTGTCAAAAAGTATTGGCGATCCGTTTAAATTGTTAGGTCCTTGCAAATATATTGTAATCTTGAGATATAAACGGCACTTCTATTATCAGATCTCAGTTATGGATGTCATGGTTCAATATGGACTCCTAGTGATCAACTTCGAACATTGAAAAACTTTTGTTACATTGAATAAGTGTTTATTGAAATAGTGATTAACTGAACCATTGTAAACAAATCTCAGTGTATGCAGTTAGATGCAAAATCTCCAGCAGAAGAGTCTCCACTTCATGTTGCACCAAGTCGGGGAGATTGTGCACTGCCTGTTTCATTTCAACAACAATCTATCACAGAACATGTAAACCTGAAGAGGAAAGTCGATACTGGTCCTTCAGGTCAGGACGTTACCATCTTTGAATTAGGCAACAAGCAGAAAATGAATAAGAAATACAAAAAGACTTGGAGAATTGGTGAATCAGTTAGTTTAGAGGATCTTAAAGAGCAGTTTGGCAAGAAACGTGAAGAGGCTGCAGAAAGCCTTAATGGTAAGCTTCCTGTTGGAACTTTAGAATAAGCATCTTTTCTAGTGTTTGCATCTTGTTTCTTGACATCTTGTTTTTACAGTTAGTATCTCCACATTTAAGCGAATTTGTCGGGAACGTGGAATCTCCCGGTGGCCGTCTTCCAAAATAAAGAGAGAAAGGCTTTTACTCTCCAGTTTAAGCTGCAATGGAACTGACCGAGTAGCTGCTAACACACAAATGCATGTAACCAAAGGCCTAACTGCATTGGCATCTACCTATTCAGTCAAATCCAATCAGCAGAAATCACAGAGTTTGAATTTATCAGTAAATATTGAAAATGGTACATCCTCAAATGGCACTCTGCTAGAAAAGTATGAAGACGGTGACAGGGAAAACATTATGATTCAAGTGGAAGACTCAGCCAATCAAGAACTCGAGTACATACCACAGGAATTTCGGCCTTCCTGTGATAGTCTCATCCCTGATGTTCCCACTATACTGCATCGGTTACCTCAAGAAAGAACGCCAGCTGAAGATGCTACTTCTTCTGCACCTGGCCAACAGGGGGAACCTATTGCAAGACAAATAGAGATGACGAGTGAGATTAGTCAATTCGAGAAACAACACTTGGGAAAGGAAAGTTTCAAATGTGATTCCAGGAATGTTTCAGAGCCAATTCAGGTAAGCTTACGGAGTATAAATTATACTACTATAGTTTTCTTGAAACCGAGAATTAGCAATTCCAGACAAGTTTCTTTTATATAACCATCTTTCCGGTTATGCTTCAAGGATAGTTGATGTATACGTTAAGCTCCACTTGTCATCAGCGTCATGCCATCGTGGATTCTACTCAAATGGAAGTTCAACCTTTTCTTGAATCAGTATCAACTCGGCCATTCAACTCGTTTTCCTGCAATGAGAACACCGTAAAGAACACAAAGCTGCTTTTCGACGACTTGATTGCATTGCCTCTGAAAGATTTAATCGACCCTGACAATGAAACTTCCATGAAAAAAACATTATCCATCCTAGCAGACAACCTCTCTTTGTTTTCAGAAGAACAAGCCAAACAAATACTTGAACTCTCAGTCTATTTTCCTACTCTCGTGCATAACTGGAGAGAATTTTCTCGATCCCAAATGTACAATCAAAAGTCCTTAGCTGAAACGGGGAGAATTAGAGATTTGGCGGAGACATCAGTGAAAGATGAAGAGAGTCTTAATGTCAGATACGAAGAACTCAAAAGAAAGGAACAGGAACTGAGGGCACAATTGGAAGCAGTGCAGAAAGAGACGGCAGGGATAGCTGAACAAAGGAACGAAAAATCCAAGCAGACCAAACACTTGGTTTCTTTGGCAGAAGAGAAAGCAGCTTGTAGTACCAAAGAGAAACACATGATGAAAATAGCCACTACCAAGCTGAACAACTTAGTTGATCAATGGGCTAAAATACAATCTTTCTTTATCTATTTTTGCTTGTAAAAACTCAATTAGGTTCCACAATGTTTGCCACTTAGTCGTACTAAGAAAGAACCTTCATTCAAGGTCTACAGCTATGCAAATGTTTTCTGCAGCATGTGTCTCTTTCCTTTTTGTTTTATGTTTCCATCTTCAGAGATTGAAAATGTTGTTACAGGTTGTAAGAAAAACATTTGGCTGAAGGCATTATTTTCTGTATAATTAAGCGAGTTGATTACTCACGATGTCACTCAACTAATAAAAAAATCATGCAAAGAAGTCACTTTTCTTTATTTCATAATAGAAAAGTCACTTTATTTTTGTCATTTCACCTATAAAGTTACCACACTCTGGTGATATTTCTAGCCATTAAGCTAATGTGACAATATTTTGCTGTTCCCAAAATCACATATCATTATAGTCCTTTTGTACTAGGATAAAGTCCTCTCGATGCTTTAACACCATGATATCTAGTTAGAGGCAAATAGGCCCTTTCTTTATGTTGAATATGAAGAAAATAAAAGAAGCAATTATCCATGAATTTAAATTTTAATCCAAATCCTTTTTTTTTATATATTTTATGATTGTTGTCTTAGCATCGTAAATAAATTTGCTTATGTTTGTAATTTGTATAGACTTTTATGTATAAATGTAGTGTACAAGAACAAATGAAAACAAGAAAAAGTAAAAAAAAAAAAAAAGGAATTAAATCCGGCATTTCTTATCAGTTAAATGAAAAACTAAATTATCAAGGACCAAAAATTAATAAATAATATCTTATTAATTTAATTGCAGAATTAATATTATATCAAAATGACTGAGAAGCACCTTTATTTTTTTTTTAGTTTTTAAAAGAGCATTTGTAAATATTACTCCCGTTAAATTTTTTGCAGTTTGACTTTTAAAAAGCTAAATGTGAACATAGATTACTTGTATGCTGTTGAGCAATATAAACAATGTGGAAAGAATCAAGTGAAGAAAAAAGAAAAAGAAAGAATGACTTAGGACGCGTTTGGTCAAAGATTTAGTTTTTGAGAAAAAAACTGAGGAATAATATTTAATCATATAATTTATGTTATTTGATAAATAATTTAAAGAGCTAAATTTTTATTTTTTGAGAATATTTAAAAATGACATATATTTTCTAAATATTTTGACATAAAACTTCACCTTAAAATCACTAGTCAAAAATATTTGAAAATTCATAGTTTAGTTTGATGAAATTGAAGTATTGAACCATCTGGCCCTTCCTATCCCCTATGTAAAAGTGTCAGACCCCACATGAAATTGAACTGTCTGCTCCTTTGAAAATTCTTTGTACATGCAGGGGGTGGGTTGGGGGTGGGGTACTGTATAAATATATGACATTCCAATAGAAATTTCTTATTCTTAGCTTAATCTTTTTGTTTTGGTTAAGTTAGTGACTAGTAGTAGTAATTAATTAAGATGTTGGAGCAACATGTAGAAGTTGAGTTGGGTGAAATGGAGTTGGAAATTAGTAGTAACATGGTTGTTAATCCTTCGATAAGTTCACCTGATTCAACTTGTTGGCAAATTCAGCAAGTATGGGAGCCTGATGATATGCTCCATTTTGATTGTTCTCCAATGGAGGACTTCCCTCTCTGGACTCACTCTTGGAGTCCTCCTCCTTGTCATCATCATGATCATCATCAAGAATCTGGTTAGTCGCTCTCTTTTTACCCTTTAAATTTGATCCATGTATTGTCTGTTATTTCGAACTCTGCGCATAGCGGGAGCTTTAGTGCACCGGTCTGTTTTCACCTGTAAAATTGGTTTTTGAGATATGTTGAGAAACCCCAATATGAAAAAAACTTTTAAGATTGTAGGGGAGTATGTCTTCCAAATTTTGTGAAATTTTGAAGTGTGAGGTGGGAGTGGGAGTGGAGCAGTTGAGTTATGAATTCTCACAAGGGGATTTTTTATTTTTTTTAAAAAGGATCTTTACTGTTTACACAAATAGTGGATTCATTGTTCACTTTTTCTATCCGGTATACATAGATTATGCATGTTTATGTTACTCCCTCCCTTTCAATTTGTTTGGCCTCCCGTAGAAATGCAAGGTAAGGCTGCGGACAATAATACCCCGCGCATATCGGGAGCTTTAGTCCACTGGCTTCCTTGTTTTGACTTGGCTTGGAGTTTAAAAAAGAAAAGAAAGACTTTTGTATCTTGTGATCTTAAATTAAAGATATCTCAAATGTACCAAAATATTGTTTAATCTTATGGTCTTAAACATGTCATGTGGAAAGTGATCAGAGAAATAAAGACTCAAATACCTTTTTGTACTGATCATAGAAATTTGACAGCAAGAATGAAAAGGGCAGAATCTAAAGCTCATTTTGAACGGCTATCAGATGAAGCTATCGACAAAGCGTGAGTGCTTTACATTTGTGTTTTCCTAGTTTACGAACATAAGCAATTTATCCTGCTGTCTTATTGTCATTAACCAAGCAATGCTATATTTCTTGATAGCAGTAGTTACAGATGAAGGACAGATTAGGAGGAAGAAGAAGAAGTATGAGATAAGGTAGAGAGAAAGATCATTAAAGAGAGAGTAGTTTTGTTGTATTCATCATCCTTCAATGTACATAGGCACCTACATTTATAGACTAGTGAATGGACTAACTAACTAACTAGCCGTTAGTAGTTTGTGTAACTAATTGTCAAAACAGTTATAACAGTAAAATGACTAGTCTATTATTGTTCTTTCTTAACTCAGCTCCACTCTACTCTTCATATATTCAATACTCCCCCTCAAGCTAGGAAGGTGTGAAGATGTCACAGATTCCTAACTTGGCATTAAGATGAACTTCTTGTGCTCTTGTCAACCCTTTAGTTAGCATATCTGCAGGCTGATCTTGGGTTGCAATATAATGAGTTCTGATCATCCCTTGAACAATCTTTTCTCAGATAAAGAAGCAATCAATATCAATATGTTTTGTCCTGCATCTTTAGTATAGCAACCATTTTGATCTACTGGATAATCATGAGAACTGGTTGATCCTTCATGCCTGAGCTTCTTCTTAGCCTTATAGTCTTGAGGATGGCCAACTAATTTCCAGCAGTTCTCTTTGCTGTGTCCTTTGAGTTTACAGAAATCACACTGCACAATGACATTTCTTTTGTACTTGTACCCTTGGCTTCCACCTGCTCCATTTCTTGCATACATGACTAGATCAAGATTCTTCCCAGTAGCTGCAGGATTCAGACCCAGAATCCTTGCCTGACTTGCAGTAGATTTGTGTCTCTCATCACTTATTATCATTGCATAAGCTTGGTTAACATTTGGGAGAGGGGCCGTAAGCAAGATTTAACTTCTTGCTTGTGTGTAGGACTCATTCAGACCCATAAGAAACTGAAACAGCTTCAGTTATTGCAGATGTATCACACACTCCTTTGACTTGTCACATTCACACCCAAGTGCAGGTACTAGAGCCTCAAATTCTTCCCACAAATCTTTAAGTTTTGAGAAATACACACACTGAGGCTGTACCTTGAGACAATGTAGAAATCTCCTTGTGCAGGTTAAATGTTATGGCCCCATCCGCTTTGTTAAACCTTTCAAATAGTTCATTCCGGACAACACTAGCCACAGATGCATACATAATACCCCCAAGTAACTCTTTAGAAACAGAGTTCATTATCCATGAAAGTACAACTGCATTCACTCTTTCCCAGTTACTGCTTAATTCAGTAGCAAACTTGTCTTTAGAGCATGTTCCATCAACCATACCCAGCTTCTCCCTAGTAAAGCAATGCGCATGGATCTAAACCAGATTGAGAAATTCTCAACTCCTGTTAACTGAAAAGAGATGATTTGTATGCCACTCACATTAGAAGGACTTAGGTAGAGAGGATGATTGTAATCCAATGTACTTGGAGTAACTCTGTGTTGAGCTAAGAAAATGTAGTGATCAAGTTGATGGTTGTTAGAATAAGTTAGTGGGTGTGTTGTATGTGTTAGGAGGTTAGTTAGTTAGAAGTGACAGCTGTCACTATACAGCTGTCACGTGAAGCTAACAAACAACACTATAAATACAAGCCTATAGAGACTCAATGTAACAGAATTCAGTTAGTAAAAATCAGATTCTTCTTCTAGATCCTTTCTTTTCTTCATTTTCTCTTATTCTTAGCTCAAGTAATACAGAAATCTAACACTCTGGAAGCCTCAGCAGGGTCACCAGCAGCATTTTGATTCACCATTGTTTCAGACCTTCAATTCTTGATTCAAGATTTCTTGATTTTTCCGTGAAGAGAACAATGCACCAGAATCGATCTTACTCTACTAGTTCTCTAGGGAGTAATGGCTGCAATGCTATACTTCTTGATAGCAGTAGTTACAGATGAGAACAGATTAGAAGGAAGAAGAAGAAGAAGAACAAGAAGAAGTATGAGATAAGGAAGAGAGAAAGATCATTAGAGAGAGAGAGAGAGTAGTTTTGGTGTACTCATGTTCTTCAATGTACATAGGCACCTACATTTATAGACTAGTGAATGGACTAACTAACTAACTAACTAGCCGTTAGTAGTTTGTGTAACTAACTGTCAAAACAGTTATAACAGAAATATGACTAGTCTATTATTGTTCCTTCTTAGCTCAGCTCCACTCTACTCTTCATATATTCAACACTTATGCCTTATTGGATTGTCCATTTTGAGATACAGGGTGTGTTTGGTATGAAGTAAAATGTTTTCCTAGTGTCAGGTAAGTAAGTAAAACAATAATATCTCTCGAGCATTTATATGTAAACTAGAAAAACATTATTAGGGTGGGATGGGGTGGGGAGTGCGGGTTCGGGGTGGATGAGGATGGAATGATCAAGAGATGGGGGTTGGGGAGGAGACAATGAAATTGGAAGTTACTTATGGAACTTGTTTTCCCTACTTCCATTAGGGAAATCGTTTTCTTCATTTTTAAGGAGCTTATCTTCCTAAAGAAAATATTTTGACAAGCCAAACATAGGAAAATGTTTTTCTCCATATCAAACACACCCACAACGTTTAATTTTTCTCATAGTTTATCAACTTAATGACATAAAGGCATTTAAAGTTTTTGCATCAATAGTTTAAATAACTTTTGCTTTCCAATATGATTGAAGATTTCTATTTGTTCATGCACGGATTAGTTTCTACTGCCATGCCAATGGTAGGTGGGAGTTAGGGAATTAGATGTCCGATGCACTTGACCCTCAATTTATTTGACTCTTTACGTGACTTTCTTCAAAATATCAAGTTTGGTCATTGATAACAACACAAAGTTCTCCAGCTCTTACTGGTTTGACTATATCTGTTTTTGAAATAGCCCTTCTTCATGTGAATTATGTTGGAGTAGAAGCTTGAGGTTTCAACAATCGTGTGCTCTTCACATTTGGAAAACTTAATAAAGTTTTTAGAACTACTCATGCTTGTTTGAATTGTCACCAGATAGATTTTCTCACATTCAAAGGAGAATAAACAAGTAAAAGATCTACATTTGGATTTCTTCTCTGAAATATTAGAATACATCCTTCGAAAAGATAATAGAAACATGAAATCTTTTCTGCTGTTCTAGTTAATAAATCTTGGCCTACATTGGTCACTCTAAGAATGTTTTCTTTTCTAAGATTGGAGTTTAGAACCTGATCTCTACTTCCTCGGAGGTAATGGTATGGACTGCGTACATTTTACCCTCCCCAGACCTCACTTTGTGGGAATATACTAGGTCTGTTGAGTTGAGGTTAGAACCTGATGTAATTGTTATCTGATTTTCCTTCACTTCAACAACATTTGTGCTTCTCTTATTCTAGGGCGGAAGAATTTACAGAAGAATTTATAAGGAGATTTTGGAAGGATCTTATAAAGCAAAAAAATATCATTGATGTGAGGTTTGAAAAAAAGGCATATACTGCTGGTACGAGTCAGGTATGCAGTTGCCTCATATTCCTGTCTATTTCTGGAACTTAGCATGGATATTTGTGTATGATCATTTCCATCGTTGGTCAGTTTTATTACTTACGCTATCGTCAATATGAATTTTTGCTCCAAGGTGTCTCTGTCAATGTTGAGTATGGAGACAAAATCTGAAAATCCTGTCTGCGGCAAACCAGTGCAAATAGTAGATGAAAGCCCGCAATTCCAGGTATTATATAAAACTCCATCTAGCCTGCTGCATTAATTTTCTTTAATTTGCTTGATTGGGACTGTCCATTGTGTATATTAATGTGACTGGTCTTAACACCATATCCTATCAAAAAGTAATGGCGATTACTTTATATAGTTAGGTCCTTGCAAATATATTGTAATCTTGAGATATAAACTGCACATCTATTATCAGATCTCAGATATGGATGTCATGGTTAATTCTGGACTCCTAGTGATGAACTTTGAACATTGAAAAACTTTTGTTACATTGAATAAGTGTTTACTGAAAGAGTGAGTAACTGAACTACTGTAAACAAATCGCAGTGTATGCAGTTAGATGCAAAATGTACAGCAGAAGAGTCTCCACTTCATATTGTACCAAGTCGGGGAGATTGTGCACTGCCTGTTCCATTTCAACAACGATCCATCACAGAACATGTAAACCTGAAGAGGAAAGTCGATACTGGTCCTTCAGGTCAGGACGTTACCATCTTTGAATTATGCAACAAGCAGAAAATAAATAAGAAATACAAAAAGACTTGGAGAATTGGTGATTCAGTTAGTTTAGAGGATCTTAAAGAGCAGTTTGGAAAGAAACGTGAAGAGGCTGCAGAAAGCCTCAACGGTAAACTTCCTGTTGGAACTTCAGAATAAGCTTCTTTTCTAGTGTTTGCATCTTGTTTCTTGACATCTTGTTTTTATAGTTAGTATCTCCACATTTAAGCGAATTTGTCTGGAACATGGAATCTCCCGGTGGCCGTCTACCAAAATAAAGAGAGAAAGGCTTTTACTCTCCAGTTTAAGCTGCAATGGAACTGACCGAGTAGCTGCTAACACACAAATGCGAATAACCAAAGGCCTAACTGCATTGGCATCTACCTTTTCAGTCAAATCCAATCAGCAGAAATCACAGAGTTCGAATTTATCAGTAAATAATGACAATGGTACATCATTAAATGGCAATCTGCTAGAAAAGAATGAAGACGGTGACAGGGAAAACATTATGATTCAAGTGGAAGACTCATCCAATCAAGAACTCGTGTACATACCACAGGAATTTCGGCCTGCCTGTGGTAGTCTCATCCCTGACGTTCCCACTATACTGTCTCGGTTACCTCGAGAAAGAATGCCAGCTGAAGATGCTACACAATTAATTTCTTCTGCACCTGGCCAGCAGGGGGAACTTATTGCAAGACAAATAGAGATGACTAGTGAGATTAGCCAATTGGAGAAACAACACTTGGGAAAGGAAAGGTTCAAATGTGATCTCTCTGTTGAAGACTCGTCATCACGCGATTCCAGAAATGTTTCAGAGCCAATTCAAGTAAGCTTACGGAGTATAAATTATACTACTATAATTTTCTTGAAACCGAGAATTAGTAATTCCAGACAAGTTTCTTTTATATAACCATCTTTCCGGTTATGCTTCAAGGATAGTTGATGTATACGTTAAGCTCTACTTGTCATCAGGGTAATGCCATCGTGGATTCTAATCATATGGAAGTTCAACCTTTGCTTGAATCAGTATCAACTCAGCCATTAAACTCATTTTCCTGCAATGAGAACACCGCAAAGAACACAAAGCTGCTTTTCAACAATTTGATCGTCTTAACTCTGGAAGATCTAATCAACCATGAAAATGAAACTTCCATGACTAAAGCATTGCCCATCCTAGCGGACAACCTCTCTTTTTTCTCTGAAGAACAAGCCGAAAAAATACTTGAACTCTCAGTCGATTTTCATGCACTCGTGCATAGCTGGAGACGGTATTCTCAATCCCAAGGGTGCAGTCAAAAGTCCTTAGCTGAAACGGAGAAAATTAGAGATTTGGCGGAGATATCAGTGAAAGATGAAGAGAGTCTTAATGTCAGATACGAAGAACTCAAAAGAAAGGAACAGGAACTGAGGGCACAATTGGAAGCAGTGCAGAAAGAGACGGCAGGGATAGCTGAACAAAGGAATGAAAAATCCAAGCAGACCAAACACTTGGTTTCTTTGGCAGAAGAGAAAACAGCTAGTAGTACCAAAGAGAAACACATGATGAAAATAGCCACTACCAAGCTGAACAACTTAGTTGATCAATGGACTAAAATACAATCTTTCTTTATCTAGATTTGCTACTAAAACTCAGTTAGGTTCCGCAATGTTTGTCACTTAGTGTAGTACTAAGAAAGAACCTTCATTCAAGGTCCACAGCTATGCAAATGTTTTCTGCAGCATGTGTCTGTTTCCTTTTTGTTTTATTTTTCCATCTTGAGAGATTGAAAATGTTGTTATAGGTTGTAAGAAAAACATTTGGCTGAAGGTATTATTTTCTGTATAATTAGTGAGTTGATTACTCTTGAGGTCATTCAGCTAATAAAAAACTGTGCGAGGAAGTCACTTTTCTTTGTTTTGTAACAGAAAAGTTACTTTATTTTTTCCATTTCACCTATAAAGTTACTGACTACACGGATGATATTTCTAGCCATTTAGCTGATGTGACATACGACATTATAGTCCTCTCGTACTAGGAAAAAGTCCTCTCGATGCTTTAACACCCGTGATATCTGGTTAAAGGAGTTTATTTTCAGGCCTGGAGTAGAGAATTGTTTAACATCTTCAATGGACCTTTCTTTAAGTTGAATATAAAGAAAATAAAAGAAAAAATTATCCATGAATTTGAACTTGCAAGGTGGAGATAAATAAAATTTAGCTCCATTATTTTCTTCCTTTCTTACTCATGCCAAATATCAAAAAGTAAAAGATTACTCTAGATCTCTAACCTATGAGAATGGTTAAGAATAAGGTAGTCAAATTAACTAGTAAACATTTTACTCTTTCCGTCTCAATTTATGTGACATCATTTTGATTTCGAGATTCAAATAAGTATATCTTTGACCATTCTTTTTATATATATTTTAAATATTTTGAATTGTCAATTATTTTGGCATATAGTACTTTTAACATAGTTTTCAAATATATCATTATTTTTTTTAAATGAAGATTTCATGACATATTCGCTGTCAAACTTACATTATTTGACTATCAAAAAGTGAAAAGTATGGAATAATTTATTTATACCTTTCATGAGAAAATTGAAGGAAAGGTGTCTTTTAAGTCTTGAATGAAGGATTGGTGACATTGACCAACAGATAGGGTCAAACATCATTAGGAAACTTGATTAAGTTAATTGTGGACTTGATTAATATTTTCAAAACTTTCTAATCTTTTTAAAAATACAAATCAACCCAACCCACACTCCTCTTCAATCCAAATCAACCACTCTCTCCTCTCTCTCCAGCTTCTCTCAACTCTCTCCCAACCAACAGTTCTGCAAAATTTCTCCCTTCAACCCCCGATGACTTCTACCTCCGGTGACAAATAGTTGGGCTTCGAGTTCCCCTCTTTTCTCCCTTCAACCCCCGGCAACTTCTACCTCCGACGACAAATAGTTGGGCTTCGAGTTTCCCTCTTCAATTCAATCAACCTGTCTCTCGTCCCTCTCTCAATAGCTTCTCTCAACTCTCTCTCAACCAACTGTTCTGCAAATTTTTCATTTCAATCCTTGGCGATTTCAACATCCGACTATAAATAGTTGGGCTTCGAGTTCCTTTTCGACTTCAACCTTCAATCGACGTGACAGCCTTGCTCTCCGGCCACAACAACTTCGAATTCTTCATTGTTCTTTTTCTTCTTTCACAGGTAAAAATTTATGGCCTTTTTAGTTTTGAAGAAAACGAGGAACTTGAGCCAACTTCTCTTATAGTATTGGTTAACAATTTCAATATTTGTTGCATTAATTTAAAATGCGGTCTGAAATGGCCTTTTTATTGTTTGTGTTTATAAAAACAAAACGACAATTTGGTTTGATTTGTTTTGTTCTTGTTCTTGGTAAAAATGGTGAAATTGCTATTTTTTGTTAAACAAAATCGTGCTACTGTTTTTTGTTTCCTCCGACAGCTTACCCATCTGGTGCAACATATTAACCATCTGATGCAACATATTTATTATATGATGCACCAGATCAACCATCTGATGCACCAGAGAAACCATCAGATTACAATTCTGATGCAACAGATTAATAATCTGATACAACAGATTAACTATCTGATGCAACAACTTTGCCATATGTTGCAACAGATTAAGCATCGGATAAAAAATCTAATACAATAATTAACCATCTGGTGCAATGGAAGAACCATCAGATTAATGATCTGATGCAACAGATGAACCTCCTGTTGGATAAAATCCCATCAACTCTTCCTGCAGGAAATGTCCAAGACTTGATTTTTTCAACTGATCATTCATCTGCCATGATAGACGACCCTATGTTGGAAGAAATCTAAACAATATTGACCATTGATAACTGTTCCAACAGATCACTCATGTGTTGCAACAGATGTGTGACCTGTTGCATAGAACATTCATCTTTCTTAACAGATGAGTGATATGTTTTGTGTTGTCACAACAGATTACTCAGTCGTTGTTGTAGGTTAGTTAACTGCTCTGACAGATCACTCATATGTTGCAACAGATGTGTGATATGTTGCACAAACCATTCATTTTTCTCAACAGATGAGTGATATATTTTGTATTATTGCAATAGATCACTCATATGTTGCAACAGATGATGTCACAACAGTTGTGTGATCTGTTGAATAGACCATCCATCTGTCTTAAAAGATGAGTGATATGTTTTGTATTGTTGCAACAGATTACTCATCCGCTGCAACAGTTTGGTTATATGCTGCAACAGATATACTACCTGGTGCAACAGATCGGTGATCTGTTGCAACTGTTATTTTACTGTTTTGCTTGTTTGATTTACTGTTATCCCTTTTTAATGATGCATTAATCAACAATAATATATTATTTTATGTTCCTGCTAATTTTAGATAATATGGTTCCCAAAAGAACAGAAACCGAATCAAGTCCAAGTAAAGGAACAAGTGAAGCAGCTAGACTACATCCACCACTCTATGAGCTTGCTTTACAAGCGTTATCTCAATCAGGAGCAGAATATGATGAACACGGGGAGGAGGAATGTTTCAAAAGAGATGATGCAGATGCTAATAGCCCTTCCACCGAAGAGTTGGTCAAAGCCTTCAGCATTGATCGTTATCCTGTGAGAATGCAGTGCGATGGTGCCGCAGATTTAATTGGTGATTTCGTGGTTAAGTCAGCCATGGAAAAATCTTTCGACGCCTTCAGAAAAATACTTCGAGAACAAAAATTAGATGCTTATTTTAGGGACAACTGCTTTGAAAAATATCTTGATTTGCCGGAGGACAACAATGCTCGTTTCTAAATAAAAATGGTATATGAACTACTCAAGCGTAGGTTTATGTATGAAAATAAAGATAAGATGGATGAGGTGTGGATAAATTACTGTGTCATGCCTGTTTGTTTTGGTTGGAAGGAATTTTACATAGTTACTGGACTAAAATGTTATCCTCCTTCTCAAGTTATACCTATTCTAACCCAAAAAAATACCCCGCACACCCAAAAAAGGCAAAGGCAAGTCGTGTGATCGTGATGACCTAGTGTCCATTGTTGGTCCAAGCTTCAAAAATAAAAATTTGATAGAAGCGTTGAAAGGTAAAGGACTTCAAAGAATCACAAGCAGTCATTGTGTTTGGTTTGGTTTGTACATAATATTTGTTGGGCGAGAGACGTTAACAACAACATAAGCCTCGGTTTAATAAAGCTCTCCGAGGATCTTGATGCGTTTAACAGCTATCCTTGGGGGTATGAAAGCTTCAAAATGACTGTCAAATATTTGTTGACTCCATTAGCGCCAAAGACAGTCAACTTATATGGATTCCTATAGGCTTTCATGGTAAATGTTTCTTTCTTCTATTATGATATCATTCATTTTTTTCGCTCAATAATGGTTTTGATTTATTGGCGTTATTTTATAGGCTTAGGCGTTTGAAGCCATTTCTTATTTGAGACAACAAGTGAATTACTAGGAAGGAGTTTCCTGTCCAAGAATCTTGAGATGGTTGTCGGCCAAAACTGATAAAAGTGTAAAATTTCTTGATCTCTTCAACTCCCTGAAGGATGCAGTAAGTATAATTATAATTAATTATTTCTTTTAATTAATAATTTTTTAATGATCTAATCATCATTCTAATATATGTAATGATTTATGTTAGATTGTGCATCCGTCGCTAGTTCCGATCAATCGAGAGTTGAAGATACCATTTTTTTTTACTTTACGGTCTGTGCAAACTTTATCGGACCCTAAGGTCATCGACAGAATAAAAATAGAATTGTTTGGAGCAACAACCATTACAAGAAAAATAATTTTGGAGGGTGAGCTTGTTGTTGTTGTTGATGGTCTTAGTGGTGATGGAGCTGTTGGTGGTGGTAGTGGTGTTGATGTTGGTGCTAATGATGCTCCTCTTACAGTATTTAAAGCAAACCATTATGAGTATGATATACTGGTTATACAGATTTTGCCTCTCCCAGTGAATGTTCTGCATGCAAATGTCAAGACTGCAGGCGAAACATGATGTAGTGATTAATGTTATTAATGCATTAACTACTTCTGTAAAGGAATTGACATCTAAGAGGGGTCTCATTCCATCAAAGAGGATTTTATTTCCATCCACTCCATTAGAGATTAGGGCTAAGAGGAGAAGAAAAGTGCTTTCCAGGGCATTATCAAGCATCCAAACAAGCAAAATTGCAACTCCTCTGTCTGTGTGTTGCACTGAGAAACTTACAATGTCCAAAGAAGAGTAGCACGAGCTGAAGAAGGTGAATATATTATATGTCTTCCAACTGATAAAACAAACAAACACATATCTGTTTCAACAGATGACACATCTACTGAAAATTATCAAATAGATATATACATCTGTTGCAACAGTTGACTAACCTGTTGCACCAGATACTTTATCTGGTGCAACATATGTCTTGTCTGTTTTAGCAAATCAAATAGCTCTTCGTACTGCTTTTATTTGTACCAACAGATGACCTATATGCTGCAACAGATGATTCATATATTGCAACAGATGGTTCATCCGTTGGAAATTATCACACAGGGTCTTCCTCATGTAGAAATTTGTCCTAATAGTTGATTCATTGTTGCAAAAGAAATATAATCTGTTTGGGATAATTTAAAACGAGAGGAAGACCTGTGGATTTTCTAGAAGAGATGAGTTATCCTTTTCCATTTTGTTGTATCTCCGTGATTAGCATTGACCAATTCTGGTTTTCCAGGTGGATGTAGAAGAAGCTACTACTGAACAACATTGACAATATGCTACTCTTTTTATGAAAATACGGAGAACATAAAGTGCAGAAACCGTACGTAAGCGACAATAAAGATCCACGATGAGCAAAGCCGAATTCCATTGCACCGGATGAAGAACAACTTTCCCATACTGAGTAGATCTTTATAGCTTGAGCTTGTCAAATCAAAGCAATTCTTGGCAGTATACTTAAATTGTTGTTGATGTATTTGCTGAGATCTGTACCCATAATAATTTTTTTTACATTTCATTTATTCGTTGACTTGTTTCAGCTAATTTATGAAGGGTTCGATTTATTTTATTTTGTCTATGAATTTTATTTATTCCTTAGATTTGAACTTATTAATTGAAAAGGAATACTAGATTCAAATATTGCAACAGATAATGTATCTGTTGCAACAGACGACACATCTATTGGAAAAATCAAACAAATTTAGACATATATTGCAACAGGCAGGTGATCTGTTGGAATTTATCAAACAGGTCTTCCCACTGTTGCAACAGATGGACTTTAGATAAAAACATCGAGATAATGCAACAGATGACCAACCTATTTCAATAGATAAACTATATGTCAGAACAGGTAGAATAACTATTACAACGGATGGAGAATCTGTTGCATTATAAAAATTCAACTTTTGTTGGACTTAAAAAATTATCACTACGTGTAAAAAGGTTAAAGTGAATTGAATTGAAATAAAAAAGACGCAACCCATCGACGGTGTTCAGTTCAAACACCTAAAATAAGATAGGCATCAAGTAAACAGTGTTCATTTTAAACACGTAAAATAAAATAGGAATCAAATGTGTCAGTGTCAGTCTGGCATATTTCACTGACTTGCCGTCACTTGGCCCCCAACGGTCATTCCCCCCCCCTATCTTATATATTCATCTTTATCCTAAAATTTAACCCTAAATTCTCAAATCTTCTTCTTCATCGTCATCTCTTTTATCTATTCAAATTATTTCTTTTCCAACTGAGCTTTGACAATGCCAAGCGCATCTTCCACTGTTTTTTGTGATAAAGATTTTCGATATTGTAAGTGAGGTCATGAAGCTCTGTTAAAGACTTCTTGGACTCAACAAAATTCAGGTTGTAGATTTTTTACTTGTAAGATTTCAAAGGTAATATTTTTTTAATTTAATTAATTAATTAATTATTGACTTATAATTATTTTGTAATTTTGTTCTCTTTTTTATAAAAATTGGGTGGATGCGATTACTTTGATTGGTATGAAAAATGACACCCTTCACAAGCAAATCGTGTAATCTGGGGTTTGTTGAACAAAGTCAAGGCTTCTGAAGAAAAATAAAATCAAGCAAGAAGATACTACATTGTTGCCGTTATTGCTACTGGTTTGGTGTTGTTAGGCACATGGATATTCAAGCCTAATTACTGAAATTTTCATGGTGGTGTGTATATTTACTACTGGTTTGGTGTTGTCGAGCACATGGATATTTAAGCGTAATTGTTGGAAAATATCAAAAAGATTTAGGCATATGTTGTAAAATTTAAGTCATCTGTTAGAAATTATCAAACAGGTCTTTCCACTGTTGCAACATATTAGACTTAGATTATTAGATTATTCATAGAAATAACATCGTCGTAATGCAACAGATGACCAACCTATTGCAACAGATAAACTATTTGCTAGAACAGATTAAAGATATTTTACAACAGATTTACAATCTAATCTATTGCATTATAAAAAACTCAACTTTCATTAGAAAAAAATTATTGTCACTACATGTACATGTAATAAAGTGAAGGGTGACTTGAAATTAAAAATTTTTATTTCACAGGCTCTTCTATATACACAGGTTTCAAGCGTCCAGTTAGTACCCCACAAACCCAGACCTCTTGCAGGTTTGCCGCAACGTTATCGCATAGAAAAGTCGTTGGCTCGGCCATTTCTGTGTCGGTCAGCAAACATTTGATGTGTGCAAGAGCGTGCGAGCCGCTCGCTTTAGCGGAATCATCTTTTGGAAGGATCATTCCCCTTTTTCGACCTTTAAAATCCCATGATTTCTTCATTAACACTTTCTTTGGCAAATGATTCATCAGTTTACTCTCCCTCAACAAGATGGGCAACAGCACCATCAGTGGCTCCACGAGGAAAAAAAGATCAAAATCGTCGATGAGAGGTACGTTGGAGTCATAAACATTGATCTTTCCCTCCTCGAGTAGTATCTCAACAGCCCAATAATGCATGTCGTTCACGTTAATGACTTCAAGAATCCTTTTTGTCTCGGTCCAGCTCTTGCCGTATGGATTTGGTCTGTCCTCTCTAACATATCTTAACATTTCTTCTTCATCCAAGACCAACGTAGGAACTATAAAATCAAGTCCCACGCCAAGGGCTGACGTCTCTCCATTGAGTTGATCGTACTTATCCTTGAGCTTCTTGCAGAAGTCGAGGTCCATTATCCTATCGGCAGCGTCATAAGCTTCCTGGTACGTTAATTGCCTTTTCCTCATGAGGCAGAGAATTATGTCAACATGCTGTGAGATAAGAAGTCAATTTTTAAATAGGTTAGTAATTGTAAAGATGCAACGGATGATCCATCTATTGCATAGTGTTCTCTGAATCAATAATGCAACGCAAATTATGCAGCAGATAGATAATAAGTTGCAACAGAACTACTACCAGTTGCACCAGTATACCCAGCTATTGCAACATATGTAAAATCTATTGCGTAGCTTCTTCTTCATGGGGTAGATTAGAAGGGATAGGTTAGGAAAAATCAACTTGTCTTGTCCTCGTGCAGCATACACATATCAGTCATAGTCTGAAAGTCTTGGGGGGGAAAGGGAGGCCTGGGGTAATCTGGTGCGCTTGGTTTGGCATTCTTGGCCTGTCGCAGATCTCTCTTCTCTTCGGCACCAAGTTCCGTATATATGTCCATCTTCTTGACTGGCCCCTGAACTTCAACAGTTTTTGGAGAGGAAGGAATTGCAATTTCTTTTGATTGCCGAGTGGAGAGTACGTCTCTAATTGCTCTTTTCTTTCTCCTAACCAATGTTGTAGGAGTGTGTGGCTCCCTCACCTTCTTGGATGGTATGACACATCTCTTGGATTTGAATTTCTTGATAGCTTTAGAGATAACCTCTATTTTTTCAAAGAGTTTATCCTGTCTGTCCTTGCATTCATCGCATTCGCAACAAGAACACGACGGTGAAGAGAGGTGAGAGGGACCTGTGTAAGGGCAAAAAGGGGTATTTTCAAACATATTTATTCTTTCTTGAGCATCAACATACTCATCATCATGAGTGGTAGCAGCATCAGCATGCCTACCACCAACACCAACAACTCCACCAGAAGAACCACCCGAATCTGCCTTAGTAAAAGGTTGGTCATGAAGAGCCTCAACATTAGGCTGACCTTGCCTAACTGCTCTTCTTATGGTTGTTGCTCCAGTCAATTCCTTCTTTATTAACTCCACCGTTGGGTCTGCTATAGTATCAACATGACCTAGAGTAATATAAAAAGTCATCACCGACTCCTTCTCAGTAGGCACTATCTATGAATGCACAACCTATAAAAAAAAGATAGATGCATTTAAATCATATAATATAATAATTTTCACAGTTGGGCTACGTTTTAAAAAAAGACCCATTTGTTGCATAGTTTGCAGTATATGGTTAAAATCTGTTTGAGTTTGGTTCAGAGAAATAGAGCAACACATGGATAATCTGATGCAAAATATCAATCATCTGTTGCAACAGTTGCACAAGATGGGTAATCTGTTATGCAACAGATAATCTGTACGTCGCAACAGATGAACAATATGTTATCAGATTAAACATTTGTTGTATAATTTGTAGTAGATGGTTAATCTTTTAGGAGTCGGGTTCAGAGAACCAAGTAATCTGATGCAAGATATACCCTGTCGCAACAGATGTCCCATCTGGTGCATCAGATATAACATCTATTGCACCAGATATAACATCTGTTCAATATCTTTCTTATCCTTGAGTAGAATTATTTTACTTGAAGAAGACGTACTGCATCATCCGGAGGATTAAAAAGATCAGCCTCCTTAATATTGGTGTTTCTCTTTGCAGCCAACCACCTAAACATCCTTGGATGAGAAACCTCATCCGGATAATCAATTAATTGATTTCGGAGGGGAGGAATGGCTTCAAATGCCCAAGCCTAAAAAATGTAAACAGGAAACAAGCAAAAAAAATCATAATAACTATATTCAATATAAATTAATGGATGAGTAAAATTAGTGATAAATTTTACCATGAAATCCCAAGGAAAGCCGTATAATGTGGTCTTCCCTGAGGATAGCTTTGTCAGTAAATATTTGACAGTCAAGTAGAAGTTGTCATATCCCCAGGGATAATTGTTGAATTTATCAAAATCCTCAGCACACACCAACAAATCATCTTCTATGATCTTGTTGACGTCTCTTGCCAATATAACCGAATGGGCAAACCAAACTAAGCACAATTGCTCCCTGTACTGCTCTGGTATGGTTTTATCCTCGAGATCTATCAACAAATCCGATGCTTTGTAGCCACGTCGAGCAATGTCAAACAACCCATCTATTTTTTCCTTGCATTTTCTTGCCTTGGATCTTTTGAGGGGTGGTGGTCCTTCTGGACGATGGCATCTCAAGCCCATCACTATGGCAAACTCTTGCAAGCCAAAACAAACAGGCATGCCACATTAGTTGATCTAGATTTCATCCATCTTCTTTTTGCCCCCTCCTCCGGATCTTTATCATCCCCCACGTACTTAATCCTGCGATTGAGAAGACCATATACCATCGTCATAGGGAAACAAATATGGGCAGAGGGGTCCTTAGGCAGCTCGAGAAAACGTCCAAAGCAACTCTTCTTAAAAAGTCTGCCTATGTTTTCGTTCTTCATAATTTTCATAAAATGTTCAAAAAATTTCCCCATCTGAGATTTAAGTACAACTTGACCAGTTAGTTGTTTTTCTTCTGGGTCATTTATCGGCATCGCAACTTGAAACCTGTCAATATAAAAATATTTGACAGGATCATGCTGGGATGCCGATATTAACTCACGCCTCGTTGGTGATCCATTATCATCATGTTGATGATCATCCTCTTTCTCTTTCTGACTATCCAATTCCTCCTCTTTCTCACTTTTATTTTCTTCATCACCATCTATGGACCCTTGTCCACCTCCCTCAACGTTGTTTTCACATCTCTCCTCAGCTTCACTTTTCCCTGATTGAGATTGTTCAGGAAGCTCCTCCGAATTTCTCTGTACTGTAGCCTTTTTTTGAGTGGTCAGATGTTGATCCACTTTCACTTTTTTTTCTTTTGGGAGACATATTTTACCTATAGACAAAGAAAAATAAAAATTATATTACAATTGATGTATGCATAGATTTTAAAAAATACATTACAAATACCATGAATACCGATACATCAACAGCCACCACCACAAACACCACCAACTAATGCCAACAAACAAACAAACACCACGAATACCGACACCACCACAAACACCACCAACCAATGTCACCACTGGTGCCACCACGACGACCACAAATACCACCACCACCACCACCAACACCACAAATACCATCCAACTATACCACGATAGTCAACGAAACACTGCGACAGAAACTAAGGATTTCTCGAGTTCTTCCTACGATTTTACCATCAAAACTCAAAATTGTAAACCCATTCTCAAAGATAATACAACTAAAAGTTTTATTTTTCATCATTAACTTAAAAGTCCTTATTTTTTAGAAAAAAAAAATATAGAGCTCTTCTCGAACTCTGTTGCCTACGAAGACAAAGAAAACAACTGATACAAGTAAGAATGAAATCAAAAATAACACCTATGTGGTCGAAAATGAGAAGAAAAGCGATCTGTTATGGAGGGTTGAGCAAATTTATTGAGTAGTTGTTGTCTGTACTGTATTGTTGAGTAAGAATGAGAGAGAAAGAGCTAGACCTCGAGATTTGAAATGATGAAACGTTTTGTATGGGTTGATTTGTATTTTGGAAAAGAATAACAAGTAGTTTTGAAAATGTTAATTTGGTTCGAAATGATCTTAATTATTTTTAAAATCATAAAATATATGCATAATTTAACCCTCTCATCATGCAATTTCCAAAAGGGTAATTCAATTGAAATTATATAAAAATAATTGAAGTTGTAGTTGACCGAGTACTTAGGAGGTGACCCTGTGAAAACTCACCCCTGGTCCTAGATTAATTAATTTAGGTACTATTAGTCTAACATATGAACTCAATTGAAATTGTAAAAAACAAATGTTCAACATGTTGCATCAGATTTCTCATTGTTGTAAATTATCAATCAGATTAGGTAACAATAGATTACGAATCTGATGTAAATTATCAGACAGATTAAGTCATATGTTGCTACAGATTACCCATCTATTGTAAATTATCAAATGGATTGTCATATGTCGTAATAGATTACCCATATGTTGTAAATTATCAAATAGGCACTACCATCTGTTGTGGTTGACCCTATAAGAACTCACCCCTAGTCCTAGATTAATCGATATTTTACCCTATGAGAACTCACCTCTAGTCCTAGATTATTCAATTAAGGTATTAGTACCCTAGTCCTAGATTAATCAATTAAGGTATTAGTCTAACATATGAGGTAGTAAGAATCGGTTCGTCTCAGAGTGATCGATCGACGACTCTGTCGGGAGGAATGCAGTACCGTCTCATTATGCAATTGACAAAAGACTCAATTGAAGTTGTAGTTGACCCTATGAGAACTCACCCCTAGTCCCAGACTATTCAATTAAGGTATTAGTACCCTAGTCCTAAATTAATCAATTAAGGTATTAGTCTAACATATGAGGTAGTAAGAATCAATTAGGCTCAGAGTGATCGATTGACGACTCTGTCGGGAGGAACGCAGTACCGTCTTATTATGCAATTGCCAAAAGACTCAATTGAAGCTATAGTTGACCCTATAAGAACTCACCCCTAGTTCCAGACTATTCAATTAAGGTATTAGTACCCTAGTCTTAGATTAATCAATTAAGGTATTAGTCTAACATATTAGGTAGTAAGAATCGGTTCGGCTCAGAGTGATCGATCGATGACTTTTTTGGGAGGAACACAGTACCGTCTCATTATGCAATTGCCAAAAGACTCAATTAAAGTTATAGTTGACCCTATGAGAACTCACCCCTAGTCCTAGACAATTCAATTAAGGTATTAGTACCCTAGTCCTATATTAATCAATTAAGGTATTAGTCTAACATATGAGGTAGTAAGAATCGGTTCGGCTCAGAGTGATTGATCGCCGACTCTGGTCGGGAAGAACACAGTATCGTCTCATCATGCAATTGCCAAAAGACTAAATTGAAGTTGTAGTTGACCCTATGAGAACTCACATTCAATTAAGGTATTAGTCTAACATATGAACTCAATTGAATTATATATAAACAAATGTTCAACCTGTTGCAACAAATGTCTTTTCTGTTGGATCAAATCAAACAGATTATGTAATCTGTTGCAATATATTATCCATCCGTTGTAAACTATCAAATAGATTAAGTCATTTGTTGCGACAGATCACGAATTTGTTGTAAACTATCAAACAGATTAAGTCATCTATTGCGACAGATTACCCATCTGTTGTAAATTATCAAATAGGCGCTGTCATCTATTGTAGTTGACATTATGAGAACTCACCCCTAGTCCTAGATTAATCAATTAAGGTATTAGTTGAACATATGAGGTAGTAAGAATTAGTTCGGCTCAGAGTGATCGATCGACGACTCTTGTCGGGAGGAACGCAGTCCCGTCTCATCATGTATTTGCCAAAAGACTCAATTGAAGTTGTAGTTGACCCTATGAGAACTCACCCCTAGTCCCAGATTACTCAATTAAGGTATTAGTTGAACATACGAGATAGTAAGAATCGGTTCGTCTCAGAGTGATCGATCAATGACTCTTGTCGGGAGGAATGCAGTACCGTCTCATCATGCAATTGCCAAAAAACTCAATTGAAGTTATAGTTGACCCTTTGTTCTCATTCATCCATCCCTAATTCCACCTAGATCAATGTAGGTACTATTATTAATCTTAACATTAAGTTAATGAGAACACATTTCAACTCAGAGTGATCGATCGATGACTCGGGTCGGGATGAACGCAATACTAACACCATGCAAATGCAACGACTCAATTGGATTTGTAATTGACCCTATGAGCTCATTCATTCATCCCTCGTTCCACCTAGATCGATGTAGGTACTATTATTAATCTTAACATTAAGTTAATGAGGAGCTCATTCTTTCATCCCTAGTTCATCCTAAATCAATTGCAATGAAATTTGTTGCAACAAACAACTGAGCTGTTGGAGAATTTTAAATAGATAACAATATCTGTTGCAGCAGATGACATTTCTTATTTAATTATCAAATAGACATTTGCATCTGTTATGACGGATGACTGAGTGTTGGAAATTTTCAAACATATATTGATATCTGTTGTAACAGATGACGTTTCTGATTTAGTTATCAAATGACATTTTCATCTGTTGTCACAGATGACTGAGCTGTTGGGATTTCTCAAACAGATAGCTAAATCTGTTGCAATAGACGACATATCTGTTTGAAAATCTTTTTTTTTTCTTTTAATTTTAAAGCAAGCTACTGTCCAAGTAGATAAAGTAGTAGTACTACTAAAGGCGGTAAAAAATATTTCTTGGATAACTCAAAAATCTCATTGAGTAGTTTTGTCCTGTCTTTTCAATGTCACCCGTTTTCTTCCTCGTGCCCCTCAAATTATTAGTGAATATTAATTAATGAATATTGAAACCCCTAATACTTCTTCCGTTTCATATTGACTTGGCACTCCCATCAAGAAAATATTAATTAGGGGTTTATTTTACTACCAAATTAGCCTTATTAATTATGTTTTAAAAATATAAATTTGAATAAATACACTTTGTTTAGTCATTTAATATTAAGGGTAGTACATCTAGAAATTAGAATTATCTCTTCTCTCCTCTCCTCTCCTCTCCTTCAGCCCTAAATCTCTCATCTTTTTTCTTTCTATCCTCTTTAGGGTTATCACAGCCTTTTTTTTCTCTCCTCTTTCTTAAAAATTTTCGTTCGGATCTAAACCGATTGATATCCATATCTTAGATTCCTCGACTGAAATTGCTGTTTTGACCCCCTTTTGACATTAAGGTATGATATGATTCACTATTGCTCTTTCATTCTCGTCTTCTTCTTGCAACTTTATTTACATCTTTTTGTTTATTTAATTACCATTTTCCCATATCATATTTATTTAAAAAATTTGAAGGAACTTTTAATTGTTGAATAAACATACCGAGAATTTTTATTATAAGATGCGAAAAAAGTCATCTATTGGGAGAAGTTTAAAAGCCTTGTTGGTAGTATCATTTTTTTTATGTATTTTATTTGTTTCTTTGTTGTTGATGTTGTTATTGATGTTGGTGGTGGGGTTGGCGTTGTTGGAACTTGTGGTGTGGTATGGTTTAGACGATGGGTGCTTCTTAGCTTAAAAATAGTGGAGTCCAAACAATCAACACAAGGAGTAAGGGAGAAAAAAATAAAAAGTTTAAAGTGAATAAGAAGAGAAGAGTTGGTTACCAAAATTAAAAAAATATGTGTTGAGTGAGAATTGAACTCAAGACCAAAAGAAATAAATAGCCTTAAGTACTCATAAACAACAACTAGGATAACCAAACAACTCTTACTATGGGTGCTCACTGATTAGATTATATACGTTTTTTCTTTATTTCCACATACATATATAAAGTTCGATACGAGTTCATTCTGTGCTCGCGCACCCGGAGGACTCCATGTGGGTCCGTCCCTTGTTGTTGATGGTGTTGGAACATAGGATGTATGCTTCTTTGTTGTTGATGATGTTGTTGGAACAAATATTGTTATTTTCTTTGTTGTTGATGTTTTTTATTTGTTGTTTGTAGTTTATGTTATTGTTGATGTTGCAACAGACGGAGCAACTGATGGAACAAATCAAACCACTAGCAAGGCTACTATGTATTCCAACAGACTCCATATCTGTTGCATCAAACTCCATATCTGACGCAACAGACTCCACATCTAACGCAAACTATCCGGGATTTAATGTAATATTGCTGAAACTATCCTGGATTTATGTGTTGTGTGTGTTACTTAAATAAAACTGGTGACTTTATTAATATGTAAATTTAAAAAAATGGATCTAAATACAATATTTTATCTTTTTGTTGTATTTCCGAAAGAGACAGATTGGTAATCTGTTGCAAAATATATTCCACCTGTCAGATAACTTACAACATATGAACAATCTGTTGCAACAGATGGATATATCAGTTTGCTTTTCCATCAGCTGTGGCATTTGTTGGAACTTGCTAGTCATCTGTTTATTCAATTTCATCGAGAGCAATAGATTTTTCTAAACACTTCTTGGCCAAACTCAACTTTTGCTCTTGGATTGCTTTTCTTTTTTTCTTTGCATCCTTCAAGATGGCCTCCAAATTTAATTTTTGCCCTCAATCTAATAGCAAAAATTTAGATTGGTTGAAGGATGCAAAGAAAAAAAAAGAAGCAATCCAAGAGCAAAAATTGAATTTGGCCAAGAAGTGTTTAGAAAAATCGATTGCTCTCGATGAAATTGAATAAACAGATGACTAGAAAGTTCCAATAGACGCCACCGCTGATGGAAAAGCAAACTTATATATCTATCTGTTGCAACAGATTGTCCATATGTTGTAAGTTATCTGACAGGTGGAATATGTTGCAACAGATTACCAATCTTTCTCTTTCGAAAATACAACAAAAAAATAAAATGTTGTATTTAGATCCATTTTTTTCTAATTTACTTATTAATAAAGTCACCAGTTTTATTTAACACTAACACACACAACACATAACTCCCGAATAGTTTCAGCAATATTACATTAAATCTCAAATAATTTGCTAATTACATCTTATCCCGAAATTTTAAATTGTGATACATATGTTAAGCAGTGATACATATATGGACTAGTGATACCTATGTATATGTATCACTAGTATATACATATGTATACAGTAGTGATACATATAGCATATGTATCACTAGTAAATATGAATCCGGGATTTTATGTAATTTTTTAAAACATTAAGGGATATTGTGTAATATGGTGTCTTAAATATGGGATTTGTGTAATTTTTCCTTTTAAGGGATATGAACAGTCGTGGCTTTTTGTTTGACTAAGTCCAATCCCTTTCAATTCAATCATTTTATAAATAGGTCCCTCCGACCTCCTCACTCACTCTCGTTCATTCTACTATACTTACAATACTAATATGTTAGATCCAGATTCGTACAAGAAGGTTCATATCGAGTCCTTGCAGGAACTTCAAAGGCAGTTTGATGAACTCCAGAGGGATTTGGCCGACTTCCGAGCAAGGCTGAGGAGGGCCATGTTGCTGCCGGATGAAAACTGTCAGGTTGACAATAATAATAGTAATAATAATAATAAAAAGAAAAAAAAAATAGGTTATGTTTTTTCTTTCTTTTAGCGTATGTATTTCCCTTTTTTATATCCGATCTACCTATAAGGGATTCAAAAAAATCCATGTATATGGTTGGTTTGGTTTGGTTTGGTCGATTTTTAATTTTTAATTCTTATTCAATATTTAATTATCATTCTATTTATTCCCTATTCTCAACATGTCGGTGGTTGGAGTTAGGGATATGGTCATGATGAGAAATTCTCCTAAAAATAGTTTGTTAATAAATAATAAGGAACTAAATGATATTATAATTGTAAAAGAAAGATTATTTAATTTAAAAAAAGTCACAACATTGGATTAATTTACTTAAGATATATATATGATGATATGATTTTTAATAAAAAAGTTAATGAATAGTCGTGACTGTGACTTTTGTCTAAACACATTCAACAAACAAACAAAAACAAAAAACTCTTCAGATGCATCAAATTCCTCATCTGTTGCGACTTATGAATCAGTTAGAAGAAATCAAAAAAGCTCCTTAAACAGATGGTCGATTTATAGCAACAGATGGTATATCTATTGAAACAGATAGGTTATCTGATGCAACAGATATACAATCTGTTGCCATAACTCAATTAATAAAAATGGTTATTAAAGAAACAGAACGATTATTGAAAACCAGGTGTATTCGATTATTAATTGAGAAAAAGGTTATTTAAATTTAATAAGCTGAAAAGTCATGACTTGTCACAATAATAAAAACTCACCGCCAGCTTGATTTAATTAAGTCATTTCTTTTCACATAAAAGAATAAGGAAATAAAAGATAAACACAATTTAAACCATAAAAAAACTCACCAGAAATATTCTTGTTTTTAAATCTTCTTTATTAATTTATATAATTAAAAAGTCAGAAAATTTGGATGTCATGAAAATAATTTATTTATTTTAAAAGATATATATATTATATGTTGCAATAGATATATTATCTGATGCAACATGTTAACTATTTGTTGCAACGGATGATATATTTGTTGTAACAGATGATTTATCTGATGCAACAGATATATAATCTATTGTGCAACTCAGCGTTAAAAATAAACGGTTGCTGGAAAGAACTAATTATTTTAATAATTATAAAGCTAAGCTTCAAGCTGAAAAGTCATGACTTATCACAATATTGCTTAATTTAATTAAGTCATAATTTTTTACAGTAATCAAGAATGTCATTAATAAATGGAGGTGAACAGTTGTGCCTTTAAATTTGCTTTATTAATGTATATAATTAAAAAGTCATAAAATTTGAATGTCATGAAGATAATTTATTTTTTAAAAAAAATATATTTATTATATGTTGCAACAGGAATATTATCTGATGCAACAGGTTATCTATTTGATGCAAATGATGATATAACTATTGTAACAGATGATTTATCTGATGCAACAGATATATTATCTGTTGTCCAACTCAGTGTAAAAAAAAACAGTTCCTGGAAAGAACTAATTATTATTAATAATAATAAAGCTGAAAAGTCATGACTTACCATAATATTGATTAATTTAATTAAGTCATAACTTTTTACAGTAATCAAGAATGTCATTAATAAATGGAGGTGAACAGTTGTGCCTTTAAATCTTCTTTATTAATTTATATAATTAAAAAGTCAGAAAATTTGGATGTCACGAAGATAATTTTTTTAAAAAAATATATATATATATTATATGTTGCAACAATAATATTATCTGATGCAACAGGTTATCTATTTGATGCAACGAATGATATAACTATTGTAACAGATGATTTATCTGATGCAACAGATATATTATTTGTTGTCCAACTCAGTGTAAAAAAAATGGTTCCTGGAAAGATCTAATTATTATTAATAATAAAGCTGAAAAGTCATGACTTATCACAATATTGATTAATTTAATTAAGTCATAACTTTTTACAGTAATCAAGAATGTCATTAATAAATGGAGGTGAACAGTTGTGCCTTTAAATCTGCTTTATTAATTTATATAATTAAAAATTCAGAAAATTTGGATGTCATGAAGATAATATATTTTTTTTAAAATATATATATATATATATTATATGTTGCAACAGATATATTATCTTATGCAACAGGTTATCTATTTATTGTAAATCATGATATATCTGTTGTAACAGATGATTTATCTGATGCAACAGATATATTATCGGTTGTCCAACTCAGTGTAAAAAAAATAGTTCCTGGAAAGAACTAATTATTATTAATAATAATAAAACTGAAAAGTCATGACTTATCATAATATTGATTAATTTAATTAAGTCATAACTTTTTACAGTAATCAAGGATGTCATTAATAAATGGAGGTGAACAGTTGTGCCTTTAAATCTGCTTTATTAATTTATATAATTAAAAAGTCAGAAAATTTAGATGTCATGAAGATAATATATTTTTTTAAAAAAATATATATATTATATGTTGCAACAGATATATTATCTTATGTAACAGGTTATCTATATGTTGCAACGGATGATATATCTGTTGTAACAGATGATTTATCTGATGCAACAGATATATAATCAATCTGTTGTCCAACTCATTGTAAATAAAAAACGGTTCCTGTAAAGAATTAATTATTTTAATAATAAATCGGAAAAGTCATGACTTATCACAATATTGATTAATTTAATTAAGTCATAACTTCTTACAATAATCAAGAATGTCATTAATAAATGAAGGTGAACAGTTGTGCCTTTAAATCTGCTTTATTAATTTATATAATTAAAAAGTCAGAAAATTTGGATGTCATGAAGATAAATTTTTTTTAAAATATATATATTTTATATGTTGCAACAGATATATTATCTGATGCAACAGGTTATCTATTTGTTGCAAATCATGATATATCTGTTGTAACAGATGATTTATCTGATGCAACAGATATATTATCTGTTGTCCAAAACAGTGTAAAAAAACGATTCCTGGAAAGAACTAATTAATAATAATAATAAAGCTGAAAAGTCATGACTTATCATAATATTGATTAATTTAATTAAGTCATAACTTTTTACAGTAATCAAGAATGTCATTAATAAATGGAGGTGAACAGTTGCGATTTTTTGCCTAACTCATTCAAGTTCAATCCTCTATAAATAGGTCCCTCCTTACTCAATCGTTCGTTCTACTACACACTATTTATTCTTCGCTCTTATTACACCTTCAACTACTTTCTCTTCAAGGACTTGATAGTTTTTTACTGTCTTTGGTAAGTTTTTTTCTTGATTTTTGTGTAAATATACATTGTATTACATTACATTCGAATTCTTTCTTTTCTTTACTTTTGTGTTTACATGTGTGTTTTGTCAACTTATGCGTTTTTTAGATATGGTTGATCATGTGTGGGATGTCGCTATTTTACGATACGCCATGAGGGAACTGCAGAAGGAGGTTCATGACCTGCATTGGGAGTTGGCCGCCGTCAGAGTAAGGATGTTGCGGGAGATCCGCAGGCTGTGGAGGGCGTTGCTGCTGCCCTTTAAAGATTGGCCGGCTGGCCATACAAATAATAATGATGTTAATAATGATGATAATAATAATTAAGCTTTTTTTTTCTGTTATCTATATATTTTTTTTATTTGTTCTATAAAAAAATATGTTTGATGCACTTGACTTTTTATTTCTTATTTAATTTTCGTGTTGTCTATTTCTATTTCTTAACGAATGACATGTCTACAATGAAGGAATAATTTGATTCCAGTATCAATAGCAAGAACATATGAGTTATCTATTAGGTTTTGTGTGTGACAGGAGTTGTATCTGAATTTTGTTGTTCGAAACATATTAGTAATTTGATGAAATAGATTATTTATTTGTTGAAACATATTACTAATCTGGTGCAACATAATACCCATCTGTTCGATTCATATACGGGCACCTAAAACCCTTAAACATGAATCCATCCAATATGAGTCTACTATTACAACAAAATATTTATCTGTTGCCGCAGATAATGGATCTGTTTAAACTGATTGCTCTTGTATTGCATTCATGTTCGCGTGCAAGCTATTGTTGAAAAAATAACACACTAGCAGTTACCCAGATTCAACTAAAAAGCATAATCTGACTTACCAAAGTCTCCTCTCAAGTAAATTCCAAAGTTGAAAGTGATTTACGAAACAAAATTTGACATAAGAATTTGGTCAAAGAGCAGCAGTTGGAGTAACAACAACAACAACAACAACAATGGTCAATAAGAAGAATATGAAGATGATAATGAAGTATAAGATGATGATAATGAGTCAAAAGATGATGAATAAAGCAACAACAACAATGAACAACAAATATCGCGAAGAGAGAAAATAACAACGGATGAGGAGAGAGAAAAAGACGCCTTTTTTCCCTTCGTTCCCCGTTATATATTAACTAACATTTGGATCAAAGTGTAAATTTAAAAACTTGTGGGTTATTTTAAAATTTCCAAAACTTTCTTAAACCATAATTAAGTAATTGTCACATCTACTCAATTATTAAGACTTGTGTCACCTACACCTCATTTTAAAACTCTTTTGTCACCTGTGGCCCAAACCCCCACCTTTCATACCCATCAAAAATATTTACAAATTAGACTGAGTGAAAATTAGGAGATATAAAAATCGGTTTCGAAAAAATTGTTATTGATTTATTGACATGGGGTTTTTGAGTTAACATTTTTTGTAAATTTTTATTGGGTTATATGTTCGGTTTTCGATGTTAAAGTTTTAGTTATTAATTAGATCGACAATCCAATAAAATTATACTAAAAATTTTATTTGATCTTTAATTATATAATAGTGACTTTAGATTTTAATTCAAAATCCTTTTCTTTTACATTTTGTTGTTATTGTCCATTGTTGTTTTCTTTCTGTAGTCTTTGACTTTTTGTGCTTCTATCCATCAGTGTGACTGTGAACTATGAGCTAAACTTTTTATTAGAGAATAGAGATAAATACTACAGTGTTATTGGATTCATATTTGCTAATTAATCAGAAAGAAAATTAGTAGATTTTAGCATTAATGTAAATAAATTTATTTATGTTTATAATTTGTGTAGCTTTTTATGCATACATATAGTGTATATGAATAAATTAAAATAAGAGAAAGCAAGAGGGAAAAGAAGGGAATTAAGCGAGCCTTTTTAATTGGTTAAACCAAAAAATAAACTAATAATGAATATTTTATTATTTGATCGTAAGATTAATATGCTTATAAATCGAATTAATAATACATAAAATCGTATTAAAATTACCAATAAGCGCCTTTATTTATTTATTTTATTTATCAATATTATTCTCTAGTTAAAATTCATGCAATATGACTTTGAAGAAGCTAAATGTCAACATAGATTATTTTCTTTACATAGTTCAGGCTAATTTAAAGAAAAAAAGGAAAAAATACTTCTATCAAAAAATAATAAAGTATCACTAATGTATTTTTTTTCTTTAGATGAAATGTTGTTTATTTAAAAACTGTGTAATTTTTTCAAGACAAAATCTATTTAAAATCTTAGAATGTAAAATGCCAACAAAGATTTCTAATTTTTTTATTTTATAATCAGATAACTGCATTTTCTTAAGATATAGTAACACACAAATTGAGTAACTTTATTAATATAAAACAACATAAAGTAGTTTTAATTTCCTTTCTAATTTCCTTTTAACTTGAGTGAACTCTTGAGTCTATTTCCTAAAAAAGTACAAATAAAATTCATTTTTCGTCCGTCTTTGCATATAAAATTCTCTGAACAAAACATCAATACATTCAGATTAATTTCCCCAAAACAAAAGTACAATGTAAAGGTAAGATCATCATGTTCTTTTTGTTACACAAATACACAACTTATGTTTTCAATATTACAAAAAATCTTAACTCCCTAAACATATTACAAAAATTCCACATATACACAGAATGTTATATATATGTCAGTTATGTTATGTATATTAATAAGGACAGAGAATAAAATAATTTAAAAAATAAAAGAAAGTTTAATTACTTTTAAAAGATTGATATTTATGTTATATATACTAATAATAATGGGTTCAATCTAACTCATCTGGGCTTAGATTTTGTCGGTCCAGTCTAGCTCAACCCCATTCATTTGCAACGTGCTATTATTACAAGCCTAATCAGCACATATTTTTTTTCTTTTCTTTTCTTTTCTATTATATAGAAGAGGTGGTTTCGATCACCTCTTCCCAATTATGAAAAAATTAATTACTTCCACTTAATTACGTATCATGCCTAATATATAATTATTTTATTATTTTATTATAATGGTTTAAATATTTAATATATTCTATTAATTTGTATTAATTAACTATAACTACATATTGAAAGTAATTTTTTTTATTTATTTAATTGTCTATCATGTTCAAAACTAATTTGTCACCACAAATCACAATAATTAATAACTTAAAATATTTAAAAGACATACAGAAATTTTATTGACTCTTACCAAAAAAACATCTCTACTCCCACTTAATTACATATCATGCCTCAATATATAATAATTCCATTGTTTCATCATAATGATTTAAATATTTAATATATTCTACTAATTTATATTAATTAACTATAACTACATATTGGAAGTAATTTTTTTTTATTTATTTAATTAGCTATCATGTTCAAAACTAATTTGTTACCACAAATCACAATAATTTGTTACCACATATAGAAATTTTATTGACTCTCGTTATTTTAGCAATGCCACATAAATTGAGATAAAAAAAAGTATTGCAAATCATAATAATTAACAACTTAAAATATTTAAAAGATATATAAAAAATTTAGTTGACTCTCAAAATTGTATCGAAGCCACATAAATTGGGACACAAGGAGTAAATATATTATTTGATAATTACGTAAAAATTATTATAATCACAATAATTAACAAGTTAAAATACTTTTTTAAAAATAGATAAAAGTTCTATTCAACTCTCAAAATTTTATCGGTGCAGTATAAATCATGACAAAATAAAAAATTATCTTAATTGATTACAACTAAATATTTAAAGTAAATCAATTTTATTATTTTAATTGACTTTTATATAGAAAATTAATCTTTTTATTTATTTATTTATTTATTTATTATAATAAATTTAAATTTTAAAATTATTTTTTCTTATATAGAAATACTAATATTTAAACTTAACTTTAAATTTTTAAATTAAAAAATTAATAAATTTAATTTAATAAAATAAATTTCTAATGAATATTTTCTTAGAATTTGTGTTGGGTCAATATGTATCAAGTTAAAAAGAAATAAAAAAAATATATAGTGAAATTTTATTATTGTGAAAAATAAATATAATGTACTATCCAATAATGTTTAATAATATCATATTTTGCGTATGCAAATATAGCATCCCTTATTTAATTAATATACTATTTCAGTGAATTATAGAGGATTATTATTGGATATGATAAAATTATATTAATTTTTATAGTAATAACATAATCAGTCGCTCTTAATTAATTATTATGAGTCATCTAGGTATTAAGAAAATAAATAATATTTAATGAAAAATAAAATAGACATAAAATGCGAAATTAACTCTTAATGTTTTAAATTAAATTTTCGTCTTTCAAACGATGATTTTACTATATCACTCCTTATTATAAGTCATTTATGTATTAGAAAAATAAGAATAACAAAATGATATATCAACATAAAATATTTGATTTACAATCAAAATTATATTAGTGCCACATAAATTGGGACAGGACAGAAAAAGATATAAAACAACATATATTATTTGAAAACGAAATAAAAAATACTGTAAATAGCAATAATTAACAAATTTTTTTAAAAAAATTGACTGATTTCTGCTTCAGCTGCTTCAGTCGTGATTTTACTATATTACCCCTAATTAATTATTATGATCATTTAAGCATTGTGCCACATAAGTTGAGATAGAAAAGATATTATAAATCACAATGATCAAAAATTTAAATTATTTAAAAAATATAATTGGCTATTGTCGACACAAAACTCTGAACAAGGAGAGTAACATATATTATTCAAAAATTACATAAAAAGTATTATAAATTACAATTGTTAACAACTTAAAATATCTAAAAAACAAAATAATATGTTATATATTTCAAAAAAATTACATAAAAAATACTAGAAATCATAATAATCAACAACTTAAAAAATTTAAAAGATATAAAATATTTGGTCGGCTCTTGAAATTATATTAGTGTCACTGAAATTGAAATAGAAAAAAAGTATTATAAATCACAATAATTAAAAACTTAAATTATTTTTAAAATATAATTGGCTGTCAATGCCACAAAAATTTGGACAAGAAAAGTAACGTATATTAATTTGAAAAATACATAAAAAAATATTATAAATTACAATAGTTAACAACTTAAATTATCTAAATACATATTAAAATAACATATGTTGAACTCATGCTAGATTCCGGATGAATCCTAGAAAACATATGCAATCCTTTTATTAAAATATTTTATTTAAATATATCAAAATTAAAAAGACAAATAAATATCTTAATGTTGGGCCCGTGCTGACACGGGTCATGCTTCTCTAGTATATATATATACACACACGTGAGTAACTGAAAAAGGAGAAGGAGAAAAGATTAAGATCTCGTCCCGATTGGATGTGGGATCTTCAGCACACATAGCTTCAATTTTGTCACTGGGCCTCAAATTAGGTTACGTTGGTGATTTCCTCAAAACATAGTATTGATCTATATATGATTCATAGTACTATAATTTTTCAGTAAACAAGTGTCATGTAGAATAATGATGACTCCATCACTGTCTTTCTAATAATTATTATTAAGTTGTAACCCGATAAGAATATCAAGAGATTATCAAAAGTCAAATGATATTGTTAAAGGTCATTTACTTCTATTCAAATTGTAAAAAGACAATCCTGGGATAACCAATTCCAGAATAACTTATTTTCCGGTTAAACGAGCACTTATCAGTTAAAGTTGATCCCAATCAACTTAATTAAAAGCTTTAAGTTTTTTGGTTTTGGAAAATTATAGTGGATTAGGACCATTTTATACAATCCATATCTAACTAGGGGTGTTTTAATATACAAATATGATTGTTAAGATATTTAACTCGTGAATGTGTGATAGTTTAGGTGAGTTTTAATCAATTTAAATTGTTAAAAGTTGTTAAAGTTACATCAATTTGTTCAAAATATACAGTAAATTAAATACGCTTCTCTTCTCTTGATGAATGCCCAAAAATGAACACCAACATAGTGCCAAAAATTTTGACAAGTAAAACAAATTAACGATGGGATTACTACTTATTACAGTGTATATATATGATTTGTCGATTGCCTTTTTGAGTAGTACGAAGACAAAGACTAAAAGGGCCAAAGAGGTCAATTAGCTATTAGGATTTGGCCAAAGAGCTTTTTGTCGAGGGATGATTGATATTAGAATTGTCTGGTCCGTGGATTAAGTTATTTCAGAATTATAATTTTTGAATTAATTGATCCTATTTGGGAGGTGAAATAAGCATAATATTGTATTTGATGGGATGGGGTAGGATATTTATAATTAAGTTTGAAATTAAACTTATATTTATAATAAGCATAATAGTGTATATGGTTCTGCCTATTTCCTTTTTGAGTAGTATGAAGACAGAGACTAAAAGGACCAAAGAGGTCAATTAGTTATTAGCATTTGGCCAAAGAGTTTTTTGTCGAGAGATGGTTAACATTGACAGATTGTCTGATTTGTAGATTAAGTTATTTTGGAATAATTATTTTGAAATTAATTGATTTTATTTGGGAAGTGAAATAAAATAATATTGCATTTGATGAAATAAGATCGGATATTGATAATTAAGTTTGAAATTAAACTTATACTTATTTAATTAAAAATATATATTTATTTCACACTTAATTTTGAATATTCCACCTTTTAGCTTATTTGCAATACGGGCAATAATTTTCTATAGCCTACATGCGTCATAACTTGGTCATATTTTAAATCTTGATATCAAATAGACCAATTTTACTCAACTATTTACCCTTACACAAATACACAACTTATGTTTTCAATATTACAAAAAATTTCAACTCCCTAAACATTTTACAAAAATTCGAACATATATACAGAATGTTATGTATATGCCAGCTATATTATGTATATTAATATGGAGAGAGAGTAAAGTAATTTAAAAAGTGAGAGAGAGTGTAATTATTTTCAAAAGTATTGATATTTATGTTATTTATACAAAAAAAAAATATTTCACCTTTTGAACGAGAATTGAACTCTCTGAATCTTAAATCAAAGGAGTTGGGACCTATAAACTATATTAACATTTGAAGTTGTTTCTTTTTATTATCAAACTAAAAAACTACCAAGAAATCTTTTAAAAAACAATTAGACCTTCGAAAAAAGTAAAAATGACATGAAAAATAGAATAAATACGAAATACGCGAGTACGTTGAAATGAAATTTCAGTACTAACAAAATGGATCAAGACCTATTCATCAGAATTCAGTAATTTTAAGCTTAATAGAACATAAAAAACATAATAAATTGCACTTCCTAAAATCTACAACTCATAAACTTAAAATTGTCTATCTGTCTTTCATCGCAATATAAACCAAGGATAAGGTAACAACATCGCTCTAGGACATGCATGATATGATCTAACTTAACATCTGAGGCGGGGCCGGGATTTCAACGAAGGAGGTTTCATATTCAAAGAAAACTTAGAATTTCAACTAAGGAGGTTTTATATTTAAAGAAAATTTAGTCGAAGGGGGGTTCAACACCTGTTATAACCACATAAAAAATAATTTTAATCATTTATAAATAGTATATTTTTTTCCGTCGAAGGAGGTTCGGCCGAAACCCCCGAACAGAAGGCTAGCTCCGCCCGTGCTTAACATTACAACAACTAACAATTGAAATCTCAAAAACAACAAGAGAAATAAACATAGTACAACTTTCTCTGTATATTAGACAGTGAGTCTAATAAACCTCTGTTCCATTGGATAATCCATCATGTTCATCCTCCTCCTTACATAGTTCCAAACTGGTTCACCATCTCTCCTTCGTCGAAAATACGACTCTTCTTCCTCTTCAAAATGCTGCATAATTTTTTTGAAAATCCAATGCAACATTTCTCCTCCGAAAATCAGAAAACAAAGGGAGAACACGACATAGGAAACAGGGTCCGGGAAAAGAACAGAAGCAACGGAAGACAAAGAAAGAGAAGTAAAGAAAACCATGACATTGCGTACGAGGTTGGAGAATTTCCTATAAATAGGATGACTAGAAAACCTCTGCTTAACACCGTATGCTAAACAGTATAGGAGCAAAGAAGTGACAGAAATTCTCATGGTTTTAGGATGGGTATGAAAAGGATCAGGCTTGTTATTGCCTTGATATTTTAGCTGTAGAAAGTTGAGGAGAGTTGTGAAATAGAATCCAAGAATGGTAAGGGAACAAGTTGTGGTGTCATTTTCCTCCTCGTACATATACAAAATGTAAGATTGTGTAGCCATGAAAGTGGAATTGAAGTGATTGGCAAAAGTTGTCCATGCTTGGAAAAGAAATAGGCTAATTCTTAAATTATTGGCCATTTGAACAAGAGGTTAGGGGACACGAGAGGATAAAAAGGGGAGTGATAAGAAGATACAACTAGCAATTGAAGGTAGTGGGTATATAGAGAGAGAGAGAAACTATAGAGAACGCACCTTGTCTAAATTGGGTGTCGTTATTTTTCTAAAATTTGGGATTGAGTGGGAAATGGCTAATTAGGGTATACTGATTACTGAGGGTCAGAAGGTTCAAAAAGAATGGCTTTATGTGGCAAATATTAACATTATTAATACATTCATTTTTGGGTAAACCATCAAATTTATCTCTTTATTTTAGAAAAATCCGTTAAAATTTATTCTTGTTGTGAACAAACTTTATACATGTACCCTTTCTCAAATAGAAAAAACTCAAATCAACCTTAAATGCCTGTATCCTCTCAGTTTTGTTGATCAAATTTTTCCAATAAGATCAAACCACTGAATATTTATCAGTGTATATAACCCATGAGAAATGGGTTTGCATCCGTGCAAACATAAAGAAATAGATCCCTCCCTCAGTTCATGGATATGCATCAGTAGAGCTCATGAAAATGACACTTAGCAGTCAAATGCAACAAATTAGGCTCACTGAATATTTCTCTAATTTATCCCATTTTAATTTTTATTCCTTTATAATCGACCTATTAGTGTTGCACGTTGAAATAGAAGTATATTTTTTCATTGAAAAAATTCGACCAATAGAACTAAGAGAGAGTTATATTTAATTGTATATTTTTTATGGGTCGGATCGGGCGGGTCAGATTAGGTTGTGTTTTATTTTTTAAAAATGAACCATTTAACATTGATTTGAGTTTTATATTAAAAGAAGAGTACATGTAAAAAGTTTCTTTAACAACAAGGGTAAATTTCAAAGTATGACATCGAGGATAAATTTGGCCACAAAGTATGACAAAGGGTATATTTAGTCAATTTTTTAAAATAGAACTATAAATTTGGCTTAAAGTATGACAGCGAGGGTAAATTGACCCCCAAAATATGATAAAGGATATATTTAATCAATTTTTCAAAATAAAGAGATAAATTTGACCTTTTTTTTTTTTTAGTTTTCATGGGAGAGGGAAAGGGTGGTGAGAGCCGAGAGGATATAAAGGTTAAAAGGATCAATAAGTTCAGTTTGTACAGCAATTGCTGTCAACTAATGTATCTACATAATCACAATGGTAGAGCCTTTCTTTATTCATTTATTTTGGACGTGCATAGAAAAAAAAAATTGGGAACAAAGACTTATTTTTTAAAAATTAAATAAACAAATATATTTGCTATTGCGAAGGTTGAATATCTTGGTTGTGCAAATTTTTCGATTTGTAGCTAGGAAGAGGGTCACATTGTGTGGTACTCTAATACATATTCATCTTTTATTCAACTTTAGAATCATATTTATCTTTCTACTCTCTAAGAAGTCATATTTACCCCTATACGTGAAATTTTATATCTTGCACACATGTGCCTTTTTCATCCAACCTAATTAGGGTTATATTTGTCTTTGTCCTCTAAAAAAGAAAAACTTATTAATTCGTTCCTATTGAGTTAAATCCACATTTCCACCTTATTTTTCTATATGGCGCCTACGTGATAATCAATATATATATATATATATATATATATATAAAAGAGATCAACAGCCAATCCTATGTGGCATGCTTTAGAGGCTTCCAAACCTATTTATCTTTTTTTGTAGTTTTTTTGGATATTTGTTGAGTTTTCTCCTTATTTTAAATATTTGTGTGTTTAAAGAAAAATCAAAAATCACCACATTTAAACTCTATTTATTATGTAATAAAAGAAAAAAAATGTTTGAGGTAACTCATCTATTTAATTTCTACTAATAATATTTGTAACTCTCAAGCTATTCATGATTTTATATTTATAACCCCTAAATATTTAATACAAAAGTTAATGATACCTTATGGTATTCTTTTATTTTTATGTATATAAATTCATATTGTTTCATGAGATGCTATCCAAGGTCACCCTTCATTTTCACTATTATATTCATGCTTTTGTTTGTTTTGAAAAGAAGAAGAAGACTTTTGAATGATGATACGCTTGTGGAAGTAGATATCAAGACATTTATATATTCATTCCGTTTTTTCTTTCTATAGATTTCATATGTTTTATTTCATACGATTTTGCCCAAGGTTATTCTTCAGATGTTTATGTTTTCATTTCACTTAAAAAAGAAGAAGATGGTCTTAAATGGTGAAAGGCTTGTGGAAGTGGATATCGGCAAGAGCTCGAACATTTGATTTCAGTTTTCTTTTTATTTTTCAACTAATGATTAAAAATATAATAATATGTGTATCGTTTTATTTTTATATCTATATATGATGCCTCTTTAAGTTCAATTTTTAAGTCTATAATTTCTTTTGGTTAAATGAATAACTTTGTAGTTGAAAATTTTCTAATTATTAATTAAGTTTCTTAATTTATAATTGATTTTTTTAGGCTTATGGAAGTACATACCGAGACATTAATGTATTCATTTCGTTTTTTTTTTTCTATAAAAGTTCATATTTTTATTTCATGCTATTTTACCAAGGATTATCCTTCATTTTCACTATGATTTTTATGTTTTTATTTCACTTGAAAAAAAAGAAGATGCTATTAAATGGTTAAAGGCTTGTGAAAGTGGATATCGGCAAGAGGTTGAACAATTATGCATTGATTTTATCTTTCTTTTTATTTTTTAATTAATGATTAAAAATATAATAATATGTGTATTTTTTTTTTTTTATGGAACTATGTTATTTCTATATCTCTATATGATGTCTCTTAAGTTCAATTTTTAAGTCTATAATTCCTTTTGGTTCAAATGAATAATTTGTAGTTCAAAATTTACGAATTATTAGTTATGTTTCTTAATTTATAATTGATTTTTTTAGGTGTCTAACTTATTTTCATTAATCACATGTAAAGCAATACAAAGCAACCAACATCCACCGATAGCTAAATAAATTTTAATAACATATATTCATTATTTGGTCTTAGTTATGATTAAAGTTTAGGACTATCAATAAATATGCATGACATAAAATTTGAGAAATATAAAGGAACATGGAGGCGAGGGAGGAAAATGAAGTAATTAATTCTAAAAATTTTATAAACGCGAGGTAATTATGAAAAATTTTATATACACAAAAAAGAACCATTTATGTTTTGTTCATTTCTTTTTTTACTTTTTACTTTTTAAAAAAATAGTGTATTTATCAGATTTATTTTTAAAAAAAATTATATACATAAAAAAAGAAACCTTTATGTTTTATTTATTTCTTCTTTTTCTTTCTTTTTAACTTTGAAAAATAGTGTATTGTCTAATTTATTTTTAATCATTATAATTACAAGAATAAATATTTTGCTCTTCACCTTCTGAAGTAGATGATTACATGTTGTTAATATATTTAATCTATGAATTGTACATCTATTATTTTGAGAAGAGGTTGAGTTGGTGTAATTATTATTTTTTATTTTTAGTTTTATATTCTTTTCATATAAAGATCTATCTATATATTATTTAATAAATTATTTGTATTACTAAGAGTAATTTAACTAGTTAAATATACTAATCGTTAAAGCTCTTTTAACCCAACCCACTAAAAACTTCATTGTTCATCCATGATGGATACAATGTCGTCACTCAAATCTCGTACAAATTAAAAAAGAAAAAAAGGCTCAAATATGTCATTGAACTATCAATAATGACTCATTTATGCCATCAGTTAAAAGTTTGGCTTATTCATGCCATCACCGTTACAAAATTGGCTCATATATGCCATTAATTTTTATGGTAGTTTTCAAAAACAACTTTGTCACGTGGCCTTTTATTAAAGGTCCACGTCATTAATTAAAATAAGAAAAAAGGCTCAAATATGCCATTAAATTATCAGAAATGGCCCATTTATGCCATCAGTTAAAAGTTCAGCTCATTTATGTCATCGTCGTTATAAAATCAGCTCGCCCATGTCATTACTTTTTAATGATGGATTTTAAAAAATAGTTTTGTGATGTGGCCTTTTATTAGAGGTTCGCGACATTAATTAAAATAAATCAATATTAATTTCAAAATATCTTAGACCCATTAAAAACAACCGATTCATTTAACATAACCCGATACACACCCATTAAAATATTTTTTTTCCTAAACAACAACTATTTTTCTAATTAGAAAAAATAGTGATTAATGTATATCCTTTGGCTATTTCTAGTTGATGCTAAATCATTATAAATGTTACGCTTAACATAAACCTCAAAAATTCTATCTTACATTTTAATTCCAGCGACTCTAGTATATACTCGAAAGTTACAAGAAAATAAGTCAATGAACGATTAGGGCAAACAAGAAAAAGAAAGAAGAATACCAATAGAGCTTCTCCAATATTCTCTCATCACGAATTAGGAGAGCATACATTATTGAAAAATCATTTCTAAATAACGGCTTAAAAAAGTTTGTTATCCCAACTATCCAACCATGTATATGGGATAATTTCTCCCACACGAACTAATGGAGCATACATTATTGAAAAATCATTTTCAAATAACGGCTTAAAAGAAGTCTGCTATTCCAATTATCCCGCCAAGTATATGTGATAACTTCTCCCATCATTTTGATATATATGCTGGAATAAATAATCTCGATACTAACTAATTTCAAATATTTTGAAATTAATATTGATTTCTTTTAATTAATGGCGTGGACTTATAATAAAAGACCACGTGACAAAGTTATTTTAAAAAAAAAATATCATTAAAAAGTAATGACATGGGTGAGTTGATTTTATAACGGTGATGACATGAATTAACCGAATTTTTAATTGATGGCATAAATGAGCCATTTCTGATAGTTCAATGGCATATTTGAGTCTTTTTGCTTATTTTAATTAATGACGTGGCCCTCTAATAAAAGGCCACGTGGCAAAACTGTTTTTGAAAACCACCGTTAAAAAGTAATGGCATGGATGAGATGGTTTTGTAACGGCGATGGCATGAATGAGCTCAACTTTTAACTAATGACATAAATGAGTCATTTCTGATAGTTCAATGACATATTTGAGCCTTTTCCCATTAAAAAAAACAGCTTTTATTATTGTGATAGAGTAATAACTATTCCAACTATTTTTATTTATAGTGCAATAACAAAGGTTAAGTTTATCTCTCTCATCAAAGATTATAATTAGTTGTACTTTACCACTAAAATAAATTAAAAGTGAAATTTATTTACACTATCCATATTTAAAAATTAATCAAGCTTTAACTTATACAAATTGATGTTAAAAATAACTTCACAATATTTATATAATTTCATAATGATTGTAACTGATTATAGGAGTATACTGAAAGCAAGACTAGATGTCCATTCACTAAAAGGCACTTTGCACATTAGAAATCATTTTTTTGCTACAAAGTTTGAAGTTCTTTGCTCAATGGCCAAATCTTTCACATAAAATTTTACAAAATGTAGCAGAATATATGTCTAGACTAGACAAAAAAAAAAAAAATCCAAGTTGACAACAACTTTGACTTGTGAATTTGTTCTATAACAATGTCGCCATGTTTTGGGGATCGTTCACTAAAAAGGGTCTCAAACGAGGGTTCGTTATATGGGGAAGACCAACTCTTGCTCCCAATGCCCTACACCCGATACCTGCCTACAAGCAACACACAATGCACAAGTTAGCTTCTTTTACATTTACAATCCACCTAAGACACAACGTTGTAGTGTGCTAACCACTTGAGAAGCAAATGTCAACATTCTTTCTGGTTGCATATTGGCGCAGAGCTGCAGATTGCAATTAAGTGGGAAATCTGTTATAATTCGCCATGGAAGCTTGATAACGGTTGAACAATAGCTTTGGGAGAGTAGAACTGAATTGAGAAGAGAAGAAATATTTGGGATTGATTCACTGAATGAAGAAGTTGTTGTGAACATACATTTTATACTAGGCTAACCGACTCTGGTACAAACTATCTAATTCATAATATTAAACCTCTAACTTTTAGGCAATACAAATTGACCCCTCTAACTAACACGGACTATTACCTGTCTCAACACTCCCCCTCAAGCTGAAAGGTGTAAAATATTCAACACACCAAGCTTGCCAAGTAAAAACATGTACTGGACTGAGCTCAACCCTTTGGTCAACAAATCAGCTTGTTTTTCAGTTGTAGGAATATACTTCGTATCCAACAATCCTTGTTTGATTTTTTCCCTCACAAAATGGCAATCGATTTCAATGTGCTTAGTACGTTCATGAAAGATTGGATTTGCAGCAATCTGGATTGTAGACTTACTGTCACAAAAGAGTACCACTGGCTTGGAAACTTGCACTCCCAGATTACTAAATAACCCTATCAACCATGTAATCTCTGCCACACTAGTGGCCATACTTCTATATTCAGCTTCTGCACTACTCCTGGAAACTGTAGCTTGCTTTTTTTATTTCCAAGAGATTAAAGAATCCCCAAACTTGACAAGATATCCACTAACATACCTCCTAGAGGCTGGGCAAGCAGCCCAGTCCGAGTCACAAAATGCAGTAAAAGTAGGTTGAGAATTAGCCTTCATAAGCACCCCCATTCCAGGAGCCGTCTTCAAATATCTCACTACCCGTATTGCTGCATCGATGTGTGATTGTTTTGGAGCTCGCATGAACTGGATGAGGGTTTGCATGGCGTAGCTAATATATGGTCGAGTAATGGTCAGATAAAGTAGCTTCCCAATCAATTTCTGATATCCAGTTACATCAAGTATCAATTCATCTCCAGTGATTCCTGCCGAAGAATCATAATCAACAGTAGTAAATTTCTTATTCAATTCTAAAGGTGTAATTGCAGGTTTGGCAGTGCTCAACCCCATATCCGAAATTAATTCAAGAGTATACTTCCTTTGATTGAGTAGAATCCCTTCTTTGGATCTCAAAACCTCAATCCCTAAGAAGTACCTTAATTCACCCAAATCTTTCACCTTAAACTGTCTATGTAGAATATTTTTTGCTTCAATAAACAGATGTTCATTACTACCGGTTAGCATCAGATCATCAACATATATCAAGATAATAACTATATCACTTCCTGATGTCTTAGTAAAGAGTGAATAATCATGAGCACTTTAACTAAAACCACCTTGAATCAAAGCTTCAGTCAACTTAATTTTCCATTGTCTCGAAGCTTGTTTTAGTCCATACAAGGACTTAACCAATTTGCACACTCTATGTTCCCCCTGCTTATGAAAACGCTGAGGCAACTCCATATAAAATTCCTCATACAAATCTCCCTGCAAGAAAGCATTAAAAACATCCATCTGCCATAGTTTCTAATTTCTAGCAGCATCTAGTGCTATCACTGACCTAACTGACACCATTTTAGCTACTGGGAAGAAGGTTTCATGGTAATACAACCCTTCTTTTTGACTATACCTTTAGCCACAAGCCTGGCTTTGAATCTTTCAACCTCACCACTGGCTTGGTATTTAATTTTGAATACCCACTTTGAACCAATAGAAGTTTTGCCTTTAGAAAGAGGTACAATGCACCAGGTACCATTATTCTCCAGAGCTTGAATTTCTTGTTTCATAGCTGTTATCCACCTTTCATCTTTGATGGCATTATAATAAGGCTCTGATTCTTTAAGTACTGAGAAAGCCCTGAGATAACCTCTGTATTTTTGTGTGACATTATCATAAGAGAGAAAATTAGCAATAGGATATAAGGGTGCAACTGACTTTATTCCTCCTACATAATCTTCCATCTACAGTGGTGGTTTTCTTGTTCTAGATAATCTCCTCTCGTTAGCAGCTGGACCTTGTGCTCCTTCAAGGTTGGTTGGACAGGTAGGCAATTTCACAACGAGATTATCTACATTGAATGAGACTTGTATGTCTGATGGTATTTATACTACAACAGACACATCATCAAGTGCGATAGCAACATCTCCTAAACCTGCACCTTCACCGGTGGAATAAGCATCATCATGTGCAACATGTGATAATTCAATCCTACTAGGCAATGAACCATGTAACATGCCGTCATCATCAGTAACTTGAATTTGATTGGAGTCCTCAATTATATCAATGCGAGGAGCTGAGCAACCCAAGTCTACAGATTCGAAAGGAAAAATTGATTCTCTAAAGGTCACATCCCTGGCAATAAAGAAACAGTTAGTAGTTAAATCAAGTATCCTGTATCCTTTTTGAGTAGTGGAGTACCCCATGAATACACCCTTTATTGCTTTAGCTGCAAATTTATCACCTTTCACTAGATTGGTAGCATAGCATAGGCATCCAAAAACCCTCAAATGATCAAAGGATGGTACTCTTCTATGCATTAACTCATAAGGACTCTTACCATATAACACCTTAGTTGGCAACCTGTTAATAAGATAAACAACTGTCTGGACACACTTACCCCAAAACTTGGCCGGAATTTCATCTTGAAACTTCAATGCTCTAGCTGTATCTAAGATGTGCCTATGCTTTCTCTCTGCCACCCCATTTTGTTGGGGTGTGTAGGTGCAACTACTTTGATGTATTATGCCTTTGAATTTTAAAAGAGCATCCCAATGTTTATTAAAAAAATCTCTCCCATTGTTTGTTCTTATCACTTTAACAGTAGTGGCAAACTGATTTTCAACCATAACAAAAAATTGTTGCAAAAACACAAAACTTCACTTTTCATTTGCATCAAGTAAATCCATGTAGTTCTCGAGTAATCATCAATCACAGTTAAGGAATAATGTTTTTCATCATGTGTTGGTGTCCTGTATGGACCCCAAACATCCATATGAACGAGCTGAAAAATCATAGTACTCTTTTGTTCACTTAGAGGAAAACACAGTCTAGACTGCTTAGCAACAGGACACACTGTACATTTATCTTGCAAAGCAACATCTACTTTATTCTTCAGAAAATGAATATGTCTCATGGCTACTGTTGAAAGATGCTCAAGCCTCTTATGCCATAGACAACAATTTCCTTCACTTTCAGCTTTTACACTCACATGATTTGTTCGTTTTTTCTCCAAGTCTTTTTATCAGATATAAACCATCACTTTTCTTACCAATCCCCTTCACCTTGCCACTGTAAAGGTCCTGAAATATGCAGAATTCAGGGAAAAATGGCAGAGCAACATAAGTTCCTGGTTAATTTAGAGACTGACATTAAGTTGAATCTAAACTCTAGCACATAGTAAACATTAGTAAGTTTAGCATCTTCTGATATATACGAGCTTCCCATGTGAGTAATAGGGTAATCCTTCCCAGTAGGCAGGCTAAACTTTTCTCTCTTATGTGAGGCAATTCTCTCTATATCATCTAGCAAGTGCAGTGAAGAGAAAATATGATGCGTAGCTCCAGAGTCTACTACCCATTCACTATTATGCACACTAGAAGACAAAGAAATGATTGTACCTGCCAAATTCACTTGTAGCTCTTTACCTGTCACCTGATTGTGAACCTCAGAGCTGCTCCCATCCTCTTTGTTAAGTAAATTCAATATTTGTTGATATTGTGCATTAGTGAAGAAGTGATTGCCCTGTTCCTGCAGCCTTACACGTGACTTTTTCTCTGGAATTTTAATTTTGTTAGCCATAGGCATCATTCCTCTATGATAACATAAAGTTTTAACTTTTTTATCTGTATGCATCATTCCTCGAGGATTAACCTTCTTGCCTTTGTAATCTGCAGGATATCCATTAACTTTCCAGCAGTGATCAATAGTGTGTCCATTGAGCTTACAAAATTCACATTATAAGAACGACTTCTTGATTTTGTAACCCTGACCTCTCCCTGCTTGCAATGCCAGAGGATCCAATCTCTCATGTGTGACGTTTACCCCAACTTTCTGTTGGCTTTCATCCTCAACAATCATAGCATAAGCTTGGTTCAAGGATGGCTCCGTTGACTTCATCAGGATTTGTCTGCGAGCTTTGTCATAGAGATCATTTAGTCCACTGAGAAACTGAAGAAGTCGTTGTTTTTTAAGATGTTCAGCATAATTATTTGACTTCTCACAGTCACAATTAGGAGCAGGCACCATTGCATCATACTCCGCCCATAACTCCTTCAATTTCGAGAAATATACTGATACAGAGTTGTTTTCCTGTGAAATAGTAGCAATTGCCTTGTGCAATTGAAAAATATGAACTCGATTCACCTTATCAAATCGCTCTCGAAGATCCTCCCAGACTAGGTTCGCACTCGAACCATACACAATACCACTGAGGAGATCTGGTGAAACGGTATTCATGATCCACGAATGAACAATTACATTACATGTGTCCCATTTCTCCTGTAGATCCTTCGAGAAAGATTCCCTCTTACATGTACCATTTACAAATCCTAATTTCCCCTTGGCTTGAAGTGCAATCTTCATCGATTTATGCCATAACCTGTAATTCTCCAATCCTGTGAGTTTCACAGGAATCAAAACAGTGTCTGGAGTATCCGATGGATGCACAAAGAGTGGGTGAGTGTAATCTATCTTAGTCTGAGCTTAAATATCAGTTCCAATCATTGTTGATGATGAGAGAGAAGCTTTCGAAGACGGTGATAAAATAGTAGTTATGCTTGCGGAAATCAACGGATTACTTAGGCTCTGATACCATGTTATAATTCACCATGGAAGCTTGATAACGGTTGAACAATAGCTTTGGAAGAGCAGAACTGAATTGAGAAGAGAAGAAATATCTGGGATTGATTCACTGGATGAAGAAGTTACTGTGAACATACATTTTATACTAGGCTAACCGACTCTGGTACAAACTATCTAATTCATGACATTAAACTTCTAGCTTTTAGACAATACAAATTGACCCCTCTAACTAACACAGACTATTACCTGTCTCAACAAAATCCATGAGAAACGAAACCATTACAAACCTCCGATCTAACATTAAGGGAGAAATAAAGCTAGAGAAAAAAAAACACGAACATCCAGAAAGGATGTGCGAAAATGCTTTTAAGGTTGATAGAAACTAGCTGTGGATCCAACTTTCACAAACAGAGGGAAAAGGGAGATGTAGGAATACAAAACATTTAAAGGAAGAATGTTCGGTACATAGACTGGGGGTATAAGTTTGCGTATCATACAACGCTTCTCCAATAATAAATGCATCGCCTACACCAGTTGTATGATCTACTAGTTTATATATATATGTTGGCAATATGAAGAATGTGGAAAGAATTAAGTGAAGAAGAGAGAAAAGGTCAAAGGAAGAATGAATACATGAAGCTGAACCATCTGGCCCCCTTCCTAAATCCTATTCCCTGTGTAAACTATCAGACCCCACATGAAATTTAACTGTCTGGCCCTTTGAAAATTCTCAGTACAACTTAGCTGATCAATGGGCTAAAATAAAATCTTTATTTATCTAGTAAAACTCGATTAGGTTCCACAATGTTTGTCAGTTAGTAGTACTAAGAAAGAAACCTTCATTCAAGGTCCACAGCTATGCAGATGTTTTCTGCAGCATGTGTCTCTTTCCTTTTTAATCTTTCCATCTTCAGAGATTGAAAATGTTGTTACAGGTTGTAAGAAAAATATTTGGCTGAAGGCATTATTTTCTGTATAATTAAGCTAGTTGATTACTCACGAGGTCACTCAACTAATAAAAAAATTGTCCAAGAAAGTCACTTTTCTTTACATTTTGTAACAGAAAAGTCGCTTTATTTTTGTCATGACTACACTCCGGTGATATTTCTAGCCACTTAACTGATGTGACATACAATATTATAATCCTCTCGTACTAGGAAAAAGTGTTATGGAATGAAGAAGACAAAAAAGAAAATTGAACAGAAACTGAACGAAAACTCTTGATTGATTCTTTTTCTTGATTCAAATAGAAGAGTACAACTCTATTTATAAGAAACTAAATAAAATAAATAAGAAAAATATGATATTTTCCTTATAGAGGAAATAAATAATATAAAATATTCTTAGACTAAAAAAGGAAAAATAAAAATATTATAACATTAATGAAAATGACAAAATAGAAGGAAGGTAAATCTCAACATTCCCCCTCAAACTCAAGTTGGTGTATCCAACTTGAGTTTGAACACTTAATTATAAAAAATGTATTTTTCCTTAATTTTGTTGCAACAATCTAATAAAGTTGGTCTTCCTCATCTTCATGTTCTTCTTCCACAAGTAGTGCTTTTGAATTATCTTGAGTGTCTTTGAACTTGCATACTTTTGTGACATGACCTTTTTGTTTCCACATAATGCATCAAATCTCCACCAGTAAAAATTTTCTGAGTGTGTTTTCTTTTTGCAATATTTGCAAGGTGGATAATCAATTTTTCTTTTTTGATGGTTCACATAAAAAATATTTTCAAGAACTTTGTATTCCATGTAAGCTCTTCTTTGCTCTTGTGCTTGAAGAGCGCTTATCAATTCAACAAGAGAGATGTCAGAGAGATCTTTAGACTCTTTCAAAGTGGAGATTTTGGACTCAAATCTCTCAGAAATAGTCACCAGAATTTTTTCAACAATTCTATTGTCTTTAAAATCTTCGCCAAGCAACCTGATTCTATTGACAATTAAAGAAATTCTGTCAGAATAATTAGTAATTGTCTCACCTTCTTACATCCTAAGAGATTCAAATTCAAAATTTGATTTTGTCTGCCTCGTTCACTTCCTTGATACTCCTTTTCAAGTTTTTCCCAAGCTTCTTTTGTTGTTTTACATGTAATGATTTTAGAAAAGATTGAATCAGCAACTGAATTTTGAATTACAATTTTTGCTTTATATTTTTTCGATTTCTCTTCTGAGTGAAGTTTGATTTCGGCAGCAGAAGGATTTGCAGGGAGTGGTTGTATGGGTTTTTCTTCCTTTACAACTTCCAACAAATCATAAGCTTCAAGATAAGATTTCATCTTAACTGCCCAAATTTGATAATTTTCACCAGTGAAGGTTTGTGGGGCATTGAAAGAGAGAGTATTGCTTGTCATGGTTTGAAAAACAAGATTTAAAATAATATGGGTTAAAAAAGATTAAAAATAGTCCTACGTTAAAAATAAAAGTGAGGGTTAAAAATAATCTTACGTTAAAAATAAAAGTAAGATTAAAAGTAGGTTGAAAATAGGTATGGATTAAAAAATGGTTGACAGTTTTGCTTCAATAAATTCACAGATCCATGAGGATCGATGAAGGCTCTGATACCACTGTTATGGAATGAAGAAGACAAAAAAGAAAATTGATCAGAAACTGAATGAAAACTCTTGATTGATTCTTTTTCTTGATTCAAATAGAAGAGTACATCTCTATTTATAAGAAACTAAATAAAGTAAATATGAAAAATATGATATTTTTCTTATAGTTATAAGACTAAATATTCTTTAATTAATAAACCCTAGACTTAAAAGGAAATAAATAATGTAAAATATTCTTAGACTAAAAAAGGAAAAATAAAAATATTATACCATTAATGAAAATGACAAAATAGAAGGAAGATAAATCTCAACAAAAAGTACTCTTGATGCTTATTTTCAGGCCTGAAGTAGAGAATTATTTAACATCTTCAATAGGCCCTTTCTTTATGTTGAACATAAGGAAAATAAAAGAAGAAATTAACCATGAATTTGAATTTGTAAGGTGGAGATAAATAAAATTTAGCTCCATTATTTTCTTCCTTTCTTACTCATGCCAAATAACAAAAAGAAAAAGATTACTCTAGATCTCTAGCCTATGAGAATGGTTAAGTAAGAATAAAGTAGTCAAATTAACTTGTAAAGTGAACATTTTTCTCTCCCCATCTCAATTTGTGTGGCATCATTCTGATTTCGAGATTCAAATAAGTCTATTTTTAATTATAATTTATTTTATATATATTTTAAATATTTAAATTGTCAATTATTTTGACATGTAGTACTTTTTACATAGTTTCTAACTATATAAATTTGATTTTAAAAAATTGAAGATTTCATGACATATTTGCGATCAAACTTACATTATTTGACTATCGAAAAGTGAAAAATATCACATAAATTTGGATGGAGAGAATAAATTTGGTCAAGAGTGATTATGAGCGAAAACTAGGAGGTGCAAAAATCGGTTTCATAGACAAATTGAACCAAAAACAAATGTTATTAATTTACTGGCATGGGTTATTGAGTTAACTATTTTTGTAAATTTTTATTTAATTGTCAGTTCAGTTTTCGGTGTTAAAAGTTTTAGTTATTAGTTATATCGATACTCTAATAAAATTATATTAGAATTTTCTTTTTATCTCTAATTATATAATAATAGTGAATTCAGATTTTAATACAAATTCCTTTTCTTTTCCTTTTTTATACATTTTGTTGTTATTGGCTTAAAAGTTATTGTTTTCTTTCTGAAGTCTTTGACTACTTGTGCTCCTATCCGATAGAGATTGATACTACAGTGTTATTGTATCTAAATTTGCTAATTAATCTGAAAGAAAATAAGTTTATTTTAGCATTAATGTAAATAAATTTATTTAGGTTTATAATTTGTATAGACTTTTATGCATACACATAGTGTATATGAATAAATAAAAATAAGAGAAAGTCAAAGAAAAAAAAGAAATTACACGAGTCATTTTTTATCGGTTAAACTAAAAATTGAATTTATCAAGGAATAAAAACTAATAGTGAATATCTTATTGATTTAGTTGCAAGATTAATATGTTTACAAGTCGAATCGATGATACACAAAATCATATTGAAATGGCTGATAAGCACCTTTTTTAAAATTATTATTGAGTAAAGCATCTAGTACCCCATGAACTATGACCAAATTTACCACGACACACCCTAATTTTATGGTGGTCTTATTACTCTTGAATTAAATTTTAGCATATTTTTGTTAATCTTTTTATCTGTCGTGACACCTTTGATGTGAATTCTATTTTGTGTAATAAATGTGTCACGTCAACATAAAAGATGATAAAAATACATTAAAATTGAGTTAGAAGTAATAAGACCCTGTAAAGTTGAAGTGTCGTAGCAACTTTGATGATAGTTCGAAGAATACTAAATGTTTATCTCTTTTAATTCAGTAAAAGAGAATTTGTCAATATTAATCTCTCGTCAAAATTATTGCAGTTTGACAGAACCAAAATGTCAACATACATTATTTATATGCTGTAAAGCAATATGAACATTGCGGAAAAAATCAAAGTGAATAAAAAAGTAAAAGTAAAAGGAAGAATGAATACATTGAAGTTGAACCATCTGGTCCTTCCTATCCCCTATGTAAAGTATGAGACCCCACATGAAATTGAACTGTCTGGTCCTTTGAAAATTCTCAGTACATAACTATAGGAATTTGTTGGTACATACAGGGGGAGTAGTAGTATATAAATATATGATATTCCAATCTTAGCTTAATCATTTTTGTTGGTTAATTTAGTGATTAGTAGTAGTAAGTAATATAAAGATGTTGTTGAGAGATGAAGAAGAAGTTGAGTTGGGTGAAATGGAGTTGAATGACATGGTTAATTCTTTTATAAGTTCACCTGCTTCAACTAGTTGGCAAATTCAGCAGGTATGGGAGCCTGATAATATGCACCTTTTTGATTGTTCTTTACCTACTGCTTCTCCTATGGCGAACTTTAGTACTCTTTGGAATCATTGGAGTCCTCCTTCTCTTCCTCCTCCTCCTCCTCATCATCATCATCAAGAATCTGGTTAGTAGCTCTCCTTTCACCCTTTAAATTTGATCTATATAACAGTCTGTCATTTCGGATCCTGCACATAGCGGGAGCTTTAGTGCACCAGTCTGTTTTCACCTGTAAAATTGGTTTTCGAGATATGTTGAGAAGCCCCAATATGGTATAAAACTTTAATCTTGTAGGGGAGTATGTTTTCCAAATTTTGTGAAATTTTGAAGTGTGGGGTGTGGGGTGTGGGGTGTGGGGTGTGGGGTGTGGAGTGTGGGGGTGGGGGGGGAGATTTTTGGAAAGTAACAATTCCATTCAGTTCGCTTTTAGAAAATTTGTTGATCGCGTAGTTGAGTTATGAATTCTCAACAAGGGGATTAAAAGAAAAGGATCTTTACAGTTTACACAACTTGTGGATTCATTGTTGACTTTATCTATCCGGTATACAAAGATTATACATGTTTATACGCGTATTATATGGTGGAGGAGCGCTACAACAATAACACCATACCTAATTTAGTTTCACTTTTGTGGGGTCTGAGGAGGGTAGAGTCTACGTAGACCTTGTCTCTATCTTAGAGGTAGAGAGGCTGATTCTGATAGACCCTCGGCTCAAGGGAAAAAAGTCCAAAGCGGTCGAGAAAAAGAAGTAATAGAAGTACAAGAAATAGCAGATAGTAACAAGGCAGTAATACAACAAAATAATATGATAGTTCATGTGCAAGATATGGTACTGGAGCTGCTATTTAGGTGAATTCTTCGAAAAAAAGAAAAAAGAGATTGTTACATGTACTTCATTTCAAGGGGATTTGAAAATTTATTTATGCGTACAAAATTGTTTTAACCATATTTGTGTAGTACACTTTGACGAACAGGCGTTGTTGTACTGTATAGCCTGTTTTCTCTTTTTTCTTTTCTATGTTTGATTAAGGGAATTTAATTGAAATTCCAAAGGTATGATCAAAGGGGCAGCTAAAGCTTTTGATGCTCAGCTTCAAGAGGCTGCTGCTGGTGGAGCTATACTGATGAATGATTTTCTACACAAAATTGCGCTGTTCCCCAGGTCTTACTGGTTTGACTATATCTGTTTTTGAAATAGCCCTTCTTCATGTGAATTATGTAGGAGTTGTAGCTTGAGGTTTCAGCAATCATGTGCTCTTCGCAGTTGGAAAACTTATAAAGTTTTTAGGACTACTCGTGCTTGTTTGAATTGTTACCAGATAGATTTTCTGTCATTCAAAGGGGAATAAGCAAGTTAAAGATCTACATTTGAATTTCTTCTCTGAAATATCAGAATACATCCTTCGAAAAGATAATCGAAACATGAAATCCTTTCTGCTGATCTAGTTACTAAATCTTGGCCTACATTGGTCACTCTAAGAATGTTTTCATTTCTAAGATTGGAGTTAAGAACCTGATGTAATTGTTATCTGATTTTCTTTCACTTCAACAACATTTGTGCTTCTCTTATAGGTGGAGGACATTTTTGGCGTTATATAGAAGGAGAAGGAGAAGGAGAAGGAGAAGGAGAAAAAATATCCTTGATGTGAGGTTTGAAGAAAAGGCATATACTGGTGGTACGAGTCAGGTATGCAGTTGCCTCATATTCCTGTCTATTTCTGGAATGTGCTTATTAGCATGGATATTCGTGTATGATCATTTCCGTTGTTGTTTAGTATAATTGCTTACGCTATTGTCAATATGAATTTTTGCTTCAAGGTGTCTCTGTCAATGCTGAGTATGGAGACAAAATCTGAAAATCCTGTCTGCTGCAAACCAGTGCAAATAGTAGATGAAAGCCCGAAATTCTAGGTATTATATAAAACTCCATCCAACTTGTTACATTAATTTTCTTCAATTTGATTTATTGGGATCGTCCATTGTGTATATTAATGTGACTGGTCTTAACACCATATCCTGTCAAAAAGTAATGGCGATTACTTTATATAGTTAGGTCCTTGCAAATATATTGTAATCTTGAGATATAAACTGCACATCTATTATCAGATCTCAGATATGGATGTCATGGTTTAATCTGGACTCCTAGTGATGAACTTTGAACATTGAAAAACTTTTGTTACATTGAATAAGTGTTTACTGAAAGAGTGAGCAACTGAACTACTGTAAACAAATCGCAGTGTATGCAGTTAGATGCAAAATGTACAGCAGAAGAGTCTCCACTTCATATTGTACCAAGTCGGGGAGATTGTGCACTGCCTGTTCCATTTCAACAACGATCCATCACAGAACATGTAAACCTGAAGAGGAAAGTCGATACTGGTCCTTCAGGTCAGGACGTTACCATCTTTGAATTATGCAACAAGCAGAAAATGAATAAGAAATACAAAAAGACTTGGAGAATTGGTGATTCAGTTAGTTTAGAGGATCTTAAAGAGCAGTTTGGAAAGAAACGTGAAGAGGCTGCAGAAAGCCTCAACGGTAAGCTTCCTGTTGGAACTTCAGAATAAGCTTCTTTTCTAGTGTTTGCATCTTGTTTCTTGACATCTTGTTTTTATAGTTAGTATCTCCACATTTAAGCGAATTTGTCGGGAACATGGAATCTCCCGGTGGCCGTCTACCAAAATAAAGAGAGAAAGGCTTTTACTCTCCAGTTTAAGCTGCAATGGAACTGACCGAGTAGCTGCTAACACACAAATGCGAATAACCAAAGGCCTAACTGCATTGGCATCTACCTTTTCAGTCAAATCCAATCAGCAGAAATCACAGAGTTCGAATTTATCAGTAAATAATGAAAATGGTACATCATTAAATGGCAATCTGCTAGAAAAGAATGAAGACAGTGACAGGGAACACATTATGATTCAAGTGGAAGACTCATCCAATCAAGAACTCGTGTACATACCACAGGAATTTCGGCCTGCCTGTGATAGTCTCATCCCTGACGTTCCCACTATACTGTCTCGGTTACCTCAAGAAAGAATGCCAGCTGAAGATGCTACACAATTAATTTCTTCTGCACCTGGCCAGCAGGGGGAACTTATTGCAAGACAAATAGAGATGACTAGTCAGATTAGCCAATTGGAGAAACAACACTTGGGAAAGGAAAGGTTCAAATGTGATCTCTCTGTTGAAGACTCGTCATCACGCGATTCCAGAAATGTTTCAGAGCCAATTCAAGTAAGCTTACGGAGTATAAATTATACTACTATAATTTTCTTGAAACCAAGAATTAGTAATTCCAGACAAGTTTCTTTTATATAACCATCTTTCCGGTTATGCTTCAAGGATAGTTGATGTATACGTTAAGCTCTACTTGTCATCAGGGTAATGCCATCGTGGATTCTAATCATATGGAAGTTCAACCTTTGCTTGAATCAGTATCAACTCAGCCATTAAACTCATTTTCCTGCAATGAGAACACCGCAAAGAACACAAAGCTGCTTTTCAACAATTTGATCGTCTTAACTCTGGAAGATCTAATCGACCATGAAAATGAAACTTCCATGACTAAAGCATTGCCCATCCTAGCAGACAACCTCTCTTTTTTCTCTGAAGAACAAGCCGAAAAAATACTTGAACTCTCAGTCGATTTTCATGCACTCGTGCATAGCTGGAGACGGTATTCTCAATCCCAAGGGCGCAGTCAAAAGTCCTTAGCTGAAACGGAGAAAATTAGAGATTTGGCGGAGACATCAGTGAAAGATGAAGAGTGTCTTAATGTCAGATACGAAGAACTCAAAAGAAAGGAACAGGAACTGAGGGCACAATTGGAAGCAGTGCAGAAAGAGACGGCAGGGATAGCTGAACAAAGGAATGAAAAATCCAAGCAGACCAAACACTTGGTTTCTTTGGCAGAAGAGAAAACAGATAGTAGTACCAAAGAGAAACACATGATGAAAATAGCCACTACCAAGCTGAACAACTTAGTTGATCAATGGACTAAAATACAATCTTTCTTTATCTAGATTTGCTACTAAAACTCAGTTAGGTTCCACAATGTTTGCCACTTAGTCGTACTAAGAAAGAACCTTCATTCAAGGTCCACAGCTATGCAAATGTTTTCTGCAGCATGTGTCTGTTTCCTTTTTGTTTTATTTTTCCATCTTGAGAGATTGAAAATGTTGTTATAGGTTGTAAGAAAAACATTTGGCTGAAGGTATTATTTTCTGTATAATTAAGTGAGTTGATTACTCTTGAGGTCATTCAGCTAATAAAAAATTGTGCGAGGAAGTCACTTTTCTTTATTTTGTAACAGAAAAGTCACTTTATTTTTTCCATTTCACCTATAAAGTTACTGACTACACGGATGATATTTCTAGCCATTTAGCTGATGTGACATACAACATTATAGTCCTCTCGTACTAGGAAAAAGTCCTCTCGATGCTTTAACACCCGTGATCTCTGGTTAAAGGGGTTTATTTTCAGGCCTGGAGTAGAAAATTGTTTAACATCTTCAATGGGCCTTTCTTTAAGTTGAATATAAAGAAAATAAAAGAAAAAATTATCCATGAATTTGAACTTGCAAGGTGGAGATAAATAAAATTTAGCTCCATTATTTTCTTCCTTTCTTACTCATGCCAAATATCAAAAAGTAAAAGATTACTCTATATCTCTAACCTATGAGAATGGTTAAGAATAAGGTAGTCAAATTAACTAGTAAACATTTTACTCTTTCCATCTCAATTTATGTGACATCATTTTGATTTCGAGATTCAAATAAGTATATCTTTGACCATTCTTTTTATATATATTTTAAATATTTCGAATTGTCAATTATTTTGGCATATAGTACTTTTAACATAGTTTTCAAATATATAAATTTTTTTTAAATGAAGATTTCATGACATATTCGCTGTCAAACTTACATTATTTGACTATCGAAAAGTGAAAAGTATGGAATAATTTATTTATACCTTTCATGAGAAAATTGAAGGAAAGGTGTCTTTTAAGTCTTGAATGAAGGATTGGTGACATTGACCAACAGATAGGGTCAAACATCATTAGGAAACTTGATTAAGTTAATTGTGGACTTGATTAATATTTTCAAAACTTTCTAATCTTTTTAAAAATACAAATCAACTCAATCCACACCCCTCTTCAATCCAAATCAACCACTCTCTCCTCTCTCTCCAGCTTCTCTCAACTCTCTCTCAACCAACAGTTCTGCAAAATTTCTCCCTTCAACCCCCGATGACTTCTACCTCCGGCGACAAATAGTTGGACTTCGAGTTCCCCTTTTTTCTCCCTTCAACCTCCGGCGACAAATAGTTGGGCTTCGAGTTCCCCTCTTCAATTCAATCAACCTGTCTCTCGTCCCTCTCTCGACAGCTTCTCTCAACTCTCTCCCAACCAACTGTTCTGTAAATTTCTCATTTAAATCCTCGGCGATTTCAACATCCGACTATAAATAGTTGGGCTTCGAGTTCCTTTTCGACTTTAACCTTCAATCGACGTGACAGCCTTGCTCTCCGGCCACAACAGCTTCGAATTCTTCATTGGTCATTTTCTTCTTTCACAGGTAAAAATTTATGGCCTTTTTAGTTTTGAAGAAAACGAGGAACTTGAGCCAACTTCTCTTATAGTATTGGTTAACAATTTCAATATTTGTTACATTAATTTGAAATGCGGTCTGAAATGGCCTTTTTATTGTTTGTGTTTATAAAAACAAAACGACAATTTGGTTTGATTTGTTCTGTTCTTGTTCTTGGTAAAAATGGTGAAATTGTTGTTTTTTGTTAAACAATATCGTGTTACTATTTTTTGTTCCCTCCGACAGATTACCCATCTGGTGCAACATATTAACCATCTGATGCAATATATTTATTATATGATGCACTAGATCAACCATCTGATGCACCAGAGAAACCATCAGATTACAATTCTGATGCAACAGATTAATAATCTGATGCAACAGATTAACTATCTGATGCAACAGCTTTACCATATGTTGCAACAGATTAAGCATCGGATAAAAAATCTGATGCAACTAATTAACCATCTGGTGCAATGGAAGAACCATCAGATTAATGATCTGATGCAGCAGATGAACCTCCTGTTGGATAAAATCCCATCAACTCTTCCTACAGGAAATATCCAAGACTTGATTTTTTCAACTGATCATTCATCTACCACGATAGACGACCCTATGTTGGAAGAAATCTAAACAATATTGACCATTGATAACTGTTCCAACAGATCACTCATGTGTTGCAACAGATGTGTGACCTGTTGCACAGACCATTCATCTTTCTTAACAGATGAGTGATATATTTTGTGTTGTCGCAACAGATTACTCAGTCGTTGTTGCAGGTTAGTTAACTGCTCTGACAGATCACTCATATGTTGCAACAGATGTGTGATCTGTTGCACAAACCATTCATCTTTCTCAACAGATGAGTGATATATTTTGTATTATCGCAACAGATCACTCATATGTTGCAACAGATGATGTCACAACAGTTGTGTGATCTGTTGAATAGACCATTCATCTGTCTTAAAAGATGAGTGATATGTTTTGTATTGTTGCAACAGATTACTCATCCGTTGCAACAGTTTGCTTATATGCTGCAACAGATATACTACCTGGTGCAACAGATCGGTGATCTGTTGCAACTATTATTTTACTGTTTTGCTTGTTTGATTTACTGTTATCCTTTTTTAACGATGCATTAATCAACAATAATATATTATTTTATGTTCCTGCTAATTTTAGATAATATGGTTCCCAAAAGAACAGAAACCGAATCAAGTCCAAGTAAAGGAACAAGTGAAGTAGCTAGGCTACATCCACCACTCTATGAGCTTGCTTTACAAGCGTTATCTCAATCGGGAGCAGAATATGATGAACACGGGGAGGAGGAATGTTTCAAAAGAGATGATGCAGATGCTAATAACCCTTCCACCGAAGAGTTGGTCAAAGCCTTCAGCATTGATCGTTATCCTGTGAGAATGCAGTGCGATGGTGCCGCAGATTTAATGGGTGATTTCGTGGTTAAGTCAGCCATGGGAAAATCTTACGATGCCTTCAGAAAAATACTTCGAGAACAAAAATTGGATGCTTATTTTAGGGACAACTGCTTTGGAAAATATCTTGATTTTCCGGAGGACAACAATGCTCGTTTCTAAATGAAAATGGTATATGAACTACTCAAGCGTAGGTTTATGTATGAAAATAAAGATAAGATGGATGAGATGTGGATAAATTACTGTGGCATGCCTGTTTGTTTTGGTTGGAAGGAGTTTGCCATAGTTACTGGACTAAAATGTTATCCTCCTTCTCAAGTTATACCTATTCTAACCCAAAAAAATACCTCGCACACCCAAAAAAGGCAAAGGCAATTCGTGTGATCGTGATGACCTAGTGTCCATTGTTGGTCCAAGCTTCAAAAACAAAAATTTGATAGAAGCGTTGAAAGGTAAAGGACTTCAAAGAATCACAAGCAGTCATTGTGCTTGGTTTGGTTTGTACATAATATTTGTTGGGCGAGAGACATTAACAACAACATAAGCCTCGGTTTAATAAAGCTCTCCGAGGATCTTGATGCGTTTAACAGCTATCCTTGGGGGTATGAAAGCTTCAAAATGACTGTCAAATATTTGTTGACTCCATTAGCGCCAAAGACAGTCAACTTATATGGATTCCCATAGGCTTTCATGGTAAATGTTTCTTTCTTCTATTATGATATCATTCATTTTTTTCGCTCAATAATGGTTTTGATTTATTGGCGTTATTTTATAGGCTTGGGTGTTTGAAGTCATTCCTTATTTGAGACAACAAGTGAACTACCAGGAAGGAGTTTCCTGTCCAAGAATCTTGAGATGGTTGTCGGCCAAAACTGATAAAAGTGCAAAATTTCTTGATCTCTTCAACCCCCTGAAGGATGCAATAAGTATAATTATAATTAATTTTTTCTTTTAATTAATGATTTTTTTTAATGATCTAATCATCATTCTAATATATGTAATGATTTATGTTAGATTGTGCATCCGTCGCTAGTTCCGGTCAATCGAGAGTTGAAGATACCATTTTTTTTACTTTACGGTCTGTGCGAACTTTATCGGACCCTAAGGTCATCGACAGAATAAAAATAGAATTGTTTAGAGCAACAACCATTACAAGAAAAACAATTTTGGAGGGTGGGCTTGTTGTTGTTGTTGTTGATGGTCTTAGTGGTGATGGAGCTGTTGGTGGTGGTAGTGGTGCTGTTGTTGGTGCTAATGATGCTCCTCTTGCAGTATTTAAAGTAAACCATTATGAGTATGATATACTGGTTATACAGATTTTGCCTCTCCCAGCGAATGTTCTGCATGCAAATGTCAAGACTGCAGGGCGAAACATGATGTAGTGATTAATGTTATTAATGCATTAACTACTTCTGTAAAGGAATTTACATCTAAGAGGGGTCTCATTCCATCAAAGAGGATTTTATTTTCATCCGCTCCATTAGAGATTAGGGCTAAGAGGAGAAGAAAAGTACTTTCCAGGGCATTATCAAGCATCCAAAAAAGCGAAATTGCAACTCCTCTGTCTATGTGTTGCACTGAGCAACGTACAATGTCCAAAGGAGAGCAGCACGAGCTGAAGAAGGTGAATATACTATATGTCTTCCAACTGATAAAACAAACAAACACATATTTGTTTTAACAGATGACACATCTACTGAAAATTATCAAATAGATATATACATCTGTTGCAACAGTTGACTAACCTGTTGCACCAGATACTTTATCTGGTGCAACATATGTCTTGTCTGTTTTAGCAAATCAAATAGCTTTTCGTACCGCTTTTATTTGTACCAACAGATGACCTATATGCTGCAACAGATGATTCATATGTTGCAACGGATGGTTCATCCGTTGGAAATTATCACACAGGGTCTTCCTCATGTAGAAATTTGTCCTAATAGTTGATTCATTGTTGCAACAGAAATATAATCTGTTTGGGATAATTTAAAACAAGAGGAAGACCTGTTGATTTGCTAGAAGAGATGAGTTATCCTTTTTCGTTTTGTTGTATCTCCGTGATTAGCATTGACCAATTCTGGTTTTCCAGGTGGATGTAGAAGAAGCTACTGCTGAACAACATTGACAATATGCTACTCTTTTTATGGAAATACGGAGAACATAAAGTGCAGAAACTGTACGTAAGCGACAATAAAGATCCACGACGAGCAAAGCCGAATTCCATAGCACCGGATGAAAAACAACTTTCTCATACTGAGTAGATCTTTATAGCTTGAGCTTGTCAAATCAAAGCAATTCTTGGCAGTATACTTAAATTGTTGTTAATGTATTTGTTGAGATCTGTACCCATAATAATTTTTTTACATTTCATTTATTCGTTGACTTGTTTCAGCTAATTTATGAAGGGTTCAATTTATTTTATTTTATCTACGAATTTTATTTATTCCTTAGATTTGAACTTATTAATTGAAAAGGAATACTAGATTCAAATATTGCAACAGATAATGTATCTGTTGCAATAGACAACACATCTATTGGAAAAATCAAACAGATTTAGACATATATTGCAACAGGTAGGTGATCTGTTGGAATTTATCAAACAGGTGTTCCCACTGTTGCAACAAATGGACTTTAGATAAAAACATCGAGATAATGCAACAGATGACCAACCTATTGCAACAGATAAACTATATGTCAGAACAGGTAGAATAATTGTTACAACGGATGGAGAATCTGTTGCATTATAAAAATTTAACTTTCGTTGGACATAAAAAATTATCACTACGTGTAAAAAGGTTAAAGTGAATTGAATTGAAATAAAAAAGACGCAACCCATCGACGGTGTTCAGTTCAAACACCTAAAATAAGATAGGCATCAAGTAAACAGTGTTCATTTAAAACACGTAAAATAAAATAGGAATCAAATGTGTCAGTGTCAGTCTGGCACATTTCGCTGACTTGCCGTCACTTGGCCCCCAACGGTCATTCCCCCCCCCCCCCATTATCTTATATATTCATCTTTCTCCTAAAATTTAACCCTAAATTCCCAAATCTTCTTCTTCATCGTCATCTCTTTTATCTATTCAAATTATTTCTTTCCTTTTTTCCAACTGAGCTTGACAATGCCAAGCGCATCTTCCACTGTTTTTTGTGATAAAGATTTTTGATATTGTAAGTGAGGTCATGAAGCTCTATTAAAGACTTCTTGGACTCAACAAAATCTGGGTTGTAGATTTTTTACTTGTAAGATTTCAAAGGTAATATTTTTTTTATTTAATTAATTAATTAATTATTGACTTATAATTATTTTGTAATTTTGTTCTCTTTTTTATAAAAATTGGGTGGATGCGATTACTTTGATTGGTATGAAGAACGACACCCTTCACAAGCAAATCGTGTAATCTGGGGTTTGTTGAACAAAGTCAAGGCTTCTGAAGAGAAATAAAATCGAGCAAGAAGATACTACATTGTTGTCGTTATTGCTATTGGTTTGGTGTTGTTGGGTACATGGATATTCAAGCCTAATTGCTGAAATTTTCATGGTGGTGTGTATATTTACTACTGGTTTGGTGTTGTCGAGCACATGGATATTCAAGCGTAACTGTTGGAAAATATCAAAAATATTTAGGCATATGTTGTAAAATTTAGGTCATCTGTTAGAAATTATCAAACAGGTCTTCCCACTGTTGCAACATATTAGACTTAGATTATTAGATTATTCATAGAAATAACATCGCCGTAATGCAACAGATGACCAACCTATTGCAACAGATAAACTATCTGCCAGAACGGATTAAAGATATTTTACAACAGATTTACAATCTAATCTATTGCATTATAAAAAGCTCAACTTTCATTAGAACAAAATTATTGCCACTACATGTACATGTAATAAAGTGAAGGGTGACTTGAAATTAAAAATTTTTATTTCACAGGCTCTTCTATATACACAGGCTTCAAGCGTCCAGTTAGTACCCCACTAGCCCAGACCTCTTGCAGGTTTGCCACAACGTTGTCGCATAGAAAAGTCGTTGGCTCGGCCATTTCTGTGTCGGTCAGCAAACATTCGATGTGTGCAAGAGCGTGCGAGCCGCTCGCTTTAGCGGCATCATCTTTTGGAAGGATCATTCCCCTGTTTCGACCTTTAAAATCCCATGATTTCTTCATTAACACTTTCTTTAGAAAATGATTCATCAGTTTACTCTCCCTCAACAAGATGGGCAACAACACCATCAATGGCTCCACGAGGAAAAAAAGATCAAAATCGTCGATGAGAGGTACGTTGGAGTCATAAACATTGATATTTCCCTCCTCGAGTAGTATCTCAACAGCCCGATAATGCATGTCGTTCACGCTAATGACTGCAAGAATCCTTTTTGCCTCGGTCCAGCTCTTACCGTATGGATTTGGTCTGTCCCCTCTAACATATCTTAACATTTCTTCTTCATTCAAGACCAACGTAGGAACTATAAAATCAAGTCCCACGCCAAGGGCTGACGCCTCTCCATTGAGTTGATCGTACTTATCCTTGATCTTCTTGCAGAAGTCGAGGTCCATTATCCTATCGGCAGCGTCATAAGCTTCCCGGTATGTTAATTGCCTTTTCCTCATGAGGCAGAGAATTATGTCAACATGCTGTGAGATAAGAAGTCAATTTTTAAATAGGTTAGTAATTGTAAAGATGCAACGGATGGTCCATCTATTGCATAGGATTCTCTGAATCAATAATGCAACGCAAATTATGCAACAGATGGATAATAAGTTGCAACAGAACTACTACCAGTTGCACCAGTAAACCCAGCTATTGCAAAAAATGTGAAATCTATTGCGTAGCTTCTTCTTCATGGGGTAGATTAGAAGGGATAGGTTAGGAAAATTAAACTTTACTTGTCCTCGTGCAGCATACGCATATCAGTCATAGTCTGGAAGTCTTGGGGGGGAAAGGGAGGCCTGGGGTAATCTGGTGCGCTTGGTTTGGCATTCTTGGCCTGTCGCAGATCTCTCTTCTCTTCGGCACCAAGTTCCGTATATATGTCCACCTTATTGACTGGCCCCTGAACTTCAACAGTTTTTGGAGAGGGAGGAATTGCAATTTCTTTTGATTTTCGAGTGGAGAGTACGTCTCTAATTGCTCTTTTCTTTCTCCTAACCAATGTTGTAGGAGTATGTGGCTCCCTCACCTTCTTGGATGGTATGACACACCTCTTGGATTTGAATTCCTTGATAGCTTTAGAGATAGCCTCTATTTTTTCAAAGACTTTATCCTGTCTGTCCTTGCATTCATCTCATTCGCAACGAGAACACGACGGTGAAGAGGGGTGAGAGGGACCTGTGTAAGGGCAAAAAGGGGTATTTTCAAACATATTTATTCTTTCTTGAGCATCAACATAATCATCATCATGAGTGGTAGCAGCATCAGCATGCCTGCCACCAACACCAACAACTCCACCAGAAGAACCACCCGGATCTGCCTTAGTAAAAGGTTGGTCATGAAGAGCCTCAACATTAGGATGACCTTGCCTAACTGCTCTTCTTATGGCTGTTGCTCCAGCCAATTCCTTCTTTATTAACTCCACCGTTGGGTCTGCTATAGTATCAACATGACCTAGAGTAATATAAAAAGTCATCACCGACTCCTTCTCAGTAGGCACGATCTATGAATGCACAACCTATAAAAAAGAAAAAAAAGATAGATGCATTTAAATCATATAATATAATAATTTTCACAGTTGGGCTACGTTTTAAAAAAAGACCCATTTGTTGCATAGTTTGCAGTATATGGTTAAAATCCATTTGAGTCTGGTTCAGAGAAATAGAGCAACACATGGATAATCTGATGCAAAATATCAATCATCTGTTGCAACAATTGCACAAGATGGGTAATCTGTTATGCAACAGATAATCTGTACGTCGCAACAGATGAACAATATGTTATCAGATTAAACATTTGTTGCATAATTTGTAGTAGGTGGTTAATCTTTTAGGAGTCGGGTTCAGAGAACCAAAGTAACAGATGGGTAATCTGATGCAAGATATACCTTGTCGCAACAGATGTCCCATCTGGTGCATCAGATATAACATTTATTGCACCAGATATAACATCTGTTCAATATCTTTCTTATCCTTGAGTAGAATTATTTTACTTGAAGAAGACGTACTGCATCATCCGGAGGGTTAAAGAGATCAGCCTCCTTAATATTGGTGTTTCTCTTTGCAACCAACCACCTAAACATCCTTGGATGAGAAACCTCATCTGGGTAATCCATTAACTGATTTCGGAGGGGAGGAATGGCTTCAAATGCTCAAGCCTAAAAAATGTAAACAGGAAGCAAGCAAAAAAATCATAATAACTATATTCAATATAAATTAATGGATGAGTAAAATTAGTGATTAATTTTACCATGAAATCCCAAGAAAAGCCGTATAATGTGGTCAGATAGCTTTGTCAGTAAATATTGGACAGTCAAGTAGAAGTTGTCATATCCCCAGGGATAATTGTTGAATTTATCAAAATCCTCAGCACGCGCCAATAAATCATCTTCTATGACCTTGTTGACGTCTCTTGCCAATATAATCGAATGGGCAAATCAAACTAAGCACAATTTCTCCCTGTACTGCTCTGGTATGGTTTTATCCTCGAGATCTGTCAACAAATCCGATGCTTTGTAGCCACGTCGAGCAATGTCAAACAACCCATCTATTTTTTCCTTGCATTTTCTTGCCTTGGATCTTTTGAGGGGTGGTGGTCCTTCTGGACGATGGCATCTCAAGCCCATCACTATGGCAAACTCTTGCAAGACAAAACAAATAGGCATGCCACAGTAGTTGATCCAGATTTCATCCATCTTCTTTTTGCCCCCTCCTCCGGATCTTTATCATCCCTCACGTACTTGATCCTGCGCTTGAGAAGACCATATACCATCGTCATAGGGAAACAAATACGGGCAGAGGGGTCCTTAGGCAGCTCGAGAAAGCTTCCAAAGTAGCTCTTCTTAAAAAGTCTACCTATGTTTTCGTTCTTCATAATTTTCATAAAATGTTCAAAAAATTTCCCCATCTGACATTTAAGTACAGCTTGACCAGTTAGTTGTTTTCCTTCTGGGTCATTTATCGGCATCGTAACTTGAAACCTGTCAATATTAAAAGATTTGACAGGATCATGCTGGGATGCCGATATTAACTCACGCCTCGTTGGTGATCCATTATCATCATGTTGATGATCATCCTCTTTCTCTTTCTGACTATCCAATTCCTCCTCTTTCTCACTTTTATTTTCTTCATCACCATCTACGGACCCTTGTCCACCTCCCTCAATGTTGTTTTCACATATCTCCTCAGCTTCACTTTTCCCTGATTGAAATTGTTCAAGAAGCTCCTCCGAATTTCTCTGTACTGTAGCCTTTTTTTTTAGTGGTTAGATGTTGATCCACTTTCACTTTTTTTTCTTTTGGGAGACATATTTTACCTACAGACAAAGAAAAATAAAAATTATATTACAATTGATGTATGCATAGATTTTAAAAAATACATTACAAATACCACGAATACCGATACACCAACAGCCAACACCAACTAATGCCAACAAACAAACAAACACCACGAATACCAAGATCACCACAAACACCACCAACCAATGCCACCACTGGTGCCACCACGACGACCACAAATACCACCACCACCACCACCAACACCACAAACACCATCCAACTATACCACGACAGTCAACGAAATACTGCGACAGAAACTAAGGATTTCTCGAGTTCTTCCTACGATTTTACCATCAAAACTCAAAATTGTAAACTCATTCTCAAAGATAATACAACTAAAAGTTTTATTTTTCATCATTAACTTAAAAGTCCTTATTTTTTAGAAAAAAATAAATAAATATAGAGCTCTTCTCGAAGTCTGTTGCCTACGAAGACAAAGAAAACAACTGATACAAGCAAGAATGAAGTCGAAAATAACACCTATGTGGTCGAAAATGAGAAGAAAGCGATCTGTTATGGAGGGTTGAGCAAATTTATTGAGTAGTTGTTGTCTGTACTGTATTGTTGAGTAAGAATGAGAGAGAAAGAGCTAGACCTCGAGATTTGAAATGATGAAACATTTTGTATGGGTTGATTTGTATTTTGGAAAAGAATGACAAGTAGTTTTGAAAATGTTAATTTGGTCCGAAATGATCTTAATTATTTTTAAAATCATAAATTATATGCATAATTTTTAACCCTCTCATCATGCAATTGCCAAAAGGGTAATTCAATTGAAATTGTATAAAAATAATTGAAGTTGTAGTTGACCGAGTACTTAGGAGGTGACCCTGTGAAAACTCACCCCTGGTCCTAGATTAATTAATTTAGGTACTATTAGTCTAACATATGAACTCAATTGAAATTGTAAAAAACAAATGTTCAACATGTTGCATCAGATTTCTCATTGTTGTAAATTATCAATCAGATTAGGTAACAATAGATTATGAATCTGATGTAAATTATCAAACAGATTAAGTCATCTGTTGCTACAGATTACCCATCTGTTGTAAATTATCAAATGGATTGTCATATGTCATAATAGATTACCCATATGTTGTAAATTATCAAATAGGCGTTGCCATCTGTTGTGGTTGACCCTATAAGAACTCACCCCTAGTCCTAGATTAATCGATAGTTTACCCTATGAGAACTCATCTCTAGTCCTAGATTATTCAATTAAGGTATTAGTACCCTAGTCCTAGATTAATCAATTAAGGTATTAGTCTAACATATGAGGTAGTAAGAATTGATTCGTCTCAGAGTGATCGATCGACGACTCTGTCGGGAGGAACGCAGTACCGTCTCATTATGCAATTGACAAAAGACTCAATTGAAGTTGTAGTTGACCCTATGAGAACTCACCCCTAGTCCCAGACTATTCAATTAAGGTATTAGTACCCTAGTCCTAAATTAATCAATTAAGGTATTAGTCTAACATATGAGGTAGTAAGAATCGATTAGGCTCAGAGTGATCGATCGATGACTCTGTCGGGAGGAACGCAGTACCGTCTTATTATGCAATTGCCAAAAGACTCAATTGAAGCTATAATTGACCCTATGAGAACTCACCCCTAGTCCCAAACTATTCAATTAAGGTACTAGTACCCTAGTCTTAGATTAATCAATTAAGGTATTAGTCTAACATATGAGGTAGTAAGAATCGGTTCGGCTCAGAGTGATCGATCGCCGACTCTGGTCGGGAAGAACGCAGTACCGTCTCATCATGCAATTGCCAAAAGATTAAATTGAAGTTGTAGTTGACCCTATGAGAACTCACATTCAATTAAGGTATTAGTCTAACATATGAACTCAATTAAATTATATATAAACAAATGTTCAACCTGTTGCAACAAATGTCTTTTCTGTTGGATCAAATCAAACAGATTATGTAATCTATTGCAATATATTATCCATCTGTTGTAAATTATCAAACAGATTAAGTCATTTGTTGCGACAGATCACGAATTTTTTGTAAACTATCAAACAGATTAAGTCATCTATTGCGACAGATTACCCATCTGTTGTAAATTATCAAATAGACGTTGTCATCTATTGTAGTTGACATTATGAGAACTCACCCCTAGTCCTAGATTAATCAATTAAGGTATTAGTTGAACATATGAGGTAGTAAGAATCAGTTCGGCTCAGAGTGATCGATCGACGACTCTTGTCGGGAGGAACGCAGTCCCGTCTCATCATGTATTTGCCAAAAGACTCAATTGAAGTTGTAGTTGACCCTATGAGAACTCAACCCTAGTCCCAGATTATTCAATTAAGGTATTAGTTGAACATACGAGATAGTAAGAATCGGTTCGTCTCAGATCGATCGATGACTCTTGTCGGGAGGAATGCAGTACTGTCTCATCATGCAATTGCCAAAAAACTCAATTGAAGTTATAGTTGACCCTTTGTGCTCATTCATCCATCCCTAATTCCACCTAGATCAATGTAGGTACTATTATTAATCTTAACATTAAGTTAATGAGAACACATTTCAACTCAGAGTGATCGATCGATACTTGGGTCGGGATGAACGAAATACTAACACCATGCAAATGCAACGACTCAATTGGATTTGTAATTGATCCTATGAGCTCATTCATTCATCCCTTATTCCACCTAGATCGATGTAGGTACTATTATTAATCTTAACATTAAGTTAATGAGGAGCTCATTCTTTCATCCCTAGTTCATCCTAAATCAATTGCAATGAAATTTGTTGCAACAAACAACTGAGTTGTTGGAGAATTTTAAATAGATAACAATATCTGTTGCAACAGATGACATTTCTTATTTAATTATCAAATAGACATTTGCATCTGTTATGACGGATGACTGAGCTGTTGGAAATTTTCAAACATATATTGATATCTGTTGTAACAGATGACGTTTCTGATTTAGTTATCAAATGACATTTCCATCTATTGTCACAGATGACTGAGCTGTTGGGATTTCTCAAACAGATATCTAAATCTGTTGCAACAGACGACATATTTGTTTGAAAATCTTTTTTTTTCTTTTAATTTTAAAGCAAGTTACTGTCCGAGTAGATAAAGTAGTAGTACTACTAAAGGCGGTAAAAATTATTTCTTGGATAACTCAAAAATCTCATTAAGTAGTTTTGTCCTGTCTTTTCAATGTCACCCGTTTTCTTCCTCGTGCCCCTCAAATTATTAGTGAATATTAATTAATGAATATTGAAACCCCTAATACTTCTTCCGTTTCATATTGACTTGGCACTCCCATCAAGAAAATATTAATTAGGGGTTTATTTTACTACCAAATTAGCCTTACTAATTATGTTTTAAAAATATAAATTTGAATAAATACACTTTGTTTAGTCATTTAATATTAAGGGTAGTACATCTAGAAATTAGAATTATCTCCTCTCTCCTCTCCTCTCCTTCAGCCCTAAATCTCTCATATTTTTTCTTTCTATCCTTTTTAGGGTTATCACAGCCTTTTTTTTTCTCTCCTCTTTCTTAAAAAATTTCGTTCGGATCTAAACCGATTGATATCCATATGTTAGATTCCTCGACTGAAATTGTTGTTTTGACCCCCTTTTGACATTAAGGTATGATATGATTCACTATTGCTCTTTCATTCTCGTCTTCTTCTTGCAACTTTATTTACATCTTTTTGTTTATTTAATTATCATTTTCCCATATCATATTTATTTAAAAAAATTGAAGGAACTTTTAATTGTTGAATAAACATACCGAGAATTTTTATTATAAGATGCAAAGAAAAGTCATCTGTTGGGAGAAGTTTAAAAGCCTTGTTGGCAGTATCATTTTTTTATGTATTTTATTTGTTTCTTTGTTGTTGATGTTGTTATTGATGTTGTTGGTGGGGTTGGCGTTGTTGGAACTTGTGGTGTGGTATGGTTTAGACGGTGGGTGCTTCTTAGCTTAAAATAGTGGAGTTCAAACAATCAACACAAGGAGTAAGGGAGAAAAAAATAAAAAGTTTAAAGTGAATAAGAAGAGAAGAGTTGGTTACCAAAATTAAAAAAATATGTGTTGAGTGAGAATTGAACTCAAGACCAAAAGAAATAAATAGCCTTAAGTACCCATAAACAACAACTAGGCTAACCAAACAACTCTTACTATGGGTGCTCACTGATTAGATTATATACGTTTTTTTCTTTATTTCCACATACATATATAAAGTTCGATACGAGTTCAGTCTGTGCTCGCGCACTCGGAGGACTCCATGTGGGTCCGTCCCTTGTTGTTGATGGTGTTGGAACATAGGATGTATGCTTCTTTTTTGTTGATGATGTTGTTGGAACAAATATTGTTGTTTTCTTTGTTGTTGATGTTTTTTATTTGTTGTTTGTAGTTTATGTTGTTGTTGATGTTGCAATAGATGGAGCAACTGATGGAACAAATCAAACCACCAGCAAGGCTGCTATGTATTCCAACAGACTCCATATCTGACGCAACAGACTCCACATCTAACGCAAACTATCCGGGATTTAATGTAATATTGCTGAAACTATCCTGGATTTATGTGTTGTGTGTGTTACTTAAATAAAACTGGTGACTTTATTAATATGTAAATTAAAAAAAAATGGATCTAAATACAACATTTTATCTTTTTGTTATATTTCCGAAAGAGACAGATTGGTAATCTGTTGCAAAATATATTCCACCTGTCAGATAACTTACAACATATGGACAATCTGTTGCAACAGATGGATATATCAGTTTGCTTTTCCATCAGCTGTGGCGTCTGTTGGAACTTGCTAGTCATCTGTTTATTCAATTTCATCGAGAGCAATAGATTTTTCTAAACACTTTTTGGCCAAACTCAATTTTTGCTCTTGGATTGCTTTTCTTTTTTTCTTTGCATCCTTCAAGATGGCCTCCAAATTCAATTTTTGCACTCAATCCAATAGCAAAAATTTAGATTGGTTGAAGGATGCAAAGAAAAAAAAAAGCAATCCAAGAGCAAAAATTGAATTTGGCCAAGAAGTGTTTAGAAAAATCGATTGCTCTCGATGAAATTGAATAAACAGATGACTAGCAAGTTCCAACAGACGCCACAGCTGATGGAAAAGATAACTTATATATCTATCTGTTGCAACAGATTGTCCATATGTTGTAAGTTATCTGACAGGTGGAATATATTTTGCAACAGATTACCAATCTTTCTCTTTCGGAAATACAACAAAAAGATAAAATGTTGTATTTAGATCTATTTTTTCTAATTTACTTATTAATAAAGTCACCAATTTTATTTAACACTAACACACACAACACATAACTCCCGAATAGTTTCAGCAATATTACATTAAATCTCAAATAATTTGCTAATTACATCTTATCCCGGAATTTTGAATTGTGATACATATGTTAAGCAGTGATACATATATTGACTAGTGATACATATGTATATGTATCACTAGTATATACATATGTATACAGTAGTGATACATATAGTATATGTATCACTAGTAAATACGAATCCGGGATTTTATGTAATTTTTTAAAACATTAAGGGATATTGTGTAATATGGTGTCTTAAATATGGGATTTGTGTAATTTTTCCTTTTAAGGGATATGAACAGTCGTGGCTTTTTGTTTGACTAAGTCCAGTCCCTTCCAATTCAATCATTTTATAAATAGGTCCATCCGGCCTCCTCACTCACTCTCACTCACTCTCGTTCATTCTACTATACTTACAATACTAATATGTCAGATCCAAATTCGTACAAGAAGGTTCATATCGAGTCCTTGCAGGAACTTCAAAGGAAGTTTGACGAACTCCAGAGGGATTTGGCCGACTTCCGAGCAAGGCTGAGGAGGGCTCTGTTGCTGCCGGATGAAAACTGTCAGGTTGACAATAATAATAGTAGTAATAATAATAATAATAATAATAATAATAATAATAATAATAATAATAATAATAATAATAATAATAATAATAATAATAATTAAAAAAAAATTAGGTTATGTTTTTTCTTTCTTTTAGCGTATGTATTTCCCTTTTTTATATCCGATCTACCTATAAGGGATTCAAAAAAATCCATGTATATGGTTGGTTTGGTTTGGTTTGGTTTGGTTTGGTTTGGTTTGGTCGATTTTTAATTTTTAATTCTTATTCAATATTTAATTATCATTCTATTTATTCCCTATTCTCAACATGTCGGCGGTTAGAGTTAGGGATACGGTCATGATAAGAAATTCTCCTAAAAACAGTTCGTTAATAAATAATAAGGAACTAAATGATATTATAATTGTAAAAGAAAGATTATTTAATTTAAAAAAAGTCACAACATTGGATTAATTTAATTAAGATATATATATGATGATATGATTTTTAATAAAAAAGTTAATGAATAGTCGTGACTGTGACTTTTGTCTAAACACATTCAACAAACAAACAAAAATAAAAAACTTTTCTGATGCATCAAATTCCTCATCTGTTGCGACTTATGAATCAGTTAGAAGAAATCAAAAAAGCTCCTTAAACAGATGGTCGATTTATAGCAACAGATGGTATATGTATTGAAACAGATGGGTTATCTGATGCAACAGATATACAATCTGTTGCCATAACTCAATTAATAAAAATGGTTATTAAAGAAACGGAACGGTTATTGAAAATCAGGTGTATTCAATTTTTAATTGAGAAAAAGGTTATTTAAATTTAATAAGCTGAAAAGTCATGACTTGTCAAAATAATAAAAACTCACCGACAGCTTGACTTAATTAAGTCATTTCTTTTCACATAAAAGAATAAGGAAATAAAAGATAAACACAATTTAAACCATAAAAAAACTCACCATAAATATTCTTGTTTTTAAATCTTCTTTATTAATATATATAATTAAAAAGTCAGAAAATTTGGATGTCATGAAAATAATTTATTTATTTTAAAAGATATATATATTATATGTTGCAACAGATATATTATCTGATGCAACAGGTTAACTATTTGTTGCAACGGATGATATATCTGTTGTAACAGATGATTTATCTGATGCAACAGATATATAATCTGTTGTGCAACTCAGTGTTAAAAATAAACGGTTGCTGAAAAGAACTAATTATTTTAATAATTATAAAGCTAAGCTTCAAGCTGAAAAGTCATGACTTATCTCAATATTGCTTAATTTAACTAAGTCATAATTTTTTACAGTAATCAAGAATGTCATTAATAAATGGAGGTGAACAACTGTGCCTTTAAATCTGCTTTATTAATGTATATAATTAAAAAGTCATAAAATTTGAATGTCATGAAGATAATTTATTTTTAAAAATATATATATTTATTATATGTTGCAACAAGAATATTATCTGATGCAACAGGTTATCTATTTGATGCAAATGATGATATAACTGTTGTAACAGATGATTTATCTGATGCAACAAATATATTATCTGTTGTCCAACTCAGTGTAAAAAAAAATAGTTCCTGGAAAGAACTAATTATTATTAATAATAATAAAGCTGAAAAGTCATGACTTATCATAATATTGATTAATTTAATTAAGTCATAACTTTTTACAGTAATCAAGAATGTCATTAATAAATGGAGGTGAACAGTTGTGCCTTTAAATCTTCTTTATTAATTTATATGATTAAAAAGTCAGAAAATTTGGATGTCATGAAGATAATTTATTTTAAAAAAAATATATATATATTATATGTTGCAACAGTAATATTATCTGATGCAACAGGTTATCTATTTGATGCAAATGATGATATAACTGTTGTAACAGATGATTTATCTGATGCAACAGATATATTATCTGTTGTCCAACTCAGTGTAAAAAAAATGATTCCTAGAAAGAACTAATTATTAATAATAATAAAGCTGAAAAGTCATGACTTATCACAATATTGATTAATTTAATTAAGTCATAACTTTTTACAGTAATCAAGAAGGTCATTAATAAATGGAGGTGAACAGTTGTGACTTTAAATCTGCTTTATTAATTTATATAATTAAAAATTCAGAAAATTTGGATGTCATGAAGATAATTTATTTATTTTTTAAAATATATATATATTATATGTTGCAACAGATATATTATCTTATGCAACAGGTTATCTATTTATTGCAAATCATGATATATCTGTTGTAACAGATGATTTATCTGATGCAACAAATATATTATCTGTTGTCCAACTCAGTGTAAAAAAAAACAGTTCCTGAAAAGAACTAATTATTATTAATAATAATAAAGCTGAAAAGTCATGACTTATCATAATATTGATTAATTTAATTAAGTCATAACTTTTTACAGTAATCAAGGATGTCATTAATAAATGGAGGTGAACAGTTGTGCCTTTAAATCTGCTTTATTAATTTATATAATTAAAAAGTCAGAAAATTTAGATGTCATGAAGATAATATATATTTTTTTAAAAATATATATTATATGTTGCAACAGATATATTATCTTATGTAACAGGTTATCTATTTGTTGTAACGGATGATATATCTGTTGTAACAGATGATTTATCTGATGCAACAGATATATAATATGTTGTCCAACTCATTGTATATAAAAAATGGTTCCTGTAAAGAATTAATTATTTTAATAATAAATCTGAAAAGTCATGACTTATCACAATATTGATTAATTTAATTAAGTCATAACTTCTTACAGTAATCAAGAATGTCATTAATAAATGAAGGTGAATAGTTGTGCCTTTAAATCTGCTTTATTAATTTATATAATTAAAAAGTCAGAAAATTTGGATGTCATGAAGATAATTTTTTTTAAAAATATATATATATATATATATATATATATATATATATATATATATTATATGTTGCAACAAATATATTATCTGATGCAACAGGTTATCTATTTGTTGCAAATCATGATATATCTGTTGTAACAGATGATTTATCTGATGCAACAGATATATTATCTGTTGTCCAAAACAGTGTAAAAAAATGGTTCCTGGAAAGAACTAATTATTAATAATAATAAAGCTAAAAAGTCATGACTTATCATAATATTGATTAATTTAATTAAGTCATAACTTTTTACAGTAATCAAGAATGTCATTAATAAATGGAGGTGAACAGTTGCGATTTTTTGCCTAACTCATTCAAGTTCAATCCTCTATAAATAGGTCCCTCCTTACTCCATCGTTCGTTCTACTACACACTATTTATTCCTCGCTCTTGTTACACCTTCAACTACTTTCTCTTCAAGGACTTGATAGCTTTTTCCTGTCTTTGTTAAGTTTTTTTCTTGATTTTTGTGTAAATATACGTTGTATTACATTACATTCGAATTCTTTCTTTTCTTTACTTATATGTTTACGTGTGTGTTTTGTCAACTTATGCGTTTTTTAGATATGGTTGATCCTGTGTGGGATGTCGCTATTTTACTAGACGCCATGAGGGAACTGCAGAAGGAGGTTCATGACCTGCATTGGGAGTTGGCCGCCGTCAGAGTAAGGATGCTGCGGGAGATCCGCAGGCTGCGGAAGGCGCTGTTGCTGCCCTTTGAAGATTGGCCGGCTGGCCATACAAATAATAATGATGTTAATAATGATGATAATAATAATTAAGCTTTTTTTTCTGTTATCTATGTATTTTTTTTGTTTGTTTTATAAAAAAATATGTTTGATGCACTTGACTTTTTATTTCCTATTTAATTTTCGTGGTGTCTATTTCTATTTCTTAACGAATGACATGTCTACAATGAAGGAATAATTTGATTCCAGTATCAATAGTAAGAACATATGAGTTATCTATTAGGTTTTGTGTGTGATAGGAGTTGTATCTGAATTTTGTTGTTCGAAACATATTAGTAATCTGATGAAACAGATTATTTATCTGTTGAAACAGATTACTAATCTGGTGCAACAGAATACCCATCTGTTCGATTCATATTACGGGCACCTAAAACCCTTAAACATGAATCCATCCAACATGAGTCTACTGTTACAACAGAACATTTATCTGTTGCCGCAGATAATGGATCTGTTTAAACTGATTGCTCTTGTATTGCATTCATGTTCGCGTGCAAGCTATTGTTGAAAAAACAACACACTAGCAGTTACCCAGATTCAACTAAAAAGCATAATCTGACTTACCAAAGTCTCCTCTCAAGTAAATTTCAAAGTTGAAAGTGATTTACGAAACAAAATTTGACATAAGAATTTGGTCAAAGAGCAGCAGTTGGAGTAACAACAACAACAACAACAACAACAACAACAATGGTCAATAAGAAAAATATGAAGATGATAATGAAGTAGAAGATGATGATAATGAGTCAAAAGATGATGAATAAAGCAACAGCAACAATGAACAACAAATATCACGAAGAGAGAGAAAATAACAACGGATGAGGAGAGAGAAAAAGGCGTCTTTTTTCCCTTCGTTCCCCGTTATATATTAACTAACATTTGGATCAAAATGTAAATTTAAAAACTTGTGGATTATTTTGAAATTTCCAAAACTTTCTTAAACCATAATTAAGTAATTGTCACCTCTACTCAATTATTAAGACTTGTGTCACCTACACCTCATTTTAAAACTCTTTTGTCACCTGTGGCCCAAACCCCCACCTTTCATACCCATCAAAAATATTTACAAATTAGACTGAGTGAAAATTAGGAGATATAAAAATCGGTTTCGAAAAAATTGTTATTGATTTATTGACATGGGGTTTTTGAGTTAACATTTTTTGTAAATTTTTATTGGGTTATATGTTTGGTTTTCGATGTTAAAGTTTTAGTTATTGATTAGATCGACAATCCAATAAAATTATACTAAAAATTTTATTTGATCTTTAATTATATAATAGTGACTTTAGATTTTAATTCAAAATCCTTTTCTTTTACATTTTGTTGTTATTGTCCATTGTTGTTTTCTTTTTGTAGTCTTTTACTTCTTGTGCTTCTATCCATCAGTGTGACTGTGAACTATGAGCTAAACTTTTTATTAGAGAATAGAGATTAATACTACAGTGTTATTGGATTCATATTTGCTAATTAATCAGAAAGAAAATTAGTAGATTTTAGCATTAATGTAAATAAATTTATTTATGTTTATAATTTGTGTAGCTTTTTATGCATACATATAGTGTATATGAATAAATTAAAATAAGAGAAAGCAAGAGGGAAAAGAAGGGAATTAAGCGAGCCATTTTAATTGGTTAAACCAAAAAATAAACTAATAATGAATATTTTATTATTTGATCGTAAGATTAATATGCTTATAAATCGAATTAATAATACATAAAATCGTATTAAAATTACCAATAAGCGCCTTTATTTATTTATTTTATTTATCAATATTATTCTCTAGTTAAAATTCATGCAATATGACTTTGAAGAAGCTAAATGTCAACATAGATTATTTTCTTTACATAGTTCAGGCTAATTTAAAGAAAAAAAGGAAAAAATACTTCTATCAAAAAATAATAAAGTATCACTAATGTATTTTTTTTCTTTAGATGAAATGTTGTTTATTTAAAAACTGTGTAATTTTTTCAAGACAAAATCTATTTAAAATCTTAGAATGTAAAATGCCAACAAAGATTTCTAATTTTTTTATTTTATAATCAGATAACTGCATTTTCTTAAGATATAGTAACACACAAATTGAGTAACTTTATTAATATAAAACAACATAAAGTAGTTTTAATTTCCTTTCTAATTTCCTTTTAACTTGAGTGAACTCTTGAGTCTATTTCCTAAAAAAGTACAAATAAAATTCATTTTTCGTCCGTCTTTGCATATAAAATTCTCTGAACAAAACATCAATACATTCAGATTAATTTCCCCAAAACAAAAGTACAATGTAAAGGTAAGATCATCATGTTCTTTTTGTTACACAAATACACAACTTATGTTTTCAATATTACAAAAAATCTTAACTCCCTAAACATATTACAAAAATTCCACATATACACAGAATGTTATATATATGTCAGTTATGTTATGTATATTAATAAGGACAGAGAATAAAATAATTTAAAAAATAAAAGAAAGTTTAATTACTTTTAAAAGATTGATATTTATGTTATATATACTAATAATAATGGGTTCAATCTAACTCATCTGGGCTTAGATTTTGTCGGTCCAGTCTAGCTCAACCCCATTCATTTGCAACGTGCTATTATTACAAGCCTAATCAGCACATATTTTTTTTCTTTTCTTTTCTTTTCTATTATATAGAAGAGGTGGTTTCGATCACCTCTTCCCAATTATGAAAAAATTAATTACTTCCACTTAATTACGTATCATGCCTAATATATAATTATTTTATTATTTTATTATAATGGTTTAAATATTTAATATATTCTATTAATTTGTATTAATTAACTATAACTACATATTGAAAGTAATTTTTTTTATTTATTTAATTGTCTATCATGTTCAAAACTAATTTGTCACCACAAATCACAATAATTAATAACTTAAAATATTTAAAAGACATACAGAAATTTTATTGACTCTTACCAAAAAAACATCTCTACTCCCACTTAATTACATATCATGCCTCAATATATAATAATTCCATTGTTTCATCATAATGATTTAAATATTTAATATATTCTACTAATTTATATTAATTAACTATAACTACATATTGGAAGTAATTTTTTTTTATTTATTTAATTAGCTATCATGTTCAAAACTAATTTGTTACCACAAATCACAATAATTTGTTACCACATATAGAAATTTTATTGACTCTCGTTATTTTAGCAATGCCACATAAATTGAGATAAAAAAAAGTATTGCAAATCATAATAATTAACAACTTAAAATATTTAAAAGATATATAAAAAATTTAGTTGACTCTCAAAATTGTATCGAAGCCACATAAATTGGGACACAAGGAGTAAATATATTATTTGATAATTACGTAAAAATTATTATAATCACAATAATTAACAAGTTAAAATACTTTTTTAAAAATAGATAAAAGTTCTATTCAACTCTCAAAATTTTATCGGTGCAGTATAAATCATGACAAAATAAAAAATTATCTTAATTGATTACAACTAAATATTTAAAGTAAATCAATTTTATTATTTTAATTGACTTTTATATAGAAAATTAATCTTTTTATTTATTTATTTATTTATTTATTATAATAAATTTAAATTTTAAAATTATTTTTTCTTATATAGAAATACTAATATTTAAACTTAACTTTAAATTTTTAAATTAAAAAATTAATAAATTTAATTTAATAAAATAAATTTCTAATGAATATTTTCTTAGAATTTGTGTTGGGTCAATATGTATCAAGTTAAAAAGAAATAAAAAAAATATATAGTGAAATTTTATTATTGTGAAAAATAAATATAATGTACTATCCAATAATGTTTAATAATATCATATTTTGCGTATGCAAATATAGCATCCCTTATTTAATTAATATACTATTTCAGTGAATTATAGAGGATTATTATTGGATATGATAAAATTATATTAATTTTTATAGTAATAACATAATCAGTCGCTCTTAATTAATTATTATGAGTCATCTAGGTATTAAGAAAATAAATAATATTTAATGAAAAATAAAATAGACATAAAATGCGAAATTAACTCTTAATGTTTTAAATTAAATTTTCGTCTTTCAAACGATGATTTTACTATATCACTCCTTATTATAAGTCATTTATGTATTAGAAAAATAAGAATAACAAAATGATATATCAACATAAAATATTTGATTTACAATCAAAATTATATTAGTGCCACATAAATTGGGACAGGACAGAAAAAGATATAAAACAACATATATTATTTGAAAACGAAATAAAAAATACTGTAAATAGCAATAATTAACAAATTTTTTTAAAAAAATTGACTGATTTCTGCTTCAGCTGCTTCAGTCGTGATTTTACTATATTACCCCTAATTAATTATTATGATCATTTAAGCATTGTGCCACATAAGTTGAGATAGAAAAGATATTATAAATCACAATGATCAAAAATTTAAATTATTTAAAAAATATAATTGGCTATTGTCGACACAAAACTCTGAACAAGGAGAGTAACATATATTATTCAAAAATTACATAAAAAGTATTATAAATTACAATTGTTAACAACTTAAAATATCTAAAAAACAAAATAATATGTTATATATTTCAAAAAAATTACATAAAAAATACTAGAAATCATAATAATCAACAACTTAAAAAATTTAAAAGATATAAAATATTTGGTCGGCTCTTGAAATTATATTAGTGTCACTGAAATTGAAATAGAAAAAAAGTATTATAAATCACAATAATTAAAAACTTAAATTATTTTTAAAATATAATTGGCTGTCAATGCCACAAAAATTTGGACAAGAAAAGTAACGTATATTAATTTGAAAAATACATAAAAAAATATTATAAATTACAATAGTTAACAACTTAAATTATCTAAATACATATTAAAATAACATATGTTGAACTCATGCTAGATTCCGGATGAATCCTAGAAAACATATGCAATCCTTTTATTAAAATATTTTATTTAAATATATCAAAATTAAAAAGACAAATAAATATCTTAATGTTGGGCCCGTGCTGACACGGGTCATGCTTCTCTAGTATATATATATACACACACGTGAGTAACTGAAAAAGGAGAAGGAGAAAAGATTAAGATCTCGTCCCGATTGGATGTGGGATCTTCAGCACACATAGCTTCAATTTTGTCACTGGGCCTCAAATTAGGTTACGTTGGTGATTTCCTCAAAACATAGTATTGATCTATATATGATTCATAGTACTATAATTTTTCAGTAAACAAGTGTCATGTAGAATAATGATGACTCCATCACTGTCTTTCTAATAATTATTATTAAGTTGTAACCCGATAAGAATATCAAGAGATTATCAAAAGTCAAATGATATTGTTAAAGGTCATTTACTTCTATTCAAATTGTAAAAAGACAATCCTGGGATAACCAATTCCAGAATAACTTATTTTCCGGTTAAACGAGCACTTATCAGTTAAAGTTGATCCCAATCAACTTAATTAAAAGCTTTAAGTTTTTTGGTTTTGGAAAATTATAGTGGATTAGGACCATTTTATACAATCCATATCTAACTAGGGGTGTTTTAATATACAAATATGATTGTTAAGATATTTAACTCGTGAATGTGTGATAGTTTAGGTGAGTTTTAATCAATTTAAATTGTTAAAAGTTGTTAAAGTTACATCAATTTGTTCAAAATATACAGTAAATTAAATACGCTTCTCTTCTCTTGATGAATGCCCAAAAATGAACACCAACATAGTGCCAAAAATTTTGACAAGTAAAACAAATTAACGATGGGATTACTACTTATTACAGTGTATATATATGATTTGTCGATTGCCTTTTTGAGTAGTACGAAGACAAAGACTAAAAGGGCCAAAGAGGTCAATTAGCTATTAGGATTTGGCCAAAGAGCTTTTTGTCGAGGGATGATTGATATTAGAATTGTCTGGTCCGTGGATTAAGTTATTTCAGAATTATAATTTTTGAATTAATTGATCCTATTTGGGAGGTGAAATAAGCATAATATTGTATTTGATGGGATGGGGTAGGATATTTATAATTAAGTTTGAAATTAAACTTATATTTATAATAAGCATAATAGTGTATATGGTTCTGCCTATTTCCTTTTTGAGTAGTATGAAGACAGAGACTAAAAGGACCAAAGAGGTCAATTAGTTATTAGCATTTGGCCAAAGAGTTTTTTGTCGAGAGATGGTTAACATTGACAGATTGTCTGATTTGTAGATTAAGTTATTTTGGAATAATTATTTTGAAATTAATTGATTTTATTTGGGAAGTGAAATAAAATAATATTGCATTTGATGAAATAAGATCGGATATTGATAATTAAGTTTGAAATTAAACTTATACTTATTTAATTAAAAATATATATTTATTTCACACTTAATTTTGAATATTCCACCTTTTAGCTTATTTGCAATACGGGCAATAATTTTCTATAGCCTACATGCGTCATAACTTGGTCATATTTTAAATCTTGATATCAAATAGACCAATTTTACTCAACTATTTACCCTTACACAAATACACAACTTATGTTTTCAATATTACAAAAAATTTCAACTCCCTAAACATTTTACAAAAATTCGAACATATATACAGAATGTTATGTATATGCCAGCTATATTATGTATATTAATATGGAGAGAGAGTAAAGTAATTTAAAAAGTGAGAGAGAGTGTAATTATTTTCAAAAGTATTGATATTTATGTTATTTATACAAAAAAAAAATATTTCACCTTTTGAACGAGAATTGAACTCTCTGAATCTTAAATCAAAGGAGTTGGGACCTATAAACTATATTAACATTTGAAGTTGTTTCTTTTTATTATCAAACTAAAAAACTACCAAGAAATCTTTTAAAAAACAATTAGACCTTCGAAAAAAGTAAAAATGACATGAAAAATAGAATAAATACGAAATACGCGAGTACGTTGAAATGAAATTTCAGTACTAACAAAATGGATCAAGACCTATTCATCAGAATTCAGTAATTTTAAGCTTAATAGAACATAAAAAACATAATAAATTGCACTTCCTAAAATCTACAACTCATAAACTTAAAATTGTCTATCTGTCTTTCATCGCAATATAAACCAAGGATAAGGTAACAACATCGCTCTAGGACATGCATGATATGATCTAACTTAACATCTGAGGCGGGGCCGGGATTTCAACGAAGGAGGTTTCATATTCAAAGAAAACTTAGAATTTCAACTAAGGAGGTTTTATATTTAAAGAAAATTTAGTCGAAGGGGGGTTCAACACCTGTTATAACCACATAAAAAATAATTTTAATCATTTATAAATAGTATATTTTTTTCCGTCGAAGGAGGTTCGGCCGAAACCCCCGAACAGAAGGCTAGCTCCGCCCGTGCTTAACATTACAACAACTAACAATTGAAATCTCAAAAACAACAAGAGAAATAAACATAGTACAACTTTCTCTGTATATTAGACAGTGAGTCTAATAAACCTCTGTTCCATTGGATAATCCATCATGTTCATCCTCCTCCTTACATAGTTCCAAACTGGTTCACCATCTCTCCTTCGTCGAAAATACGACTCTTCTTCCTCTTCAAAATGCTGCATAATTTTTTTGAAAATCCAATGCAACATTTCTCCTCCGAAAATCAGAAAACAAAGGGAGAACACGACATAGGAAACAGGGTCCGGGAAAAGAACAGAAGCAACGGAAGACAAAGAAAGAGAAGTAAAGAAAACCATGACATTGCGTACGAGGTTGGAGAATTTCCTATAAATAGGATGACTAGAAAACCTCTGCTTAACACCGTATGCTAAACAGTATAGGAGCAAAGAAGTGACAGAAATTCTCATGGTTTTAGGATGGGTATGAAAAGGATCAGGCTTGTTATTGCCTTGATATTTTAGCTGTAGAAAGTTGAGGAGAGTTGTGAAATAGAATCCAAGAATGGTAAGGGAACAAGTTGTGGTGTCATTTTCCTCCTCGTACATATACAAAATGTAAGATTGTGTAGCCATGAAAGTGGAATTGAAGTGATTGGCAAAAGTTGTCCATGCTTGGAAAAGAAATAGGCTAATTCTTAAATTATTGGCCATTTGAACAAGAGGTTAGGGGACACGAGAGGATAAAAAGGGGAGTGATAAGAAGATACAACTAGCAATTGAAGGTAGTGGGTATATAGAGAGAGAGAGAAACTATAGAGAACGCACCTTGTCTAAATTGGGTGTCGTTATTTTTCTAAAATTTGGGATTGAGTGGGAAATGGCTAATTAGGGTATACTGATTACTGAGGGTCAGAAGGTTCAAAAAGAATGGCTTTATGTGGCAAATATTAACATTATTAATACATTCATTTTTGGGTAAACCATCAAATTTATCTCTTTATTTTAGAAAAATCCGTTAAAATTTATTCTTGTTGTGAACAAACTTTATACATGTACCCTTTCTCAAATAGAAAAAACTCAAATCAACCTTAAATGCCTGTATCCTCTCAGTTTTGTTGATCAAATTTTTCCAATAAGATCAAACCACTGAATATTTATCAGTGTATATAACCCATGAGAAATGGGTTTGCATCCGTGCAAACATAAAGAAATAGATCCCTCCCTCAGTTCATGGATATGCATCAGTAGAGCTCATGAAAATGACACTTAGCAGTCAAATGCAACAAATTAGGCTCACTGAATATTTCTCTAATTTATCCCATTTTAATTTTTATTCCTTTATAATCGACCTATTAGTGTTGCACGTTGAAATAGAAGTATATTTTTTCATTGAAAAAATTCGACCAATAGAACTAAGAGAGAGTTATATTTAATTGTATATTTTTTATGGGTCGGATCGGGCGGGTCAGATTAGGTTGTGTTTTATTTTTTAAAAATGAACCATTTAACATTGATTTGAGTTTTATATTAAAAGAAGAGTACATGTAAAAAGTTTCTTTAACAACAAGGGTAAATTTCAAAGTATGACATCGAGGATAAATTTGGCCACAAAGTATGACAAAGGGTATATTTAGTCAATTTTTTAAAATAGAACTATAAATTTGGCTTAAAGTATGACAGCGAGGGTAAATTGACCCCCAAAATATGATAAAGGATATATTTAATCAATTTTTCAAAATAAAGAGATAAATTTGACCTTTTTTTTTTTTTAGTTTTCATGGGAGAGGGAAAGGGTGGTGAGAGCCGAGAGGATATAAAGGTTAAAAGGATCAATAAGTTCAGTTTGTACAGCAATTGCTGTCAACTAATGTATCTACATAATCACAATGGTAGAGCCTTTCTTTATTCATTTATTTTGGACGTGCATAGAAAAAAAAAATTGGGAACAAAGACTTATTTTTTAAAAATTAAATAAACAAATATATTTGCTATTGCGAAGGTTGAATATCTTGGTTGTGCAAATTTTTCGATTTGTAGCTAGGAAGAGGGTCACATTGTGTGGTACTCTAATACATATTCATCTTTTATTCAACTTTAGAATCATATTTATCTTTCTACTCTCTAAGAAGTCATATTTACCCCTATACGTGAAATTTTATATCTTGCACACATGTGCCTTTTTCATCCAACCTAATTAGGGTTATATTTGTCTTTGTCCTCTAAAAAAGAAAAACTTATTAATTCGTTCCTATTGAGTTAAATCCACATTTCCACCTTATTTTTCTATATGGCGCCTACGTGATAATCAATATATATATATATATATATATATATATAAAAGAGATCAACAGCCAATCCTATGTGGCATGCTTTAGAGGCTTCCAAACCTATTTATCTTTTTTTGTAGTTTTTTTGGATATTTGTTGAGTTTTCTCCTTATTTTAAATATTTGTGTGTTTAAAGAAAAATCAAAAATCACCACATTTAAACTCTATTTATTATGTAATAAAAGAAAAAAAATGTTTGAGGTAACTCATCTATTTAATTTCTACTAATAATATTTGTAACTCTCAAGCTATTCATGATTTTATATTTATAACCCCTAAATATTTAATACAAAAGTTAATGATACCTTATGGTATTCTTTTATTTTTATGTATATAAATTCATATTGTTTCATGAGATGCTATCCAAGGTCACCCTTCATTTTCACTATTATATTCATGCTTTTGTTTGTTTTGAAAAGAAGAAGAAGACTTTTGAATGATGATACGCTTGTGGAAGTAGATATCAAGACATTTATATATTCATTCCGTTTTTTCTTTCTATAGATTTCATATGTTTTATTTCATACGATTTTGCCCAAGGTTATTCTTCAGATGTTTATGTTTTCATTTCACTTAAAAAAGAAGAAGATGGTCTTAAATGGTGAAAGGCTTGTGGAAGTGGATATCGGCAAGAGCTCGAACATTTGATTTCAGTTTTCTTTTTATTTTTCAACTAATGATTAAAAATATAATAATATGTGTATCGTTTTATTTTTATATCTATATATGATGCCTCTTTAAGTTCAATTTTTAAGTCTATAATTTCTTTTGGTTAAATGAATAACTTTGTAGTTGAAAATTTTCTAATTATTAATTAAGTTTCTTAATTTATAATTGATTTTTTTAGGCTTATGGAAGTACATACCGAGACATTAATGTATTCATTTCGTTTTTTTTTTTCTATAAAAGTTCATATTTTTATTTCATGCTATTTTACCAAGGATTATCCTTCATTTTCACTATGATTTTTATGTTTTTATTTCACTTGAAAAAAAAGAAGATGCTATTAAATGGTTAAAGGCTTGTGAAAGTGGATATCGGCAAGAGGTTGAACAATTATGCATTGATTTTATCTTTCTTTTTATTTTTTAATTAATGATTAAAAATATAATAATATGTGTATTTTTTTTTTTTTATGGAACTATGTTATTTCTATATCTCTATATGATGTCTCTTAAGTTCAATTTTTAAGTCTATAATTCCTTTTGGTTCAAATGAATAATTTGTAGTTCAAAATTTACGAATTATTAGTTATGTTTCTTAATTTATAATTGATTTTTTTAGGTGTCTAACTTATTTTCATTAATCACATGTAAAGCAATACAAAGCAACCAACATCCACCGATAGCTAAATAAATTTTAATAACATATATTCATTATTTGGTCTTAGTTATGATTAAAGTTTAGGACTATCAATAAATATGCATGACATAAAATTTGAGAAATATAAAGGAACATGGAGGCGAGGGAGGAAAATGAAGTAATTAATTCTAAAAATTTTATAAACGCGAGGTAATTATGAAAAATTTTATATACACAAAAAAGAACCATTTATGTTTTGTTCATTTCTTTTTTTACTTTTTACTTTTTAAAAAAATAGTGTATTTATCAGATTTATTTTTAAAAAAAATTATATACATAAAAAAAGAAACCTTTATGTTTTATTTATTTCTTCTTTTTCTTTCTTTTTAACTTTGAAAAATAGTGTATTGTCTAATTTATTTTTAATCATTATAATTACAAGAATAAATATTTTGCTCTTCACCTTCTGAAGTAGATGATTACATGTTGTTAATATATTTAATCTATGAATTGTACATCTATTATTTTGAGAAGAGGTTGAGTTGGTGTAATTATTATTTTTTATTTTTAGTTTTATATTCTTTTCATATAAAGATCTATCTATATATTATTTAATAAATTATTTGTATTACTAAGAGTAATTTAACTAGTTAAATATACTAATCGTTAAAGCTCTTTTAACCCAACCCACTAAAAACTTCATTGTTCATCCATGATGGATACAATGTCGTCACTCAAATCTCGTACAAATTAAAAAAGAAAAAAAGGCTCAAATATGTCATTGAACTATCAATAATGACTCATTTATGCCATCAGTTAAAAGTTTGGCTTATTCATGCCATCACCGTTACAAAATTGGCTCATATATGCCATTAATTTTTATGGTAGTTTTCAAAAACAACTTTGTCACGTGGCCTTTTATTAAAGGTCCACGTCATTAATTAAAATAAGAAAAAAGGCTCAAATATGCCATTAAATTATCAGAAATGGCCCATTTATGCCATCAGTTAAAAGTTCAGCTCATTTATGTCATCGTCGTTATAAAATCAGCTCGCCCATGTCATTACTTTTTAATGATGGATTTTAAAAAATAGTTTTGTGATGTGGCCTTTTATTAGAGGTTCGCGACATTAATTAAAATAAATCAATATTAATTTCAAAATATCTTAGACCCATTAAAAACAACCGATTCATTTAACATAACCCGATACACACCCATTAAAATATTTTTTTTCCTAAACAACAACTATTTTTCTAATTAGAAAAAATAGTGATTAATGTATATCCTTTGGCTATTTCTAGTTGATGCTAAATCATTATAAATGTTACGCTTAACATAAACCTCAAAAATTCTATCTTACATTTTAATTCCAGCGACTCTAGTATATACTCGAAAGTTACAAGAAAATAAGTCAATGAACGATTAGGGCAAACAAGAAAAAGAAAGAAGAATACCAATAGAGCTTCTCCAATATTCTCTCATCACGAATTAGGAGAGCATACATTATTGAAAAATCATTTCTAAATAACGGCTTAAAAAAGTTTGTTATCCCAACTATCCAACCATGTATATGGGATAATTTCTCCCACACGAACTAATGGAGCATACATTATTGAAAAATCATTTTCAAATAACGGCTTAAAAGAAGTCTGCTATTCCAATTATCCCGCCAAGTATATGTGATAACTTCTCCCATCATTTTGATATATATGCTGGAATAAATAATCTCGATACTAACTAATTTCAAATATTTTGAAATTAATATTGATTTCTTTTAATTAATGGCGTGGACTTATAATAAAAGACCACGTGACAAAGTTATTTTAAAAAAAAAATATCATTAAAAAGTAATGACATGGGTGAGTTGATTTTATAACGGTGATGACATGAATTAACCGAATTTTTAATTGATGGCATAAATGAGCCATTTCTGATAGTTCAATGGCATATTTGAGTCTTTTTGCTTATTTTAATTAATGACGTGGCCCTCTAATAAAAGGCCACGTGGCAAAACTGTTTTTGAAAACCACCGTTAAAAAGTAATGGCATGGATGAGATGGTTTTGTAACGGCGATGGCATGAATGAGCTCAACTTTTAACTAATGACATAAATGAGTCATTTCTGATAGTTCAATGACATATTTGAGCCTTTTCCCATTAAAAAAAACAGCTTTTATTATTGTGATAGAGTAATAACTATTCCAACTATTTTTATTTATAGTGCAATAACAAAGGTTAAGTTTATCTCTCTCATCAAAGATTATAATTAGTTGTACTTTACCACTAAAATAAATTAAAAGTGAAATTTATTTACACTATCCATATTTAAAAATTAATCAAGCTTTAACTTATACAAATTGATGTTAAAAATAACTTCACAATATTTATATAATTTCATAATGATTGTAACTGATTATAGGAGTATACTGAAAGCAAGACTAGATGTCCATTCACTAAAAGGCACTTTGCACATTAGAAATCATTTTTTTGCTACAAAGTTTGAAGTTCTTTGCTCAATGGCCAAATCTTTCACATAAAATTTTACAAAATGTAGCAGAATATATGTCTAGACTAGACAAAAAAAAAAAAAATCCAAGTTGACAACAACTTTGACTTGTGAATTTGTTCTATAACAATGTCGCCATGTTTTGGGGATCGTTCACTAAAAAGGGTCTCAAACGAGGGTTCGTTATATGGGGAAGACCAACTCTTGCTCCCAATGCCCTACACCCGATACCTGCCTACAAGCAACACACAATGCACAAGTTAGCTTCTTTTACATTTACAATCCACCTAAGACACAACGTTGTAGTGTGCTAACCACTTGAGAAGCAAATGTCAACATTCTTTCTGGTTGCATATTGGCGCAGAGCTGCAGATTGCAATTAAGTGGGAAATCTGTTATAATTCGCCATGGAAGCTTGATAACGGTTGAACAATAGCTTTGGGAGAGTAGAACTGAATTGAGAAGAGAAGAAATATTTGGGATTGATTCACTGAATGAAGAAGTTGTTGTGAACATACATTTTATACTAGGCTAACCGACTCTGGTACAAACTATCTAATTCATAATATTAAACCTCTAACTTTTAGGCAATACAAATTGACCCCTCTAACTAACACGGACTATTACCTGTCTCAACACTCCCCCTCAAGCTGAAAGGTGTAAAATATTCAACACACCAAGCTTGCCAAGTAAAAACATGTACTGGACTGAGCTCAACCCTTTGGTCAACAAATCAGCTTGTTTTTCAGTTGTAGGAATATACTTCGTATCCAACAATCCTTGTTTGATTTTTTCCCTCACAAAATGGCAATCGATTTCAATGTGCTTAGTACGTTCATGAAAGATTGGATTTGCAGCAATCTGGATTGTAGACTTACTGTCACAAAAGAGTACCACTGGCTTGGAAACTTGCACTCCCAGATTACTAAATAACCCTATCAACCATGTAATCTCTGCCACACTAGTGGCCATACTTCTATATTCAGCTTCTGCACTACTCCTGGAAACTGTAGCTTGCTTTTTTTATTTCCAAGAGATTAAAGAATCCCCAAACTTGACAAGATATCCACTAACATACCTCCTAGAGGCTGGGCAAGCAGCCCAGTCCGAGTCACAAAATGCAGTAAAAGTAGGTTGAGAATTAGCCTTCATAAGCACCCCCATTCCAGGAGCCGTCTTCAAATATCTCACTACCCGTATTGCTGCATCGATGTGTGATTGTTTTGGAGCTCGCATGAACTGGATGAGGGTTTGCATGGCGTAGCTAATATATGGTCGAGTAATGGTCAGATAAAGTAGCTTCCCAATCAATTTCTGATATCCAGTTACATCAAGTATCAATTCATCTCCAGTGATTCCTGCCGAAGAATCATAATCAACAGTAGTAAATTTCTTATTCAATTCTAAAGGTGTAATTGCAGGTTTGGCAGTGCTCAACCCCATATCCGAAATTAATTCAAGAGTATACTTCCTTTGATTGAGTAGAATCCCTTCTTTGGATCTCAAAACCTCAATCCCTAAGAAGTACCTTAATTCACCCAAATCTTTCACCTTAAACTGTCTATGTAGAATATTTTTTGCTTCAATAAACAGATGTTCATTACTACCGGTTAGCATCAGATCATCAACATATATCAAGATAATAACTATATCACTTCCTGATGTCTTAGTAAAGAGTGAATAATCATGAGCACTTTAACTAAAACCACCTTGAATCAAAGCTTCAGTCAACTTAATTTTCCATTGTCTCGAAGCTTGTTTTAGTCCATACAAGGACTTAACCAATTTGCACACTCTATGTTCCCCCTGCTTATGAAAACGCTGAGGCAACTCCATATAAAATTCCTCATACAAATCTCCCTGCAAGAAAGCATTAAAAACATCCATCTGCCATAGTTTCTAATTTCTAGCAGCATCTAGTGCTATCACTGACCTAACTGACACCATTTTAGCTACTGGGAAGAAGGTTTCATGGTAATACAACCCTTCTTTTTGACTATACCTTTAGCCACAAGCCTGGCTTTGAATCTTTCAACCTCACCACTGGCTTGGTATTTAATTTTGAATACCCACTTTGAACCAATAGAAGTTTTGCCTTTAGAAAGAGGTACAATGCACCAGGTACCATTATTCTCCAGAGCTTGAATTTCTTGTTTCATAGCTGTTATCCACCTTTCATCTTTGATGGCATTATAATAAGGCTCTGATTCTTTAAGTACTGAGAAAGCCCTGAGATAACCTCTGTATTTTTGTGTGACATTATCATAAGAGAGAAAATTAGCAATAGGATATAAGGGTGCAACTGACTTTATTCCTCCTACATAATCTTCCATCTACAGTGGTGGTTTTCTTGTTCTAGATAATCTCCTCTCGTTAGCAGCTGGACCTTGTGCTCCTTCAAGGTTGGTTGGACAGGTAGGCAATTTCACAACGAGATTATCTACATTGAATGAGACTTGTATGTCTGATGGTATTTATACTACAACAGACACATCATCAAGTGCGATAGCAACATCTCCTAAACCTGCACCTTCACCGGTGGAATAAGCATCATCATGTGCAACATGTGATAATTCAATCCTACTAGGCAATGAACCATGTAACATGCCGTCATCATCAGTAACTTGAATTTGATTGGAGTCCTCAATTATATCAATGCGAGGAGCTGAGCAACCCAAGTCTACAGATTCGAAAGGAAAAATTGATTCTCTAAAGGTCACATCCCTGGCAATAAAGAAACAGTTAGTAGTTAAATCAAGTATCCTGTATCCTTTTTGAGTAGTGGAGTACCCCATGAATACACCCTTTATTGCTTTAGCTGCAAATTTATCACCTTTCACTAGATTGGTAGCATAGCATAGGCATCCAAAAACCCTCAAATGATCAAAGGATGGTACTCTTCTATGCATTAACTCATAAGGACTCTTACCATATAACACCTTAGTTGGCAACCTGTTAATAAGATAAACAACTGTCTGGACACACTTACCCCAAAACTTGGCCGGAATTTCATCTTGAAACTTCAATGCTCTAGCTGTATCTAAGATGTGCCTATGCTTTCTCTCTGCCACCCCATTTTGTTGGGGTGTGTAGGTGCAACTACTTTGATGTATTATGCCTTTGAATTTTAAAAGAGCATCCCAATGTTTATTAAAAAAATCTCTCCCATTGTTTGTTCTTATCACTTTAACAGTAGTGGCAAACTGATTTTCAACCATAACAAAAAATTGTTGCAAAAACACAAAACTTCACTTTTCATTTGCATCAAGTAAATCCATGTAGTTCTCGAGTAATCATCAATCACAGTTAAGGAATAATGTTTTTCATCATGTGTTGGTGTCCTGTATGGACCCCAAACATCCATATGAACGAGCTGAAAAATCATAGTACTCTTTTGTTCACTTAGAGGAAAACACAGTCTAGACTGCTTAGCAACAGGACACACTGTACATTTATCTTGCAAAGCAACATCTACTTTATTCTTCAGAAAATGAATATGTCTCATGGCTACTGTTGAAAGATGCTCAAGCCTCTTATGCCATAGACAACAATTTCCTTCACTTTCAGCTTTTACACTCACATGATTTGTTCGTTTTTTCTCCAAGTCTTTTTATCAGATATAAACCATCACTTTTCTTACCAATCCCCTTCACCTTGCCACTGTAAAGGTCCTGAAATATGCAGAATTCAGGGAAAAATGGCAGAGCAACATAAGTTCCTGGTTAATTTAGAGACTGACATTAAGTTGAATCTAAACTCTAGCACATAGTAAACATTAGTAAGTTTAGCATCTTCTGATATATACGAGCTTCCCATGTGAGTAATAGGGTAATCCTTCCCAGTAGGCAGGCTAAACTTTTCTCTCTTATGTGAGGCAATTCTCTCTATATCATCTAGCAAGTGCAGTGAAGAGAAAATATGATGCGTAGCTCCAGAGTCTACTACCCATTCACTATTATGCACACTAGAAGACAAAGAAATGATTGTACCTGCCAAATTCACTTGTAGCTCTTTACCTGTCACCTGATTGTGAACCTCAGAGCTGCTCCCATCCTCTTTGTTAAGTAAATTCAATATTTGTTGATATTGTGCATTAGTGAAGAAGTGATTGCCCTGTTCCTGCAGCCTTACACGTGACTTTTTCTCTGGAATTTTAATTTTGTTAGCCATAGGCATCATTCCTCTATGATAACATAAAGTTTTAACTTTTTTATCTGTATGCATCATTCCTCGAGGATTAACCTTCTTGCCTTTGTAATCTGCAGGATATCCATTAACTTTCCAGCAGTGATCAATAGTGTGTCCATTGAGCTTACAAAATTCACATTATAAGAACGACTTCTTGATTTTGTAACCCTGACCTCTCCCTGCTTGCAATGCCAGAGGATCCAATCTCTCATGTGTGACGTTTACCCCAACTTTCTGTTGGCTTTCATCCTCAACAATCATAGCATAAGCTTGGTTCAAGGATGGCTCCGTTGACTTCATCAGGATTTGTCTGCGAGCTTTGTCATAGAGATCATTTAGTCCACTGAGAAACTGAAGAAGTCGTTGTTTTTTAAGATGTTCAGCATAATTATTTGACTTCTCACAGTCACAATTAGGAGCAGGCACCATTGCATCATACTCCGCCCATAACTCCTTCAATTTCGAGAAATATACTGATACAGAGTTGTTTTCCTGTGAAATAGTAGCAATTGCCTTGTGCAATTGAAAAATATGAACTCGATTCACCTTATCAAATCGCTCTCGAAGATCCTCCCAGACTAGGTTCGCACTCGAACCATACACAATACCACTGAGGAGATCTGGTGAAACGGTATTCATGATCCACGAATGAACAATTACATTACATGTGTCCCATTTCTCCTGTAGATCCTTCGAGAAAGATTCCCTCTTACATGTACCATTTACAAATCCTAATTTCCCCTTGGCTTGAAGTGCAATCTTCATCGATTTATGCCATAACCTGTAATTCTCCAATCCTGTGAGTTTCACAGGAATCAAAACAGTGTCTGGAGTATCCGATGGATGCACAAAGAGTGGGTGAGTGTAATCTATCTTAGTCTGAGCTTAAATATCAGTTCCAATCATTGTTGATGATGAGAGAGAAGCTTTCGAAGACGGTGATAAAATAGTAGTTATGCTTGCGGAAATCAACGGATTACTTAGGCTCTGATACCATGTTATAATTCACCATGGAAGCTTGATAACGGTTGAACAATAGCTTTGGAAGAGCAGAACTGAATTGAGAAGAGAAGAAATATCTGGGATTGATTCACTGGATGAAGAAGTTACTGTGAACATACATTTTATACTAGGCTAACCGACTCTGGTACAAACTATCTAATTCATGACATTAAACTTCTAGCTTTTAGACAATACAAATTGACCCCTCTAACTAACACAGACTATTACCTGTCTCAACAAAATCCATGAGAAACGAAACCATTACAAACCTCCGATCTAACATTAAGGGAGAAATAAAGCTAGAGAAAAAAAAACACGAACATCCAGAAAGGATGTGCGAAAATGCTTTTAAGGTTGATAGAAACTAGCTGTGGATCCAACTTTCACAAACAGAGGGAAAAGGGAGATGTAGGAATACAAAACATTTAAAGGAAGAATGTTCGGTACATAGACTGGGGGTATAAGTTTGCGTATCATACAACGCTTCTCCAATAATAAATGCATCGCCTACACCAGTTGTATGATCTACTAGTTTATATATATATGTTGGCAATATGAAGAATGTGGAAAGAATTAAGTGAAGAAGAGAGAAAAGGTCAAAGGAAGAATGAATACATGAAGCTGAACCATCTGGCCCCCTTCCTAAATCCTATTCCCTGTGTAAACTATCAGACCCCACATGAAATTTAACTGTCTGGCCCTTTGAAAATTCTCAGTACAACTTAGCTGATCAATGGGCTAAAATAAAATCTTTATTTATCTAGTAAAACTCGATTAGGTTCCACAATGTTTGTCAGTTAGTAGTACTAAGAAAGAAACCTTCATTCAAGGTCCACAGCTATGCAGATGTTTTCTGCAGCATGTGTCTCTTTCCTTTTTAATCTTTCCATCTTCAGAGATTGAAAATGTTGTTACAGGTTGTAAGAAAAATATTTGGCTGAAGGCATTATTTTCTGTATAATTAAGCTAGTTGATTACTCACGAGGTCACTCAACTAATAAAAAAATTGTCCAAGAAAGTCACTTTTCTTTACATTTTGTAACAGAAAAGTCGCTTTATTTTTGTCATGACTACACTCCGGTGATATTTCTAGCCACTTAACTGATGTGACATACAATATTATAATCCTCTCGTACTAGGAAAAAGTGTTATGGAATGAAGAAGACAAAAAAGAAAATTGAACAGAAACTGAACGAAAACTCTTGATTGATTCTTTTTCTTGATTCAAATAGAAGAGTACAACTCTATTTATAAGAAACTAAATAAAATAAATAAGAAAAATATGATATTTTCCTTATAGAGGAAATAAATAATATAAAATATTCTTAGACTAAAAAAGGAAAAATAAAAATATTATAACATTAATGAAAATGACAAAATAGAAGGAAGGTAAATCTCAACATTCCCCCTCAAACTCAAGTTGGTGTATCCAACTTGAGTTTGAACACTTAATTATAAAAAATGTATTTTTCCTTAATTTTGTTGCAACAATCTAATAAAGTTGGTCTTCCTCATCTTCATGTTCTTCTTCCACAAGTAGTGCTTTTGAATTATCTTGAGTGTCTTTGAACTTGCATACTTTTGTGACATGACCTTTTTGTTTCCACATAATGCATCAAATCTCCACCAGTAAAAATTTTCTGAGTGTGTTTTCTTTTTGCAATATTTGCAAGGTGGATAATCAATTTTTCTTTTTTGATGGTTCACATAAAAAATATTTTCAAGAACTTTGTATTCCATGTAAGCTCTTCTTTGCTCTTGTGCTTGAAGAGCGCTTATCAATTCAACAAGAGAGATGTCAGAGAGATCTTTAGACTCTTTCAAAGTGGAGATTTTGGACTCAAATCTCTCAGAAATAGTCACCAGAATTTTTTCAACAATTCTATTGTCTTTAAAATCTTCGCCAAGCAACCTGATTCTATTGACAATTAAAGAAATTCTGTCAGAATAATTAGTAATTGTCTCACCTTCTTACATCCTAAGAGATTCAAATTCAAAATTTGATTTTGTCTGCCTCGTTCACTTCCTTGATACTCCTTTTCAAGTTTTTCCCAAGCTTCTTTTGTTGTTTTACATGTAATGATTTTAGAAAAGATTGAATCAGCAACTGAATTTTGAATTACAATTTTTGCTTTATATTTTTTCGATTTCTCTTCTGAGTGAAGTTTGATTTCGGCAGCAGAAGGATTTGCAGGGAGTGGTTGTATGGGTTTTTCTTCCTTTACAACTTCCAACAAATCATAAGCTTCAAGATAAGATTTCATCTTAACTGCCCAAATTTGATAATTTTCACCAGTGAAGGTTTGTGGGGCATTGAAAGAGAGAGTATTGCTTGTCATGGTTTGAAAAACAAGATTTAAAATAATATGGGTTAAAAAAGATTAAAAATAGTCCTACGTTAAAAATAAAAGTGAGGGTTAAAAATAATCTTACGTTAAAAATAAAAGTAAGATTAAAAGTAGGTTGAAAATAGGTATGGATTAAAAAATGGTTGACAGTTTTGCTTCAATAAATTCACAGATCCATGAGGATCGATGAAGGCTCTGATACCACTGTTATGGAATGAAGAAGACAAAAAAGAAAATTGATCAGAAACTGAATGAAAACTCTTGATTGATTCTTTTTCTTGATTCAAATAGAAGAGTACATCTCTATTTATAAGAAACTAAATAAAGTAAATATGAAAAATATGATATTTTTCTTATAGTTATAAGACTAAATATTCTTTAATTAATAAACCCTAGACTTAAAAGGAAATAAATAATGTAAAATATTCTTAGACTAAAAAAGGAAAAATAAAAATATTATACCATTAATGAAAATGACAAAATAGAAGGAAGATAAATCTCAACAAAAAGTACTCTTGATGCTTATTTTCAGGCCTGAAGTAGAGAATTATTTAACATCTTCAATAGGCCCTTTCTTTATGTTGAACATAAGGAAAATAAAAGAAGAAATTAACCATGAATTTGAATTTGTAAGGTGGAGATAAATAAAATTTAGCTCCATTATTTTCTTCCTTTCTTACTCATGCCAAATAACAAAAAGAAAAAGATTACTCTAGATCTCTAGCCTATGAGAATGGTTAAGTAAGAATAAAGTAGTCAAATTAACTTGTAAAGTGAACATTTTTCTCTCCCCATCTCAATTTGTGTGGCATCATTCTGATTTCGAGATTCAAATAAGTCTATTTTTAATTATAATTTATTTTATATATATTTTAAATATTTAAATTGTCAATTATTTTGACATGTAGTACTTTTTACATAGTTTCTAACTATATAAATTTGATTTTAAAAAATTGAAGATTTCATGACATATTTGCGATCAAACTTACATTATTTGACTATCGAAAAGTGAAAAATATCACATAAATTTGGATGGAGAGAATAAATTTGGTCAAGAGTGATTATGAGCGAAAACTAGGAGGTGCAAAAATCGGTTTCATAGACAAATTGAACCAAAAACAAATGTTATTAATTTACTGGCATGGGTTATTGAGTTAACTATTTTTGTAAATTTTTATTTAATTGTCAGTTCAGTTTTCGGTGTTAAAAGTTTTAGTTATTAGTTATATCGATACTCTAATAAAATTATATTAGAATTTTCTTTTTATCTCTAATTATATAATAATAGTGAATTCAGATTTTAATACAAATTCCTTTTCTTTTCCTTTTTTATACATTTTGTTGTTATTGGCTTAAAAGTTATTGTTTTCTTTCTGAAGTCTTTGACTACTTGTGCTCCTATCCGATAGAGATTGATACTACAGTGTTATTGTATCTAAATTTGCTAATTAATCTGAAAGAAAATAAGTTTATTTTAGCATTAATGTAAATAAATTTATTTAGGTTTATAATTTGTATAGACTTTTATGCATACACATAGTGTATATGAATAAATAAAAATAAGAGAAAGTCAAAGAAAAAAAAGAAATTACACGAGTCATTTTTTATCGGTTAAACTAAAAATTGAATTTATCAAGGAATAAAAACTAATAGTGAATATCTTATTGATTTAGTTGCAAGATTAATATGTTTACAAGTCGAATCGATGATACACAAAATCATATTGAAATGGCTGATAAGCACCTTTTTTAAAATTATTATTGAGTAAAGCATCTAGTACCCCATGAACTATGACCAAATTTACCACGACACACCCTAATTTTATGGTGGTCTTATTACTCTTGAATTAAATTTTAGCATATTTTTGTTAATCTTTTTATCTGTCGTGACACCTTTGATGTGAATTCTATTTTGTGTAATAAATGTGTCACGTCAACATAAAAGATGATAAAAATACATTAAAATTGAGTTAGAAGTAATAAGACCCTGTAAAGTTGAAGTGTCGTAGCAACTTTGATGATAGTTCGAAGAATACTAAATGTTTATCTCTTTTAATTCAGTAAAAGAGAATTTGTCAATATTAATCTCTCGTCAAAATTATTGCAGTTTGACAGAACCAAAATGTCAACATACATTATTTATATGCTGTAAAGCAATATGAACATTGCGGAAAAAATCAAAGTGAATAAAAAAGTAAAAGTAAAAGGAAGAATGAATACATTGAAGTTGAACCATCTGGTCCTTCCTATCCCCTATGTAAAGTATGAGACCCCACATGAAATTGAACTGTCTGGTCCTTTGAAAATTCTCAGTACATAACTATAGGAATTTGTTGGTACATACAGGGGGAGTAGTAGTATATAAATATATGATATTCCAATCTTAGCTTAATCATTTTTGTTGGTTAATTTAGTGATTAGTAGTAGTAAGTAATATAAAGATGTTGTTGAGAGATGAAGAAGAAGTTGAGTTGGGTGAAATGGAGTTGAATGACATGGTTAATTCTTTTATAAGTTCACCTGCTTCAACTAGTTGGCAAATTCAGCAGGTATGGGAGCCTGATAATATGCACCTTTTTGATTGTTCTTTACCTACTGCTTCTCCTATGGCGAACTTTAGTACTCTTTGGAATCATTGGAGTCCTCCTTCTCTTCCTCCTCCTCCTCCTCATCATCATCATCAAGAATCTGGTTAGTAGCTCTCCTTTCACCCTTTAAATTTGATCTATATAACAGTCTGTCATTTCGGATCCTGCACATAGCGGGAGCTTTAGTGCACCAGTCTGTTTTCACCTGTAAAATTGGTTTTCGAGATATGTTGAGAAGCCCCAATATGGTATAAAACTTTAATCTTGTAGGGGAGTATGTTTTCCAAATTTTGTGAAATTTTGAAGTGTGGGGTGTGGGGTGTGGGGTGTGGGGTGTGGGGTGTGGAGTGTGGGGGTGGGGGGGGAGATTTTTGGAAAGTAACAATTCCATTCAGTTCGCTTTTAGAAAATTTGTTGATCGCGTAGTTGAGTTATGAATTCTCAACAAGGGGATTAAAAGAAAAGGATCTTTACAGTTTACACAACTTGTGGATTCATTGTTGACTTTATCTATCCGGTATACAAAGATTATACATGTTTATACGCGTATTATATGGTGGAGGAGCGCTACAACAATAACACCATACCTAATTTAGTTTCACTTTTGTGGGGTCTGAGGAGGGTAGAGTCTACGTAGACCTTGTCTCTATCTTAGAGGTAGAGAGGCTGATTCTGATAGACCCTCGGCTCAAGGGAAAAAAGTCCAAAGCGGTCGAGAAAAAGAAGTAATAGAAGTACAAGAAATAGCAGATAGTAACAAGGCAGTAATACAACAAAATAATATGATAGTTCATGTGCAAGATATGGTACTGGAGCTGCTATTTAGGTGAATTCTTCGAAAAAAAGAAAAAAGAGATTGTTACATGTACTTCATTTCAAGGGGATTTGAAAATTTATTTATGCGTACAAAATTGTTTTAACCATATTTGTGTAGTACACTTTGACGAACAGGCGTTGTTGTACTGTATAGCCTGTTTTCTCTTTTTTCTTTTCTATGTTTGATTAAGGGAATTTAATTGAAATTCCAAAGGTATGATCAAAGGGGCAGCTAAAGCTTTTGATGCTCAGCTTCAAGAGGCTGCTGCTGGTGGAGCTATACTGATGAATGATTTTCTACACAAAATTGCGCTGTTCCCCAGGTCTTACTGGTTTGACTATATCTGTTTTTGAAATAGCCCTTCTTCATGTGAATTATGTAGGAGTTGTAGCTTGAGGTTTCAGCAATCATGTGCTCTTCGCAGTTGGAAAACTTATAAAGTTTTTAGGACTACTCGTGCTTGTTTGAATTGTTACCAGATAGATTTTCTGTCATTCAAAGGGGAATAAGCAAGTTAAAGATCTACATTTGAATTTCTTCTCTGAAATATCAGAATACATCCTTCGAAAAGATAATCGAAACATGAAATCCTTTCTGCTGATCTAGTTACTAAATCTTGGCCTACATTGGTCACTCTAAGAATGTTTTCATTTCTAAGATTGGAGTTAAGAACCTGATGTAATTGTTATCTGATTTTCTTTCACTTCAACAACATTTGTGCTTCTCTTATAGGTGGAGGACATTTTTGGCGTTATATAGAAGGAGAAGGAGAAGGAGAAGGAGAAGGAGAAAAAATATCCTTGATGTGAGGTTTGAAGAAAAGGCATATACTGGTGGTACGAGTCAGGTATGCAGTTGCCTCATATTCCTGTCTATTTCTGGAATGTGCTTATTAGCATGGATATTCGTGTATGATCATTTCCGTTGTTGTTTAGTATAATTGCTTACGCTATTGTCAATATGAATTTTTGCTTCAAGGTGTCTCTGTCAATGCTGAGTATGGAGACAAAATCTGAAAATCCTGTCTGCTGCAAACCAGTGCAAATAGTAGATGAAAGCCCGAAATTCTAGGTATTATATAAAACTCCATCCAACTTGTTACATTAATTTTCTTCAATTTGATTTATTGGGATCGTCCATTGTGTATATTAATGTGACTGGTCTTAACACCATATCCTGTCAAAAAGTAATGGCGATTACTTTATATAGTTAGGTCCTTGCAAATATATTGTAATCTTGAGATATAAACTGCACATCTATTATCAGATCTCAGATATGGATGTCATGGTTTAATCTGGACTCCTAGTGATGAACTTTGAACATTGAAAAACTTTTGTTACATTGAATAAGTGTTTACTGAAAGAGTGAGCAACTGAACTACTGTAAACAAATCGCAGTGTATGCAGTTAGATGCAAAATGTACAGCAGAAGAGTCTCCACTTCATATTGTACCAAGTCGGGGAGATTGTGCACTGCCTGTTCCATTTCAACAACGATCCATCACAGAACATGTAAACCTGAAGAGGAAAGTCGATACTGGTCCTTCAGGTCAGGACGTTACCATCTTTGAATTATGCAACAAGCAGAAAATGAATAAGAAATACAAAAAGACTTGGAGAATTGGTGATTCAGTTAGTTTAGAGGATCTTAAAGAGCAGTTTGGAAAGAAACGTGAAGAGGCTGCAGAAAGCCTCAACGGTAAGCTTCCTGTTGGAACTTCAGAATAAGCTTCTTTTCTAGTGTTTGCATCTTGTTTCTTGACATCTTGTTTTTATAGTTAGTATCTCCACATTTAAGCGAATTTGTCGGGAACATGGAATCTCCCGGTGGCCGTCTACCAAAATAAAGAGAGAAAGGCTTTTACTCTCCAGTTTAAGCTGCAATGGAACTGACCGAGTAGCTGCTAACACACAAATGCGAATAACCAAAGGCCTAACTGCATTGGCATCTACCTTTTCAGTCAAATCCAATCAGCAGAAATCACAGAGTTCGAATTTATCAGTAAATAATGAAAATGGTACATCATTAAATGGCAATCTGCTAGAAAAGAATGAAGACAGTGACAGGGAACACATTATGATTCAAGTGGAAGACTCATCCAATCAAGAACTCGTGTACATACCACAGGAATTTCGGCCTGCCTGTGATAGTCTCATCCCTGACGTTCCCACTATACTGTCTCGGTTACCTCAAGAAAGAATGCCAGCTGAAGATGCTACACAATTAATTTCTTCTGCACCTGGCCAGCAGGGGGAACTTATTGCAAGACAAATAGAGATGACTAGTCAGATTAGCCAATTGGAGAAACAACACTTGGGAAAGGAAAGGTTCAAATGTGATCTCTCTGTTGAAGACTCGTCATCACGCGATTCCAGAAATGTTTCAGAGCCAATTCAAGTAAGCTTACGGAGTATAAATTATACTACTATAATTTTCTTGAAACCAAGAATTAGTAATTCCAGACAAGTTTCTTTTATATAACCATCTTTCCGGTTATGCTTCAAGGATAGTTGATGTATACGTTAAGCTCTACTTGTCATCAGGGTAATGCCATCGTGGATTCTAATCATATGGAAGTTCAACCTTTGCTTGAATCAGTATCAACTCAGCCATTAAACTCATTTTCCTGCAATGAGAACACCGCAAAGAACACAAAGCTGCTTTTCAACAATTTGATCGTCTTAACTCTGGAAGATCTAATCGACCATGAAAATGAAACTTCCATGACTAAAGCATTGCCCATCCTAGCAGACAACCTCTCTTTTTTCTCTGAAGAACAAGCCGAAAAAATACTTGAACTCTCAGTCGATTTTCATGCACTCGTGCATAGCTGGAGACGGTATTCTCAATCCCAAGGGCGCAGTCAAAAGTCCTTAGCTGAAACGGAGAAAATTAGAGATTTGGCGGAGACATCAGTGAAAGATGAAGAGTGTCTTAATGTCAGATACGAAGAACTCAAAAGAAAGGAACAGGAACTGAGGGCACAATTGGAAGCAGTGCAGAAAGAGACGGCAGGGATAGCTGAACAAAGGAATGAAAAATCCAAGCAGACCAAACACTTGGTTTCTTTGGCAGAAGAGAAAACAGATAGTAGTACCAAAGAGAAACACATGATGAAAATAGCCACTACCAAGCTGAACAACTTAGTTGATCAATGGACTAAAATACAATCTTTCTTTATCTAGATTTGCTACTAAAACTCAGTTAGGTTCCACAATGTTTGCCACTTAGTCGTACTAAGAAAGAACCTTCATTCAAGGTCCACAGCTATGCAAATGTTTTCTGCAGCATGTGTCTGTTTCCTTTTTGTTTTATTTTTCCATCTTGAGAGATTGAAAATGTTGTTATAGGTTGTAAGAAAAACATTTGGCTGAAGGTATTATTTTCTGTATAATTAAGTGAGTTGATTACTCTTGAGGTCATTCAGCTAATAAAAAATTGTGCGAGGAAGTCACTTTTCTTTATTTTGTAACAGAAAAGTCACTTTATTTTTTCCATTTCACCTATAAAGTTACTGACTACACGGATGATATTTCTAGCCATTTAGCTGATGTGACATACAACATTATAGTCCTCTCGTACTAGGAAAAAGTCCTCTCGATGCTTTAACACCCGTGATCTCTGGTTAAAGGGGTTTATTTTCAGGCCTGGAGTAGAAAATTGTTTAACATCTTCAATGGGCCTTTCTTTAAGTTGAATATAAAGAAAATAAAAGAAAAAATTATCCATGAATTTGAACTTGCAAGGTGGAGATAAATAAAATTTAGCTCCATTATTTTCTTCCTTTCTTACTCATGCCAAATATCAAAAAGTAAAAGATTACTCTATATCTCTAACCTATGAGAATGGTTAAGAATAAGGTAGTCAAATTAACTAGTAAACATTTTACTCTTTCCATCTCAATTTATGTGACATCATTTTGATTTCGAGATTCAAATAAGTATATCTTTGACCATTCTTTTTATATATATTTTAAATATTTCGAATTGTCAATTATTTTGGCATATAGTACTTTTAACATAGTTTTCAAATATATAAATTTTTTTTAAATGAAGATTTCATGACATATTCGCTGTCAAACTTACATTATTTGACTATCGAAAAGTGAAAAGTATGGAATAATTTATTTATACCTTTCATGAGAAAATTGAAGGAAAGGTGTCTTTTAAGTCTTGAATGAAGGATTGGTGACATTGACCAACAGATAGGGTCAAACATCATTAGGAAACTTGATTAAGTTAATTGTGGACTTGATTAATATTTTCAAAACTTTCTAATCTTTTTAAAAATACAAATCAACTCAATCCACACCCCTCTTCAATCCAAATCAACCACTCTCTCCTCTCTCTCCAGCTTCTCTCAACTCTCTCTCAACCAACAGTTCTGCAAAATTTCTCCCTTCAACCCCCGATGACTTCTACCTCCGGCGACAAATAGTTGGACTTCGAGTTCCCCTTTTTTCTCCCTTCAACCTCCGGCGACAAATAGTTGGGCTTCGAGTTCCCCTCTTCAATTCAATCAACCTGTCTCTCGTCCCTCTCTCGACAGCTTCTCTCAACTCTCTCCCAACCAACTGTTCTGTAAATTTCTCATTTAAATCCTCGGCGATTTCAACATCCGACTATAAATAGTTGGGCTTCGAGTTCCTTTTCGACTTTAACCTTCAATCGACGTGACAGCCTTGCTCTCCGGCCACAACAGCTTCGAATTCTTCATTGGTCATTTTCTTCTTTCACAGGTAAAAATTTATGGCCTTTTTAGTTTTGAAGAAAACGAGGAACTTGAGCCAACTTCTCTTATAGTATTGGTTAACAATTTCAATATTTGTTACATTAATTTGAAATGCGGTCTGAAATGGCCTTTTTATTGTTTGTGTTTATAAAAACAAAACGACAATTTGGTTTGATTTGTTCTGTTCTTGTTCTTGGTAAAAATGGTGAAATTGTTGTTTTTTGTTAAACAATATCGTGTTACTATTTTTTGTTCCCTCCGACAGATTACCCATCTGGTGCAACATATTAACCATCTGATGCAATATATTTATTATATGATGCACTAGATCAACCATCTGATGCACCAGAGAAACCATCAGATTACAATTCTGATGCAACAGATTAATAATCTGATGCAACAGATTAACTATCTGATGCAACAGCTTTACCATATGTTGCAACAGATTAAGCATCGGATAAAAAATCTGATGCAACTAATTAACCATCTGGTGCAATGGAAGAACCATCAGATTAATGATCTGATGCAGCAGATGAACCTCCTGTTGGATAAAATCCCATCAACTCTTCCTACAGGAAATATCCAAGACTTGATTTTTTCAACTGATCATTCATCTACCACGATAGACGACCCTATGTTGGAAGAAATCTAAACAATATTGACCATTGATAACTGTTCCAACAGATCACTCATGTGTTGCAACAGATGTGTGACCTGTTGCACAGACCATTCATCTTTCTTAACAGATGAGTGATATATTTTGTGTTGTCGCAACAGATTACTCAGTCGTTGTTGCAGGTTAGTTAACTGCTCTGACAGATCACTCATATGTTGCAACAGATGTGTGATCTGTTGCACAAACCATTCATCTTTCTCAACAGATGAGTGATATATTTTGTATTATCGCAACAGATCACTCATATGTTGCAACAGATGATGTCACAACAGTTGTGTGATCTGTTGAATAGACCATTCATCTGTCTTAAAAGATGAGTGATATGTTTTGTATTGTTGCAACAGATTACTCATCCGTTGCAACAGTTTGCTTATATGCTGCAACAGATATACTACCTGGTGCAACAGATCGGTGATCTGTTGCAACTATTATTTTACTGTTTTGCTTGTTTGATTTACTGTTATCCTTTTTTAACGATGCATTAATCAACAATAATATATTATTTTATGTTCCTGCTAATTTTAGATAATATGGTTCCCAAAAGAACAGAAACCGAATCAAGTCCAAGTAAAGGAACAAGTGAAGTAGCTAGGCTACATCCACCACTCTATGAGCTTGCTTTACAAGCGTTATCTCAATCGGGAGCAGAATATGATGAACACGGGGAGGAGGAATGTTTCAAAAGAGATGATGCAGATGCTAATAACCCTTCCACCGAAGAGTTGGTCAAAGCCTTCAGCATTGATCGTTATCCTGTGAGAATGCAGTGCGATGGTGCCGCAGATTTAATGGGTGATTTCGTGGTTAAGTCAGCCATGGGAAAATCTTACGATGCCTTCAGAAAAATACTTCGAGAACAAAAATTGGATGCTTATTTTAGGGACAACTGCTTTGGAAAATATCTTGATTTTCCGGAGGACAACAATGCTCGTTTCTAAATGAAAATGGTATATGAACTACTCAAGCGTAGGTTTATGTATGAAAATAAAGATAAGATGGATGAGATGTGGATAAATTACTGTGGCATGCCTGTTTGTTTTGGTTGGAAGGAGTTTGCCATAGTTACTGGACTAAAATGTTATCCTCCTTCTCAAGTTATACCTATTCTAACCCAAAAAAATACCTCGCACACCCAAAAAAGGCAAAGGCAATTCGTGTGATCGTGATGACCTAGTGTCCATTGTTGGTCCAAGCTTCAAAAACAAAAATTTGATAGAAGCGTTGAAAGGTAAAGGACTTCAAAGAATCACAAGCAGTCATTGTGCTTGGTTTGGTTTGTACATAATATTTGTTGGGCGAGAGACATTAACAACAACATAAGCCTCGGTTTAATAAAGCTCTCCGAGGATCTTGATGCGTTTAACAGCTATCCTTGGGGGTATGAAAGCTTCAAAATGACTGTCAAATATTTGTTGACTCCATTAGCGCCAAAGACAGTCAACTTATATGGATTCCCATAGGCTTTCATGGTAAATGTTTCTTTCTTCTATTATGATATCATTCATTTTTTTCGCTCAATAATGGTTTTGATTTATTGGCGTTATTTTATAGGCTTGGGTGTTTGAAGTCATTCCTTATTTGAGACAACAAGTGAACTACCAGGAAGGAGTTTCCTGTCCAAGAATCTTGAGATGGTTGTCGGCCAAAACTGATAAAAGTGCAAAATTTCTTGATCTCTTCAACCCCCTGAAGGATGCAATAAGTATAATTATAATTAATTTTTTCTTTTAATTAATGATTTTTTTTAATGATCTAATCATCATTCTAATATATGTAATGATTTATGTTAGATTGTGCATCCGTCGCTAGTTCCGGTCAATCGAGAGTTGAAGATACCATTTTTTTTACTTTACGGTCTGTGCGAACTTTATCGGACCCTAAGGTCATCGACAGAATAAAAATAGAATTGTTTAGAGCAACAACCATTACAAGAAAAACAATTTTGGAGGGTGGGCTTGTTGTTGTTGTTGTTGATGGTCTTAGTGGTGATGGAGCTGTTGGTGGTGGTAGTGGTGCTGTTGTTGGTGCTAATGATGCTCCTCTTGCAGTATTTAAAGTAAACCATTATGAGTATGATATACTGGTTATACAGATTTTGCCTCTCCCAGCGAATGTTCTGCATGCAAATGTCAAGACTGCAGGGCGAAACATGATGTAGTGATTAATGTTATTAATGCATTAACTACTTCTGTAAAGGAATTTACATCTAAGAGGGGTCTCATTCCATCAAAGAGGATTTTATTTTCATCCGCTCCATTAGAGATTAGGGCTAAGAGGAGAAGAAAAGTACTTTCCAGGGCATTATCAAGCATCCAAAAAAGCGAAATTGCAACTCCTCTGTCTATGTGTTGCACTGAGCAACGTACAATGTCCAAAGGAGAGCAGCACGAGCTGAAGAAGGTGAATATACTATATGTCTTCCAACTGATAAAACAAACAAACACATATTTGTTTTAACAGATGACACATCTACTGAAAATTATCAAATAGATATATACATCTGTTGCAACAGTTGACTAACCTGTTGCACCAGATACTTTATCTGGTGCAACATATGTCTTGTCTGTTTTAGCAAATCAAATAGCTTTTCGTACCGCTTTTATTTGTACCAACAGATGACCTATATGCTGCAACAGATGATTCATATGTTGCAACGGATGGTTCATCCGTTGGAAATTATCACACAGGGTCTTCCTCATGTAGAAATTTGTCCTAATAGTTGATTCATTGTTGCAACAGAAATATAATCTGTTTGGGATAATTTAAAACAAGAGGAAGACCTGTTGATTTGCTAGAAGAGATGAGTTATCCTTTTTCGTTTTGTTGTATCTCCGTGATTAGCATTGACCAATTCTGGTTTTCCAGGTGGATGTAGAAGAAGCTACTGCTGAACAACATTGACAATATGCTACTCTTTTTATGGAAATACGGAGAACATAAAGTGCAGAAACTGTACGTAAGCGACAATAAAGATCCACGACGAGCAAAGCCGAATTCCATAGCACCGGATGAAAAACAACTTTCTCATACTGAGTAGATCTTTATAGCTTGAGCTTGTCAAATCAAAGCAATTCTTGGCAGTATACTTAAATTGTTGTTAATGTATTTGTTGAGATCTGTACCCATAATAATTTTTTTACATTTCATTTATTCGTTGACTTGTTTCAGCTAATTTATGAAGGGTTCAATTTATTTTATTTTATCTACGAATTTTATTTATTCCTTAGATTTGAACTTATTAATTGAAAAGGAATACTAGATTCAAATATTGCAACAGATAATGTATCTGTTGCAATAGACAACACATCTATTGGAAAAATCAAACAGATTTAGACATATATTGCAACAGGTAGGTGATCTGTTGGAATTTATCAAACAGGTGTTCCCACTGTTGCAACAAATGGACTTTAGATAAAAACATCGAGATAATGCAACAGATGACCAACCTATTGCAACAGATAAACTATATGTCAGAACAGGTAGAATAATTGTTACAACGGATGGAGAATCTGTTGCATTATAAAAATTTAACTTTCGTTGGACATAAAAAATTATCACTACGTGTAAAAAGGTTAAAGTGAATTGAATTGAAATAAAAAAGACGCAACCCATCGACGGTGTTCAGTTCAAACACCTAAAATAAGATAGGCATCAAGTAAACAGTGTTCATTTAAAACACGTAAAATAAAATAGGAATCAAATGTGTCAGTGTCAGTCTGGCACATTTCGCTGACTTGCCGTCACTTGGCCCCCAACGGTCATTCCCCCCCCCCCCCATTATCTTATATATTCATCTTTCTCCTAAAATTTAACCCTAAATTCCCAAATCTTCTTCTTCATCGTCATCTCTTTTATCTATTCAAATTATTTCTTTCCTTTTTTCCAACTGAGCTTGACAATGCCAAGCGCATCTTCCACTGTTTTTTGTGATAAAGATTTTTGATATTGTAAGTGAGGTCATGAAGCTCTATTAAAGACTTCTTGGACTCAACAAAATCTGGGTTGTAGATTTTTTACTTGTAAGATTTCAAAGGTAATATTTTTTTTATTTAATTAATTAATTAATTATTGACTTATAATTATTTTGTAATTTTGTTCTCTTTTTTATAAAAATTGGGTGGATGCGATTACTTTGATTGGTATGAAGAACGACACCCTTCACAAGCAAATCGTGTAATCTGGGGTTTGTTGAACAAAGTCAAGGCTTCTGAAGAGAAATAAAATCGAGCAAGAAGATACTACATTGTTGTCGTTATTGCTATTGGTTTGGTGTTGTTGGGTACATGGATATTCAAGCCTAATTGCTGAAATTTTCATGGTGGTGTGTATATTTACTACTGGTTTGGTGTTGTCGAGCACATGGATATTCAAGCGTAACTGTTGGAAAATATCAAAAATATTTAGGCATATGTTGTAAAATTTAGGTCATCTGTTAGAAATTATCAAACAGGTCTTCCCACTGTTGCAACATATTAGACTTAGATTATTAGATTATTCATAGAAATAACATCGCCGTAATGCAACAGATGACCAACCTATTGCAACAGATAAACTATCTGCCAGAACGGATTAAAGATATTTTACAACAGATTTACAATCTAATCTATTGCATTATAAAAAGCTCAACTTTCATTAGAACAAAATTATTGCCACTACATGTACATGTAATAAAGTGAAGGGTGACTTGAAATTAAAAATTTTTATTTCACAGGCTCTTCTATATACACAGGCTTCAAGCGTCCAGTTAGTACCCCACTAGCCCAGACCTCTTGCAGGTTTGCCACAACGTTGTCGCATAGAAAAGTCGTTGGCTCGGCCATTTCTGTGTCGGTCAGCAAACATTCGATGTGTGCAAGAGCGTGCGAGCCGCTCGCTTTAGCGGCATCATCTTTTGGAAGGATCATTCCCCTGTTTCGACCTTTAAAATCCCATGATTTCTTCATTAACACTTTCTTTAGAAAATGATTCATCAGTTTACTCTCCCTCAACAAGATGGGCAACAACACCATCAATGGCTCCACGAGGAAAAAAAGATCAAAATCGTCGATGAGAGGTACGTTGGAGTCATAAACATTGATATTTCCCTCCTCGAGTAGTATCTCAACAGCCCGATAATGCATGTCGTTCACGCTAATGACTGCAAGAATCCTTTTTGCCTCGGTCCAGCTCTTACCGTATGGATTTGGTCTGTCCCCTCTAACATATCTTAACATTTCTTCTTCATTCAAGACCAACGTAGGAACTATAAAATCAAGTCCCACGCCAAGGGCTGACGCCTCTCCATTGAGTTGATCGTACTTATCCTTGATCTTCTTGCAGAAGTCGAGGTCCATTATCCTATCGGCAGCGTCATAAGCTTCCCGGTATGTTAATTGCCTTTTCCTCATGAGGCAGAGAATTATGTCAACATGCTGTGAGATAAGAAGTCAATTTTTAAATAGGTTAGTAATTGTAAAGATGCAACGGATGGTCCATCTATTGCATAGGATTCTCTGAATCAATAATGCAACGCAAATTATGCAACAGATGGATAATAAGTTGCAACAGAACTACTACCAGTTGCACCAGTAAACCCAGCTATTGCAAAAAATGTGAAATCTATTGCGTAGCTTCTTCTTCATGGGGTAGATTAGAAGGGATAGGTTAGGAAAATTAAACTTTACTTGTCCTCGTGCAGCATACGCATATCAGTCATAGTCTGGAAGTCTTGGGGGGGAAAGGGAGGCCTGGGGTAATCTGGTGCGCTTGGTTTGGCATTCTTGGCCTGTCGCAGATCTCTCTTCTCTTCGGCACCAAGTTCCGTATATATGTCCACCTTATTGACTGGCCCCTGAACTTCAACAGTTTTTGGAGAGGGAGGAATTGCAATTTCTTTTGATTTTCGAGTGGAGAGTACGTCTCTAATTGCTCTTTTCTTTCTCCTAACCAATGTTGTAGGAGTATGTGGCTCCCTCACCTTCTTGGATGGTATGACACACCTCTTGGATTTGAATTCCTTGATAGCTTTAGAGATAGCCTCTATTTTTTCAAAGACTTTATCCTGTCTGTCCTTGCATTCATCTCATTCGCAACGAGAACACGACGGTGAAGAGGGGTGAGAGGGACCTGTGTAAGGGCAAAAAGGGGTATTTTCAAACATATTTATTCTTTCTTGAGCATCAACATAATCATCATCATGAGTGGTAGCAGCATCAGCATGCCTGCCACCAACACCAACAACTCCACCAGAAGAACCACCCGGATCTGCCTTAGTAAAAGGTTGGTCATGAAGAGCCTCAACATTAGGATGACCTTGCCTAACTGCTCTTCTTATGGCTGTTGCTCCAGCCAATTCCTTCTTTATTAACTCCACCGTTGGGTCTGCTATAGTATCAACATGACCTAGAGTAATATAAAAAGTCATCACCGACTCCTTCTCAGTAGGCACGATCTATGAATGCACAACCTATAAAAAAGAAAAAAAAGATAGATGCATTTAAATCATATAATATAATAATTTTCACAGTTGGGCTACGTTTTAAAAAAAGACCCATTTGTTGCATAGTTTGCAGTATATGGTTAAAATCCATTTGAGTCTGGTTCAGAGAAATAGAGCAACACATGGATAATCTGATGCAAAATATCAATCATCTGTTGCAACAATTGCACAAGATGGGTAATCTGTTATGCAACAGATAATCTGTACGTCGCAACAGATGAACAATATGTTATCAGATTAAACATTTGTTGCATAATTTGTAGTAGGTGGTTAATCTTTTAGGAGTCGGGTTCAGAGAACCAAAGTAACAGATGGGTAATCTGATGCAAGATATACCTTGTCGCAACAGATGTCCCATCTGGTGCATCAGATATAACATTTATTGCACCAGATATAACATCTGTTCAATATCTTTCTTATCCTTGAGTAGAATTATTTTACTTGAAGAAGACGTACTGCATCATCCGGAGGGTTAAAGAGATCAGCCTCCTTAATATTGGTGTTTCTCTTTGCAACCAACCACCTAAACATCCTTGGATGAGAAACCTCATCTGGGTAATCCATTAACTGATTTCGGAGGGGAGGAATGGCTTCAAATGCTCAAGCCTAAAAAATGTAAACAGGAAGCAAGCAAAAAAATCATAATAACTATATTCAATATAAATTAATGGATGAGTAAAATTAGTGATTAATTTTACCATGAAATCCCAAGAAAAGCCGTATAATGTGGTCAGATAGCTTTGTCAGTAAATATTGGACAGTCAAGTAGAAGTTGTCATATCCCCAGGGATAATTGTTGAATTTATCAAAATCCTCAGCACGCGCCAATAAATCATCTTCTATGACCTTGTTGACGTCTCTTGCCAATATAATCGAATGGGCAAATCAAACTAAGCACAATTTCTCCCTGTACTGCTCTGGTATGGTTTTATCCTCGAGATCTGTCAACAAATCCGATGCTTTGTAGCCACGTCGAGCAATGTCAAACAACCCATCTATTTTTTCCTTGCATTTTCTTGCCTTGGATCTTTTGAGGGGTGGTGGTCCTTCTGGACGATGGCATCTCAAGCCCATCACTATGGCAAACTCTTGCAAGACAAAACAAATAGGCATGCCACAGTAGTTGATCCAGATTTCATCCATCTTCTTTTTGCCCCCTCCTCCGGATCTTTATCATCCCTCACGTACTTGATCCTGCGCTTGAGAAGACCATATACCATCGTCATAGGGAAACAAATACGGGCAGAGGGGTCCTTAGGCAGCTCGAGAAAGCTTCCAAAGTAGCTCTTCTTAAAAAGTCTACCTATGTTTTCGTTCTTCATAATTTTCATAAAATGTTCAAAAAATTTCCCCATCTGACATTTAAGTACAGCTTGACCAGTTAGTTGTTTTCCTTCTGGGTCATTTATCGGCATCGTAACTTGAAACCTGTCAATATTAAAAGATTTGACAGGATCATGCTGGGATGCCGATATTAACTCACGCCTCGTTGGTGATCCATTATCATCATGTTGATGATCATCCTCTTTCTCTTTCTGACTATCCAATTCCTCCTCTTTCTCACTTTTATTTTCTTCATCACCATCTACGGACCCTTGTCCACCTCCCTCAATGTTGTTTTCACATATCTCCTCAGCTTCACTTTTCCCTGATTGAAATTGTTCAAGAAGCTCCTCCGAATTTCTCTGTACTGTAGCCTTTTTTTTTAGTGGTTAGATGTTGATCCACTTTCACTTTTTTTTCTTTTGGGAGACATATTTTACCTACAGACAAAGAAAAATAAAAATTATATTACAATTGATGTATGCATAGATTTTAAAAAATACATTACAAATACCACGAATACCGATACACCAACAGCCAACACCAACTAATGCCAACAAACAAACAAACACCACGAATACCAAGATCACCACAAACACCACCAACCAATGCCACCACTGGTGCCACCACGACGACCACAAATACCACCACCACCACCACCAACACCACAAACACCATCCAACTATACCACGACAGTCAACGAAATACTGCGACAGAAACTAAGGATTTCTCGAGTTCTTCCTACGATTTTACCATCAAAACTCAAAATTGTAAACTCATTCTCAAAGATAATACAACTAAAAGTTTTATTTTTCATCATTAACTTAAAAGTCCTTATTTTTTAGAAAAAAATAAATAAATATAGAGCTCTTCTCGAAGTCTGTTGCCTACGAAGACAAAGAAAACAACTGATACAAGCAAGAATGAAGTCGAAAATAACACCTATGTGGTCGAAAATGAGAAGAAAGCGATCTGTTATGGAGGGTTGAGCAAATTTATTGAGTAGTTGTTGTCTGTACTGTATTGTTGAGTAAGAATGAGAGAGAAAGAGCTAGACCTCGAGATTTGAAATGATGAAACATTTTGTATGGGTTGATTTGTATTTTGGAAAAGAATGACAAGTAGTTTTGAAAATGTTAATTTGGTCCGAAATGATCTTAATTATTTTTAAAATCATAAATTATATGCATAATTTTTAACCCTCTCATCATGCAATTGCCAAAAGGGTAATTCAATTGAAATTGTATAAAAATAATTGAAGTTGTAGTTGACCGAGTACTTAGGAGGTGACCCTGTGAAAACTCACCCCTGGTCCTAGATTAATTAATTTAGGTACTATTAGTCTAACATATGAACTCAATTGAAATTGTAAAAAACAAATGTTCAACATGTTGCATCAGATTTCTCATTGTTGTAAATTATCAATCAGATTAGGTAACAATAGATTATGAATCTGATGTAAATTATCAAACAGATTAAGTCATCTGTTGCTACAGATTACCCATCTGTTGTAAATTATCAAATGGATTGTCATATGTCATAATAGATTACCCATATGTTGTAAATTATCAAATAGGCGTTGCCATCTGTTGTGGTTGACCCTATAAGAACTCACCCCTAGTCCTAGATTAATCGATAGTTTACCCTATGAGAACTCATCTCTAGTCCTAGATTATTCAATTAAGGTATTAGTACCCTAGTCCTAGATTAATCAATTAAGGTATTAGTCTAACATATGAGGTAGTAAGAATTGATTCGTCTCAGAGTGATCGATCGACGACTCTGTCGGGAGGAACGCAGTACCGTCTCATTATGCAATTGACAAAAGACTCAATTGAAGTTGTAGTTGACCCTATGAGAACTCACCCCTAGTCCCAGACTATTCAATTAAGGTATTAGTACCCTAGTCCTAAATTAATCAATTAAGGTATTAGTCTAACATATGAGGTAGTAAGAATCGATTAGGCTCAGAGTGATCGATCGATGACTCTGTCGGGAGGAACGCAGTACCGTCTTATTATGCAATTGCCAAAAGACTCAATTGAAGCTATAATTGACCCTATGAGAACTCACCCCTAGTCCCAAACTATTCAATTAAGGTACTAGTACCCTAGTCTTAGATTAATCAATTAAGGTATTAGTCTAACATATGAGGTAGTAAGAATCGGTTCGGCTCAGAGTGATCGATCGCCGACTCTGGTCGGGAAGAACGCAGTACCGTCTCATCATGCAATTGCCAAAAGATTAAATTGAAGTTGTAGTTGACCCTATGAGAACTCACATTCAATTAAGGTATTAGTCTAACATATGAACTCAATTAAATTATATATAAACAAATGTTCAACCTGTTGCAACAAATGTCTTTTCTGTTGGATCAAATCAAACAGATTATGTAATCTATTGCAATATATTATCCATCTGTTGTAAATTATCAAACAGATTAAGTCATTTGTTGCGACAGATCACGAATTTTTTGTAAACTATCAAACAGATTAAGTCATCTATTGCGACAGATTACCCATCTGTTGTAAATTATCAAATAGACGTTGTCATCTATTGTAGTTGACATTATGAGAACTCACCCCTAGTCCTAGATTAATCAATTAAGGTATTAGTTGAACATATGAGGTAGTAAGAATCAGTTCGGCTCAGAGTGATCGATCGACGACTCTTGTCGGGAGGAACGCAGTCCCGTCTCATCATGTATTTGCCAAAAGACTCAATTGAAGTTGTAGTTGACCCTATGAGAACTCAACCCTAGTCCCAGATTATTCAATTAAGGTATTAGTTGAACATACGAGATAGTAAGAATCGGTTCGTCTCAGATCGATCGATGACTCTTGTCGGGAGGAATGCAGTACTGTCTCATCATGCAATTGCCAAAAAACTCAATTGAAGTTATAGTTGACCCTTTGTGCTCATTCATCCATCCCTAATTCCACCTAGATCAATGTAGGTACTATTATTAATCTTAACATTAAGTTAATGAGAACACATTTCAACTCAGAGTGATCGATCGATACTTGGGTCGGGATGAACGAAATACTAACACCATGCAAATGCAACGACTCAATTGGATTTGTAATTGATCCTATGAGCTCATTCATTCATCCCTTATTCCACCTAGATCGATGTAGGTACTATTATTAATCTTAACATTAAGTTAATGAGGAGCTCATTCTTTCATCCCTAGTTCATCCTAAATCAATTGCAATGAAATTTGTTGCAACAAACAACTGAGTTGTTGGAGAATTTTAAATAGATAACAATATCTGTTGCAACAGATGACATTTCTTATTTAATTATCAAATAGACATTTGCATCTGTTATGACGGATGACTGAGCTGTTGGAAATTTTCAAACATATATTGATATCTGTTGTAACAGATGACGTTTCTGATTTAGTTATCAAATGACATTTCCATCTATTGTCACAGATGACTGAGCTGTTGGGATTTCTCAAACAGATATCTAAATCTGTTGCAACAGACGACATATTTGTTTGAAAATCTTTTTTTTTCTTTTAATTTTAAAGCAAGTTACTGTCCGAGTAGATAAAGTAGTAGTACTACTAAAGGCGGTAAAAATTATTTCTTGGATAACTCAAAAATCTCATTAAGTAGTTTTGTCCTGTCTTTTCAATGTCACCCGTTTTCTTCCTCGTGCCCCTCAAATTATTAGTGAATATTAATTAATGAATATTGAAACCCCTAATACTTCTTCCGTTTCATATTGACTTGGCACTCCCATCAAGAAAATATTAATTAGGGGTTTATTTTACTACCAAATTAGCCTTACTAATTATGTTTTAAAAATATAAATTTGAATAAATACACTTTGTTTAGTCATTTAATATTAAGGGTAGTACATCTAGAAATTAGAATTATCTCCTCTCTCCTCTCCTCTCCTTCAGCCCTAAATCTCTCATATTTTTTCTTTCTATCCTTTTTAGGGTTATCACAGCCTTTTTTTTTCTCTCCTCTTTCTTAAAAAATTTCGTTCGGATCTAAACCGATTGATATCCATATGTTAGATTCCTCGACTGAAATTGTTGTTTTGACCCCCTTTTGACATTAAGGTATGATATGATTCACTATTGCTCTTTCATTCTCGTCTTCTTCTTGCAACTTTATTTACATCTTTTTGTTTATTTAATTATCATTTTCCCATATCATATTTATTTAAAAAAATTGAAGGAACTTTTAATTGTTGAATAAACATACCGAGAATTTTTATTATAAGATGCAAAGAAAAGTCATCTGTTGGGAGAAGTTTAAAAGCCTTGTTGGCAGTATCATTTTTTTATGTATTTTATTTGTTTCTTTGTTGTTGATGTTGTTATTGATGTTGTTGGTGGGGTTGGCGTTGTTGGAACTTGTGGTGTGGTATGGTTTAGACGGTGGGTGCTTCTTAGCTTAAAATAGTGGAGTTCAAACAATCAACACAAGGAGTAAGGGAGAAAAAAATAAAAAGTTTAAAGTGAATAAGAAGAGAAGAGTTGGTTACCAAAATTAAAAAAATATGTGTTGAGTGAGAATTGAACTCAAGACCAAAAGAAATAAATAGCCTTAAGTACCCATAAACAACAACTAGGCTAACCAAACAACTCTTACTATGGGTGCTCACTGATTAGATTATATACGTTTTTTTCTTTATTTCCACATACATATATAAAGTTCGATACGAGTTCAGTCTGTGCTCGCGCACTCGGAGGACTCCATGTGGGTCCGTCCCTTGTTGTTGATGGTGTTGGAACATAGGATGTATGCTTCTTTTTTGTTGATGATGTTGTTGGAACAAATATTGTTGTTTTCTTTGTTGTTGATGTTTTTTATTTGTTGTTTGTAGTTTATGTTGTTGTTGATGTTGCAATAGATGGAGCAACTGATGGAACAAATCAAACCACCAGCAAGGCTGCTATGTATTCCAACAGACTCCATATCTGACGCAACAGACTCCACATCTAACGCAAACTATCCGGGATTTAATGTAATATTGCTGAAACTATCCTGGATTTATGTGTTGTGTGTGTTACTTAAATAAAACTGGTGACTTTATTAATATGTAAATTAAAAAAAAATGGATCTAAATACAACATTTTATCTTTTTGTTATATTTCCGAAAGAGACAGATTGGTAATCTGTTGCAAAATATATTCCACCTGTCAGATAACTTACAACATATGGACAATCTGTTGCAACAGATGGATATATCAGTTTGCTTTTCCATCAGCTGTGGCGTCTGTTGGAACTTGCTAGTCATCTGTTTATTCAATTTCATCGAGAGCAATAGATTTTTCTAAACACTTTTTGGCCAAACTCAATTTTTGCTCTTGGATTGCTTTTCTTTTTTTCTTTGCATCCTTCAAGATGGCCTCCAAATTCAATTTTTGCACTCAATCCAATAGCAAAAATTTAGATTGGTTGAAGGATGCAAAGAAAAAAAAAAGCAATCCAAGAGCAAAAATTGAATTTGGCCAAGAAGTGTTTAGAAAAATCGATTGCTCTCGATGAAATTGAATAAACAGATGACTAGCAAGTTCCAACAGACGCCACAGCTGATGGAAAAGATAACTTATATATCTATCTGTTGCAACAGATTGTCCATATGTTGTAAGTTATCTGACAGGTGGAATATATTTTGCAACAGATTACCAATCTTTCTCTTTCGGAAATACAACAAAAAGATAAAATGTTGTATTTAGATCTATTTTTTCTAATTTACTTATTAATAAAGTCACCAATTTTATTTAACACTAACACACACAACACATAACTCCCGAATAGTTTCAGCAATATTACATTAAATCTCAAATAATTTGCTAATTACATCTTATCCCGGAATTTTGAATTGTGATACATATGTTAAGCAGTGATACATATATTGACTAGTGATACATATGTATATGTATCACTAGTATATACATATGTATACAGTAGTGATACATATAGTATATGTATCACTAGTAAATACGAATCCGGGATTTTATGTAATTTTTTAAAACATTAAGGGATATTGTGTAATATGGTGTCTTAAATATGGGATTTGTGTAATTTTTCCTTTTAAGGGATATGAACAGTCGTGGCTTTTTGTTTGACTAAGTCCAGTCCCTTCCAATTCAATCATTTTATAAATAGGTCCATCCGGCCTCCTCACTCACTCTCACTCACTCTCGTTCATTCTACTATACTTACAATACTAATATGTCAGATCCAAATTCGTACAAGAAGGTTCATATCGAGTCCTTGCAGGAACTTCAAAGGAAGTTTGACGAACTCCAGAGGGATTTGGCCGACTTCCGAGCAAGGCTGAGGAGGGCTCTGTTGCTGCCGGATGAAAACTGTCAGGTTGACAATAATAATAGTAGTAATAATAATAATAATAATAATAATAATAATAATAATAATAATAATAATAATAATAATAATAATAATAATAATAATAATTAAAAAAAAATTAGGTTATGTTTTTTCTTTCTTTTAGCGTATGTATTTCCCTTTTTTATATCCGATCTACCTATAAGGGATTCAAAAAAATCCATGTATATGGTTGGTTTGGTTTGGTTTGGTTTGGTTTGGTTTGGTTTGGTCGATTTTTAATTTTTAATTCTTATTCAATATTTAATTATCATTCTATTTATTCCCTATTCTCAACATGTCGGCGGTTAGAGTTAGGGATACGGTCATGATAAGAAATTCTCCTAAAAACAGTTCGTTAATAAATAATAAGGAACTAAATGATATTATAATTGTAAAAGAAAGATTATTTAATTTAAAAAAAGTCACAACATTGGATTAATTTAATTAAGATATATATATGATGATATGATTTTTAATAAAAAAGTTAATGAATAGTCGTGACTGTGACTTTTGTCTAAACACATTCAACAAACAAACAAAAATAAAAAACTTTTCTGATGCATCAAATTCCTCATCTGTTGCGACTTATGAATCAGTTAGAAGAAATCAAAAAAGCTCCTTAAACAGATGGTCGATTTATAGCAACAGATGGTATATGTATTGAAACAGATGGGTTATCTGATGCAACAGATATACAATCTGTTGCCATAACTCAATTAATAAAAATGGTTATTAAAGAAACGGAACGGTTATTGAAAATCAGGTGTATTCAATTTTTAATTGAGAAAAAGGTTATTTAAATTTAATAAGCTGAAAAGTCATGACTTGTCAAAATAATAAAAACTCACCGACAGCTTGACTTAATTAAGTCATTTCTTTTCACATAAAAGAATAAGGAAATAAAAGATAAACACAATTTAAACCATAAAAAAACTCACCATAAATATTCTTGTTTTTAAATCTTCTTTATTAATATATATAATTAAAAAGTCAGAAAATTTGGATGTCATGAAAATAATTTATTTATTTTAAAAGATATATATATTATATGTTGCAACAGATATATTATCTGATGCAACAGGTTAACTATTTGTTGCAACGGATGATATATCTGTTGTAACAGATGATTTATCTGATGCAACAGATATATAATCTGTTGTGCAACTCAGTGTTAAAAATAAACGGTTGCTGAAAAGAACTAATTATTTTAATAATTATAAAGCTAAGCTTCAAGCTGAAAAGTCATGACTTATCTCAATATTGCTTAATTTAACTAAGTCATAATTTTTTACAGTAATCAAGAATGTCATTAATAAATGGAGGTGAACAACTGTGCCTTTAAATCTGCTTTATTAATGTATATAATTAAAAAGTCATAAAATTTGAATGTCATGAAGATAATTTATTTTTAAAAATATATATATTTATTATATGTTGCAACAAGAATATTATCTGATGCAACAGGTTATCTATTTGATGCAAATGATGATATAACTGTTGTAACAGATGATTTATCTGATGCAACAAATATATTATCTGTTGTCCAACTCAGTGTAAAAAAAAATAGTTCCTGGAAAGAACTAATTATTATTAATAATAATAAAGCTGAAAAGTCATGACTTATCATAATATTGATTAATTTAATTAAGTCATAACTTTTTACAGTAATCAAGAATGTCATTAATAAATGGAGGTGAACAGTTGTGCCTTTAAATCTTCTTTATTAATTTATATGATTAAAAAGTCAGAAAATTTGGATGTCATGAAGATAATTTATTTTAAAAAAAATATATATATATTATATGTTGCAACAGTAATATTATCTGATGCAACAGGTTATCTATTTGATGCAAATGATGATATAACTGTTGTAACAGATGATTTATCTGATGCAACAGATATATTATCTGTTGTCCAACTCAGTGTAAAAAAAATGATTCCTAGAAAGAACTAATTATTAATAATAATAAAGCTGAAAAGTCATGACTTATCACAATATTGATTAATTTAATTAAGTCATAACTTTTTACAGTAATCAAGAAGGTCATTAATAAATGGAGGTGAACAGTTGTGACTTTAAATCTGCTTTATTAATTTATATAATTAAAAATTCAGAAAATTTGGATGTCATGAAGATAATTTATTTATTTTTTAAAATATATATATATTATATGTTGCAACAGATATATTATCTTATGCAACAGGTTATCTATTTATTGCAAATCATGATATATCTGTTGTAACAGATGATTTATCTGATGCAACAAATATATTATCTGTTGTCCAACTCAGTGTAAAAAAAAACAGTTCCTGAAAAGAACTAATTATTATTAATAATAATAAAGCTGAAAAGTCATGACTTATCATAATATTGATTAATTTAATTAAGTCATAACTTTTTACAGTAATCAAGGATGTCATTAATAAATGGAGGTGAACAGTTGTGCCTTTAAATCTGCTTTATTAATTTATATAATTAAAAAGTCAGAAAATTTAGATGTCATGAAGATAATATATATTTTTTTAAAAATATATATTATATGTTGCAACAGATATATTATCTTATGTAACAGGTTATCTATTTGTTGTAACGGATGATATATCTGTTGTAACAGATGATTTATCTGATGCAACAGATATATAATATGTTGTCCAACTCATTGTATATAAAAAATGGTTCCTGTAAAGAATTAATTATTTTAATAATAAATCTGAAAAGTCATGACTTATCACAATATTGATTAATTTAATTAAGTCATAACTTCTTACAGTAATCAAGAATGTCATTAATAAATGAAGGTGAATAGTTGTGCCTTTAAATCTGCTTTATTAATTTATATAATTAAAAAGTCAGAAAATTTGGATGTCATGAAGATAATTTTTTTTAAAAATATATATATATATATATATATATATATATATATATTATATGTTGCAACAAATATATTATCTGATGCAACAGGTTATCTATTTGTTGCAAATCATGATATATCTGTTGTAACAGATGATTTATCTGATGCAACAGATATATTATCTGTTGTCCAAAACAGTGTAAAAAAATGGTTCCTGGAAAGAACTAATTATTAATAATAATAAAGCTAAAAAGTCATGACTTATCATAATATTGATTAATTTAATTAAGTCATAACTTTTTACAGTAATCAAGAATGTCATTAATAAATGGAGGTGAACAGTTGCGATTTTTTGCCTAACTCATTCAAGTTCAATCCTCTATAAATAGGTCCCTCCTTACTCCATCGTTCGTTCTACTACACACTATTTATTCCTCGCTCTTGTTACACCTTCAACTACTTTCTCTTCAAGGACTTGATAGCTTTTTCCTGTCTTTGTTAAGTTTTTTTCTTGATTTTTGTGTAAATATACGTTGTATTACATTACATTCGAATTCTTTCTTTTCTTTACTTATATGTTTACGTGTGTGTTTTGTCAACTTATGCGTTTTTTAGATATGGTTGATCCTGTGTGGGATGTCGCTATTTTACTAGACGCCATGAGGGAACTGCAGAAGGAGGTTCATGACCTGCATTGGGAGTTGGCCGCCGTCAGAGTAAGGATGCTGCGGGAGATCCGCAGGCTGCGGAAGGCGCTGTTGCTGCCCTTTGAAGATTGGCCGGCTGGCCATACAAATAATAATGATGTTAATAATGATGATAATAATAATTAAGCTTTTTTTTCTGTTATCTATGTATTTTTTTTGTTTGTTTTATAAAAAAATATGTTTGATGCACTTGACTTTTTATTTCCTATTTAATTTTCGTGGTGTCTATTTCTATTTCTTAACGAATGACATGTCTACAATGAAGGAATAATTTGATTCCAGTATCAATAGTAAGAACATATGAGTTATCTATTAGGTTTTGTGTGTGATAGGAGTTGTATCTGAATTTTGTTGTTCGAAACATATTAGTAATCTGATGAAACAGATTATTTATCTGTTGAAACAGATTACTAATCTGGTGCAACAGAATACCCATCTGTTCGATTCATATTACGGGCACCTAAAACCCTTAAACATGAATCCATCCAACATGAGTCTACTGTTACAACAGAACATTTATCTGTTGCCGCAGATAATGGATCTGTTTAAACTGATTGCTCTTGTATTGCATTCATGTTCGCGTGCAAGCTATTGTTGAAAAAACAACACACTAGCAGTTACCCAGATTCAACTAAAAAGCATAATCTGACTTACCAAAGTCTCCTCTCAAGTAAATTTCAAAGTTGAAAGTGATTTACGAAACAAAATTTGACATAAGAATTTGGTCAAAGAGCAGCAGTTGGAGTAACAACAACAACAACAACAACAACAACAACAATGGTCAATAAGAAAAATATGAAGATGATAATGAAGTAGAAGATGATGATAATGAGTCAAAAGATGATGAATAAAGCAACAGCAACAATGAACAACAAATATCACGAAGAGAGAGAAAATAACAACGGATGAGGAGAGAGAAAAAGGCGTCTTTTTTCCCTTCGTTCCCCGTTATATATTAACTAACATTTGGATCAAAATGTAAATTTAAAAACTTGTGGATTATTTTGAAATTTCCAAAACTTTCTTAAACCATAATTAAGTAATTGTCACCTCTACTCAATTATTAAGACTTGTGTCACCTACACCTCATTTTAAAACTCTTTTGTCACCTGTGGCCCAAACCCCCACCTTTCATACCCATCAAAAATATTTACAAATTAGACTGAGTGAAAATTAGGAGATATAAAAATCGGTTTCGAAAAAATTGTTATTGATTTATTGACATGGGGTTTTTGAGTTAACATTTTTTGTAAATTTTTATTGGGTTATATGTTTGGTTTTCGATGTTAAAGTTTTAGTTATTGATTAGATCGACAATCCAATAAAATTATACTAAAAATTTTATTTGATCTTTAATTATATAATAGTGACTTTAGATTTTAATTCAAAATCCTTTTCTTTTACATTTTGTTGTTATTGTCCATTGTTGTTTTCTTTTTGTAGTCTTTTACTTCTTGTGCTTCTATCCATCAGTGTGACTGTGAACTATGAGCTAAACTTTTTATTAGAGAATAGAGATTAATACTACAGTGTTATTGGATTCATATTTGCTAATTAATCAGAAAGAAAATTAGTAGATTTTAGCATTAATGTAAATAAATTTATTTATGTTTATAATTTGTGTAGCTTTTTATGCATACATATAGTGTATATGAATAAATTAAAATAAGAGAAAGCAAGAGGGAAAAGAAGGGAATTAAGCGAGCCATTTTAATTGGTTAAACCAAAAAATAAACTAATAATGAATATTTTATTATTTGATCGTAAGATTAATATGCTTATAAATCGAATTAATAATACATAAAATCGTATTAAAATTACCAATAAGCGCCTTTATTTATTTATTTTATTTATCAATATTATTCTCTAGTTAAAATTCATGCAATATGACTTTGAAGAAGCTAAATGTCAACATAGATTATTTTCTTTACATAGTTCAGGCTAATTTAAAGAAAAAAAGGAAAAAATACTTCTATCAAAAAATAATAAAGTATCACTAATGTATTTTTTTTCTTTAGATGAAATGTTGTTTATTTAAAAATTGTGTAATTTTTTCAAGACAAAATCTATTTAAAATCTTAGAATGTAAAATGCCAACAAAGATTTCTAATTTTTTTAATTTATAATCAGATAACTGCATTTTCTTAAGATATAGTAACACACAAATTGAGTAACTTTATTAATATAAAACAACTTAAAGTAGTTTTAATTTGCTTTCTAATTTCCTTTTAACTTGAGTGAACTCTTGAGTCTATTTCCTAAAAAAGTACAAATAAAATTCATTTTTCGTCCGTCTTTGCATATAAAATTCTCTGAACAAAACATCAATAGATTCAGATTAATTTCCCCAAAACAAAAGTACAATGTAAAGGTAAGATCATCATGTTCTTTTTGTTACACAAATACACAACTTATGTTTTCAATATTACAAAAAATCTTAACTCCCTAAACATATTACAAAATTTTTAAATATACACAAAATGTTATATATATGTCAGATATGTTATGTATATTAATAAGGAGAGAAAGTAAAATAATTTAAAAAGTAAAAGAGAGTATAATTACTTTTAAAAGATTGATATTTATGTTATATATATTAATAATAATGGGTACAATCTAACTCATCTGGGCTTAGATTTTGTCGGTCCAGTCTAGCTCAACCCCAATCATTTGCAACGTGCTATTATTACAAGCCTAATCAGCACATATTTTTTTCTTTTCTTTTCTTTTCTATTATATAGAAGAGGTGGTTTCGATCACCTCTTCCTAATTATCAAAAAATCAATTACTTCCACTTAATTATGTATTATGCCTAATATATAATAATTTTATTATTTTATTATAATAGTTTAAATATTTAATATATTCTATTAATTTGTATTTATTACCTATAACTACATATTGAAAGTAATTTTTTTTATTTATTTAATTGTCTATCATATTCAAAACTAATTTGTCACCACAAATCACAATAATTAATAACTTAAAATATTTAAAAGATATACAGAAATTTTATTGACTCTTACCAAAAAAACATCTCTACTCCCACTTAATTACATACCTTGCCCCAATATATAATAATTCCATTGTTTCATCATAATGATTTAAATATTTAATATTTTTTATTAATTTATATTAATTAACTATAACTACATATTGGAAGTAAAAAAAAATTATTTATCTAATTAGCTATCATGTTCAAAACTAATTTGTTACCACATATAGAAGTTTTATTGACTCTCATTATTTTAGCAATGCCACATAAATTGAGATAAAAAAAAAGTATTGCAAATCAGAATAATTAACAACTTAAAATATTTAAAATATATATAAAAATTTTAGTTGACTCTCAAAATTGTATCAAAGCCACATAAATTGGGACACAAGGAGTAAATATATTATTTGATAATTACGTAAAAATTATTATAAATCACAATAATTAACAAGTTAAAATACTTTTTTAAAAATAGATAAAAGTTCTATTCAACTCTCAAAATTTTATCGGTGCAGTATAAATCATGAGAAAATAAAAAATTATCTTAATTAATTGCAACTAAATATTTAAAGTAAATCAATTTTATTATTTTAATTGACTTTTATATAGAAAGTTAATCTTTTTATTTATTTATTTTAATAAATTTAAATTTTAAAATTATTTTTTCTTATATAGAAATACTAATATTTAAACTTAACTTTAAATTTTTAAATTTAAAAATTAATAAATTTAATTTAATAAAATAAATTTCTAATGAATATTTTCTTAGAATTTGTGTTGGGTCAATATGTATCAAGTTAAAAAGAAATTAAAAAAAATATATAGTAAATTTTATTATTGTGAAAAATAAATATAATGTACTATCCAATAATGTTTAATAATATCATATTTTGCATATGCAAATATAGCATCCCGTATTTAATTAATATACTATTTCAGTGAATTATAGATGATTATTATTGGATATGATAAAATTATATTAATTTTTATAGTAATAACATAATCAGTCGCTCTTAATTAATTATTATGAGTCATCTAGGTATTAAGAAAATAAATAATATTTAATGAAAAATAAAATAGACATAAAATGTGAAATTAACTCTTAATGTTTTAAATTAAATTTTCGTCTTTCGAACGATGATTTTACTATATCACTCCTTATTATAAGTCATTTATGTATTAGAAAAATAAGAATAACAAAATGATATGTCAACATAAAATATTTGATTTACTATCAAAATTATATTAGTGCCACATAAATTGGGACGGGACAGAAGAAGATATAAAACAACATATATTATTTGAAAATGAAATAAAAAATACTGTAAATAACAATAATTAACAATTTTTTTTTAAAAAAAAACTGACTGATTTCTGCTTCAGCTGCTTCAGTCGTGATTTTACTATATTACCCCTAATTAATTATTATGGTCATTTAAGCATTGTGCCACGTAAGTTGAGATAGAAAATATATTATAAATCACAATGATCAAAAATTTAAATTATTTAAAAAATATAATTGGCTATTGTCGACACAAAACTCTGAACAAGGAGAGTAACATGTATTATTCAAAAATTACATAAAAAGTATTATAAATTACAATTGTTAACAACTTAAAATATCTAAAAAAAAAATAATATGTTATATATTTCAAAAATATTACATGAAAAATACTAGAAATCACAATAATCAACAACTTAAAAAATTTAAAAGATATAAAATATGTGGTCGGCTCTTGAAATTATATTAGTGTCACTGAAATTGGAATAAAAGAAAAGTATTATAAATCACAATAATTAAAAACTTAAATTATTTTTAAAATATAATTGACTATCAATGCCACAAAAATTTGGACAAGAAAAGAAACGTATATTAATTTGAAAAATATATAAAAAAACATTATAAATTACAATAGTTAACAACTTAAATTATCTAAATACATATTAAAATAACATATGTTGAACTCATGCTAGATTCCGGATGAATCCTAGAAAACATATGCAATCCTTTTATTAAAAATTTTTATTTAAATATATCAAGATTGAAAAGACAAATAAATATCTTAATGTTGGGCCCGTGCTGACACGGGTCATGCTTCTCTAGTAAATATATATATACACACACGTGCGTAACTGAAAAGGAGAAGGAGAAAAGATTAAACATGACTAGAGTTTTCTTCTTCTTCTTTTTCACTACACAAAAACATACTAATGGCTTTAATTTTCCCAGCTATGTTTGAGCTTCTACAGCTCATGTACCAAGGAACTGATACCTGATCATTTGAACTTCATCCCAAAAAATGTATTTGGGCATTGCGAGTTTCCTCATATATTGTTTTTCCTATGATGTTCAACTAAGATTCCCCGTTTGGCCATAAAAATTACTATAATTTTCCAGAGTTGAAGTTGGAGTTAGAGTTGTGTTTGATCATGAATACAAATTAAAATTGTTTTTGAAATTTTGTGAGACAAGTATGTATATATTAAAAAGGTGAAAACAAGTAAAACTTGTTTTCACTTTTCCATATACAATTCCGAAATGGTTCTAACAACTAAAAGGAAGGGAAAATAAAGAAATACTGCGCTAGTAGTGCTTTGTTGACTTATTTAATTAGCATTGTTAAATGGCTATTGAGCCTAATCTAATTCAAAAATTAGTTTAAAGGCAGAAGAATTTGATCAAGTCATATAAAGAATTTTTAAGATCTCGTCCCGATTGGATGTGGGATCTTCAACACACATAGCTTCAATTTTGTCACTGGGCCTCAAATTAGGTTACGTTGGTGATTTCCTCAAAACATATTATTGATCTATATATGATTCATAGTACTATAATTTTTCAGTAAAAAAGTGTCATGTAGAATAATGATAGACTCCATCACTGTCTTCCTAATAATCATTAAGTTGTAACCCGATAAGAATATTAAGAGATTATCAAAAGTCAAATGATATTGTTAAAGGTATGGGTGTCAAGTGGGTCGGGCCGGGCCTCGTAACTAACCCGGCCCGGTAAGCCCTAGGGCTTTATGGTTCCGGGTTCCGGGCCGGTTATTTTTTAAAATGGGTCCAGCTAACCCGGCCCGGACCAAGCCCGGTCCAGGCCCGCCGGTTAACCGGCCATGCCCGGACACCTTTTTAAAAAAAATAAAAATAAAAAAATGAGATTTTGGGCCAAACTAGCCGTTGGACCAACGGCTATATAGCCGTTTTTGGGTCCAAACGGCTAGTTTGGGCCCATTTATTAAAAAAAAAAAAAAACTTTAAAAAATATTTTTTAATCCCAAAATAAATTCTATAAATACCCTATAACTTCAAATCATTTTTCACTCTCTCAAATCTCATTCTCTCTCAAATCTCAATTCTCAAATATTCAATATATTTAATTTCTTAAAGTGTTCACTTTAATTTTTTAATTTTTCGTTTACAAAGTACGAGCGGAAGTTTCTAAAGTCGCAATCTTCGGATACTTCCAAAATTTGGTATTGTCGTTCCATCTCTTACCTTTTATTTTTATTTATTGTACTAATTGTTTAATATTTAATTTTATTATATTTGTGTATTTTGAATATTTTTAGTTTAATTTAATTTTTATTATGGATAAATTAAGAAACCTCGCTACTAAAGGTGTTAAAATTTTTTGTCCCGGAAGCGGTAGTGGTAGTAAAAAATGAATTACTAGCGGTAGAGGTAGTTCAAGTAGTAGATATACCCGTGTGCCTTCGCCTCCGGTACCGCTTGGTACACCTTTTGAGGAAGAAATAGGTGTAGGTGCTCACGTTATGGATTATGTAGAAGCTCAGGAAAATTACAGTATAGAAGAAGAAAATGAAGTAGATGCGGTTAATTTAGACGAAGATAATGAAAATATTGCTGAGACACCCGCAATAGGAGATGCTAACGTTAGATCTGAATTGGTTAATCTCCCTCCCCGTCCTCCCAGTGCCCCAAGACCTCGTAAAAGAACTAGTATTGCATGACAATTTTTTGAACGTATATCAGATATTGAGGTGCAATGCAATATTTGTCAACAAATATATAAGAATAGAAGTGGAGGCAAGTAAGGGAGTACGGGTACGTTAATGAGACATATAGCTGAAGATCACAAAAGAGAGTTAAATATTGCACAAGGTGGTGGGATGTTGGTGGGCCAACGCAAACTAGAATGGACCCAGCAACCGGTCACGTAGCGAAGAAGTATAATAAATTGAGGGATCGGGAAGAAATAGCTAAAATGGTAGCTGTAGGTTGTTTGCCTTTTAATTTTCCTTCTTCTGATGCCTTTATTCGTTATATACAAGCAATTTATAATCCTATGTTTAACGGTATTCCTAGAGCTACTTGTCGGTCTGATATTTTGGACTTCATTCACAATATTGTTTTTATTTATCAACATTGTTAAAAAATATTCAATGTAGATTGTCCCTAACTTCTGATCTTGATCGTGCTGTAAATAAAAATGATTATTTAACCGTTATTTGTCATTGGATGGATAGTAATTTCGTGATGCAAAAACGTATTCTTGCTTTTTTATATGATGAAGATCGTAAACATACTGGACAATTTATTGCTGATTCTATTGTTAAAATTGCCGGATATTATGGTATCGAAAATAAAATTTTATGTATTGCTTTTGATAATGCTTCTAACAACAAGACTGCTATAAAATAATTAAAATCTACGCTATCTCCGCCCTTACCTGAAATTTTTCATATTAAGTGTGCATGTTATATATATAATTTAATTGTAAAAGATGGTCTTGAGTTTTTTGAGTTTTATATTGAAAAAATTCGTCTTGCCTTTGATTTTATTCAAGGAAATAATCGTAGATCGAGAATTAGAGAATTTAAAGTTAAATGTCAAGAAAATGGACTTACACCGATTTTGATGCCTGAGGAAATTGATACTAGATGGAATCCTACTTATGAATTTTTAAAAACTTGTTATAAATATAGAATTCCTATTACACTAGCTTTTAACCAACATTGCGGTTCATTTGCTGATTCCGCTGATTGCATGCTACATAATTCTGATTGGGTTGTAATTAATGATCTTGTTAAGTTTTTAGAAAAAATTTATGTAGCTACAGTTGAATTTTCCGGTGCTTATTATCCTACTGTTTGTAATATTTTAGCATATATAGTCGATATTTCTGGTTTGCTCAAAGAATATAAAAATAAAGAAGGTTATAAAGAAGCTGTTGGCGCCATGTTTACGAAATTTTAAAAATATATTTTCCCGATTCCCCCTATTTATTTGGTTGGTGCTATGCTAAATCCGTGCATGAAATATAATAATATGTGTCACTTTAGTACTCTTATTTATACTAACTTAGAAATAAATACTAACCATGATTCTGAACAAGTACAACCTGATTTGTGGACGGCTACGGCTGATGCAAAGGATTACATAGAAAAATTATATAATCACTATGCTGATTTATTTGATTTAGCCGTACCTACAAATATCACTCCAACTGTCGCTCCTCATCCTCCCAAGGAGCCATCATCTTCTAAAAGGCTGGCACATTGTGTTTTTTCTGATTCGTTTTATGATTTAAATTGTTGGAACAGTGTTGATGAGAGAACTTACACATCAACTTATCGGGAAGAGCTGAAATATTATCTTCGAACGGCACCAGAGGATCGCAGACGACGGATCAACACGTTGGATTGGTGGAGGAGTAATGAAACACAATATCCTGTGCTTTCAAGATTAGCTAGAGATATCTTGAATGTTCCAATGTCAACTGTTGCATCAGAGAGCGCCTTTAGTCAAGGACGACAACAACTTGGAGACAACCGACACTCATTGGGAAGCAATGCAATGAATGTTCTAGTTTGCCTCAGAGATTGGATTAGAGCGGAAAGAAGAAACCAAGGAATGGAACCGGAGCCGAGCGACGAGCTGAAACTTGAAGAAATTATGACTTCACCGGAGAACTCAGCAGAATCAAGTCCAATGCATGGTTTTGTCCCCGTTGACTTCGACTATCCTATGCAAGTTCCCGTTAATATTAACATGAATAAGTTGGAAAAAATGATGCATAATTTGTAGATTTTTCATTCATGTAAATTATAAATTTTGGATCATTTTGCAATCAATAAAATTCCCCAAATTCATTCACTCCTTAGTCCTTGCTTTTTATATTTTTTTCATTTAACGATTTAAAATTTTAAATTGAATTTTTAGTTTTCTACTTTAAATTAAAAACTTACTTCTAATAGATTATTAATTTACTACCAAATATTATTAATTTATTATATTAAGTAGCATATGTTTTGTATATTTGTGCATATATCTTCTATAGAAGTGTATATTTAACGTATACATGTGTATATGTTTTATAAATTAGTATATAAGTATATCTATATATATATTGTAATGTATATATAATGTAGTATATTTTATAAGTAGTAGTATATATACATTGAATGGTGCGTATACACGTGTATATATCTTCTATAGAAGTGTATATTTAACGTATATATATGTGTATATGTTTTATAAATTGGATACCTTCTATAGAAGTGTATATATGTGTATATATCTTCTATAGACGTATATATTTAACATATACAAGTGTATATGTTTTACAAATTAGTATATAACTATATATATATACACATATTGTAGTATATATATATGTATATTGTAGTACATATTTTATTTAAAATAGTACATATATATTGAATGGTGTGTATATATGTGTATATATCTTCTACAAATGTATATATTTAATGTATACAAGTGTATATGTTTTACAAATTAGTATATAATTATACATATATACATATTGTAGTATATATATATGTATATTGTAGTATATATTTTATTTAAAGTAGTACATATATATTGAATGTTGTGTATATATGTGTATATATCTTCTCTAGACGTATATATTTAACGTATACAAGTGTATATGTTTTACAAATTAGTATATAACTATATATATATATATATATATATACATATTGTAGTATATATATATATATGTATATTGTAGTATATATTTTATTTAACGTATGACATATATATTGAATGGTGCGTATAAATGTGTTTATATCTTCTATAGACTTATATCTTTAACGTATACAAGTGTATATGTTTTATAAATTAGTATATAAGTATATATATATATATAGTAGTATATATATATATATATATATATATATATATATATATTGTAGTATATACTTTATTTAAAGTAGTACATATTATTGAATGGTGCGTATATATGTGTATATATCTTCTATACACGTATATCTTTAACGTATACAAGTGTATATGTTCTATAAATTAGTATGTAACTATATATATATACATATTGTTGTATATATATGTGTATATTGTAGTATATATTTTATTTAAAGCAGTACATATATATTGAATGATGCGTATATATGTGTATATATCTTCTAAAGTAGTATATATTTAACGTATACAAATGTATATGTTTTATAAATTAGTATTAAGTATATATATATATATATATATATATATTGTAGTATATACTTTATTTAAAGTAGTACATATATATTGAATGGTGCGTATATATGTGTATATATTCTTTATAGACGTATATTTTTAACGTATACAAGTGTATATGTTTTATAAATTAGTATGTAACTATATATATATACATATTGTTGTATATATATATATATGTATATTGTAGTATATATTTTATTTAAAGTAGTACATATATATTGAATGGTGCATATATATGTGTATATATCTTCTAAAGTAGTATATATTTAACGTATACATGTGTATATGTTTTATAAATTAGTACATAACTATGTATATATATATATATATTGTAGTATATGTTTTATTTAAAGTAGACAAGTTGTACATAAATATTGAATGGTGCGTATATATGTGTATATATCTTCTATAAGCGTATATATTTAACGTATAAATGTGTATATGTTTTATAATTAATATATATATATATATATATATATATATATATATTGTAGTGTATATATATATATTATACTATTATAATATATGTTTTTATTTAAAGTAGTACGTATAGTCATATATAATTATATATTGAATGGTACGTATATATGTGTAATTGTTTATATATTTTTTAAAAAATATATATTGTATATTGGAGTGTATATAGTGTATATTGGAGTGTATATAGTGTATATAATTGTAGTGTATATAGTGTATATTGAATTTTTTATTTTTTTTTAAATGGGTTTGATCGATTTTTAACCGGGTTGGGTTAAGTGGGCCGGGTTAGGGTGGGTTTTAATTTTTTTACTGTGGACCCGGCCCGGCCCGTCTAGCGCCAAAACCGGCCCTTAACCGGCCCTCAACCCGGTTAAAATGGAAGGGCCGGTTCCGGGTTGGCTCGACCCGGCCCGTTTGACACCCATAGTTAAAGGTCATTTACTTCTATTCAAATTGTAAAAAGACATAGGAGAAACATGATCTTAATCATACAAATATATTTAAATTGTAAAAAGACATAGGAGAAACATGATCTTAATCATACAAATATATTTTTTGTAGAAAAAGATCTCAAATTTTAGTCATGATTATGCATTTAATTTAATACTATTACAACAACAATTAAAATCTTGAAACAACATGAAAATGATCATGGTAAGTACACACACCGTATGTACACCTTAAGTAGTAGTGACGCTTAGTTCGGGAAAAATAGTAGTATATTAGTATGTACACCTTAATTAGTAACACTTCTAATTCCCAATCAATCCTTTCTTTTTTAACATTTCTAACTTTCCGTGCTTGTTTGGTACAAGGGATAAGAGATAATTAGGTTCAAAATTAATTTAAGGATGAGTTTATTTTATGTTTTATTGGAATAACTTATCCAGATTAGCTATACTAGATTGTGGTGTTATTGGGGTGGAATAACAATCCTGGAATAACCAATTCCAGAATAAATTATTCAATAACTTATTTTCCGGCTAAACGAGCACTTATCAGTTAAAGTTGATCCCAATCAACTTAATTAAAAGCTTTAAGTTTTTTGGTTTTGGAAAATTATAGTGGATTAGGATCAATCCATATCTAACTAGGGGTGTTTTAATATACAAATATGATTGTTAAGATATTTAACTCGTGAATGTGTGATAGTTTAGGTGAGTTTTAATCGATTTAAATTGTTAAAAGTTGTTAAAGTTACATCAATTTGTTCAAAATATACAGTAAATTAAATACGCTTCTCTTCTCTTGATGAATGCCCAAAAATGAACACCAACATATTGCCAAAAATTTTGACAAGTAAAACAAATTAACGATGGGATTACTACTTATTACAGTGTATATATATGATTTGTCGATTGCCTTTTTGAGTAGTACGAAGACAAAAGACTAAAAGGGCCAAAGAGGTCAATTAGTTATTAGGATTTGGCCAAAGAGCTTTTTGTCGAGGGAAGATTGATATTAGGAATGTCTGGTCCGTGGACTAAGTTATTTCAGAATTATAATTTTTGAATTAATTGATCCTATTTGGGAGGTGAAATAAGCATAATATTGTATTTGATGGGATGGGGTAGGATATTTATAATTAAGTTTGAAATTAAACTTATATTTATTATAAGCATAATAGTGTATATGGTTCTGTCTATTTCCTTTTTGAGTAGTATGAAGACAGAGACTAAAAGGACCAAAGAGGTCAATTAGTTATTAGCATTTGGCCAAAGAGCTTTTTGTCTAGAGATGGTTAACATTGACAGATTGTCTGATTTGTGGATTAAGTTATTTGGGAATAATTATTTTGAAATTAATTGATTTATTTGGGAAGTGAAATAAAATAATATTGTATTTGATGAAATAAGATCGGATATTGATAAATAAGTTTGAAATTAAACTTATACTTATTTAATTAAAAATATAAATTTATTTCATACTTAATTTTGAATATTCCACCTTTTAGCTTATTTGCAATACGGGCAATAATTTTCTATAGCCTACATGCGTCATAACTTGGTCATATTTTAAATCTTGATATCAAATAGACCAATTTTACTCAACTATTTACCCTTACACAAATACACAACTTATGTTTTCAATATTACAAAAAATCCCAACTCCCTAAACATATTACAAAAATCCGAACATATACACAGAATGTTATATATATGTCAGCTATATTATTTATATTAATAGGGAGAGAGAGTAAAGTAATTTAAAAAGTGAGAGAGAGTGGAATTATTTTCAAAAGTATTGGTATTTATGTTATTTATACAAAAAAAAAAAATATTTCACCTTTTGAACGAGAATTGAACTCTCTGGATCTTAAATCAAAGGAGTTGGGACCTATAAACTATATTAACATTTGAAGTTGTTTCTTTTTATTATCAAACTAAAACACTACCAAGAAATCTTTTAAAAAATAATTAGACCTTCGAAAAAAGTAAAAATGACATGAAAAATAGAATAAATACGAAATACGCGAGTACGTTGAAATGAAATTTCAGTACTAACAAAATGGATCAAGACCTATTCATCAGAATTCAGTAATTTTAAGCTTAATAGAACATCAAAAGCATAATAAATTGCACTTTCTAAAATCTAGAACTCATAAACTTAAAATTGTCTATCTGTCTTTCATCGCAATATAAACCAAGGATAAGGTAACAATATCACTCTAGGACATGCATGATATGATCTAACTTAATATCAGAGGCGGGGCCAGGATTTCAACGAAGGGGGTTTCATATTCAAAGAAAACTTAGGATTTCAACTAAGAGGGTTCTATATTCAAAGAAAACTTAGTCGAAGGGAGGGTTCACCACATAAAAAATAATTTTAGTCATTTATAAATAGTATATTTTTTCCGTCGAAGAAGGTTCGGCCGAACCCCCGAACAGAAGGCTAGCTCCGCGCGTGCTTAACATTACAACAACTAACAATTGAAATCTCAAAAACAACATGAGAAATAAACATAGTACAACTTTCTCTGTATATTAGACAGTGAGTCTAATAAACCTCTGTTCCATTGGATAATCCATCATGTTCATCCTCCTCCTTACATAGTTCCAAACTGGTTCACCGTCTCTCCTTCGTCGAAAATACGACTCTTCTTCCTCTTCAAAATGCTGCATAATTTTTTTGAAAATCCAATGCAACATTTCTCCTCCGAAAATCAGAAAACAAAGGGAGAACACGACATAGGAAACAGGGTCCGGGAAAAGAACAGAAGCAACGGAAGACAAAGAAAGAGAAGTAAAGAAAACCATGACATTGCGTACGAGGTTGGAGAATTTCCTATAAATAGGATGACTAGAAAACCTCTGCTTAACACCGTATGCTAAACAGTATAGGAGCAAAGAAGTGACAGAAATTCTCATGGTTTTAGGATGGGTATGAAAAGGATCAGGCTTGTTATTGCCTTGATATTTTAGCTGTAGAAAGTTGAGGAGAGTTGTGAAATAGAATCCAAGAATGGTAAGGGAACAAGTTGTGGTGTCATTTTCCTCCTCGTACATATACAAAATGTAAGATTGTGTAGCCATGAAAGTGGAATTGAAGTGATTGGCAAAAGTTGTCCATGCTTGGAAAAGAAATAGGCTAATTCTTAAATTATTGGCCATTTGAACAAGAGGTTAGGGGACACGAGAGGATAAAAAGGGGAGATACAATTAGCAATTGAAGGTAGTGGGTATATAGAGAGAGAGAGAAACTATAGAGAACGCACCTTGTCTAAATTGGGTGTCGTTATTTTTCTAAAATTTGGGATTGAGTGGGAAATGGCTAATTAGGGTATACTGATTACTGAGGGTCAGAAGGTTCAAAAAGAATGGCTTTATGTGGCAAATATTAACATTATTAATACATTCATTTTTGGGTAAACCATCAAATTTATCTCTTTATTTTAGAAAAATCCGTTAAAATTTATTCTTGTTGTGAACAAACTTTATACATGTACCCTTTCTTAAATAGAAAAAACTCAAATCAACCTTAAATGCCTATATCCTCTCAGTTTTGTTGATCAAATTTTTCCAATAAGATCAAACCACTGAATATTTATCAGTGTATATAACCCATGAGAAATGGGTTTGCATCCGTGCAAATATAAAGAAATAGATCCCTCCCTCAGTTCATGGATATGCATCAGTAGAGCTCATGAAAATGACACTTAGCAGTCAAATGTAACAAATTAGGCCCACTGAATATTTCTCTAATTTATCCCATTTTAATTTTTATTCCTTTATAATCGACCTATTAGTGTTGCACGTTGAAATAGAAGTATATTTGTTCATTGAAAAAATTCGACCAATAGAAGTTATATTTAATTGTATATTTTTTATGGGTCGGATCGGGCGGGTCAGATTAGGTTGTGTTTTATTTTTAAAAAATGAACCATTTAACATTGATTTGAGTTTTATATTAAAAGAAGAGTACATGTAAAAAAATTCTTTAACAATAAGGGTAAATCTCAAAGTATGACATCGAGGATAAATTTGGCCACAAAGTATGACAAAAGGTATATTTAGTCAATTTTTCAAAACAGAACGATAAATATGGCTTAAAGCATGACAGCAACGGTAAATTAACCCCCAAAATATGATAAAGGATATATTTAATCAATTTTTCAAAATAAAGAAATAAATTTGACCTTTTTTCCTTTTTTTTTTTTTTTTTTTTTTTTTTTTTTTAGTTTTCATGGGAGAGGGAAAGGGTGGTGAGAGCCGAGAGGATATAAAGGTTAAAAGGATCAATAAGTTCAGTTTGTACAGCAATTGCTGTCAACTAATGTATCTACATAATCACAATGGTAGAGCCTTTCTTTATTCATTTATTTTGGACGTGCATAGAAAAAAAAAATTGGGAACAAAGACTTATTTTTTAAAAATTAAATAAACAAATATATTTGCTATTGCGAAGGTTGAATATCTTGGTTGTGCAAATTTTTCGATTTGTAGCTAGGAAGAGGGTCACATTGTGTGGTACTCTAATACATATTCATCTTTTATTCAACTTTAGAATCATATTTATCTTTCTACTCTCTAAGAAGTCATATTTACCCCTATACGTGAAATTTTATATCTATAATTTCTTTTGGTTAAATGAATAACTTTGTAGTTGGAAATTTTCTAATTATTAATTAAGTTTCTTAATTTATAATTGATTTTTTTAGGTTTATGGAAGTACATACCGAGACATTAATGTATTCATTTCGTTTTTTTTTCTATAAAAGTTCATATTTTTATTTCATGCAATTTTGCCAAGGATTATCCTTCATTTTCACTATGATTTTTATGTTTTTATTTCACTTGAAAAAAAAAGAAGATGCTATTAAATGGTTAAAGGCTTGTGAAAGTGGATATCGGCAAGAGCTTGAACAATTATGCATTGATTTTATCTTTCTTTTTATTTTTTAATTAATGATTAAAAATATAATAATATGTGTATTATGTTTTTTTTTATGGAACTATGTTATTTCTATATCTCTATATGATGTCTCTTAAGTTCTATTTTTAAGTCTATAATTCCTTTTGGTTCAAATGAATAATTTGTAGTTGAAAATTTACGAATTATTAGTTAAGTTTCTTAATTTATAATTGATTTTTTTTAGGTGTCTAGCTTATTTCCATTAATCAAATGTAAAGCAATACAAAGCAACAAACATTCACCGATAGCTAAATAAATTTTAATAACATATATTCGTTATTTGGTCTTAGTTATGATTAAATTTTAGGACTATCAATAAATATGCATGACATAAAATTTGAGAAATATAAAGGAACATGGAGGCGAGGGAGAAAAATGAAGTAATTAATTCTAAAAATTTTATAAACGCGAGGTAATTATGAAAAATTTTATATACACAAAAAAGAACCATTTATGTTTTGTTCATTTCTTTTTTTACTTTTTAATTTAAAAAAAAATAGTGTATTTATCAGATTTATTTTTTAAAAAAAATTATTTACATAAAAAAAGAAACCTTTATGTTTTATTTATTTCTTCTTTTTCTTTCTTTTTAACTTTGAGAAATAGTGTATTGCCTAATTTATTTTTAATCATTATAATTACACGAATAAATATTTTGCTCTTCACCTTCTGAAGTAGATGATTACATGTTGTTAATATATTTAATCTATGAATTGTACATCTATTATTTTGAGAAGAAGTTGAGTTGGTGTAATTATTATTTTTTATTTTAAATTTTATATTCTTTTCATATAAAGATCTATCTATATATTATTTAATAAATTATTTGTATTACTAAGAGTAATTTAACTAGTTAAATATACTAATCGTTAAAACTCTTTTAACCCAACCCACTAAAAACTTCATTGTTCATCCATGATGGATACAATGTCGTCACTCAAATCTCGTACAAATTAAAAAAGAAAAAAGGTTCAAATATGCCATTGAACTAGCAATAATGACTCATTTATGCCATCAGTTAAAATTTTGGCTCATTCATGCCATCACCGTTACAAAATTGGCTCATCCATGCCATTAATTTTTAACGATGGTTTTCAAAAACAGCTTTGTCACGTGGCCTTTTATTAAAGGTCCACGTCATTAATTAAAATAAGAAAAAAGGCTCAAATATGCCATTAAACTATCAGAAATGACTCATTTATGCCATCAGTTAAAAGTTCAGCTCATTTATGCCATCGTCGTTATAAAATAGCTCGCCCATGTCATTACTTTTTAATGATGGATTTTTAAAAACAGTTTTGTGATGTGGCCTTTTATTAGAGGTCCGCGACACTAATTAAAATAAATCAATATTAATTTTAAAATATCTTAGACCCATTAAAACAACCGATCATTTAACATAACCCGATCCACACCCATTAAAATATTTTTTTCCTAAACAACAACTATTTTTCTAATTAGAAAATATAGTGATTAATATATATCCGTTGGCTATTTCTAGTTGATGCTAAATCATTATAAATGTTACGCTTAACATAAACCTAAAAAATTCTATCTTACATTTTAATTCCAATGACTCTAGTATATACTCCAAAGTTACAAGAAAATAAGCCAATGAACGATTAGGGAAAACAAGAAAAAGAAAGAAGAATACCAATAGAGCTTCTCCAATATTCTCCCATCACGAATTAGGAGAGCATACATTATTGAAAAATCATTTCTAAATAACGGCTTAAAAAAGTCTGTTATCCCAACTATCCTGCCATGTATATGGGATAATTTCTCTCGCACGAACTAATGGAGCATACATTATTGAAAAATCATTTTCAAATAACGGCTTAAAAGAAGTCTGCTATTTCAATTATCCCGCCAAGTATATGTGATAACTTCTCCCATCATTATGATATATATGCTGGAATAAACAATCTCGATACTAACTAATTTCAAATATTTTGAAATTAATATTGATTTCTTTTAATTAATGGCGTGGACTTATAATAAAAGACCACGTGACAAAGTTATTTTTTAAAAAATCATCATTAAAAAGTAATGGCATGGGTGAGTTGATTTTATAACGGTGATGACATGAATTAACCGAACTTTTAACTGATGGCATAAATAAGCCATTTCTGATAGTTCAATGGCATATTTGAGTCTTTTTGCTTATTTTAATTAATGACGTGGACCTCTAATAAAAGGCCACGTGACAAAACTGTTTTTGAAAACGACCGTTAAAAAGTAATGGCATGGATGAGCTGATTTTGTAACGGCGATGACATGAATGAGCTCAACTTTTAACTGATGACATAAATGAGCCATTTCTGATAGTTCAATGACATATTTGAGTCTTTTCCCATTAAAAAAAAACAACTTTTATTATTGTGATAGAGTAATAACTATTCCAACTATTTTTATTTATAGTGCAATAACAAAGGTTAAGTTTATCACTCTCATCAAAGATCATAATTAGTTGTACTTTACCACTAAAATAAATTAAAAGTGAAATTTATTTACACTATCCATATTTAAAAATTAATCAAGCTTTAACTTATACAAATTGATGTTAAAAATAACTTCACAATATTTATATTATTTCATAATGATTGTAACTGATTATAGGAGTATACTAAAAGAAAGACTAGATGTCCATTCACTAAAAGGCACTTTGCACATTAGAAATCATTTTTTTGCTACAAAGTTTGAAGGTCTTTGCTCAATGGCCAAATCTTTCACATAAAATTTTACAAAATGTAGAAGAATATATGTCTAGACTAGACAAAAAAAAAAAAAAAAAAAAAATCCAAGTTGACAACAACTTTGACTTGTGAATTTGTTCTATAACAATGTCGCCATGTTTTGGGGATCGTTCACTAAAAAGGGTCTCAAACGAGGGTCCGTTATATGGGGAAGACCAGCTCTTGCTCCCAATGCCCTACACCCGATACCTGCCTGCAAGCAACACACAATTCACAAGTTAGCTTCTTTTACATTTACAATCCACCTAAGACACAACGTTGTGGTGTACTAACCACTTGAGAAGCAAATGTCAACATTCTTTCTGGTTGCATATTGGCGCACAGAGCTGTAGATTGCAATTAAGTGGGAAATCTGTTATAATTCGCCATGGAAGCTTGATAACGGTTGAACAATAGCTTTGAGAGAGCAGAACTGAATTGAGAATAGAAGAAATATCTGGGATTGATTCACTGAATGAAGAAGTTGCCGTGAACATACATTTTATACTAGGCTAACCGACTCTGGTACAAACTATCCAATTCATAACATTAAACCTCTAACTTTTAGACAATACAAATTGACCCCTCTAACTAACACGGACTATTACCTGTCTCAACACTCCCCCTCAAGCTGAAGGGTGTAAAATATTCAACACACCAAGCTTGCCAAGTAAAAACATGTGCTGGACTGAGCTCAACCGTTTGGTCAACAAATCAACTTGTTGTTCAGTTGTAGGAGTATACTTCGTAACCAACAATCCTTGTTTGATTTTTTCCCTCACAAAATGGCAATCGATTTCAATGTGCTTAGTACGTTCGTGAAAGATTGGATTTGCATCAATCTGGATTGCAGAATTACCATCACAAAAGAGTACCACTGGCTTGGAAACTTGCACTCCCAGATCACCAAATAACCCTATCAACCATGGAATATCTGTCTTTTTGAGCAGTACGAAGACAAAGACTAAAAGGGCCAAAGAGGTCAATTAATTATTAGGATTTGGCCAAAGAACTTTTTGTCGAGGGATGATTGATATTAGGATTGTCTGGTCCGTGGACTAAGTTATTTCAGAATTATAATTTTTGAATTAATTGATTCTATTTGGGAGGTGAAATAAGCATAATATTGTATTTGATGGGATGGGGTAGGATATTTATAATTAAGTTTGAAATTAAACTTATATTTATAATAAGCATAAGTGTATATGGTTCTGTCTATTTCCTTTTTGAGTAGTATGAAGACAGAGACTAAAAGGACCAAAGAGGTCAATTAGTTATTAGCATTTGTCCAAAGAGCTTTTTGTCTAGAGATGGTTAGCATTGACATATTGTCTGATTTGTGGATTAAGTTATTTTGGAATAATTATTTTGAGATTAATTGATTTTATTTGGGAAGTGAAATAAAATAATATTGCATTTGATGAAATAAGATCGGATATTGATAATTAAGTTTGAAATTAAACTTATACTTATTTAGTTTCTCTAAATGATTGAGTTAAAATATCTTATTATGTGTCAATCGTGACATCTCTTACATTATTCTTTATATACAATTTGGATCTACAAACTTTTTGATCATGTCATTTGCTCAAAAAAATTATCCACAAATTCTAGAATCTAGATACACATAGAATTGCATATCAAATTTTAAAGTTTGAACAAAACTGGAATAGAAGCAAAGTTTATAATAGACATTTTCTCTAGTTTCATGCTTCTGCTTTATCTCATTTTAATTTTTATTACTTTATAATCGACCTATTAGTGTTGCACGTTGAAATAGAAGTATATTTGTTCATTGAAAAAATTCGACCAATAGAAGTTATATTTAATTGTATATTTTTTATGGGTCGGATCGGGCGGGTCAGATTAGGTTGTGTTTTATTTTTAAAAAATGAACCATTTAACATTGATTTGAGTTTTATATTAAAAGAAGAGTACATGTAAAAAAATTCTTTAACAATAAGGGTAAATCTCAAAGTATGACATCGAGGATAAATTTGGCCACAAAGTATGACAAAAGGTATATTTAGTCAATTTTTCAAAACAGAACGATAAATTTGGCTTAAAGCATGACAGCAAGGGTAAATTGACCCCCAAAATATGATAAAGGATATATTTAATCAATTTTTCAAAATAAAGAGATAAATTTGACCTTTTTTCCTTTATTTATTTCTTCTTTTTTTTTTTTTTTTTTAGTTTTCATGGGAGAGGGAAAGGGTGGTGAGAGCCGAGAGGATATAAAGGTTAAAAGGATCAATAAGTTCAGTTTGTACAGCAATTGCTGTCAACTAATGTATCTACATAATCACAATGGTAGAGCCTTTCTTTATTCATTTATTTTGGACGTGCATAGAAAAAAAAATTGGGAACAAAGACTTATTTTTTTAAAATTAAATAAACAAATATATTTGCTATTGCGGAGGTTGAATATCTTGGTTGTGCAAATTTCTCTATTTGTAGCTAGGAAGAGGGTCACATCGTGTGGTACTCTAATAAATAACTTTCAACATATTCATCCTTTTATTCAACTTTAGAATTATATTTATCTTTGTACTCCCTAAGAAGTCATATTTACCCCTATACGTGAAATTTTATATCTATAATTTCTTTTGGTTAAATGAATAACTTTGTAGTTGGAAATTTTCTAATTATTAATTAAGTTTCTTAATTTATAATTGATTTTTTTAGGTTTATGGAAGTACATACCGAGACATTAATGTATTCATTTCGTTTTTTTTTTCTATAAAAGTTCATATTTTTATTTCATGCAATTTTACCAAGGATTATCCTTCATTTTCACTATGATTTTTATGTTTTTATTTCACTTGAAAAAAAAGAAGATGTTATTAAATGGTTAAAGGCTTGTGAAAGTGGATATCGGCAAGAGCTTGAACAATTATGCATTGATTTTATCTTTCCTTTTATTTTTTAATTAATGATTAAAAATACAATAATATGTGTATTATGTTTTTTTATATGGAACTATGTTATTTCTATATCTCTATATGATGTCTCTTAAGTTCTATTTTTAAGTCTATAATTCCTTTTGGTTCAAATGAATAATTTGTAGTTGAAAATTTACGAATTATTAGTTAAGTTTCTTAATTTATAATTGATTTTTTTTAGGTGTCTAGCTTATTTCCATTAATCACATGTAAAGCAATACAAAGCAACAAACATTCACCGATAGCTATATAAATTTTAATAACATATATTCGTTATTTGGTCTTAGTTATGATTAAATTTTAGGACTATCAATAAATATGCATGACATAAAATTTGAGAAATATAAAGGAACATGGAGGCGAGGGAGAAAAATGAAGTAATTAATTCTAAAAATTTTATAAACGCGAGGTAATTATGAAAAATTTTATATACACAAAAAAGAACCATTTATGTTTTGTTCATTTCTTTTTTTACTTTTAAATTTAAAAAAAAATAGTGTATTTATCAGATTTATTTTTTTAAAAAAATTATTTACATAAAAAAAGAAACCTTTATGTTTTATTTATTTCTTCTTTTTCTTTCTTTTTAACTTTGAGAAATAGTGTATTGTCTAATTTATTTTTAATCATTATAATTACACGAATAAATATTTTGCTCTTCACCTTCTGAAGTAGATGATTACATGTTGTTAATATATTTAATCTATGAATTGTACATCTATTATTTTGAGAAGAGGTTGAGTTGGTGTAATTATTATTTTTTATTTTAAATTTTATATTCTTTTCATATAAAGATCTATCTATATATTATTTAATAAATTATTTGTATTACTAAGAGTAATTTAACTAGTTAAATATACTAATCGTTAAAACTCTTTTAACCCAACCCACTAAAAACTTCATTGTTCATCCATGATGGATACAATGTCGTCACTCAAATCTCGTACAAATTAAAAAAGAAAAAAGGTTCAAATATGCCATTGAACTATCAATAATGACTCATTTATGCCATCAGTTAAAACTTTGGCTCATTCATGCCATCACAGTTACAAAATTGGCTCATCCATGCCATTAATTTTTAACGATGATTTTCAAAAACAGCTTTGACACGTGGCCTTTTATTAAAGGTCCACGTCATTAATTAAAATAAGAAAAAAGGCTCAAATATGCCATTAAACTATCAGAAATGACTCATTTATGCCATCAGTTAAAAGTTCAGCTAATTTATGCCATCGTCGTTATAAAATAGCTCGCCCATGTCATTACTTTTTAATGATGGATTTTTAAAAACAGTTTTGTGATGTGGCCTTTTATTAGAGGTCCGCGACACTAATTAAAATAAATCAATATTAATTTTAAAATATCTTAGACCCATTAAAACAACCGATTCATTTAACATAACCCGATCCACACCCATTAAAATATTTTTTTCCTAAACAACAACTATTTTTCTAATTAGAAAATATAGTGATTAATGTATATCCGTTGGCTATTTCTAGTTGATGCTAAATCATTATAAATGTTACGCTTAACATAAACCTCAAAAATTCTATCTTACATTTTAATTCCAATGACTCTAGTATATACTCCAAAGTTACAAGAAAATAAGCCAATGAACGATTAGGGAAAACAAGAAAAAGAAAGAAGAATACCAATAGAGCTTCTCCAATATTCTCCCATCACGAATTAGGAGAGCATACATTATTGAAAAATCATTTCTAAATAACGGCTTAAAAAAGTCTGTTATCCCAACTATCCTGCCATGTATATGGGATAATTTCTCCCGCACGAACTAATGGAGCATACATTGTTGAAAAATCATTTTCAAATAACGGCTTAAAAGAAGTCTGCTATTTCAATTATCCCGCCAAGTATATGTGATAACTTCTCCCATCATTATGATATATATGCTGGAATAAACAATCTCGATACTAACTAATTTCAAATATTTTGAAATTAAAATTGATTTCTTTTAATTAATGGCGTGGACTTATAATAAAAGACCACGTGACAAAGTTATTTTTTAAAAAATCATCATTAAAAAGTAATGGCATGGGTGAGTTGATTTTATAACGGTGATGACATGAATTAACCGAACTTTTAACTGATGGCATAAATAAGCCATTTCTGATAGTTCAATGGAATATTTGAGTCTTTTTGCTTATTTTAATTAATGACGTGGACCTCTAATAAAAGGCCATTCACTAAAAGGCACTTTGCACATTAGAAATCATTTTTTTGCTACAAAGTTTGAAGGTCTTTGCTCAATGGCCAAATCTTTCTCATAAAATTTTACAAAATGTAGAAGAATATATGTCTAGACTAGACAAAAAAAAAAAAAATCCAAGTTGACAACAACTTTGACTTGTGAATTTGTTCTATAACAATGTCGCCATGTTTTGGGGATCGTTCACTAAAAAGGGTCTCAAACGAGGGTCCGTTATATGGGGAAGACCAGCTCTTGCTCCCAATGCCCTACACCTGATACCTGCCTGCAAGCAACACACAATTCACAAGTTAGCTTCTTTTACATTTACAATCCACCTAAGACACAACGTTGTGGTGTACTAACCACTTGAGAAGCAAATGTCAACATTCTTTCTGGTTGCATATTGGCGCACAGAGCTGTAGATTGCAATTAAGTGGGAAATCTGTTATAATTCGCCATGGAAGCTTGATAACGGTTGAACAATAGCTTTGAGAGAGCAGAACTGAATTGAGAAGAGAAGAAATATCTGGGATTGATTCACTGAATGAAGAAGTTGCCGTGAACATACATTTTATACTAGGCTAACCGACTCTGGTACAAACTATCCAATTCATAACATTAAACCTCTAACTTTTAGACAATACAAATTGACCCCTCTAACTAACACGGACTATTACCTGTCTCAACACTCCCCCTCAAGCTGAAGGGTGTAAAATATTCAACACACCAAGCTTGCCAAGTAAAAACATGTGCTGGACTGAGCTCAACCGTTTGGTCAACAAATCAACTTGTTGTTCAGTTGTAGGAGTATACTTCGTAACCAACAATCCTTGTTTGATTTTTTCCCTCACAAAATGGCAATCGATTTCAATGTGCTTAGTACGTTCGTGAAAGATTGGATTTGCATCAATCTGGATTGCAGAATTACCATCACAAAAGAGTACCACTGGCTTGGAAACTTGCACTCCCAGATCACCAAATAACCCTATCAACCATGGAATATCTGTCTTTTTTAGCAGTACGAAGACAAAGACTAAAAGGGCCAAAGAGGTCAATTAATTATTAGGATTTGGCCAAAGAACTTTTTGTCGAGGGATGATTGATATTAGGATTGTCTGGTCCGTGGACTAAGTTATTTCAGAATTATAATTTTTGAATTAATTGATTCTATTTGGGAGGTGAAATAAGCATAATATTGTATTTGATGGGATGGGGTAGGATATTTATAATTAAGTTTGAAATTAAACTTATATTTATAATAAGCATAAGTGTATATGGTTCTGTCTATTTCCTTTTTGAGTAGTATGAAGACAGAGACTAAAAGGACCAAAGAGGTCAATTAGTTATTAGCATTTGTCCAAAGAGCTTTTTGTCTAGAGATGGTTAGCATTGACATATTGTCTGATTTGTGGATTAAGTTATTTTGGAATAATTATTTTGAGATTAATTGATTTTATTTGGGAAGTGAAATAAAATAATATTGCATTTGATGAAATAAGATCGGATATTGATAATTAAGTTTGAAATTAAACTTATACTTATTTAATTAAAAATATAAATTTATTTCACACTTAATTTTGAATATTCCACCTTTTAGCTTATTTGCAATACGGGCAATAATTTTCTATAGCCTACATGCGTCATAACTTGGTCATATTTTAAATCTTGATATCAAATAGACCAATTTTACTCAACTATTTACCCTTACACAAATACACAACTTATGTTTTCAATATTACAAAAAATTCAACTCACTAAACATATTACAAAAATCCGAACATATATACAAAATGTTATGTATATGCCAGCTATATTATGTATATTAATAGGGAGAGAGAGTAAAGTAATTTAAAAAGTGAGAGAGAGTGTAATTATTTTCAAAAGTGATGGTATTTATTTTATTTATACAAAAAAATAAAAATATTTCACCTTTTGAACGAGAATTGAACTCTCTGGATCTTAAATCAAAGGAGTTGGGACCTATAAACTATATTAACATTTGAAGTTGTTTCTTTTTATTATCAAACTAAAAAACTACCCAGAAATCTTTTAAAAAATAATTAGACCTTCGAAAAAAGTAAAAATGACATGAAAAATAGAATAAATACGAAATACGCGAGTACGTTGAAATGAAATTTCAGTACTAACAAAATGGATCAAGACCTATTCATCAGAATTCAGTAATTTTAAGCTTAATAGAACATCAAAAGCATAATAAATTGCACTTTCTAAAATCTAGAACTCATAAACTTAAAATTGTCTATCTGTCTTTCATCGCAATATAAACCAAGGATAAGGTAACAATATCACTCTAGGACATGCATGATATGATCTAACTTAACATCAGAGGCGGGGCCAGGATTTCAACGAAGTGGGTTTCATATTCAAAGAAAACTTAGGATTTCAACTAAGGGGGTTCTATATTCAAAGAAAACTTAGTAGAAGGGAGGGTTCACCACATAAAAAATAATTTTAGTCATTTATAAATAGTATATTTTTTCCGTCGAAGGAGGTTCGGCCGAACCCCCGAACAGAAGGCTAGCTCCGCGCGTGCTTAACATTACAACAACTAACAATTGAAATCTCAAAAACAACATGAGAAATAAACATAGTACAACTTTCTCTGTATATTAGACAGTGAGTCTAATAAACCTCTGTTCCATTGGATAATCCATCATGTTCATCCTCCTCCTTACATAGTTCCAAACTGGTTCACCGTCTCTCCTTCGTCGAAAATACGACTCTTCTTCCTCTTCAAAATGCTGCATAATTTTTTTGAAAATCCAATGCAACATTTCTCCTCCGAAAATCAGAAAACAAAGGGAGAACACGACATAGGAAACAGGGTCCGGGAAAAGAACAGAAGCAACGGAAGACAAAGAAAGAGAAGTAAAGAAAACCATGACATTGCGTACGAGGTTGGAGAATTTCCTATAAATAGGATGACTAGAAAACCTCTGCTTAACACCGTATGCTAAACAGTATAGGAGCAAAGAAGTGACAGAAATTCTCATGGTTTTAGGATGGGTATGAAAAGGATCAGGCTTGTTATTGCCTTGATATTTTAGCTGTAGAAAGTTGAGGAGAGTTGTGAAATAGAATCCAAGAATGGTAAGGGAACAAGTTGTGGTGTCATTTTCCTCCTCGTACATATACAAAATGTAAGATTGTGTAGCCATGAAAGTGGAATTGAAGTGATTGGCAAAAGTTGTCCATGCTTGGAAAAGAAATAGGCTAATTCTTAAATTATTGGCCATTTGAACAAGAGGTTAGGGGACACGAGAGGATAAAAAGGGGAGATACAATTAGCAATTGAAGGTAGTGGGTATATAGAGAGAGAGAGAAACTATAGAGAACGCACCTTGTCTAAATTGGGTGTCGTTATTTTTCTAAAATTTGGGATTGAGTGGGAAATGGCTAATTAGGGTATACTGATTACTGAGGGTCAGAAGGTTCAAAAAGAATGGCTTTATGTGGCAAATATTAACATTATTAATACATTCATTTTTGGGTAAACCATCAAATTTATCTCTTTATTTTAGAAAAATCCGTTAAAATTTATTCTTGTTGTGAACAAACTTTATACATGTACCCTTTCTCAAATAGAAAAAACTCAAATCAACCTTAAATGCCTGTATCCTCTCAGTTTTGTTGATCAAATTTTTCCAATAAGATCAAACCACTGAATATTTATCAGTGTATATAACCCATGAGAAATGGGTTTGCATCCGTGCAAACATAAAGAAATAGATCCCTCCCTCAGTTCATGGATATGCATCAGTAGAGCTCATGAAAATGACACTTAGCAGTCAAATGCAACAAATTAGGCTCACTGAATATTTCTCTAATTTATCCCATTTTAATTTTTATTCCTTTATAATCGACCTATTAGTGTTGCACGTTGAAATAGAAGTATATTTTTTCATTGAAAAAATTCGACCAATAGAACTAAGAGAGAGTTATATTTAATTGTATATTTTTTATGGGTCGGATCGGGCGGGTCAGATTAGGTTGTGTTTTATTTTTTAAAAATGAACCATTTAACATTGATTTGAGTTTTATATTAAAAGAAGAGTACATGTAAAAAGTTTCTTTAACAACAAGGGTAAATTTCAAAGTATGACATCGAGGATAAATTTGGCCACAAAGTATGACAAAGGGTATATTTAGTCAATTTTTTAAAATAGAACTATAAATTTGGCTTAAAGTATGACAGCGAGGGTAAATTGACCCCCAAAATATGATAAAGGATATATTTAATCAATTTTTCAAAATAAAGAGATAAATTTGACCTTTTTTTTTTTTTAGTTTTCATGGGAGAGGGAAAGGGTGGTGAGAGCCGAGAGGATATAAAGGTTAAAAGGATCAATAAGTTCAGTTTGTACAGCAATTGCTGTCAACTAATGTATCTACATAATCACAATGGTAGAGCCTTTCTTTATTCATTTATTTTGGACGTGCATAGAAAAAAAAAATTGGGAACAAAGACTTATTTTTTAAAAATTAAATAAACAAATATATTTGCTATTGCGAAGGTTGAATATCTTGGTTGTGCAAATTTTTCGATTTGTAGCTAGGAAGAGGGTCACATTGTGTGGTACTCTAATACATATTCATCTTTTATTCAACTTTAGAATCATATTTATCTTTCTACTCTCTAAGAAGTCATATTTACCCCTATACGTGAAATTTTATATCTTGCACACATGTGCCTTTTTCATCCAACCTAATTAGGGTTATATTTGTCTTTGTCCTCTAAAAAAGAAAAACTTATTAATTCGTTCCTATTGAGTTAAATCCACATTTCCACCTTATTTTTCTATATGGCGCCTACGTGATAATCAATATATATATATATATATATATATATATATATATATATATATATATATATATATATATATAAAAGAGATCAACAGCCAATCCTATGTGGCATGCTTTAGAGGCTTCCAAACCTATTTATCTTTTTTTGTAGTTTTTTTGGATATTTGTTGAGTTTTCTCCTTATTTTAAATATTTGTGTGTTTAAAGAAAAATCAAAAATCACCACATTTAAACTCTATTTATTATGTAATAAAAGAAAAAAAATGTTTGAGGTAACTCATCTATTTAATTTCTACTAATAATATTTGTAACTCTCAAGCTATTCATGATTTTATATTTATAACCCCTAAATATTTAATACAAAAGTTAATGATACCTTATGGTATTCTTTTATTTTTATGTATATAAATTCATATTGTTTCATGAGATGCTATCCAAGGTCACCCTTCATTTTCACTATTATATTCATGCTTTTGTTTGTTTTGAAAAGAAGAAGAAGACTTTTGAATGATGATACGCTTGTGGAAGTAGATATCAAGACATTTATATATTCATTCCGTTTTTTCTTTCTATAGATTTCATATGTTTTATTTCATACGATTTTGCCCAAGGTTATTCTTCAGATGTTTATGTTTTCATTTCACTTAAAAAAGAAGAAGATGGTCTTAAATGGTGAAAGGCTTGTGGAAGTGGATATCGGCAAGAGCTCGAACATTTGATTTCAGTTTTCTTTTTATTTTTCAACTAATGATTAAAAATACAATAATATGTGTATCGTTTTATTTTTATATCTATATATGATGCCTCTTTAAGTTCAATTTTTAAGTCTATAATTTCTTTTGGTTAAATGAATAACTTTGTAGTTGAAAATTTTCTAATTATTAATTAAGTTTCTTAATTTATAATTGATTTTTTTAGGCTTATGGAAGTACATACCGAGACATTAATGTATTCATTTCGTTTTTTTTTTTCTATAAAAGTTCATATTTTTATTTCATGCTATTTTACCAAGGATTATCCTTCATTTTCACTATGATTTTTATGTTTTTATTTCACTTGAAAAAAAAGAAGATGCTATTAAATGGTTAAAGGCTTGTGAAAGTGGATATCGGCAAGAGGTTGAACAATTATGCATTGATTTTATCTTTCTTTTTATTTTTTAATTAATGATTAAAAATATAATAATATGTGTATTTTTTTTTTTTTATGGAACTATGTTATTTCTATATCTCTATATGATGTCTCTTAAGTTCAATTTTTAAGTCTATAATTCCTTTTGGTTCAAATGAATAATTTGTAGTTCAAAATTTACGAATTATTAGTTATGTTTCTTAATTTATAATTGATTTTTTTAGGTGTCTAACTTATTTTCATTAATCACATGTAAAGCAATACAAAGCAACCAACATCCACCGATAGCTAAATAAATTTTAATAACATATATTCATTATTTGGTCTTAGTTATGATTAAAGTTTAGGACTATCAATAAATATGCATGACATAAAATTTGAGAAATATAAAGGAACATGGAGGCGAGGGAGGAAAATGAAGTAATTAATTCTAAAAATTTTATAAACGCGAGGTAATTATGAAAAATTTTATATACACAAAAAAGAACCATTTATGTTTTGTTCATTTCTTTTTTTACTTTTTACTTTTTAAAAAAATAGTGTATTTATCAGATTTATTTTTTAAAAAAATTATATACATAAAAAAAGAAACCTTTATGTTTTATTTATTTCTTCTTTTTCTTTCTTTTTAACTTTGAAAAATAGTGTATTGTCTAATTTATTTTTAATCATTATAATTACAAGAATAAATATTTTGCTCTTCACCTTCTGAAGTAGATGATTACATGTTGTTAATATATTTAATCTATGAATTGTACATCTATTATTTTGAGAAGAGGTTGAGTTGGTGTAATTATTATTTTTTATTTTTAGTTTTATATTCTTTTCATATAAAGATCTATCTATATATTATTTAATAAATTATTTGTATTACTAAGAGTAATTTAACTAGTTAAATATACTAATCGTTAAAGCTCTTTTAACCCAACCCACTAAAAACTTCATTGTTCATCCATGATGGATACAATGTCGTCACTCAAATCTCGTACAAATTAAAAAAGAAAAAAAGGCTCAAATATGTCATTGAACTATCAATAATGACTCATTTATGTCATCAGTTAAAAGTTTGGCTTATTCATGCCATCACCGTTACAAAATTGGCTCATATATGCCATTAATTTTTAATGGTAGTTTTCAAAAACAACTTTGTCACGTGGCCTTTTATTAAAGGTCCACGTCATTAATTAAAATAAGAAAAAAGACTCAAATATGCCATTAAATTATCAGAAATGGCCCATTTATGCCATCAGTTAAAAGTTCATCTCATTTATGTCATCGTCGTTATAAAATCAGCTCGCCCATGTCATTACTTTTTAATGATGGATTTTAAAAAATAGTTTTGTGATGTGGCCTTTTATTAGAGGTTCGCGACATTAATTAAAATAAATCAATATTAATTTCAAAATATCTTAGACCCATTAAAAACAACCGATTCATTTAACATAACCCGATACACACCCATTAAAATATTTTTTTTCCTAAACAACAACTATTTTTCTAATTAGAAAAAATAGTGATTAATGTATATCCTTTGGCTATTTCTAGTTGATGCTAAATCATTATAAATGTTACGCTTAACATAAACCTCAAAAATTCTATCTTACATTTTAATTCCAGCGACTCTAGTATATACTCCAAAGTTACAAGAAAATAAGTCAATGAACGATTAGGGCAAACAAGAAAAAGAAAGAAGAATACCAATAGAGCTTCTCCAATATTCTCTCATCACGAATTAGGAGAGCATACATTATTGAAAAATCATTTCTAAATAACGGCTTAAAAAAGTCCGTTATCCCAACTATCCTGCCATGTATATGGGATAATTTCTCCCACACGAACTAATGGAGCATACATTATTGAAAAATCATTTTCAAATAACGGCTTAAAAGAAGTCTGCTATTCCAATTATCCCGCCAAGTATATGTGATAACTTCTCCCATCATTTTGATATATATGCTGGAATAAATAATCTCGATACTAACTAATTTCAAATATTTTGAAATTAATATTGATTTCTTTTAATTAATGGCGTGGACTTATAATAAAAGACCACGTGACAAAGTTATTTTAAAAAAAAAACATCATTAAAAAGTAATGACATGGGTGAGTTGATTTTATAACGGTGATGACATGAATTAACCGAATTTTTAATTGATGGCATAAATGAGCCATTTCTGATAGTTCAATGGCATATTTGAGTCTTTTTGCTTATTTTAATTAATGACGTGGCCCTCTAATAAAAGGCCACGTGGCAAAACTGTTTTTGAAAACCACCGTTAAAAAGTAATGGCATGGATGAGATGGTTTTGTAACGGCGATGGCATGAATGAGCTCAATTTTTAACTAATGACATAAATGAGTCATTTCTGATAGTTCAATGACATATTTGAGCCTTTTCCAATTAAAAAAAACAGCTTTTATTATTGTGATAGAGTAATAACTATTCCAACTATTTTTATTTATAGTGCAATAACAAAGGTTAAGTTTATCTCTCTCATCAAAGATTATAATTAGTTGTACTTTACCACTAAAATAAATTAAAAGTGAAATTTATTTACACTATCCATATTTAAAAATTAATCAAGCTTTAACTTATACAAATTGATGTTAAAAATAACTTCCCAATATTTATATAATTTCATAATGATTGTAACTGATTATAGGAGTATACTGAAAGCAAGACTAGATGTCCATTCACTAAAAGGCACTTTGCACATTAGAAATCATTTTTTTGCTACAAAGTTTGAAGTTCTTTGCTCAATGGCCAAATCTTTCACATAAAATTTTACAAAATGTAGCAGAATATATGTCTAGACTAGACAAAAAAAAAAAATCCAAGTTGACAACAACTTTGACTTGTGAATTTGTTCTATAACAATGTCGCCATGTTTTGGGGATCGTTCACTAAAAAGGGTCTCAAACGAGGGTTCGTTATATGGGGAAGACCAACTCTTGCTCCCAATGCCCTACACCCGATACCTGCCTACAAGCAACACACAATGCACAAGTTAGCTTCTTTTACATTTACAATCCACCTAAGACACAACGTTGTAGTGTGCTAACCACTTGAGAAGCAAATGTCAACATTCTTTCTGGTTGCATATTGGCGCAGAGCTGCAGATTGCAATTAAGTGGGAAATCTGTTATAATTCGCCATGGAAGCTTGATAACGGTTGAACAATAGCTTTGGGAGAGTAGAACTGAATTGAGAAGAGAAGAAATATTTGGGATTGATTCACTGAATGAAGAAGTTGCTGTGAACATACATTTTATACTAGGCTAACCGACTCTGGTACAAACTATCTAATTCATAATATTAAACCTCTAACTTTTAGGCAATACAAATTGACCCCTCTAACTAACACGGACTATTACCTGTCTCAACACTCCCCCTCAAGCTGAAAGGTGTAAAATATTCAACACACCAAGCTTGCCAAGTAAAAACATGTACTGGACTGAGCTCAACCCTTTGGTCAACAAATCAGCTTGTTTTTCAGTTGTAGGAATATACTTCGTATCCAACAATCCTTGTTTGATTTTTTCCCTCACAAAATGGCAATCGATTTCAATGTGCTTAGTACGTTCATGAAAGATTGGATTTGCAGCAATCTGGATTGTAGACTTACTGTCACAAAAGAGTACCACTGGCTTGGAAACTTGCACTCCCAGATTACTAAATAACCCTATCAACCATGTAATCTCTGCCACACTAGTGGCCATACTTCTATATTCAGCTTCTGCACTACTCCTGGAAACTGTAGCTTGCTTTTTTTATTTCCAAGAGATTAAAGAATCCCCAAACTTGACAAGATATCCACTAACATACCTCCTAGAGGCTGGGCAAGCAGCCCAGTCCGAGTCACAAAATGCAGTAAAAGTAGGTTGAGAATTAGCCTTCATAAGCACCCCCATTCCAGGAGCCGTCTTCAAATATCTCACTACCCGTATTGCTGCATCGATGTGTGATTGTTTTGGAGCTCGCATGAACTGGATGAGGGTTTGCATGGCGTAGCTAATATATGGTCGAGTAATGGTCAGATAAAGTAGCTTCCCAATCAATTTCTGATATCCAGTTACATCAAGTATCAATTCATCTCCAGTGATTCCTGCCGAAGAATCATAATCAACAGTAGTAAATTTCTTATTCAATTCTAAAGGTGTAATTGCAGGTTTGGCAGTGCTCAACCCCATATCCGAAATTAATTCAAGAGTATACTTCCTTTGATTGAGTAGAATCCCTTCTTTGGATCTCAAAACCTCAATCCCTAAGAAGTACCTTAATTCACCCAAATCTTTCACCTTAAACTGTCTATGTAGAATATTTTTTGCTTCAATAAACAGATGTTCATTACTACCGGTTAGCATCAGATCATCAACATATATCAAGATAATAACTATATCACTTCCTGATGTCTTAGTAAAGAGTGAATAATCATGAGCACTTTAACTAAAACCACCTTGAATCAAAGCTTCAGTCAACTTAATTTTCCATTGTCTCGAAGCTTGTTTTAGTCCATACAAGGACTTAACCAATTTGCACACTCTATGTTCCCCCTGCTTATGAAAACGCTGAGGCAACTCCATATAAAATTCCTCATACAAATCTCCCTGCAAGAAAGCATTAAAAACATCCATCTGCCATAGTTTCTAATTTCTAGCAGCATCTAGTGCTATCACTGACCTAACTGACACCATTTTAGCTACTGGGAAGAAGGTTTCATGGTAATACAACCCTTCTTTTTGACTATACCTTTAGCCACAAGCCTGGCTTTGAATCTTTCAACCTCACCACTGGCTTGGTATTTAATTTTGAATACCCACTTTGAACCAATAGAAGTTTTGCCTTTAGAAAGAGGTACAATGCACCAGGTACCATTATTCTCCAGAGCTTGAATTTCTTGTTTCATAGCTGTTATCCACCTTTCATCTTTGATGGCATTATAATAAGGCTCTGATTCTTTAAGTACTGAGAAAGCCCTGAGATAACCTCTGTATTTTTGTGTGACATTATCATAAGAGAGAAAATTAGCAATAGGATATAAGGGTGCAACTGACTTTATTCCTCCTACATAATCTTCCATCTACAGTGGTGGTTTTCTTGTTCTAGATAATCTCCTCTCGTTAGCAGCTGGACCTTGTGCTCCTTCAAGGTTGGTTGGACAGGTAGGCAATTTCACAACGAGATTATCTACATTGAATGAGACTTGTATGTCTGATGGTATTTATACTACAACAGACACATCATCAAGTGCGATAACAACATCTCCTAAACCTGCACCTTCACCGGTGGAATAAGCATCATCATGTGCAACATGTGATAATTCAATCCTACTAGGCAATGAACCATGTAACATGCCGTCATCATCAGTAACTTGAATTTGATTGGAGTCCTCAATTATATCAATGCGAGGAGCTGAGCAACCCAAGTCTACAGATTCGAAAGGAAAAATTGATTCTCTAAAGGTCACATCCCTGGCAATAAAGAAACAGTTAGTAGTTAAATCAAGTATCCTGTATCCTTTTTGAGTAGTGGAGTACCCCATGAATACACCCTTTATTGCTTTAGCTGCAAATTTATCACCTTTCACTAGATTGGTAGCATAACATAGGCATCCAAAAACCCTCAAATGATCAAAGGATGGTACTCTTCTATGCATTAACTCATAAGGACTCTTACCATATAACACCTTAGTTGGCAACCTGTTAATAAGATAAACAGCTGTCTGGACACACTTACCCCAAAACTTGGCCGGAATTTCATCTTGAAACTTCAATGCTCTAGCTGTATCTAAGATGTGCCTATGCTTTCTCTCTGCCACCCCATTTTGTTGGGGTGTGTAGGTGCAACTACTTTGATGTATTATGCCTTTGAATTTTAAAAGAGCATCCCAATGTTTATTAAAAAAATCTCTCCCATTGTTTGTTCTTATCACTTTAACAGTAGTGGCAAACTGATTTTCAACCATAACAAAAATTGTTGCAAAAACACAAAACTTCACTTTTCATTTGCATCAAGTAAATCCATGTAGTTCTCGAGTAATCATCAATCACAGTTAAGGAATAATGTTTTTCATCATGTGTTGGTGTCCTGTATGGACCCCAAACATCCATATGAACGAGCTGAAAAATCATAGTACTCTTTTGTTCACTTAGAGGAAAACACAGTCTAGACTGCTTAGCAACAGGACACACTGTACATTTATCTTGCAAAGCAACATCTACTTTATTCTTCAGAAAATGAATATGTCTCATGGCTACTGTTGAAAGATGCTCAAGCCTCTTATGCCATAGACAACAATTTCCTTCACTTTCAGCTTTTACACTCACATGATTTGTTCGTTTTTTCTCCAAGTCTTTTTATCAGATATAAACCATCACTTTCCTTACCAATCCCCTTCACCTTGCCACTGTAAAGGTCCTGAAATATGCAGAATTCAGGGAAAAATGGCAGAGCAACATAAGTTCCTGGTTAATTTAGAGACTGACATTAAATTGAATCTAAACTCTAGCACATAGTAAACATTAGTAAGTTTAGCATCTTCTGATATATACGAGCTTCCCATGTGAGTAATAGGGTAATCCTTCCCAGTAGGCAGGCTAAACTTTTCTCTCTTATGTGAGGCAATTCTCTCTATATCATCTAGCAAGTGCAGTGAAGAGAAAATATGATGCGTAGCTCCAGAGTCTACTACCCATTCACTATTATGCACACTAGAAGACAAAGAAATGATTGTACCTGCCAAATTCACTTGTAGCTCTTTACCTGTCACCTGATTGTGAACCTCAGAGCTGCTCCCATCCTCTTTGTTAAGTAAATTCAATATTTGTTGATATTGTGCATTAGTGAAGAAGTGATTGCCCTGTTCCTGCAGCCTTACACGTGACTTTTTCTCTGGAATTTTAATTTTGTTAGCCATAGGCATCATTCCTCTATGATAACATAAAGTTTTAACTTTTTTATCTGTATGCATCATTCCTCGAGGATTAACCTTCTTGCCTTTGTAATCTGCAGGATATCCATTAACTTTCCAGCAGTGATCAATAGTGTGTCCATTGAGCTTACAAAATTCACATTATAAGAACGACTTCTTGATTTTGTAACCCTGACCTCTCCCTGCTTGCAATGCCAGAGGATCCAATCTCTCATGTGTGACGTTTACCCCAACTTTCTGTTGGCTTTCATCCTCAACAATCATAGCATAAACTTGGTTCAAGGATGGCTCCGTTGACTTCATCAGGATTTGTCTGCGAGCTTTGTCATAGAGATCATTCAGTCCACTGAGAAACTGAAGAAGTCGTTGTTTTTTAAGATGTTCAGCATAATTATTTGACTTCTCACAGTCACAATTAGGAGCAGGCACCATTGCATCATACTCCGCCCATAACTCCTTCAATTTCGAGAAATATACTGATACAGAGTTGTTTTCCTGTGAAATAGTAGCAATTGCCTTGTGCAATTGAAAAATATGAACTCGATTCACCTTATCAAATCGCTCTCGAAGATCCTCCCAGACTAGGTTCGCACTCGAACCATACACAATACCACTGAGGAGATCTGGTGAAACGGTATTCATGATCCACGAATGAACAATTACATTACATGTGTCCCATTTCTCCTGTAGATCCTTCGAGAAAGATTCCCTCTTACATGTACCATTTACAAATCCTAATTTCCCCTTGGCTTGAAGTGCAATCTTCATCGATTTATGCCATAACCTGTAATTCTCCAATCCTGTGAGTTTCACAGGAATCAAAACAGTGTCTGGAGTATCCGATGGATGCACAAAGAGTGGGTGAGTGTAATCTATCTTAGTCTGAGCTTAAATATCAGTTCCAATCATTGTTGATGATGAGAGAGAAGCTTCCGAAGACGGTGATAAAATAGTAGTTATGCTTGCGGAAATCAACGGATTACTTAGGCTCTGATACCATGTTATAATTCACCATGGAAGCTTGATAACGGTTGAACAATAGCTTTGGAAGAGCAGAACTGAATTGAGAAGAGAAGAAATATCTGGGATTGATTCACTGGATGAAGAAGTTACTGTGAACATACATTTTATACTAGGCTAACCGACTCTGGTACAAACTATCTAATTCATGACATTAAACTTCTAGCTTTTAGACAATACAAATTGACCCCTCTAACTAACACGGACTATTATCTGTCTCAACAAAACCCATGAGAAACGAAACCATTACAAACCTCCGATCTAACATTAAGGGAGAAATAAAGCTAGAGAAAAAAAAACACGAACATCCAGAAAGGATGTGCGAAAATGCTTTTAAGGTTGATAGAAACTAGCTGTGGATCCAACTTTCACAAACAGAGGGAAAAGGGAGATGTAGGAATACAAAACATTTAAAGGAAGAATGTTCGGTACATAGACTGGGGGTATAAGTTTGCGTATCATACAACGCTTCTCCAATAATAAATGCATCGCCTACACCAGTTGTATGATCTACTAGTTTATATATATATGTTGGCAATATGAAGAATGTGGAAAGAATTAAGTGAAGAAGAGAGAAAAGGTCAAAGGAAGAATGAATACATGAAGCTGAACCATCTGGCCCCCTTCCTAAATCCTATTCCCTGTGTAAACTATCAGACCCCACATGAAATTTAACTGTCTGGCCCTTTGAAAATTCTCAGTACAACTTAGCTGATCAATGGGCTAAAATAAAATCTTTATTTATCTAGTAAAACTCGATTAGGTTCCACAATGTTTGTCAGTTAGTAGTACTAAGAAAGAAACCTTCATTCAAGGTCCACAGCTATGCAGATGTTTTCTGCAGCATGTGTCTCTTTCCTTTTTAATCTTTCCATCTTCAGAGATTGAAAATGTTGTTACAGGTTGTAAGAAAAATATTTGGCTGAAGGCATTATTTTCTGTATAATTAAGCTAGTTGATTACTCACGAGGTCACTCAACTAATAAAAAAATTGTCCAAGAAAGTCACTTTTCTTTACATTTTGTAACAGAAAAGTCGCTTTATTTTTGTCATGACTACACTCCGGTGATATTTCTAGCCACTTAACTGATGTGACATACAATATTATAATCCTCTCGTACTAGGAAAAAGTGTTATGGAATGAAGAAGACAAAAAAGAAAATTGAACAGAAACTGAACGAAAACTCTTGATTGATTCTTTTTCTTGATTCAAATAGAAGAGTACAACTCTATTTATAAGAAACTAAATAAAATAAATAAGAAAAATATGATATTTTCCTTATAGCTATACGACTAAATATTCTTTAATTAATAAACCCTAGACTTAAAAGGAAATAAATAATATAAAATATTCTTAGACTAAAAAAGGAAAAATAAAAATATTATACCATTAATGAAAATGACAAAATAGAAGGAAGGTAAATCTCAACATTCCCCCTCAAACTCAAGTTGGTGTATCCAACTTGAGTTTGAACACTTAATTATAAAAAATGTATTTTTCCTTAATTTTGTTGCAACAATCTAATAAAGTTGGTCTTCCTCATCTTCATGTTCTTCTTCCACAAGTAGTGCTTTTGAATTATCTTGAGTGTCTTTGAACTTGCATACTTTTGTGACATGACCTTTTTGTTTCCACATAATGCATCAAATCTCCACCAGTAAAAATTTTCTGAGTGTGTTTTCTTTTTGCAATATTTGCAAGGTGGATAATCAATTTTTCTTTTTTGATGGTTCACATAAAAAATATTTTCAAGAACTTTGTATTCCATGTAAGCTCTTCTTTGCTCTTGTGCTTGAAGAGCGCTTATCAATTCAACAAGAGAGATGTCAGAGAGATCTTTAGACTCTTTCAAAGTGGAGATTTTGGACTCAAATCTCTCAGAAATAGTCACCAGAATTTTTTCAACAATTCTATTGTCTTTAAAATCTTCGCCAAGCAACCTGATTCTATTGACAATTAAAGAAATTCTGTCAGAATAATTAGTAATTGTCTCACCTTCTTACATCCTAAGAGATTCAAATTCAAAATTTGATTTTTCTGCCTCGTTCACTTCCTTGATACTCCTTTTCAAGTTTTTCCCAAGCTTCTTTTGTTGTTTCACATGTAATGATTTTAGAAAAGATTGAATCAGCAACTGAATTTTGAATTACAATTTTTGCTTTATATTTTTTCGATTTCTCTTCTGAGTGAAGTTTGATTTCGGCAGCAGAAGGATTTGCAGGGAGTGGTTGTATGGGTTTTTCTTCCTTTACAACTTCCAACAAATCATAAGCTTCAAGATAAGATTTCATCTTAACTGCCCAAATTTGATAATTTTCACCAGTGAAGGTTTGTGGGGCATTGAAAGAGAGAGTATTGCTTGTCATGGTTTGAAAAACAAGATTTAAAATAATATGGGTTAAAAAAGATTAAAAATAGTCCTACGTTAAAAATAAAAGTGAGGGTTAAAAATAATCTTACGTTAAAAATAAAAGTAAGATTAAAAGTAGGTTGAAAATAGGTATGGATTAAAAAATGGTTGACAGTTTTGCTTCAATAAATTCACAGATCCATGAGGATCGATGAAGGCTCTGATACCACTGTTATGGAATGAAGAAGACAAAAAAGAAAATTGATCAGAAACTGAATGAAAACTCTTGATTGATTCTTTTTCTTGATTCAAATAGAAGAGTACATCTCTATTTATAAGAAACTAAATAAAGTAAATATGAAAAATATGATATTTTTCTTATAGTTATAAGACTAAATATTCTTTAATTAATAAACCCTAGACTTAAAAGGAAATAAATAATGTAAAATATTCTTAGACTAAAAAAGGAAAAATAAAAATATTATACCATTAATGAAAATGACAAAATAGAAGGAAGATAAATCTCAACAAAAAGTACTCTTGATGCTTATTTTCAGGCCTGAAGTAGAGAATTATTTAACATCTTCAATAGGCCCTTTCTTTATGTTGAACATAAGGAAAATAAAAGAAGAAATTAACCATGAATTTGAATTTGTAAGGTGGAGATAAATAAAATTTAGCTCCATTATTTTCTTCCTTTCTTACTCATACCAAATAACAAAAAGAAAAAGATTACTCTAGATCTCTAGCCTATGAGAATGGTTAAGTAAGAATAAAGTAGTCAAATTAACTTGTAAAGTGAACATTTTTCTCTCCCCATCTCAATTTGTGTGGCATCATTCTGATTTCGAGATTCAAATAAGTCTATTTTTAATCATAATTTATTTTATATATATTTTAAATATTTAAATTGTCAATTATTTTGACATGTAGTACTTTTTACATAGTTTCTAACTATATAAATTTGATTTTAAAAAATTGAAGATTTCATGACATATTTGCGATCAAACTTACATTATTTGACTATCGAAAAGTGAAAAATATCACATAAATTTGGATGGAGAGAATAAATTTGGTCAAGAGTGATTATGAGCGAAAACTAGGAGGTGCAAAAATCGGTTTCATAGACAAATTGAACCAAAAACAAATGTTATTAATTTACTGGCATGGGTTATTGAGTTAACTATTTTTGTAAATTTTTATTTAATTGTCAGTTCAGTTTTCGGTGTTAAAAGTTTTAGTTATTAGTTATATCGATACTCTAATAAAATTATATTAGAATTTTCTTTTTATCTCTAATTATATAATAATAGTGAATTCAGATTTTAATACAAATTCCTTTTCTTTTCCTTTTTTATACATTTTGTTGTTATTGGCTTAAAAGTTATTGTTTTCTTTCTGAAGTCTTTGACTACTTGTGCTCCTATCCAATAGAGATTGATACTACAGTGTTATTGTATCTAAATTTGCTAATTAATCTGAAAGAAAATAAGTTTATTTTAGCATTAATGTAAATAAATTTATTTAGGTTTATAATTTGTATAGACTTTTATGCATACACATAGTGTATATGAATAAATAAAAATAAGAGAAAGTCAAAGAAAAAAAAGAAATTACACGAGTCATTTTTTATCGGTTAAACTAAAAATTGAATTTATCAAGGAATAAAAACTAATAGTGAATATCTTATTGATTTAGTTGCAAGATTAATATGTTTACAAGTCGAATCGATGATACACAAAATCATATTGAAATGGCTGATAAGCACCTTTTTTTAAATTATTATTGAGTAAAGCATCTAGTACCCCATGAACTATGACCAAATTTACCACGACACACCCTAATTTTATGGTGGTCTTATTACTCTTGAATTAAATTTTAGCATATTTTTGTTAATCTTTTTATCTGTCGTGACACCTTTGATGTGAATTCTATTTTGTGTAATAAATGTGTCACGTCAACATAAAAGATGATAAAAATACATTAAAATTGAGTTAGAAGTAATAAGACCCTGTAAAGTTGAAGTGTCGTAGCAACTTTGATGATAGTTCGAAGAATACTAAATGTTTATCTCTTTTAATTCAGTAAAAGAGAATTTGTCAATATTAATCTCTCGTCAAAATTATTGCAGTTTGACAGAACCAAAATGTCAACATACATTATTTATATGCTGTAAAGCAATATGAACATTGCGGAAAAAATCAAAGTGAATAAAAAAGTAAAAGTAAAAGGAAGAATGAATACATTGAAGTTGAACCATCTGGTCCTTCCTATCCCCTATGTAAAGTATGAGACCCCACATGAAATTGAACTGTCTGGTCCTTTGAAAATTCTCAGTACATAACTATAGGAATTTGTTGGTACATACAGGGGGAGTAGTAGTATATAAATATATGATATTCCAATCTTAGCTTAATCATTTTTGTTGGTTAATTTAGTGATTAGTAGTAGTAAGTAATATAAAGATGTTGTTGAGAGATGAAGAAGAAGTTGAGTTGGGTGAAATGGAGTTGAATGACATGGTTAATTCTTTTATAAGTTCACCTGCTTCAACTAGTTGGCAAATTCAGCAGGTATGGGAGCCTGATAATATGCACCTTTTTGATTGTTCTTTACCTACTGCTTCTCCTATGGCGAACTTTAGTACTCTTTGGAATCATTGGAGTCCTCCTTCTCTTCCTCCTCCTCCTCCTCATCATCATCATCAAGAATCTGGTTAGTAGCTCTCCTTTCACCCTTTAAATTTGATCTATATAACAGTCTGTCATTTCGGATCCTGCACATAGCGGGAGCTTTAGTGCACCAGTCTGTTTTCACCTGTAAAATTGGTTTTCGAGATATGTTGAGAAGCCCCAATATGGTATAAAACTTTAATCTTGTAGGGGAGTATGTTTTCCAAATTTTGTGAAATTTTGAAGTGTGGGGTGTGGGGTGTGGGGTGTGGGGTGTGGAGTGTGGGGGTGGGGGGGGAGATTTTTGGAAAGTAACAATTCCATTCAGTTCGCTTTTAGAAAATTTGTTGATCGCGTAGTTGAGTTATGAATTCTCAACAAGGGGATTAAAAGAAAAGGATCTTTACAGTTTACACAACTTGTGGATTCATTGTTGACTTTATCTATCCGGTATACAAAGATTATACATGTTTATACGCGTATTATATGGTGGAGGAGCGCTACAACAATAACACCATACCTAATTTAGTTTCACTTTTGTGGGGTCTGAGGAGGGTAGAGTCTACGTAGACCTTGTCTCTATCTTAGAGGTAGAGAGGCTGATTCTGATAGACCCTCGGCTCAAGGGAAAAAAGTCCAAAGCGGTCGAGAAAAAGAAGTAATAGAAGTACAAGAAATAGCAGATAGTAACAAGGCAATAATACAACAAAATAATATGATAGTTCATGTGCAAGATATGGTACTGGAGCTGCTATTTAGGTGAATTCTTCGAAAAAAAGAAAAAAGAGATTGTTACATGTACTTCATTTCAAGGGGATTTGAAAATTTATTTATGCGTACAAAATTGTTTTAACCATATTTGTGTAGTACACTTTGACGAACAGGCGTTGTTGTACTGTATAGCCTGTTTTCTCTTTTTTCTTTTCTATGTTTGATTAAGGGAATTTAATTGAAATTCCAAAGGTATGATCAAAGGGGCAGCTAAAGCTTTTGATGCTCAGCTTCAAGAGGATGCTGCTGGTGGAGCTATACTGATGAATGATTTTCTACACAAAATTGCGCTGTTCTCCAGGTCTTACTGGTTTGACTATATCTGTTTTTGAAATAGCCCTTCTTCATGTGAATTATGTAGGAGTTGTAGCTTGAGGTTTCAGCAATCATGTGCTCTTCGCAGTTGGAAAACTTATAAAGTTTTTAGGACTACTCGTGCTTGTTTGAATTGTTACCAGATAGATTTTCTGTCATTCAAAGGGGAATAAGCAAGTTAAAGATCTACATTTGAATTTCTTCTCTGAAATATCAGAATACATCCTTCGAAAAGATAATCGAAACATGAAATCCTTTCTGCTGATCTAGTTACTAAATCTTGGCCTACATTGGTCACTCTAAGAATGTTTTCATTTCTAAGATTGGAGTTAAGAACCTGATGTAATTGTTGTCTGATTTTCTTTCACTTCAACAACATTTGTGCTTCTCTTATAGGTGGAGGACATTTGTGCCGTTATATAGAAGGAGAAGGAGAAGGAGAAGGAGAAAAAATATCCTTGATGTGAGGTTTGAAGAAAAGGCATATACTGGTGGTACGAGTCAGGTATGCAGTTGCCTCATATTCCTGTCTATTTCTGGAATGTGCTTATTAGCATGGATGAATGTGTATGATCATTTCCGTTGTTGTTTAGTATAATTGCTTACGCTATTGTCAATATGAATTTTTGCTTCAAGGTGTCTCTGTCAATGCTGAGTATGGAGACAAAATCTGAAAATCCTGTCTGCTGCAAACCAGTGCAAATAGTAGATGAAAGCCCGAAATTCCAGGTATTATATAAAACTCCATCCAACTTGTTACATTAATTTTCTTCAATTTGATTTATTGGGATCGTCCATTGTGTATATTAATGTGACTGGTCTTAACACCATATCCTGTCAAAAAGTAATGGCGATTACTTTATATAGTTAGGTCCTTGCAAATATATTGTAATCTTGAGATATAAACTGCACATCTATTATCAGATCTCAGATATGGATGTCATGGTTTAATCTGGACTCCTAGTGATGAACTTTGAACATTGAAAAACTTTTGTTACATTGAATAAGTGTTTACTGAAAGAGTGAGCAACTGAACTACTGTAAACAAATCGCAGTGTATGCAGTTAGATGCAAAATGTACAGCAGAAGAGTCTCCACTTCATATTGTACCAAGTCGGGGAGATTGTGCACTGCCTGTTCCATTTCAACAACGATCCATCACAGAACATGTAAACCTGAAGAGGAAAGTCGATACTGGTCCTTCAGGTCAGGACGTTACCATCTTTGAATTATGCAACAAGCAGAAAATGAATAAGAAATACAAAAAGACTTGGAGAATTGGTGATTCAGTTAGTTTAGAGGATCTTAAAGAGCAGTTTGGAAAGAAACGTGAAGAGGCTGCAGAAAGCCTCAACGGTAAGCTTCCTGTTGGAACTTCAGAATAAGCTTCTTTTCTAGTGTTTGCATCTTGTTTCTTGACATCTTGTTTTTATAGTTAGTATCTCCACATTTAAGCGAATTTGTCGGGAACATGGAATCTCCCGGTGGCCGTCTACCAAAATAAAGAGAGAAAGGCTTTTACTCTCCAGTTTAAGCTGCAATGGAACTGACCGAGTAGCTGCTAACACACAAATGCGAATAACCAAAGGCCTAACTGCATTGGCATCTACCTTTTCAGTCAAATCCAATCAGCAGAAATCACAGAGTTCGAATTTATCAGTAAATAATGAAAATGGTACATCATTAAATGGCAATCTGCTAGAAAAGAATGAAGACAGTGACAGGGAACACATTATGATTCAAGTGGAAGACTCATCCAATCAAGAACTCGTGTACATACCACAGGAATTTCGGCCTGCCTGTGATAGTCTCATCCCTGACGTTCCCACTATACTGTCTCGGTTACCTCAAGAAAGAATGCCAGCTGAAGATGCTACACAATTAATTTCTTCTGCACCTGGCCAGCAGGGGGAACTTATTGCAAGACAAATAGAGATGACTAGTCAGATTAGCCAATTGGAGAAACAACACTTGGGAAAGGAAAGGTTCAAATGTGATCTCTCTGTTGAAGACTCGTCATCACGCGATTCCAGAAATGTTTCAGAGCCAATTCAAGTAAGCTTACGGAGTATAAATTATACTACTATAATTTTCTTGAAACCAAGAATTAGTAATTCCAGACAAGTTTCTTTTATATAACCATCTTTCCGGTTATGCTTCAAGGATAGTTGATGTATACGTTAAGCTCTACTTGTCATCAGGGTAATGCCATCGTGGATTCTAATCATATGGAAGTTCAACCTTTGCTTGAATCAGTATCAACTCAGCCATTAAACTCATTTTCCTGCAATGAGAACACCGCAAAGAACACAAAGCTGCTTTTCAACAATTTGATCGTCTTAACTCTGGAAGATCTAATCGACCATGAAAATGAAACTTCCATGACTAAAGCATTGCCCATCCTAGCAGACAACCTCTCTTTTTTCTCTGAAGAACAAGCCGAAAAAATACTTGAACTCTCAGTCGATTTTCATGCACTCGTGCATAGCTGGAGACGGTATTCTCAATCCCAAGGGCGCAGTCAAAAGTCCTTAGCTGAAACGGAGAAAATTAGAGATTTGGCGGAGACATCAGTGAAAGATGAAGAGTGTCTTAATGTCAGATACGAAGAACTCAAAAGAAAGGAACAGGAACTGAGGGCACAATTGGAAGCAGTGCAGAAAGAGACGGCAGGGATAGCTGAACAAAGGAATGAAAAATCCAAGCAGACCAAACACTTGGTTTCTTTGGCAGAAGAGAAAACAGATAGTAGTACCAAAGAGAAACACATGATGAAAATAGCCACTACCAAGCTGAACAACTTAGTTGATCAATGGACTAAAATACAATCTTTCTTTATCTAGATTTGCTACTAAAACTCAGTTAGGTTCCACAATGTTTGCCACTTAGTCGTACTAAGAAAGAACCTTCATTCAAGGTCCACAGCTATGCAAATGTTTTCTGCAGCATGTGTCTGTTTCCTTTTTGTTTTATTTTTCCATCTTGAGAGATTGAAAATGTTGTTATAGGTTGTAAGAAAAACATTTGGCTGAAGGTATTATTTTCTGTATAATTAAGTGAGTTGATTACTCTTGAGGTCATTCAGCTAATAAAAAATTGTGCGAGGAAGTCACTTTTCTTTATTTTGTAACAGAAAAGTCACTTTATTTTTTCCATTTCACCTATAAAGTTACTGACTACACGGATGATATTTCTAGCCATTTAGCTGATGTGACATACAACATTATAGTCCTCTCGTACTAGGAAAAAGTCCTCTCGATGCTTTAACACCCGTGATCTCTGGTTAAAGGGGTTTATTTTCAGGCCTGGAGTAGAAAATTGTTTAACATCTTCAATGGGCCTTTCTTTAAGTTGAATATAAAGAAAATAAAAGAAAAAATTATCCATGAATTTGAACTTGCAAGGTGGAGATAAATAAAATTTAGCTCCATTATTTTCTTCCTTTCTTACTCATGCCAAATATCAAAAAGTAAAAGATTACTCTATATCTCTAACCTATGAGAATGGTTAAGAATAAGGTAGTCAAATTAACTAGTAAACATTTTACTCTTTCCATCTCAATTTATGTGACATCATTTTGATTTCGAGATTCAAATAAGTATATCTTTGACCATTCTTTTTATATATATTTTAAATATTTCGAATTGTCAATTATTTTGGCATATAGTACTTTTAACATAGTTTTCAAATATATAATTTTTTTTAAAATGAAGATTTCATGACATATTCGCTGTCAAACTTACATTATTTGACTATCGAAAAGTGAAAAGTATGGAATAATTTATTTATACCTTTCATGAGAAAATTGAAGGAAAGGTGTCTTTTAAGTCTTGAATGAAGGATTGGTGACATTGACCAACAGATAGGGTCAAACATCATTAGGAAACTTGATTAAGTTAATTGTGGACTTGATTAATATTTTCAAAACTTTCTAATCTTTTTAAAAATACAAATCAACCCAATCCACACCCCTCTTCAATCCAAATCAACCACTCTCTCCTCTCTCTCCAGCTTCTCTCAACTCTCTCTCAACCAACAGTTCTGCAAAATTTCTCCCTTCAACCCCCGATGACTTCTACCTCCGGCGACAAATAGTTGGACTTCGAGTTCCCCTTTTTTCTCCCTTCAACCTCCGGCAACTTCTACCTCCGGCGACAAATAGTTGGGCTTCGAGTTCCCCTCTTCAATTCAATCAACCTGTCTCTCGTCCCTCTCTCGACAGCTTCTCTCAACTCTCTCCCAACCAACTGTTCTGTAAATTTCTCATTTCAATCCTCGGCGATTTCAACATCCGACTATAAATAGTTGGGCTTCGAGTTCCTTTTCGACTTTAACCTTCAATCGACGTGACAGCCTTGCTCTCCGGCCACAACAGCTTCGAATTCTTCATTGTTCATTTTCTTCTTTCACAGGTAAAAATTTATGGCCTTTTTAGTTTTGAAGAAAACGAGGAACTTGAGCCAACTTCTCTTATAGTATTGGTTAACAATTTCAATATTTGTTACATTAATTTGAAATGCGGTCTGAAATGGCCTTTTTATTGTTTGTGTTTATAAAAACAAAACGACAATTTGGTTTGATTTGTTCTGTTCTTGTTCTTGGTAAAAATGGTGAAATTGTTGTTTTTTGTTAAACAATATCGTGTTACTATTTTTTGTTCCCTCCGACAGATTACCCATCTGGTGCAACATATTAACCATCTGATGCAATATATTTATTATATGATGCACTAGATCAACCATCTGATGCACCAGAGAAACCATCAGATTACAATTCTGATGCAACAGATTAATAATCTGATGCAACAGATTAACTATCTGATGCAACAGCTTTACCATATGTTGCAACAGATTAAGCATCGGATAAAAAATCTGATGCAACTAATTAACCATCTGGTGCAATGGAAGAACCATCAGATTAATGATCTGATGCAGCAGATGAACCTCCTGTTGGATAAAATCCCATCAACTCTTCCTACAGGAAATATCCAAGACTTGATTTTTTCAACTGATCATTCATCTACCACGATAGACGACCCTATGTTGGAAGAAATCTAAACAATATTGACCATTGATAACTGTTCCAACAGATCACTCATGTGTTGCAACAGATGTGTGACCTGTTGCACAGACCATTCATCTTTCTTAACAGATGAGTGATATATTTTGTGTTGTCGCAACAGATTACTCAGTCGTTGTTGCAGGTTAGTTAACTGCTCTGACAGATCACTCATATGTTGCAACAGATGTGTGATCTGTTGCACAAACCATTCATCTTTCTCAACAGATGAGTGATATATTTTGTATTATCGCAACAGATCACTCATATGTTGCAACAGATGATGTCACAACAGTTGTGTGATCTGTTGAATAGACCATTCATCTGTCTTAAAAGATGAGTGATATGTTTTGTATTGTTGCAACAGATTACTCATCCGTTGCAACAGTTTGCTTATATGCTGCAACAGATATACTACCTGGTGCAACAGATCGGTGATCTGTTGCAACTATTATTTTACTGTTTTGCTTGTTTGATTTACTGTTATCCTTTTTTAACGATGCATTAATCAACAATAATATATTATTTTATGTTCCTGCTAATTTTAGATAATATGGTTCCCAAAAGAACAGAAACCGAATCAAGTCCAAGTAAAGGAACAAGTGAAGTAGCTAGGCTACATCCACCACTCTATGAGCTTGCTTTACAAGCGTTATCTCAATCGGGAGCAGAATATGATGAACACGGGGAGGAGGAATGTTTCAAAAGAGATGATGCAGATGCTAATAACCCTTCCACCGAAGAGTTGGTCAAAGCCTTCAGCATTGATCGTTATCCTGTGAGAATGCAGTGCGATGGTGCCGCAGATTTAATGGGTGATTTCGTGGTTAAGTCAGCCATGGGAAAATCTTTCGATGCCTTCAGAAAAATACTTCGAGAACAAAAATTGGATGCTTATTTTAGGGACAACTGCTTTGGAAAATATCTTGATTTTCCGGAGGACAACAATGCTCGTTTCTAAATGAAAATGGTATATGAACTACTCAAGCGTAGGTTTATGTATGAAAATAAAGATAAGATGGATGAGATGTGGATAAATTACTGTGGCATGCCTGTTTGTTTTGGTTGGAAGGAGTTTGCCATAGTTACTGGACTAAAATGTTATCCTCCTTCTCAAGTTATACCTATTCTAACCCAAAAAAATACCTCGCACACCCAAAAAAGGCAAAGGCAATTCGTGTGATCGTGATGACCTAGTGTCCATTGTTGGTCCAAGCTTCAAAAACAAAAATTTGATAGAAGCGTTGAAAGGTAAAGGACTTCAAAGAATCACAAGCAGTCATTGTGCTTGGTTTGGTTTGTACATAATATTTGTTGGGCGAGAGACATTAACAACAACATAAGCCTCGGTTTAATAAAGCTCTCCGAGGATCTTGATGCGTTTAACAGCTATCCTTGGGGGTATGAAAGCTTCAAAATGACTGTCAAATATTTGTTGACTCCATTAGCGCCAAAGACAGTCAACTTATATGGATTCCCATAGGCTTTCATGGTAAATGTTTCTTTCTTCTATTATGATATCATTCATTTTTTTCGCTCAATAATGGTTTTGATTTATTGGCGTTATTTTATAGGCTTGGGTGTTTGAAGTCATTCCTTATTTGAGACAACAAGTGAACTACCAGGAAGGAGTTTCCTGTCCAAGAATCTTGAGATGGTTGTCGGCCAAAACTGATAAAAGTGCAAAATTTCTTGATCTCTTCAACCCCCTGAAGGATGCAATAAGTATAATTATAATTAATTTTTTCTTTTAATTAATGATTTTTTTTAATGATCTAATCATCATTCTAATATATGTAATGATTTATGTTAGATTGTGCATCCGTCGCTAGTTCCGGTCAATCGAGAGTTGAAGATACCATTTTTTTTACTTTACGGTCTGTGCGAACTTTATCGGACCCTAAGGTCATCGATAGAATAAAAATAGAATTGTTTAGAGCAACAACCATTACAAGAAAAACAATTTTGGAGGGTGGGCTTGTTGTTGTTGTTGTTGATGGTCTTAGTGGTGATGGAGCTGTTGGTGGTGGTAGTGGTGCTGTTGTTGGTGCTAATGATGCTCCTCTTGCAGTATTTAAAGTAAACCATTATGAGTATGATATACTGGTTATACAGATTTTGCCTCTCCCAGCGAATGTTCTGCATGCAAATGTCAAGACTGCAGGGCGAAACATGATGTAGTGATTAATGTTATTAATGCATTAACTACTTCTGTAAAGGAATTTACATCTAAGAGGGGTCTCATTCCATCAAAGAGGATTTTATTTTCATCCGCTCCATTAGAGATTAGGGCTAAGAGGAGAAGAAAAGTACTTTCCAGGGCATTATCAAGCATCCAAAAAAGCGAAATTGCAACTCCTCTGTCTATGTGTTGCACTGAGCAACGTACAATGTCCAAAGGAGAGCAGCACGAGCTGAAGAAGGTGAATATACTATATGTCTTCCAACTGACAAAACAAACAAACACATATTTGTTTTCACAGATGACACATCTACTGAAAATGATCAAATAGATATATACATCTGTTGCAACAGTTGACTAACCTGTTGCACCAGATACTTTATCTGGTGCAACATATGTCTTGTCTGTTTTAGCAAATCAAATAGCTTTTCGTACCGCTTTTATTTGTACCAACAGACGACCTATATGCTGCAACAGATGATTCATATGTTGCAACGGATGGTTCATCCGTTGGAAATTATCACACAGGGTCTTCCTCATGTAGAAATTTGTCCTAATAGTTGATTCATTGTTGCAACAGAAATATAATCTGTTTGGGATAATTTAAAACAAGAGGAAGACCTGTTGATTTGCTAGAAGAGATGAGTTATCCTTTTTCGTTTTGTTGTATCTCCGTGATTAGCATTGACCAATTCTGGTTTTCCAGGTGGATGTAGAAGAAGCTACTGCTGAACAACATTGACAATATGCTACTCTTTTTATGGAAATACGGAGAACATAAAGTGCAGAAACCGTACGTAAGCGACAATAAAGATCCACGACGAGCAAAGCCGAATTCCATAGCACCGGATGAAAAACAACTTTCTCATACTGAGTAGATCTTTATAGCTTGAGCTTGTCAAATCAAAGCAATTCTTGGCAGTATACTTAAATTGTTGTTAATGTATTTGTTGAGATCTGTACCCATAATAATTTTTTTACATTTCATTTATTCGTTGACTTGTTTCAGCTAATTTATGAAGGGTTCAATTTATTTTATTTTATCTACGAATTTTATTTATTCCTTAGATTTGAACTTATTAATTGAAAAGGAATACTAGATTCAAATATTGCAACAGATAATGTATCTGTTGCAATAGACAACACATCTATTGGAAAAATCAAACAGATTTAGACATATATTGCAACAGGTAGGTGATCTGTTGGAATTTATCAAACAGGTGTTCCCACTGTTGCAACAGATGGACTTTAGATAAAAACATCGAGATAATGCAACAGATGACCAACCTATTGCAACAGATAAACTATATGTCAGAACAGGTAGAATAATTGTTACAACGGATGGAGAATCTGTTGCATTATAAAAATTTAACTTTCGTTGGACATAAAAAATTATCACTACGTGTAAAAAGGTTAAAGTGAATTGAATTGAAATAAAAAAGACGCAACCCATCGACGGTGTTCAGTTCAAACACCTAAAATAAGATAGGCATCAAGTAAACAGTGTTCATTTAAAACACGTAAAATAAAATAGGAATCAAATGTGTCAGTGTCAGTCTGGCACATTTCGCTGACTTGCCGTCACTTGGCCCCCAACGGTCATTCCCCCCCCCCCATTATCTTATATATTCATCTTTCTCCTAAAATTTAACCCTAAATTCCCAAATCTTCTTCTTCATCGTCATCTCTTTTATCTATTCAAATTATTTCTTTCCTTTTTTCCAACTGAGCTTGACAATGCCAAGCGCATCTTCCACTGTTTTTTGTGATAAAGATTTTTGATATTGTAAGTGAGGTCATGAAGCTCTATTAAAGACTTCTTGGACTCAACAAAATCTGGGTTGTAGATTTTTTACTTGTAAGATTTCAAAGGTAATATTTTTTTTATTTAATTAATTAATTAATTATTGACTTATAATTATTTTGTAATTTTGTTCTCTTTTTTATAAAAATTGGGTGGATGCGATTACTTTGATTGGTATGAAGAACGACACCCTTCACAAGCAAATCGTGTAATCTGGGGTTTGTTGAACAAAGTCAAGGCTTCTGAAGAGAAATAAAATCGAGCAAGAAGATACTACATTGTTGTCGTTATTGCTATTGGTTTGGTGTTGTTGGGTACATGGATATTCAAGCCTAATTGCTGAAATTTTCATGGTGGTGTGTATATTTACTACTGGTTTGGTGTTGTCGAGCACATGGATATTCAAGCGTAACTGTTGGAAAATATCAAAAATATTTAGGCATATGTTGTAAAATTTAGGTCATCTGTTAGAAATTATCAAACAGGTCTTCCCACTGTTGCAACATATTAGACTTAGATTATTAGATTATTCATAGAAATAACATCGCCGTAATGCAACAGATGACCAACCTATTGCAACAGATAAACTATCTGCCAGAACGGATTAAAGATATTTTACAACAGATTTACAATCTAATCTATTGCATTATAAAAAGCTCAACTTTCATTAGAACAAAATTATTGCCACTACATGTACATGTAATAAAGTGAAGGGTGACTTGAAATTAAAATTTTTTATTTCACAGGCTCTTCTATATACACAGGCTTCAAGCGTCCAGTTAGTACCCCACTAGCCCAGACCTCTTGCAGGTTTGCCACAACGTTGTCGCATAGAAAAGTCGTTGGCTCGGCCATTTCTGTGTCGGTCAGCAAACATTCGATGTGTGCAAGAGCGTGCGAGCCGCTCGCTTTAGCGGCATCATCTTTTGGAAGGATCATTCCCCTGTTTCGACCTTTAAAATCCCATGATTTCTTCATTAACACTTTCTTTAGAAAATGATTCATCAGTTTACTCTCCCTCAACAAGATGGGCAACAACACCATCAATGGCTCCACGAGGAAAAAAAGATCAAAATCGTCGATGAGAGGTACGTTGGAGTCATAAACATTGATATTTCCCTCCTCGAGTAGTATCTCAACAGCCCGATAATGCATGTCGTTCACGCTAATGACTGCAAGAATCCTTTTTGCCTCGGTCCAGCTCTTACCGTATGGATTTGGTCTGTCCCCTCTAACATATCTTAACATTTCTTCTTCATTCAAGACCAACGTAGGAACTATAAAATCAAGTCCCACGCCAAGGGCTGACGCCTCTCCATTGAGTTGATCGTACTTATCCTTGATCTTCTTGCAGAAGTCAAGGTCCATTATCCTATCGGCAGCGTCATAAGCTTCCCGGTATGTTAATTGCCTTTTCCTCATGAGGCAGAGAATTATGTCAACATGCTGTGAGATAAGAAGTCAATTTTTAAATAGGTTAGTAATTGTAAAGATGCAACGGATGGTCCATCTATTGCATAGGATTCTCTGAATCAATAATGCAACGCAAATTATGCAACAGATGGATAATAAGTTGCAACAGAACTACTACCAGTTGCACCAGTAAACCCAGCTATTGCAAAAAATGTGAAATCTATTGCGTAGCTTCTTCTTCATGGGGTAGATTAGAAGGGATAGGTTAGGAAAATTAAACTTTACTTGTCCTCGTGCAGCATACGCATATCAGTCATAGTCTGGAAGTCTTGGGGGGGAAAGGGAGGCCTGGGGTAATCTGGTGCGCTTGGTTTGGCATTCTTGGCCTGTCGCAGATCTCTCTTCTCTTCGGCACCAAGTTCCGTATATATGTCCACCTTATTGACTGGCCCCTGAACTTCAACAGTTTTTGGAGAGGGAGGAATTGCAATTTCTTTTGATTTTCGAGTGGAGAGTACGTCTCTAATTGCTCTTTTCTTTCTCCTAACCAATGTTGTAGGAGTATGTGGCTCCCTCACCTTCTTGGATGGTATGACACACCTCTTGGATTTGAATTCCTTGATAGCTTTAGAGATAGCCTCTATTTTTTCAAAGACTTTATCCTGTCTGTCCTTGCATTCATCGCATTCGCAACGAGAACACGACGGTGAAGAGGGGTGAGAGGGACCTGTGTAAGGGCAAAAAGGGGTATTTTCAAACATATTTATTCTTTCTTGAGCATCAACATAATCATCATCATGAGTGGTAGCAGCATCAGCATGCCTGCCACCAACACCAACAACTCCACCAGAAGAACCACCCGGATCTGCCTTAGTAAAAGGTTGGTCATGAAGAGCCTCAACATTAGGATGACCTTGCCTAACTGCTCTTCTTATGGCTGTTGCTCCAGCCAATTCCTTCTTTATTAACTCCACCGTTGGGTCTGCTATAGTATCAACATGACCTAGAGTAATATAAAAAGTCATCACCGACTCCTTCTCAGTAGGCACGATCTATGAATGCACAACCTATAAAAAAGAAAAAAAAGATAGATGCATTTAAATCATATAATATAATAATTTTCACAGTTGGGCTACGTTTTAAAAAAAGACCCATTTGTTGCATAGTTTGCAGTATATGGTTAAAATCCATTTGAGTCTGGTTCAGAGAAATAGAGCAACACATGGATAATCTGATGCAAAATATCAATCATCTGTTGCAACAATTGCACAAGATGGGTAATCTGTTATGCAACAGATAATCTGTACGTCGCAACAGATGAACAATATGTTATCAGATTAAACATTTGTTGCATAATTTGTAGTAGGTGGTTAATCTTTTAGGAGTCGGGTTCAGAGAACCAAAGTAACAGATGGGTAATCTGATGCAAGATATACCTTGTCGCAACAGATGTCCCATATGGTGCATCAGATATAACATTTATTGCACCAGATATAACATCTGTTCAATATCTTTCTTATCCTTGAGTAGAATTATTTTACTTGAAGAAGACGTACTGCATCATCCGGAGGGTTAAAGAGATCAGCCTCCTTAATATTGGTGTTTCTCTTTGCAGCCAACCACCTAAACATCCTTGGATGAGAAACCTCATCTGGGTAATCCATTAACTGATTTCGGAGGGGAGGAATGGCTTCAAATGCTCAAGCCTAAAAAATGTAAACAGGAAGCAAGCAAAAAAATCATAATAACTATATTCAATATAAATTAATGGATGAGTAAAATTAGTGATTAATTTTACCATGAAATCCCAAGAAAAGCCGTATAATGTGGTCATCCCTGAGGATAGCTTTGTCAGTAAATATTGGACAGTCAAGTAGAAGTTGTCATATCCCCAGGGATAATTGTTGAATTTATCAAAATCCTCAGCACGCGCCAATAAATCATCTTCTATGACCTTGTTGACGTCTCTTGCCAATATAATCGAATGGGCAAATCAAACTAAGCACAATTTCTCCCTGTACTGCTCTGGTATGGTTTTATCCTCGAGATCTGTCAACAAATCCGATGCTTTGTAGCCACGTCGAGCAATGTCAAACAACCCATCTATTTTTCCTTGCATTTTCTTGCCTTGGATCTTTTGAGGGGTGGTGGTCCTTCTGGACGATGGCATCTCAAGCCCATCATTATGGCAAACTCTTGCAAGACAAAACAAATAGGCATGCCACAGTAGTTGATCCAGATTTCATCCATCTTCTTTTTGCCCCCTCCTCCGGATCTTTATCATCCCTCACGTACTTGATCCTGCGCTTGAGAAGACCATATACCATCGTCATAGGGAAACAAATACGGGCAGAGGGGTCCTTAGGCAGCTCGAGAAAGCTTCCAAAGTAGCTCTTCTTAAAAAGTCTACCTATGTTTTCGTTCTTCATAATTTTCATAAAATGTTCAAAAAATTTCCCCATCTGACATTTAAGTACAGCTTGACCAGTTAGTTGTTTTCCTTCTGGGTCATTTATCGGCATCGTAACTTGAAACCTGTCAATATTAAAAGATTTGACAGGATCATGCTGGGATGCCGATATTAACTCACGCCTCGTTGGTGATCCATTATCATCATGTTGATGATCATCCTCTTTCTCTTTCTGACTATCCAATTCCTCCTCTTTCTCACTTTTATTTTCTTCATCACCATCTACGGACCCTTGTCCACCTCCCTCAATGTTGTTTTCACATATCTCCTCAGCTTCACTTTTCCCTGATTGAAATTGTTCAAGAAGCTCCTCCGAATTTCTCTGTACTGTAGCCTTTTTTTTTAGTGGTTAGATGTTGATCCACTTTCACTTTTTTTTCTTTTGGGAGACATATTTTACCTACAGACAAAGAAAAATAAAAATTATATTACAATTGATGTATGCATAGATTTTAAAAAATACATTACAAATACCACGAATACCGATACACCAACAGCCAACACCAACTAATGCCAACAAACAAACAAACACCACGAATACCAAGATCACCACAAACACCACCAACCAATGCCACCACTGGTGCCACCACGACGACCACAAATACCACCACCACCACCACCAACACCACAAACACCATCCAACTATACCACGACAGTCAACGAAATACTGCGACAGAAACTAAGGATTTCTCGAGTTCTTCCTACGATTTTACCATCAAAACTCAAAATTGTAAACTCATTCTCAAAGATAATACAACTAAAAGTTTTATTTTTCATCATTAACTTAAAAGTCCTTATTTTTTAGAAAAAAATAAATAAATATAGAGCTCTTCTCGAAGTCTGTTGCCTACGAAGACAAAGAAAACAACTGATACAAGCAAGAATGAAGTCGAAAATAACACCTATGTGGTCGAAAATGAGAAGAAAGCGATCTGTTATGGAGGGTTGAGCAAATTTATTGAGTAGTTGTTGTCTGTACTGTATTGTTGAGTAAGAATGAGAGAGAAAGAGCTAGACCTCGAGATTTGAAATGATGAAACATTTTGTATGGGTTGATTTGTATTTTGGAAAAGAATGACAAGTAGTTTTGAAAATGTTAATTTGGTCCGAAATGATCTTAATTATTTTTAAAATCATAAATTATATGCATAATTTTTAACCCTCTCATCATGCAATTGCCAAAAGGGTAATTCAATTGAAATTGTATAAAAATAATTGAAGTTGTAGTTGACCGAGTACTTAGGAGGTGACCCTGTGAAAACTCACCCCTGGTCCTAGATTAATTAATTTAGGTACTATTAGTCTAACATATGAACTCAATTGAAATTGTAAAAATCAAATGTTCAACATGTTGCATCAGATTTCTCATTGTTGTAAATTATCAATCAGATTAGGTAACAATAGATTATGAATCTGATGTAAATTATCAAACAGATTAAGTCATCTGATGCTACAGATTACCCATCTGTTGTAAATTATCAAATGGATTGTCATATGTCATAATAGATTACCCATATGTTGTAAATTATCAAATAGGCGTTGCCATCTGTTGTGGTTGACCCTATAAGAACTCACCCCTAGTCCTAGATTAATCGATAGTTTACCCTATGAGAACTCATCTCTAGTCCTAGATTATTCAATTAAGGTATTAGTACCCTAGTCCTAGATTAATCAATTAAGGTATTAGTCTAACATATGAGGTAGTAAGAATTGATTCGTCTCAGAGTGATCGATCGACGACTCTGTCGGGAGGAACGCAGTACCGTCTCATTATGCAATTGACAAAAGACTCAATTGAAGTTGTAGTTGACCCTATGAGAACTCACCCCTAGTCCCAGACTATTCAATTAAGGTATTAGTACCCTAGTCCTAAATTAATCAATTAAGGTATTAGTCTAACATATGAGGTAGTAAGAATCGATTAGGCTCAGAGTGATCGATCGATGACTCTGTCGGGAGGAACGCAGTACCGTCTTATTATGCAATTGCCAAAAGACTCAATTGAAGCTATAATTGACCCTATGAGAACTCACCCCTAGTCCCAAACTATTCAATTAAGGTACTAGTACCCTAGTCTTAGATTAATCAATTAAGGTATTAGTCTAACATATGAGGTAGTAAGAATCGGTTCGGCTCAGAGTGATCGATCGCCGACTCTGGTCGGGAAGAACGCAGTACCGTCTCATCATGCAATTGCCAAAAGATTAAATTGAAGTTGTAGTTGACCCTATGAGAACTCACATTCAATTAAGGTATTAGTCTAACATATGAACTCAATTAAATTATATATAAACAAATGTTCAACCTGTTGCAACAAATGTCTTTTCTGTTGGATCAAATCAAACAGATTATGTAATCTATTGCAATATATTATCCATCTGTTGTAAATTATCAAACAGATTAAGTCATTTGTTGCGACAGATCACGAATTTTTTGTAAACTATCAAACAGATTAAGTCATCTATTGCGACAGATTACCCATCTGTTGTAAATTATCAAATAGACGTTGTCATCTATTGTAGTTGACATTATGAGAACTCACCCCTAGTCCTAGATTAATCAATTAAGGTATTAGTTGAACATATGAGGTAGTAAGAATCAGTTCGGCTCAGAGTGATCGATCGACGACTCTTGTCGGGAGGAACGCAGTCCCGTCTCATCATGTATTTGCCAAAAGACTCAATTGAAGTTGTAGTTGACCCTATGAGAACTCAACCCTAGTCCCAGATTATTCAATTAAGGTATTAGTTGAACATACGAGATAGTAAGAATCGGTTCGTCTCAGATCGATCGATGACTCTTGTCGGGAGGAATGCAGTACTGTCTCATCATGCAATTGCCAAAAAACTCAATTGAAGTTATAGTTGACCCTTTGTGCTCATTCATCCATCCCTAATTCCACCTAGATCAATGTAGGTACTATTATTAATCTTAACATTAAGTTAATGAGAACACATTTCAACTCAGAGTGATCGATCGATACTTGGGTCGGGATGAACGAAATACTAACACCATGCAAATGCAACGACTCAATTGGATTTGTAATTGATCCTATGAGCTCATTCATTCATCCCTTATTCCACCTAGATCGATGTAGGTACTATTATTAATCTTAACATTAAGTTAATGAGGAGCTCATTCTTTCATCCCTAGTTCATCCTAAATCAATTGCAATGAAATTTGTTGCAACAAACAACTGAGTTGTTGGAGAATTTTAAATAGATAACAATATCTGTTGCAACAGATGACATTTCTTATTTAATTATCAAATAGACATTTGCATCTGTTATGACGGATGACTGAGCTGTTGGAAATTTTCAAACATATATTGATATCTGTTGTAACAGATGACGTTTCTGATTTAGTTATCAAATGACATTTCCATCTATTGTCACAGATGACTGAGCTGTTGGGATTTCTCAAACAGATATCTAAATCTGTTGCAACAGACGACATATTTGTTTGAAAATCTTTTTTTTTCTTTTAATTTTAAAGCAAGTTACTGTCCGAGTAGATAAAGTAGTAGTACTACTAAAGGCGGTAAAAATTATTTCTTGGATAACTCAAAAATCTCATTAAGTAGTTTTGTCCTGTCTTTTCAATGTCACCCGTTTTCTTCCTCGTGCCCCTCAAATTATTAGTGAATATTAATTAATGAATATTGAAACCCCTAATACTTCTTCCGTTTCATATTGACTTGGCACTCCCATCAAGAAAATATTAATTAGGGGTTTATTTTACTACCAAATTAGCCTTACTAATTATGTTTTAAAAATATAAATTTGAATAAATACACTTTGTTTAGTCATTTAATATTAAGGGTAGTACATCTAGAAATTAGAATTATCTCCTCTCTCCTCTCCTCTCCTTCAGCCCTAAATCTCTCATATTTTTTCTTTCTATCCTTTTTAGGGTTATCACAGCCTTTTTTTTTCTCTCCTCTTTCTTAAAAAATTTCGTTCGGATCTAAACCGATTGATATCCATATGTTAGATTCCTCGACTGAAATTGTTGTTTTGACCCCCTTTTGACATTAAGGTATGATATGATTCACTATTGCTCTTTCATTCTCGTCTTCTTCTTGCAACTTTATTTACATCTTTTTGTTTATTTAATTATCATTTTCCCATATCATATTTATTTAAAAAAATTGAAGGAACTTTTAATTGTTGAATAAACATACCGAGAATTTTTATTATAAGATGCAAAGAAAAGTCATCTGTTGGGAGAAGTTTAAAAGCCTTGTTGGCAGTATCATTTTTTTATGTATTTTATTTGTTTCTTTGTTGTTGATGTTGTTATTGATGTTGTTGGTGGGGTTGGCGTTGTTGGAACTTGTGGTGTGGTATGGTTTAGACGGTGGGTGCTTCTTAGCTTAAAATAGTGGAGTTCAAACAATCAACACAAGGAGTAAGGGAGAAAAAAATAAAAAGTTTAAAGTGAATAAGAAGAGAAGAGTTGGTTACCAAAATTAAAAAAATATGTGTTGAGTGAGAATTGAACTCAAGACCAAAAGAAATAAATAGCCTTAAGTACCCATAAACAACAACTAGGCTAACCAAACAACTCTTACTATGGGTGCTCACTGATTAGATTATATACGTTTTTTTCTTTATTTCCACATACATATATAAAGTTCGATACGAGTTCAGTCTGTGCTCGCGCACTCGGAGGACTCCATGTGGGTCCGTCCCTTGTTGTTGATGGTGTTGGAACATAGGATGTATGCTTCTTTTTTGTTGATGATGTTGTTGGAACAAATATTGTTGTTTTCTTTGTTGTTGATGTTTTTTATTTGTTGTTTGTAGTTTATGTTGTTGTTGATGTTGCAATAGATGGAGCAACTGATGGAACAAATCAAACCACCAGCAAGGCTGCTATGTATTCCAACAGACTCCATATCTGACGCAACAGACTCCACATCTAACGCAAACTATCCGGGATTTAATGTAATATTGCTGAAACTATCCTGGATTTATGTGTTGTGTGTGTTACTTAAATAAAACTGGTGACTTTATTAATATGTAAATTAAAAAAAAAATGGATCTAAATACAACATTTTATCTTTTTGTTATATTTCCGAAAGAGACAGATTGGTAATCTGTTGCAAAATATATTCCACCTGTCAGATAACTTACAACATATGGACAATCTGTTGCAACAGATGGATATATCAGTTTGCTTTTCCATCAGCTGTGGCGTCTGTTGGAACTTGCTAGTCATCTGTTTATTCAATTTCATCGAGAGCAATAGATTTTTCTAAACACTTTTTGGCCAAACTCAATTTTTGCTCTTGGATTGCTTTTCTTTTTTTCTTTGCATCCTTCAAGATGGCCTCCAAATTCAATTTTTGCACTCAATCCAATAGCAAAAATTTAGATTGGTTGAAGGATGCAAAGAAAAAAAAAAGCAATCCAAGAGCAAAAATTGAATTTGGCCAAGAAGTGTTTAGAAAAATCGATTGCTCTCGATGAAATTGAATAAACAGATGACTAGAAAGTTCCAACAGACGCCACAGCTGATGGAAAAGATAACTTATATATCTATCTGTTGCAACAGATTGTCCATATGTTGTAAGTTATCTGACAGGTGGAATATATTTTGCAACAGATTACCAATCTTTCTCTTTCGGAAATACAACAAAAAGATAAAATGTTGTATTTAGATCTATTTTTTCTAATTTACTTATTAATAAAGTCACCAATTTTATTTAACACTAACACACACAACACATAACTCCCGAATAGTTTCAGCAATATTACATTAAATCTCAAATAATTTGCTAATTACATCTTATCCCGGAATTTTGAATTGTGATACATATGTTAAGCAGTGATACATATATTGACTAGTGATACATATGTATATGTATCACTAGTATATACATATGTATACAGTAGTGATACATATAGTATATGTATCACTAGTAAATACGAATCCGGGATTTTATGTAATTTTTTAAAACATTAAGGGATATTGTGTAATATGGTGTCTTAAATATGGGATTTGTGTAATTTTTCCTTTTAAGGGATATGAACAGTCGTGGCTTTTTGTTTGACTAAGTCCAGTCCCTTCCAATTCAATCATTTTATAAATAGGTCCATCCGGCCTCCTCACTCACTCTCACTCACTCTCGTTCATTCTACTATACTTACAATACTAATATGTCAGATCCAGATTCGTACAAGAAGGTTCATATCGAGTCCTTGCAGGAACTTCAAAGGAAGTTTGATGAACTCCAGAGGGATTTGGCCGACTTCCGAGCAAGGCTGAGGAGGGCTCTGTTGCTGCCGGATGAAAACTGTCAGGTTGACAATAATAATAGTAGTAATAATAATAATAATAATAATAATAATAATAATAATAATAATAATAATAATAATAATAATAATAATAATAATAATAATAATAATAATTAAAAAAAAATTAGGTTATGTTTTTTCTTTCTTTTAGCGTATGTATTTCCCTTTTTTATATCCGATCTACCTATAAGGGATTCAAAAAAATCCATGTATATGGTTGGTTTGGTTTGGTTTGGTTTGGTTTGGTTTGGTTTGGTCGATTTTTAATTTTTAATTCTTATTCAATATTTAATTATCATTCTATTTATTCCCTATTCTCAACATGTCGGCGGTTAGAGTTAGGGATACGGTCATGATGAGAAATTCTCCTAAAAACAGTTCGTTAATAAATAATAAGGAACTAAATGATATTATAATTGTAAAAGAAAGATTATTTAATTTAAAAAAAGTCACAACATTGGATTAATTTAATTAAGATATATATATGATGATATGATTTTTAATAAAAAAGTTAATGAATAGTCGTGACTGTGACTTTTGTCTAAACACATTCAACAAACAAACAAAAATAAAAAACTTTTCTGATGCATCAAATTCCTCATCTGTTGCGACTTATGAATCAGTTAGAAGAAATCAAAAAAGCTCCTTAAACAGATGGTCGATTTATAGCAACAGATGGTATATGTATTGAAACAGATGGGTTATCTGATGCAACAGATATACAATCTGTTGCCATAACTCAATTAATAAAAATGGTTATTAAAGAAACGGAACGGTTATTGAAAATCAGGTGTATTCAATTTTTAATTGAGAAAAAGGTTATTTAAATTTAATAAGCTGAAAAGTCATGACTTGTCAAAATAATAAAAACTCACCGACAGCTTGACTTAATTAAGTCATTTCTTTTCACATAAAAGAATAAGGAAATAAAAGATAAACACAATTTAAACCATAAAAAAACTCACCATAAATATTCTTGTTTTTAAATCTTCTTTATTAATATATATAATTAAAAAGTCAGAAAATTTGGATGTCATGAAAATAATTTATTTATTTTAAAAGATATATATATTATATGTTGCAACAGATATATTATCTGATGCAACAGGTTAACTATTTGTTGCAACGGATGATATATCTGTTGTAACAGATGATTTATCTGATGCAACAGATATATAATCTGTTGTGCAACTCAGTGTTAAAAATAAACGGTTGCTGAAAAGAACTAATTATTTTAATAATTATAAAGCTAAGCTTCAAGCTGAAAAGTCATGACTTATCTCAATATTGCTTAATTTAACTAAGTCATAATTTTTTACAGCAATCAAGAATGTCATTAATAAATGGAGGTGAACAACTGTGCCTTTAAATCTGCTTTATTAATGTATATAATTAAAAAGTCATAAAATTTGAATGTCATGAAGATAATTTATTTTTAAAAATATATATATTTATTATATGTTGCAACAAGAATATTATCTGATGCAACAGGTTATCTATTTGATGCAAATGATGATATAACTGTTGTAACAGATGATTTATCTGATGCAACAAATATATTATCTGTTGTCCAACTCAGTGTAAAAAAAAATAGTTCCTGGAAAGAACTAATTATTATTAATAATAATAAAGCTGAAAAGTCATGACTTATCATAATATTGATTAATTTAATTAAGTCATAACTTTTTACAGTAATCAAGAATGTCATTAATAAATGGAGGTGAACAGTTGTGCCTTTAAATCTTCTTTATTAATTTATATGATTAAAAAGTCAGAAAATTTGGATGTCATGAAGATAATTTATTTTAAAAAAAATATATATATATTATATGTTGCAACAGTAATATTATCTGATGCAACAGGTTATCTATTTGATGCAAATGATGATATAACTGTTGTAACAGATGATTTATCTGATGCAACAGATATATTATCTGTTGTCCAACTCAGTGTAAAAAAAATGATTCCTAGAAAGAACTAATTATTAATAATAATAAAGCTGAAAAGTCATGACTTATCACAATATTGATTAATTTAATTAAGTCATAACTTTTTACAGTAATCAAGAAGGTCATTAATAAATGGAGGTGAACAGTTGTGACTTTAAATCTGCTTTATTAATTTATATAATTAAAAATTCAGAAAATTTGGATGTCATGAAGATAATTTATTTATTTTTTAAAATATATATATATTATATGTTGCAACAGATATATTATCTTATGCAACAGGTTATCTATTTATTGCAAATCATGATATATCTGTTGTAACAGATGATTTATCTGATGCAACAAATATATTATCTGTTGTCCAACTCAGTGTAAAAAAAAACAGTTCCTGAAAAGAACTAATTATTATTAATAATAATAAAGCTGAAAAGTCATGACTTATCATAATATTGATTAATTTAATTAAGTCATAACTTTTTACAGTAATCAAGGATGTCATTAATAAATGGAGGTGAACAGTTGTGCCTTTAAATCTGCTTTATTAATTTATATAATTAAAAAGTCAGAAAATTTAGATGTCATGAAGATAATATATATTTTTTTAAAAATATATATTATATGTTGCAACAGATATATTATCTTATGTAACAGGTTATCTATTTGTTGTAACGGATGATATATCTGTTGTAACAGATGATTTATCTGATGCAACAGATATATAATATGTTGTCCAACTCATTGTATATAAAAAATGGTTCCTGTAAAGAATTAATTATTTTAATAATAAATCTGAAAAGTCATGACTTATCACAATATTGATTAATTTAATTAAGTCATAACTTCTTACAGTAATCAAGAATGTCATTAATAAATGAAGGTGAATAGTTGTGCCTTTAAATCTGCTTTATTAATTTATATAATTAAAAAGTCAGAAAATTTGGATGTCATGAAGATAATTTTTTTTAAATATATATATATATATATATATATATATATATATATATATATATATATATATATTATATGTTGCAACAAATATATTATCTGATGCAACAGGTTATCTATTTGTTGCAAATCATGATATATCTGTTGTAACAGATGATTTATCTGATGCAACAGATATATTATCTGTTGTCCAAAACAGTGTAAAAAAATGGTTCCTGGAAAGAACTAATTATTAATAATAATAAAGCTGAAAAGTCATGACTTATCATAATATTGATTAATTTAATTAAGTCATAACTTTTTACAGTAATCAAGAATGTCATTAATAAATGGAGGTGAACAGTTGCGATTTTTTGCCTAACTCATTCAAGTTCAATCCTCTATAAATAGGTCCCTCCTTACTCCATCGTTCGTTCTACTACACACTATTTATTCCTCGCTCTTGTTACACCTTCAACTACTTTCTCTTCAAGGACTTGATAGCTTTTTCCTGTCTTTGTTAAGTTTTTTTCTTGATTTTTGTGTAAATATACGTTGTATTACATTACATTCGAATTCTTTCTTTTCTTTACTTTTATGTTTACGTGTGTGTTTTGTCAACTTATGCGTTTTTTAGATATGGTTGATCCTGTGTGGGATGTCGCTATTTTACTAGACGCCATGAGGGAACTGCAGAAGGAGGTTCATGACCTGCATTGGGAGTTGGCCGCCGTCAGAGTAAGGATGCTGCGGGAGATCCGCAGGCTGCGGAAGGCGCTGTTGCTGCCCTTTGAAGATTGGCCGGCTGGCCATACAAATAATAATGATGTTAATAATGATGATAATAATAATTAAGCTTTTTTTTCTATTATCTATGTATTTTTTTTGTTTGTTTTATAAAAAAATATGTTTGATGCACTTGACTTTTTATTTCCTATTTAATTTTCGTGCTGTCTATTTCTATTTCTTAACGAATGACATGTCTACAATGAAGGAATAATTTGATTCCAGTATCAATAGTAAGAACATATGAGTTATCTATTAGGTTTTGTGTGTGATAGGAGTTGTATCTGAATTTTGTTGTTCGAAACATATTAGTAATCTGATGAAACAGATTATTTATCTGTTGAAACAGATTACTAATCTGGTGCAACAGAATACCCATCTGTTCGATTCATATTACGGGCACCTAAAACCCTTAAACATGAATCCATCCAACATGAGTCTACTGTTACAACAGAACATTTATCTGTTGCCGCAGATAATGGATCTGTTTAAACTGATTGCTCTTGTATTGCATTCATGTTCGCGTGCAAGCTATTGTTGAAAAAACAACACACTAGCAGTTACCCAGATTCAACTAAAAAGCATAATCTGACTTACCAAAGTCTCCTCTCAAGTAAATTTCAAAGTTGAAAGTGATTTACGAAACAAAATTTGACATAAGAATTTGGTCAAAGAGCAGCAGTTGGAGTAACAACAACAACAACAACAACAACAACAACAACAACAACAATGGTCAATAAGAAAAATATGAAGATGATAATGAAGTAGAAGATGATGATAATGAGTCAAAAGATGATGAATAAAGCAACAGCAACAATGAACAACAAATATCACGAAGAGAGAGAAAATAACAACGGATGAGGAGAGAGAAAAAGGCGTCTTTTTTCCCTTCGTTCCCCGTTATATATTAACTAACATTTGGATCAAAATGTAAATTTAAAAACTTGTGGATTATTTTGAAATTTCCAAAACTTTCTTAAACCATAATTAAGTAATTGTCACCTCTACTCAATTATTAAGACTTGTGTCACCTACACCTCATTTTAAAACTCTTTTGTCACCTGTGGCCCAAACCCCCACCTTTCATACCCATCAAAAATATTTACAAATTAGACTGAGTGAAAATTAGGAGATATAAAAATCGGTTTCGAAAAAATTGTTATTGATTTATTGACATGGGGTTTTTGAGTTAACATTTTTTGTAAATTTTTATTGGGTTATATGTTTGGTTTTCGATGTTAAAGTTTTAGTTATTGATTAGATCGACAATCCAATAAATTTATACTAAAAATTTTATTTGATCTTTAATTATATAATAGTGACTTTAGATTTTAATTCAAAATCCTTTTCTTTTACATTTTGTTGTTATTGTCCATTGTTGTTTTCTTTTTGTAGTCTTTTACTTCTTGTGCTTCTATCCATCAGTGTGACTGTGAACTATGAGCTAAACTTTTTATTAGAGAATAGAGATTAATACTACAGTGTTATTGGATTCATATTTGCTAATTAATCAGAAAGAAAATTAGTAGATTTTAGCATTAATGTAAATAAATTTATTTATGTTTATAATTTGTGTAGCTTTTTATGCATACATATAGTGTATATGAATAAATTAAAATAAGAGAAAGCAAGAGGGAAAAGAAGGGAATTAAGCGAGCCATTTTAATTGGTTAAACCAAAAAATAAACTAATAATGAATATTTTATTATTTGATCGTAAGATTAATATGCTTATAAATCGAATTAATAATACATAAAATCGTATTAAAATTACCAATAAGCGCCTTTATTTATTTATTTTATTTATCAATATTATTCTCTAGTTAAAATTCATGCAATATGACTTTGAAGAAGCTAAATGTCAACATAGATTATTTTCTTTACATAGTTCAGGCTAATTTAAAGAAAAAAAGGAAAAAATACTTCTATCAAAAAATAATAAAGTATCACTAATGTATTTTTTTTCTTTAGATGAAATGTTGTTTATTTAAAAATTGTGTAATTTTTTCAAGACAAAATCTATTTAAAATCTTAGAATGTAAAATGCCAACAAAGATTTCTAATTTTTTTAATTTATAATCAGATAACTGCATTTTCTTAAGATATAGTAACACACAAATTGAGTAACTTTATTAATATAAAACAACTTAAAGTAGTTTTAATTTGCTTTCTAATTTCCTTTTAACTTGAGTGAACTCTTGAGTCTATTTCCTAAAAAAGTACAAATAAAATTCATTTTTCGTCCGTCTTTGCATATAAAATTCTCTGAACAAAACATCAATAGATTCAGATTAATTTCCCCAAAACAAAAGTACAATGTAAAGGTAAGATCATCATGTTCTTTTTATTACACAAATACACAACTTATGTTTTCAATATTACAAAAAATCTTAACTCCCTAAACATATTACAAAATTTTTAAATATACACAAAATGTTATATATATGTCAGATATGTTATGTATATTAATAAGGAGAGAAAGTAAAATAATTTAAAAAGTAAAAGAGAGTATAATTACTTTTAAAAGATTGATATTTATGTTATATATATTAATAATAATGGGTACAATCTAACTCATCTGGGCTTAGATTTTGTCGGTCCAGTCTAGCTCAACCCCAATCATTTGCAACGTGCTATTATTACAAGCCTAATCAGCACATATTTTTTTCTTTTCTTTTCTTTTCTATTATATAGAAGAGGTGGTTTCGATCACCTCTTCCTAATTATCAAAAAATCAATTACTTCCACTTAATTATGTATTATGCCTAATATATAATAATTTTATTATTTTATTATAATAGTTTAAATATTTAATATATTCTATTAATTTGTATTTATTACCTATAACTACATATTGAAAGTAATTTTTTTTATTTATTTAATTGTCTATCATATTCAAAACTAATTTGTCACCACAAATCACAATAATTAATAACTTAAAATATTTAAAAGATATACAGAAATTTTATTGACTCTTACCAAAAAAACATCTCTACTCCCACTTAATTACATACCTTGCCCCAATATATAATAATTCCATTGTTTCATCATAATGATTTAAATATTTAATATTTTTTATTAATTTATATTAATTAACTATAACTACATATTGGAAGTAAAAAAAAATTATTTATCTAATTAGCTATCATGTTCAAAACTAATTTGTTACCACAAATCACAATAATTTGTTACCACATATAGAAGTTTTATTGACTCTCATTATTTTAGCAATGCCACATAAATTGAGATAAAAAAAAAGTATTGCAAATCAGAATAATTAACAACTTAAAATATTTAAAATATATATAAAAATTTTAGTTGACTCTCAAAATTGTATCAAAGCCACATAAATTGGGACACAAGGAGTAAATATATTATTTGATAATTACGTAAAAATTATTATAAATCACAATAATTAACAAGTTAAAATACTTTTTTAAAAATAGATAAAAGTTCTATTCAACTCTCAAAATTTTATCGGTGCAGTATAAATCATGACAAAATAAAAAATTATCTTAATTAATTGCAACTAAATATTTAAAGTAAATCAATTTTATTATTTTAATTGACTTTTATATAGAAAGTTAATCTTTTTATTTATTTATTTTAATAAATTTAAATTTTAAAATTATTTTTTCTTATATAGAAATACTAATATTTAAACTTAACTTTAAATTTTTAAATTTAAAAATTAATAAATTTAATTTAATAAAATAAATTTCTAATGAATATTTTCTTAGAATTTGTGTTGGGTCAATATGTATCAAGTTAAAAAGAAATTAAAAAAAAATATATAGTAAATTTTATTATTGTGAAAAATAAATATAATGTACTATCCAATAATGTTTAATAATATCATATTTTGCATATGCAAATATAGCATCCCGTATTTAATTAATATACTATTTCAGTGAATTATAGATGATTATTATTGGATATGATAAAATTATATTAATTTTTATAGTAATAACATAATCAGTCGCTCTTAATTAATTATTATGAGTCATCTAGGTATTAAGAAAATAAATAATATTTAATGAAAAATAAAATAGACATAAAATGTGAAATTAACTCTTAATGTTTTAAATTAAATTTTCGTCTTTCGAACGATGATTTTACTATATCACTCCTTATTATAAGTCATTTATGTATTAGAAAAATAAGAATAACAAAATGATATGTCAACATAAAATATTTGATTTACTATCAAAATTATATTAGTGCCACATAAATTGGGACGGGACAGAAGAAGATATAAAACAACATATATTATTTGAAAATGAAATAAAAAATACTGTAAATAACAATAATTAACAATTTTTTTTAAAAAAAAAAAACTGACTGATTTCTGCTTCAGCTGCTTCAGTCGTGATTTTACTATATTACCCCTAATTAATTATTATGGTCATTTAAGCATTGTGCCACGTAAGTTGAGATAGAAAATATATTATAAATCACAATGATCAAAAATTTAAATTATTTAAAAAATATAATTGGCTATTGTCGACACAAAACTCTGAACAAGGAGAGTAACATATATTATTCAAAAATTACATAAAAAGTATTATAAATTACAATTGTTAACAACTTAAAATATCTAAAAAAAAAATAATATGTTATATATTTCAAAAATATTACATGAAAAATACTAGAAATCACAATAATCAACAACTTAAAAAATTTAAAAGATATAAAATATGTGGTCGGCTCTTGAAATTATATTAGTGTCACTGAAATTGGAATAAAAGAAAAGTATTATAAATCACAATAATTAAAAACTTAAATTATTTTTAAAATATAATTGACTATCAATGCCACAAAAATTTGGACAAGAAAAGAAACGTATATTAATTTGAAAAATATATAAAAAAACATTATAAATTACAATAGTTAACAACTTAAATTATCTAAATACATATTAAAATAACATATGTTGAACTCATGCTAGATTCCGGATGAATCCTAGAAAACATATGCAATCCTTTTATTAAAAATTTTTATTTAAATATATCAAGATTGAAAAGACAAATAAATATCTTAATGTTGGGCCCGTGCTGACACGGGTCATGCTTCTCTAGTAAATATATATATACACACACGTGCGTAACTGAAAAGGAGAAGGAGAAAAGATTAAACATGACTAGAGTTTTCTTCTTCTTCTTTTTCACTACACAAAAACATACTAATGGCTTTAATTTTCCCAGCTATGTTTGAGCTTCTACAGCTCATGTACCAAGGAACTGATACCTGATCATTTGAACTTCATCCCAAAAAATGTATTTGGGCATTGCGAGTTTCCTCATATATTGTTTTTCCTATGATGTTCAACTAAGATTCCCCGTTTGGCCATAAAAATTACTATAATTTTCCAGAGTTGAAGTTGGAGTTAGAGTTGTGTTTGATCATGAATACAAATTAAAATTGTTTTTGAAATTTTGTGAGACAAGTATGTATATATTAAAAAGGTGAAAACAAGCACTTTTCCATATACAATTCCGAAATGGTTCTAACAACTAAAAGGAAGGGAAAATAAAGAAATACTGCGCTAGTAGTGCTTTGTTGACTTATTTAATTAGCATTGTTAAATGGCTATTGAGCCTAATCTAATTCAAAAATTAGTTTAAAGGCAGAAGAATTTGATCAAGTCATATAAAGAATTTTTAAGATCTCGTCCCGATTGGATGTGGGATCTTCAACACACATAGCTTCAATTTTGTCACTGGGCCTCAAATTAGGTTACGTTGGTGATTTCCTCAAAACATATTATTGATCTATATATGATTCATAGTACTATAATTTTTCAGTAAAAAAGTGTCATGTAGAATAATGATAGACTCCATCACTGTCTTCCTAATAATCATTAAGTTGTAACCCGATAAGAATATTAAGAGATTATCAAAAGTCAAATGATATTGTTAAAGGTATGGGTGTCAAGTGGGCCGGGCCGGGCCTCGTAACTAACCCGGCCCGGTAAGCCCTAGGGCTTTATGGTTCCGGGTTCCGGGCCGGTTATTTTTTAAAATGGGTCCAGCTAACCCGGCCCGGACCAAGCCCGGTCCAGGCCCGCCGGTTAACCGGCCATGCCCGGACACCTTTTTAAAAAAAATAAAAATAAAAAAATGAGATTTTGGGCCAAACTAGCCGTTGGACCAACGGCTATATAGCCGTTTTTGGGTCCAAACGGCTAGTTTGGGCCCATTTATTAAAAAAAAAAAAAAACTTTAAAAAATATTTTTTAATCCCAAAATAAATTCTATAAATACCCTATAACTTCAAATCATTTTTCACTCTCTCAAATCTCATTCTCTCTCAAATCTCAATTCTCAAATATTCAATATATTTAATTTCTTAAAGTGTTCACTTTAATTTTTTAATTTTTCGTTTACAAAGTACGAGCGGAAGTTTCTAAAGTCGCAATCTTCGGATACTTCCAAAATTTGGTATTGTCGTTCCATCTCTTACCTTTTATTTTTATTTATTGTACTAATTGTTTAATATTTAATTTTATTATATTTGTGTATTTTGAATATTTTTAGTTTAATTTAATTTTTATTATGGATAAATTAAGAAACCTCGCTACTAAAGGTGTTAAAATTTTTTGTCCCGGAAGCGGTAGTGGTAGTAAAAAATGAATTACTAGCGGTAGAGGTAGTTCAAGTAGTAGATATACCCGTGTGCCTTCGCCTCCGGTACCGCTTGGTACACCTTTTGAGGAAGAAATAGGTGTAGGTGCTCACGTTATGGATTATGTAGAAGCTCAGGAAAATTACAGTATAGAAGAAGAAAATGAAGTAGATGCGGTTAATTTAGACGAAGATAATGAAAATATTGCTGAGACACCCGCAATAGGAGATGCTAACGTTAGATCTGAATTGGTTAATCTCCCTCCCCGTCCTCCCAGTGCCCCAAGACCTCGTAAAAGAACTAGTATTGCATGACAATTTTTTGAACGTATATCAGATATTGAGGTGCAATGCAATATTTGTCAACAAATATATAAGAATAGAAGTGGAGGCAAGTAAGGGAGTACGGGTACGTTAATGAGACATATAGCTGAAGATCACAAAAGAGAGTTAAATATTGCACAAGGTGGTGGGATGTTGGTGGGCCAACGCAAACTAGAATGGACCCAGCAACCGGTCACGTAGCGAAGAAGTATAATAAATTGAGGGATCGGGAAGAAATAGCTAAAATGGTAGCTGTAGGTTGTTTGCCTTTTAATTTTCCTTCTTCTGATGCCTTTATTCGTTATATACAAGCAATTTATAATCCTATGTTTAACGGTATTCCTAGAGCTACTTGTCGGTCTGATATTTTGGACTTCATTCACAATATTGTTTTTATTTATCAACATTGTTAAAAAATATTCAATGTAGATTGTCCCTAACTTCTGATCTTGATCGTGCTGTAAATAAAAATGATTATTTAACCGTTATTTGTCATTGGATGGATAGTAATTTCGTGATGCAAAAACGTATTCTTGCTTTTTTATATGATGAAGATCGTAAACATACTGGACAATTTATTGCTGATTCTATTGTTAAAATTGCCGGATATTATGGTATCGAAAATAAAATTTTATGTATTGCTTTTGATAATGCTTCTAACAACAAGACTGCTATAAAATAATTAAAATCTACGCTATCTCCGCCCTTACCTGAAATTTTTCATATTAAGTGTGCATGTTATATATATAATTTAATTGTAAAAGATGGTCTTGAGTTTTTTGAGTTTTATATTGAAAAAATTCGTCTTGCCTTTGATTTTATTCAAGGAAATAATCGTAGATCGAGAATTAGAGAATTTAAAGTTAAATGTCAAGAAAATGGACTTACACCGATTTTGATGCCTGAGGAAATTGATACTAGATGGAATCCTACTTATGAATTTTTAAAAACTTGTTATAAATATAGAATTCCTATTACACTAGCTTTTAACCAACATTGCGGTTCATTTGCTGATTCCGCTGATTGCATGCTACATAATTCTGATTGGGTTGTAATTAATGATCTTGTTAAGTTTTTAGAAAAAATTTATGTAGCTACAGTTGAATTTTCCGGTGCTTATTATCCTACTGTTTGTAATATTTTAGCATATATAGTCGATATTTCTGGTTTGCTCAAAGAATATAAAAATAAAGAAGGTTATAAAGAAGCTGTTGGCGCCATGTTTACGAAATTTTAAAAATATATTTTCCCGATTCCCCCTATTTATTTGGTTGGTGCTATGCTAAATCCGTGCATGAAATATAATAATATGTGTCACTTTAGTACTCTTATTTATACTAACTTAGAAATAAATACTAACCATGATTCTGAACAAGTACAACCTGATTTGTGGACGGCTACGGCTGATGCAAAGGATTACATAGAAAAATTATATAATCACTATGCTGATTTATTTGATTTAGCCGTACCTACAAATATCACTCCAACTGTCGCTCCTCATCCTCCCAAGGAGCCATCATCTTCTAAAAGGCTGGCACATTATGTTTTTTCTGATTCGTTTTATGATTTAAATTGTTGGAACAGTGTTGATGAGAGAACTTACACATCAACTTATCGGGAAGAGCTGAAATATTATCTTCGGACGGCACCAGAGGATCGCAGACGACGGATCAACACGTTGGATTGGTGGAGGAGTAATGAAACACAATATCCTGTGCTTTCAAGATTAGCTAGAGATATCTTGAATGTTCCAATGTCAACTGTTGCATCAGAGAGCGCCTTTAGTCAAGGACGACAACAACTTGGAGACAACCGACACTCATTGGGAAGCAATGCAATGAATGTTCTAGTTTGCCTCAGAGATTGGATTAGAGCGGAAAGAAGAAACCAAGGAATGGAACCGGAGCCGAGCGACGAGCTGAAACTTGAAGAAATTATGACTTCACCGGAGAACTCAGCAGAATCAAGTCCAATGCATGGTTTTGCCCCCGTTGACTTCGACTATCCTATGCAAGTTCCCGTTAATATTAACATGAATAAGTTGGAAAAAATGATGCATAATTTGTAGATTTTTCATTCATGTAAATTATAAATTTTGGATCATTTTGCAATCAATAAAATTCCCCAAATTCATTCACTCCTTAGTCCTTGCTTTTTATATTTTTTTCATTTAACGATTTAAAATTTTAAATTGAATTTTTAGTTTTCTACTTTAAATTAAAAACTTACTTCTAATAGATTATTAATTTACTACCAAATATTATTAATTTATTATATTAAGTAGCATATGTTTTGTATATTTGTGCATATATCTTCTATAGAAGTGTATATTTAACGTATACATGTGTATATGTTTTATAAATTAGTATATAAGTATATCTATATATATATTGTAATGTATATATAATGTAGTATATTTTATAAGTAGTAGTATATATACATTGAATGGTGCGTATACACGTGTATATATCTTCTATAGAAGTGTATATTTAACGTATATATATGTGTATATGTTTTATAAATTGGATACCTTCTATAGAAGTGTATATATGTGTATATATCTTCTATAGACGTATATATTTAACATATACAAGTGTATATGTTTTACAAATTAGTATATAACTATATATATATACACATATTGTAGTATATATATATGTATATTGTAGTACATATTTTATTTAAAATAGTACATATATATTGAATGGTGTGTATATATGTGTATATATCTTCTACAAATGTATATATTTAATGTATACAAGTGTATATGTTTTACAAATTAGTATATAATTATACATATATACATATTGTAGTATATATATATGTATATTGTAGTATATATTTTATTTAAAGTAGTACATATATATTGAATGTTGTGTATATATGTGTATATATCTTCTCTAGACGTATATATTTAACGTATACAAGTGTATATGTTTTACAAATTAGTATATAACTATATATATATATATATATATATATATATATATATATATATATATATATACATATTGTAGTATATATATATATATGTATATTGTAGTATATATTTTATTTAACGTATGACATATATATTGAATGGTGCGTATAAATGTGTTTATATCTTCTATAGACTTATATCTTTAACGTATACAAGTGTATATGTTTTATAAATTAGTATATAAGTATATATATATATATAGTAGTATATATATATATATATATATATATATATATATTGTAGTATATACTTTATTTAAAGTAGTACATATTATTGAATGGTGCGTATATATGTGTATATATCTTCTATACACGTATATCTTTAACGTATACAAGTGTATATGTTCTATAAATTAGTATGTAACTATATATATATACATATTGTTGTATATATATGTGTATATTGTAGTATATATTTTATTTAAAGCAGTACATATATATTGAATGATGCGTATATATGTGTATATATCTTCTAAAGTAGTATATATTTAACGTATACAAATGTATATGTTTTATAAATTAGTATGTAAGTATATATATATATATATATATATATATATATATATATATATATATATATATATATATTGTAGTATATACTTTATTTAAAGTAGTACATATATATTGAATGGTGCGTATATATGTGTATATATCCTTTATAGACGTATATCTTTAACGTATACAAGTGTATATGTTTTATAAATTAGTATGTAACTATATATATATACATATTGTTGTATATATATATATATGTATATTGTAGTATATATTTTATTTAAAGTAGTACATATATATTGAATGGTGCATATATATGTGTATATATCTTCTAAAGTAGTATATATTTAACGTATACATGTGTATATGTTTTATAAATTAGTACATAACTATGTATATATATATATATATTGTAGTATATGTTTTATTTAAAGTAGACAAGTTGTACATAAATATTGAATGGTGCGTATATATGTGTATATATCTTCTATAAGCGTATATATTTAACGTATAAATGTGTATATGTTTTATAATTAATATATATATATATATATATATATATTGTAGTGTATATATATATATTATACTATTATAATATATGTTTTTATTTAAAGTAGTACGTATAGTCATATATAATTATATATTGAATGGTACGTATATATGTGTAATTGTTTATATATTTTTAAAAAAATATATATTGTATATTGGAGTGTATATAGTGTATATTGGAGTGTATATAGTGTATATAATTGTAGTGTATATAGTGTATATTGAATTTTTTATTTTTTTTTAAATGGGTTTGATCGATTTTTAACCGGGTTGGGTTAAGTGGGCCGGGTTAGGGTGGGTTTTAATTTTTTTACTGTGGACCCGGCCCGGCCCGTCTAGCGCCAAAACCGGCCCTTAACCGGCCCTCAACCCGGTTAAAATGGAAGGGCCGGTTCCGGGTTGGCTCGACCCGGCCCGTTTGACACCCATAGTTAAAGGTCATTTACTTCTATTCAAATTGTAAAAAGACATAGGAGAAACATGATCTTAATCATACAAATATATTTAAATTGTAAAAAGACATAGGAGAAACATGATCTTAATCATACAAATATATTTTTTGTAGAAAAAGATCTCAAATTTTAGTCATGATTATGCATTTAATTTAATACTATTACAACAACAATTAAAATCTTGAAACAACATGAAAATGATCATGGTAAGTACACACACCGTATGTACACCTTAAGTAGTAGTGACGCTTAGTTCGGGAAAAATAGTAGTATATTAGTATGTACACCTTAATTAGTAACACTTCTAATTCCCAATCAATCCTTTCTTTTTTAACATTTCTAACTTTCCGTGCTTGTTTGGTACAAGGGATAAGAGATAATTAGGTTCAAAATTAATTTAAGGATGAGTTTATTTTATGTTTTATTGGAATAACTTATCCAGATTAGCTATACTAGATTGTGGTGTTATTGGGGTGGAATAACAATCCTGGAATAACCAATTCCAGAATAAATTATTCAATAACTTATTTTCCGGCTAAACGAGCACTTATCAGTTAAAGTTGATCCCAATCAACTTAATTAAAAGCTTTAAGTTTTTTGGTTTTGGAAAATTATAGTGGATTAGGATCAATCCATATCTAACTAGGGGTGTTTTAATATACAAATATGATTGTTAAGATATTTAACTCGTGAATGTGTGATAGTTTAGGTGAGTTTTAATCGATTTAAATTGTTAAAAGTTGTTAAAGTTACATCAATTTGTTCAAAATATACAGTAAATTAAATACGCTTCTCTTCTCTTGATGAATGCCCAAAAATGAACACCAACATATTGCCAAAAATTTTGACAAGTAAAACAAATTAACGATGGGATTACTACTTATTACAGTGTATATATATGATTTGTCGATTGCCTTTTTGAGTAGTACGAAGACAAAAGACTAAAAGGGCCAAAGAGGTCAATTAGTTATTAGGATTTGGCCAAAGAGCTTTTTGTCGAGGGAAGATTGATATTAGGAATGTCTGGTCCGTGGACTAAGTTATTTCAGAATTATAATTTTTGAATTAATTGATCCTATTTGGGAGGTGAAATAAGCATAATATTGTATTTGATGGGATGGGGTAGGATATTTATAATTAAGTTTGAAATTAAACTTATATTTATTATAAGCATAATAGTGTATATGGTTCTGTCTATTTCCTTTTTGAGTAGTATGAAGACAGAGACTAAAAGGACCAAAGAGGTCAATTAGTTATTAGCATTTGGCCAAAGAGCTTTTTGTCTAGAGATGGTTAACATTGACAGATTGTCTGATTTGTGGATTAAGTTATTTGGGAATAATTATTTTGAAATTAATTGATTTATTTGGGAAGTGAAATAAAATAATATTGTATTTGATGAAATAAGATCGGATATTGATAAATAAGTTTGAAATTAAACTTATACTTATTTAATTAAAAATATAAATTTATTTCATACTTAATTTTGAATATTCCACCTTTTAGCTTATTTGCAATACGGGCAATAATTTTCTATAGCCTACATGCGTCATAACTTGGTCATATTTTAAATCTTGATATCAAATAGACCAATTTTACTCAACTATTTACCCTTACACAAATACACAACTTATGTTTTCAATATTACAAAAAATCCCAACTCCCTAAACATATTACAAAAATCCGAACATATACACAGAATGTTATATATATGTCAGCTATATTATTTATATTAATAGGGAGAGAGAGTAAAGTAATTTAAAAAGTGAGAGAGAGTGTAATTATTTTCAAAAGTATTGGTATTTATGTTATTTATACAAAAAAAAAAAATATTTCACCTTTTGAACGAGAATTGAACTCTCTGGATCTTAAATCAAAGGAGTTGGGACCTATAAACTATATTAACATTTGAAGTTGTTTCTTTTTATTATCAAACTAAAACACTACCAAGAAATCTTTTAAAAAATAATTAGACCTTCGAAAAAAGTAAAAATGACATGAAAAATAGAATAAATACGAAATACGCGAGTACGTTGAAATGAAATTTCAGTACTAACAAAATGGATCAAGACCTATTCATCAGAATTCAGTAATTTTAAGCTTAATAGAACATCAAAAGCATAATAAATTGCACTTTCTAAAATCTAGAACTCATAAACTTAAAATTGTCTATCTGTCTTTCATCGCAATATAAACCAAGGATAAGGTAACAATATCACTCTAGGACATGCATGATATGATCTAACTTAACAACAGAGGCGGGGCCAGGATTTCAACGAAGTGGGTTTCATATTCAAAGAAAACTTAGGATTTCAACTAAGGGGGTTCTATATTCAAAGAAAACTTAGTAGAAGGGAGGGTTCACCACATAAAAAATAATTTTAGTCATTTATAAATAGTATATTTTTTCCGTCGAAGGAGGTTCGGCCGAACCCCCGAACAGAAGGCTAGCTCCGCGCGTGCTTAACATTACAACAACTAACAATTGAAATCTCAAAAACAACATGAGAAATAAACATAGTACAACTTTCTCTGTATATTAGACAGTGAGTCTAATAAACCTCTGTTCCATTGGATAATCCATCATGTTCATCCTCCTCCTTACATAGTTCCAAACTGGTTCACCGTCTCTCCTTCGTCGAAAATACGACTCTTCTTCCTCTTCAAAATGCTGCATAATTTTTTTGAAAATCCAATGCAACATTTCTCCTCCGAAAATCAGAAAACAAAGGGAGAACACGACATAGGAAACAGGGTCCGGGAAAAGAACAGAAGCAACGGAAGACAAAGAAAGAGAAGTAAAGAAAACCATGACATTGCGTACGAGGTTGGAGAATTTCCTATAAATAGGATGACTAGAAAACCTCTGCTTAACACCGTATGCTAAACAGTATAGGAGCAAAGAAGTGACAGAAATTCTCATGGTTTTAGGATGGGTATGAAAAGGATCAGGCTTGTTATTGCCTTGATATTTTAGCTGTAGAAAGTTGAGGAGAGTTGTGAAATAGAATCCAAGAATGGTAAGGGAACAAGTTGTGGTGTCATTTTCCTCCTCGTACATATACAAAATGTAAGATTGTGTAGCCATGAAAGTGGAATTGAAGTGATTGGCAAAAGTTGTCCATGCTTGGAAAAGAAATAGGCTAATTCTTAAATTATTGGCCATTTGAACAAGAGGTTAGGGGACACGAGAGGATAAAAAGGGGAGATACAATTAGCAATTGAAGGTAGTGGGTATATAGAGAGAGAGAGAAACTATAGAGAACGCACCTTGTCTAAATTGGGTGTCGTTATTTTTCTAAAATTTGGGATTGAGTGGGAAATGGCTAATTAGGGTATACTGATTACTGAGGGTCAGAAGGTTCAAAAAGAATGGCTTTATGTGGCAAATATTAACATTATTAATACATTCATTTTTGGGTAAACCATCAAATTTATCTCTTTATTTTAGAAAAATCCGTTAAAATTTATTCTTGTTGTGAACAAACTTTATACATGTACCCTTTCTCAAATAGAAAAAACTCAAATCAACCTTAAATGCCTGTATCCTCTCAGTTTTGTTGATCAAATTTTTCCAATAAGATCAAACCACTGAATATTTATCAGTGTATATAACCCATGAGAAATGGGTTTGCATCCGTGCAAACATAAAGAAATAGATCCCTCCCTCAGTTCATGGATATGCATCAGTAGAGCTCATGAAAATGACACTTAGCAGTCAAATGCAACAAATTAGGCTCACTGAATATTTCTCTAATTTATCCCATTTTAATTTTTATTCCTTTATAATCGACCTATTAGTGTTGCACGTTGAAATAGAAGTATATTTTTTCATTGAAAAAATTCGACCAATAGAACTAAGAGAGAGTTATATTTAATTGTATATTTTTTATGGGTCGGATCGGGCGGGTCAGATTAGGTTGTGTTTTATTTTTTAAAAATGAACCATTTAACATTGATTTGAGTTTTATATTAAAAGAAGAGTACATGTAAAAAGTTTCTTTAACAACAAGGGTAAATTTCAAAGTATGACATCGAGGATAAATTTGGCCACAAAGTATGACAAAGGGTATATTTAGTCAATTTTTTAAAATAGAACTATAAATTTGGCTTAAAGTATGACAGCGAGGGTAAATTGACCCCCAAAATATGATAAAGGATATATTTAATCAATTTTTCAAAATAAAGAGATAAATTTGACCTTTTTTTTTTTTTAGTTTTCATGGGAGAGGGAAAGGGTGGTGAGAGCCGAGAGGATATAAAGGTTAAAAGGATCAATAAGTTCAGTTTGTACAGCAATTGCTGTCAACTAATGTATCTACATAATCACAATGGTAGAGCCTTTCTTTATTCATTTATTTTGGACGTGCATAGAAAAAAAAAATTGGGAACAAAGACTTATTTTTTAAAAATTAAATAAACAAATATATTTGCTATTGCGAAGGTTGAATATCTTGGTTGTGCAAATTTTTCGATTTGTAGCTAGGAAGAGGGTCACATTGTGTGGTACTCTAATACATATTCATCTTTTATTCAACTTTAGAATCATATTTATCTTTCTACTCTCTAAGAAGTCATATTTACCCCTATACGTGAAATTTTATATCTTGCACACATGTGCCTTTTTCATCCAACCTAATTAGGGTTATATTTGTCTTTGTCCTCTAAAAAAGAAAAACTTATTAATTCGTTCCTATTGAGTTAAATCCACATTTCCACCTTATTTTTCTATATGGCGCCTACGTGATAATCAATATATATATATATATATATATATATATATATATATATATATATATATATATATATATATATATAAAAGAGATCAACAGCCAATCCTATGTGGCATGCTTTAGAGGCTTCCAAACCTATTTATCTTTTTTTGTAGTTTTTTTGGATATTTGTTGAGTTTTCTCCTTATTTTAAATATTTGTGTGTTTAAAGAAAAATCAAAAATCACCACATTTAAACTCTATTTATTATGTAATAAAAGAAAAAAAATGTTTGAGGTAACTCATCTATTTAATTTCTACTAATAATATTTGTAACTCTCAAGCTATTCATGATTTTATATTTATAACCCCTAAATATTTAATACAAAAGTTAATGATACCTTATGGTATTCTTTTATTTTTATGTATATAAATTCATATTGTTTCATGAGATGCTATCCAAGGTCACCCTTCATTTTCACTATTATATTCATGCTTTTGTTTGTTTTGAAAAGAAGAAGAAGACTTTTGAATGATGATACGCTTGTGGAAGTAGATATCAAGACATTTATATATTCATTCCGTTTTTTCTTTCTATAGATTTCATATGTTTTATTTCATACGATTTTGCCCAAGGTTATTCTTCAGATGTTTATGTTTTCATTTCACTTAAAAAAGAAGAAGATGGTCTTAAATGGTGAAAGGCTTGTGGAAGTGGATATCGGCAAGAGCTCGAACATTTGATTTCAGTTTTCTTTTTATTTTTCAACTAATGATTAAAAATATAATAATATGTGTATCGTTTTATTTTTATATCTATATATGATGCCTCTTTAAGTTCAATTTTTAAGTCTATAATTTCTTTTGGTTAAATGAATAACTTTGTAGTTGAAAATTTTCTAATTATTAATTAAGTTTCTTAATTTATAATTGATTTTTTTAGGCTTATGGAAGTACATACCGAGACATTAATGTATTCATTTCGTTTTTTTTTTTCTATAAAAGTTCATATTTTTATTTCATGCTATTTTACCAAGGATTATCCTTCATTTTCACTATGATTTTTATGTTTTTATTTCACTTGAAAAAAAAGAAGATGCTATTAAATGGTTAAAGGCTTGTGAAAGTGGATATCGGCAAGAGGTTGAACAATTATGCATTGATTTTATCTTTCTTTTTATTTTTTAATTAATGATTAAAAATATAATAATATGTGTATTTTTTTTTTTTTATGGAACTATGTTATTTCTATATCTCTATATGATGTCTCTTAAGTTCAATTTTTAAGTCTATAATTCCTTTTGGTTCAAATGAATAATTTGTAGTTCAAAATTTACGAATTATTAGTTATGTTTCTTAATTTATAATTGATTTTTTTAGGTGTCTAACTTATTTTCATTAATCACATGTAAAGCAATACAAAGCAACCAACATCCACCGATAGCTAAATAAATTTTAATAACATATATTCATTATTTGGTCTTAGTTATGATTAAAGTTTAGGACTATCAATAAATATGCATGACATAAAATTTGAGAAATATAAAGGAACATGGAGGCGAGGGAGGAAAATGAAGTAATTAATTCTAAAAATTTTATAAACGCGAGGTAATTATGAAAAATTTTATATACACAAAAAAGAACCATTTATGTTTTGTTCATTTCTTTTTTTACTTTTTACTTTTTAAAAAAATAGTGTATTTATCAGATTTATTTTTTAAAAAAATTATATACATAAAAAAAGAAACCTTTATGTTTTATTTATTTCTTCTTTTTCTTTCTTTTTAACTTTGAAAAATAGTGTATTGTCTAATTTATTTTTAATCATTATAATTACAAGAATAAATATTTTGCTCTTCACCTTCTGAAGTAGATGATTACATGTTGTTAATATATTTAATCTATGAATTGTACATCTATTATTTTGAGAAGAGGTTGAGTTGGTGTAATTATTATTTTTTATTTTTAGTTTTATATTCTTTTCATATAAAGATCTATCTATATATTATTTAATAAATTATTTGTATTACTAAGAGTAATTTAACTAGTTAAATATACTAATCGTTAAAGCTCTTTTAACCCAACCCACTAAAAACTTCATTGTTCATCCATGATGGATACAATGTCGTCACTCAAATCTCGTACAAATTAAAAAAGAAAAAAAGGCTCAAATATGTCATTGAACTATCAATAATGACTCATTTATGCCATCAGTTAAAAGTTTGGCTTATTCATGCCATCACCGTTACAAAATTGGCTCATATATGCCATTAATTTTTATGGTAGTTTTCAAAAACAACTTTGTCACGTGGCCTTTTATTAAAGGTCCACGTCATTAATTAAAATAAGAAAAAAGGCTCAAATATGCCATTAAATTATCAGAAATGGCCCATTTATGCCATCAGTTAAAAGTTCAGCTCATTTATGTCATCGTCGTTATAAAATCAGCTCGCCCATGTCATTACTTTTTAATGATGGATTTTAAAAAATAGTTTTGTGATGTGGCCTTTTATTAGAGGTTCGCGACATTAATTAAAATAAATCAATATTAATTTCAAAATATCTTAGACCCATTAAAAACAACCGATTCATTTAACATAACCCGATACATACCCATTAAAATATTTTTTTTCCTAAACAACAACTATTTTTCTAATTAGAAAAAATAGTGATTAATGTATATCCTTTGGCTATTTCTAGTTGATGCTAAATCATTATAAATGTTACGCTTAACATAAACCTCAAAAATTCTATCTTACATTTTAATTCCAGCGACTCTAGTATATACTCGAAAGTTACAAGAAAATAAGTCAATGAACGATTAGGGCAAACAAGAAAAAGAAAGAAGAATACCAATAGAGCTTCTCCAATATTCTCTCATCACGAATTAGGAGAGCATACATTATTGAAAAATCATTTCTAAATAACGGCTTAAAAAAGTCTGTTATCCCAACTATCCAACCATGTATATGGGATAATTTCTCCCACACGAACTAATGGAGCATACATTATTGAAAAATCATTTTCAAATAACGGCTTAAAAGAAGTCTGCTATTCCAATTATCCCGCCAAGTATATGTGATAACTTCTCCCATCATTTTGATATATATGCTGGAATAAATAATCTCGATACTAACTAATTTCAAATATTTTGAAATTAATATTGATTTCTTTTAATTAATGGCGTGGACTTATAATAAAAGACCACGTGACAAAGTTATTTTTAAAAAAAAACATCATTAAAAAGTAATGACATGGGTGAGTTGATTTTATAACGGTGATGACATGAATTAACCGAATTTTTAATTGATGGCATAAATGAGCCATTTCTGATAGTTCAATGGCATATTTGAGTCTTTTTGCTTATTTTAATTAATGACGTGGCCCTCTAATAAAAGGCCACGTGGCAAAACTGTTTTTGAAAACCACCGTTAAAAAGTAATGGCATGGATGAGATGGTTTTGTAACGGCGATGGCATGAATGAGCTCAACTTTTAACTAATGACATAAATGAGTCATTTCTGATAGTTCAATGACATATTTGAGCCTTTTCCCATTAAAAAAAACAGCTTTTATTATTGTGGTAGAGTAATAACTATTCCAACTATTTTTATTTATAGTGCAATAACAAAGGTTAAGTTTATCTCTCTCATCAAAGATTATAATTAGTTGTACTTTACCACTAAAATAAATTAAAAGTGAAATTTATTTACACTATCCATATTTAAAAATTAATCAAGCTTTAACTTATACAAATTGATGTTAAAAATAACTTCACAATATTTATATAATTTCATAATGATTGTAACTGATTATAGGAGTATACTGAAAGCAAGACTAGATGTCCATTCACTAAAAGGCACTTTGCACATTAGAAATCATTTTTTTGCTACAAAGTTTGAAGTTCTTTGCTCAATGGCCAAATCTTTCACATAAAATTTTACAAAATGTAGCAGAATATATGTCTAGACTAGACAAAAAAAAAAATCCAAGTTGACAACAACTTTGACTTGTGAATTTGTTCTATAACAATGTCGCCATGTTTTGGGGATCGTTCACTAAAAAGGGTCTCAAACGAGGGTTCGTTATATGGGGAAGACCAACTCTTGCTCCCAATGCCCTACACCCGATACCTGCCTACAAGCAACACACAATGCACAAGTTAGCTTCTTTTACATTTACAATCCACCTAAGACACAACGTTGTAGTGTGCTAACCACTTGAGAAGCAAATGTCAACATTCTTTCTGGTTGCATATTGGCGCAGAGCTGCAGATTGCAATTAAGTGGGAAATCTGTTATAATTCGCCATGGAAGCTTGATAACGGTTGAACAATAGCTTTGGGAGAGTAGAACTGAATTGAGAAGAGAAGAAATATTTGGGATTGATTCACTGAATGAAGAAGTTGCTGTGAACATACATTTTATACTAGGCTAACCGACTCTGGTACAAACTATCTAATTCATAATATTAAACCTCTAACTTTTAGGCAATACAAATTGACCCCTCTAACTAACACGGACTATTACCTGTCTCAACACTCCCCCTCAAGCTGAAAGGTGTAAAATATTCAACACACCAAGCTTGCCAAGTAAAAACATGTACTGGACTGAGCTCAACCCTTTGGTCAACAAATCAGCTTGTTTTTCAGTTGTAGGAATATACTTCGTATCCAACAATCCTTGTTTGATTTTTTCCCTCACAAAATGGCAATCGATTTCAATGTGCTTAGTACGTTCATGAAAGATTGGATTTGCAGCAATCTGGATTGTAGACTTACTGTCACAAAAGAGTACCACTGGCTTGGAAACTTGCACTCCCAGATTACTAAATAACCCTATCAACCATGTAATCTCTGCCACACTAGTGGCCATACTTCTATATTCAGCTTCTGCACTACTCCTGGAAACTGTAGCTTGCTTTTTTAATTCCAAGAGATTAAAGAATCCCCAAACTTGACAAGATATCCACTAACATACCTCCTAGAGGCTGGGCAAGCAGCCCAGTCCGAGTCACAAAATGCAGTAAAAGTAGGTTGAGAATTAGCCTTCATAAGCACCCCCATTCCAGGAGCCGTCTTCAAATATCTCACTACCCGTATTGCTGCATCGATGTGTGATTGTTTTGGAGCTCGCATGAACTGGATGAGGGTTTGCATGGCGTAGCTAATATATGGTCGAGTAATGGTCAGATAAAGTAGCTTCCCAATCAATTTCTGATATCCAGTTACATCAAGTATCAATTCATCTCCAGTGATTCCTGCCGAAGAATCATAATCAACAGTAGTAAATTTCTTATTCAATTCTAAAGGTGTAATTGCAGGTTTGGCAGTGCTCAACCCCATATCCGAAATTAATTCAAGAGTATACTTCCTTTGATTGAGTAGAATCCCTTCTTTGGATCTCAAAACCTCAATCCCTAAGAAGTACCTTAATTCACCCAAATCTTTCACCTTAAACTGTCTATGTAGAATATTTTTTGCTTCAATAAACAGATGTTCATTACTACCGGTTAGCATCAGATCATCAACATATATCAAGATAATAACTATATCACTTCCTGATGTCTTAGTAAAGAGTGAATAATCATGAGCACTTTAACTAAAACCACCTTGAATCAAAGCTTCAGTCAACTTAATTTTCCATTGTCTCGAAGCTTGTTTAAGTCCATACAAGGACTTAACCAATTTGCACACTCTATGTTCCCCCTGCTTATGAAAACGCTGAGGCAACTCCATATAAAATTCCTCATACAAATCTCCCTGCAAGAAAGCATTAAAAACATCCATCTGCCATAGTTTCTAATTTCTAGCAGCATCTAGTGCTATCACTGACCTAACTGACACCATTTTAGCTACTGGGAAGAAGGTTTCATGGTAATACAACCCTTCTTTTTGACTATACCTTTAGCCACAAGCCTGGCTTTGAATCTTTCAACCTCACCACTGGCTTGGTATTTAATTTTGAATACCCACTTTGAACCAATAGAAGTTTTGCCTTTAGAAAGAGGTACAATGCACCAGGTACCATTATTCTCCAGAGCTTGAATTTCTTGTTTCATAGCTGTTATCCACCTTTCATCTTTGATGGCATTATAATAAGGCTCTGGTTCTTTAAGTACTGAGAAAGCCCTGAGATAACCTCTGTATTTTTGTGTGACATTATCATAAGAGAGAAAATTAGCAATAGGATATAAGGGTGCAACTGACTTTATTCCTCCTACATAATCTTCCATCTACAGTGGTGGTTTTCTTGTTCTAGATAATCTCCTCTCGTTAGCAGCTGGACCTTGTGCTCCTTCAAGGTTGGTTGGACAGGTAGGCAATTTCACAACGAGATTATCTACATTGAATGAGACTTGTATGTCTGATGGTATTTATACTACAACAGACACATCATCAAGTGCGATAGCAACATCTCCTAAACCTGCACCTTCACCGGTGGAATAAGCATCATCATGTGCAACATGTGATAATTCAATCCTACTAGGCAATGAACCATGTAACATGTCGTCATCATCAGTAACTTGAATTTGATTGGAGTCCTCAATTATATCAATGCGAGGAGCTGAGCAACCCAAGTCTACAGATTCGAAAGGAAAAATTGATTCTCTAAAGGTCACATCCCTGGCAATAAAGAAACAGTTAGTAGTTAAATCAAGTATCCTGTATCCTTTTTGAGTAGTGGAGTACCCCATGAATACACCCTTTATTGCTTTAGCTGCAAATTTATCACCTTTCACTAGATTGGTAGCATAGCATAGGCATCCAAAAACCCTCAAATGATCAAAGGATGGTACTCTTCTATGCATTAACTCATAAGGACTCTTACCATATAACACCTTAGTTGGCAACCTGTTAATAAGATAAACAGCTGTCTGGACACACTTACCCCAAAACTTGGCCGGAATTTCATCTTGAAACTTCAATGCTCTAGCTGTATCTAAGATGTGCCTATGCTTTCTCTCTGCCACCCCATTTTGTTGGGGTGTGTAGGTGCAACTACTTTGATGTATTATGCCTTTGAATTTTAAAAGAGCATCCCAATGTTTATTAAAAAAATCTCTCCCATTGTTTGTTCTTATCACTTTAACAGTAGTGGCAAACTGATTTTCAACCATAACAAAAAATTGTTGCAAAAACACAAAACTTCACTTTTCATTTGCATCAAGTAAATCCATGTAGTTCTCGAGTAATCATCAATCACAGTTAAGGAATAATGTTTTTCATCATGTGTTGGTGTCCTGTATGGACCCCAAACATCCATATGAACGAGCTGAAAAATCATAGTACTCTTTTGTTCACTTAGAGGAAAACACAGTCTAGACTGCTTAGCAACAGGACACACTGTACATTTATCTTGCAAAGCAACATCTACTTTATTCTTCAGAAAATGAATATGTCTCATGGCTACTGTTGAAAGATGCTCAAGCCTCTTATGCCATAGACAACAATTTCCTTCACTTTCAGCTTTTACACTCACATGATTTGTTCGTTTTTTCTCCAAGTCTTTTTATCAGATATAAACCATCACTTTCCTTACCAATCCCCTTCACCTTGCCACTGTAAAGGTCCTGAAATATGCAGAATTCAGGGAAAAATGGCAGAGCAACATAAGTTCCTGGTTAATTTAGAGACTGACATTAAGTTGAATCTAAACTCTAGCACATAGTAAACATTAGTAAGTTTAGCATCTTCTGATATATACGAGCTTCCCATGTGAGTAATAGGGTAATCCTTCCCAGTAGGCAGGCTAAACTTTTCTCTCTTATGTGAGGCAATTCTCTCTATATCATCTAGCAAGTGCAGTGAAGAGAAAATATGATGCGTAGCTCCAGAGTCTACTACCCATTCACTATTATGCACACTAGAAGACAAAGAAATGATTGTACCTGCCAAATTCACTTGTAGCTCTTTACCTGTCACCTGATTGTGAACCTCAGAGCTGCTCCCATCCTCTTTGTTAAGTAAATTCAATATTTGTTGATATTGTGCATTAGTGAAGAAGTGATTGCCCTGTTCCTGCAGCCTTACACGTGACTTTTTCTCTGGAATTTTAATTTTGTTAGCCATAGGCATCATTCCTCTATGATAACATAAAGTTTTAACTTTTTTATCTGTATGCATCATTCCTCGAGGATTAACCTTCTTGCCTTTGTAATCTGCAGGATATCCATTAACTTTCCAGCAGTGATCAATAGTGTGTCCATTGAGCTTACAAAATTCACATTATAAGAACGACTTCTTGATTTTGTAACCCTGACCTCTCCCTGCTTGCAATGCCAGAGGATCCAATCTCTCATGTGTGACGTTTACCCCAACTTTCTGTTGGCTTTCATCCTCAACAATCATAGCATAAGCTTGGTTCAAGGATGGCTCCGTTGACTTCATCAGGATTTGTCTGCGAGCTTTGTCATAGAGATCATTCAGTCCACTGAGAAACTGAAGAAGTCGTTGTTTTTTAAGATGTTCAGCATAATTATTTGACTTCTCACAGTCACAATTAGGAGCAGGCACCATTGCATCATACTCCGCCCATAACTCCTTCAATTTCGAGAAATATACTGATACAGAGTTGTTTTCCTGTGAAATAGTAGCAATTGCCTTGTGCAATTGAAAAATATGAACTCGATTCACCTTATCAAATCGCTCTCGAAGATCCTCCCAGACTAGGTTCGCACTCGAACCATACACAATACCACTGAGGAGATCTGGTGAAACGGTATTCATGATCCACGAATGAACAATTACATTACATGTGTCCCATTTCTCCTGTAGATCCTTCGAGAAAGATTCCCTCTTACATGTACCATTTACAAATCCTAATTTCCCCTTGGCTTGAAGTGCAATCTTCATCGATTTATGCCATAACCTGTAATTCTCCAATCCTGTGAGTTTCACAGGAATCAAAACAGTGTCTGGAGTATCCGATGGATGCACAAAGAGTGGGTGAGTGTAATCTATCTTAGTCTGAGCTTAAATATCAGTTCCAATCATTGTTGATGATGAGAGAGAAGCTTCCGAAGACGGTGATAAAATAGTAGTTATGCTTGCGGAAATCAACGGATTACTTAGGCTCTGATACCATGTTATAATTCACCATGGAAGCTTGATAACGGTTGAACAATAGCTTTGGAAGAGCAGAACTGAATTGAGAAGAGAAGAAATATCTGGGATTGATTCACTGGATGAAGAAGTTACTGTGAACATACATTTTATACTAGGCTAACCGACTCTGGTACAAACTATCTAATTCATGACATTAAACTTCTAGCTTTTAGACAATACAAATTGACCCCTCTAACTAACACAGACTATTACCTGTCTCAACAAAATCCATGAGAAACGAAACCATTACAAACCTCCGATCTAACATTAAGGGAGAAATAAAGCTAGAGAAAAAAAAACACGAACATCCAGAAAGGATGTGCGAAAATGCTTTTAAGGTTGATAGAAACTAGCTGTGGATCCAACTTTCACAAACAGAGGGAAAAGGGAGATGTAGGAATACAAAACATTTAAAGGAAGAATGTTCGGTACATAGACTGGGGGTATAAGTTTGCGTATCATACAACGCTTCTCCAATAATAAATGCATCGCCTACACCAGTTGTATGATCTACTAGTTTATATATATATGTTGGCAATATGAAGAATGTGGAAAGAATTAAGTGAAGAAGAGAGAAAAGGTCAAAGGAAGAATGAATACATGAAGCTGAACCATCTGGCCCCCTTCCTAAATCCTATTCCCTGTGTAAACTATCAGACCCCACATGAAATTTAACTGTCTGGCCCTTTGAAAATTCTCAGTACAACTTAGCTGATCAATGGGCTAAAATAAAATCTTTATTTATCTAGTAAAACTCGATTAGGTTCCACAATGTTTGTCAGTTAGTAGTACTAAGAAAGAAACCTTCATTCAAGGTCCACAGCTATGCAGATGTTTTCTGCAGCATGTGTCTCTTTCCTTTTTAATCTTTCCATCTTCAGAGATTGAAAATGTTGTTACAGGTTGTAAGAAAAATATTTGGCTGAAGGCATTATTTTCTGTATAATTAAGCTAGTTGATTACTCACGAGGTCACTCAACTAATAAAAAAATTGTCCAAGAAAGTCACTTTTCTTTACATTTTGTAACAGAAAAGTCGCTTTATTTTTGTCATGACTACACTCCGGTGATATTTCTAGCCACTTAACTGATGTGACATACAATATTATAATCCTCTCGTACTAGGAAAAAGTGTTATGGAATGAAGAAGACAAAAAAGAAAATTGAACAGAAACTGAACGAAAACTCTTGATTGATTCTTTTTCTTGATTCAAATAGAAGAGTACAACTCTATTTATAAGAAACTAAATAAAATAAATAAGAAAAATATGATATTTTCCTTATAGCTATACGACTAAATATTCTTTAATTAATAAACCCTAGACTTAAAAGGAAATAAATAATATAAAATATTCTTAGACTAAAAAAGGAAAAATAAAAATATTATACCATTAATGAAAATGACAAAATAGAAGGAAGGTAAATCTCAACATTCCCCCTCAAACTCAAGTTGGTGTATCCAACTTGAGTTTGAACACTTAATTATAAAAAATGTATTTTTCCTTAATTTTGTTGCAACAATCTAATAAAGTTGGTCTTCCTCATCTTCATGTTCTTCTTCCACAAGTAGTGCTTTTGAATTATCTTGAGTGTCTTTGAACTTGCATACTTTTGTGACATGACCTTTTTGTCTCCACATAATGCATCAAATCTCCACCAGTAAAAATTTTCTGAGTGTGTTTTCTTTTTGCAATATTTGCAAGGTGGATAATCAATTTTTCTTTTTTGATGGTTCACATAAAAAATATTTTCAAGAACTTTGTATTCCATGTAAGCTCTTCTTTGCTCTTGTGCTTGAAGAGCGCTTATCAATTCAACAAGAGAGATGTCAGAGAGATCTTTAGACTCTTTCAAAGTGGAGATTTTGGACTCAAATCTCTCAGAAATAGTCACCAGAATTTTTTCAACAATTCTATTGTCTTTAAAATCTTCGCCAAGCAACCTGATTCTATTGACAATTAAAGAAATTCTGTCAGAATAATTAGTAATTGTCTCACCTTCTTACATCCTAAGAGATTCAAATTCAAAATTTGATTTTGTCTGCCTCGTTCACTTCCTTGATACTCCTTTTCAAGTTTTTCCCAAGCTTCTTTTGTTGTTTCACATGTAATGATTTTAGAAAAGATTGAATCAGCAACTGAATTTTGAATTACAATTTTTGCTTTATATTTTTTCGATTTCTCTTCTGAGTGAAGTTTGATTTCGGCAGCAGAAGGATTTGCAGGGAGTGGTTGTATGGGTTTTTCTTCCTTTACAACTTCCAACAAATCATAAGCTTCAAGATAAGATTTCATCTTAACTGCCCAAATTTGATAATTTTCACCAGTGAAGGTTTGTGGGGCATTGAAAGAGAGAGTATTGCTTGTCATGGTTTGAAAAACAAGATTTAAAATAATATGGGTTAAAAAAGATTAAAAATAGTCCTACGTTAAAAATAAAAGTGAGGGTTAAAAATAATCTTACGTTAAAAATAAAAGTAAGATTAAAAGTAGGTTGAAAATAGGTATGGATTAAAAAATGGTTGACAGTTTTGCTTCAATAAATTCACAGATCCATGAGGATCGATGAAGGCTCTGATACCACTGTTATGGAATGAAGAAGACAAAAAAGAAAATTGATCAGAAACTGAATGAAAACTCTTGATTGATTCTTTTTCTTGATTCAAATAGAAGAGTACATCTCTATTTATAAGAAACTAAATAAAGTAAATATGAAAAATATGATATTTTTCTTATAGTTATAAGACTAAATATTCTTTAATTAATAAACCCTAGACTTAAAAGGAAATAAATAATGTAAAATATTCTTAGACTAAAAAAGGAAAAATAAAAATATTATACCATTAATGAAAATGACAAAATAGAAGGAAGATAAATCTCAACAAAAAGTACTCTTGATGCTTATTTTCAGGCCTGAAGTAGAGAATTATTTAACATCTTCAATAGGCCCTTTCTTTATGTTGAACATAAGGAAAATAAAAGAAGAAATTAACCATGAATTTGAATTTGTAAGGTGGAGATAAATAAAATTTAGCTCCATTATTTTCTTCCTTTCTTACTCATGCCAAATAACAAAAAGAAAAAGATTACTCTAGATCTCTAGCCTATGAGAATGGTTAAGTAAGAATAAAGTAGTCAAATTAACTTGTAAAGTGAACATTTTTCTCTCCCCATCTCAATTTGTGTGGCATCATTCTGATTTCGAGATTCAAATAAGTCTATTTTTAATCATAATTTATTTTATATATATTTTAAATATTTAAATTGTCAATTATTTTGACATGTAGTACTTTTTACATAGTTTCTAACTATATAAATTTGATTTTAAAAAATTGAAGATTTCATGACATATTTGCGATCAAACTTACATTATTTGACTATCGAAAAGTGAAAAATATCACATAAATTTGGATGGAGAGAATAAATTTGGTCAAGAGTGATTATGAGCGAAAACTAGGAGGTGCAAAAATCGGTTTCATAGACAAATTGAACCAAAAACAAATGTTATTAATTTACTGGCATGGGTTATTGAGTTAACTATTTTTGTAAATTTTTATTTAATTGTCAGTTCAGTTTTCGGTGTTAAAAATTTTAGTTATTAGTTATATCGATACTCTAATAAAATTATATTAGAATTTTCTTTTTATCTCTAATTATATAATAATAGTGAATTCAGATTTTAATACAAATTCCTTTTCTTTTCCTTTTTTATACATTTTGTTGTTATTGGCTTAAAAGTTATTGTTTTCTTTCTGAAGTCTTTGACTACTTGTGCTCCTATCCAATAGAGATTGATACTACAGTGTTATTGTATCTAAATTTGCTAATTAATCTGAAAGAAAATAAGTTTATTTTAGCATTAATGTAAATAAATTTATTTAGGTTTATAATTTGTATAGACTTTTATGCATACACATAGTGTATATGAATAAATAAAAATAAGAGAAAGTCAAAGAAAAAAAAGAAATTACACGAGTCATTTTTTATCGGTTAAACTAAAAATTGAATTTATCAAGGAATAAAAACTAATAGTGAATATCTTATTGATTTAGTTGCAAGATTAATATGTTTACAAGTCGAATCGATGATACACAAAATCATATTGAAATGGCTGATAAGCACCTTTTTTAAAATTATTATTGAGTAAAGCATCTAGTACCCCATGAACTATGACCAAATTTACCACGACACACCCTAATTTTATGGTGGTCTTATTACTCTTGAATTAAATTTTAGCATATTTTTGTTAATCTTTTTATCTGTCGTGACACCTTTGATGTGAATTCTATTTTGTGTAATAAATGTGTCACGTCAACATAAAAGATGATAAAAATACATTAAAATTGAGTTAGAAGTAATAAGACCCTGTAAAGTTGAAGTGTCGTAGCAACTTTGATGATAGTTCGAAGAATACTAAATGTTTATCTCTTTTAATTCAGTAAAAGAGAATTTGTCAATATTAATCTCTCGTCAAAATTATTGCAGTTTGACAGAACCAAAATGTCAACATACATTATTTATATGCTGTAAAGCAATATGAACATTGCGGAAAGAATCAAAGTGAATAAAAAAGTAAAAGTAAAAGGAAGAATGAATACATTGAAGTTGAACCATCTGGTCCTTCCTATCCCCTATGTAAAGTATGAGACCCCACATGAAATTGAACTGTCTGGTCCTTTGAAAATTCTCAGTACATAACTATAGGAATTTGTTGGTACATACAGGGGGAGTAGTAGTATATAAATATATGATATTCCAATCTTAGCTTAATCATTTTTGTTGGTTAATTTAGTGATTAGTAGTAGTAAGTAATATAAAGATGTTGTTGAGAGATGAAGAAGAAGTTGAGTTGGGTGAAATGGAGTTGAATGACATGGTTAATTCTTTTATAAGTTCACCTGCTTCAACTAGTTGGCAAATTCAGCAGGTATGGGAGCCTGATAATATGCACCTTTTTGATTGTTCTTTACCTACTGCTTCTCCTATGGCGAACTTTAGTACTCTTTGGAATCATTGGAGTCCTCCTTCTCTTCCTCCTCCTCCTCCTCATCATCATCATCAAGAATCTGGTTAGTAGCTCTCCTTTCACCCTTTAAATTTGATCTATATAACAGTCTGTCATTTCGGATCCTGCACATAGCGGGAGCTTTAGTGCACCAGTCTGTTTTCACCTGTAAAATTGGTTTTCGAGATATGTTGAGAAGCCCCAATATGGTATAAAACTTTAATCTTGTAGGGGAGTATGTTTTCCAAATTTTGTGAAATTTTGAAGTGTGGGGTGTGGGGTGTGGGGTGTGGGGTGTGGGGTGTGGAGTGTGGGGGTGGGGGGGGAGATTTTTGGAAAGTAACAATTCCATTCAGTTCGCTTTTAGAAAATTTGTTGATCGCGTAGTTGAGTTATGAATTCTCAACAAGGGGATTAAAAGAAAAGGATCTTTACAGTTTACACAACTTGTGGATTCATTGTTGACTTTATCTATCCGGTATACAAAGATTATACATGTTTATACGCGTATTATATGGTGGAGGAGCGCTACAACAATAACACCATACCTAATTTAGTTTCACTTTTGTGGGGTCTGAGGAGGGTAGAGTCTACGTAGACCTTGTCTCTATCTTAGAGGTAGAGAGGCTGATTCTGATAGACCCTCGGCTCAAGGGAAAAAAGTCCAAAGCGGTCGAGAAAAAGAAGTAATAGAAGTACAAGAAATAGCAGATAGTAACAAGGCAGTAATACAACAAAATAATATGATAGTTCATGTGCAAGATATGGTACTGGAGCTGCTATTTAGGTGAATTCTTCGAAAAAAAGAAAAAAGAGATTGTTACATGTACTTCATTTCAAGGGGATTTGAAAATTTATTTATGCGTACAAAATTGTTTTAACCATATTTGTGTAGTACACTTTGACGAACAGGCGTTGTTGTACTGTATAGCCTGTTTTCTCTTTTTTCTTTTCTATGTTTGATTAAGGGAATTTAATTGAAATTCCAAAGGTATGATCAAAGGGGCAGCTAAAGCTTTTGATGCTCAGCTTCAAGAGGATGCTGCTGGTGGAGCTATACTGATGAATGATTTTCTACACAAAATTGCGCTGTTCTCCAGGTCTTACTGGTTTGACTATATCTGTTTTTGAAATAGCCCTTCTTCATGTGAATTATGTAGGAGTTGTAGCTTGAGGTTTCAGCAATCATGTGCTCTTCGCAGTTGGAAAACTTATAAAGTTTTTAGGACTACTCGTGCTTGTTTGAATTGTTACCAGATAGATTTTCTGTCATTCAAAGGGGAATAAGCAAGTTAAAGATCTACATTTGAATTTCTTCTCTGAAATATCAGAATACATCCTTCGAAAAGATAATCGAAACATGAAATCCTTTCTGCTGATCTAGTTACTAAATCTTGGCCTACATTGGTCACTCTAAGAATGTTTTCATTTCTAAGATTGGAGTTAAGAACCTGATGTAATTGTTATCTGATTTTCTTTCACTTCAACAACATTTGTGCTTCTCTTATAGGTGGAGGACATTTGTGCCGTTATATAGAAGGAGAAGGAGAAGGAGAAGGAGAAAAATTATCCTTGATGTGAGGTTTGAAGAAAAGGCATATACTGGTGGTACGAGTCAGGTATGCAGTTGCCTCATATTCCTGTCTATTTCTGGAATGTGCTTATTAGCATGGATATTCGTGTATGATCATTTCCGTTGTTGTTTAGTATAATTGCTTACGCTATTGTCAATATGAATTTTTGCTTCAAGGTGTCTCTGTCAATGCTGAGTATGGAGACAAAATCTGAAAATCCTGTCTGCTGCAAACCAGTGCAAATAGTAGATGAAAGCCCGAAATTCCAGGTATTATATAAAACTCCATCCAACTTGTTACATTAATTTTCTTCAATTTGATTTATTGGGATCGTCCATTGTGTATATTAATGTGACTGGTCTTAACACCATATCCTGTCAAAAAGTAATGGCGATTACTTTATATAGTTAGGTCCTTGCAAATATATTGTAATCTTGAGATATAAACTGCACATCTATTATCAGATCTCAGATATGGATGTCATGGTTTAATCTGGACTCCTAGTGATGAACTTTGAACATTGAAAAACTTTTGTTACATTGAATAAGTGTTTACTGAAAGAGTGAGCAACTGAACTACTGTAAACAAATCGCAGTGTATGCAGTTAGATGCAAAATGTACAGCAGAAGAGTCTCCACTTCATATTGTACCAAGTCGGGGAGATTGTGCACTGCCTGTTCCATTTCAACAACGATCCATCACAGAACATGTAAACCTGAAGAGGAAAGTCGATACTGGTCCTTCAGGTCAGGACGTTACCATCTTTGAATTATGCAACAAGCAGAAAATGAATAAGAAATACAAAAAGACTTGGAGAATTGGTGATTCAGTTAGTTTAGAGGATCTTAAAGAGCAGTTTGGAAAGAAACGTGAAGAGGCTGCAGAAAGCCTCAACGGTAAGCTTCCTGTTGGAACTTCAGAATAAGCTTCTTTTCTAGTGTTTGCATCTTGTTTCTTGACATCTTGTTTTTATAGTTAGTATCTCCACATTTAAGCGAATTTGTCGGGAACATGGAATCTCCCGGTGGCCGTCTACCAAAATAAAGAGAGAAAGGCTTTTACTCTCCAGTTTAAGCTGCAATGGAACTGACCGAGTAGCTGCTAACACACAAATGCGAATAACCAAAGGCCTAACTGCATTGGCATCTACCTTTTCAGTCAAATCCAATCAGCAGAAATCACAGAGTTCGAATTTATCAGTAAATAATGAAAATGGTACATCATTAAATGGCAATCTGCTAGAAAAGAATGAAGACAGTGACAGGGAACACATTATGATTCAAGTGGAAGACTCATCCAATCAAGAACTCGTGTACATACCACAGGAATTTCGGCCTGCCTGTGATAGTCTCATCCCTGACGTTCCCACTATACTGTCTCGGTTACCTCAAGAAAGAATGCCAGCTGAAGATGCTACACAATTAATTTCTTCTGCACCTGGCCAGCAGGGGGAACTTATTGCAAGACAAATAGAGATGACTAGTCAGATTAGCCAATTGGAGAAACAACACTTGGGAAAGGAAAGGTTCAAATGTGATCTCTCTGTTGAAGACTCGTCATCACGCGATTCCAGAAATGTTTCAGAGCCAATTCAAGTAAGCTTACGGAGTATAAATTATACTACTATAATTTTCTTGAAACCAAGAATTAGTAATTCCAGACAAGTTTCTTTTATATAACCATCTTTCCGGTTATGCTTCAAGGATAGTTGATGTATACGTTAAGCTCTACTTGTCATCAGGGTAATGCCATCGTGGATTCTAATCATATGGAAGTTCAACCTTTGCTTGAATCAGTATCAACTCAGCCATTAAACTCATTTTCCTGCAATGAGAACACCGCAAAGAACACAAAGCTGCTTTTCAACAATTTGATCGTCTTAACTCTGGAAGATCTAATCGACCATGAAAATGAAACTTCCATGACTAAAGCATTGCCCATCCTAGCAGACAACCTCTCTTTTTTCTCTGAAGAACAAGCCGAAAAAATACTTGAACTCTCAGTCGATTTTCATGCACTCGTGCATAGCTGGAGACGGTATTCTCAATCCCAAGGGCGCAGTCAAAAGTCCTTAGCTGAAACGGAGAAAATTAGAGATTTGGCGGAGACATCAGTGAAAGATGAAGAGTGTCTTAATGTCAGATACGAAGAACTCAAAAGAAAGGAACAGGAACTGAGGGCACAATTGGAAGCAGTGCAGAAAGAGACGGCAGGGATAGCTGAACAAAGGAATGAAAAATCCAAGCAGACCAAACACTTGGTTTCTTTGGCAGAAGAGAAAACAGATAGTAGTACCAAAGAGAAACACATGATGAAAATAGCCACTACCAAGCTGAACAACTTAGTTGATCAATGGACTAAAATACAATCTTTCTTTATCTAGATTTGCTACTAAAACTCAGTTAGGTTCCACAATGTTTGCCACTTAGTCGTACTAAGAAAGAACCTTCATTCAAGGTCCACAGCTATGCAAATGTTTTCTGCAGCATGTGTCTGTTTCCTTTTTGTTTTATTTTTCCATCTTGAGAGATTGAAAATGTTGTTATAGGTTGTAAGAAAAACATTTGGCTGAAGGTATTATTTTCTGTATAATTAAGTGAGTTGATTACTCTTGAGGTCATTCAGCTAATAAAAAATTGTGCGAGGAAGTCACTTTTCTTTATTTTGTAACAGAAAAGTCACTTTATTTTTTCCATTTCACCTATAAAGTTACTGACTACACGGATGATATTTCTAGCCATTTAGCTGATGTGACATACAACATTATAGTCCTCTCGTACTAGGAAAAAGTCCTCTCGATGCTTTAACACCCGTGATCTCTGGTTAAAGGGGTTTATTTTCAGGCCTGGAGTAGAAAATTGTTTAACATCTTCAATGGGCCTTTCTTTAAGTTGAATATAAAGAAAATAAAAGAAAAAATTATCCATGAATTTGAACTTGCAAGGTGGAGATAAATAAAATTTAGCTCCATTATTTTCTTCCTTTCTTACTCATGCCAAATATCAAAAAGTAAAAGATTACTCTATATCTCTAACCTATGAGAATGGTTAAGAATAAGGTAGTCAAATTAACTAGTAAACATTTTACTCTTTCCATCTCAATTTATGTGACATCATTTTGATTTCGAGATTCAAATAAGTATATCTTTGACCATTCTTTTTATATATATTTTAAATATTTCGAATTGTCAATTATTTTGGCATATAGTACTTTTAACATAGTTTTCAAATATATAATTTTTTTTAAAATGAAGATTTCATGACATATTCGCTGTCAAACTTACATTATTTGACTATCGAAAAGTGAAAAGTATGGAATAATTTATTTATACCTTTCATGAGAAAATTGAAGGAAAGGTGTCTTTTAAGTCTTGAATGAAGGATTGGTGACATTGACCAACAGATAGGGTCAAACATCATTAGGAAACTTGATTAAGTTAATTGTGGACTTGATTAATATTTTCAAAACTTTCTAATCTTTTTAAAAATACAAATCAACCCAATCCACACCCCTCTTCAATCCAAATCAACCACTCTCTCCTCTCTCTCCAGCTTCTCTCAACTCTCTCTCAACCAACAGTTCTGCAAAATTTCTCCCTTCAACCCCCGATGACTTCTACCTCCGGCGACAAATAGTTGGACTTCGAGTTCCCCTTTTTTCTCCCTTCAACCTCCGGCAACTTCTACCTCCGGCGACAAATAGTTGGGCTTCGAGTTCCCCTCTTCAATTCAATCAACCTGTCTCTCGTCCCTCTCTCGACAGCTTCTCTCAACTCTCTCCCAACCAACTGTTCTGTAAATTTCTCATTTCAATCCTCGGCGATTTCAACATCCGACTATAAATAGTTGGGCTTCGAGTTCCTTTTCGACTTTAACCTTCAATCGACGTGACAGCCTTGCTCTCCGGCCACAACAGCTTCGAATTCTTCATTGTTCATTTTCTTCTTTCACAGGTAAAAATTTATGGCCTTTTTAGTTTTGAAGAAAACGAGGAACTTGAGCCAACTTCTCTTATAGTATTGGTTAACAATTTCAATATTTGTTACATTAATTTGAAATGCGGTCTGAAATGGCCTTTTTATTGTTTGTGTTTATAAAAACAAAACGACAATTTGGTTTGATTTGTTCTGTTCTTGTTCTTGGTAAAAATGGTGAAATTGTTGTTTTTTGTTAAACAATATCGTGTTACTATTTTTTGTTCCCTCCGACAGATTACCCATCTGGTGCAACATATTAACCATCTGATGCAATATATTTATTATATGATGCACTAGATCAACCATCTGATGCACCAGAGAAACCATCAGATTACAATTCTGATGCAACAGATTAATAATCTGATGCAACAGATTAACTATCTGATGCAACAGCTTTACCATATGTTGCAACAGATTAAGCATCGGATAAAAAATCTGATGCAACTAATTAACCATCTGGTGCAATGGAAGAACCATCAGATTAATGATCTGATGCAGCAGATGAACCTCCTGTTGGATAAAATCCCATCAACTCTTCCTACAGGAAATATCCAAGACTTGATTTTTTCAACTGATCATTCATCTACCACGATAGACGACCCTATGTTGGAAGAAATCTAAACAATATTGACCATTGATAACTGTTCCAACAGATCACTCATGTGTTGCAACAGATGTGTGACCTGTTGCACAGACCATTCATCTTTCTTAACAGATGAGTGATATATTTTGTGTTGTCGCAACAGATTACTCAGTCGTTGTTGCAGGTTAGTTAACTGCTCTGACAGATCACTCATATGTTGCAACAGATGTGTGATCTGTTGCACAAACCATTCATCTTTCTCAACAGATGAGTGATATATTTTGTATTATCGCAACAGATCACTCATATGTTGCAACAGATGATGTCACAACAGTTGTGTGATCTGTTGAATAGACCATTCATCTGTCTTAAAAGATGAGTGATATGTTTTGTATTGTTGCAACAGATTACTCATCCGTTGCAACAGTTTGCTTATATGCTGCAACAGATATACTACCTGGTGCAACAGATCGGTGATCTGTTGCAACTATTATTTTACTGTTTTGCTTGTTTGATTTACTGTTATCCTTTTTTAACGATGCATTAATCAACAATAATATATTATTTTATGTTCCTGCTAATTTTAGATAATATGGTTCCCAAAAGAACAGAAACCGAATCAAGTCCAAGTAAAGGAACAAGTGAAGTAGCTAGGCTACATCCACCACTCTATGAGCTTGCTTTACAAGCGTTATCTCAATCGGGAGCAGAATATGATGAACACGGGGAGGAGGAATGTTTCAAAAGAGATGATGCAGATGCTAATAACCCTTCCACCGAAGAGTTGGTCAAAGCCTTCAGCATTGATCGTTATCCTGTGAGAATGCAGTGCGATGGTGCCGCAGATTTAATGGGTGATTTCGTGGTTAAGTCAGCCATGGGAAAATCTTTCGATGCCTTCAGAAAAATACTTCGAGAACAAAAATTGGATGCTTATTTTAGGGACAACTGCTTTGGAAAATATCTTGATTTTCCGGAGGACAACAATGCTCGTTTCTAAATGAAAATGGTATATGAACTACTCAAGCGTAGGTTTATGTATGAAAATAAAGATAAGATGGATGAGATGTGGATAAATTACTGTGGCATGCCTGTTTGTTTTGGTTGGAAGGAGTTTGCCATAGTTACTGGACTAAAATGTTATCCTCCTTCTCAAGTTATACCTATTCTAACCCAAAAAAATACCTCGCACACCCAAAAAAGGCAAAGGCAATTCGTGTGATCGTGATGACCTAGTGTCCATTGTTGGTCCAAGCTTCAAAAACAAAAATTTGATAGAAGCGTTGAAAGGTAAAGGACTTCAAAGAATCACAAGCAGTCATTGTGCTTGGTTTGGTTTGTACATAATATTTGTTGGGCGAGAGACATTAACAACAACATAAGCCTCGGTTTAATAAAGCTCTCCGAGGATCTTGATGCGTTTAACAGCTATCCTTGGGGGTATGAAAGCTTCAAAATGACTGTCAAATATTTGTTGACTCCATTAGCGCCAAAGACAGTCAACTTATATGGATTCCCATAGGCTTTCATGGTAAATGTTTCTTTCTTCTATTATGATATCATTCATTTTTTTCGCTCAATAATGGTTTTGATTTATTGGCGTTATTTTATAGGCTTGGGTGTTTGAAGTCATTCCTTATTTGAGACAACAAGTGAACTACCAGGAAGGAGTTTCCTGTCCAAGAATCTTGAGATGGTTGTCGGCCAAAACTGATAAAAGTGCAAAATTTCTTGATCTCTTCAACCCCCTGAAGGATGCAATAAGTATAATTATAATTAATTTTTTCTTTTAATTAATGATTTTTTTTAATGATCTAATCATCATTCTAATATATGTAATGATTTATGTTAGATTGTGCATCCGTCGCTAGTTCCGGTCAATCGAGAGTTGAAGATACCATTTTTTTTACTTTACGGTCTGTGCGAACTTTATCGGACCCTAAGGTCATCGACAGAATAAAAATAGAATTGTTTAGAGCAACAACCATTACAAGAAAAACAATTTTGGAGGGTGGGCTTGTTGTTGTTGTTGTTGATGGTCTTAGTGGTGATGGAGCTGTTGGTGGTGGTAGTGGTGCTGTTGTTGGTGCTAATGATGCTCCTCTTGCAGTATTTAAAGTAAACCATTATGAGTATGATATACTGGTTATACAGATTTTGCCTCTCCCAGCGAATGTTCTGCATGCAAATGTCAAGACTGCAGGGCGAAACATGATGTAGTGATTAATGTTATTAATGCATTAACAACTTCTGTAAAGGAATTTACATCTAAGAGGGGTCTCATTCCATCAAAGAGGATTTTATTTTCATCCGCTCCATTAGAGATTAGGGCTAAGAGGAGAAGAAAAGTACTTTCCAGGGCATTATCAAGCATCCAAAAAAGCGAAATTGCAACTCCTCTGTCTATGTGTTGCACTGAGCAACGTACAATGTCCAAAGAAGAGCAGCACGAGCTGAAGAAGGTGAATATACTATATGTCTTCCAACTGACAAAACAAACAAACACATATTTGTTTTAACAGATGACACATCTACTGAAAATTATCAAATAGATATATACATCTGTTGCAACAGTTGACTAACCTGTTGCACCAGATACTTTATCTGGTGCAACATATGTCTTGTCTGTTTTAGCAAATCAAATAGCTTTTCGTACCGCTTTTATTTGTACCAACAGACGACCTATATGCTGCAACAGATGATTCATATGTTGCAACGGATGGTTCATCCGTTGGAAATTATCACACAGGGTCTTCCTCATGTAGAAATTTGTCCTAATAGTTGATTCATTGTTGCAACAGAAATATAATCTGTTTGGGATAATTTAAAACAAGAGGAAGACCTGTTGATTTGCTAGAAGAGATGAGTTATCCTTTTTCGTTTTGTTGTATCTCCGTGATTAGCATTGACCAATTCTGGTTTTCCAGGTGGATGTAGAAGAAGCTACTGCTGAACAACATTGACAATATGCTACTCTTTTTATGGAAATACGGAGAACATAAAGTGCAGAAACCGTACGTAAGCGACAATAAAGATCCACGACGAGCAAAGCCGAATTCCATAGCACCGGATGAAAAACAACTTTCTCATACTGAGTAGATCTTTATAGCTTGAGCTTGTCAAATCAAAGCAATTCTTGGCAGTATACTTAAATTGTTGTTAATGTATTTGTTGAGATCTGTACCCATAATAATTTTTTTACATTTCATTTATTCGTTGACTTGTTTCAGCTAATTTATGAAGGGTTCAATTTATTTTATTTTATCTACGAATTTTATTTATTCCTTAGATTTGAACTTATTAATTGAAAAGGAATACTAGATTCAAATATTGCAACAGATAATGTATCTGTTGCAATAGACAACACATCTATTGGAAAAATCAAACAGATTTAGACATATATTGCAACAGGTAGGTGATCTGTTGGAATTTATCAAACAGGTGTTCCCACTGTTGCAACAGATGGACTTTAGATAAAAACATCGAGATAATGCAACAGATGACCAACCTATTGCAACAGATAAACTATATGTCAGAACAGGTAGAATAATTGTTACAACGGATGGAGAATCTGTTGCATTATAAAAATTTAACTTTCGTTGGACATAAAAAATTATCACTACGTGTAAAAAGGTTAAAGTGAATTGAATTGAAATAAAAAAGACGCAACCCATCGACGGTGTTCAGTTCAAACACCTAAAATAAGATAGGCATCAAGTAAACAGTGTTCATTTAAAACACGTAAAATAAAATAGGAATCAAATGTGTCAGTGTCAGTCTGGCACATTTCGCTGACTTGCCGTCACTTGGCCCCCAACGGTCATTCCCCCCCCCCCATTATCTTATATATTCATCTTTCTCCTAAAATTTAACCCTAAATTCCCAAATCTTCTTCTTCATCGTCATCTCTTTTATCTATTCAAATTATTTCTTTCCTTTTTTCCAACTGAGCTTGACAATGCCAAGCGCATCTTCCACTGTTTTTTGTGATAAAGATTTTTGATATTGTAAGTGAGGTCATGAAGCTCTATTAAAGACTTCTTGGACTCAACAAAATCTGGGTTGTAGATTTTTTACTTGTAAGATTTCAAAGGTAATATTTTTTTTATTTAATTAATTAATTAATTATTGACTTATAATTATTTTGTAATTTTGTTCTCTTTTTTATAAAAATTGGGTGGATGCGATTACTTTGATTGGTATGAAGAACGACACCCTTCACAAGCAAATCGTGTAATCTGGGGTTTGTTGAACAAAGTCAAGGCTTCTGAAGAGAAATAAAATCGAGCAAGAAGATACTACATTGTTGTCGTTATTGCTATTGGTTTGGTGTTGTTGGGTACATGGATATTCAAGCCTAATTGCTGAAATTTTCATGGTGGTGTGTATATTTACTACTGGTTTGGTGTTGTCGAGCACATGGATATTCAAGCGTAACTGTTGGAAAATATCAAAAATATTTAGGCATATGTTGTAAAATTTAGGTCATCTGTTAGAAATTATCAAACAGGTCTTCCCACTGTTGCAACATATTAGACTTAGATTATTAGATTATTCATAGAAATAACATCGCCGTAATGCAACAGATGACCAACCTATTACAACAGATAAACTATCTGCCAGAACGGATTAAAGATATTTTACAACAGATTTACAATCTAATCTATTGCATTATAAAAAGCTCAACTTTCATTAGAACAAAATTATTGCCACTACATGTACATGTAATAAAGTGAAGGGTGACTTGAAATTAAAAATTTTTATTTCACAGGCTCTTCTATATACACAGGCTTCAAGCGTCCAGTTAGTACCCCACTAGCCCAGACCTCTTGCAGGTTTGCCACAACGTTGTCGCATAGAAAAGTCGTTGGCTCGGCCATTTCTGTGTCGGTCAGCAAACATTCGATGTGTGCAAGAGCGTGCGAGCCGCTCGCTTTAGCGGCATCATCTTTTGGAAGGATCATTCCCCTGTTTCGACCTTTAAAATCCCATGATTTCTTCATTAACACTTTCTTTAGAAAATGATTCATCAGTTTACTCTCCCTCAACAAGATGGGCAACAACACCATCAATGGCTCCACGAGGAAAAAAAGATCAAAATCGTCGATGAGAGGTACGTTGGAGTCATAAACATTGATATTTCCCTCCTCGAGTAGTATCTCAACAGCCCGATAATGCATGTCGTTCACGCTAATGACTGCAAGAATCCTTTTTGCCTCGGTCCAGCTCTTACCGTATGGATTTGGTCTGTCCCCTCTAACATATCTTAACATTTCTTCTTCATTCAAGACCAACGTAGGAACTATAAAATCAAGTCCCACGCCAAGGGCTGACGCCTCTCCATTGAGTTGATCGTACTTATCCTTGATCTTCTTGCAGAAGTCGAGGTCCATTATCCTATCGGCAGCGTCATAAGCTTCCCGGTATGTTAATTGTCTTTTCCTCATGAGGCAGAGAATTATGTCAACATGCTGTGAGATAAGAAGTCAATTTTTAAATAGGTTAGTAATTGTAAAGATGCAACGGATGGTCCATCTATTGCATAGGATTCTCTGAATCAATAATGCAACGCAAATTATGCAACAGATGGATAATAAGTTGCAACAGAACTACTACCAGTTGCACCAGTAAACCCAGCTATTGCAAAAAATGTGAAATCTATTGCGTAGCTTCTTCTTCATGGGGTAGATTAGAAGGGATAGGTTAGGAAAATTAAACTTTACTTGTCCTCGTGCAGCATACGCATATCAGTCATAGTCTGGAAGTCTTGGGGGGGAAAGTGAGGCCTGGGGTAATCTGGTGCGCTTGGTTTGGCATTCTTGGCCTGTCGCAGATCTCTCTTCTCTTCGGCACCAAGTTCCGTATATATGTCCACCTTATTGACTGGCCCCTGAACTTCAACAGTTTTTGGAGAGGGAGGAATTGCAATTTCTTTTGATTTTCGAGTGGAGAGTACGTCTCTAATTGCTCTTTTCTTTCTCCTAACCAATGTTGTAGGAGTATGTGGATCCCTCACCTTCTTGGATGGTATGACACACCTCTTGGATTTGAATTCCTTGATAGCTTTAGAGATAGCCTCTATTTTTTCAAAGACTTTATCCTGTCTGTCCTTGCATTCATCTCATTCGCAACGAGAACACGACGGTGAAGAGGGGTGAGAGGGACCTGTGTAAGGGCAAAAAGGGGTATTTTCAAACATATTTATTCTTTCTTGAGCATCAACATAATCATCATCATGAGTGGTAGCAGCATCAGCATGCCTGCCACCAACACCAACAACTCCACCAGAAGAACCACCCGGATCTGCCTTAGTAAAAGGTTGGTCATGAAGAGCCTCAACATTAGGATGACCTTGCCTAACTGCTCTTCTTATGGCTGTTGCTCCAGCCAATTCCTTCTTTATTAACTCCACCGTTGGGTCTGCTATAGTATCAACATGACCTAGAGTAATATAAAAAGTCATCACCGACTCCTTCTCAGTAGGCACGATCTATGAATGCACAACCTATAAAAAAGAAAAAAAAGATAGATGCATTTAAATCATATAATATAATAATTTTCACAATTGGGCTACGTTTTAAAAAAAGACCCATTTGTTGCATAGTTTGCAGTATATGGTTAAAATCCATTTGAGTCTGGTTCAGAGAAATAGAGCAACACATGGATAATCTGATGCAAAATATCAATCATCTGTTGCAACAATTGCACAAGATGGGTAATCTGTTATGCAACAGATAATCTGTACGTCGCAACAGATGAACAATATGTTATCAGATTAAACATTTGTTGCATAATTTGTAGTAGGTGGTTAATCTTTTAGGAGTCGGGTTCAGAGAACCAAAGTAACAGATGGGTAATCTGATGCAAGATATACCTTGTCGCAACAGATGTCCCATCTGGTGCATCAGATATAACATTTATTGCACCAGATATAACATCTGTTCAATATCTTTCTTATCCTTGAGTAGAATTATTTTACTTGAAGAAGACGTACTGCATCATCCGGAGGGTTAAAGAGATCAGCCTCCTTAATATTGGTGTTTCTCTTTGCAGCCAACCACCTAAACATCCTTGGATGAGAAACCTCATCTGGGTAATCCACTAACTGATTTCGGAGGGGAGGAATGGCTTCAAATGCTCAAGCCTAAAAAATGTAAACAGGAAGCAAGCAAAAAAATCATAATAACTATATTCAATATAAATTAATGGATGAGTAAAATTAGTGATTAATTTTACCATGAAATCCCAAGAAAAGCCGTATAATGTGGTCATCCCTGAGGATAGCTTTGTCAGTAAATATTGGACAGTCAAGTAGAAGTTGTCATATCCCCAGGGATAATTGTTGAATTTATCAAAATCCTCAGCACGCGCCAATAAATCATCTTCTATGACCTTGTTGACGTCTCTTGCCAATATAATCGAATGGGCAAATCAAACTAAGCACAATTTCTCCCTGTACTGCTCTGGTATGGTTTTATCCTCGAGATCTGTCAACAAATCCGATGCTTTGTAGCCACGTCGAGCAATGTCAAACAACCCATCTATTTTTTCCTTGCATTTTCTTGCCTTGGATCTTTTGAGGGGTGGTGGTCCTTCTGGACGATGGCATCTCAAGCCCATCACTATGGCAAACTCTTGCAAGACAAAACAAATAGGCATGCCACAGTAGTTGATCCAGATTTCATCCATCTTCTTTTTGCCCCCTCCTCCGGATCTTTATCATCCCTCACGTACTTGATCCTGCGCTTGAGAAGACCATATACCATCGTCATAGGGAAACAAATACGGGCAGAGGGGTCCTTAGGCAGCTCGAGAAAGCTTCCAAAGTAGCTCTTCTTAAAAAGTCTACCTATGTTTTCGTTCTTCATAATTTTCATAAAATGTTCAAAAAATTTCCCCATCTGACATTTAAGTACAGCTTGACCAGTTAGTTGTTTTCCTTCTGGGTCATTTATCGGCATCGTAACTTGAAGCCTGTCAATATTAAAAGATTTGACAGGATCATGCTGGGATGCCGATATTAACTCACGCCTCGTTGGTGATCCATTATCATCATGTTGATGATCATCCTCTTTCTCTTTCTGACTATCCAATTCCTCCTCTTTCTCACTTTTATTTTCTTCATCACCATCTACGGACCCTTGTCCACCTCCCTCAATGTTGTTTTCACATATCTCCTCAGCTTCACTTTTCCCTGATTGAAATTGTTCAAGAAGCTCCTCCGAATTTCTCTGTACTGTAGCCTTTTTTTTTAGTGGTTAGATGTTGATCCACTTTCACTTTTTTTTCTTTTGGGAGACATATTTTACCTACAGACAAAGAAAAATAAAAATTATATTACAATTGATGTATGCATAGATTTTAAAAAATACATTACAAATACCACGAATACCGATACACCAACAGCCAACACCAACTAATGCCAACAAACAAACAAACACCACGAATACCAAGATCACCACAAACACCACCAACCAATGCCACCACTGGTGCCACCACGACGACCACAAATACCACCACCACCACCACCAACACCACAAACACCATCCAACTATACCACGACAGTCAACGAAATACTGCGACAGAAACTAAGGATTTCTCGAGTTCTTCCTACGATTTTACCATCAAAACTCAAAATTGTAAACTCATTCTCAAAGATAATACAACTAAAAGTTTTATTTTTCATCATTAACTTAAAAGTCCTTATTTTTTAGAAAAAAATAAATAAATATAGAGCTCTTCTCGAAGTCTGTTGCCTACGAAGACAAAGAAAACAACTGATACAAGCAAGAATGAAGTCGAAAATAACACCTATGTGGTCGAAAATGAGAAGAAAGCGATCTGTTATGGAGGGTTGAGCAAATTTATTGAGTAGTTGTTGTCTGTACTGTATTGTTGAGTAAGAATGAGAGAGAAAGAGCTAGACCTCGAGATTTGAAATGATGAAACATTTTGTATGGGTTGATTTGTATTTTGGAAAAGAATGACAAGTAGTTTTGAAAATGTTAATTTGGTCCGAAATGATCTTAATTATTTTTAAAATCATAAATTATATGCATAATTTTTAACCCTCTCATCATGCAATTGCCAAAAGGGTAATTCAATTGAAATTGTATAAAAATAATTGAAGTTGTAGTTGACCGAGTACTTAGGAGGTGACCCTGTGAAAACTCACCCCTGGTCCTAGATTAATTAATTTAGGTACTATTAGTCTAACATATGAACTCAATTGAAATTGTAAAAAACAAATGTTCAACATGTTGCATCAGATTTCTCATTGTTGTAAATTATCAATCAGATTAGGTAACAATAGATTATGAATCTGATGTAAATTATCAAACAGATTAAGTCATCTGTTGCTACAGATTACCCATCTGTTGTAAATTATCAAATGGATTGTCATATGTCATAATAGATTACCCATATGTTGTAAATTATCAAATAGGCGTTGCCATCTGTTGTGGTTGACCCTATAAGAACTCACCCCTAGTCCTAGATTAATCGATAGTTTACCCTATGAGAACTCATCTCTAGTCCTAGATTATTCAATTAAGGTATTAGTACCCTAGTCCTAGATTAATCAATTAAGGTATTAGTCTAACATATGAGGTAGTAAGAATTGATTCGTCTCAGAGTGATCGATCGACGACTCTGTCGGGAGGAACGCAGTACCGTCTCATTATGCAATTGACAAAAGACTCAATTGAAGTTGTAGTTGACCCTATGAGAACTCACCCCTAGTCCCAGACTATTCAATTAAGGTATTAGTACCCTAGTCCTAAATTAATCAATTAAGGTATTAGTCTAACATATGAGGTAGTAAGAATCGATTAGGCTCAGAGTGATCGATCGATGACTCTGTCGGGAGGAACGCAGTACCGTCTTATTATGCAATTGCCAAAAGACTCAATTGAAGCTATAATTGACCCTATGAGAACTCACCCCTAGTCCCAAACTATTCAATTAAGGTACTAGTACCCTAGTCTTAGATTAATCAATTAAGGTATTAGTCTAACATATGAGGTAGTAAGAATCGGTTCGGCTCAGAGTGATCGATCGCCGACTCTGGTCGGGAAGAACGCAGTACCGTCTCATCATGCAATTGCCAAAAGATTAAATTGAAGTTGTAGTTGACCCTATGAGAACTCACATTCAATTAAGGTATTAGTCTAACATATGAACTCAATTAAATTATATATAAACAAATGTTCAACCTGTTGCAACAAATGTCTTTTCTGTTGGATCAAATCAAACAGATTATGTAATCTATTGCAATATATTATCCATCTGTTGTAAATTATCAAACAGATTAAGTCATTTGTTGCGACAGATCACGAATTTTTTGTAAACTATCAAACAGATTAAGTCATCTATTGCGACAGATTACCCATCTGTTGTAAATTATCAAATAGACGTTGTCATCTATTGTAGTTGACATTATGAGAACTCACCCCTAGTCCTAGATTAATCAATTAAGGTATTAGTTGAACATATGAGGTAGTAAGAATCAGTTCGGCTCAGAGTGATCGATCGACGACTCTTGTCGGGAGGAACGCAGTCCCGTCTCATCATGTATTTGCCAAAAGACTCAATTGAAGTTGTAGTTGACCCTATGAGAACTCAACCCTAGTCCCAGATTATTCAATTAAGGTATTAGTTGAACATACGAGATAGTAAGAATCGGTTCGTCTCAGATCGATCGATGACTCTTGTCGGGAGGAATGCAGTACTGTCTCATCATGCAATTGCCAAAAAACTCAATTGAAGTTATAGTTGACCCTTTGTGCTCATTCATCCATCCCTAATTCCACCTAGATCAATGTAGGTACTATTATTAATCTTAACATTAAGTTAATGAGAACACATTTCAACTCAGAGTGATCGATCGATACTTGGGTCGGGATGAACGAAATACTAACACCATGCAAATGCAACGACTCAATTGGATTTGTAATTGATCCTATGAGCTCATTCATTCATCCCTTATTCCACCTAGATCGATGTAGGTACTATTATTAATCTTAACATTAAGTTAATGAGGAGCTCATTCTTTCATCCCTAGTTCATCCTAAATCAATTGCAATGAAATTTGTTGCAACAAACAACTGAGTTGTTGGAGAATTTTAAATAGATAACAATATCTGTTGCAACAGATGACATTTCTTATTTAATTATCAAATAGACATTTGCATCTGTTATGACGGATGACTGAGCTGTTGGAAATTTTCAAACATATATTGATATCTGTTGTAACAGATGACGTTTCTGATTTAGTTATCAAATGACATTTCCATCTATTGTCACAGATGACTGAGCTGTTGGGATTTCTCAAACAGATATCTAAATCTGTTGCAACAGACGACATATTTGTTTGAAAATCTTTTTTTTTCTTTTAATTTTAAAGCAAGTTACTGTCCGAGTAGATAAAGTAGTAGTACTACTAAAGGCGGTAAAAATTATTTCTTGGATAACTCAAAAATCTCATTAAGTAGTTTTGTCCTGTCTTTTCAATGTCACCCGTTTTCTTCCTCGTGCCCCTCAAATTATTAGTGAATATTAATTAATGAATATTGAAACCCCTAATACTTCTTCCGTTTCATATTGACTTGGCACTCCCATCAAGAAAATATTAATTAGGGGTTTATTTTACTACCAAATTAGCCTTACTAATTATGTTTTAAAAATATAAATTTGAATAAATACACTTTGTTTAGTCATTTAATATTAAGGGTAGTACATCTAGAAATTAGAATTATCTCCTCTCTCCTCTCCTCTCCTTCAGCCCTAAATCTCTCATATTTTTTCTTTCTATCCTTTTTAGGGTTATCACAGCCTTTTTTTTTCTCTCCTCTTTCTTAAAAAATTTCGTTCGGATCTAAACCGATTGATATCCATATGTTAGATTCCTCGACTGAAATTGTTGTTTTGACCCCCTTTTGACATTAAGGTATGATATGATTCACTATTGCTCTTTCATTCTCGTCTTCTTCTTGCAACTTTATTTACATCTTTTTGTTTATTTAATTATCATTTTCCCATATCATATTTATTTAAAAAAATTGAAGGAACTTTTAATTGTTGAATAAACATACCGAGAATTTTTATTATAAGATGCAAAGAAAAGTCATCTGTTGGGAGAAGTTTAAAAGCCTTGTTGGCAGTATCATTTTTTTATGTATTTTATTTGATTCTTTGTTGTTGATGTTGTTATTGATGTTGTTGGTGGGGTTGGCGTTGTTGGAACTTGTGGTGTGGTATGGTTTAGACGGTGGGTGCTTCTTAGCTTAAAATAGTGGAGTTCAAACAATCAACACAAGGAGTAAGGGAGAAAAAAATAAAAAGTTTAAAGTGAATAAGAAGAGAAGAGTTGGTTACCAAAATTAAAAAAATATGTGTTGAGTGAGAATTGAACTCAAGACCAAAAGAAATAAATAGCCTTAAGTACCCATAAACAACAACTAGGCTAACCAAACAACTCTTACTATGGGTGCTCACTGATTAGATTATATACGTTTTTTTCTTTATTTCCACATACATATATAAAGTTCGATACGAGTTCAGTCTGTGCTCGCGCACTCGGAGGACTCCATGTGGGTCCGTCCCTTGTTGTTGATGGTGTTGGAACATAGGATGTATGCTTCTTTTTTGTTGATGATGTTGTTGGAACAAATATTATTGTTTTCTTTGTTGTTGATGTTTTTTATTTGTTGTTTGTAGTTTATGTTGTTGTTGATGTTGCAATAGATAGAGCAACTGATGGAACAAATCAAACCACCAGCAAGGCTGCTATGTATTCCAACAGACTCCATATCTGACGCAACAGACTCCACATCTAACGCAAACTATCCGGGATTTAATGTAATATTGCTGAAACTATCCTGGATTTATGTGTTGTGTGTGTTACTTAAATAAAACTGGTGACTTTATTAATATGTAAATTAAAAAAAAATGGATCTAAATACAACATTTTATCTTTTTGTTATATTTCCGAAAGAGACAGATTGGTAATCTGTTGCAAAATATATTCCACCTGTCAGATAACTTACAACATATGGACAATCTGTTGCAACAGATGGATATATCAGTTTGCTTTTCCATCAGCTGTGACGTCTGTTGGAACTTGCTAGTCATCTGTTTATTCAATTTCATCGAGAGCAATAGATTTTTCTAAACACTTTTTGGCCAAACTCAATTTTTGCTCTTGGATTGCTTTTCTTTTTTTCTTTGCATCCTTCAAGATGGCCTCCAAATTCAATTTTTGCACTCAATCCAATAGAAAAAATTTAGATTGGTTGAAGGATGCAAAGAAAAAAAAAAGCAATCCAAGAGCAAAAATTGAATTTGGCCAAGAAGTGTTTAGAAAAATCGATTGCTCTCGATGAAATTGAATAAACAGATGACTAGCAAGTTCCAACAGACGCCACAGCTGATGGAAAAGATAACTTATATATCTATCTGTTGCAACAGATTGTCCATATGTTGTAAGTTATCTGACAGGTGGAATATATTTTGCAACAGATTACCAATCTTTCTCTTTCGGAAATACAACAAAAAGATAAAATGTTGTATTTAGATCTATTTTTTCTAATTTACTTATTAATAAAGTCACCAATTTTATTTAACACTAACACACACAACACATAACTCCCGAATAGTTTCAGCAATATTACATTAAATCTCAAATAATTTGCTAATTACATCTTATCCCGGAATTTTGAATTGTGATACATATGTTAAGCAGTGATACATATATTGACTAGTGATACATATGTATATGTATCACTAGTATATACATATGTATACAGTAGTGATACATATAGTATATGTATCACTAGTAAATACGAATCCGAGATTTTATGTAATTTTTTAAAACATTAAGGGATATTGTGTAATATGGTGTCTTAAATATGGGATTTGTGTAATTTTTCCTTTTAAGGGATATGAACAGTCGTGGCTTTTTGTTTGACTAAGTCCAGTCCCTTCCAATTCAATCATTTTATAAATAGGTCCATCCGGCCTCCTCACTCACTCTCACTCACTCTCGTTCATTCTACTATACTTACAATACTAATATGTCAGATCCAGATTCGTACAAGAAGGTTCATATCGAGTCCTTGCAGGAACTTCAAAGGAAGTTTGATGAACTCCAGAGGGATTTGGCCGACTTCCGAGCAAGGCTGAGGAGGGCTCTGTTGCTGCCGGATGAAAACTGTCAGGTTGACAATAATAATAGTAGTAATAATAATAATAATAATAATAATAATAATAATAATAATAATAATAATAATAATAATTAAAAAAAAATTAGGTTATGTTTTTTCTTTCTTTTAGCGTATGTATTTCCCTTTTTTATATCCGATCTACCTATAAGGGATTCAAAAAAATCCATGTATATGGTTGGTTTGGTTTGGTTTGGTTTGGTCGATTTTTAATTTTTAATTCTTATTCAATATTTAATTATCATTCTATTTATTCCCTATTCTCAACATGTCGGCGGTTAGAGTTAGGGATACGGTCATGATGAGAAATTCTCCTAAAAACAGTTCGTTAATAAATAATAAGGAACTAAATGATATTATAATTGTAAAAGAAAGATTATTTAATTTAAAAAAAGTCACAACATTGGATTAATTTAATTAAGATATATATATGATGATATGATTTTTAATAAAAAAGTTAATGAATAGTCGTGACTGTGACTTTTGTCTAAACACATTCAACAAACAAACAAAAATAAAAAACTTTTCTGATGCATCAAATTCCTCATCTATTGCGACTTATGAATCAGTTAGAAGAAATCAAAAAAGCTCCTTAAACAGATGGTCGATTTATAGCAACAGATGGTATATGTATTGAAACAGATGGGTTATCTGATGCAACAGATATACAATCTGTTGCCATAACTCAATTAATAAAAATGGTTATTAAAGAAACGGAACGGTTATTGAAAATCAGGTGTATTCAATTTTTAATTGAGAAAAAGGTTATTTAAATTTAATAAGCTGAAAAGTCATGACTTGTCAAAATAATAAAAACTCACCGACAGCTTGACTTAATTAAGTCATTTCTTTTCACATAAAAGAATAAGGAAATAAAAGATAAACACAATTTAAACCATAAAAAAACTCACCATAAATATTCTTGTTTTTAAATCTTCTTTATTAATATATATAATTAAAAAGTCAGAAAATTTGGATGTCATGAAAATAATTTATTTATTTTAAAAGATATATATATTATATGTTGCAACAGATATATTATCTGATGCAACAGGTTAACTATTTGTTGCAACGGATGATATATCTGTTGTAACAGATGATTTATCTGATGCAACAGATATATAATCTGTTGTGCAACTCAGTGTTAAAAATAAACGGTTGCTGAAAAGAACTAATTATTTTAATAATTATAAAGCTAAGCTTCAAGCTGAAAAGTCATGACTTATCTCAATATTGCTTAATTTAACTAAGTCATAATTTTTTACAGTAATCAAGAATGTCATTAATAAATGGAGGTGAACAACTGTGCCTTTAAATCTGCTTTATTAATGTATATAATTAAAAAGTCATAAAATTTGAATGTCATGAAGATAATTTATTTTTAAAAATATATATATTTATTATATGTTGCAACAAGAATATTATCTGATGCAACAGGTTATCTATTTGATGCAAATGATGATATAACTGTTGTAACAGATGATTTATCTGATGCAACAAATATATTATCTGTTGTCCAACTCAGTGTAAAAAAAAATAGTTCCTGGAAAGAACTAATTATTATTAATAATAATAAAGCTGAAAAGTCATGACTTATCATAATATTGATTAATTTAATTAAGTCATAACTTTTTACAGTAATCAAGAATGTCATTAATAAATGGAGGTGAACAGTTGTGACTTTAAATCTGCTTTATTAATTTATATGATTAAAAAGTCAGAAAATTTGGATGTCATGAAGATAATTTATTTTAAAAAATATATATATATATTATATGTTGCAACAGTAATATTATCTGATGCAACAGGTTATCTATTTGATGCAAATGATGATATAACTGTTGTAACAGATGATTTATCTGATGCAACAGATATATTATCTGTTGTCCAACTCAGTGTAAAAAAAATGATTCCTAGAAAGAACTAATTATTAATAATAATAAAGCTGAAAAGTCATGACTTATCACAATATTGATTAATTTAATTAAGTCATAACTTTTTACAGTAATCAAGAAGGTCATTAATAAATGGAGGTGAACAGTTGTGACTTTAAATCTGCTTTATTAATTTATATAATTAAAAATTCAGAAAATTTGGATGTCATGAAGATAATTTATTTATTTTTTAAAATATATATATATTATATGTTGCAACAGATATATTATCTTATGTAACAGGTTATCTATTTATTGCAAATCATGATATATCTGTTGTAACAGATGATTTATCTGATGCAACAAATATATTATCTGTTGTCCAACTCAGTGTAAAAAAAAACAGTTCCTGAAAAGAACTAATTATTATTAATAATAATAAAGCTGAAAAGTCATGACTTATCATAATATTGATTAATTTAATTAAGTCATAACTTTTTACAGTAATCAAGGATGTCATTAATAAATGGAGGTGAACAGTTGTGCCTTTAAATCTGCTTTATTAATTTATATAATTAAAAAGTCAGAAAATTTAGATGTCATGAAGATAATATATATTTTTTAAAAATATATATTATATGTTGCAACAGATATATTATCTTATGTAACAGGTTATCTATTTGTTGTAACGGATGATATATCTGTTGTAACAGATGATTTATCTGATGCAACAGATATATAATATGTTGTCCAACTCATTGTATATAAAAAATGGTTCCTGTAAAGAATTAATTATTTTAATAATAAATCTGAAAAGTCATGACTTATCACAATATTGATTAATTTAATTAAGTCATAACTTCTTACAGTAATCAAGAATGTCATTAATAAATGAAGGTGAATAGTTGTGCCTTTAAATCTGCTTTATTAATTTATATAATTAAAAAGTCAGAAAATTTGGATGTCATGAAGATAATTTTTTTTAAATATATATATATATATATATATATATATATATATATATATATATATTATATGTTGCAACAAATATATTATCTGATGCAACAGGTTATCTATTTGTTGCAAATCATGATATATCTGTTGTAACAGATGATTTATCTGATGCAACAGATATATTATCTGTTGTCCAAAACAGTGTAAAAAAATGGTTCCTGGAAAGAACTAATTATTAATAATAATAAAGCTGAAAAGTCATGACTTATCATAATATTGATTAATTTAATTAAGTCATAACTTTTTACAGTAATCAAGAATGTCATTAATAAATGGAGGTGAACAGTTGCGATTTTTTGCCTAACTCATTCAAGTTCAATCCTCTATAAATAGGTCCCTCCTTACTCCATCGTTCGTTCTACTACACACTATTTATTCCTCGCTCTTGTTACACCTTCAACTACTTTCTCTTCAAGGACTTGATAGCTTTTTCCTGTCTTTGTTAAGTTTTTTTCTTGATTTTTGTGTAAATATACGTTGTATTACATTACATTCGAATTCTTTCTTTTCTTTACTTTTATGTTTACGTGTGTGTTTTGTCAACTTATGCGTTTTTTAGATATGGTTGATCCTGTGTGGGATGTCGCTATTTTACTAGACGCCATGAGGGAACTGCAGAAGGAGGTTCATGACCTGCATTGGGAGTTGGCCGCCGTCAGAGTAAGGATGCTGTGGGAGATCCGCAGGCTGCGGAAGGCGCTGTTGCTGCCCTTTGAAGATTGGCCGGCTGGCCATACAAATAATAATGATGTTAATAATGATGATAATAATAATTAAGCTTTTTTTTCTGTTATCTATGTATTTTTTTTGTTTGTTTTATAAAAAAATATGTTTGATGCACTTGACTTTTTATTTCCTATTTAATTTTCGTGCTGTCTATTTCTATTTCTTAACGAATGACATGTCTACAATGAAGGAATAATTTGATTCCAGTATCAATAGTAAGAACATATGAGTTATCTATTAGGTTTTGTGTGTGATAGGAGTTGTATCTGAATTTTGTTGTTCGAAACATATTAGTAATCTGATGAAACAGATTATTTATCTGTTGAAACAGATTACTAATCTGGTGCAACAGAATACCCATCTGTTCGATTCATATTACGGGCACCTAAAACCCTTAAACATGAATCCATCCAACATGAGTCTACTGTTACAACAGAACATTTATCTGTTGCCGCAGATAATGGATCTGTTTAAACTGATTGCTCTTGTATTGCATTCATGTTCGCGTGCAAGCTATTGTTGAAAAAACAACACACTAGCAGTTACCCAGATTCAACTAAAAAGCATAATCTGACTTACCAAAGTCTCCTCTCAAGTAAATTTCAAAGTTGAAAGTGATTTACGAAACAAAATTTGACATAAGAATTTGGTCAAAGAGCAGCAGTTGGAGTAACAACAACAACAACAACAACAACAACAACAACAATGGTCAATAAGAAAAATATGAAGATGATAATGAAGTAGAAGATGATGATAATGAGTCAAAAGATGATGAATAAAGCAACAGCAACAATGAACAACAAATATCACGAAGAGAGAGAAAATAACAACGGATGAGGAGAGAGAAAAAGGCGTCTTTTTTCCCTTCGTTCCCCGTTATATATTAACTAACATTTGGATCAAAATGTAAATTTAAAAACTTGTGGATTATTTTGAAATTTCCAAAACTTTCTTAAACCATAATTAAGTAATTGTCACCTCTACTCAATTATTAAGACTTGTGTCACCTACACCTCATTTTAAAACTCTTTTGTCACCTGTGGCCCAAACCCCCACCTTTCATACCCATCAAAAATATTTACAAATTAGACTGAGTGAAAATTAGGAGATATAAAAATCGGTTTCGAAAAAATTGTTATTGATTTATTGACATGGGGTTTTTGAGTTAACATTTTTTGTAAATTTTTATTGGGTTATATGTTTGGTTTTCGATGTTAAAGTTTTAGTTATTGATTAGATCGACAATCCAATAAATTTATACTAAAAATTTTATTTGATCTTTAATTATATAATAGTGACTTTAGATTTTAATTCAAAATCCTTTTCTTTTACATTTTGTTGTTATTGTCCATTGTTGTTTTCTTTTTGTAGTCTTTTACTTCTTGTGCTTCTATCCATCAGTGTGACTGTGAACTATGAGCTAAACTTTTTATTAGAGAATAGAGATTAATACTACAGTGTTATTGGATTCATATTTGCTAATTAATCAGAAAGAAAATTAGTAGATTTTAGCATTAATGTAAATAAATTTATTTATGTTTATAATTTGTGTAGCTTTTTATGCATACATATAGTGTATATGAATAAATTAAAATAAGAGAAAGCAAGAGGGAAAAGAAGGGAATTAAGCGAGCCATTTTAATTGGTTAAACCAAAAAATAAACTAATAATGAATATTTTATTATTTGATCGTAAGATTAATATGCTTATAAATCGAATTAATAATACATAAAATCGTATTAAAATTACCAATAAGCGCCTTTATTTATTTATTTTATTTATCAATATTATTCTCTAGTTAAAATTCATGCAATATGACTTTGAAGAAGCTAAATGTCAACATAGATTATTTTCTTTACATAGTTCAGGCTAATTTAAAGAAAAAAAGGAAAAAATACTTCTATCAAAAAATAATAAAGTATCACTAATGTATTTTTTTTCTTTAGATGAAATGTTGTTTATTTAAAAATTGTGTAATTTTTTCAAGACAAAATCTATTTAAAATCTTAGAATGTAAAATGCCAACAAAGATTTCTAATTTTTTTAATTTATAATCAGATAACTGCATTTTCTTAAGATATAGTAACACACAAATTGAGTAACTTTATTAATATAAAACAACTTAAAGTAGTTTTAATTTGCTTTCTAATTTCCTTTTAACTTGAGTGAACTCTTGAGTCTATTTCCTAAAAAAGTACAAATAAAATTCATTTTTCGTCCGTCTTTGCATATAAAATTCTCTGAACAAAACATCAATAGATTCAGATTAATTTCCCCAAAACAAAAGTACAATGTAAAGGTAAGATCATCATGTTCTTTTTGTTACACAAATACACAACTTATGTTTTCAATATTACAAAAAATCTTAACTCCCTAAACATATTACAAAATTTTTAAATATACACAAAATGTTATATATATGTCAGATATGTTATGTATATTAATAAGGAGAGAAAGTAAAATAATTTAAAAAGTAAAAGAGAGTATAATTACTTTTAAAAGATTGATATTTATGTTATATATATTAATAATAATGGGTACAATCTAACTCATCTGGGCTTAGATTTTGTCGGTCCAGTCTAGCTCAACCCCAATCATTTGCAACGTGCTATTATTACAAGCCTAATCAGCACATATTTTTTTCTTTTCTTTTCTTTTCTATTATATAGAAGAGGTGGTTTCGATCACCTCTTCCTAATTATCAAAAAATCAATTACTTCCACTTAATTATGTATTATGCCTAATATATAATAATTTTATTATTTTATTATAATAGTTTAAATATTTAATATATTCTATTAATTTGTATTTATTACCTATAACTACATATTGAAAGTAATTTTTTTTATTTATTTAATTGTCTATCATATTCAAAACTAATTTGTCACCACAAATCACAATAATTAATAACTTAAAATATTTAAAAGATATACAGAAATTTTATTGACTCTTACCAAAAAAACATCTCTACTCCCACTTAATTACATACCTTGCCCCAATATATAATAATTCCATTGTTTCATCATAATGATTTAAATATTTAATATTTTTTATTAATTTATATTAATTAACTATAACTACATATTGGAAGTAAAAAAAAATTATTTATCTAATTAGCTATCATGTTCAAAACTAATTTGTTACCACAAATCACAATAATTTGTTACCACATATAGAAGTTTTATTGACTCTCATTATTTTAGCAATGCCACATAAATTGAGATAAAAAAAAAGTATTGCAAATCAGAATAATTAACAACTTAAAATATTTAAAATATATATAAAAATTTTAGTTGACTCTCAAAATTGTATCAAAGCCACATAAATTGGGACACAAGGAGTAAATATATTATTTGATAATTACGTAAAAATTATTATAAATCACAATAATTAACAAGTTAAAATACTTTTTTAAAAATAGATAAAAGTTCTATTCAACTCTCAAAATTTTATCGGTGCAGTATAAATCATGACAAAATAAAAAATTATCTTAATTAATTGCAACTAAATATTTAAAGTAAATCAATTTTATTATTTTAATTGACTTTTATATAGAAAGTTAATCTTTTTATTTATTTATTTTAATAAATTTAAATTTTAAAATTATTTTTTCTTATATAGAAATACTAATATTTAAACTTAACTTTAAATTTTTAAATTTAAAAATTAATAAATTTAATTTAATAAAATAAATTTCTAATGAATATTTTCTTAGAATTTGTGTTGGGTCAATATGTATCAAGTTAAAAAGAAATTAAAAAAAAATATATAGTAAATTTTATTATTGTGAAAAATAAATATAATGTACTATCCAATAATGTTTAATAATATCATATTTTGCATATGCAAATATAGCATCCCGTATTTAATTAATATACTATTTCAGTGAATTATAGATGATTATTATTGGATATGATAAAATTATATTAATTTTTATAGTAATAACATAATCAGTCGCTCTTAATTAATTATTATGAGTCATCTAGGTATTAAGAAAATAAATAATATTTAATGAAAAATAAAATAGACATAAAATGTGAAATTAACTCTTAATGTTTTAAATTAAATTTTCGTCTTTCGAACGATGATTTTACTATATCACTCCTTATTATAAGTCATTTATGTATTAGAAAAATAAGAATAACAAAATGATATGTCAACATAAAATATTTGATTTACTATCAAAATTATATTAGTGCCACATAAATTGGGACGGGACAGAAGAAGATATAAAACAACATATATTATTTGAAAATGAAATAAAAAATACTGTAAATAACAATAATTAACAATTTTTTTTTAAAAAAAAAAACTGACTGATTTCTGCTTCAGCTGCTTCAGTCGTGATTTTACTATATTACCCCTAATTAATTATTATGGTCATTTAAGCATTGTGCCACGTAAGTTGAGATAGAAAATATATTATAAATCACAATGATCAAAAATTTAAATTATTTAAAAAATATAATTGGCTATTGTCGACACAAAACTCTGAACAAGGAGAGTAACATATATTATTCAAAAATTACATAAAAAGTATTATAAATTACAATTGTTAACAACTTAAAATATCTAAAAAAAAAATAATATGTTATATATTTCAAAAATATTACATGAAAAATACTAGAAATCACAATAATCAACAACTTAAAAAATTTAAAAGATATAAAATATGTGGTCGGCTCTTGAAATTATATTAGTGTCACTGAAATTGGAATAAAAGAAAAGTATTATAAATCACAATAATTAAAAACTTAAATTATTTTTAAAATATAATTGACTATCAATGCCACAAAAATTTGGACAAGAAAAGAAACGTATATTAATTTGAAAAATATATAAAAAAACATTATAAATTACAATAGTTAACAACTTAAATTATCTAAATACATATTAAAATAACATATGTTGAACTCATGCTAGATTCCGGATGAATCCTAGAAAACATATGCAATCCTTTTATTAAAAATTTTTATTTAAATATATCAAGATTGAAAAGACAAATAAATATCTTAATGTTGGGCCCGTGCTGACACGGGTCATGCTTCTCTAGTAAATATATATATACACACACGTGCGTAACTGAAAAGGAGAAGGAGAAAAGATTAAACATGACTAGAGTTTTCTTCTTCTTCTTTTTCACTACACAAAAACATACTAATGGCTTTAATTTTCCCAGCTATGTTTGAGCTTCTACAGCTCATGTACCAAGGAACTGATACCTGATCATTTGAACTTCATCCCAAAAAATGTATTTGGGCATTGCGAGTTTCCTCATATATTGTTTTTCCTATGATGTTCAACTAAGATTCCCCGTTTGGCCATAAAAATTACTATAATTTTCCAGAGTTGAAGTTGGAGTTAGAGTTGTGTTTGATCATGAATACAAATTAAAATTGTTTTTGAAATTTTGTGAGACAAGTATGTATATATTAAAAAGGTGAAAACAAGCACTTTTCCATATACAATTCCGAAATGGTTCTAACAACTAAAAGGAAGGGAAAATAAAGAAATACTGCGCTAGTAGTGCTTTGTTGACTTATTTAATTAGCATTGTTAAATGGCTATTGAGCCTAATCTAATTCAAAAATTAGTTTAAAGGCAGAAGAATTTGATCAAGTCATATAAAGAATTTTTAAGATCTCGTCCCGATTGGATGTGGGATCTTCAACACACATAGCTTCAATTTTGTCACTGGGCCTCAAATTAGGTTACGTTGGTGATTTCCTCAAAACATATTATTGATCTATATATGATTCATAGTACTATAATTTTTCAGTAAAAAAGTGTCATGTAGAATAATGATAGACTCCATCACTGTCTTCCTAATAATCATTAAGTTGTAACCCGATAAGAATATTAAGAGATTATCAAAAGTCAAATGATATTGTTAAAGGTATGGGTGTCAAGTGGGTCGGGCCGGGCCTCGTAACTAACCCGGCCCGGTAAGCCCTAGGGCTTTATGGTTCCGGGTTCCGGGCCGGTTATTTTTTAAAATGGGTCCAGCTAACCCGGCCCGGACCAAGCCCGGTCCAGGCCCGCCGGTTAACCGGCCATGCCCGGACACCTTTTTAAAAAAAATAAAAATAAAAAAATGAGATTTTGGGCCAAACTAGCCGTTGGACCAACGGCTATATAGCCGTTTTTGGGTCCAAACGGCTAGTTTGGGCCCATTTATTAAAAAAAAAAAAAAACTTTAAAAAATATTTTTTAATCCCAAAATAAATTCTATAAATACCCTATAACTTCAAATCATTTTTCACTCTCTCAAATCTCATTCTCTCTCAAATCTCAATTCTCAAATATTCAATATATTTAATTTCTTAAAGTGTTCACTTTAATTTTTTAATTTTTCGTTTACAAAGTACGAGCGGAAGTTTCTAAAGTCGCAATCTTCGGATACTTCCAAAATTTGGTATTGTCGTTCCATCTCTTACCTTTTATTTTTATTTATTGTACTAATTGTTTAATATTTAATTTTATTATATTTGTGTATTTTGAATATTTTTAGTTTAATTTAATTTTTATTATGGATAAATTAAGAAACCTCGCTACTAAAGGTGTTAAAATTTTTTGTCCCGGAAGCGGTAGTGGTAGTAAAAAATGAATTACTAGCGGTAGAGGTAGTTCAAGTAGTAGATATACCCGTGTGCCTTCGCCTCCGGTACCGCTTGGTACACCTTTTGAGGAAGAAATAGGTGTAGGTGCTCACGTTATGGATTATGTAGAAGCTCAGGAAAATTACAGTATAGAAGAAGAAAATGAAGTAGATGCGGTTAATTTAGACGAAGATAATGAAAATATTGCTGAGACACCCGCAATAGGAGATGCTAACGTTAGATCTGAATTGGTTAATCTCCCTCCCCGTCCTCCCAGTGCCCCAAGACCTCGTAAAAGAACTAGTATTGCATGACAATTTTTTGAACGTATATCAGATATTGAGGTGCAATGCAATATTTGTCAACAAATATATAAGAATAGAAGTGGAGGCAAGTAAGGGAGTACGGGTACGTTAATGAGACATATAGCTGAAGATCACAAAAGAGAGTTAAATATTGCACAAGGTGGTGGGATGTTGGTGGGCCAACGCAAACTAGAATGGACCCAGCAACCGGTCACGTAGCGAAGAAGTATAATAAATTGAGGGATCGGGAAGAAATAGCTAAAATGGTAGCTGTAGGTTGTTTGCCTTTTAATTTTCCTTCTTCTGATGCCTTTATTCGTTATATACAAGCAATTTATAATCCTATGTTTAACGGTATTCCTAGAGCTACTTGTCGGTCTGATATTTTGGACTTCATTCACAATATTGTTTTTATTTATCAACATTGTTAAAAAATATTCAATGTAGATTGTCCCTAACTTCTGATCTTGATCGTGCTGTAAATAAAAATGATTATTTAACCGTTATTTGTCATTGGATGGATAGTAATTTCGTGATGCAAAAACGTATTCTTGTTTTTTTATATGATGAAGATCGTAAACATACTGGACAATTTATTGCTGATTCTATTGTTAAAATTGTCGGATATTATGGTATCGAAAATAAAATTTTATGTATTGCTTTTGATAATGCTTCTAACAACAAGACTGCTATAAAATAATTAAAATCTACGCTATCTCCGCCCTTACCTGAAATTTTTCATATTAAGTGTGCATGTTATATATATAATTTAATTGTAAAAGATGGTCTTGAGTTTTTTGAGTTTTATATTGAAAAAATTCGTCTTGCCTTTGATTTTATTCAAGGAAATAATCGTAGATCGAGAATTAGAGAATTTAAAGTTAAATGTCAAGAAAATGGACTTACACCGATTTTGATGCCTGAGGAAATTGATACTAGATGGAATCCTACTTATGAATTTTTAAAAACTTGTTATAAATATAGAATTCCTATTACACTAGCTTTTAACCAACATTGCGGTTCATTTGCTGATTCCGCTGATTGCATGCTACATAATTCTGATTGGGTTGTAATTAATGATCTTGTTAAGTTTTTAGAAAAAATTTATGTCGCTACAGTTGAATTTTCCGGTGCTTATTATCCTACTGTTTGTAATATTTTAGCATATATAGTCGATATTTCTGGTTTGCTCAAAGAATATAAAAATAAAGAAGGTTATAAAGAAGCTGTTGGCGCCATGTTTACGAAATTTTAAAAATATATTTTCCCGATTCCCCCTATTTATTTGGTTGGTGCTATGCTAAATCCGTGCATGAAATATAATAATATGTGTCACTTTAGTACTCTTATTTATACTAACTTAGAAATAAATACTAACCATGATTCTGAACAAGTACAACCTGATTTGTGGACGGCTACGGCTGATGCAAAGGATTACATAGAAAAATTATATAATCACTATGCTGATTTATTTGATTTAGCCGTACCTACAAATATCACTCCAACTGTCGCTCCTCATCCTCCCAAGGAGCCATCATCTTCTAAAAGGCTGGCACATTGTGTTTTTTCTGATTCGTTTTATGATTTAAATTGTTGGAACAGTGTTGATGAGAGAACTTACACATCAACTTATCGGGAAGAGCTGAAATATTATCTTCGGACGGCACCAGAGGATCGCAGACGACGGATCAACACGTTGGATTGGTGGAGGAGTAATGAAACACAATATCCTGTGCTTTCAAGATTAGCTAGAGATATCTTGAATGTTCCAATGTCAACTGTTGCATCAGAGAGCGCCTTTAGTCAAGGACGACAACAACTTGGAGACAACCGACACTCATTGGGAAGCAATGCAATGAATGTTCTAGTTTGCCTCAGAGATTGGATTAGAGCGGAAAGAAGAAACCAAGGAATGGAACCGGAGCCGAGCGACGAGCTGAAACTTGAAGAAATTATGACTTCACCGGAGAACTCAGCAGAATCAAGTCCAATGCATGGTTTTGCCCCCGTTGACTTCGACTATCCTATGCAAGTTCCCGTTAATATTAACATGAATAAGTTGGAAAAAATGATGCATAATTTGTAGATTTTTCATTCATGTAAATTATAAATTTTGGATCATTTTGCAATCAATAAAATTCCCCAAATTCATTCACTCCTTAGTCCTTGCTTTTTATATTTTTTTCATTTAACGATTTAAAATTTTAAATTGAATTTTTAGTTTTCTACTTTAAATTAAAAACTTACTTCTAATAGATTATTAATTTACTACCAAATATTATTAATTTATTATATTAAGTAGCATATGTTTTGTATATTTGTGCATATATCTTCTATAGAAGTGTATATTTAACGTATACATGTGTATATGTTTTATAAATTAGTATATAAGTATATCTATATATATATTGTAATGTATATATAATGTAGTATATTTTATAAGTAGTAGTATATATACATTGAATGGTGCGTATACACGTGTATATATCTTCTATAGAAGTGTATATTTAACGTATATATATGTGTATATGTTTTATAAATTGGATACCTTCTATAGAAGTGTATATATGTGTATATATCTTCTATAGACGTATATATTTAACATATACAAGTGTATATGTTTTACAAATTAGTATATAACTATATATATATACACATATTGTAGTATATATATATGTATATTGTAGTACATATTTTATTTAAAATAGTACATATATATTGAATGGTGTGTATATATGTGTATATATCTTCTACAAATGTATATATTTAATGTATACAAGTGTATATGTTTTACAAATTAGTATATAATTATACATATATACATATTGTAGTATATATATATGTATATTGTAGTATATATTTTATTTAAAGTAGTACATATATATTGAATGTTGTGTATATATGTGTATATATCTTCTCTAGACGTATATATTTAACGTATACAAGTGTATATGTTTTACAAATTAGTATATAACTATATATATATATATATATATATATATATATATATATATATATATATATACATATTGTAGTATATATATATATATGTATATTGTAGTATATATTTTATTTAACGTATGACATATATATTGAATGGTGCGTATAAATGTGTTTATATCTTCTATAGACTTATATCTTTAACGTATACAAGTGTATATGTTTTATAAATTAGTATATAAGTATATATATATATATAGTAGTATATATATATATATATATATATATATATATATTGTAGTATATACTTTATTTAAAGTAGTACATATTATTGAATGGTGCGTATATATGTGTATATATCTTCTATACACGTATATCTTTAACGTATACAAGTGTATATGTTCTATAAATTAGTATGTAACTATATATATATACATATTGTTGTATATATATGTGTATATTGTAGTATATATTTTATTTAAAGCAGTACATATATATTGAATGATGCGTATATATGTGTATATATCTTCTAAAGTAGTATATATTTAACGTATACAAATGTATATGTTTTATAAATTAGTATGTAAGTATATATATATATATATATATATATATATATATATATATATATATATATATATATTGTAGTATATACTTTATTTAAAGTAGTACATATATATTGAATGGTGCGTATATATGTGTATATATCCTTTATAGACGTATATCTTTAACGTATACAAGTGTATATGTTTTATAAATTAGTATGTAACTATATATATATACATATTGTTGTATATATATATATATGTATATTGTAGTATATATTTTATTTAAAGTAGTACATATATATTGAATGGTGCATATATATGTGTATATATCTTCTAAAGTAGTATATATTTAACGTATACATGTGTATATGTTTTATAAATTAGTACATAACTATGTATATATATATATATATATTGTAGTATATGTTTTATTTGAAGTAGACAAGTTGTACATAAATATTGAATGGTGCGTATATATGTGTATATATCTTCTATAAGCGTATATATTTAACGTATAAATGTGTATATGTTTTATAATTAATATATATATATATATATATATATATATATATATATATATATATATATATATATATATATATATATATATATATATATATATATATATATATATATATATATTGTAGTGTATATATATATATTATACTATTATAATATATGTTTTTATTTAAAGTAGTACGTATAGTCATATATAATTATATATTGAATGGTACGTATATATGTGTAATTGTTTATATATTTTTTAAAAAATATATATTGTATATTGGAGTGTATATAGTGTATATTGGAGTGTATATAGTGTATATAATTGTAGTGTATATAGTGTATATTGAATTTTTTATTTTTTTTTAAATGGGTTTGATCGATTTTTAACCGGGTTGGGTTAAGTGGGCCGGGTTAGGGTGGGTTTTAATTTTTTTACTGTGGACCCGGCCCGGCCCGTCTAGCGCCAAAACCGGCCCTTAACCGGCCCTCAACCCGGTTAAAATGGAAGGGCCGGTTCCGGGTTGGCTCGACCCGGCCCGTTTGACACCCATAGTTAAAGGTCATTTACTTCTATTCAAATTGTAAAAAGACATAGGAGAAACATGATCTTAATCATACAAATATATTTAAATTGTAAAAAGACATAGGAGAAACATGATCTTAATCATACAAATATATTTTTTGTAGAAAAAGATCTCAAATTTTAGTCATGATTATGCATTTAATTTAATACTATTACAACAACAATTAAAATCTTGAAACAACATGAAAATGATCATGGTAAGTACACACACCGTATGTACACCTTAAGTAGTAGTGACGCTTAGTTCGGGAAAAATAGTAGTATATTAGTATGTACACCTTAATTAGTAACACTTCTAATTCCCAATCAATCCTTTCTTTTTTAACATTTCTAACTTTCCGTGCTTGTTTGGTACAAGGGATAAGAGATAATTAGGTTCAAAATTAATTTAAGGATGAGTTTATTTTATGTTTTATTGGAATAACTTATCCAGATTAGCTATACTAGATTGTGGTGTTATTGGGGTGGAATAACAATCCTGGAATAACCAATTCCAGAATAAATTATTCAATAACTTATTTTCCGGCTAAACGAGCACTTATCAGTTAAAGTTGATCCCAATCAACTTAATTAAAAGCTTTAAGTTTTTTGGTTTTGGAAAATTATAGTGGATTAGGATCAATCCATATCTAACTAGGGGTGTTTTAATATACAAATATGATTGTTAAGATATTTAACTCGTGAATGTGTGATAGTTTAGGTGAGTTTTAATCGATTTAAATTGTTAAAAGTTGTTAAAGTTACATCAATTTGTTCAAAATATACAGTAAATTAAATACGCTTCTCTTCTCTTGATGAATGCCCAAAAATGAACACCAACATATTGCCAAAAATTTTGACAAGTAAAACAAATTAACGATGGGATTACTACTTATTACAGTGTATATATATGATTTGTCGATTGCCTTTTTGAGTAGTACGAAGACAAAAGACTAAAAGGGCCAAAGAGGTCAATTAGTTATTAGGATTTGGCCAAAGAGCTTTTTGTCGAGGGAAGATTGATATTAGGAATGTCTGGTCCGTGGACTAAGTTATTTCAGAATTATAATTTTTGAATTAATTGATCCTATTTGGGAGGTGAAATAAGCATAATATTGTATTTGATGGGATGGGGTAGGATATTTATAATTAAGTTTGAAATTAAACTTATATTTATTATAAGCATAATAGTGTATATGGTTCTGTCTATTTCCTTTTTGAGTAGTATGAAGACAGAGACTAAAAGGACCAAAGAGGTCAATTAGTTATTAGCATTTGGCCAAAGAGCTTTTTGTCTAGAGATGGTTAACATTGACAGATTGTCTGATTTGTGGATTAAGTTATTTGGGAATAATTATTTTGAAATTAATTGATTTATTTGGGAAGTGAAATAAAATAATATTGTATTTGATGAAATAAGATCGGATATTGATAAATAAGTTTGAAATTAAACTTATACTTATTTAATTAAAAATATAAATTTATTTCATACTTAATTTTGAATATTCCACCTTTTAGCTTATTTGCAATACGGGCAATAATTTTCTATAGCCTACATGCGTCATAACTTGGTCATATTTTAAATCTTGATATCAAATAGACCAATTTTACTCAACTATTTACCCTTACACAAATACACAACTTATGTTTTCAATATTACAAAAAATCCCAACTCCCTAAACATATTACAAAAATCCGAACATATACACAGAATGTTATATATATGTCAGCTATATTATTTATATTAATAGGGAGAGAGAGTAAAGTAATTTAAAAAGTGAGAGAGAGTGTAATTATTTTCAAAAGTATTGGTATTTATGTTATTTATACAAAAAAATAAAAATATTTCACCTTTTGAACGAGAATTGAACTCTCTGGATCTTAAATCAAAGGAGTTGGGACCTATAAACTATATTAACATTTGAAGTTGTTTCTTTTTATTATCAAACTAAAAAACTACCAAGAAATCTTTTAAAAAATAATTAGACCTTCGAAAAAAGTAAAAATGACATGAAAAATAGAATAAATACGAAATACGCGAGTACGTTGAAATGAAATTTCAGTACTAACAAAATGGATCAAGACCTATTCATCAGAATTCAGTAATTTTAAGCTTAAGACAACATAAAAAACATAATAAATTGAACTTTCTAAAATCTACAACTCATAAACTTAAAATTGTCTATCTGTCTTTCATCGCAATATAAACCAAGGATAAGGTAACAATATCGCTCTAGGACATGCATGATATGATCTAACTTAACATCAGAGGCGGGGCCAGGATGGGGTTTCATATTCAAAGAAAACTTAGAATTTCAACTAAGGAGGTTTTATATTTAAAGAAAATTTAGTCGAAGGGGGGTTCAACACCTGTTATAACCACATAAAAAATAATTTTAATCATTTATAAATAGTATATTTTTTTCCGTCGAAGGAGGTTCGGCCGAAACCCCCGAACAGAAGGCTAGCTCCGCCCGTGCTTAACATTACAACAACTAACAATTGAAATCTCAAAAACAACAAGAGAAATAAACATAGTACAACTTTCTCTGTATATTAGACAGTGAGTCTAATAAACCTCTGTTCCATTGGATAATCCATCATGTTCATCCTCCTCCTTACATAGTTCCAAACTGGTTCACCATCTCTCCTTCGTCGAAAATACGACTCTTCTTCCTCTTCAAAATGCTGCATAATTTTTTTGAAAATCCAATGCAACATTTCTCCTCCGAAAATCAGAAAACAAAGGGAGAACACGACATAGGAAACAGGGTCCGGGAAAAGAACAGAAGCAACGGAAGACAAAGAAAGAGAAGTAAAGAAAACCATGACATTGCGTACGAGGTTGGAGAATTTCCTATAAATAGGATGACTAGAAAACCTCTGCTTAACACCGTATGCTAAACAGTATAGGAGCAAAGAAGTGACAGAAATTCTCATGGTTTTAGGATGGGTATGAAAAGGATCAGGCTTGTTATTGCCTTGATATTTTAGCTGTAGAAAGTTGAGGAGAGTTGTGAAATAGAATCCAAGAATGGTAAGGGAACAAGTTGTGGTGTCATTTTCCTCCTCGTACATATACAAAATGTAAGATTGTGTAGCCATGAAAGTGGAATTGAAGTGATTGGCAAAAGTTGTCCATGCTTGGAAAAGAAATAGGCTAATTCTTAAATTATTGGCCATTTGAACAAGAGGTTAGGGGACACGAGAGGATAAAAAGGGGAGTGATAAGAAGATACAACTAGCAATTGAAGGTAGTGGGTATATAGAGAGAGAGAGAAACTATAGAGAACGCACCTTGTCTAAATTGGGTGTCGTTATTTTTCTAAAATTTGGGATTGAGTGGGAAATGGCTAATTAGGGTATACTGATTACTGAGGGTCAGAAGGTTCAAAAAGAATGGCTTTATGTGGCAAATATTAACATTATTAATACATTCATTTTTGGGTAAACCATCAAATTTATCTCTTTATTTTAGAAAAATCCGTTAAAATTTATTCTTGTTGTGAACAAACTTTATACATGTACCCTTTCTCAAATAGAAAAAACTCAAATCAACCTTAAATGCCTGTATCCTCTCAGTTTTGTTGATCAAATTTTTCCAATAAGATCAAACCACTGAATATTTATCAGTGTATATAACCCATGAGAAATGGGTTTGCATCCGTGCAAACATAAAGAAATAGATCCCTCCCTCAGTTCATGGATATGCATCAGTAGAGCTCATGAAAATGACACTTAGCAGTCAAATGCAACAAATTAGGCTCACTGAATATTTCTCTAATTTATCCCATTTTAATTTTTATTCCTTTATAATCGACCTATTAGTGTTGCACGTTGAAATAGAAGTATATTTTTTCATTGAAAAAATTCGACCAATAGAACTAAGAGAGAGTTATATTTAATTGTATATTTTTTATGGGTCGGATCGGGCGGGTCAGATTAGGTTGTGTTTTATTTTTTAAAAATGAACCATTTAACATTGATTTGAGTTTTATATTAAAAGAAGAGTACATGTAAAAAGTTTCTTTAACAACAAGGGTAAATTTCAAAGTATGACATCGAGGATAAATTTGGCCACAAAGTATGACAAAGGGTATATTTAGTCAATTTTTTAAAATAGAACTATAAATTTGGCTTAAAGTATGACAGCGAGGGTAAATTGACCCCCAAAATATGATAAAGGATATATTTAATCAATTTTTCAAAATAAAGAGATAAATTTGACCTTTTTTTTTTTTTAGTTTTCATGGGAGAGGGAAAGGGTGGTGAGAGCCGAGAGGATATAAAGGTTAAAAGGATCAATAAGTTCAGTTTGTACAGCAATTGCTGTCAACTAATGTATCTACATAATCACAATGGTAGAGCCTTTCTTTATTCATTTATTTTGGACGTGCATAGAAAAAAAAAATTGGGAACAAAGACTTATTTTTTAAAAATTAAATAAACAAATATATTTGCTATTGCGAAGGTTGAATATCTTGGTTGTGCAAATTTTTCGATTTGTAGCTAGGAAGAGGGTCACATTGTGTGGTACTCTAATACATATTCATCTTTTATTCAACTTTAGAATCATATTTATCTTTCTACTCTCTAAGAAGTCATATTTACCCCTATACGTGAAATTTTATATCTTGCACACATGTGCCTTTTTCATCCAACCTAATTAGGGTTATATTTGTCTTTGTCCTCTAAAAAAGAAAAACTTATTAATTCGTTCCTATTGAGTTAAATCCACATTTCCACCTTATTTTTCTATATGGCGCCTACGTGATAATCAATATATATATATATATATATATATATATATATATATATATATATATATATATATATATATATATATATATATAAAAGAGATCAACAGCCAATCCTATGTGGCATGCTTTAGAGGCTTCCAAACCTATTTATCTTTTTTTGTAGTTTTTTTGGATATTTGTTGAGTTTTCTCCTTATTTTAAATATTTGTGTGTTTAAAGAAAAATCAAAAATCACCACATTTAAACTCTATTTATTATGTAATAAAAGAAAAAAAATGTTTGAGGTAACTCATCTATTTAATTTCTACTAATAATATTTGTAACTCTCAAGCTATTCATGATTTTATATTTATAACCCCTAAATATTTAATACAAAAGTTAATGATACCTTATGGTATTCTTTTATTTTTATGTATATAAATTCATATTGTTTCATGAGATGCTATCCAAGGTCACCCTTCATTTTCACTATTATATTCATGCTTTTGTTTGTTTTGAAAAGAAGAAGAAGACTTTTGAATGATGATACGCTTGTGGAAGTAGATATCAAGACATTTATATATTCATTCCGTTTTTTCTTTCTATAGATTTCATATGTTTTATTTCATACGATTTTGCCCAAGGTTATTCTTCAGATGTTTATGTTTTCATTTCACTTAAAAAAGAAGAAGATGGTCTTAAATGGTGAAAGGCTTGTGGAAGTGGATATCGGCAAGAGCTCGAACATTTGATTTCAGTTTTCTTTTTATTTTTCAACTAATGATTAAAAATATAATAATATGTGTATCGTTTTATTTTTATATCTATATATGATGCCTCTTTAAGTTCAATTTTTAAGTCTATAATTTCTTTTGGTTAAATGAATAACTTTGTAGTTGAAAATTTTCTAATTATTAATTAAGTTTCTTAATTTATAATTGATTTTTTTAGGCTTATGGAAGTACATACCGAGACATTAATGTATTCATTTCGTTTTTTTTTTTCTATAAAAGTTCATATTTTTATTTCATGCTATTTTACCAAGGATTATCCTTCATTTTCACTATGATTTTTATGTTTTTATTTCACTTGAAAAAAAAGAAGATGCTATTAAATGGTTAAAGGCTTGTGAAAGTGGATATCGGCAAGAGGTTGAACAATTATGCATTGATTTTATCTTTCTTTTTATTTTTTAATTAATGATTAAAAATATAATAATATGTGTATTTTTTTTTTTTTATGGAACTATGTTATTTCTATATCTCTATATGATGTCTCTTAAGTTCAATTTTTAAGTCTATAATTCCTTTTGGTTCAAATGAATAATTTGTAGTTCAAAATTTACGAATTATTAGTTATGTTTCTTAATTTATAATTGATTTTTTTAGGTGTCTAACTTATTTTCATTAATCACATGTAAAGCAATACAAAGCAACCAACATCCACCGATAGCTAAATAAATTTTAATAACATATATTCATTATTTGGTCTTAGTTATGATTAAAGTTTAGGACTATCAATAAATATGCATGACATAAAATTTGAGAAATATAAAGGAACATGGAGGCGAGGGAGGAAAATGAAGTAATTAATTCTAAAAATTTTATAAACGCGAGGTAATTATGAAAAATTTTATATACACAAAAAAGAACCATTTATGTTTTGTTCATTTCTTTTTTTACTTTTTACTTTTTAAAAAAATAGTGTATTTATCAGATTTATTTTTTAAAAAAATTATATACATAAAAAAAGAAACCTTTATGTTTTATTTATTTCTTCTTTTTCTTTCTTTTTAACTTTGAAAAATAGTGTATTGTCTAATTTATTTTTAATCATTATAATTACAAGAATAAATATTTTGCTCTTCACCTTCTGAAGTAGATGATTACATGTTGTTAATATATTTAATCTATGAATTGTACATCTATTATTTTGAGAAGAGGTTGAGTTGGTGTAATTATTATTTTTTATTTTTAGTTTTATATTCTTTTCATATAAAGATCTATCTATATATTATTTAATAAATTATTTGTATTACTAAGAGTAATTTAACTAGTTAAATATACTAATCGTTAAAGCTCTTTTAACCCAACCCACTAAAAACTTCATTGTTCATCCATGATGGATACAATGTCGTCACTCAAATCTCGTACAAATTAAAAAAGAAAAAAAGGCTCAAATATGTCATTGAACTATCAATAATGACTCATTTATGCCATCAGTTAAAAGTTTGGCTTATTCATGCCATCACCGTTACAAAATTGGCTCATATATGCCATTAATTTTTATGGTAGTTTTCAAAAACAACTTTGTCACGTGGCCTTTTATTAAAGGTCCACGTCATTAATTAAAATAAGAAAAAAGGCTCAAATATGCCATTAAATTATCAGAAATGGCCCATTTATGCCATCAGTTAAAAGTTCAGCTCATTTATGTCATCGTCGTTATAAAATCAGCTCGCCCATGTCATTACTTTTTAATGATGGATTTTAAAAAATAGTTTTGTGATGTGGCCTTTTATTAGAGGTTCGCGACATTAATTAAAATAAATCAGTATTAATTTCAAAATATCTTAGACCCATTAAAAACAACCGATTCATTTAACATAACCCGATACACACCCATTAAAATATTTTTTTTCCTAAACAACAACTATTTTTCTAATTAGAAAAAATAGTGATTAATGTATATCCTTTGGCTATTTCTAGTTGATGCTAAATCATTATAAATGTTACGCTTAACATAAACCTCAAAAATTCTATCTTACATTTTAATTCCAGCGACTCTAGTATATACTCGAAAGTTACAAGAAAATAAGTCAATGAACGATTAGGGCAAACAAGAAAAAGAAAGAAGAATACCAATAGAGCTTCTCCAATATTCTCTCATCACGAATTAGGAGAGCATACATTATTGAAAAATCATTTCTAAATAACGGCTTAAAAAAGTCTGTTATCCCAACTATCCAACCATGTATATGGGATAATTTCTCCCACACGAACTAATGGAGCATACATTATTGAAAAATCATTTTCAAATAACGGCTTAAAAGAAGTCTGCTATTCCAATTATCCCGCCAAGTATATGTGATAACTTCTCCCATCATTTTGATATATATGCTGGAATAAATAATCTCGATACTAACTAATTTCAAATATTTTGAAATTAATATTGATTTCTTTTAATTAATGGCGTGGACTTATAATAAAAGACCACGTGACAAAGTTATTTTAAAAAAAAAACATCATTAAAAAGTAATGACATGGGTGAGTTGATTTTATAACGGTGATGACATGAATTAACCGAATTTTTAATTGATGGCATAAATGAGCCATTTCTGATAGTTCAATGGCATATTTGAGTCTTTTTGCTTATTTTAATTAATGACGTGGCCCTCTAATAAAAGGCCACGTGGCAAAACTGTTTTTGAAAACCACCGTTAAAAAGTAATGGCATGGATGAGATGGTTTTGTAACGGCGATGGCATGAATGAGCTCAACTTTTAACTAATGACATAAATGAGTCATTTTTGATAGTTCAATGACATATTTGAGCCTTTTCCCATTAAAAAAAACAGCTTTTATTATTGTGATAGAGTAATAACTATTCCAACTATTTTTATTTATAGTGCAATAACAAAGGTTAAGTTTATCTCTCTCATCAAAGATTATAATTAGTTGTACTTTTACCACTAAAATAAATTAAAAGTGAAATTTATTTACACTATCCATATTTAAAAATTAATCAAGCTTTAACTTATACAAATTGATGTTAAAAATAACTTCACAATATTTATATAATTTCATAATGATTGTAACTGATTATAGGAGTATACTGAAAGCAAGACTAGATGTCCATTCACTAAAAGGCACTTTGCACATTAGAAATCATTTTTTTGCTACAAAGTTTGAAGTTCTTTGCTCAATGGCCAAATCTTTCACATAAAATTTTACAAAATGTAGCAGAATATATGTCTAGACTAGACAAAAAAAAAATCCAAGTTGACAACAACTTTGACTTGTGAATTTGTTCTATAACAATGTCGCCATGTTTTGGGGATCGTTCACTAAAAAGGGTCTCAAACGAGGGTTCGTTATATGGGGAAGACCAACTCTTGCTCCCAATGCCCTACACCCGATACCTGCCTACAAGCAACACAACAATGCACAAGTTAGCTTCTTTTACATTTACAATCCACCTAAGACACAACGTTGTAGTGTGCTAACCACTTGAGAAGCAAATGTCAACATTCTTTCTGGTTGCATATTGGCGCAGAGCTGCAGATTGCAATTAAGTGGGAAATCTGTTATAATTCGCCATGGAAGCTTGATAACGGTTGAACAATAGCTTTGGGAGAGTAGAACTGAATTGAGAAGAGAAGAAATATTTGGGATTGATTCACTGAATGAAGAAGTTGCTGTGAACATACATTTTATACTAGGCTAACCGACTCTGGTACAAACTATCTAATTCATAATATTAAACCTCTAACTTTTAGGCAATACAAATTGACCCCTCTAACTAACACGGACTATTACCTGTCTCAACACTCCCCCTCAAGCTGAAAGGTGTAAAATATTCAACACACCAAGCTTGCCAAGTAAAAACATGTACTGGACTGAGCTCAACCCTTTGGTCAACAAATCAGCTTGTTTTTCAGTTGTAGGAATATACTTCGTATCCAACAATCCTTGTTTGATTTTTTCCCTCACAAAATGGCAATCGATTTCAATGTGCTTAGTACGTTCATGAAAGATTGGATTTGCAGCAATCTGGATTGTAGACTTACTGTCACAAAAGAGTACCACTGGCTTGGAAACTTGCACTCCCAGATTACTAAATAACCCTATCAACCATGTAATCTCTGCCACACTAGTGGCCATACTTCTATATTCAGCTTCTGCACTACTCCTGGAAACTGTAGCTTGCTTTTTTTATTTCCAAGAGATTAAAGAATCCCCAAACTTGACAAGATATCCACTAACATACCTCCTAGAGGCTGGGCAAGCAGCCCAGTCCGAGTCACAAAATGCAGTAAAAGTAGGTTGAGAATTAGCCTTCATAAGCACCCCCATTCCAGGAGCCGTCTTCAAATATCTCACTACCTGTATTGCTGCATCGATGTGTGATTGTTTTGGAGCTCGCATGAACTGGATGAGGGTTTGCATGGCGTAGCTAATATATGGTCGAGTAATGGTCAGATAAAGTAGCTTCCCAATCAATTTCTGATATCCAGTTACATCAAGTATCAATTCATCTCCAGTGATTCCTGCCGAAGAATCATAATCAACAGTAGTAAATTTCTTATTCAATTCTAAAGGTGTAATTGCAGGTTTGGCAGTGCTCAACCCCATATCCGAAATTAATTCAAGAGTATACTTCCTTTGATTGAGTAGAATCCCTTCTTTGGATCTCAAAACCTCAATCCCTAAGAAGTACCTTAATTCACCCAAATCTTTCACCTTAAACTGTCTATGTAGAATATTTTTTGCTTCAATAAACAGATGTTCATTACTACCGGTTAGCATCAGATCATCAACATATATCAAGATAATAACTATATCACTTCCTGATGTCTTAGTAAAGAGTGAATAATCATGAGCACTTTAACTAAAACCACCTTGAATCAAAGCTTCAGTCAACTTAATTTTCCATTGTCTCGAAGCTTGTTTAAGTCCATACAAGGACTTAACCAATTTGCACACTCTATGTTCCCCCTGCTTATGAAAACGCTGAGGCAACTCCATATAAAATTCCTCATACAAATCTCCCTGCAAGAAAGCATTAAAAACATCCATCTGCCATAGTTTCTAATTTCTAGCAGCATCTAGTGCTATCACTGACCTAACTGACACCATTTTAGCTACTGGGAAGAAGGTTTCATGGTAATACAACCCTTCTTTTTGACTATACCTTTAGCCACAAGCCTGGCTTTGAATCTTTCAACCTCACCACTGGCTTGGTATTTAATTTTGAATACCCACTTTGAACCAATAGAAGTTTTGCCTTTAGAAAGAGGTACAATGCACCAGGTACCATTATTCTCCAGAGCTTGAATTTCTTGTTTCATAGCTGTTATCCACCTTTCATCTTTGATGGCATTATAATAAGGCTCTGGTTCTTTAAGTACTGAGAAAGCCCTGAGATAACCTCTGTATTTTTGTGTGACATTATCATAAGAGAGAAAATTAGCAATAGGATATAAGGGTGCAACTGACTTTATTCCTCCTACATAATCTTCCATCTACAGTGGTGGTTTTCTTGTTCTAGATAATCTCCTCTCGTTAGCAGCTGGACCTTGTGCTCCTTCAAGGTTGGTTGGACAGGTAGGCAATTTCACAACGAGATTATCTACATTGAATGAGACTTGTATGTCTGATGGTATTTATACTACAACAGACACATCATCAAGTGCGATAGCAACATCTCCTAAACCTGCACCTTCACCGGTGGAATAAGCATCATCATGTGCAACATGTGATAATTCAATCCTACTAGGCAATGAACCATGTAACATGTCGTCATCATCAGTAACTTGAATTTGATTGGAGTCCTCAATTATATCAATGCGAGGAGCTGAGCAACCCAAGTCTACAGATTCGAAAGGAAAAATTGATTCTCTAAAGGTCACATCCCTGGCAATAAAGAAACAGTTAGTAGTTAAATCAAGTATCCTGTATCCTTTTTGAGTAGTGGAGTACCCCATGAATACACCCTTTATTGCTTTAGCTGCAAATTTATCACCTTTCACTAGATTGGTAGCATAGCATAGGCATCCAAAAACCCTCAAATGATCAAAGGATGGTACTCTTCTATGCATTAACTCATAAGGACTCTTACCATATAACACCTTAGTTGGCAACCTGTTAATAAGATAAACAGCTGTCTGGACACACTTACCCCAAAACTTGGCCGGAATTTCATCTTGAAACTTCAATGCTCTAGCTGTATCTAAGATGTGCCTATGCTTTCTCTCTGCCACCCCATTTTGTTGGGGTGTGTAGGTGCAACTACTTTGATGTATTATGCCTTTGAATTTTAAAAGAGCATCCCAATGTTTATTAAAAAAATCTCTCCCATTGTTTGTTCTTATCACTTTAACAGTAGTGGCAAACTGATTTTCAACCATAACAAAAAATTGTTGCAAAAACACAAAACTTCACTTTTCATTTGCATCAAGTAAATCCATGTAGTTCTCGAGTAATCATCAATCACAGTTAAGGAATAATGTTTTTCATCATGTGTTGGTGTCCTGTATGGACCCCAAACATCCATATGAACGAGCTGAAAAATCATAGTACTCTTTTGTTCACTTAGAGGAAAACACAGTCTAGACTGCTTAGCAACAGGACACACTGTACATTTATCTTGCAAAGCAACATCTACTTTATTCTTCAGAAAATGAATATGTCTCATGGCTACTGTTGAAAGATGCTCAAGCCTCTTATGCCATAGACAACAATTTCCTTCACTTTCAGCTTTTACACTCACATGATTTGTTCGTTTTTTCTCCAAGTCTTTTTATCAGATATAAACCATCACTTTCCTTACCAATCCCCTTCACCTTGCCACTGTAAAGGTCCTGAAATATGCAGAATTCAGGGAAAAATGGCAGAGCAACATAAGTTCCTGGTTAATTTAGAGACTGACATTAAGTTGAATCTAAACTCTAGCACATAGTAAACATTAGTAAGTTTAGCATCTTCTGATATATACGAGCTTCCCATGTGAGTAATAGGGTAATCCTTCCCAGTAGGCAGGCTAAACTTTTCTCTCTTATGTGAGGCAATTCTCTCTATATCATCTAGCAAGTGCAGTGAAGAGAAAATATGATGCGTAGCTCCAGAGTCTACTAACCATTCACTATTATGCACACTAGAAGACAAAGAAATGATTGTACCTGCCAAATTCACTTGTAGCTCTTTACCTGTCACCTGATTGTGAACCTCAGAGCTGTTCCCATCCTCTTTGTTAAGTAAATTCAATATTTGTTGATATTGTGCATTAGTGAAGAAGTGATTGCCCTGTTCCTGCAGCCTTACACGTGACTTTTTCTCTGGAATTTTAATTTTGTTAGCCATAGGCATCATTCCTCTATGATAACATAAAGTTTTAACTTTTTTATCTGTATGCATCATTCCTCGAGGATTAACCTTCTTGCCTTTGTAATCTGCAGGATATCCATTAACTTTCCAGCAGTGATCAATAGTGTGTCCATTGAGCTTACAAAATTCACATTATAAGAACGACTTCTTGATTTTGTAACCCTGACCTCTCCCTGCTTGCAATGCCAGAGGATCCAATCTCTCATGTGTGACGTTTACCCCAACTTTCTGTTGGCTTTCATCCTCAACAATCATAGCATAAGCTTGGTTCAAGGATGGCTCCGTTGACTTCATCAGGATTTGTCTGCGAGCTTTGTCATAGAGATCATTCAGTCCACTGAGAAACTGAAGAAGTCGTTGTTTTTTAAGATGTTCAGCATAATTATTTGACTTCTCACAGTCACAATTAGGAGCAGGCACCATTGCATCATACTCCGCCCATAACTCCTTCAATTTCGAGAAATATACTGATACAGAGTTGTTTTCCTGTGAAATAGTAGCAATTGCCTTGTGCAATTGAAAAATATGAACTCGATTCACCTTATCAAATCGCTCTCGAAGATCCTCCCAGACTAGGTTCGCACTCGAACCATACACAATACCACTGAGGAGATCTGGTGAAACGGTATTCATGATCCACGAATGAACAATTACATTACATGTGTCCCATTTCTCCTGTAGATCCTTCGAGAAAGATTCCCTCTTACATGTACCATTTACAAATCCTAATTTCCCCTTGGCTTGAAGTGCAATCTTCATCGATTTATGCCATAACCTGTAATTCTCCAATCCTGTGAGTTTCACAGGAATCAAAACAGTGTCTGGAGTATCCGATGGATGCACAAAGAGTGGGTGAGTGTAATCTATCTTAGTCTGAGCTTAAATATCAGTTCCAATCATTGTTGATGATGAGAGAGAAGCTTCCGAAGACGGTGATAAAATAGTAGTTATGCTTGCGGAAATCAACGGATTACTTAGGCTCTGATACCATGTTATAATTCACCATGGAAGCTTGATAACGGTTGAACAATAGCTTTGGAAGAGCAGAACTGAATTGAGAAGAGAAGAAATATCTGGGATTGATTCACTGGATGAAGAAGTTACTGTGAACATACATTTTATACTAGGCTAACCGACTCTGGTACAAACTATCTAATTCATGACATTAAACTTCTAGCTTTTAGACAATACAAATTGACCCCTCTAACTAACACAGACTATTACCTGTCTCAACAAAATCCATGAGAAACGAAACCATTACAAACCTCCGATCTAACATTAAGGGAGAAATAAAGCTAGAGAAAAAAAAACACGAACATCCAGAAAGGATGTGCGAAAATGCTTTTAAGGTTGATAGAAACTAGCTGTGGATCCAACTTTCACAAACAGAGGGAAAAGGGAGATGTAGGAATACAAAACATTTAAAGGAAGAATGTTCAGTACATAGACTGGGGGTATAAGTTTGCGTATCATACAACGCTTCTCCAATAATAAATGCATCGCCTACACCAGTTGTATGATCTACTAGTTTATATATATATGTTGGCAATATGAAGAATGTGGAAAGAATTAAGTGAAGAAGAGAGAAAAGGTCAAAGGAAGAATGAATACATGAAGCTGAACCATCTGGCCCCCTTCCTAAATCCTATTCCCTGTGTAAACTATCAGACCCCACATGAAATTTAACTGTCTGGCCCTTTGAAAATTCTCAGTACAACTTAGCTGATCAATGGGCTAAAATAAAATCTTTATTTATCTAGTAAAACTCGATTAGGTTCCACAATGTTTGTCAGTTAGTAGTACTAAGAAAGAAACCTTCATTCAAGGTCCACAGCTATGCAGATGTTTTCTGCAGCATGTGTCTCTTTCCTTTTTAATCTTTCCATCTTCAGAGATTGAAAATGTTGTTACAGGTTGTAAGAAAAATATTTGGCTGAAGGCATTATTTTCTGTATAATTAAGCTAGTTGATTACTCACGAGGTCACTCAACTAATAAAAAAATTGTCCAAGAAAGTCACTTTTCTTTACATTTTGTAACAGAAAAGTCGCTTTATTTTTGTCATGACTACACTCCGGTGATATTTCTAGCCACTTAACTGATGTGACATACAATATTATAATCCTCTCGTACTAGGAAAAAGTGTTATGGAATGAAGAAGACAAAAAAGAAAATTGAACAGAAACTGAACGAAAACTCTTGATTGATTCTTTTTCTTGATTCAAATAGAAGAGTACAACTCTATTTATAAGAAACTAAATAAAATAAATAAGAAAAATATGATATTTTCCTTATAGCTATACGACTAAATATTCTTTAATTAATAAACCCTAGACTTAAAAGGAAATAAATAATATAAAATATTCTTAGACTAAAAAAGGAAAAATAAAAATATTATACCATTAATGAAAATGACAAAATAGAAGGAAGGTAAATCTCAACATTCCCCCTCAAACTCAAGTTGGTGTATCCAACTTGAGTTTGAACACTTAATTATAAAAAATGTATTTTTCCTTAATTTTGTTGCAACAATCTAATAAAGTTGGTCTTCCTCATCTTCATGTTCTTCTTCCACAAGTAGTGCTTTTGAATTATCTTGAGTGTCTTTGAACTTGCATACTTTTGTGACATGACCTTTTTGTTTCCACATAATGCATCAAATCTCCACCAGTAAAAATTTTCTGAGTGTGTTTTCTTTTTGCAATATTTGCAAGGTGGATAATCAATTTTTCTTTTTTGATGGTTCACATAAAAAATATTTTCAAGAACTTTGTATTCCATGTAAGCTCTTCTTTGCTCTTGTGCTTGAAGAGCGCTTATCAATTCAACAAGAGAGATGTCAGAGAGATCTTTAGACTCTTTCAAAGTGGAGATTTTGGACTCAAATCTCTCAGAAATAGTCACCAGAATTTTTTCAACAATTCTATTGTCTTTAAAATCTTCGCCAAGCAACCTGATTCTATTGACAATTAAAGAAATTCTGTCAGAATAATTAGTAATTGTCTCACCTTCTTACATCCTAAGAGATTCAAATTCAAAATTTGATTTTGTCTGCCTCGTTCACTTCCTTGATACTCCTTTTCAAGTTTTTCCCAAGCTTCTTTTGTTGTTTCACATGTAATGATTTTAGAAAAGATTGAATCAGCAACTGAATTTTGAATTACAATTTTTGCTTTATATTTTTTCGATTTCTCTTCTGAGTGAAGTTTGATTTCGGCAGCAGAAGGATTTGCAGGGAGTGGTTGTATGGGTTTTTCTTCCTTTACAACTTCCAACAAATCATAAGCTTCAAGATAAGATTTCATCTTAACTGCCCAAATTTGATAATTTTCACCAGTGAAGGTTTGTGGGGCATTGAAAGAGAGAGTATTGCTTGTCATGGTTTGAAAAACAAGATTTAAAATAATATGGGTTAAAAAAGATTAAAAATAGTCCTACGTTAAAAATAAAAGTGAGGGTTAAAAATAATCTTACGTTAAAAATAAAAGTAAGATTAAAAGTAGGTTGAAAATAGGTATGGATTAAAAAATGGTTGACAGTTTTGCTTCAATAAATTCACAGATCCATGAGGATCGATGAAGGCTCTGATACCACTGTTATGAAATGAAGAAGACAAAAAAGAAAATTGATCAGAAACTGAATGAAAACTCTTGATTGATTCTTTTTCTTGATTCAAATAGAAGAGTACATCTCTATTTATAAGAAACTAAATAAAGTAAATATGAAAAATATGATATTTTTCTTATAGTTATAAGACTAAATATTCTTTAATTAATAAACCCTAGACTTAAAAGGAAATAAATAATGTAAAATATTCTTAGACTAAAAAAGGAAAAATAAAAATATTATACCATTAATGAAAATGACAAAATAGAAGGAAGATAAATCTCAACAAAAAGTACTCTTGATGCTTATTTTCAGGCCTGAAGTAGAGAATTATTTAACATCTTCAATAGGCCCTTTCTTTATGTTGAACATAAGGAAAATAAAAGAAGAAATTAACCATGAATTTGAATTTGTAAGGTGGAGATAAATAAAATTTAGCTCCATTATTTTCTTCCTTTCTTACTCATGCCAAATAACAAAAAGAAAAAGATTACTCTAGATCTCTAGCCTATGAGAATGGTTAAGTAAGAATAAAGTAGTCAAATTAACTTGTAAAGTGAACATTTTTCTCTCCCCATCTCAATTTGTGTGGCATCATTCTGATTTCGAGATTCAAATAAGTCTATTTTTAATCATAATTTATTTTATATATATTTTAAATATTTAAATTGTCAATTATTTTGACATGTAGTACTTTTTACATAGTTTCTAACTATATAAATTTGATTTTAAAAAATTGAAGATTTCATGACATATTTGCGATCAAACTTACATTATTTGACTATCGAAAAGTGAAAAATATCACATAAATTTGGATGGAGAGAATAAATTTGGTCAAGAGTGATTATGAGCGAAAACTAGGAGGTGCAAAAATCGGTTTCATAGACAAATTGAACCAAAAACAAATGTTATTAATTTACTGGCATGGGTTATTGAGTTAACTATTTTTGTAAATTTTTATTTAATTGTCAGTTCAGTTTTCGGTGTTAAAAATTTTAGTTATTAGTTATATCGATACTCTAATAAAATTATATTAGAATTTTCTTTTTATCTCTAATTATATAATAATAGTGAATTCAGATTTTAATACAAATTCCTTTTCTTTTCCTTTTTTATACATTTTGTTGTTATTGGCTTAAAAGTTATTGTTTTCTTTCTGAAGTCTTTGACTACTTGTGCTCCTATCCAATAGAGATTGATACTACAGTGTTATTGTATCTAAATTTGCTAATTAATCTGAAAGAAAATAAGTTTATTTTAGCATTAATGTAAATAAATTTATTTAGGTTTATAATTTGTATAGACTTTTATGCATACACATAGTGTATATGAATAAATAAAAATAAGAGAAAGTCAAAGAAAAAAAAGAAATTACACGAGTCATTTTTTATCGGTTAAACTAAAAATTGAATTTATCAAGGAATAAAAACTAATAGTGAATATCTTATTGATTTAGTTGCAAGATTAATATGTTTACAAGTCGAATCGATGATACACAAAATCATATTGAAATGGCTGATAAGCACCTTTTTTTAAATTATTATTGAGTAAAGCATCTAGTACCCCATGAACTATGACCAAATTTACCACGACACACCCTAATTTTATGGTGGTCTTATTACTCTTGAATTAAATTTTAGCATATTTTTGTTAATCTTTTTATCTGTCGTGACACCTTTGATGTGAATTCTATTTTGTGTAATAAATGTGTCACGTCAACATAAAAGATGATAAAAATACATTAAAATTGAGTTAGAAGTAATAAGACCCTGTAAAGTTGAAGTGTCGTAGCAACTTTGATGATAGTTCGAAGAATACTAAATGTTTATCTCTTTTAATTCAGTAAAAGAGAATTTGTCAATATTAATCTCTCGTCAAAATTATTGCAGTTTGACAGAACCAAAATGTCAACATACATTATTTATATGCTGTAAAGCAATATGAACATTGCGGAAAGAATCAAAGTGAATAAAAAAGTAAAAGTAAAAGGAAGAATGAATACATTGAAGTTGAACCATTTGGTCCTTCCTATCCCATATATATGTAAAGTATGAGACCCCACATGAAATTTAACTGCTTGGGCCGTTGAAAATTCTCAGTACATACAGGGGGAGTAGTAGTATATAAATATATGATATTCCAATCTTAGCTTAATCATTTTGGTTGGTTAAGTTAGTGATTAGTAGTAGTAAGTAATATAAAGATGTTGTTGAGAGATGAAGAAGAAGAAGTTGAGTTGGGTGAAATGGCGTTGAATGACGTGGTTAATTCTTTTATAAGTTCGCCTGGTTCAACTAGTTGGCAAATTCAGCAGGTATGGGAGCCTGATAATATGCACTTTTTTGATTGCTCTGTACCTACTTCTTCTCCTATGGCGAACTTTAGTACTCTTTGGAATCATTGGAGTCCTCCTCCTCCTCCTCCTCCTCATCATCATCAAGAATCTGGTTAGTAGCTCTCCTTTTACCCTTTAAATTTGATCCATATATAGTCTCATTTCAGACCCTGCGCATAGCGGGTGGTTTAGTTCACCAGTCTGTTTTCATCTGTAAAATTGGTTTTCGAGATATGTTGAGAAGCCCCAATATGGTATAAAACTTTAATCTTGTAGGGGAGTATGTTTTCCAAATTTTGTGAAATTTTGGGGTGTGGGGTGTGGAGTGTGGGGGTGGAGGGGGGGGAGATTTTTGGAAAGTAACAATTCCATTCAGTTCGCTTTTAGAAAATTTGTTGATGGCGTAGTTGAGTTATGAATTCTCAACAAGGGGATTAAAAGAAAAGGATCTTTACAGTTTACACAACTTGTGGATTCATTGTTGACTTTATCTATCCGGTATACAAAGATTATACATGTTTATACGCGTATTATATGGTGGAGGAGCGCTACAACAATAACAGCATACCTAATTTAGTTTCACTTTTGTGGGGTCTGAGGAGGGTAGAGTCTACGTAGACCTTGTCTCTATCTTAGAGGTAGAGAGGCTGATTCTGATAGACCCTCGGCTCAAGGGAAAAAAGTCCAAAGCGGTCGAGAAAAAGAAGTAATAGAATTACAAGAAATAGCAGATAGTAACAAGGCAGTAATACAACAAAATAATATGATAGTTCATGTGCAAGATATGGTACTGGAGCTGCTATTTAGGTGAATTCTTCCAAAAAAAGAAAAAAGAGATTGTTACATGTACTTCATTTCAAGGGGATTCGAAAATTTATTTATGCGTACAAAATTGTTTTAACCATATTTGTGTAGTACACTTTGACGAACAGGCGTTGTTGTACTGTATAGCCTGTTTTCTCTTTTTTCTTTTCTATGTTTGATTAAGGGAATTTAATTGAAATTCCAAAGGTATGATCAAAGGGGCAGCTAAAGCTTTTGATGCTCAGCTTCAAGAGGATGCTGCTGGTGGAGCTATACTGATGAATGATTGGCGGTTTGAGCTTCTACCAGACTCCCGTCAGAGAGTTGCCAACCAGATGTAAGTGTTTTACCTTTGTGTTTTTGTATTTTATGAACGTCAGCAATTAACCCCGTACTCCAAAAAGAATTCAATGATTTGAGCAATTTCTTTTTACGTTAAATTAAACTGTATCGGATTGGCATTTTGGGTTCAACGTAGGATGTAGGGTAGAGACTAGACCTTCAGCCTCCTATAGGTATCTCATGACTAAAGATATCTCGAGCTGTTGTCCATGTTAATGAGGGTGGTTAACCATCATATGCTTCTTGCTCTGAGTTGTGCTCTAGGCTACTGTCCGTGTTAGGTTGCTTGAGATAGTTTGGTTATGTTCAGTGCCGACCTCCAAATGCACTGATGGTAAGTGAGAGACCATGCTGAGTGAAAAAGCGTTAAAAGGGGACGAGGTAAACCTAAAATCACATGTACGAAAACTGTATTGAAAAACCTACAATATCTTGTAATTCATCCAAACTTAGCAAAAGATATGACATAATGAAAGAAAAAGATCTAGATTGTGTTACTTTTCCTCTATAATATCAGAATACCTTCTTCAACGAGATAATAGAACCCTCTGATCCCTTCCACTGAGCTAGTTAGTTGGTAATTGTAAGAACATTTTCATTTCTAAGATTGGAGTTAACGACCTAATGTAATCATCGTCCTTTTTCTCTATGTTAGCATTTTAACTTTAAGGAGATATCTCCCGGTATCTGGAGACGAGGGATTGTTGGAACTTAGAAAAATTGCTATAAGGTTTGAGGAAAAGGTATATACTGCTGCTACAAGTCAGGTATGAAGTTACATCATATTCCTGTCGATAACTGGAATGTGCTTGCGTGCATCAATATTTGTGTAATGGTCATTTCCGTCCTTGGTCAACCTTATTATTTATGATATTGTCAATATGAATTGATCCTCCCGATGTATCAAATGTCATTTTTATGCATCCACTAGGTAAATTCACTTATTTCACACAGTTCTTTTGGTCATGCATTTTCCTTTCTTCTGAGTTTCTACCTCCCTTTGGACCGTTTTATACTTCAGGATCAAGCATAAAGAAATACTGATCACTTTACCGGACCAATATACAGATAACGCCTAGGGATTCAGGGTTGAGCCATCAGCCATTCACGATTTCACCTCAGCATGCATTCTCAATTCACTTAACTAGTCTCATGACATGTGCGCTGCACGTGTATATCAAGTCATGTAATATTCATTTTATAATAGCTTGCTTATTCTTACTCCAGAGTGAATATCTGCGGAAGATATCTTTGAAGATGCTGACTGTGGAGACAAAATCCCAAAATCCTGTCTGCGCTGAAACAGTGCCAGTAGTAGATGAAAGCTTGCACGTCCAGGTAGTATAATAGAAGTATATAATATGTTGTATTACAAAGAATCAGTTGTCCTTAAATTTCTTGATTGGACTGTTATTATGTATATCATCCCTGAGGTAGAGGTACGGTGTGCGTACAATCTACCCTCCCCAGGCCCCAATTTGTGGGACTAACTGGGCATGTCGTTCTCGCTTAGTAAATTTCTTAAGAATTTACTTGTTTGGTGAACTATTAATTCTATGTTCCATCTCATTTGCAAAAATATATACCAAAATATCATGTTACAAAATATATCCCTAGTTGAGGTGTTGATATTCCTGTACTCGGTTCCAATTTGGAATGCACTAAACCTGTTTACATATGGTTATCAAATTCATTTCGAACTAGTGTTTACTGGAAGAGTGATTATCATAACTATCGTTAACAAATTGCAATGTATGCAGTTGGATGCTAAATCTCCACCGGAAGACCCTACACTTCATTATCTACAAAGTGGAGAAGAGTGTGCACTGCCTGATCCACAACGATCTGTCACAGAACATGGGAACCTGAAAAGGAAAGGGGATGCCGGTCCTTCAGGTCAGAACCACACCATCTGTGATTTAGGCAGTAAACAGAAAATGGATAAGAAAATGAAAAAGACGTGGGGAATTGGTGGATCAATTAGTTTAAACGATCTTAAACAGCATTTTGGCAAGAAACGTGAAGAGGCTGCAGAAAGCCTTGATGGTAAGCGTCCTCTTCGATCTTCAGAATAAGCCTTGTTCTGTTGTTTGCTATCTTCTAGTTCTTGTTCGGAAAGTATGAGTTCAAAGGGGCCGTAATGTGTGATCATCTTAGTATGGGATCTTTTTTTTACAGTGAGTGTCTCCACATTAAAGCGAATTTGTAGAGAAAACGGAATCTCCCGGTGGCCATCTAAAAATATTAAGAGAGAAAGGCTTCTACTTTCCAATCTAAGCATCAACGAAACTGTCTCAGAAGCTGGTGGCGGACGAATATCAATCTCCACAACTCCAACTGCATTTGCATCGACCGAAGTTCTAGCCAAATCCAATCAGCAGAATAATCTATCATTAGATAATGAAATTGGTACATCAATAAATCATGGTGTGCTAAGGAATGACGAAGGCAACGGGGAAACTATTATGATTCAAGAGGGGGACTCAGCCGATCAAGAGGTCTTGTACAAACCACAGGAATTTGAGCCTGGCCGTGATAGTTTCAACCCTGCATATTCATCTTCTGATGCTCCCACCATACTGTATCCATTGCCGCAAGAAAGAATGCCAGCTGAAGATTCACCTGACCAACAGGGAGAAGAGATTGCACGACAAATAGAGATCACTGACGGGACTAGTCATTTGGAGAAACAATGCTTGGGAAGGGAAAGGCTCGGTTGTAATACTGAAAAGGAAGTCATTGTCCGTGTGGAAGACTCATCGTCATACGATTTCGGAAGTGTTTTAGAGCTAATTCAGGTAAGCTTATGGAGTATGTTTTGTAAGTAGAGATGATAATGTTTCATATCGACTTAGCTTTCCTTTTATCTTAATCTACTACTACTTGCAACAAACATAAAGAATGGAAAGGGAAACAGAAACATGCCCATGGCTGTGCAAAGAACAGATCAACCCAAGAAATTTTCTGTCTATCTTCACATCATTATCCTTCTCAAGTATAATTAAAATACCAATTAAGTTACTTCTTAATGACTGGTGCCAACATCATCGTCCATTTTAGATTGTCTCAATGCATAACTTATCCATGGCTACTAGCAAGTTGTTTCGGGTGGTTTACTCTTTAGGTTTAAGTAAACTGGACAGCGACATGCTATTGTTTTGTTCAACTACGGAAATGGAGATCATTTGTTCATTCATCTCTTTAATGTCATCAGGATCTTCCTGCTGATTTTGCTTCGTTCCGTGAAGTTGGTAAAGACCAGTTGATCTCCATGGATGACTTGGAGTCTAATTGTATCAAATCCCAATCTACGCTTGAATCAGAATCTGAACCCTCACTACTAAATGATGCAAGGAGGATGAAGTTGGTTTTCGAAGAGTTGATTACGCTGCCTCTGGAGGATCTCACTAACACAGACCAAGAAACTAAAATGAAAGAAGCTTTGACCATTCTTGCTGGCAACCTATCATTGTTTACAGATGAACAAGCGAAACAACTACTGGAATTTAAGTTTGACTTCCCAACCATCATGTATAGCTGGAGAGATTGCTCTCAGACCAGAATCGATTGTCGAAATTTCTTGGCCGAATTTGAAAGAACTAACTCATTGTTGGAAACTTCAACCAAAGAGGAGGTGGATCTTAAGGATAGATATGCACAAATAGAGTGCAAGAAGAAGGAAATGATGGCACAATTGGAGGCAATTCAAAAGGAGGAAAACGAGATAACTGAGCGGATGAGTGAAAACTTTAATCAGAACAAGCACTTGGCTGCTTTGGTGGAAGAGCAAGCAGGTAGAACTAAAGAGAAAGATCTGCAGATGAGTTTTGCTAGTGCTAAATTAGACAAATTAAAGAGCCAATGGGCTTCAGTCCAATCTTCCTTCAATTAGGTTCTCTTCTTCCTTATGGTTTCCAGGTTTTCTTAATGATTGAGTTGTACTTGCCTTTTTCTCAGCATGTGATATAATTCCTTTATGTTTTATGTTTACGTTCGCTAGGTCTTCTGATTGTGTGGTCTTAAAGAAGAGTTATAATATGTCCTCTTTTTCTCTGCGCGTGATATAATTCCTTTATGTTGTATGTTTACGTTCGCCAGTCTTCTTATTGTGAGGGCTTAAGGAAGAGTTATACTATGTCCTCTTTTTCTCTTTTGTGTTCTTGTGTTAAAAAGTTTGGACGTGATCAATAAGAACACACAAAATAAAACAAAATATTCGTTATAATTGTAGATGTTTACTGTAACTGTTGAAATTTGAAGGCAAATAATCAGTGTGGCTATGGGGATATACTATGAAAGAGGATGAACTATGGAGAAAAGTCATCTATTATAAACTGACAAGTATGTACAGGAGGGAAATTGTGCTTCGATTTGTTCTGGAACTTATTTCATGTGGTGTCTTGTCCTTCGATTTTTATTACTAATTGATGTTTCTTGTATTTCGATTGTGACACTAGTTTATTATAGATACTGTTCAGTATGGTTTGTGATGCTTTCACTTCCGTTTATTCTCTTTCTGGACTGCTTTAGACTGTTATTCTTGTCTGAGGGTCTATTGGAAACAGCTTCTCTATATCTGAGGTAGAGATAAGGATTGTGTACACTCTACCCTTCCTTACCCCACTTTGTGGGACTACACTGGGTATGTTGTCGTTGTTGTATTTGTGATGAAGAAGAGTATCATTTCGAAATGGAAAATGGATAGGACATGGGTGTCTCTAAAGGACCTTTTTCCAGATATTCTTAATCTGGTTGGTTGCAAAAAAAGGCGTGTTTGATACCGGAGGCCTTTTTCGCCCTGGAAGTGCATTTGGAAAGCAAAGATTGCCGGCAAGGTAGCCTGTTTTTCCTGGTTGATTGCAAAAAAAGCGTGTTTGGCACAGGATAATCAGGAAGACGGGGATTCCAGCTATGATCCATATGTTTCTTGTGTGTTTCAGCATCAGAAAACATCATGTTAAGTATCCCACATCGGAAGAGGAAAGGGTCCTTGGTCTCCTTATAAGGCTTGGGCAATCCTCCTCCTCATGAGCTAGCTTTTGGGGTGTGAGTTAGGCCCAAGACCAATTTTATCACACCAGCCGCCTCTTTCTTTTTGCACTGTTGTGTCACAAACCAATTGTGGCAGCTGTTCTTGAAGTTATAGGACTCAGCGTATCATGCCAAAGGCTACTTGTGGTCTCGTAATGATGGAAATATAGCAATGGAGGTGTGAGGTAGAAGAAATGGTGGAAAACAGCACCTATGGTGAACTGTATGGAAGTAATGGATTATAGATATGTGCAGAAAATTAAGATGAATTGTGCTTGTTATTCCATTTTTTATGTAAAGAAAGCTTGCAGATAATGCAAAACTTTTACTTGAAATTATAGATTCTTAGTAGGATGGAACAAGGCTACACTGTAAATATGGTTAAGCACAACCTATATGCTGATACTAAAATATAATGTTACCCTTCTAAAAAAAAGGTTACTGAATTTTGGAGGTGATTCTTGAAGACTATTTAATGTCTATCAGTAACAGCCTCTCTACTTCATGTGGTAGTGGTATGGACTCCGTACACTTTACCCTCCCCAGACCTCACTTTGTGAGACTATTGTTGTTGTTGTTGTAGTTTCCATCCCAATATCCACTACTAGCATGGGTGTCTGGTACTTGCATTGGGACCTGATTATATCTCGATACCGGGAATTGTCTGAAGTTTCTCTTTGCTAGTAGCAAGAACCATCTAATTTTTGTTCTAGTTTACAAGACATGAGTGCCTCTAAGATGTTATAAACCATTTGTATTCCATAAAGAATGTAAAAGGTTAAAATCTGAGGACTGTTCCCGGTAACATTTTGAATATGTATACCTTTACGATTTTATATTTTTGTTGAGTTATCTTATTTTATTCGAATCGTAAAGAATTACGTTCACCAAATTCCTCCAAACAGGAAACAAATACACCCTCTGGACCAACATGTCAAGGGCAGAGAATTAGTCTAAAAGGGCAGTCCGATGCACTAAAGCTCCCGCTATGCGCAGGGTCTGAGAATGGGTCCCACCACAAGAATGCATTGTACGTGGCCTTACCTTGCATTTTTGCTAGAGGTTGTTTCCAACGCTTGAACCCCTGACCTCCTGGTCACGTAGCAAGAACTTAATCAGTACTCCAAGGGAATTTTCTCTTTTATGTAACTTTAGGCCTATCCTATTTTCTTATAACACCTTCATCTCAGCATGATTTCATATGATCATCTCGAGTGACGAAAGATATAACGTCTCTTTCAAATTGTAGAACGAGCTTGAGCTTAATCGTAAATTCAAAATTCATAAACTTCAGATCTCATCTCCGCCTCGATAATTTGTCATACCCCAATAGCATAACACTTTGAAAGTGATTTTAGGATGCAAACTAGCTAGGAATCTCTACTTTCACATTGTATCATTACATTGCCATAAAAAAAAAAGTTGATGAGGAGCTAAGACCTAAGGGACAGGCAACATTGTTTAGGCACACATGCATGGCAAAGAACCAAAGACCCTACTACTACTTGATTCCTACATTTTACTAACTATAATATATGTCAAATCAGTCACATGACTCTTTCAACTTTAATTTGGAGAACTCATTCAAAGTACTTACCACTTGAGGGCTTGAGGCATTATTAGCTTTTGTTACACTTTTTCAGTATTGAGAATTTTTTTCATGATTGATTGCTTTGGGTTTCAGCAGTCATATTTGACCACATAATTGTCCAAATCAGGTAAGGGAATCATTTTTTCATAAGAATAAAGTCCTATATTATATCAGGTGAATGGAGGATACTTTTTCACAGGTAGTACAAAACAAATAATAAGGAAACAGTTTTTCGATATCCGCATTGAAGTCCGATCAATCCGGAGTCGCTCCGCGTAGGATTCATTCAATGGAAGCACTCTCTACTAAGGATTTTTTCATTCTTACGACTCAGAACTGAGATCTCAGATTAAAGGAGAAACATTGCTAGCCGCCAGCCGACGCGCCACATTCTTTGGTGGTATTTGAATAATGATACTACAAGACTACTTTCCTTTTCTTTTGTTCTTCCCAAATTATTCTTTTTCTTGAACAATTGACAACTAATCAACTACTAAAGAAATATTCACAGACTTTATCAACTTTGTGGATTTGTAGTGGGAAAGAAAATCTGGGACAGACTTTCAAGGGCAAAGCATTCCCCACTAGCCTTTTTTTAAGGGTGTGTGTTGTAATGTTGGGAATTATTTCAAGAGAAAAACATTTTTCACCAAATGGGGTGTCATTAAATTAACTTGTAATTTGTATCAATATATATCATTTTTTCTTACAAGTATCTTAACATCTTATTCATATAGTAACATTTTCCAACCAACACACAAATACCAAAGAATGTGGTGAAACGGAACCATAGATATGGAAAATGGTGAAACGGAACCATAGATATGGAAAAATTCTTGGTAGGAAACGTTTTCTCTGAATGAATTCTATGCGACACAAATCTAAATTAGTCGAATTCTAATGCAAGTATCGGACACCGAATAGGATCCCAAAAAAATCATTATTCAAATACCTTCAATAACAAAAGATGAATAATAATCACTAGTGTTCCATGCACTTTGTTTTATTGTACTCATTTTCCAATCCAACTTTATTTATGCTCTAAAAGTTGTCCAATTAACTAGTTTTCTTGGTATGTAGGTCCCAAATATTTGTTTGAAAGCTGCAAAAATGAACCTTAAAACCTGGAGGAATAAAGTTGACTTTAGTGGCTACATGAAAGCTTAAAAGTGCTCAAAAGCCAAATTTGCATATGCTGGCTTCTTTTGTTACAACTTGTCACACATATCTACTACTCTACGACCTTTTTTAATTCTCTTTACATAAAATTCAAAAAAAGCAAAAACAAACAAAGGATTATTGAACTTCAAGAAATTAAAACTAATACACTAATATGACCAACTTCAATGCAAATGTAGTAGTAGTCACTTAAACTCCACTTCTGGCATTTGATGATGATGATGAATAAAGCAATGAGGAAGCTGAGAAGCTTGTGTTATTGCTCTTTGGATACAAACTTGTTGCTTTCTTTCCTGATGAAGATGTTGCTAAAACACCCTTTGATGAGTTGTTGTTTTCTTGTGTATGATCAATACTAGTTGTTGGTGGTGAGCCTTTGAGTAAAGCATCAACTTTTGCATATTCTTCTCTTTCATGTTTGATTTCTTTTAGCATTGCTGCTACATCTTTCATTGTAGGCCTTTCATCAGGAGAGGAGTTAACACATAATAGTGCTACTCCTAATGCTTGTAACATTTCATCGATTTCTGATTCTGGTCTCGAGTGTAGACTTGGATCGAGGACCTCGATTCCTCCCCTTTTACGTCTTACCCAATCTACTAGATGCACTCCTTCGGGTATTGTTGGATCGATTGGCTGCTTCCCTGTCAAGACTTCTAACATAACCACTCCGTAGCTGTAGACATCGCTCTTCGCTGTGATCTTCATCATATAGCCATACTCTTTAAAGAAAATGAGCAACATTAGTACAATTGGATCATTGATTGTCAAGAACTACTGCTATTCTTTGAAAAATCGTGATAAATGCAATGTACAATAGTACTTTTGTGTCATAAGCAAGAAGTAAGTTCATTTAACTCGGAACAACATGCTTGGAATAATGAAAATGTGACTTGAATAGTAATTTTTACCTGGAGCAATGTAGCCATAAGAACCAGCAATGGTATTGGAGGACCGACCAAAATCACCATCATCGACTAGCTTGGCAAGGCCAAAGTCTGCAATGTAAGGCTCAAACTCAAGACCAATGAGAATGTTGTTGGCCTTGATGTCTCTATGAACAATTGGAGGGACACAGTCATGGTGCAAGTACGCGAGCCCCTGTGCTGCCCCGAGCAATATTTGGTATCTCAGTTCCCATTCCAAAGAGTTACCGCTCCTCTCATGGAGAAGACTTCCTAAGCTTCCGTTTGGCATGTAATCGTACATGAGCAATCTTGTGCTTCTGTTCCAACAACACCCCAAGAATCGAACAATGTTCTTGTGTCGAATTGAACCAAGCGTCTTAACTTCTGCAGAGAAAGAATCACGAACCCCACACTTCTCATCATTGCCTCCATTAGTTGTAGCCATGGTTATTGGCCAAAGCTTCTTCACTGCTATGACATCACCATTGTTCATATCTGCACGATAGACCATCCCCGAGCACCCTTTTCCAATGACATTAGTATCCACAAGGCATCTGAGTATTTCGTCCACTGAAAAATTGAGCTTTTGGAATGGAGTGAACTGCCAAGCCCAAGAATCTCCCATCTCTGAATCGTTATCCCTTCTCATCGCCCTTCGTGCTCGAATTATAGCAATAGTTCCCATGATCACCATTGCTATTGTCATTGTGACAAGCAATGCGATGGCTAACTTGAGCTTCTTTGACCTTCCCTCATCGTTTCCATTTTTAGCTACTCCATTAATATTGCTGAGGAAACACGAGGGCCTTCCGAATGAACATAGACCTTCATTTCCATCTAGGTCTGATGCTGGCAACTGTCGAAAGAGCTTATTGTCCGGAAGATAACCAGTGAAGTTGTTGTATGAGACATTCAGTGAGACTAGATTATCTAGCTTGGATAGTGGACTCAAGTTTCCTTCAAGCTTGTTGTGCGAAAGATCAAGCAGCGACAGCTTGCTTAATGCTGAAATTTCAGCAGGAATTGGACCTGTCAGTTGATTGAAACTAAGGTTGAGGGCAATTTCAAGGGACTCGATTTTTCCTAACTGCATCGGTATGCCTCCTGAGAGCTCATTGTTGCTAACATCAAGCAATTGGAGGCTCGAACAGAGGCCGATAGATGGAGGTATCGATCCTGAGAACGAGTTTTTTCTGAGAATCAGCTTGTTCAAGGACACAAGACGCCCAAAACTAGCCGGTATAGGCCCTCCAAACCGGTTATTTGAAACGTCCAACACTTGTATCCCTGACAGAGAAGACAAAGCATTAGGCAGGGGACCTTCCAGTGTATTGTTGCTGAGGTCTACCATTTGCAACTCAGTGCAGCTACTTATCTCATCAGGAACTGGTCCAGAAAGGCGATTTCCGGACAAATCAAGAAAGTTTAAGCTCTTAAGACCTCCAATTTCTTTAGGAATTCCACCAGAAATCCTGTTGTTTCCAAGTCTTAACCTCACTAATGAGCTACAATATCCAATTTCTTGAGGTAAAGTACCCGAAATATCGTTAGAAATCAAGAGTAGCTTAGTAAGGTTTTTCAACTGAAACAATCCTGGAGGAATGCTACCAGTAAGTGAGTTATGTGACAAGTCCAATGCCTGAAGGCTACTACAACTACCCAAAGTTAAAGGCACACTTCCTTCAAGTTGATTATCCCAAGCAAAAAACACAAGAAGATTAGTCAAATTCCCTAACTCAGAAGGAATCAAACCTGAAATCTGATTTGTATCAAGCTGCAATTGGACAAGACTTGTAGCATATGAAAGAAGAGAAGGGATTGAACCAGAAACATTGTTGTTACTAAGCATGAGTTCTTGTAACACAACAAGACCACCAAAAGACAATGGTATACTCCCAGACAAATAATTCAAAGACAAATCAATCATAGTCAACTTAGTACAGTTCCCAATCTCTTCTGGTATAACACCAACAAGATTATTCTGCCAAAGCAACAACTTCTCCAACTTCCTAAGGTTCCCTAACTCAGATGGGATTGAACCAGAAAGACTATTTTCATACAAATACAAGTTCACAAGCTCAGTACAGTTACCTAAAACGGCAGGAATCTCACCAGACAACATTGTAGTATAAATAGACAAAGTTTCAAGATTCTTTAACTTACCTAAAGAAACAGGCAAAGAACCAGATATCCTAGTATCAGCCAAACCTAGTACTCTCAAATTCCCACATTCCCCTAACTCACTTGGAATCTTCCCAACAACATCCTTATTCCCACCTGCCCTTAACACTTCAAGATTTGCCAACAACCCCATTTCACTTGGTAAAACTCCACTAAGCCTGTTATCAAAAAGCACAACGTTTCTCAAACTTCTACAGCTCCCGATCTCAACTGGTATTCTCCCAGTAAGTTGATTAGAGTTCAATATCAAATCTTCAAGATTACCAAGATTTCCAATGCTTAAAGGGATGTTACCAACAAGTCCATTTGAGCTCAAATCAATAGTAACAAGTGAAGTACAATCACCAATGCTAAATGGTATAGTACCAGTAATATTAGCATCAGATATAACAAGCTTCTTAAGGTACTTATATGATGAAAGATTTGAAGGTAAAGGGAGTTCAAGATGTATAGACTGAATATTTATCTCAGTAATAGAGCCTTGGAAGTTGCATGTTATGAAAGATAAGTTACATGGGGTGTTATCAAGAATGTTCCAACTAGAAAATGGTGTAATAGTAGAAGAAGAAGAACAAGTGAAAGAAAAGGTGGCAAAGAAAACAAGTGATGAAAGAAAAAAATGGTTGGGATTTGAAGAAGGAGGAGAAGAAGAAGACATGTTTGCCTCAAATTCCAAAAACTTGTTCTTGGGTTTGCAATTGCATAGCAAAAAACTAAGTGAAAATCACTTCTTTTTTTCTTGGGTTTTGCTTTGTTTCTCTGTGTGTATGTATTTTCTTGGTTTCTACTCAATGCTCAAGTTTAAGGTTTAAAAAAAAAACTTGAAGGCTCTTGTGGTGGTTTTTTTATTTTTTAAACTAAGGTCAAAAATACAAATTTTATATCTAAAGTATAAGATATCTAAGTTTTTCTTCACTCAATTATCACTAATTATTTATTACACTTAATAATTAATTACTTTTTTTTCTTATCAAAAATGATATTTCAGATAGAAAAAAGAAAATAACTAATAGTTGAGGATAAACTCATAGTTAAAATATATTTTAATAAATAATTAATGATAATTCAAATAACGAAACTCATAAACTTAATAGTTCTAAATAGGAAACTTGAAAAAATAAAATATTTTTAAATGTGTTTATTAATATTTTTTTTTATTTTTTTTACTGGTGATGGTGCAGAACAGCATGATTAAAATAATATTTTTAAGGGAAAAGATAGTGATTAAAGAAAGAGGGAAAATGGTTAAACAAATGACCCAAGCAAGGAATACATTGAGATTTGCAATTTCTCCACCACCTTCCCCTTAGGGTCCCTACAACTTCCCCCTCCCCCCCTCCCCCCCTCCCCCACCTCCAACCCCCCCAAAAAAAAAAATTAAAAAAATAATGTATTCTTTTTTATTTTTGTGCTTTGATTAATGTTGTATATGGTTTTGGTATATAAAAGGGATTAGAAAAAAGACAAGTGAATTCACCTATAGATTGAAATATTTAGAGAGGTTATAGGTGTGGTTTGCAGAATATGTTGAGCCTAGTTTAAATTATTAATATATTTGCTTATCATCATGATTGACCAATTGAGTTAAAATCTTTTTCAATGGTTAAAAATATATTTGGATTATTCCTTTTCATGAATTTTATATTTTCACTTATTAATTGTTTTTTATTTTATTAAACTATCATTATTTATGTATTAGAACAATCCTTAGCCTTAACTACCATTTGCTTTTTTTTTTCTCATCTCTAACTATTATCATTGTTTAGGTTAAAAAAAAAAAGGAATGTTGATAGTTTGGGGCGTGTTTTAATGCGTAAATGTTGATAGTTCAAATAGAAAAAAGGGAACAGTAATATATAATTGGGTGTAAAACTCGTGAAAAATAATTGTTCATGTGTATATATTATTCTGGACTTATTTTTTGAAGTGGCGCTACACATAAGTTTATGTGACGATATTAACTAAGTAAATATAAAATAGTAGTAATAATTATGTTTTGTATTTAGTAAACTTATAAAAGTTGTTAAATTCACGTGAATATGCAAGTTACACAGTAAACTCTCTCCAGATGGAGTCATGAATAGAGAAGAAGACAAAATCAAGTCGACTAGTGTTTGATATTCGTATTGAGATTCACGCCGAATATGGCCAATTCATGAATATCACTCTTATAAAAAATAAAAAAATTAAAACTCAAAATAAGACGTTCCATTAAGAAATGAGCAGTCACATACTCACATCCATTATCGAACTAACCTTAAATTATTTATTTATGGATGATGATTGATAATGTTATCACTCCCCACATTATTTTATTATATAGTATATAGTGTATAAATTCATAAATCAGTTACGTTTTATATAATTGGCTTTTTTCATGTTCCCAATTATTTCTAGCCATCTCAAAAATTTCATTTCGACATTTTATCAAACCCTCAATTTAATTAGTCTCACGTCATTGCTGAACAAAACATTTATATTTTTTTAAAAAGACAAAAATAATTTTATTGTTAATGTTTTCTCTTTATTTATTATTGAATCAAATATCTTAAAATAGAAGCAATTAATGGGTGGGAAAATATTAGGACTCAAGGATCCATGCCATGTTCTAATCATAATGTATTCTGTTTACATTGTTAGTGAAATTGTCAGCATGCTTCTCGACTATGAGTGACGTATATACTACACTTTAATTTTAACACTCGATGTTTGATATACGTGTTGAAATTTGATTAATCTGAGTTCGCATTGAGAAGTATGTCATACTTTGTTGGTAAAATACTCTCCATCAAAAGCGACTTCATGTCTATATAATTTGAACCCGAAACATCTTATATTTAGCAGGGGCGGAGCCACCTTTCATTCAAGGGGTCATTCGAATATACTTCGACGGAAAATATTTTTATACTATCTTTACATGATTAAAATTATTTTTTTATGTATATATAGTAGATGTTTAACGCCCTTCAACTAGTTCGTATGTTTACTTCTGAATCCCTTAATGAAAATTCTGATCGATTCCGTCACTAAATTATTAAAAATAAATAAGTACTTATCACTCGATGGACATTTGACTTCCCTTACATGAAGGATTTTATCATGCACACCCCTATATCAAAATATAATATATGATTTTTTTTCTTTTTAGTTTGTGTTAGAACTTAGAATACATGGATCGATTTGTGAAAACTTTTTTTTCTCTCATATTTTCCCATTGTTTTTTTATTTTCACAAACATGAGAACTAATCATATAACCGAACATGTCATGCGTATAGGCGTGACATCTTTGGATAATATACATTATTTTCACCCACCACAGCTACCTGGGATCGATTCCCCGGTAGGGCCTTTGAGTCGAGCCTGTCGCACCGGGCTTGCCTAGTGCGGTTAAAAACCCCTGATGTTACTTGCAGTGCACGGGGGTTTACCCAGTGATCACATCCGAAGAGTGTAGCGGCTGTGGGTTTTCCTGAAATTTCCAAGAAAAAAAAATATATACATTATTTTCTCATAGAGTTGATTATTAAGATTAAAGTTTTATAATTAAACCTAATAACTCATATTTAAGTTGTTTATTAAACCTTAAATTGCACGTAAAATCATGTATATGCAATGTAAGTTATGGGAGTAATTACTATTCCTAAGTACATTCTACCATTACCTAATGTTGGAGCATCTATAGATATTAGCAAAATTTGCTTCAAGATCCAATGTAATTTGTGTTTTTATTATGCATTAGGAAACAAAATCTTGCCATAACTATTTCAATGTTATGTTTAATTAATAGTTTAGAAGATGTAATACTTTAAAGGGGAAGGGAATCATCTTTGTTTACTCCTATTTATTTTATTTTGTACATTTTCTTATGGTTAAAAGTCTGCAGTGTCATCTCAATGAATTACTATATAGTAAAAAAACTGAATCATGGAAGTCACAAGGATGGAATATATAATAAAATTCTTTGACACAAAATACTATACACTTCTCTTCTTTTTTTTTCACTATATATACTTCACTAATTAATTTCATTTTTATTTGTTTTTATTTGTGGCTTAACAATGTGGGTTGCGGTTCATTTTAAAGGATTGTATAGTATTTGTTTTTTTATATTATTTGTGATTTATTTAGAAAAAGGACTATGATACTGGACTTGCTTTCACATTTTAAACTTATTATTATTTAGCAAATTTTAACTGATACGACTTGCAACTTTCAAGTTCGTAATGGTGATCGAGTGACTGAGTTGCTTGAGTAGGTTATCTCTCAGATGAAGCATCTCAAGTTTGAAGCCCTCTGAATACTTTATCGATCAAGCTCATAGCATGTGGTTTATCTCTTTTATGATCAGAGATTAATTTTTCACCGTATAATATCCCTCAAATTTTCCTTGCCTCCTCAGTCCCCCCTTATTATAATTTTTTAAAAGTGATTATATAAAAAAATGATGGAGGAATTCCCTTCAATGATTTAAAAAGAAGTAAATTTAATATTACTTTCATATTTGACCAACTTGATTCGTTGTCCTCACGTAATTCCTATAACAAATAGCATATGTATTGTTAGACCCCTTGTATTTATTGTCTTAGGTAGATAGGCCTATACTTTATATAACTTGTTATATCTTGGTAAGACACATAACTTGTGGTATATTGTATATGGTAAGAAAATATAAATTTATCGTGAAAATTTCTTTTTTAATTATTTTTTATTACTTAAAAGATTGAAGGAGCACCTTCGGGTGTGGTTGAGTTGGTTTGAGGGGTGACTTCCAAAGCGGAGGTCGCGGTATCGATCCCCCTAATGCCTCCTCAATCTAGCTCGTCGCACAGGGTTTATGTACCAGTGCGGTTTATATCTCCTGTGTGATTTACGAGCGATTGCACAGTGAGGGGTTTACCCAGTGCGCACAAAGTGCTCACTCGAAGGGCAGAGACTGTGACAAAGGTTGTAGCGGCTGCGAGTTTTCTTGGAGTTTAAAAAAAAAAAGATTAGGTTGATTTTACTGCCCAATGTGATAAACCAAAACAACCAATATTGCTACTTTCCTCAAATTTAGGCATGAACACAAATTCACAAAACAATGATTGTCCAAAAAAGATGAAGAAATTTGGGTAAAGAGGGGGACATGAGAATTTGCAAGATCCACCCACACGTACATGTTGATTGTGATCTTATAAGAGACCAAAAAGTCAAAATCAAATCTAAAGAGTGGGGACTATTATATGTAGGGTCCATTAAGCTCCTAAAAGAACATCAAAAGGAGGAAATTAAAAAGAAGTTTGAAATGAATAGAGAAAAATAAAAACAAAGTGGCCATATACTTACTACTTACTACTTCTTGAAGGAGATGGTAAAGTTATCGTCATGTAATTAGAAGGTTGTGGATTGAAGCTAAAAAAATAATTTTATCTAAAAATAGAAGATAAATTTGCATACAATTATAAATTATTGTGATTTACTTCTTCTTCGATTTTCATGCATAGTCGGAAGCTTTATTGAAGGAAATTTTTAGAGTTGGTAAAGTTGCAGTCATCTGACCAGAAGGTCACGGGTTCAAGTTGTAAAATTAAAACCTCCGATAGAATTGCAAAACAAAGACACATACAATAGTATCTTATGGTTCGACCATTATCAAAACGCCACGCATAGCGAAAATTTTATAAGTTCATCAAACTGTCACTCAGAGGCGGAGCCACCTTTAGGTCAGGAGAGTCATTCAAACCCCCTTTGATGAAAAATTATAGTACTATTTATGTACGATTAAAATTATTTTTATATATACATAATAGATGCAAAAACCCCTCCAACTAATTTATATGATTACTTTTTCAAATTTTAAACTCTATTAATAAAAAATTTGAATCCATCACTTCTATTACTTTGGCAATATACTAGTTATATATCTCTAGTGAGATAAAATAAAATAAATAGAAAGAGGGTGGGGGGGGGGGAGCAATTATAAAATTGGAAGTAAGTGGAATTGAGTAGGAATAATGATAGCTTTTGGCAAACAAAATTCCAGATTTTGAGGGCACTTCACGTGAGCTTAATAAGAATCTCACCATAATTTTATTTTATGTCCACTAATTGCTTCAACATATCAAATCCCCTTTAATTTTACATACTTTTTTGTTTGTTTGTTATTTTATTGGTTAGTGTTGGACTATTCTATTAATTAAAAAAACTATAGTATGATTTTTTTTTTTAATTCTTTTTGGTTATTTATTTACTATTAGAAAGTTGTCAATAAGTATTTTGACTTGTCTTTTCAAGTACTTATTTGACGGGGGTAGTATTATTTGAATTAATATGAAGTTTTTGAATTTAATTATGTTTTGGCTTTGTACGACTAAATTTGTTTTGAATTTGTAATCTTAAGCTTGTGTCATAGCATTTATATAGTTTTAAATTTTCCTTGCATTATGAGAATTTCTCGCTATGTGAGGGATTCGAAAAAAAATTAGAAGTATAAGAGTTTATTTTACAAAGTGTATTTTTGCAAAAAATTGTGATAGGAATGGTAACGAGAACTAATTTAAACTTTGGCTATAATATCACCAGCATTTTAATCTCTAAAATGGACTTCTCAAAACTAATTCAAAATGTGTATCAAACACCTAATAGAAAAGGAAAAAAGGGTCAAATTTATTCGTCTACTTTAGAAAATTGGTTAAATATACTTGTTATCATAATTTGTGGTTAAATTTATCGTTGTTGTCATATTTAAGGGCCAAATTTATCGTTCTACCTTGGAGAATTAGCTAAATATATCATTCGTCATATTTCAGGGCCAAATTTATCCTCAATGTCATACTTTGGAGTCAACTTTATCATCGTTGTTAAGAAACTTTTCACATGTATTCTTTCTTCTAAAAATTACACAACTTATGTTTTCAATATTACAAAAAATTCCAACTCCCTAAACATATTACAAAAATCCCACATATACACAAAATGTTATGTATATATCGACTATGTTATGTATATTAATAGGGAGAGAGAGTAAAGTAATTAAAAAAATGGGAGAGAGTGTAATTACTTTTAAAAGGTTGGTATTTATGTTCTTTAGCATAAAAACCCAAATCAAAGTTAAATAAATCATTTTTTAAAATAAACACACCCTAATTTAATCTGTTCGATCCGACCCACAAAAAATACACAAATAAATATACCCCTCCCTCAGTTCTGTTGGTTGAATTTTCTCAATGAACAAATATATTTCTCCTTCAACGTGCAGTGCTGGTAGGTTGTTTACAAATGAACAAAAAGTAAATTGAAATAGGATAACACAGATGCATGAAACTAGAGAAAGTGTGTATTACAAATTCAGCACATGTTTCAGTTATGTTCAAATTTCAAAACTTGATATGCAACTCTATGTACATCTATATTCTAGAATCAGTGAATAAGTTTTCTGAGCAAATGACATGATGAAAAATTTGTATAGATTCAAATTGTATATAATGCCATAAGAATGAAAAGATGTTACGATTAACACATAAGGAGACATCTTAACTCAATTATTTACAGAAATACCAGTGGGCCAAATCAGAAGCTCTGGATTGATGCAAATCTATAAATTGAGGGAGGATTATATATTTTTTGTGTTTACATTGATGCAGATCCTATTTTCATGAGTTATGCACTGATAAATATTCAGTGGTTTAATCTCGTTGAAAAAATTTGATCAACCAAACTGAGGGTACATTTATTTATGTTTTTTTGTGGCTCGAGTCGCATCGGGCGGGTTAGATTAAAATGTATTTTATTTTTAAAAAAGAGGACATTAAACGTTAATTTAGGTTTTTCTATGAGAGAAAGGGTAAATGTGAAAAGTTTCTTAATAACGAGGATAAATTTGATCACAAAATCTTACATCAACGATAAACTTAGCCTCAATGTATGACGAAGGGTATATTTAGTCAATCCAAAGTAGAGAGGTTAATTTAATCTCAAAGTATGAGCAAAATTTAATTTGATTTCAAAATATAATGAAGAGTATATTTAACTATTTTTTTAAAAAATAGAGAGATAAATTTGACCCTTCACCCCGAGGAAAACACCATATATATATATATATATAATAGTTCATTTCGGCAACGTTTTACACTATCCTTCTACTGTTCCTTTTTTATTTAACGAAAATACCTCACAGCACTTTTTCATATTGAGCTAAACTTTCTTTTGACTCCCCATCTCATCACTCTGGCTATTGTACAACTTGTTAACAATAATGAAAACTAACTTGTTTAGTGACAAACACTAGAATTTTGAAACTATGGTGTACACAAGAAGAAACAAAGGACTACATTAATAATTTAGTTAGCGTTTGATCACAAATTTTAGATTATATATAGTCAGGGGCAGATTTAAGCTTAATTTTAGGGTGATTCAGCATCCGTTAAATCCAACGTAGATTAGGTATAATTATATAATATATAGAAATTGACATAAGACATAGAAAAACATTTAGTAAATCAAAAGGATAGATGACTGCTTTAGTCCCCATTTGGTCGTGAAAATCATAATTTTTTGGAGCATGAAGTTGGAGTTGAAGTTTTGTTTGACCATGAATATAAATTAAAGTTTTTTTTGAAATTTTGTGAGAGAAGTATGAGTTTCACTTTTCCAAAAACAGTTCCAGAATTATATTTGGCCAAACAAATCTTATTTTCATTAAAGTGAAATAATTTTTCGACAAAAATATAAATAATTTTTATGATTAAACGACTATTTAGTATCCTGGCGGATTTTTAAGTTGTGAACGTCATGTGTATCCAAACCTCGCGAATATCAGTAATTTCTAAATTCTGAATCCGCTGTAGTAAAGTATCTTTAGTAATAAGAAGTAGGACCAGAGGTACCGTTAGGTCCAAAAAAGAAAAAGATAAACGGCGCTGCAAAGAATTAAGGCTACTCATCAACAAATACTCACCCCGTATCGAAATAAGTAAATTATTAGGGTATTTGTTGATGTTTTAAAATAAGTGAATCATTGAAACTTTTTTTAAATTTATCCTTATGATTTGACAACTAATTAACTTTTGAAAAGATATTACAAGGTCAGCTTTTTCTTTTTTTTTTAGAGTAAAATAGAAAATTGTATTAAATTTATGTTTTTAATGTTTTTTCTTAATCTATATATCAAAATTTAATAATTCATTTATTATGAAACGAAGGAAGTAACACCCTAAAATAAGAATGGTGTTTGTGTTCTTGGGAAACTAATAAACTCTTCCTCTTGTGGAATCTTTACACGTTTTGCTCTGTCAATATCTAACCTAAACCCTTCATTCATTCTCACTTTGCCTTAAATAAAAAACATTTGAGTATACCAATATGGTTGCGGTGTCGTGGTGGGATTAATTCATTTTTAATTTGAGATTTCGGATTTAATTTTTGGGTATGAAGAAAATTTTATTGGCAGTGCCCGCCACTCCCAGAATAAGCCCTACAATACGCAATTTGAATTAGTAGGGGCTTCAATACAAATAACGAATACCGAATAGAAAAAAAAAACATTTGAGTATGACTATATTCTTGTTGCTCCATTAAATAATAACAATACAATACAAGCCTATAAGAGATTTAGTTTTTTATTTTTTATGAAAAAAAAAAAGGAAAAGAAAAAGCTAGTGGAGGAAAGAGAGATTTTCTTTAGTTTGAAATTGATGTGCAAATGTTCCTTTATAGTTTATAGGTAAGAAAATTAAGATGTTGCTAAGGTTTTTACACAAGCTGTTTGTAAGCTGTATATTTGAGTTACTCGTAAGTTATTTATTTAATTGTAAATTTAAAAATGTTGATGCAAGACTTTTCATGAAGCCGCTTGCAAGTTGACTGTTTGAGCTACTCACAAGCTATTTGCCTAATTGCAGACGTAAGAAAGTTGTTGCACGACTCTTTAGAAAGACGCTTGCAAATTAGCTGCATGAATTACTTACAAGTTGCAAGTTGTCTACTTGACTGCAAACTTCATGCTTCGAAAAACTGTAGAAATACATAAATGGATATCTAGAATATAATGCATTTATAAGAATTCTCATATTTTCATATTTCATTGAAGTTAAGAAATACAAGTATTAATATTTGAAGTAAAAATAATAGATAAAATTGTAAAAAGAAAAAAAAAACATTACTTTTCAAATAATATTTCTAAGTTGAATATGAAATAATATCCATGTCAACGAGCTAGACAAATTACTTCACTAGAATTTAACTTCAACCCCTTTTGATGTTACAATGTTGGTACTTTGACATCCAAAATTTTGGAAAATTAAAAATCTTCAACGAAATCTTAACACTTTACGCAGTTTTTTATTGAACTAGTTTAGTTGCACGTACCTCACACGTGTAACTTTTAAATATTTAAAATTAGGCGATTTTATCTAATGTGAAGGTTTTTAATGAAGTGCAAAATGTTCGAAACATATATTTTATTGTAAGCACACATATATATTTTACCACCAAAAGTTTCAAGTGGTTAATGAAAATTTAATATATTCGAGATGCAATTCAATTTAGCCAACCTCGTGCTTAGTATGTCCTGCCAAGTAGACCCAAGAATTGTATTGTACGTTGAATTTTTACTTCATTCATGAATACTTTTGGAAAAAAGTTTATGAACACTTTCGGACTGTGAATAAGTGGAGAAATTCTAACACATGTTTAACAGAACCGAAGCATAATGCCTAACATCTTTAACTTACCTTGGTGACAACATCTATCAACCACTACTACTTAATTCAAGTAATGTTAAATATATATGAGATATAAAAAAATTAACGAAAAGATAAATTATTCCCATATAATAATGAATATTCTCAATTATATTCCACCTTTCAAAATATTATTAAAAAAAAAAAAAAAAACTAATCTCAAGAGGTGAGTTTAATTTAGTCAAACCTCATGCTTCGTATTTCAAATAGACTCAAGGATTGTACTATACATTAAATTTTTACTTCATTCTTGAATACTTTTGGAGAAACGCTTATCAACTCTTCCTTACTGTGAATACATTTGGAGAAACGTTCACTCGTTCTCTTCTTTGTCTCTTGTTGTGTCTCTTTGCCCATTATTGATTTTTTTCACGGCTAGATTTAACTATGTTTTTCATCATACTATTTTTTTTCTTTATCGTAAAGTTTGATAAACTATATATCATATCATAAAAGAAGATAAAGAAAAGATCGTTAAATGAAAAAATAAGAATGAATAGCTACAATAATTTCTATCATTCAAAACTAAAAATTATTACGCGAAATTAATCACCTTTCAAAATTCGAATCATCAGTTGTCTATATATATTATCGTCATCATCCATCTTCAAAATACCTACAAAATCAATTCACCTTAAGTAAATAAATATTACAAAAATATTTCTTGACGTAAAAAATAATGCTAAAGCAAATAATAAAGAATGATTTAAGATCAATTTTTTTTTTAAAAAAATTTCATATGTTCATTGAAGATGCTAATATATTGTTGTAGAAGAATTTTCAATTTATAAAAGTTCGAAACCTTTTCAAAGAAATTATTTAAATATGGTAAATGTATATTTTATCCCCATAAATAACTACCAAATTTAGAAGAATAAAAAAATCCAAAAATAAGAAGCTACTACACGTATTCCTTAATTTTAGGAGTTTAGATTTTTTTTCTTTTCAAATTCTTCGTACCCGATTCAATATTATAGTTAATATTATTAAAATAATTAAATAATAATTTAAGTAAACAGTGAAAAGACGATTTTGTCTATTATGGAGTCTTTTAATGAAGGATAAAAAGTTCAAATCACTTTTTTAAAGGTCTTCCCACTTTTAATATATTATAGATATAGATTATAAATATAAATATAGATATAGCATGTATAGCGCACATTATCGATCAAACTAATAAAAACTCCATCAAATATATATATATATATATTCGAATGATTAAAAAATAGATAGTCGTCTCATTAATAATAGATAGAAATAGGAGACTTTCTCCAAACTTAGGACTTTTAATATTTGGAAAAATTCAAATTTCATATAAAGTGTGATTAACATTAATAATAAATAACAAATAAGGTTAAAAGAGACTTCAACATGTTACTTAAAAACATTAGTTTGAATTTAAAGTTCATGTTACTTAACCATGATTAATCGATATGTAATTATAATCATGATAAAAAATATTAATTTGATGTATACAATCGGTGCGTGTAAGTTTTTACCTGAGAAAATATATATAAGAGGTGAAATTAAATTTAAGTTGGGTAAAGATAATTGGATGTCATGTGCAAGGTAGATAAACTCATAGACATTAATTAAAGTATGAGATTAAATTACTAATTATTATTAATGTTCTTTTTTCTTTTGACTCAGAGTCTTCATATAAACATTGTTAAAAACTTTTGAACATTGGTCTGCGGTATTGATTCTTTTCTTCAATTATTAGGAAAACAAAAGAAATTTTAAAAACAAAATGCATATTAAATATGGATTAGGTGTAAGTCACATGATTATATGACAAGTCATGTGACTTCCTTTTTTTTTTCTTTTTCTTTTTTATTACACTTTATCTCGGGACGGAGCTAGCATATAATGAGGGGATTCAAATCCTTTTTGACAAAAAATTACATTATTTATTCATGATTAAATTTTTTTTATGTATATATAGTAGATGTTGAACCTAGTTTGTGTGTGCACTTTTGAACTCCTTCAATAAAAATTCTGGCTCTACTACTGCTTTATCTAATAATAATCCTACAGTCAATCACATATTTGAGCTGGTCGTTTGACAACTGTTAGAGTTTGTGACCCAAATTCTATTGATCCGGCCTTGAAAAGTTTGCGGTGCGATCCATGTTTGTGATTTTTTGTGGAGTCTGTGGTGGTAGTGTACGAATCTTAGTAAAGAATATTGGAAAGCAGTTCAGTGGATTTTCAGATACTTGTATAGATCTGTTGATATTTGTTTGCAGTTTGGGCGAAATAAAGAAAGAGTGATCGGGTATGTTGATTATGATTTTGCAGGAGATCTTGATAAAAAGAGATCCCTTACGGGCTATGTTTTCATCATTGGTGGTTGTGCTATTAGTTGAAAAGCTATTTTACAGACTATAGTTTCTTTGTCAACTACTGAGGCAGAGTACATGCCTATTACAAAGGCTTGCAAGGAAGCTATTTGATTGAAGGGTCTGTTTGGTGAACTTAGCAAAGCCTTACAGATTACTACTATCTTCTGTGACAGTCAGAGTGCTATCTTTCTTACAAAAGATTAGATGTTTCACGAGAGGACAAAGCACATCGATGTTCGGTATCATTTTGTGTGTGAAATTATTGCCCATGGTGATATTGTGGTAAGCAAGGTTAGTATCTATGATAACCCCACTGATATGATGACCAAGGTACTATCAAGTGACAAGTTTGAGCATTGCTTGGACCTCGTTGATGTCTGCAATTAAGATGTGCCCTTAGGGGCTTTTGTGGAAGAGGTGGAGAGTTTTCTCGAAACGAATTTGAGTTTTGAATTAAAATTCGTGTCAAGGTGGAGATTGTTAGAGTTTGTGACCCAAATTCTGCTGATCCAGTCTTGAAAAGTACCGGTGCGACCCATGTTTGTGATTTTTTCGGTATGGACCTGTATGTTTTCGGGCCTAGGATTATTTATTTGTACGCACGTATTTTATAAGTGCGATTTAGTGGGTTGTTTTGGACGGTTCACATACGTCATTGAGACTTTCGTCTCCTCGTTGTACTCCTCTCCATTATAGTGAATTCCTACGCCTCTGTCCGTAGTTTTTTCGGTCAAGGTTTTCATCTGAATCTGTATGTCTTCTTCTTATTTTATTTTGCTTTGTGGTATTGCTTATTCTGTCCGAACATAACAACAACATTAATAACATATCAATAGAGTAATCTCATAAGTGAAGTTTAAAAAAGATAATGTATACGTAGTATTAACCTTACTTTGTGCATAAGATATGAAAGTCGTTTCGATAAACCCTCACGAGACAACGAAAGCATATAAAAAGAAAATACAGTAATGAAAAAAACATGTTAAAAATAAAAGAAGAAGTAAACAAACTATTTTATTTTTCTTTATACTTTTCTGTTGTTGCAGTAGGGGTTTTCTTAGGCTTCTATGCAAAATTAGTGAATTCCTTCATTCGATTCGTTGATCCTTAAAAAAAAGAAGAAGAAGTAAGGTTTCGTTGTTAGAAATGATAAATAAATTTTTTATGAAAAGTTATAATCCCTACCATTGAATTGTGTATTTACACGTCTCCATCGACGTTGTTTTTCGATCAAAAGGTTGAAATTTAATTATCGTAACTTTAGATTATCTGAACACATATTTTGTAAAATGATTCATGCATGTTTGTTGTCAGGAGCAACAAGATCAAGTTTCTTTGAAAATTATACCTCTAAAATAAAATTTTATGTGAATTTCTCCATTAGCTAATTACTACTCATTTTTATCTTGTTTAAATTTCATCTTAAATCAAAATCCTAGAAATGTATGCCATCAAATTACTATAATTATTAAGCATGTTTCAATGTGTATTAATACAATAATTAGACCGATGCAAATAACTGATTGTTATATGTACCAAAGGTCAGATTATCGATATCGCTATTGATAACATATCCATCGTATTTTTTTGGTCCATCCCATTACATTAAATCTATAATTAGCTAGCTCAAATCGATAAAATCACATGATTTATAGGTAAATATTACTTCATATTTGTTTCGTACCATAAAAAAATCTCCTTAGATGATTAATGAAGTTGGTGAAAATCAACTTCGTCATAAATGATATTCATAAAACTTACTTTGTTTCACCGTTCTTAAATATATTTGTTCTATTACTTTATATGTTTTATAAAAGTTTGAAGTTATTATATCTTTTCTATTTTTCATTAAAGCGCTAAGTAATTTAGGAAAATTTTCCCACGTTGTTAATGAACAACTATTTTTCATTCATTTATTAAAGAATTATGTGGCCACATTGCTCGCGGAGCTCAATAACTTTGGGCTTGTAATCCAAGTGGGGGCAATAATGTGGTGGGATATTGGGCTGTCCCAGAAGGTTAGGGTCTTGTGGGCTTTATACCTGGCCTGCTTTGTTCAACCACATAGTTGGGTCACGTGGCCCAATCAAAAGAATGGGCTGCTGGACTCCTAAAGTGAAGCAGACTGCGTGAGGCTAGTTTCACAAAGCAATGAATAACGCTTTCACTCGATGCAGTGGAAGGATAATGGGCTAGCGTCCGTCGGGCCCAAAAAAAACCTGGTCGGTTGCTTGGGCAAACAACATAGATTTCGATCGACAATCTGGACCTTAATTACATAAAATCTTGTTATTTTGCATAATTACTGAAAATCTCAACTTTGGATCTGTAGAGATACATAATTAGCTCCTGATACATCCAAAGAAGATGTAATTTTTTTCTTTGTAAACATACATAATTACCTCTTGATACAGTTTTTCTGATTCTGAATTTGTCGAGATGCATAATACATCCAACAAATATACATTTTTTTTCCTTATAAAGATACATAATTATCTCCCGATACATTTTTTTTTCTAATATTAGATCTGTCGAGATACATAATTAGTTCTCCGATACATCTAAGAAAGATACATAATTAGTTGAAATTTTTGTAATTACTTAATAATAAAAATTTGTATAAATATGGTAAGTTAAGATATATGTTTGTCTTATTTTTCCTCAATTAAACCAGCACTTTTTGTGTCTATAGTGGACCTGGCCCAACCAGTTTAGAACTTCTGATGTTATTTTTTTGGTTAAGAAACACAGGTTCTTGTAAAAATCCAATGTTGGTATTTCTTTTTCTAAATTGTTTTTTCTTAAGTCGAGATGGTATATCGAATACAGGCTTCCTATCTTCAATCTCAAATATTGTACTGATATTTGTGTTTGAAGGTTATCAAATTCATCTCTAATTAAAATATGTAAAAACAGTTACAATATTTGTTTGTGAGAGTATCTTTCAAATATCTATTGCTTTGTGATTTCGAATTAAAAAAGTATTTATTATGTTCGCGATGGACAAGATAAGGAAAGTGTAGTTGAGATGATTTGAACATGTGAAGAGATGTGTAGATGCCAAGTGAGGAGGTGCGAGAGGTTAGATATAGTATGTACGAGAAGAGGTAAATGTATGTTGAAGAAGTATTGAGGAGAGTTGATTAGATAGGACACGACACAACTTCGGATTATCAAGGACATGATCTTAGATAGGAGGGTGTGGAACACATGTATTAAGATATTTAAGGGTCGTTTGGTGTGAGGTATAAGGGATAAACAGTCCCGGGATAAAATAATTTTATCCCATGTTTGGTTTGAAGTATTAGTTAGTACCAGGATTATTTATCCCACCATTTACACCAGTGATGGGATAAGTTATCCCATATTCATGATGAGATAACTAATTCCGGAATTAATTATCCCGAGATAACTTTTTTCCAACCAAATGACATTAGTAATGTTGGTATTAATTAGTTATACTTGTATTAGTTATGTTAGACATTATTTCGTTTGATTAGATATATTAAAAATAATATTTCTTGTTTAATTTTTATAAAAAAATATTTGTTTACAAAAATACGACCTACATTCTTTAGTTTTGTAAAATGAAATGAAATTTAAATTCCTTCGATGTCTTTCATTTAATTATTTTCGGTTTTTGTTAAAGAGAAAAAGTAAAATTCATTTTCCTTTTAAATTTAAACGCACAATTTTTTCAAGGTTAATCCGCAGAAGCAATGCACGACAAAGATGCTGAATTGTAGATCGCTGCTATAATCTAAAATGGAGTCTATGCACTCCAATCAAGTCTGAGAACTTGTAGAACTATTTAGAGGAGTCAAACCTATTGGATGTAGATGGATCTATAAGAAAAAGAAAGGTGCAGATGAAAAAGTGCAAACTTTTAAGATTAAGCTTATTGCGAAAGGACTTATTCAAAAAAAAAGATATTGATTATGAAGAAATCTTTTCATCGATAGCTATGCTTAAATCCATTAGAATTCTCTTATTCATTGCTTCTTATTATGTTATGAAATTTAATAAATGGATGTCAAGACGACATTCCTAAAGCTAGATGTACAAAAAGGAATTTAGAAACGAATAATCGCATTCAATTTGAAATAGTGATAATAAATTAACTGCATTGCCAATCTAATAAAAAATAAACTTCCTTCCTCTCTGTAAGGTTGCTTATTGCCACCTCCTCACTTGTGAGTTCCATCGGCTGATTTTTCATATCGAAAGCTTTTATTTCTATTAACTGACTACGCCAAGACTCCCTTTCATGAGAAGTTGAATGCCTCGAATTCTTCATAGACATCAAACGACTGATGAAACATTTATTCACGCTAATACTGGAGCGTAGGTTGAGTCTCCTAGGATGACAACTCAATAGCAAGGCATCCACAAATGTTGGCAACTCCCAAGATGATCGTATACCTACGTTTAAGACGTCAACTTGAGGGGTTGCAACGCTGTGGTGCAGTTGCCAATCATTCATGTTGATCACATCGTAGCTGTTCGAGAAATCAAGGGAAACCTGAGACCAAGTGGTAAAATTTGATAGGAACTTGCTCAGCTTATCAAACCATGCAGCATTGACATTGTTTTTGCAGATAACAACGATTTCTGAGTGCTTCAGTTTGCTTGACCCTCTAGCAAATTTAATTTCAGGGATGTGATATCCTTTACACTCAATTGATACCAAATTTGGAGCATCAATCTCCTTTATGCCAAAACATGTCTGAAGCTTCAAGATCTTCAAGGATCCACTCTTGAAAGTGTTGAACCTTTCTGAACCACATGAAACACCATCTAACATCAACCTCTCGAGGAATTGCGATCTAGAAATAAGGTGCTGCAAAAATCCATCAGATATATACACATCTGATAGTTCTAAAGATTTCAGATTTTGACATTCAACAACATCCAATTCTTCTGAAAAACCAGAATAAAACAAGTGTTCAAGAGTTGGTGCTTGGATTTTAAGACGCTGCATTTTGTGCGTCTTAATTGAAACCGACCTGATCTTTTGAAGATTCAGCAACTCAATCTTTTTTAACCCAGAACAACACTTTAGGATGAACGAGACAATCATGGGACAACTGTTAAGTAGAGTTTGGAGCATGTTTTCGTCTAATTTTACATCAGATAGAGAAAGCTTTCTCAAAGAATTGCAATTCACAACACCACTAGATAACGAAACAGGCATAAGAATACAACCCCACACAACCAATTCTCTTAAAGATTTTGCTGCCAAGATTGTGAAAATAGGCAATCGGTATGATCTAAGTGTAAGGACAAGGTCTTTGACACCATTCTGAATTGCAATGTCAAGACACTTATCAATCCAAGGGAAAACTATAGAACTAACATAGTTATCTCTGGATGACATTGTCCCTAATTCAAACTTTTCTATAGGGATTTTTTCCTTCCTATATCTCTCCATGACATTGTCCACCACTATTTTCATATTGCCTGGATAATCAACTTTGAATTTCAAGTTGGGAAGAGTCGACAAGGCTTGCAGCCATGTTTTAGAGAGAATGCTCATCTTTATTGCTTCTTCATAACTAAGAAAACAAAGAATTTTTTGAATGAGAAATTCCGGCAATATGTCAGCCATGGTCTTGCTGGCAAGTTGGTGATTCTTGAAGGATCAGAATTCAGAACCCTAATTTTAATAGAAATTTATAGATTTTGTTTTTACAAATACGGCTGTTTAAAAAAGCACCTTTTCTGGGAATCCTATTTCTAATCGTTTAATGTTTGCATAATTCATCCTATATATTAAATAATCCTATTTATCCTCCTTTTCTTAATTACTTACATGTCATCCCTTAACTTTTCCATACAGTAAACTGTCACGATCCGAGTCGAGGCCCCGACCGCAACGAGCATTCCGAACCAGGAAGGCCTGGGCGCCCCTTTCTATCTAGCAATTATGCACAACATTCATACAATATAAAGAAATGCGGAAAATTATCGTACGTAAACATGGTCATTCTCATAATTCAACTGAACAATTCGAAAAGAAATTCTTAACATTCAAAACACATGACACCCGTCTGCGAAATCTCTAACAATGCAAGAACCAACATATGTCTAAAATTGGGACAAGGCCTCCAGTCGGACCATGAAACAAAAATAAAATAGCAATGTCCAACAACCATGGCCTTCTGAAATAAGGGAGGCTCACCAACTGCGAATTTTGGACAAACAATCTACTGCTTAGCGGGACCCCGAAACTGTGCCTCAGATCCTGAAATAGGGGGGAGGGTCAATACAGATGTACTGGTACGCAGATTAATTCAGAATAGCAATAGTTTTATTCAACATAAGTGAGAGCAATTCGTAAAACAAACAAAAACATATTACATGCAATATAGGAAAAATACATGGGCATACTTTAAAAACTTTGAAACAATTCTTTGAAAACATGATTCACTCTTTATTTTACTTTTGAGTTAGATGGTACACCCTAAAAGTCTAGTAACCACGAGCTATATGGGTCCGCCATTAACTCGTCGGCCAAGCCCCCACATCCAAGTTTGCCAGGATAAGGGTCCTACATACTTGTCTAGTATACCAATGTCTCAAGGACAAGCATACATTGGACTTAGCCAATCATATCACCCGAATCAGCAAAACTCGATTTCCAGCGATGAGCCCTTACATCAAATGCCTTCTTCGGGTAACCATCTATCTCTCTTTAAACCCATTTTTAACATTTTAAATCATGCATCTTTCTGAAAAGTGGTCTAATGTCTGAAAACTTTCTGTAGCAAAGTCTAGTCCGAGTCTATTATGACATTTGCCTGATTTGGTATCACCATACCAAGACTTGCAAATCGTATAAGCCACATAATATCATGTTATAGTCTTGTCATTCAAAACATAATGTTTGGACCACCAAATCATTCAAACAGTACAAGAGAATTAGTATTTCAAAATACATGGAAACTTATGCAAGAATTCTCTCTTTCAATTGTTAAACATGTGGCGGTCACTTACTTTGTAGTAAATCATGCAATTATTTCAATAAACAGCTTTAACATTAATCAACAAGTGAAACACCCTCTCTTCAATTCACAATCAATCTCAAATCATTTAACCATAGCCAAGAAACATTTATACCATGCTTTAAAAGGTGAAATTATCAATTCGTAACGTGTGAAAATCAAAAGAGGTCATAACTAGAGAGGGAGTACAAATATTCATGCTCTCAATTCAACTTTCAAACTCCAAACGCATACATATATATATGTGAACAAAAATCAAATTTAAGGGAAGGCCTCAAGACCAAAACATTATTATCAAAAAAAGTTCACAATGCATACTTGTAAATGAAATTCAAGAACCCTTCATAAATACATGATTTCTCAACATTCAAAACCTTACGCCCATGTAGTTTAGAAAACCCCACGTACCTTATGTTCCTTAGATGAGGAATAGAACCTTAATCTTGACACTTTTCTTGAAAAATTTTGGATTGAAAGGCTTGAATTCCTTTTGATTCTTGGAAAAAAGGATTTTAGATTTCGTTCTTGGGGAAAGGGAGGGTTTTTGGTGAGTGGATGTTGAAGAAGATGGGAAATATTGCCCTTTTGGGTGATATAAATCGTCCTTTGGATGTTTGGGGTTGAGGGGAAAGGACCAAAGTGCCCCTTGACCCTTAAGGAGTTGAAAACAGCATGGGAATGGACCAGGCGGCGCGCCCTTAGTCCGGGGGAATAAAGTCCACGACGCCCGCTCTAGTCTGGCATTCTAAGCCCCGCGGTGCGGGCTTATCGTGGGCCCTCACTGTCTCTCACAAAAATGGCTATAACTTTTTCGTTCGGGTATCGGATTAAGGAGAAATTGATATCGTTGGAAAGCTGACTCAATTATCTACAATTTGGTGGGTCTTGAGCTAAAAAATTCCACGTAAATCAAAAGTTATACACGTTCAAAGTAGACCGTTGTAGAATCGAATATCAAACTTTGGACGAATCAAAGATTCTTAGCTCAACTTTGCTCTAGGTGGTTTCTATGAACACTTTTCACTTCGAAAACACTTCCCACACTAGGATAAAGATCATATGACATATATTAACAAAGAATCATTGGGTTGGGTCTCTACGCGTAGAAACGGCGGTTTAAGAAGATGCGGGATGTTACATAAAAAAATTATAACTGATCCCAATCCTTATTTTTCTACTCTGATCTTAGACAAGTTAAAGCAACGATTACCCATAAACCAAAAATTCTTTTTGAGTTCCCTTGAAAGAAATCCAAGTGTCAGCTAACGTTAACAAAATCAAATTTCACGACTGCAAAACAAAGTTCCTTGGGATTGTTTCCTTGTAACGTAATTTATGGTAACTTGTGAAACCACATATATATGAGTTGGGTTGACTGCTATTGAAGTGAAGGAATTAAAATTGGTTAATGTTGATTAGGTAGTGGGAAAATAAAGAGAAAGAAAGAAACAGAGTATGTAACTTCGGGCACAAAATCAAGTTTTCCTCACATATGCTGTTTCAATTTTCTATTATTATAACTTTAAGCAAACCATTTGGGAATATTTATGATGAGGCAATAATAGGATAGTGATGAGTGGAATCACTGACCAGACTTTTGAAATTTCTGTTTTGGCAGCTTTTCCTTGTTAGATTATCCTTAATTCATTGATTAAGGTGTGAAATATTAAGATTTAGCTTTAAACTTAAAAGTTAGGGATAATGAGACTTGACCCCAAATATGTGAAGTGACGTTGAGGCGTTGAATATATTTTTTTCGCTGCCGTTATAGTTCTAGGGGCATAGATAGCTATCGTAATTTGTTAGGGGCATACTTACGCTTTTTTTAATATGTTAGGGGCAGGGGCGGATCTATTCATTGCCGTGGAGGTGGTACGCCACCCGCAAACTTCGACGGAAACTTTATATATATATATAGGTATATATACACTGATATATTTAAATAATTAGTCTGCCACCCATGATAACAAAATAGTATCTAGCACAAGTGGTAGAGGTGTGATTTGAAGGCCCCAAAGGTCGTGGGTTCGACCTCTGCTGGCAGCCGCATTACCTTTTTAATCAATTTTTGTAAGCCATTTTACTAAATTACATCAAATTCAAACAATTGTAAGGCGCAAAATGACGAAAATAAAAGACAGGTCCAGCCACATACAAATGACCTTACTTTTTTAATCAATTTTTGTAAGCCATTTTACTAAATTACATCAAATTTCAAACAATTGTAAGGCGCAAAATGACGAAAATAAAAGACAGGTCCAGCCACATACAAATGACCCGAAAGAGTGTAATAACATTACACACTATTTTTCAATTGGCTTTCCATTTTCCACATCAGTCCCAAGACCATTCTTTTGTGAATTATTCTTGTTCTTGCTCCTCTTTGTTCATCAATCATTCCTAGCCGAGAATCTTCTTTGCACAAAGGTAAGATCTTATTATTTCTTTTCTTGAAGCAAATTGTGAAATTTTGTAAAGGAGCAATCGTGCAGCTCAAGCACATGCTGCAAATTAAGTTGACTTAGCTGCTAATTAAGTTCACTTAATTAAATAAGTAATTATTGTTTTGACTTTTTTTTTAATTTCATTAGTTGTTAAAAATAATTTAATCTCTCTCATCCATACTTTGGTAATATATTCATACACATATCAATTATCATATGTCAATTCTAAACTTTGGCAAAAAAGATTGACACTTAATACAAAAATGTAGGAAAGGACAAAAATTAGTGTGATCAATATTTAAATAATTGTTTAGTATGTTACATAGAGCGTGATGTATTTGCAAATGTAAGTAATGATGTCATCATTGATCGTTTTCAGAATATGAAAACTCATCGTGGGCAATTGTAATGAATTATGGATATTATGATATTAGTAATATTATTAAAAGTTTAAGTTTGGTCATTTTATTACTTTTCTTTTATTACTGATTGATTTGTTAATTGTCCTATAGACCGGAAAGATAAATAATCCGATTGAATTATCGATAAGTTTACTTGGCACCCGGTGAGTTCGGATCTTGGATCCGCCTCTGGTTTGGGGCTTGTACATACTGCCGTAGTAGACTTTTGGGGCATTATATATGCTACCGTGGACTTGTCGGGGTGCTAGGATAATCACCTTCATTGTCGTTAATGACAGCCGTGAGAGTTGATTGGGTTGACATATGGAGTGACTTTTTGAACATTCGTTTAAATCTTATTGAGCATTACCTTATAAGAGATATTGTGTGCATATTATTTATGTATTTTGTTGTGCCTTGTATTTTCTAATACTTGTTCCAGGAGTATTAAAGTAGCGAGTCGGGGATCTTATTGGGTTATATTTATATATATAGCTCACTCCTTACAAGCATGTCTACAGATACGATTGCGGAGGGAGAGATTAGTGGCTGATGTTCTTTAAGTGTAGATTCTATTGCTGAGGTGAGCCTTTGCATTGTTCGTGGAGGCTGTTATCTAGCTTTAGTTATTTTTAGATTATATTTCTTTTCATTGGTTTGCATGCCCGAAAGTTGAACTTATGTAACTCTGTTTAGATGCTCCATGGTCTTAGTGTGAGATTTAGACTAGAAATTTATTATCTAAGCTATTGTTGTTCATAAATCGTTATACGATATCTGATCGGATAATTACTTTGCGTTAATGATTATTCGATGCATTTGGAGTTGCATATGATTTTATCTCAATGTTTATAGGCATTGTGAATGTATGGGGAATTGATTCTCCCGGCAAGTGGTGTTAGCGGGAGCCAGTCATGCCTCGTGGTTATTTTGGGACGTGACAAACTCTCCTAGGATAACAACTCTACAAAAAAGTCTTCGCTCAATAGTTTGCTCAATATAACCCATTAATTTCAGTATCATTTGCAGTGACATTTAACTTCTGGCTAAAAAAAGCAACAGGAATAAACTACTTGGGAAAGGACAACACCCATCCCAGTCTCAGAAGCATCAGTCTCAAACCGAGAATATCTTCGATGAATCCAGGAGTGCTAAAATGGGGACGGAGCTCAAAGCTTTCTTAAGTTGAAGAAAGGCAGTCGAGGTAATCTCTGACCAAGCAAAAGAATCTTTCGTTACTAGATCAGTAAATGGAGAAGCCAAATAAGAGTAGCCTTTGACAAAGCAGCGATAACACCCTGTCCTGTCAAGCCTAGGAATCCTCGCACATCTTTAAGTGAAACAGGAGTGGGCCAAGCAAGACTAGCCATGGTTATTTCATAGTCAACTTGAAGACCCTTCGTTTAGATAATGTGACCAAATAAGCAATGGATAATGAAAATATTGTGAAAAAACAAAGTTGTGGGGAACTATGGTAGAAGTTGTTGAAAGTTGCTTTAAGAATGCAGTTGTTTTCTTTTCTTCAGTTTTTTTTACGTACAATTCTAGTTAAATTAGGAGTCCTGGTAGGAAACTAATTAGTTATTTTAATTTTCGTAGAAATAGGTTGTTTATTTGTCCTATTTTTAGTTGTAATAGAAACCATTTAAGTTGCTAAGTTGATGATCAATAACAAATGGCTTTTACAAGAAAATAATTTGTCTCTCAACATATTCTCTTCTTCAAACTCCATCTGTTTTAGCGGCTAGCTTTTGAATTGAATTCATGTTATTTCTCTTTAATGGTTTTAAACCAACAATTGGTTCAAAGCTTTAATCTTAAGGGACCTGTGAGTATGTGCATCAATCTGATCCAGTGGACACCATGAACGGAGTAGCAAATTTTTCTTCAATGGCACCACCATCAAAACTTTCGATGGTGAAAGTTATCAAATCTGGGCAGTTGGAATGCGGATATATATGCAAGCTTTGGATCTCTGGGAAGCTGTTGAAGATGAATACGAAATAGCTCTCTTACCGAACAATCCCACGGTGGCGCAAATTAAAACTCACAAGGAGAGGAATACTAGGAAATCAAAGGCAATGACATGCTTATTTATTGCAGTTTTATCTAATATCCTTACTCGTATTATGTCTCTGCAATTAGCGAAAGAGGTATGGGATTTTCTCAAAACCGAGTATGAAGTAGATGAAAAGATTCGAGGGATGCAAGTGTTGAATCTGGTACGTGAGTTTGAGCTGCGAAGGATGAAAGAAAGTAAAATCATAAAGGAGTACTCTGACAGACTTCTTAATTTAGTAATCGCATCAGATTATTGGGTTCCACTTTCAATGATTCAAGGATCGTTAAGAAAATCCAAGTAACGGCACCTGAAAGATTTGAGGCTATCTAACAACCTTAGAAAATACTAAGGACTTGTCCGAGATCACACTTGCAGAGCTCTTAAGTGCTTTTCAAGCGCAAGAGAAACGACGTGTTATGAGACAAGAAGGAGCTGTTGAAGGTGCCTTACCAGCCAAACATCCCGATGATGGACGTTCTATGAAAAAGAAGAAGAAGAAGAAGAAGAAGTACCAACAAATTGATGAAGAAGGTGCAACACAACAACAAAAACAAAACAAGTGGTTTCAAAGGAAACTACTCTCCTTGTAAGCATTGCGGCAAGTTCGGACATGCACCTTTCAAGTGTTGGGAGAGGCCTGATGCTAAGTGCACTAAGTGCAATCAGCTTGGGCATGAAGTGATCATCTGCAAGAATAAAAATCAGCAGCAAGATGCAGAGGCTCGAGTAGTTGATGAACAGGAAGAAGATCAACTCTTTGTGGCATCATGTTTGACAAGCAGTGTCTCAAGCGAGTCGTGGCTGATCGATAGCGGATGCACAAATCATATGACTTGTGTTAAATATCCTTTTAAAGATTTGAGGCCTACTAAAGTTACAAAAGTTAGAATCGGCCATGGTGGTTATATTTCAGCAAAAGGAATGAGAACCATTACAATTGAAATGCGATCGGGCACTAAAACAATTTTTGATGTTCTTTATGTATCCGATTTAGACCGTAACTTGTTAAGCGTTGGTCAGTTATTAGAAAAAGGTTTCAAATTGTATTTCGAAGATAAACACTGCTTGATCAAGGAAGCATCTGGACAAGACCTATTTAAAATCAAAATGAGAGGTAGAAGTTTCTCATTAAGAGCGTGGATTTCACCAGTTGTGTGTGAAGCCACCTCTGTTAAAAGAAGACAATCCACCTGATGATGAAGGCTGTTTTTTTCCTGGTTGTGATTGCAAAGTTGACTGCATTGACTTGCTTAATGATCTTCAAGGAGCAGACCTTTCCGCCACTGACAGCTGGGAGAAAGTATATCCCAAGAAAGCTGCTGCTGCATCCAGGGAGAAGCTAGATGATATTTTTGGACTTTCATCTGATGACTTGGAGGATGATGACTACAACCCTAAAAATCCAGATGTAAAAAAATAATTTCGAAGCTGAGGCCAGTTCTGATGAATCTAATTTTTACTCTGCATCTGAAGACTTGGCAGAAGCCCCTTCTAAAGATGATGTGATCTTGGGGATTTCTTCTGAAGACTCAGAAGATAATGATTTTAATCTTGATGATCCAGATAAGGATGAGACTGTTAAAACAGAAAGTTCAAGTTCTAATTTTACGTTCGACTCTGAGGATTTAGTTTGATAGTTGATACTGATAGGTTGCGAGGTGATGGGTAAGGGAATTTTAGTTTAGTAGATAACATTATGCCTAATTCGGCTTCCCAAGAGGAAAAAGCTAAAGTTGGCAATGGTAAAAGAAATTTATTGAAGAATGAGTTGTCATAACTTATGCAGTCTGTGAGCCCTCTTGTCTCTGCCAAAAGGCACTTTGGGAGGTTTTTAGTTATTGTCGTGCAGGGAGCGTTATTCAATTCACTTTGTGCTTTACTTGCTGTCCCTCAAGCTTGCATACAGAGTTGTTTGTTAGCTTGAAGAGAAGGCTATACACTCATATACTTTGTATCTTAATGATATTGATCGTGGTGAAATTGAAAATGTCCCTACTCCGGCGATAGCAATTGACTACTGTAAACTGCCTAAGGATGCGATTCTAAAGGATGTTGTTACTGTCATCCGTGCTGATAAAGCTCATCATAGAGACATTAAGCATTTCGCATCTCCATGGGAGACATATCAGGCTGACTTATCGATTGATCTAAGCAAGTACTATGTGCCCAAGACATTCCTTGATAAGGTTGCTTATTGGTCAGTGAAACTTCTCAGGATTCCAACCGATTTATTTTTTAAGAAAAGATATGGTTGTCGTGCAACGATGTTGGAAACAGTGGTAGGTGTACCAGGAATGGTGGGAGGTATGTTGTTACATATGAGGTCGTTACGCAAGTTCGAGCTTCTAAGGCAAAGAATTGGTGTTTGCATTTCATAAAGCAAGGAGGAGTGTTGAAAGTTGCTTTAAGAATGCAACTGTTTTTTTTCTCCAGTTTTTTTACGTACAATTCTAGTTAAATTAGGAGTCCTATCTTTAGTAGGAAACTGATTAGTTATTTAATTTTGGTAGAAATAGGTTGTTTCTTTATCTTATTTTTAGTTGTAATAACAACTATTTAAGTTGCTAAGTTGATGATCAATAACAAATGGTTTTTACAAGAAAATAATCTGGCTTTTAGCATATTCTCTTCTTCAAACTCCATCTCTGTTTTAACGGCTAACTTTTGAATTGAATTCTTGTTATTTTCCTTTAACGGTTTTAAACCAACAAAAGTTTTAGATGATGGTCATTCAACAGACGAGAACATGTTTCTCTCTTACACAACAGACGAATCGCTATAGGATTTCAAATTTACTGAATGATTTTGACAAATAGGCACTTTTACTTTACGAATACTTGATTATTGAATCCCATTAGTTTTTTTTTCATTGCCTGATGTAAACACCTAATTTTGTCCCTCCCGAAGTTCAATTTTATTCATTTTAGATCACCTTACAAGGCACCCTCATTCATGTGATTATACCACATAAAAATACAAAAATAACAACCCTTAACAAAATTTTTTAATAAATTTTATCTTGTTTTAATCATCCTAACAACACACCCCTACCCCACCCTCTACTCACTAACTCCTAGACCCCCTATCCTACCCCAAATCACGTTTTCCCCCTTTGCTCTTAACAGATTCCAACAAAAAAGGGGATTTTTCCATTTTTATATAATACATACATAGAGAGAGACAAATAATACAGAAGGGGAAGAGGCCCATGTGATATTTCCTTTTCTTCTTTCTTTCCAAATTGATAGAGGGACCCACATGCTCACAATTGGATAAAACAGAAAACACATACTCCATTTTTTGGGGGAGACCATGCGCAATATAGAGTTGTCCAATTAAATGAGAGTCTCTAAGTTTCTAAAATTCGGTGGGAGGGATAATTTTTTTTTAAGTTTTTTTTTTAAAGTTTTTTCGTTCTAATAATTTATCCCAATTGCTGAACAACTTTGATAGTTGTTCAACAATTATCAAAGTTGTTCAACAACTGTGCAAGTTGTTCAATAATTATGCAAAGTTGTTCAGACAACTAATGTAGTTGTCGAACAGCTATCCCAATTGTTCAAGGAACTTAATTTTTTAACTTAACAAGATTGTGGGACCCACTTATCCCCTTTTCTTAATTGAAAACTTGGGGGTCTTCTGCGTCATTTTTCTCAGTACACACAGACACTCATCCTTGGATCCTATCATCCATCACAATACGCACGACACTCACACTAACACAGACCTCACTACCATCCGCTTCTACACAGATTCACGACTACACACTCACGCTGACAGTGAGAGTAAATCGAGAGAGGGAGAGAGGGGGAGAGAGAGGGAGAGAGAGGGAGAGAGATCGAGAGAGAGTGAAGCAGCGGGTGAGGGAGAGAGACAACCGAGCTCGTGCCGACGACCAGATCTCACCGGCGATTCGGTGCCGATCAAGTCCACTCCTAAAAACAGCTCTATTATTTACCGGAAAATACTCAGAAAACCAACCAAATTTTATTCACCGGGGAATTCCTCGACGTATTATGTTGGCGGAAACCGTTCGTGACGAAGGCCCGAGGATCGGGTAAAGCACGGGAGCGCAGCTCAGGATTAGTGTAATATAAAATAGGTTTTATATTTTTTGCATTTTTCTATTTTGGACTATATAATTGGACTGAACATTATTATTTTGATTTTGGATTGTTGTTTGATATGTTTGTTTCTTGTTTTATGTGTTTGATGTGGTTTATACATTCTTAGTGTCAAAATTAGCCGATACGCTCCAAGGTCGAATCACGGATCGAGGGGTGCCTAACACCTTCCCCTCGGTCAACAGAATTCCTTAATCGGAATCTCTATTAGCAAACCAGTTTTAAAGAGTCAAATCATTTTGAAAAGGATTTTCCAAAGGTGACTTGGCACACCCAATTATGCCAAGTGGCGACTCTGAGTTTTGAATATAAATAATCCTTTTTCAAAATAAATTTTTATTTTCTTGTCACTTAATAATAAAAACTCTTTCAACCTTAAAATCTTTATCTTTTTGGTTGTAAAAAAGGGGTGTGACACCTGAATTAATTCACCAAAGCATTCAGTTATCCATATGCGAGGTCATTAGTAAGTTGTGAATTTGAAGATAGATGTAAAGAGAGGAATTCATACGGATTAATAAAGTTTAGAAATGAATAAGTGCATTCAATTCGAAATGTGATAAATTAACTACATTGCCAATCTAATAAAAAATAAATTCGCTTCCACTCCCACTCCCACTCCATAAGGGAGTCTATTTCCAACTGTTGCAACGGCTGATTTTTCACATCAAAAGCTTTTATGGCTATTAATTGACTATGCCAAGACTCCCTTCCATGAGAAGTAGAATGACTCAAATGCATTAAACGATCAATGAAACATTTATTGATTTTGACAGATGATGATAGGTTGAGTCTCCTAGGATGACAACTCAATAGCAAGGCATCCACAAATGTTGGCAACTCCTCATAAAACTCTATTTTTACATCTAAAACATCCACTTGTGGGATAGCAACTCTGTCATGCAGTAGCAAATCATTCATGTTGATCTTAGCGCAGTCAACAAAATAAAGGGAAACTTGAGACCAAGAGGCTGAATTTGATAAGAACTTCTGCAACTTACCGGCCAAACCATGCAGCATCTGAATGAAAGCTGCTAAGAACGATTTTTGAACGCTTCAGTTGGTTCGACTCTCTAGCAATTTTAAGTTCGGGAGTTTGTTTTCCTTGATAATCAATTGATACCAAATTTTGGAGCATCAATCTCCTTTATGCCATCGCAATTCCGAATCTTCAAGGATTGACTCTTACAAGTGCTGAACCTTTCCCGCCCGTCAGAAAGATCATCTAATATCAAACTCTCGAGGAATTGAGATCTAGAAATAAGGTTCTGTAGAAACCCATCAGGTATAGTTACATGTGTTAGATCTAAGGATTTCAGATTCTGACATTCAGTAACATCCAATCCTTCCGATAAACCAAAATAAGACAAGTGTTTAAGAGTTGGTGCTTTAATTTTAATATGCTGGTTCTTACATATCCTAATGGAAACTGACTTGATCTTACGAAGATTCGGCAGCTCAATCTTTTCCAACCCCGAACAGAACTTTAGGATGAAAGAGACAATCAAGGGACAACTATTAATGTTACATAAGATAGAGAAAGTTTTCTCAAAGAATTGCAATTCACTAAAACACCACTAGATAACGAAACAGGCATAAGAGTACAACCCCACACAACCAATTCCCTTAAAAGATTTTGCTGCCAAGATTGTTAAAATAGGCAAGGAGCATGACACACCGTCTAGGCCAACATCTTTTACACCATTCTGAATTGCAATGTCAAGTCACTTATCAACTGGAGGAGAAAGATCTCTCCATGATAATTCAAAGTTTTCTATATGGATTTTCCCGTCCCTATATCTCTCCATGATATTATCCACTATTTTTATATGGCGTTGAAAACGAATAATGAACTTCAAGTTGGGAAGAGTCGAATAGGCCTTGCAGCCATGTTTTGGAGAGAATACCCATCTTGGTTGCTTCTTTTAAACTAAGAAAACAAAGTATTTTTTGAATGAGACATTCCGGCAATATATCAGCTGTGGCTCTCATGCTCAGGCGTTGGAGGCTGCAAAACTCAGTAATGACATTATTAGGGTTGGGAGGAAAACCTACCTTTATATTCTACCTTGTCTTAATTACTTACATCTTATCCCCTAACTTTTTCAATTGGTAAATTACTCTCTCAACCCTTGTTAGATACTTGGACCAAACCTGTCCACGAAAACTAGTGTTGTATATATTGCTAAACATGACACAAATACACAACTTATGTTTTCAATATTACAAAAAATCCCAACTCTCTAAATATATTACAAAAATCTCAACATATACATAGAATGTTATGTATATGTCGGCTATGTTATGTATATTAATAAGGAAAGAGAGTAAAGTAATTAAAAAAGTGGAAGAGAGTATAATTACTTTTAAAAGGTTGGTATTTATGTTATTTATACTTGTAATTATGAATTGTGATGGTGGTACCTAGGGCTGTCAATCTGAAATTGAGCAATTTAAAATGGACAGATTGAATGAATGGATCGAAATAACATAAATCTCACTAATTTTCTTTTTAATTACCCTCTCTTTCGATTTTCTTACTTAATTTTTCTTTCTCCCAGATTTTAGTTATTCATATATGTCACACTCTTTTTTCGCTCGAGGGAATCCAGGTCGAAGGTTTTTTCCAATTAAAGTAACGGTTTTGAATAAGGATTAATTTATTTACAGAGTCGCCACTTGAAATTGAGTTATGATGTTCCAAGTCACCTTTTTCTCTAGTCAAAAGGAAATGACTCTTTGTTGGTCTGCGAAAACAGAAGACCGGGTAAAGGAATTCTGTTGACCGAGGGGAGGTGTGAAGCACCCCTCGAGTCCCGTAGTTCTAGCACGATCTCTTTCATTGATTTATCCGGACTTAAATTATTTTGATAATTATATCGGGGCATAGATTCACTCATTTTTTTAAACGTCTGATATCTTTTACACCTCTTGCATTAAGCCGATGAAATTAAGTTAATTTTAGAAAAAAAATCTCAAGTGCAGCGTTGCATCCTTGAATTATTTTTAAATATCTCAGAAAGATGCGTACGCCGCATTCTTAATTGAGACGAAAATTTTAAACATGTCTAAATTTGCCTAACATTAAAGGCCTGCCTATTTGAAATATTACTTATCTCTAAGAAAGAAAGAAAATAAATAAATAAATAAATAAATAAATAAACATAAAAATAAAAAAAATTAAGTGATTAGTTAATTTAACAAAATAATTATCTAAATATATTTATAATAAATTAAAATAATAATAATAATAATAATGATAATAATAATAATGCCCAAAACTAATTATATTATTTCTAATTTTTTATTTAATCTCAATTTTACTATCTTTAAAATTAAATAAAGCTCTAAACATATATCATCAAATTAATTAAATACGAAAAACTTCAATTCTGGCCTACCCATTTATTTATATTTTAAAAGAAAAAAAAGGTTACGAAATAAAGGATGACCTTCGTCTAATTTCAAACACAAATCTAGTCCATTTATTTTCTATTAATTTAATACTCAATAGTAATAGATAAGGAAAAATTTCAAAAATAGCAACTATAGAACCTTAATTGTAACTTTTATGGCAACAGTTTCATAATTACGAAAAATAGCAAATTGTATTTTGTATTTAAGTAAACTGTTTCTATACAAATACATGTACAACAAGATTTACTGCTCTTATTTTACTCAAATTAGTTGAGTTAAATAAGGAATAATTATTCCATCTAATTAAATTCTCATAAATAACTCTTATTTATATTAGTAGATTCCTTTTTCAAATCAAAATCAAATATGAAGATTATTATTTCTATGATCTTCAAAATATCATTCTCTTATATCTCTAACTATTTATTTTTTTAGTTTTTTCATTGTTTTTATCTTTTTTATTTTAATTTCTTTTTCTTTTCCATTTTTTTCTTTCCACTTTATTTTCTCTCTTCTACTTCTCCTCTTTCTTTCTTTTTTCCTTTTTCGTTTTTTATTTATTTATTCGTTTTTTTTTTCTTTTATCATATTTTTTTTCATTTACTTCTTCTTCTTTTTTTTTTTTTTTTCACTTTTATTTACACTTCTATTTCTCTTTCTTTTCTTTTTTTTTTCCTTTTTCACTTCTTTTTTTTTTTTTTACTCTTCTATCTTTATCTTTATTTTTAAAAGACAAATATCTATATGATATATACATATTCAAAAAATATACAAAATAAATAAACATACAGATCTGCATATGTATTTACGGTAAAAAAAATATGCATATATATCTGCATATGTATTTACAGAAATACATATCTGACTCACATGTATATATAAACATATATGACACAAAATCTCTATAATAAAATGACAATTATATACATATACATAAAGGTAATAAAAAAAATACATGATAGATATCTTAAACAGTAAAAGAAAACAAATAAGTACATATGTTACCCTCTAAAATGACATAGTATGTACAGTTCAAAGATAAATTCAACACCGTATAAAATATATATAGCTCTACATATGTATTTACAGAATACATACCTGATCCATATGTATATTCTTATTTTATATGAGTCACTTTTGTATTTCGCAAATACATATGAAGATATATAGTATAGTTATGTTTGTTACTGTTTAATATGAATATGATATGTATATCGTAAATACATATGCATATTTTGTACCGTAAATACATATCCAGATCTGTATGGCTATGTATTTTATATATTTTTTAAATATGTGTATGTGATATATATATTTGTCTTTTCAAAATAAAAGTTAGAGATAGAAGAGTAAAAAGGAAAAAAAAAATAAAAATAAAAAAATAAAAAAAAGAGAAGTGAAAAAGAAAAAAAAAAGGAAGAAAGAGAAATAAAAGTGTAAAAATAAAAGAAAAAAAGAAACAAAATAAAATAAAAAAGAAGAAGAAGAAAACGAAAATAGAAAAAGAAAAAAAAAGATATGAGAAAGGAAAAAAAAACGAAAAGGGAAAGAAAAAAAGAGAAATAGAAGAGAGAAAATAAAGTGAAAATGAAAAAAAAAATTAAAATAAAAAATAAAATGATAAAAAAATAAGATGAAAAAAAACTAACAAGAAAAAAAAAGATAGAGACATAAGATAGTGAAAGACAATAATGATGTTTTAGTTTAAAATCTTGAAGATCATGAAAATAATTACCTTCAAATATGAAAAAGGAAAAAAATAAAAAAAAAGGAAAAAGGAAAAAAGAAGAGAAAATAAAGTGAAAATAAAACAAAACAAAAAATAAAATGATAAAGAAAATAAGTTGAAAAAAAAAAGGGTAAAAGATATGACTATATTTGGTGAAGGTGAAATACTGGAGTAAAAATAGAAAAATGTAAAGTAGTGAGAGTAAAACATGTGCACTTACCTAGTTAATGAGTAAAATAATGTTACTTTTGTTATAAATTGTAATTTTATAAAAGTATTACTATTTATTATAATTATAATCTTAAGTATGCTACTTTCTGTAATTTTTTTCGATAGATAAACATATTATATTATGCTATATTAGGCAGCCTAGAATTTCACACTTAAATTAAATAAACAAACAAAAGATGGAAAGACAACTACTGACAATAAATTAAAGAAGGACTATTTTACTCATTTCCATTTAAATATTATTAAAATGCCTATATAATGAAACTTTAAAGAAAAAAAAAAAATTATAAAGTTTTAGGAGATAATAAAAACAAAAGTACAGAGTATTCTTCTATATGCTTTGGTTACTGGAGACTGTGATCGAAGAAAAATCCGATGGAGTATCGCCGGAGTTGATGCTTAGCGGCGTTGGACGACATCGTCGTTTTTTCTTTTTTTTTTGGGTGAGTTTTCCGACGAGATCCGTCGCTGGAACAGATTTTAGTAAAAATACAAAAACTTAATATTTAACACAGAGAAACAAACAGATTCACAATAAAAATACATACACATAAAAATTACTTAAACAATTTCATTCATGCTTTTCATAATAAAATTTATAATATAAAATGGTTCAGATTCAAAGAAAAACCTGTTATTGATTCACACGAAGTAATGAAGCACGAAATAATTGTCACCGAAAAAACTCGAACACGGATTCAACTTTAACTTTATGCTTTGGTTTTCTCTCATTTTTTTTTTTTTTGATCTTTTCCTTTGTTCTCTCTTTTTTTTTTTTTTTTTTTTTTTTTCTTTTCTGTTTCAGTGTCTGTCTGGTAATGTCTGATAAACAGTGTACAGTGCAAATGTACGTAGATTGTTTTTTCTGGTATGTTGTTGTGTAGATGTACGTTTGTTTACTGGGGTTGAGGAGTCCTTAAATAGAAGGATTTTGTTGGGTTCGAAATCGAGAGGGCGTCATGCGAAAGCTATTAGTTGCAAATTATCGTGGTGATAATTCAGACAATACTAAAAACATGATTATTATATAGTTTGTCCAATTGACCTATATATAAAAACCTAATATAAAAGAAAACATAAAACTATTAGAGAGAAAATCTCCCCCTAAACAAAACTCTTTAAACGACTACATTGTGGATGCTATTGTGTTATTGTATGAGAAGATGAGTTTTCTATTTATAGATGCCCAAAACTTTTTCCTCTAAGAAAGAAGTTTGTCAAATATGAAAAGTTTTATATTTTCCTTTCAGGAAAAGTAAAAGTATTTATGATTACTTTTACTTTCCTTACAAGAAAAAGTAAAACTTAATTTTAGTAAGAAAATCAGCACAAGAACCCTAAACAAATCTCCCCTTTTTGGCTTGATTTTCTTCGGTTGATTCGCCTTTTTCACATATTTGATCTTTGTTCTTCATATAGTGTTCATCACTGCTGCTTAGCATGTTTAAAAATAGAGCTTTTGGGGTTAAAAATATATAAGCCCTTTTCGGGTTAAAAAATATTGGAGCCCTTTGTAGGGTTAAAAGTAAACTTTATTTTCAAATATGTAACAGCAGAATTGTTGAAAATATGATTGACAATCATCTCCACATGTAGTTTTTGGACATATATCTTCATTATCATCAAATTGATTGCAACTCTGTTCAACAATTAGACCATCATTTTATTGAACCGTGGGCTTTGATACTACTTGTTGGGTTCGAAATCGATAGGGCGTCATGAGGAAGTTATTAGTTGCAAACTATCGTGGTGATAATTCAGACGACAAAGAAAACAATACTAAAAACATGATTATTATATAGTTTGACCAATTGGCCTACATATAAAAACCTAATATAAAAGAAAACATAAAATTATTAGAGAGAAAATCTCCCCCTAAACAAAACTCTTTTAACGACTATATTGTGGATGCTATTGTGTTATTGTATGAGAAGAGGGGTCTTCTATTTATAGATGCTCAAAATCCTTTCCTCCAAGAAAGAGGTTTGCCAAATATGGAAAAGTTTTATATTTTTCTTTCAGGAAAAGTAGAAGTATTTATGGTTACTTTTACTTTCCTTACAAGAAAAAGTAAAACTTAATTTGGTAAGAAAATCAGGGGAAAAAACTAACAGATTTTGGGGGGAGTAGTCTAGGTAGTTTAGGATTTAAATTCTGAATTTTTTTTTTATATAGGATAATGATCTCATTTTTTAATAAATAAATAAATTATATAAAAATAAATAATACTAATAATAAGAAAAAAATATTAACTAATTAATTTTTATACTTAAGAAAAATATAAATAAAAATATAACTAACTTAAAATAAAATATAATTAAGAGAAAATAAAATCACTAGCTTATTTATAAAAATCTAAATTAAAAGAACATATTTTTTTGAAAAATTTTCATTTTATTTTCATTTTTTAAAAAAAATTCTTAAAATGTAACTTTATTTATTTATTTTCAACTAAAACTTATTAAAAATGAAATAAGAGTTAAAATAATATCGAATCAAATATAAATATTTAATACAAAAATATATATTAAATTTGGGAGAGTAAAAAATTACGTGTCTACAATATACATAATTGGACGTTGATATACATTACTACTTATGTATCTGAAATAACTGATTTAACTATAATTAAGGAAATAAAGTATCTGCCTTAAATACATAACACAATTAACATATATTTATAAAACTGTGATTAATGAATCCCTTAGGTTCAGTAACAGATGTGCAATTGCTTATGTGTTCCATATACATAACTATGTGATGAATATGGGTTAAAAATAAAACAACTCAGTAGTTTGTATGACATACATATATGTAACTCTGTTATGTATATGGTTTTAAAAAAGAGCCTAGCAGTGTGTAGGTCAAACATATACGTAACACAGTTATGTATATGGTGTAACATAAAAACTCTCAACAATGTCAAATTCCATACATATACATACCTTTTTTTCTTCATCTTTTTTTCTTTTCTTCCAACAAGAATGATATCATGATCACCAAGAACGATCCAAACTTTCTTGTACATTTTACCACATATAAGACAAAGACGTTTAGTACATCAATACACATAACTTCACATCTTTCATTACCAAGCATACGCAACACGTGCATATCCTTATCCGTCTTCTTTGAAAACGAGTTCTCTTTTCTCATCATCAACTTTGTTGTATTTTTATGAATGAAACGAAGAAGGGAGGGGAGGTGGTTGAGAGATGGAAGGGATTGGAGGGGGCACCGACGGCGTGGTTTGTTGGCAGATGTTGAAGGAGGTGTGTTTGGTTATGGTGGATGCGGCTGGTTAAGGTGTTTGTTGATGTTAAACAATTTGAGAAGAACACGTTTGTAAATTCAAAATTTGAAAAATCCTTTGATTGTGGTTCCTTGCCTTGCTGTCTATGTTGATGATATTGTAATTACAGGTAGTGAGAGGACAGGAATTGCTGGCCTGAAACAGTATTTTAGTAAACGCTTTTTTACCAAGGATCTTGGAAAGCTTGGATACTTGTTGGGTATTGAAGTAGCAAGATCAAAGGTAGATTAAGCTTAAGAAAAGGTTAAGTGAAATATATATATGAAGTTTGGAGATAAAAAATGTGAAAGAGAGTTTTTTGTAATTACTTTTTATAGTTGAAATTTTATGTAATGATAGACCACCTTAAATCATAGATTTAAGTATTTTTTTCCTAAAATAAACCCAAAAGTTAAGAAGGCATTGTGTAAAAGTTCTTTTGCTAGAAATTAGCAATTTTCTTGTGATATACCTCAATGTTCAAACTTCAAACCAATGTGGCACTTAGAACCTCCAAATAGGGAAAACGACCTTTGGTCGGTTTGACCAACTTTAACCTTCGATTTGAAAATTTCATTTTTCAATTTAAATAGACAAACTTATCAAAAGAAAAAAAATATTATAATTTGGGAACATGTTGAAATATACCCCTGAAATAAATACACGATTGAGAGCTTATATCCCCTCCTTTAAAAAATGATCTATTTATACCACTGAGGTTACACAACTGGTTAAGATATATCCTTTTCGGATGACGAAAATGAAAAAAAAAAAGTGATTTTAAATATTTTTAATAAAATAAAAGATACATAGGAGTATATTTGACCCTTCTCGCAATGTTCAGGGATGTACTTAATTTTTTTTACACATAAATTTTTTTCGACTTGTGTATTTCAAAACAACTGAATTGAATTTATTGCTTTGACATTTAAATTTCTTCTTTCACTCATCTTCTTGCTAAATTTACCATATATTCCCCGGTAAAAATGTGTGCATGTACATAGAATAAATTTACCATTTAGTCTAAGCTTGTGCTCCCAACATGTATCATGTTTTTAAATGGGAAAATTACATATCTACACAATTTAAGATCTTAAATTACAAAACACACACACACACATATATATATATATATATATATATTGTTCTTATTTACAAAATCTGGTTTCTATTTACAAAACATAACAATTAAGAAAAAACTGATTTATTGTTATGTGATTTAGGTTGAGCAAAGTGACAAGGTTACAACCTTCTAAGTTCAATGAAAGCAATGAAGGTAACATGTTAATTGTTGCTCAACCAAAGTAACGTTATTATCACTTGTTCATCGGTATAGTTTCCGATCGAACCCCACTTTGCAAAGCTCAACAAATTGAAGAAATTGTACTTGTCTGAAAACTTGATCCTGAATGTTACTTCCAACTGGTATCTACCTTTTCGAGTCAAGGAGATTGGGATGGCGTCAGTAAAAGTTGGTCCTCATTTTCCTCGATGGCTACGAAAACAGTCAATTCTTGAGATTCTCATTATGTCTGATGCTAACATTACTGATATGATCCCAAATTGGTTGAGCAATGTAACCTCGTTCATGTTAAGTATCCCACATCGGAAAAGGGATCGATGGGTAATTGACCTCCTTATATGGACTTGGACAATCCTCCCCTCGTGAGCTAGCTTTTGAGGTTGAGTTAGGTCCAAGATCCATTCTTCACAGTTAATGACAACTCTTGATCTTTCTGTTAACAAAAGCGTTTTGTGTGATTCTCAACATTTGAAGTCGATTGATCTTTCCAAGAATCTGTTATCCAGACGAATCCCTTCATGTTTGAGTAACTTGGAAGAATTGAGATCATTAAATCTTGCTGATAATAATAGTCTTGAAGGTGAAATACCAAGTTCTTTAGGTGATTTGCCACTATGTTTTTTGCATTTACAAAAGAACAAATTACAAGGTAAAATCCCTTCATCTTTGCAAAATTTGACATCGTTACAAAGACTAGACTTGGGAGAAAACAAATTGAAGGATGTTTTTCCTACATGGATCGGCAAAAAGTTGCAAAGTTTGGAACTCTTGAGGCTAAATTCAAATCAATTTTACGGTGTTATTCCATTAGAACTATGTCAAATCTCATCTCTATGTTGGTTAAATCTTGCTGGTAGCAACTTGTATGGAACTATTCCGCGTTGTTTTAGCAACTTTTTCGTGTATGAGTTCTGGTGCTATGTATGGACCTGGTGAATTATTTGGACAAAGAGTTAGAAAGTTTTATGAAAGGAATACCACTTGAGTATGTTGGTGAACAAATTTTGTTACTTAGAATTTTGGATCTTTCTGAAAATAAACTTGTTGGAAGGATACCTAATGAGTTAACAAAATTGGTAGACTTACAATACTTGAATTTGTCTAGGAATAATCTCAATGGGAGCATACCAAAAAGCTAGGTGGTTTGAAGCAATTGGAGTCACTTGATTTGTCACATAACAAACTTTCTCTTTCAATTCCTCAAAGTTTAGCTTCTTTGAACTATTTGAGCTACATGAACTTGTCTTATAACGATTTTTTTCGGGTCCAATTCCTACTGGAAATCAACTTCAATCTTTGGATGATCAATAATTTTATGTTGGTAATCCTATACTTTGTGGAAAATTGATCAAGAAAAGTTGCAATGGCAATGGATCATCAAATGTGAAGAGCAAATTCTTCAAGGAGATCATCAAGATAATGATGAGGATGAACATAAGTGGTTCTATGCTGGAATTGGACCTGGCTTTTGTGCTGGCTTCTTGGGTGTCCACTTCATCCTGTACAAGTCAGGAAATCATGGCGTGATGCGCGTTTTCCAATGCTTGGAGCGATGTCTATGACGCGTCCTATGACCACGAGTTATGCAGAGATTATAATGTTATGTCAGAACTATAATGTACTATATTATAGTGTTAGTGTCCTCTTCATTTTATACAAGTCAAGAAATTGTGGCGTGACACGCGTTTTCCAATGCTTGGAGCGATGTCTATGATGCGTCTTATTACTCCTATGAGGGGTTGTCTAGTCGACACACAAGTTATGTAGAGATTGTAATGTACTATATAATAACATAAGGATGTAACCGATATATATTTTGCCGAAACACTAGGTTCATTTTATTTAAAATATGTTTTCTATAACTGCGAGCTTGTGCACCCCGAGTAATTCACCAAATGCATGCTACGTCCTACCATTATATTGTGTCCAACACTTCATATATCTTCAAAGAAACTAAACTTGCTTGGTAATCTATATTTGGTTCTTTATTACGCACTAATTAAATACTATAGAAATTAGAAAATGCTATTAAAGTCACTAACAACTTATAATTAGAAATATCAATTATAGTTTACTATTGGAATATATTATTTTATTGACTTCTAAGTGACATATTTATGGCATAGTTGATACAAGATTCTCTTTAATCTTAGATTCACAGCATAATATGTGGGATTTAACACCATATATTATTTACGATTTTCAATCCCTTCATTCTATTTAATTTGACTCATGTTAACTTGATATATTCATTAAGAAATCTTTAATTAGAGATATATTTTACTAATCTAACTTCATTAATGTGTCTTGAAACTCAGTCTAATGAATTTCAATCCCTAATCTCTCAGTTCAGAAGGCCACCAACGTTCGTGTTATTAAAAATTCTCTTCCTACCTTCAAAGTATATGCACACTTTATTCTTATGCATGATTGTTTGGATTTGTGCTTTTCGTATTATAACTTATCATATTTTTATTTTGATAATTTGTGACGGTGCTAATTTTCAGTCAATTCATCATGCTTGAAATGAGGAACCAAATAATCATATAACATAGTTTCAGTACCATCTAATTAGTTCAACTCTCACATACAACAACATAGGCAGTATATTCCCAAAAAGTGGGGTTTGAGGAGGCTAAAGTATAGTAGTATACACAGTCCGTACCACTACTTCAGAGGTGAGATAGAGAGATTTTTTCTGAAAGACCCCCAGCTCAAGACAAAAACATCTAGAGAAGAACCGAACATAAGAACAAGAAATAATAGGTAGCGACAAACAACATATAATAGCTAAAATAAGTCTACCACAATGTTGTAGTACACTTGACCTACCTCACATATGAATATCACTTATTTATATGTGATATTTCCTTTTCGAGTTTAACTTGTATACATTGACATGCAATCGCGTAAAGGATTTTAGCTGCCTTCCGTTGCTAAAGAAACAAACTATAAAGTTTATACACTTGCACAAAGTTTGGGCTCTAATCATTTGTACAGACAAGTCTAGATGCCGGTTTTTCACCCCAACGTCCAGAAGGATCAACAGTATTCCCACTTACATTCCAGCATGAAACGAGCCTTCCTGAGTCAAGATGCCTAATTTTGATGCATCACATTTCATGTACATTTTAAATGTCGGAGATGCCCGAGGGAAACTCATCAACTCCTTTGTGATCTTCAAATATTCGCTTTGATCAACGCTTTCTACATCTTCAATAAGGATGGTACCCTGCAGGAGTGAAGGTGCAGATGCGAGTACAAACTTCACAAAGAGCATTTCGATTCTTGAAGCATGGAAGTTTTTTACTGTCAATCTTTCAAGATTGAGTACCCCGAGTGTCCTGTAGAATGGTCCTTCAAAATGATTTATGACATTCACTTCCACGCCAACATCCTTCTTCTTCGAACTCAACACCAAATGAAGGTCATTCAAATTCGGAGAAAGAATAAACATTCTTAGAAGAGAAAAGATTTGATCTTCATCATCAAAATCGAACTCAAATAAAGTCATAACCTTCAAGTTGTTTAGGTATGCCGGGAGCCTCTCCGCTTCAGTAGCAAAAGACTTGAGGTAGTAATTGTCCATAGTAAAATCGCGAATTTCAGTCCAGCAGTTGAGTAGATAGGTCAAGTTCGCCGGTTTCTCTTGATTCTTTTTTGATGATACAAGTCTAACTGTTTTCAGCTTCCGACAGTCCATGAAATGACCCAAGTCAAGTGTTTCGGTTCTCCTGGTAAGGAAATATACTTGGGAAAGTCTTGGAGCATATATTTTCGCGTTAGGAAAACCACTACACGCGTTAACTTGCAGAATAACAAGGTAGGGCATCCACAAGAAAGAAGCTGCAATGTCATCTAATAACAAGACGACTTTAAGTAGTGAAAGACTTTTGAGCTTGTGGAAACCCCTAAAGCTGCACGGCGGCTTGAAAATGCAATTGGCCAAGCACAAGCTTTCTAGTTCTACATCGTACATGTAGGAAGGTAATATATATGGAGCAGCATCTTGTAGATTCAGAAGGTTGAGATTCATGATACCATTTCTTGATAGTAAAAGCATCCATTGATCGATAACTGAGTGCTTAGAAGGAGGTATTGATGAAATCTCTAGGACAAATGTCTTAATAGCTCCATGGTGCTGCAACAGAATTGTATCAATCACGTCTATTAAAGGCTTTCTCTGGCAAACTTGAGCAGAAAATACAAGTTTGGGGATTGAAGCCCAAACATATCTCCACGGCCTAGACAAAATACTCATTCTTGCAGCTTCCTCCATAGACGACAAGCGCTCTTGAATGTGGTGTTTGACACTAATGGGAAGAGCGGTAAGTCTATCGAGTTGGTCCCCTTCAACGTAAGGTCTCTTACTATCGCGACTTATCATCGCCATTTTGAGTCCTGAATATTTGGAAAGAAAAAGAAGAAAGTCAGAATATAATTAAGACTATAAACATCTTCAATATGCTTCATCTATATGACTCATGTACAACAACATACACGGTGTAATTCCCACAAGTGGAGCGCAGACGTTACCCTTATAAAGGAGAATACAACCATAAATACGACATATAGCAACTAATTAAGTCTAGAAAATAATAGGAAAAGCTTAAAATAACCATATCAATTTACAACACAACAACATACTCAATTTATAATTCCCACAAGTGGAGCACAGACCTTATCCTTGCCTCGTGGAGATAAAGAGGTTGTTTCGAAAAGATGCATAAGAAAGAAAGTTTAAAAAGGAGAATACAACCGTAAATAAGACATATAGCAACTAATAGGAAAAGCTTAACATAACCAATTATCTATTTACAACAACAACATACACAATGTATTTTCACAAGTGGAACGCAAACTTTAACCCTACCTCGTAGAAATAAAAAGGTTGTTTTGGAAAGACCATCAAAGAAGTAGCACATAACAAAGAAGATTAAAAAGGAGAATACAGCTGTAGATAAGACATATAGCAACTAAGTCTAGCAAATAATAAGGAAAGCATAATACAACCAATTATCAATTTATCACAATAAATATCCAGTTATGTAATCTATTCTAACAAGCTAAGTTGCTCAAACTTTTCAAAAATGTTGCCGCACTGTGTTGGATCCTCTCAAAATGCACTTCTTGTGAAGGATTGACATGCACACGATGACATTTTTGAAAAGTTCGAGCAACATAGCTACCAAGTACCTACCAAGCAATCATGCCATGGAGATTGGAGATGTTACACAAATTAAAGCATCCAAAAGCTGAAACAGCTATTTTGGCTGCTAACTAAGTTGCGTGGACTCTTTACTTTGGATGCCGCATTCATGTCGGATTCTCCGAAGATACATTATTTATGAAAAATCCAACACGTACCTCTTAAACATTTTTGAAGAGTCCAAGCAACATAAGACACAAAACAGTATTTACAGCTAGAGGTGTTCATGGGTCGGTTATGGTCAAAACCATAACCAAACCAACTTAATCGGTTTCTAAATTTCTAAAACAAAATCAAACCAAACAAAATAATAACTGTTGGTTTGATTCGATTTATAACTTTAGCTAATGGTAAAAGTTGAAATTTAAAAAAAAAAAAAAACAAATCCAACCCAATATATGAGATGTCAATCGAGTATTATGCCACAATCTTGAAACTGAGATGTCAACCCAGATTTATAGTTAGGCAAAGCCATGAATAACACTATATGAATGCTTTTAAAATTATATTTAGAAACTACATATAAGAGAACGGCATGATAAACTCTCCAAAAGGTGAACACATAAATTTCTTGCTCAATAGAGACCAAAAAGAAAGTTCAAAACTAGTGATTATCTATAAGTCTAATAAATTCAGCTATAAATTCCCATAGAAATCAAGATATTATTTTCACAATTAGTATCATTTGTCATTCAAAGTGCAAAAATCATTTAGAATCTCATAAGTTACTGTCAACTAGATGGACTAGATGGAGACATATAATTGAAAGTGCAACGGCTAAAGTTAAATTCATGTTAAAATTTAAAATATAACAAATATTTATAATTTATTTGTGAATATTTTTTTATATTTTTTATCGGTTCAATTTGATTATTTTGAAGTAAAACCAAAATCAAAATCAAACCATATAAGTATCAATTTTTAAAATTTAAAACCTACCTAACCAAATGTAAGGTTTTTTAATCGATTTAATTTGATTCACGGTTCGATTTAGTTACTCGTGAACACCCCTAATTTTACAGCTTTGACAGATTAAATAAAAATTACAGTTTTCTGGTGAATCCAATTTCACAGGCCAGGCTGAGCCAGGTAGGGCAAGGGGTCTTACACTTTTTATATCTAGTTAAAATTATTTTTTTATGTCTATAAAGCTATGTTGAATTCCCTTTATATTTCTTTTAAAAAAATCCCATTAGTGAAAATAACCACTGGGAGACTAATAATAAACAGATATAAACTAACTTTGTAGAACAATCTTTGAATTCTATTTAGTTTTGATGGATGAGGTTACCTGATATATGTGAATTTAATCAAAATGTGTGAAAGCTGACACAGAAAGTACGATTATCAATAAAAATGATGGGAAAACCTATGATTTGATGAATGCAAGGCGGAAGGCAATGTGTGTATACACACTATACACTTATGAATGCTTGTTTAGGGGTTTGACTGTGATTCAATGGGAATTATATAGTTTGGGTCATTGACAGTTTTGCCCCTCGAGTTAAACAAGTTTTTTTTCAGAGTATGGACAGTTTAGTGCATAAAAATTTTCGTTATGTATAAATCCGTAAAAGGTTAGACAAGGGGTTGTTTCCACAAGTTAAACTCATAACCTCCTGTAACACCCCGTACTTTCGGGCTAGAACGTAAACCGTCGTTCTTACGCGTAGATGTTCCAACGGCCATGAATCCAATGTAAATATAGTGTGTTAATCAATTATGTAGTGTGTGAATCTAGTTGAGCATGAATTGAGATCATAGAGGTCCCTTAGCTCAAGGATGAGTTGAATGTTTTCCTATCGATCAAGTTTTAGTGAGCGTCAAAACATGGGTCAATTTCCATCGATCATAACTCCTTGTATATAACAAACTAGAGGTCCTACTACAAATCAAATGAAAGGTCTTTGAAATAGCTTTCCAACGATACCAATTTCGCCAAAATCTGATAACCGAACGAATAGTTATGGCTTTGCAAAGTGGAGTGCGTCGCCTAACAAATCGCCTGAGGCTACTGGAATGGGTATTCTATAAGTTGTGCGACGCACAACCTAGCTTATGTCATAAGGTGTGCTACACATACCCTAATTTAGGCGATAAGTTGTGCTCCGCATACCTTATGGCCCAACGACGTAAATTCATTATTTTTAAGGGTATATTGGATATTTTCCACCCCCTTTAACATCTTAAACACAAGATTAAGCTTCTAATTGACCAAAATATGGTCATTATCTCCAATTCCCTCAATCAAGAACTAACCATTAGGGTCTAAACTAAAGTATCAAGATCCCTCAAGATTCAACCGTGGCTTTTAGAAACTGATTGAAGATTTTGAATCCCCAAACCATAGGCTTCAAGAATCACACATCAATTTCCTACTTTGAGGTACGTGGGCTTTATCCTAAAAACTACATGGGCTTGTAAACACTAGAATATGATTTAAAGATATTCAAGCATGAATTTGGAAAGGGGTTTTGAAATACATGATTTTATTATGCATTATGAATGTTTAATTGTATCGTTGATTTGGTCTTTTAGGCTTTTTCCCCTTAAATTGATTTACATATATATATATATATATATATATATATATATATATATATATATATATATATATATATATATATATATATATATGTATGAAGATTTAGATTGAAGATTGTTTGAGAGCACAACTTATGAAATCCCTCTCTTGTGATAACTTTAAGTTTATGATCTTAATGTGAAGGATTTGAAATGCATGATTTATGGCTTGAAAATAGTTTACTCAAATACCATAGTATTTTGAGCATGATTTGGAGAATTATGAGAGGGAGTTTCTTGATGTAAATATGTTTTGAAAGATTTGCATGAGATTAAGAACTTTGACATGACCACCTTGTATCGTTGAAATATTGACAAAGAGAATTGCATACATGTGTTGACATGAGTATTTAAAGAAAGAGTTCTTGAAATGATTTATTGATATGGTGGTCCTAATCATATGTTTTGAAAACAGAGATTATTATAAACTAATAACGGCCTAGAGATGTGATTTGCAAGTCAATGGTATGACGATACCATATGTATGTATGTCATAACAGAGTTAAAGCTTTCAGAGAATGCATGTTTTAAAGAATTAAAAATGGGCATAAAGAGAGTTAGGTGGTTATCCGAAGAAGGTTTGAGTTCAAGCAACTCCTAGCCTGAAACCGTATTTGCCGATACGGGTACATTATTATCGCTAGCGATGACCTTGTGGCATAGTAGAGACAGAGACTCTGACCCTTGCGGCACACTTGAGTTGGGGGCTTGGCTGCTGAGTAAATGGCAGATTCCATATAGCCCGTGGAATTACAAAATTGTAGGGTATACCACCTAGCGCAGAAGTAAAACAAAGAGTGTCACAGAGTTCAGATGATTTTTCAGAGTTCTTTCAAAATGCCCATGTGATATCTTACTACATGATATATTATGAACTATTTTAAATTGCTCTCATATATGTTGAATATAAATTATTATTTTGGATTTGCTCTGCGTACCAGTACAATTGTATTGATCCCCTACCTCCCAGGTTCGGAGGCTCAATCTAGGGGTTTAGATAAGCAGTAAAGTATTCAGAGAGAAGTGATCCGTGCAATGGTGAGCCTTCTTTGTTCCATAAGGCCTGTTTATTTCAGATTATGTTATTCCTTTTGTTTTGGTCTAGGGGGGGCCTTGTTCCAGCTTTCAGACAAATATCATTTGATCATGTAGTAGAGATTTCGTAGACTGTTCCAGATGTTGTTTAGTTGATTTCAGATTTCATTCCTTATTGTTAAACTAAACCTAGAGTTTTGACCATGTTTCCATATTAAGTTATATTTTTGCATATTCTTTTATTATATGAATGTTGTACATGATTACCAAATAGAGTAGGACGTCTGAGCCTTCATGATTCAAGATGTCCATCACGGCCAGGCCCTAGTTCGGATTGTGATAAACTTAGTATCAGAGCACGGTTCATGGTCCCAGGGTGTCAGCGAAATTGTGTTGGGTAGAGTCTTGTTTATGGGTGTGTAGCGCGCCACACTTATAAGCAGGAGGCTACTAGGCATTTAGGAATATTTCCCCTCTTTGTGATTTAGTTCGTGCTTTAGAGTCTAATATGTCCTCTAATCAATGATCTCTTGTATTTCAGAAAAACAGTCATGCCTCCATGTCGCACTAACGCTAATGCCCAAACTGATGAGGTCCGTCCCACTCATGGGATGAGGACCCGAAATAGAGCTCAAACTTTGGAGGTTGATGTTACTCTGGGAGTCCTACCTACTCAGACCAGCCCACCCAGAGCTCCTTGGACGAGGACTAACCGCACCCAACCTCGCGAGAGATAGGTATCTAATGCAGAGTTCAGACAGTCCATTCATATGCTTGCACAATTGGTGGCCACACAGACTCAAAGGTTGGAGTATATTGGGTCTGCATCTGTTACATCTGAGGCTACAAGGGTGTGCCAGTTCATGAGGATGAACCCACCCAAGTTTACTGATACCAAGGTAGAAGAGGATCCACAGGAGTTTGTGGATGAGATGGAGAAGATTTTCAGGGTGATGCATGTAGACGTAGTGGAGGGGGTTGAGTTAGCAGCTTACCAGCTTAAGGATTAGTGAACCAATGGTATAACGAATGGGATGATTCAAAGAGTGAGCATGCTGAGCCTTCAGTGTGGGGCGAGTTCATGGAATCCTTCCTAGACCGATTCTTTCCACTAGAGTTAAGGGAGGTAAAAGTTGAAGAGTTTATGAATCTAAAGCAAGGAAAGATGAGTGTCAAGGAGTACACTCTGAGGTTCAATCAACTAGCCCATTATGCTCCAAAGATAACTGGTAATATGAGATCCCGAATGAGAAAATTTGCATCCGACCTTTCAGATGACTTAGTGCTTGAATGTCAGGGAGCAATGTTGAACAGGGATATGGACTTCGCCAGACTATCAGTCCACATGCAGTAAGTTGAGGAGAAGAAAAAGAAAATCTCTGAATCTAGGGAGAATGGCAGGTAGGCAAAGAGAGCCGAAACAGCAGACCAGAGCCATAGCCAGCAACAAAGTGGGAATTGGGGTAACAAGTCGAAGAAGAAGAAGTTTTGGGTTAATGCACGGTCTGCAGTCAGTGCTCCGGTTCCCAGACCTCCCGTTGATCAGCAACCCCAAAATTTTTAGTTAAGTCAGGGGCCGAGAATGCAGGGTGCGCAATCTCAGGGAGGTGTAGCTCAGACCTCTCGGTCATACCCGCGCTGTGGGAGATGTGGGAGAAATCATCCAGGAAGATGTCATTTTGGTGCCATGGTATGTTATTCGTGTGGCCAGCCAGGCCATATTCAGAGGGATTGTCCGTCAGTGAGAGGTAATATTGGGGGAGCCAAGTCTCAGGCTAATTCTTCCGTTCCACCACCACCACCTTAAAAAGGCGCCAGTTCAGCTGTCAGAAGCGGTCGCAACTGGCTGTATGCTTTGTTAAACCGCCAGGAGGCAGAGGCCTCACCAGATGTAGTCATCGATACGTTACAGATTTTTTATCATGATGTCTGCGTGTTACTTGATCTCGGGTCTACCCTATCTTATGTGACCCCTTATATGGCTGTTGGTTTTGGGTTTGAGCCCGATGTAATTGCTGAGCCTTTTTCTGTTTCCACTCTGGTGGGAGATTCTGTTGTGGCTAGAAGGGTGTGGAGAAATTGTTTGTTGATTATTTGTGGCCAGGATACTGTGAAGACCTCGTAGACTTAGATATAGTTGACTTTGATGCTATCCAAGGGATGGACTGGCTCCATTCGTGTTATTCCATGTTAGATTGTAGAACCTGAAAGGTTAATTTCTCTTTCCCGAATGAGCCAACAATAGAATGGGAGGGGCATTCTTTAGCACCTAGAGGGAAGTTCATCTCTTCTCTCAGAGCCCGTAAACTTATTTCCAAAGGTTGTTTGTATCATATTATTCAGGTAAGAGATTCTAATTTTGAAAGTCCTTCACTCTTGTTTGTCCCTGTGGTTAATGAGTTCCTAGAAGTCTTTCCCGATGACCTCTCGGGGATACCGCCTGATAGGGAGATAGATTTTGGTATTGATCTGTTGCCAGATACCTGTCCTATTTCTATTCCGCCATACAGAATAGCTCCTACGGAACTGAAAGATCTAAAAGAACAGCTAGCAGATCTTCTAGACAAAGGTTTTATCTGTCCTAGTGTTTCTTCCTAGGGTGCACCTGTACTCTTCGTGCGAAAGAAAGATGGTTCCTTGCATATGTGCATAGATTACCGTCAGTTGAATAAGGTCACTGTTAAAAATAAATATCCTCTTCCTAGGATTAATGATCTCTTTGACCAACTTCAGGGTGCTAGATGTTCTTAAAAGATAGACCTTCGTTCGGGATACCATCAGTTGAAAGTTAGAGAGTCAGACATGCCTAAAATAGTTTTTCCAAACCCGATACGGTCACAAATTCATGGTCATGTCCTTCGGGTTGATTAATGCCCCCGCAGCTTTTATGGACCTGATGAATAGAGTGTTCCATTAGTTTTTTGATCTGTTCATTATAGTTTTCATTGATGATATTTTGATCTATTTTAAGAGTGAGAAGGATCATGCCAATCACCTCTGAACTATTCTTCAGACCTTCAAAGATCATAAGTTGTATGCAAAGTTTTCAAAGTGTGAATTCTAGCTTAATGCCATTGCTTTCTTAGGGCATATTGTGTCTAGTGACGGGATTAAGGTTAATCCCCAAAAGATTGAGGCAGTGAGAAAATGGCCCAGACCCACGACTCCAACCGACATTCGGAGCTTCTTGGGTTTGGCAGGGTATTACAGAAGGTTTGTAGAGAGTTTTTCTTCCATAGATGCACCACTCACTAAGTTGACACAGAAAAAGGTGAAGTTTGTGTGGTCTGACTCCTGTGAGAATAGTTTTGAGAAATTGAAAGATAAGTCGACTACTGCACCTATTTTGACTCTTCCGAAAGGTATAGAGGGTTTTGTTGTGTACTGTGATGCATCCTAAGTGGGACTTGATTGTGTACTGTGATGCATCCTAAGTGGGACTTGATTGTGTACTTATGAAGCATGGTAAGGTAGTGGCTTATACATCTAGGCAGTTGAAGGTGCATGAGCAAAACTACCCCACCCACGACTTGGAGTTAGCGGTTGTGGTGTTTGTACTTAAGATCTGGCGGCATTACCTTTATGGGGTACATGTTGATATATTTACTGACCACAAGAGTTTACGGTATGTTTTCTCGCAGAAAGAATTGAACCTCAGGCAGAGGCGTTCGTTGGAGCTTTTAAAAGATTATGACATAAGTTTGCACTATTATCTGGGCAAGGCGAATATGGTAGCCGACGCCCTCAGCAGATTATCCATGGGCAGTTTTTCTCATGTTGAGGAAGGAAAGAAGGAGATGGTGAAGGATATTCACCGGCTTGCAAATATAGGAGTGCGACTCTTGGATTTTGGAGATGGGGGAGTGGTTGTTCATGAGGTAGCTAAATCTTCCCTTTGTGTTGAAGTTAAAGAGAAGCAGATTGAGGATCCCATCTTGATGCAGATCAAGAATGATGTGGGTCAACAGAAAGTCATGTCTTTTAAAATTGGTGGTGATGGGATTTTGAGATATCAGGGTATACTTTATGTGCCAGATGTAGATGGGTTGTGAAAGAGAATCCTTGACGAAGCTCACACGTCGAGGTATGTTGTTCACCCAGGTTCTACTAAGTTGAATCATGATTTAAAAGCTATATATTGGTGGAATAATATGAAGCGCGATGTGGCTAACATTGTTGCCAAGTGTTTGAACTGCCAACAAGTTAACTTGAACATATGAGGCCAAGTGGTACTTCTCGAGAGATAGCTTTGCCTTTGTGGAAATGGGAGATAATCAATATGGACTTTATTATGGGACTTCCGAGGTCCTAAAATCAGTATGATTCTATTTGGGTAATTGTAGACCGGCTGACCAAGTCTGCTCATTTTCTACCTGTTAAAACTAACTATTCGGGAGATGATTATGCCAAGCTGTACATTGAGGAAATAGTTCATTTGCATGGAGAACTTGTATCCATCATATCTGATCGAGGTACGCAATTCTCTTCTCAGTTTTGGAGATCTTTTTAGAGCGGTTTAGGTACCCAAGTGAATCTGAGTACTGTTTTCCACTCTCAGACTGATGGGAAAGCTGAGCACACCATTAAGACCCTTGAGGATATGTTGAGAGCCTGCATAATTGACTTCCAAGGTAGTTGGGTAGATCACTTGTCATTAATAGAGTTTGCATATAATAATAGCTACCATGTCAATATTAAGATGTCACCATTTAAAGCATTGTATGAGAGAAGATGTAGGTCGCCAATAGGGTGGTATGAAGTGGGTGAAACTCAATTGTTTGGGCCTGATCTTGTTCATCAGGCGATAGAGGATGTGAAAATTATTAGAGAACGACTCAAGACAGACCAGAGTCATCAGAAGTCCAACGCCGATGTTAGGAGAAGAGACTTAGAGTTTGAGGTTGGTGATTGGGTGTTTCTCAAAGTTTTTCCTATGAAGGGAGTCATGCATTTTGGGAAGAAAGGTAAGCTGAGTCCTCGCTATATAGGGTCATACCATATTTTGAGAAGGATAGGTGGAGTTGCTTATGAGTTAGAGTTGCCTGTAAGTTTGGGTTCTGTTCATCCGGTATTTCACGTATCCATGTTGAAGAAATGTATTGGAGACCATTTTTTAGTATTGCCTGTAGAAGAAATCAAAGTGGCGGACTCCTTATCCTATGAAGAAGATCTCGTGGTAATCTTGGATTGCCAAGTTAGGAAATTGAGAAGTAAAGAGATAGCCTCGGTTAAAGTATTGTGGAGAAATCAGAAGACTGAAGAAGCTACTTGGGAATCAGAAGATGATATGCGAGAAAGATATCCCAACCTTTTTTATCAGGCGGATAAAAAGCGGAAGGTACAACCTTTGTTCTATTCTTTCCATGTTCTTAGTATGCTTGTAATCATGCTTGTCTGTCTCCCGAGTCATCATTCGGGGATGAATGATCCCAAGGGGGGATAATGTAACACCCCGTACTTTCGCGTTACAACGTAAACCGTCGTTCTTACGCGTAGATGTTCCAACTTCCATGAATCTGATGTAAATATAGTGTGTTAATCAATTATGTAGTGTGTGAATCTAGTTAAGCATGAATTAAGATCATATAGGTCCCTAAGATCAAGGATGAGTTGAATGTTTTCCTATCGATCAAGTTTTAGTAAGCGTCAAAACTTGGGTCAGCTTCAATCGACCATAACTCCTTGTATATAACGAACTAAAGGTCCTACTATATATCAAATAAAAGGTCTTTGAAATAGATTTCCAACGATACAAATTTTGCCAAAATCCGATAATCGAGCGAATAGTTATGGCTTTGGAAAGTGGAGTGCGTCGCCTAACAAATCGCCTAAGGCTACTGGAATGGGTATGCTATAAGTTGTGCGACGCACAACCTAGCTTATGCCATAAGGTGTGCGACGCACACCCTAAGTTAGGCGATAAGTTGTGCGCCGCATACCTTATGGCCCAACGACGTAAATTCATCATTTTTAAGGGTATATTGGGTATTTCCCACCCCTTTAACATCTTAAACACAGGATTAAGCTTCTAATTGACCAAAATATGGTTATTATCTCCAATTCCCTCAAGAACTAACCATTAGGGTCTCAACTAAAGTATTAAGATCCCTCAAGATTCAACCGTGGATTTTAGAAACTGATTGAAGATTTGGAATCCCCAAACCATAGGCTTCAAGAATCATACATCAGTTTCCTACTTTGAGCTACGTGGAGCTTATCCTAAAAACTACATAGGGTTGTAAAAACTAGAATATGATTTAAAGATATTCAAGCATGAATTTGGAAAAGGGTTTTGAAATACATGATTTTATTATGCATTATGAATGTTTAATTGTATCGTTGATTTGGTCTTTTAGGCTTTTTCCCCCTTAAATTGATTTACATGTATATATATATATATGTATGAAGATTTAGATTGAAGATTGTTTGAGAGCACAACTTATGAAATCCCTCTCTTGTGATAACTTTAAGTTTATGATCTTAATGTGAAGGATTTGAAATGCATGATTTATGGCTTGAAAATAGTTTACTCAAATACCATAGTATTTTGAGCATGATTTGGAGAATTATGAGAGGGAGTTTCTTGATGTAAATATGTTTTGAAAAATTTGCGTGAGATTAAGAACTTTGACATGACCACCTTGTATCGTTGAAATGTTGACAAAGAGAATTGCATACATGTGTTGACATGAGTATTTAAAGAAAGAGTTCTTGGAATGATTTATTGATATGGTGGTCCTAATCATATGTTTTGAAAACAGAGATTATTATAAACTAAAAACGGCCCAGAGATGTGACTTGAAAGTCAATGGTATGACGATACCATATGTATGTATGCCATAACAGAGTTAAAGCTTTCAGAGAATGCATGTTTTAAAGAATTAAAAATGGGCATGAAGAGAGTTAGGTAGTTATCCGAAGAAGGTTTGAGTTCAAGCAACTCCTAGCTTGAAACCGTATTTGCCGATACGGGTAGATTATTATTGTATGCTGGCGACGGCCTTAAATTGCTCTCATATATGTTGAATATAAATTATTATTTTGGATTTGCTCTGCGTACCAGTACAATTATATTGACCCCCTACCTCCCAGGTTCGAAGGCTCAATCTAGGGGTCCGGCTAAGCAGTAGAGTATTCAGAGAGAAGTGATTCGTGCAGTGGTGAGCCTTCTTTGTTCCAGAAGGCCTGTTTATTTCAGATTTTTTATTCCTTTTGTTGTGGTCTATTTGGGGCCTTGTCCCAGCTTTCAGACAGATGTCATTTGATCATGTAGTAGAGATTTCGCCGACTGTTCCAGATGTTGTTTAGTTGATTTCGGATTTCATTCCTTATTGTTAAACTAAACCCAGAGTTTTGACCATGTTTCCGTATTAATTTATATTTTCGCATATTCTTTTATTATATGAATGCGTTGTACATGATTACCAAATAGAGTAGGACGTCCGGGTCTTCATGGTTCGAGATGTCCGTCACGGCCAGGCCCTAGTTCGGGTCGTGACACCTCCTGATCACATGAAGTATAGGTTTATATGTTTGTATTATAATACATCACAAGTTATATCTCGTCTCTTTAAAAAAACTCATGGTTTGATAGGTATGGATTTAATTGCAAAGGGTAAAAACAAAAAATCAATCAATTTGAAAGACAAATCATGCAATTAAACGGCAAGTAGGCTTCTCTCGAGTCCTGAAAGATTAGGATCAACAACTCGTGAAACTTGCGTCTTCAAACGCCAAGACAATTAAATATTTTTTATTTTATCAAAAGAGTCATCGGAATGTTTTGGTCTTACGTTGGTTTTGATATATCTTTTGGAGTATGACAAAGAAGAGGAGATAGACTCACTGCGTCATTCATAAATGAGTATTACCTATTTAGCGTAATTGAGCGTGAGAGTCAATTCAATAGAAAGATCCATATTTCGTTTGAGAAGAGATTATGAAATTTTCGAAAGAAATGGAAAACTAATTTACTTCCATAAAGTGATTGATTAGATAACTGAAAATGATGGATCTTGTCATGCAATCAAAGTATCAAACAGGAATAGGCAATACAGTAAATAAAAGAAAATAAGAAGCACATAGGTTTTAAGTGAAAACCCTAGACGGGAAACACAGAGGAGGAGAAAAGTTCACTATATCGGAGAAGAATACAAGGAGGAGCCGAATATCAATGACACATGAAAAACGTTAAAAGTCAACCCTTTAAATCGCACTTATATAATACGCGCGTACAAGAAAATTCTAAGCCCAAAAACATATAGGTAGCACCGCGATCACCACAGATCCCTCAGCTACCACCACAGATCCCGAAAAAAATCTCATAATTACAGTTTTATCAACATGGATCGCACGTCGATCTTTCGGACCGAATCAATAAAATTTGGGTCACAAACTCTAACAGGTCTTGAATACTATTTGAAGTTCAGATAAACTATACGTGCATGGAGGGAATATTGAACAACTCAAAAAACTCATTCTCACTTGCAGAAAGTCAAAATCAAAGCTAAGCCGTTTCGATTAAGTAAATGATGTAGACACGTAATTTTGTCCCTCCGAAAGATTTATTTTTGCCCATTTACCTCATCCTACCATGTACCCTCATCCATGTTATTATACCCTCCATAAAATGACAAAAATAACAAACTCTCAAAACAAATTTATCTCATTCTAACTCCATTTACACCTCATCCTAACAACCTATTCCACCCCTACCCCTATGCTCAACCCCTCGACCCCATCTACACGTTTTTTGCGGCCATCCTCATATACAAAAAACAAGAAAAGCACATAAAAGGGAGTAGTGGGACCCAAGGAAAAAGATATGCCTTGATTTTCAAAGGCATTAACAAGAAAGGGGAATATACTCCCATTTAACCATAAGAATATAAAGGAGAGGACGACACAGCACCTTAATTTTCCAGGGGAACGTATGCACAATTCACGGACAGAAGAGAGGAGAGCAAGATACGCTCCTCCATTTTTTTTGCATCCTCTCCACGAGAAAACCATACACTCGCCACTCTCAATACAAAGCACACAATTCACACCTCACGCACAATCACCATTTTTTGACTTTCTTCTCTGCTCCACAGATCACAAACACCACACACAGTGAAGGGCGAGTGATGGAGAGACAGTGAGTGGGAGAGGGTTCTGAACAGAGAGAGATAGGAGAGATCGAGAGAGAGACGAACAAGGGTCGAATCGGTAAAGCTGAACGGAAATCGATAAGAATTCGGTGGGTTCGAGTTTTTCCGGCGATCTCTTCACCGGAACTGACTGTTCCTGGTCGTCTCCAAGCGATTCCGGCTAGAAAACCTCCAAATTCGACGGAAATCCGATCCTTTTCCGGCTATTCGTGCTGCTGTTTTCGTTCGCTGGAGTTCTGGCCATGCAATTTCTGCTGGTTTTCTCATTATTTTGGTCCCGGGTATTCATCTGTGCTTAGTAGACTCTTCGTTCGAATTGAAATTTGGGTTATTGTATTTTTGGACTGTTTCTCGACTGATTTGGAGAGTCAAGATTTCCTTGGTATTTTTCGAGGTTCTGGGGAAGGCTCTTATTCTCTATTAAGTCAATTGAAAGCTCTTGAGGTCCAATTCTACCTTTTCTTCTTCTAATTTTTACATGATTATGAATGATTTGTGGGATTGCCATGTTTGAATCCCCGTTTGTTGTTTGTTTGATGTTGAATTTGGAGGTGAAAACTTGATTGATGAATGGCGTATAGAATTGATTTAATCATGTGGTTAAAAAATAAAGTTGGGGACGGGAATCGAAAATTGATAAAAACGAATATTATAGTATTTTGATTCATTGTTGATGTTGAACGTGATATGTCGTCGAGCGGGTAGGCAAGCATTAGGCTCGGGTAGGCAAAATTTAGAATTGGTGGATTGCTAGAATGTTTGAAATATTTGTTGAATGTTTTGTTTACCGTATTTGAAAAGTGTATTCATTTAGTCGGGGATGCCTCGAGGTCTTTTGTACTTATTTATCGGGGAATGCCCCGACGTATCGTGTACGCAAAGGAGGTTCGTGATGAAGGCCCAAGGCATCGGGTAAAGTAACGGAGTTTAGCTTAGGACTAGTGTAGGTTAGAATAGGATTTATATTTTCGTACTTTCATTTTGGTCTGTATAACTGGACTGAACATTATTATTTTGTTTTGCTTGTTTGTTTAATTGTTTTACGTGTTTTTGTGTGGTTTGTACATCGTAGTGCCAAATTAGCCGATTCACTCCACCAAGCGACCGTGGTCGAACCACGGGATCGAGGGGTGTCTAACACCTTCCCCTCGGTCAACAGAATTCCTTAGTCGGAATCTCTGTTCGCGGATCAGTTTTATAGAGTCAAAACCGTTTTGAAAAAGGATATCCACGGGTGACTTGGCACATCCGATTTATGCCAAGTGGCGACTCTGAGTTTTGAAACTAATAAATCCTTTTCGAAACAATTTTTATCTTTTGTCACTTTAATAATAAAACTCTTTCAAACTTAAATCATATCTTTTGGTGGTAAAAAAAAGGGGTGTGACAAATAAATACTCTGAAGCAGAACGAGAAAGTTAATTTGACTAATTCAACTTATAAAACTCCAAAATAATTAGAGAACTACACATAATCCCCATTATGTTGCACTCAACAAAATATATTTCTGACTTTCAATTCACTCTACTGTAAAACTAAATGAAAATATAAGAGTTGTCACAATTATCTTACAAAAATAACATATCCTTGTCATTAGATTTTGATGACCTTGTTATCCAAATCGCATAATAAGTAATTAACAAGCAATTAGGTCATTAATTGAATCACGTGCAAAGTAGAATTGACAAATATATCAAGAGTACAAATGCTAATAAATGTATTTTATTTAATTCAAGAGTAGACTTAACCATGGCTGATAATATAGGTCATTGTGCTCAAAAATGATATCAAGAGTATGAGCTTCAAAAATAAATTTAAGTTGTTAGATTTTAAATATATGCTCAACTACGTTATATATGGAGTTATGGACGAGACTTAATGTATGCCAAAATGTAAAAATAACTTTCTTTTTTGGCAGGTTGCTTAGATAAATATATAGGTCAGTCAAATCACCGATCTGATTGAAATTGATCCATGACACAACCTTCATTAAATTCATTTGGTACTCGTTGAAGAGTCTCGACTAATTCAAATTCATATCGCGTAAAATCCATTTAAGAAGAAACCACTTCCTAACATGATTTTTTATTTGAAATCCAAAATCTCTTATTAAGGGGAAGATGGCTGGCGTTATTAGCAGGAATAATAGAATCACTTGGATTCACCATGGATGCCATTGAAACGATAGGAAGACCTGAGAAGAGATGAGAAGACTCGTTGGAGTTTAGACGGGCCTGGATACCATAAAGGTTCGAGTGATGGAAAAGTATTTCAGACTTGTATTCTATTCATACTTGCAAAGCACTTTATATACAATCGATAGACCTAGATTAACTCCTAAATTATAGTAGTATAGAGCTGTAAAATATTGACCTAGTATACAGATGTAAATGACAACTAATATACATTTACTTATGCCCAAATAAAGGAGACAAAATCTGCAGAATATACTACACAATCAATCATGCCCCAATATATATATATATATATATTGTCCATTGTTTTCCAAGATTGGTTATTAACTGAGAATACTTTAACAGTGCTCATGGGGTCATAGGATTTGCTATCTGATAAATGGTCATAACAACAAGTAATGGTGATTGTCAGGATTTCAGACCAAATCAACTCAAAATGACTTGATGTGTAGAAATTCACCATCACATTTTTACATTAAAATTTCAGTAAAATGGTCATTCTAACTACATACAAGATACACTATTCACAAATCAATTGAAAAAAATGGGTTACTGCAGCTGGACAAACTAAGCAACTTCAACAAAAACAATGACATTATAGGTATAAGATTATATTCTTCAATTAACACTAGAAATGGAAACGTGCATTCAATTTGCAAGGGAGATAAACTGATCGACTGCATCACTAGTCTAATAAAAGCAAACTGTCTCACTTATTCTGACCACATATATTAACCAATTAAATTCACAATAAGAATCTTATGAGTACAATTTTCAGCACTAAACGAACTATTTTAGCTATTGCCAATCTAATAAAAAATACACTTCCTTTTTCTCCGCGGGGCTTCTTATTGCCAGCTTCTCACTTTTGAGTTGCAGCGGCTGATTATTCACATCAAAAGCTTTTACCACATATGATAGATCTAAAGATTTCAGATTCTGACATTCGACAACATTCAATCCTTCCGATAATTTACCGGTATAAGACAAGTGCTCAAGATTTGGTGCCCTGATTTTAATACGCTGGTTTTCACCGATTGTCTCAATTGAAACTGAATGGATCTTTTGAAAACTCAGCAGCTCAATTATTTTTCAACCCCCAACACCTCTTTAGGATATGAAAGACACAATGAAGGGACAACTATTAAGTAGAGTTTCAAGCACGTTTTAGTCTAATCTTACATTAGATAGAGAAAGCTTTCTCAACGAATTGCAATTCACAACACCACTGGATAACGAAACAGGCCTAAGATCAGAAAACTTCAGAGCCAATTCTTGTAAGGATTTTTCTGCCAAGATTGTGAAAATAGGAAAGGCGTATGATCTAAGGGTAAGGTCAAGATCTTTTACACCGTTCTGAAGTGCAACGTCAAGACACTTATCAATATGTGGGAAAACTTGAGATTTATTAGAGAAATCTGATAATTCAAACTTTTCTATAGGGATTTTCCCCTTCCTATATCTCTCCATAATATTGTCCGCCATTATTTTCATATTGTCGTTGCTATGATCAACAGTGAATTATTTCAAGTTGGGAAGAGTCGACAAGGCTTGCAGCCGTGTTTTAGAGAGAATACTCATCTCTGTTGCTTCTTCATAACTAAGAAAAGAGAGTATTTTTTGAATGAAACATTCCGGCAATATGTCAGCTGTTGGTCTCCTCATGCTCAGGCATTGGATGCTGCAAAACTCAGTAATCAGATTATTGATTACTTTGAAATTAGGCAAAGGGTATGACCGAATAAAGCAGAAAAAATATTCATACACTATATCTTTTACACCATCCAAAGAGCAATGCGAAGCCACTTATTAATTCAGAAGGAAAAGTTTACCAGAATCATCAAAGCCCCGTAATAGTTGCAAAAATCAAACTTGTAATAGGTACTTTTCCGTCCCTATATATCTCCACGATTTTTCTGCCCCTATGTCATCTCCAGATGAATCAACTCTGAATTCCAAGTTGGGAAGAGTATTTTGTGAATCACACATTATAACTTTCCAATATAAGTTGTCCAATTTTAACATTAAATGACTAAGTCAAATTGATTGCGAAAGAGATGAGTCCTGTTATTAGTATAGCTTTTCCAGTGTAGTTTTTTATCTATAAAACAAGTAGACTGATTATCTGTTAATAGGTTGAAACAACACTGTATTCTGGAAGTCCATTGAAACGGAAGAGTAGGTTGAAACTAGCAAAGAAGGATTTAATCGGTTGTCAACTTCATACTCATATCCAACTTTTACAATTATATGACAGGACATGATGTGGGATCTATTGTTTGGATTATTTCTGTCAATTGTCCGAAGTCTAAAATATCTAATACAGATATACTTTGATGATTCATCTTTTGAACGATATCTATAAGCCAAAAAGACGTGCAACAAATTCACATGAACTACAAAGATACTGTCGATGTAGCTTGATATTTCCAATTTAATCATGTTTGATAAAAGACTATTTTAAATAAATAACTGATGGGGGATAGCTTAAATTTGAAGCTCATAACTACGTAGGATCTAACCTGAATGAAAAATATAAATGAATAAGTGCATTTTCAATTTGTAATAGAATAAACTGGATCACCAATTTAATAAAATAGAATATTTATCCATCTCCTTAGGGTTCCTTGTTGCCAGTTCCCCGCTTTTGTGTTCCACAGGATCCCAACTCTCGTTCTTCCAATCAAATTTGTAGGCTTTTACTTCTTTTAGTTGACTATACCAAGGTTTGCTTCCATGAGAAGTCGACTGACTTGAATTCTTCAAATACATCAACCGATCCATGAAACATGTAACCATTTCTCTTGTTGATTGCAGTTGCAGGAGAAGTCTCTTAGGATGACAAGTCCATAGCAAAGCATCCATAAATGGTGGGAACTCCTCATTCTGCGATGTAGAATAGACATTTAAAACGCCCACTTGGGGGGTAACAACTCCGTGGTGCAGTTGCCAATCATTCATGTTGATCCTACTGCAGCCGGGGAAATGGAGGGAAACTTGTGACCAAGAGGTCGAATTTGATAGAAACTTCCTCAACTTACCAAACCATGCAGCATTTAAATAGTCGTGGCAGTGAAGAACGATTTTTGAGTGCTTCAATTGGCTCGACTCTCTTCCCAATTTAAGTTCAGGAATTTGAAATCCTTCATACTCAATTGATACCAAATTTGTAGCATCAATCTCCGTTATGCCATCACAATCCTGAAGCTTCAACATCTTCAAGGATTGACTATTGCAAATGTTAAACCTTCCCAACACCCGTTCAGAAACATTAGCTAACACCAAACTCTCGAGGAACTGAAATATCTCGAAATAATGTGCTGTAAAAATCCATCAGATATCTCCACATCTGATAGATCTAAAGATTTCAGATTTTGACATTCAACAACATCCAATCCTTTCGATAATTGACCGGTATAAGACAAGTGCTCAAGATTTGGTGCCCTGATTTTAATACGCTGGTTTTCACCGATTGTCTCAATTGAAACTGAATGGATCTTTTGAAAATTCAGCAGCTCAATCTTTTTCAACCCTCAACACCTCTTTAGGATATGAAAGACACAATGAACGGACAACTATTAAGTAGAGTCTGAAGCACGTTTTCGTCTAATGTTACATAAGATAGAGAAAGCTTTCTCAAAGAATTGCAATTCACTACACCACTGGATAACGAAACATGCATAAGATCAGAAAACTTCAGAACCAATTCTTTTAAAGATTTTGCTGCCAAGATTGTGAAAATAGGAGGGTATGATCTAAGGGTAAGGTCAAGATCTTTTACACCGTTCTGAAGTGCAACGTCAAGCCACTTATCAATATGTGGGATAACTTGAGATTTATCAGAGTAATCTGATAATTCAAACTTTTCTATAGGGATTTTCCCCTTCCTATATCTCTCCATGATATTGTCCACCACTATATTCATCATATTGCCCTTGCTATGATCAACAGTGAACTTCAAGTTGGGAAGAGTCAACGAGGCTTGCAGCCATGTTTTGGAGAGAATACTCATCTTTGTTGCTTCTTCATAACTAAGAAACATAGTATTTTTTGAATGAGACATTCCGGCAATATGTCAGTTGTTGGTCTCGTCATGGTCAGGCGTTGGAGGCTGCAAATCAGATTATTATGATACAAATTCTTGATATTATTGGGAGGAAAACCTATGCCTTTATTTTTTTGGTTTTCCATCCGGTGTCCGGTGCCCTCATTGGAGCCCCGACTAATACGGATCGCGCATTGCAGGGTGGCAGCGCTCCAACAGGGTCAAACTCTCGACCTCTGATTAAGGGTGGAGCAGTCATCCACTGCAATGTAAAAGTGTTTAACTTGAATTTAAAATTATAATCGCTTTAAGCAGATTAAACTATTTTGAAGTCTTCTTTTAATCTATATATCATTGCATGATAAAATTTATCTATTCTAATTTCTATATTATGAGATATGAGGTAAAAAAACTCAACTGCTTATACATGTAACAGAGAAAAATAATTTAATCTAAAATCAAATTACAAAAAAGTAAAGTAATTAAATATAATAGAAAAATGCACATTAAGGATTTGTGGACTTGGTTGGAGGGGTTTAAATTAATTTTTAGAATGTAATGACACAATTAGCTAATATCATATATATGTTACTATTTATAAATTTTATAGTAGAATAAAATTTTACATTGTTTTTTATAATCAGAAATCTTTATATTGTAAATAATAAAACAAAGTAAAACATAAATACAATTTTTTTTTTGAATTACATGATTATTTTTACTCATATAAATTTCTTTAGAGGTGAGGTGAGGGAGGGATATTAGCAATCTATTACCTTTAAATTGTGAATAATATAATTAAAAAAATATTAAATATAATTTTTTTTTACAATGACATGATTATTTTTTCGTATAGATTTAATTAGAGATAAGAGGAATTAAGGTAGGTGGGGATGAAAATGGAGGGGTGGGGGGTGCGGGGGTGGGGGTAAAATATTTTATTTTAAATACAAGTTATCCTTCTCAAGCGGATAAAGAGGTGGATCATCTGATCTTGAAATAGGCAAGGTAGGGGCGGAAGGTGGGTGGGGTAGATTTTATTTTTTTCCGCATTGCATTGAAAAATAATATGACAATTGAATTTTTCTTTAAGGTAATATGATTTAATATGTTCAAGCGAGACATTTCGATATACAATAATAGAAATAATATTTTAATGTTATTCGCGCATCGCGCGGGTACGTACACTAGTATATATATAAAAGCAAAACATAAGCAAGACAAGATGCCATGTGTCAAGCTATTAAAATAGCCACGTGGAAATTTTTAAGACAATATTAAAAAATATTTTAAGATAAAGTTAAAAATATTGTAACAAAAATTTTGAATTGAAAAATTAAGTATTTGAATTTCAATAAATTATCCTTTTACAAAAAAGATTTTCATCTCTATCTCTATCTCTATTATCTTAAAAGTGTGAAGGGCTTATAAATCACGTTTGAACTTTTTGCCCTTCATTAAAAGTTTTTCTTTTAGACAAAATCGTCTTTTCGCATATTTTATTGAAATTACAACCCTATTCTATTGTTGCTAAGTCATGTGTGCAGATGCCCTAGAGTCTGGATACCAAACTGTTGGTTGAACCTCCTCCAAATTCATGACACCAAATAATTGAGGAATATTGTTAGCCACAAAGGAATGATTGAACTTGTTTCTACACTCCAACGCAGTGTGATTATAGTGAAAATAAATTTGACATTGTTTAACATGAGAGAAATTAGATTTACCTAAAATACCAGTACCCGGGGAAGAAGGCTGAGATTGTTGTTGGAAACCAGACCATGAAGAGTTCTAGTAATGATACGGGAATTCCTAGCTCAAGACCTTTCACACGAAGCCAAGCACATGAGTTGCAACGACTCCAAGCCTTGTTCACATTCTTGGCCATGTGTGAGGCCCTTGTGAGCTCATCTAAGGGCCTATATTTAATAAAATGTAAAGAGGCCCACCAAGACACCCCAAACCCACCCACTTAAATGCCAAGGGTAATTTGGTCTTTGTCCCTCCTTTCTAAGTGACTATATAAGCCATGTAATAGGGCTAGTCTTGCTTTAGTTCATTCCTATTATTCAAGAAACAAAGACTTGTAAATTTTTTACTTCTCTTTCTCATCATTTGGAGAGGCCAAAACCAAATTCTCACTAGTAGAGTTATACTAGTGTTATATCTTGGCTAGAAACTATGTTCTTGAGGTTCTTTGCGTTCCTCTTGGTCCAAGTAAGAACTTGGTATTGATATTTATTAGTCTTAGGGTCCTTTCTCTTGTTAGGGTTCTTAGATTAATGAATATTGTGTGTCAAGTTTCTATCTCTTTCTTTGTAAATCTTGTTAACATTGTGTTGTTGAATATAAAAGTCTAGTGAAGCCGTGTAGGGCTCTTTCGATTCACTAGCAATATTGTCTTTGTTGTTCTTGTTGTTAAACTCACGTTTCTAGTTCAAACAAGTGTTGCAAGCCTAGTGAAGCCGTGTGTGGACATTTTCGATTCAATAATACTTTGTTGTTCATCTTATTGTTCTTGTGTTGGTTGGAATCTTTTGATACACACTTAGCATTGTATCATTTGGTATCAAAGCTCAAGGCTAGGTTTTGTTCTTACAAAAACAATCTTGGAAAACTCTTACCAAAAAGTGTGTTCTTGAACATTTTGGTAAAAAAATTGGTTGTAGATCTACAAAAATTTTACTTGTTTAGTTGTTTCTTGTGTTGGTTTCTTTCTCATCAACACAAAGGGTGTCTAAATCTAAAGTTGAGCTTAATGAAAAAGAGAATTGTGTTGTGAAAAAAAAAAAACTTAGAAGTGACCATTGTGGTGTATTGTTGTTGTGTTCTTAAAGGTGTTGATGTTGTGTTCATCCTAAACTTCTCCTCATCTTATGTCTTAACTTCTATAAAGATAAATAGATCCAAAAAGGTTGTAAGACAAAATTGAAAATTGTTTGTGAGAAGACTTGCCAACATCACTTTTTCAAGATTTGACAACCACTTTTTCTTAAAACAAGGAACCTTGTCTTGTGGGACTAGTGAGGTCAAACATCACCTTTTGAGTTTGAAAAAAAAAAAAAAAAAAAGGGGGTTTGAAAAATGTTACAACACTTTATGTTTTCCATCCCAATAACAAGTCATCCATTACAAAAGATCTAAGGGGACTAAGACAAGTTGATGAACTATTTATGTGGACCCGCGGCCATTGACATGCTGCCACGTCACCCTAGTTACTGTTCACGTGACAATTAAGCTCAAATTTGGATGTTCTAGTTTCTAATTATTGATTCCTAGTTTCCTCTAATTGACTTGAGAACTAATTAACAAACTAGTACATTCCTACTAGCTTGTCAATTAGTCACTTGAAGCCTTGTGTTCATGTCAACGTTTGTTTGTGTGCTTTTGTCGTTTGAATACGTTGTAACTCTTGGCTCTAGTCCGACGAGAATTCTTTGAGTTTCAAACACGAATTCATTTCGGGCAAGAGCATACTCATACCTTACGGATTCACGGGTTCCTAGCCATTCTACAACACTTGTGGAACTTGAGTGTGAGTGAACCAAGAGAGTGTGAGTAAGGAGAGGGATTTTAAACTAACTTGTTTGTTACTTGTGTAGGTGATACCTTGATAATGGAGGGAACCACGTCTCAAACCGTGGATTCTAATGAAATGGAGAATATGAGGGTCACTCTTGAGGCTATGACCCTAGCTCTTGAAAGGTTGAGTACGGAAGTGGGAGCCATAAGGGGAGAAATGACAACTATTAGTGGGAGGTTAGAACAAGTGGAGAGTCAAAGGAACTCTCGTCCTTCTACTCCTTGACATGTTTCGTCAAGTGGACATGATAGAAATTCCTCCACCACCGTTACTCCCGAAACATGGCCACAATTGCCAAATCCTTCACTAGCTCCACTAAATGCCGCAAGCCAAACCACTTATAACCCTCTAAACCGAGACTCCAATAGACCAACCCATTCCCAAACGTCTCAAGTTCCGCAAGAGGTACTCGGACGTCAAATACCTCCACAAAATCCGAACCCCCCTTCCAAGCTCCACTAAACCAAAGACCACCACCTCCATAAAATCCAATTCCTCCGAATCAAGTTCCAAATGTCCAAAATCGTCCCGTCCACCTTGAGGAATATGGTAGAGAGGATTATGAAGGGTATGAAGCCTTTGACAATGCCTACATGAGGGAGGAAGAGATGAGAGGGGGTCGTGTGGATCCAAGAAGATACCGAGGGTATGGAGAAAGGGGAAACTGACACTTAGAGAGAGACGTAGGCATCAATACCATCAAATTGAGCCTACCTATCTTTAAGGGTGAAAGTGACCCCGAGGTGTATCATGCTTGGGAGTCGGAGTGTGATAAAGTGTTTCAAGTGAATGATATCTCGAATGAGAAGAAGAGTTGTTATGTCATAGCTCATTTTGAAGGTTGTGCTAACACTTGGTGGGAATACGTCAAGCGGTTCGGCAATGAATTGGTAGAGGGACAACCACCACCATGGTTTTGGTTGAGGTACCTAATGAGGCAACGGTATCTTCCCAAAAGTTATGGTCATGAGTTGCTTTCTAGGTTGTACAATTTGCGACAAGGGAATCAAAGTGTTATGGCATACTATGACGAGTTTCAACAACTCATGTTGAAGCTTGATCATCGGGGAGAACAAATTGGCCATGACATCATTCAGTTCAAGTGTGGGTTGAACAAAGAGATCTCCACTCATTTGACACTTCAAGTGTTTGATACCGTTGAAGGGATTTTCCAAGCGGCTCTTGAGATTGAAAGGGAGCTTAAAGAGAGGTCGTCGTTCAAGGCAAAGGGACCATCGACCTCGGGTTGGCCGAGGAGCAAAGATATGGTTCAACTATCTTCGGGTTGGCCCAAAAATAAGGACCAACCCGCCACTACAAGGCTGTCCGAGCCTAAAACAGTCCATAAATTTCCTCATCGGCAAGAAGCTCACAAGTATCCTAATCCTAAAGAGTTCCAATATTTCAAGTGCCAAGGTTGGGGACATAAAGCCAATGAATATCCAAACCGGCACAATGTGATCCTAAGGGAAGGGAGATTGTATTACCTTGGTGAGAAAGTGGGTCTTGAAAAAAGAAGAGAATGAGGTCGAGCCTCAAGATGGAGAGAAACCCAAAAATGGGCCACATGATGATGATGATTGTGAGGATGTTTATCCTCAAGAAGGGGAGTGCGTGGTTCCAAACTTTGTAGTGAGGCATGCCATGATTAGTAAGGAGATAGATGACCCTAGCCAATGGGAGAATTTATTCCATACTAAATGTCTTGTGAAGGAAAGTGTGTGAACTATGGTGATAGATAGTGGAAGTTGTGCGAATGTGGTTAGTGTTGCAATGGTGAACTTCTTGAAGTTGCTGACTACACCTCACACTAGTCCTTACAAGTTGCAATGGTTGAATGAATGTGGCGATCTAAAGGTCACAAGGCAATGTGTGATACGTTTTAAGGTAGCCAACTACCATGACGAGGTGCTTTGTGATGTGATACCAATGCAAGCTTGTCACTTGTTGTTAGGAGGGCCTTGGCAATACGATAGGTCGACCAAACATGATGGAAGGTCCAATCGGTATACACTTGAGAAGGATGGACGAAAGGGCGCTCTTCATCCATTATTGCCTTCCCAAGTGAATGAATTATACCAAAAGATGCAGGAATTGAGAGAGAAGGGAAAGAAGGCCGAGAGTGAGGGAAAAAGAGGGGAACCTGAGAGTGAGGGAGTAGGGGAAACCGAGGGGCTCCTAATTTCTAAGGGGCAAGGAAGTGTGGTGATGATAGCTAGGAGGAAAGAATTATTTATGGATCATAACGAGGACACTCCGATGCTCCTCTTGGCTCATTGTTTTAACACTAACGCCACTAACATTTCCATTTCTCCTTCTATTTCTCATGTTTTGCAGGATTACGAGGATGTCTTCCCAAAGAAATTACCTCAAGGATTGCCCCCGCTTTGGGGAATTGAGCACCAAATAGATTTTGTGTCAGGTTCATAATTGCCCAACAAATCGGCTTATAGGAGCAACCCGATGGATACCAAGGAATTGCAACGCCAAGTTGAGGAACTCCTCAACAAAGGATATATCAAGGAGAGTATGAGCCCTTGTGCGGTTTCGGTGCTACTAGTTCCCAAGAAAGATGGGACTTGGCGTATGTGCGTTGATTGCTGAGCCATCAACAAGATAACGGTAAAATATCGTCACCTTATTCCTAGGTTAGATGATATGCTTGATGAATTGAGTGGTTCGTGTTTGTTTTCTAAAATTGATTTGAGGAGTGGCTATCACCAAATTCGTATGCAACCGGGTGATGAATGGAAAACCGCGTTCAAGACCAAATTCGGTCTCTATGAATGGATGGTTATGCCATTCGGCCTATCAAACGCTCCAAGTACTTTCATGAGGCTAATGAATCATGTGATGAAGCCATTTATTGGAAAGTTTGTTGTTGTTTATTTTGATGATGTATTGGTGTATAGTAAGTCCTTAGATGAGCATGTAAAGCATTTACAATGTGTGTTTGATGTCCTCCGAAAGGAGAAGTTATATGCTAATCTAGAAAAGTGTTCTTTTGGTGTCCATGAGGTTGTATTTCTTGGGTTTGTGGTGAGCTCAAGAGGGGTCGAAGTGGATGAATCTAAGATTGACGCCATTAAAAATTGGCCAACTCCCAAAACCGTAGGTGAAGTGAGAAGCTTCCATGGGTTGGCTAGTTTTTATAGACGTTTTGTCAAAGGATTTAACACCATTGCCGCCCCCTTGACCGAAGTGATTAAAAAGGATCGGCCTTTCAAGTGGGGAAATGAACAAGCTAAGGCCTTCGAGGACTTGAAAGCTATGCTCATCTCGGCCCCTTTGCTACAATTGCCGAATTTTGACAAGACTTTTGAGGTCGAATGTGATGCAAGCAAAGTCGGCATAGGCGCGGTTTTAATGCAAGAATTGAAGTCTATTGCCTACTTTAGCGAAAAGCTCAAAGGAGCAACTCTAAACTACTCTACGTACGATTTAGAGTTGTATGCCTTGATTAGAGCCTTGGCCACTTGGCAACATTATTTGTGGCCTAAAGAATTTGTGATACGAACGGATCATGAATCCTTGAAGCATCTACGGGCACAAGACAAGCTTAACCGGCGGCATGCCAAATGGATTGAATTTCTTGAAACTTTCCCTTATGTTATTCAATACAAGAAGGGTAAAGACAATGTGGTTGCCGATGCTTTGTCCCGAAAACATGTGTTTGTGTCTACTTTGTCGTCTAAGTTAATGGGGTTTGAAAGCCTCAAGTCTTTATATCCCAAGGACCCTCACTTCGCTCCTATCTATAGGGAAAGTGAAGAGTTAGAAAGGGATAAGTGGGTTACGGATAAGGGTTCCCATCTCTATACCAAATTTGATGGATACTTGTTTAAAGGTAGACGATTGTGTGTTCCCTCAAGTTCATAGAGAGAATTATTTGTGAGGGAAGCACACAATAGCGGTCTAATGGGCTATTTTGGGGTCGAGAAAACCCTCGGAATTTTGGAAGAACAATTTTATTGGCCTAGAATGCACAAGGATGTGGCCCAAATTTGCGGCTAATGTGTTGAGTGCAAAGGAGCCAAGTCACGGCTCCAACCCCATGGGTTGTACACCCCATTGTCCAACCCTTTGCGTCTTTGGCTTGACATATCAATGGACTTTGTGTTAGGATTGCCGAGGACTAGAAGGGGGCGGGATAGTATTTTTGTCATGGTGGATCGGTTTTTCAAGATGGCTCACTTTATTCCTTGTTCTAAATGTGATGATGTGCCTAGCGTAGCCTCTTTGTTTGTTGATAATGTTGTAAAACTTCATGGTGTTCCGAGGACCATAGTGAGTGATAGGGATTCTAAATTCCTAAGCCACTTTTGGAAGTCCATGTGGGGTAGACTCGGTACTAAGTTGTTGTTTTCGACTTCATGCCACCCACAAACCGATGGCCAAATGGAAGTAGTAAATAGGACCTTAGGGTCTATGCTACGGTCCATGGTTAAAGGAAAAATGACTTCTAGGGAGGAGCACTTACCGTTGATTGAGTTTGCTTATAATCGTGTTATACACTCGAGCACGGGGATGACACCCTTTGAGTGTGTATACGGCACGGCATCAATCCCCTCACCCTTTTGGATTTAACCCATTTTCCAAGTGATCTTGTGATAAGCTTAGATGGAAGAAAAAGGGTCGAGGCCATGAAAAAGCTACATGAGAAGGTGAGGTTGCGGTTGGAGATAAAAAACCAAGAAGTTGCGAGGCGAGCCAACAAAGGAAGAAGAAAGCTCATTCTTGAACCGGGAGATTGGGTGTGGATGCACCTAAGAAAGGATAGATTCTCGTCTCAAAGGAATGCTAAGTTGATACCACGGGGTGATGGCCCGTTCCAAGTATTAGAAAGGATCAACAACAATGCCTACAAGATTAATCTACCCCCCGAATATCAAGTGCAGAAAACTTTCAACGTGTGTGATCTCTCTCGGGTGAAAATGGTGGAGGATGGCAATGATCCGAATTTGAGGACAAATTCCCTTCAAGATGGAGAGGATGATACGGGAATTCCTAACTCAAGACCTTTCACACAAAACCAAGCACGTGAGTTACAACGACTCCAAGCCTTGTTCACATTCTTGGCCATGTGTGAGGCCCTTATGAGCCCATCTAAGGGCCTATATTTAATAAAATGTAAAGAGGCCCACCAAGACACCCCAAACCCACCCACTTAAATGCCAAGGGTAATTTGGTCTTTGTCCCTCCTTTCTAAGTGACTATATAAGCCATGTAATAGGGCTAGTCTTGCTTTAGTTCATTCCTATTATTCAAGAAACAAAGACTTGTAAATTTTTTACTTCTCTTTCTCATCATTTGGAGAGGCCAAAACCAAATTCTCACTAGTAGAGTGATACTAGTGTTGTATCTTGGCTAGAAACTAGGTTCTTGAGGTTCTTTGCGTTCCTCTTGGTCCAAGTAAGAACTTGGTATTGATATTTATTAGTCTTAGGGTCCTTTCTCTTGTTAGGGTTCTTAGATTAATGAATATTGTGTGTCAAGTTTCTATCTCTTTCTTTGTAAATCTTGTTAACATTGTGTTGTTGAATATAAAAGTCTAGTGAAGCCGTGTGGGGCTCTTTCGATTCACTAGCAATATTGTCTTTGTTGTTCTTGTTGTTAAACTCACTTTTCTAGTTCAAACAAGTGTTGCAAGCCTAGTGAAGCCGTGTGTGGTCATTTTCGATTCAATAGCACTTTGTTGTTCATCTTGTTGTTCTTGTGTTGGTTGGAATCTCTTGATACACACTTAGCATTGTATCAAGTAACCTCGGACTCTACCATATTGACCCTTATTATTTCTACCACGGCCTCGTCTGTTGTAGTAACCTTTTGCAAATTTCTATTAATAGATGACTGTTTTCCATTAACAAATGACTATAAATTAGAAATGTTTCTTGCCTTGAGTGGCCACCAACAAAGCGGTTTGAGAATTTGACTATTCAGAAGTAATTGTATTAATGTGAGCTTCTTCAATGAGAAAGAGTGGTCGTAGTGCAATGCAGGAAGGAAGTGCGCCAGTAACATTTAATCCAGACACAAAGGCACGTTAAGATAAAGGTAATCCTTGTAGTGCTTGAGTAACTAGATCATCATCAGTTACAGGTTTACCAATTGCTCTAAGAGAGCAGGCAATCGAGTGAAGTTTTTGAAGATAATCCTCCATAGAAAGGGACCCTTTTTTGAAGTTTTGGAATTTGGACTTAAAGTGAATTATAGAGGAAGAGACTTGATCTAAATACAGGGAGGCTAAGGTGTCCCAAGCTTGTTTTGATCTCACAAGCACAGTTCAAAAGTGTGTTAAGAACAGCGGAAGAGAAGGTTACATTAATCCAAATTAATGCAATAGTATCACACTGAATCCATAGGCGGCGGTGGTCTGAGACGAGGAAATTTCTGAAGCCATGAAAAGGATCGTTTAAGGCTCTGATACCAAGATGAAAGAGATAAAGTGAAGGGTTAAAGCGTGGGCCTTACTCGTTTGGTATTTCTGTATTTATAAAGGAGAATTACAATATATATATATATATATATATATATATATATATATATATATATATATATATATATATATATATACTAAAATTACTTAAATTCACAAAGACAAATAATGTAAAATATAATCTATGGAGGGGTAAAAATAAATCCACAGAGAGTTTAGTATGATAGACCAACTAACCACAAAGGCCAAAGTGTCAAAGAAAAATAATTTACAAGGATAACACAAATTCCCCTATTAAACCTTGTTATCCACTTTAATGAGATACTGGGCGGGCAGGTACATAAATCCTCACTCAACAAGGAAGTTCCATCTCCTCCTTTTTACGATGAATAGGTAATTCAGGAGCACGATACCTCACGTATCTATAGAAACTTAAACCAAGGCAGAGGATCAACGCACCAAGCTGTAACAATTCTCCGCTCAACATGCGAACAAGTACCGCCATTGCTAACCCCAGAAATACATCTATAAATCCAATATCATATGCGGCGTTACATGAAGTGGGCAATTATATAAAAATGTGTGGTGCAGGATAGCAGTAGGAGAAGGTAGGCTTCATCGCGCTCCAAAAGGTGAGGCAAGGCTGCTGCAACTATCATAGGAATGACGTCGATCATAAATTTTCCCTTGGCACCAATTAACCGGAAAGGCGAATCCCGATGCCAATAAAGAAGGCAGGGCGTCCCGATTAAAGTAAACGAATTGTGACAGATGGTAAAAATACTATGTGGACCAGAAAGGTAAAACCAAGCAATCGAAGAGAAAACGGGAATGAAACTAAAAGCAAACCACCAATGATCATTACCCTTGATATCATCATCATCACAATGCTGCAACGTGGAGAGGCACGTATAGGGAGAACATCACCCATCTCCGAGAGCTGAAGACAGATACAAGTTTCATGAGAAAGTTTCAAAATCTCAACTTTAAATAGTGTTGTTAACTGGGATTCATATTGAATTTACACATTGGTTCTACATCCAATAGCAAAATGTGCTGGTAGTTTCCATCCTTTAATTTTCCCCAATTACAGTATTTGTTTTGTTTGTTTACTCTTGCTGGAGGGGCAAAAGAAAAATCGTGCAAAATTTGAAAGAGAGGCACAGGTGTACCAACAACAAATAGCGTCTTTTGTGGTGTTGTATTAGTAAAAGACGTACACAGACGGATACAGTTTATTTCCTCTAGGTTTAATACGACTGTCTATTTACTCTCAAGGTTCATTTCACCTAACACTTTATTTGTGTTGCTGATCTTCCAACCGTTCGCGTTTACATTGCAAAGCAGATTCATGTCATCTGCAAAACCATGGACACATCCCATTCTTATGAACTGAAACAACTTCAATCCCATGACAAAGGGAAAAGGGAACCAACATTATCATCATAGAACTAGGTAGAGTAAAGTGCAATAAAAAGATTCAACCAAAGACTAAAAAATTGATGGTCTCCAAAATTCAAAATTTATACAAATTGCAATGCTGTGATTTAGAAAAGAATATATGCAGGGCAAATGGAAACAAAAGATGGAAAATGCAAGGAACGAAAAGGTCAAACGAGCTCTTAGTTTCTATCAACTTGGCTACAAAAATTCACATAGGAAGAGTGTACCTTGGTTCTAAAGTAGATGGCTTTATTTTACAACGGCAACTGCTAGAGGATACATCCATATCGAAGTGAAATTAACTGTGGATTAAATAGATATAGGAAAAACCATAACAACAATAGAGGTATCTCGGGAAATTTCTACTAATGCGTCGAGGATCAATCTCAAAAGAGTGAAGAGTATGTCCACGGTATAACAAGAGTGTTCAACTTCTTACCGATAGCAATAGAAAGGACTAACATGTTTTGTTTTCTTTTTTCTGGACAGCTTGTGGATCAACATCTTACAAGTGCTAATGCTAGTATGCTATCCACTTGTTTCTATTACATTTTTAGCTATTCAAATTCAGAACGATCTTTTTTAAAAAAAAAATGTTGTTAGAACCCTCAAATACTTAATTCAGACAGTCCATAATTGAAAAACCAAGTCAGGTATACATGTAATTCAACTGTTGAAGCAAAAAAGAAAAGAAAAGTTCAACTGCACTAGGAAAAAAGGACAACCTTTCCTAGTAGTAGAGGTTTATATATGCAGATGTCATTAGCAAAACCTTGGAGGCATTATTCCATTTTTATGAACTCAAACGACTTCAATCCCATGACAAAGGGAAAAAGGAACCAACATTGCCCTATAAGTAGAAAGAGTATGCACCACCACAACGACAATAGCAAGCAATTTGTCACGACCCGAGCCGGGGCCCTCGCCGCGAGGTCATCCCGAACCATCAAGGCCCGAGAGACCCCTAGTGATATTGTCCGCTCTGGGCTTAGGCCCGCACGGCTTTAAAACGCGGTCAATCCTCAATCGACAGCAACTCCGTCCTAGCGAAGTAAAGTCTCTGCCCCTATCGCAGCAACTCCGTCCTAGCGAAGTAAAGTCTCTGCCCCTATTCGCTTGATTGATCTGATCAAACACTCGCTCTTTCCTACTTTTGACAGAAGAATAAGACTTTTGACAGAAGAATAAGAGCACAAGTTATCCCTACTAGTATACTACAATATCTCTATATCTCTTAGAAAATGAGTTTGATAAAGAAATTCGCGATAATCTTATTAAAAAATGAACATAGTATCTCATCCACGGAGTAAGACTTGCTCGTTTATATACCCAGCATCCCTCCTATGTTTTGCCGATGTGGGACTCCTTATCCTAAGTTGGGCTGTTATACAATTTGACAACATCCATCCGCAACTTAGCCTTTGTTTGGATGGTAGTTTGTCATGATTTTATAATGTATGGTACAGTATAGTATGGTACAATACAATGTTTGGATAGACTGTATCATTCATTGTGGTTTAATAATAGTTTTTTTGTTTGGTTTGATGGTATGGTACTGTATGGTAACAGATAAATTTATTAAAATGCCCCTAATTATTAAAAATTATTAATTGAAGGAAGCCTGATTGGCCAAAGAAAGAATTGATAGCTCCCTCTTGCAATTTACAAGTATTGTACTACCAAGTGCCTTGGTAGATCAGAATTTGGTCATGAGAGGATGATTTCACCAAGACATAATTGTTTCTTCTGGTAGAATAATCATCAATTTCTTAATCACGATTCACGAACAACCAAGAAAATTCAACTGTGATAGAAATTAACCTTATGGCAATAGTCTACACAATCTTACAAACCTCAACTCTATGTCAATGCTGCTTAACATCATGCCATCTTTCTGTTCAATTTCTGGTTTCAGCAGCTTGGATGACTATGTCTTGCATGGTATAGACAACATGGATGTTAGGTTTGACCAACCGTTAAATTTCCCTGGGCAAGACACCAACCACACGGGGTAATAGGCCAAAGGAAGTTTCAGGTTAGCAGAAAAGCGTAAGAATAAGTAAATAGGGTAAAGGGTAAAATAGGATTGAATAAAATTATATAAGGGCATAGTCGGAAAAAAAAAATCATGGATTGGATACCACCAAATTGGTGGTTCAGGAAATTGGGGGATTCCATGATTATCAAACCATGGAAAAATACCATACCATACCATCCATTTTAGCAAACAATCAAAACTAACATGGTTCCACGGTAATCATACCATACCATACCATTGGAAACCACCATCCAAACAGACTGTTAGGTTCAGCGCCTAAATCTAACTAAAATGGCATCCATCCATCTTAAAGTTTTTCATTCAACAAATAGATTGATTCTCTGCACTAAATAAAAGTAGCAATGGAGTTCAATTTAGGGACAGCTTATAGCATAGAATGTGAAGGAAGGAACTCCTGCCCCTCTTCCAAATGTGATATATATTTTAGAGAGATAACATGCACAAAAATCAAACTGTTCAAATTATTACCTGTCGTTATCTAAAATGACCGGTAATAATGGATAAAGCTAATTACAACAACAACATCAGTCCACATGCACCAATACCTCAGGTGGTGAAGTAGAGATGTTGTTTCCGATAGACCCCGGCTTAGAACCAATTACAGTATTTGTTTTGTTTGTTTACTCTTGCTGGAGGGTACCAACAACAGAGACGTTAATCTTAGACCACAATTCTTGCTGAAAGATCGGAGGGGATAACAAGAAGGCCCGTTGAAGTCTGGAGAATACAACAAATAGCGTCTTTTGTGGTGTTGTATTAGTAAAAGACGTACACAGACGGATACAGTTTATTTCCTTTAGGTTTAATACGACTGTCTATTTACTCTCAAGGTTCATTTCACCTAACACTTTATTTGTGTTGCTGATCTTCCAACCGTTCGCGTTTACATTGCAAAGCAGATTCATGTCATCTGCAAAACCATGGACACATCCCATTCTTATGAACTGAAACAACTTCAATCCCATGACAAAGGGAAAAGGGAACCAACATTATCATCATAGAACTAGGGAGAGTAAAGTGCAATAAAAAGATTCAACCAAAGACTAAAAAATTGATGGTCTCCAAAATTCAAAATTTATACAAATTGCGACGCTGTGATTTAGAAAAGAACATATGCAGGGCAAATGGAAACAAAAGATGGAAAATGCAAGGAACGAAAAGGTCAAACGAGCTCTTAATTAGTTTCTATCAACTTGGCTACAAAAATTTACAAAGGAAGAGTGTACTTTGGTTCTAAAGTAGATGGCTTTATTTTACAACGGCAACTGCTAGAGGATACATCCATATCGAAGTGAAATTAACTGCGGATTAAATAGATATAGGTAAAACAACAACAACAACAATAGATGTTTTGTTTTCTTTTTTCCCATGACAAAGGGAAAAAGGAACCAAGATTACCCTAGAACTAGAGGGAGTAAGTGCAATAGAAAGCTTAAACCAAAAGAGTGAAAATTTGATATTCTGCAAAATTTAATTAAAATTCATACAAATTGGAAAAGTGTGTTTTGGAAAAAGAATATATGCAGCAAGGGCAATTGGAAACAGAAGTTGAGTAAGGACTAACAAGACGACAAATATATAACTAGACTAGATAAAGCATTCACAAGTCAGACAGAAGAGATTTCTGATCTGGAAGAAGCTCAATCTCAAAAAGGCACCAACTTTACCCTGTATAATATAATAGCTAGAAAGAGTATGCACCACGACAATAGCAAGCAATTTGAAAACATCCGCAACTTAGGTTCAGCGCCTAAATCTATCTAACTAAAATGGCATCCATCCATCTTAAAGGCACTCATTCATTCAACAAATAGATTGATTTTCTGCACTAAATAAAAGTAGCCATGGAGTTCACCTTATAGCATAGCATGTGAAGGAAGGAACTCCTGCCCCTCTTCCAAATGTGAGAGATATTTTAGAGAGACAACATGCACGAAAATCAAACTGTTCAAGTGAAGTAGAGATGCATAAAAGACAATTATGATGATCCACCTTCAAGTCAAGTCAAGTCAAATCCTCCCTACCAGTTAACCTAATAGAACCGACTAAGTAATTACCTAGGAGGCTATAAACAATTCCACAACAATTATGGTCGCTCACATACGTAGGTTAATTAATTCTACTAAAAATCATACACTATTATTCAAACAAAATAAAAAAAATATATATATTCATTTATATATAAACTTACCTGACCAATTAGACAGCGTTATGTTTTAAAAAGTGTTAGGAAATATAAAGCAAGAATAATGAGAATAGAGAGAGATCAGGGAGGTGAATTCGATATTCACGATAATATATTTATAACACAGCAAGTGTGTATTTCTACTACTCTACCTTCTCAGTAATTTCCGTCCTCCATGTTTTCGTAATTGACTATAAATATTATTTTTGTTTTTTTTAGGATAAGAATATCATCCAACTATCTCTATTTTTTTCAAAAAAATACTTGGCATGACATGTCATTAAAATTTCTTTTTTACATATAAGATATAAGAAATAGATATATTTAACTTATTTAACTAAAATTTGATCTTATTTCTTTTAAAAAAATAAATACACGTGATATATTTATTATTGAAGAATAATTTAATTATATACTTTAAATTTTAGATTTATTTTGTCTTTCTTACAAAAATAAAAAATAAATTGCATTTATTCTTTATTCAATGTGAGAAAGATCACGTCACATGATAAAAACATTAGATAATCACACAACTTAAAAGAAAATAATTCCTCTGATAATGCAATCATTACTCATCAATGAAGTAGCTGATGTGTCCAAGTGTATACATAAAACTAAAGAATTGAATTATTTTATTTGGTACTTTTCAAAGTTTTATAAATTTATTTATTTCATCACTTAATAATAATATTTTTAAAACTCAAGGTATTTATATGAATTGGTACTAATTTAATATTTTATTTATTTATTTCATATACTAAAGATTCTTAAAATGTAAAAGAAATGAAAATGATAGCTTTCAGATTTTCATATATGTATTAAATGTACTATTTTGAAGGAATGTAAAATTATTTAGTCATGAAACAAATTAATTTTAAAAAAAAATATTAAAAAAATATCTAGTATTACAAATGAATCTTTGAAATAGTACCCAACCAAAGATAGCTTGCATTTTGTGAGTTTAGTATGAGGAAAGGATATAAATTGGTGTTTATTTATATAACAACATAAAATATAGTATAATAAAAATAAAAAATAAAATGAAAAAACAAAATTAAAAATAATAAATTTCTATTTTATAAAGTTTTTGCCTTCGTTACTTTGTGGATTTACTTAATTTGTTTATGAAATTTACTTGGGGAAAATCTGCAAGAAGAATTAATTTTTTATCATTTTTTTATCAAAAAGGTCTTGCTTAAACTTTTGCAGGTGATCTACATACGAATTAAAATTTTCAATTGATAATTACCTTTAAGATTTTTCTATTGAATTTTGCTGGACAAAAAAAAATTCTAAGATTTTCTCCTTTAAATTTTGTTTTATAGAAAAATTTGTAGGTTTTTCATCAAATTAGTTTGGTTGAAAAACTTGTATAGAATTAGATTACCGGTAAATTCTTTTGCAAATTCTTTTAAAAAAATAAAATATTACGTAATTTAGATTTTTCTTATAGTTTATAAGATGTGGGTTTGAATAAATGAACTTGAAGAATTAAATAGGTTTATAATTAAGAAAATAAAAGATTTTAACAACATGGCATGCCAAATAGGAGAGAATAAGATTTTTAAAGTGTTTTTGATGAAAATATGAATAGTTGGGTGATATTTTTGTCGTAAACAAATAAAACTGATATTTGTAGGCAATTGTGAAAATATAGGTGACTATTTATGAAAATTACTCCTACCTTCTCCTTGCCTATTAACTAAGAGTCGGATTTTTAAAAATTTTAATTACGTAATAAGAATGTAAACAATGATTTTGTAAAGATCTGACTTTAAAAATAAGAAAATATTATAAATATAAAAAAAACAATTGTAACATAAGTATGGTTCAAATTGATGCATCTCTCTTAGCCTATGCCAACAAGGGAAAGAGGTACTATATGAAAAACGCAAAAATAATGATCCATCAACCGCAATTTCTATGTATGAATAATATTAAAGTATAATTAATTCTAAATGCCTCATCCGAACATGTTAAATCATATTACTTTAAAATTCAACCACATACATATTCTAAGAAAATTCCTAATGTATTCACCTCTCGATCGTTATTGGCTGTGTACATTAGATTTTTGTGATTGGACACAAAATTTTAATGCATTGAACTGTCTTTTTCTTTTAAGTGAAAGACTTAATTTTGTTCACCCACAATCAATTGTCTGAAGATATTGCACTACAAAATTAATCAAGAAAACTAAAATGAAGACACCAAGGACTATATATACCAACTGTTTTAAAGCCAAAAACAAGAATATATGCAGGGCATAAATGGAAACAAAAGTTTAGTAAGGACTAGCAACATCACAAATATATGACGAGATAAAACATTCACAACTATTTATAAAAATAATGTTAGGGGTGTTTGGTGTGAAGTATAAGGGACAAATATTTTCGGGATAAAATGAACAATTATTTTATTTTATATTTGGTGTGAGGTATTAGTTAATTAATATCGGAATTATTTATCCCATCATTTAATCTATGGATTATAAAAATAATTCACCCTACAAAACTTGTATATTTTCTTGTTTTAAATTTTAAAATCTGTGTTTTTAAGGTAAATATTTTTTTGTTTAATTCCAAAATCTATAGTTAAAACAATAGAAAAAATTGTAAAAAAAAAAGACATTGTTTTTCAAATAATATTTCTAAGTTGAATATGAAATAATATCCATGTCAACGAGCTAGACAAATTACTTCACTAGAATTTAACCTCAGCCCCTTTTGATGTTACAATGTTGATATTTGGCATAATACATAAATATGACTTTACGTGGCAAAACGTGTGTTCAACACGTAAAATTGAGCGCATTCAGCTTAAAATCTAAGGGCATAATATATAAATATGACCCTAAACTTGACAACAAATTTATAACTTTGACTTTAAACTTTGACAGTGCACAAATATGACATTTAGCTACTCAAAACTGCACAAATATGACCTTTAAATGACATTTCACTATTATTTTTTTATTAGTTTTGGCTCAAAGATGAAAATGACATCTAATTTCTTTTGTCATTGCGGAAAAAAAGCAATATTGAAGATTTATTAATTAGGTGGGTCAGCCTCATACGAAAAAATCACGCAGGTATATATATATATTATAAGGCAGAGGGAGAATTTATGTTATATAATATATCTAAATATAATTTATTTAAATATTAAATTAAAGATGAAACTATACTAATAATAAAAAATATTATAGTTTTAATAAAACGTTATTAAATTAACGTGATTAAGAATAGTAGTAGTAGTATATTAAATTACCGTTATCAAATTAAAGTTATTAAAATGTTAGTATTAAATTAACATTATCAAAATGTTATTAAATTAACACAGGGGTGGGCCTACGTGGTTATCATGGGGTTCACCCGAACCCCCTCGGTAAAAAGATTACGTTGTATATATAAGGTAGAAAATCTATATTTATGTACATATATTAATGTTAAACCACATGAAACAAGACACTTAGATAGCCTAGTGGTGTTATTTGCTCTTCTTGGGTGCTTCCTTCAGCCTTCTGCGTGGGTCCGATCCCTGTTAATGACTTTTTTTTTTAATAAAACAAAAGTTAGGTGTTGCTGCTATAGAAATAAATAAAATAATAATAATAATAATAAATACCAACCCTTTTGTAAGTAATTACACTCTCTCCTACTTTTTTAGTTACTTTACTCTCTCTCCCTATTAATATACATAACATAGCCGACATATACATAACATTTTGTGTATATGTTGAGATTTTTGTAATATGTTTAGGGAGTTGAGATTTTTTGTAATATTGGAAACATAAGTTGAGTATTTGTGTAATATTTAGTAATAATAATAATAATAATAATAATAATAATAATAATAATAATAATAAAAACGACGTCGTTTTAATACAAAAAGCAAAACTTTGACAAATATGACCTCCCTCCAAGTCAACCCTTTTAACGATGTGGCACCGTGTGATTGGATGAGCTTTCCACGTAGGCGCGAGTGAAACTCACGCATGGAGGTGCAAAATCGGAGGTCATATTTGTTCAGGTTTTGAATAGTTAAAGGTCCTATTTGTGCACTATCAAAATTTAAGGTTAAAATTATAATTTGGTGTCAAGTTTAGGATCATATTTATGTATTATGCCTTGATATTTTCTCATCTACAATTTTGAATAATTAAAAATCTTGAACCAAATCTTACCACTTTACGCAATTTCTTATTGAATATAGCATATACATAGCTCACATGCATTATCGATCAAACTAATAAAGACTCCATCAAATACATACATACATACATATATATACATACGTACATACATACATGTATATATGTATGTATATATGTATATATACATACATATATGTATATATATATAGAGAAAGAGAGTCAAATGATTCAAAAATAGATAGTCGCCTCATTAATTATATATAGAAATAAGAGACGCTCTCTAGCACCTTGAATATTATTTGGAAATTCAAATTTTTTATATAAAGTGTCAGCATTAATAATAATTAACAAATAAAGTTAAAAGGAAACTTCAAAATATGAGAAAAAATATACAAAAGGTGAAATTGAACATAATTTGGGTAAAGATAATTCAATGTCATATGCAAGGTAGATAGACTCATAGACATTAATCAAAGTATGAGATAAATAACTAATTATTAATGAAGTTTTTTTCTTTCTCTTGACTCAGAGTCTTCATATAAACATTGTTAAAAACTTTTGAACATTGGTCTGCGGTATTGATTCTTCTCTTCAATTATTAGAAAAACAAAAGATTTTTTTTTTTAAATGTATATTAAATGTGGATTAGGTGTAAGTCACATGATGATTATATGACAAGTCATGTGACTTCCTTTTTTTTTCTTTTTCTTTTTTATTACACACTTTATCTAATAATAATCCTGCAGTCAATCACATATTTGAACTGATTTTTTGACTATATTAATAATAAACCCAATAAAGTAGTCTCGTAAGTAAAGTTTGAAGAAGATGGTGTATATATAGTATTATAACCTTACCTTGTGCATAAGATGGAAAAGTCGTTTCGATAGATCCTCGTAGGTCAATTAAAGCATATTAAAAAGAAATACAGTAACGAAGAAAACATATTAGAAACAAAAGAAGCAAGCAAATTATTTTATTTTTCTTTATCCTTTTTCTTTTATTGCACAAGGGGTTTTCTTAGGCTTCTATGCAAAATTATTGAATCCCTTCATTCAATTGGTCGATCCTAAAAAAAAAAAAAAGTTTCGTTGTTGACTGGCAAATGAGTAATTTATGAAAAGTTATAATTTCTATCACGGAATTAATAATACACCTATACGCTTTCATCGACGTTGTTTTTTAACCGAAAGAGCAGAGAGCTAATTATCGAAATTTTAGACTATCCGAACGTATACTTCGTGAAATGGTTCATGCATGTTTGTTGCCAGGAGCAACAAGATCAAGTTTCTTTGAAAATTGTACCTCTAAAAATAAAATTTTATATGAACTGCTCCATCAGTTAATTACCATCATTTTCATCTTGTTTAAATTATATCTTAAATCAAAATCCTAAAAATGTATGCCATCAAATTACTGTAATTATTATGCATGCTTCAATGAGTATTAATACAATAATTAGACCGATGCAAATAGCTGATTGTCATATGTACCAAAGGTCAGATTATCGATATCGCTATTGATAACATATCCATCGTATTTTCTTGGTCCATCCCATTATATTAAATCTATAATTAGCTAGCTCAAATCGATAAAATCACATGATTTATAGGTAAATATTACTTCATATTCGTTTCGTACCATAAAAAATCTCCTTAGATGGTTAAATGAAGTTGGTGAAAATCAACTTCGTCATAAATGATATTCATAAAACTTACTTTGTTTCACCGTTCTTAAATATATTTATTCTATTACTTTATATGTTTTATAAAAGTTTTGGAGTTATTATGTTTTCATTCATTTATTAAAGAACTATGCGAGGGCAATAATGTGGTGGATATTGGGCTGTCCCAGAAGGTTAGGGTCTGGTGGGCTTTATACCTACCATGCTTTGTTCAAACACAGAGTTGGATCATGTGGCCCAAACGAAAGAATGGGCTGCTTGATTTCTAATGTGGAGCAGACTGCGTGGGGCTGGTTTCACGCTTTCGCTCGGGGCAGTGGAAGGATAACGGGATAGCATCCGTCAGGGCCCAAAAAGAGCCGAATGGGTTGCTTCAATTAATGGTAAATAACACAAATCTAGACAGTTTCGAACTTAATTACAGAAAATCTCAATATTTTGTATAGTTATTGAAAATCTTGATTTTGGATCTGTCGGAATACATAATTAACTCCTGATATATCCAACGAAGATTTTTTTTTTCTTTGTAAAAGATACATAATTAGCTTCCGATGCATTTTCTTCGATTTTGAAATTGTCGAGATACATAATACATTTAACGGAGATACATTTTTTTCCCTTGTAAAGATACATGATTAGTCCATGATACATTTTTTTTAATTTAGGATCTGTCGAGATACATAATTAGCTCCTGTTACATCCAACAAAGATACATAACTAGCAGTGGCGGAGACACCTTGTTGTTAGGGGGTTCAGAACCCCCTTCGATGAAAAATTATGTTATTTATATGTGGTTAAAATTATTTTTTATATATATATAGTTGATGTGCCTAGTTCGTTTGCTTACTTTTTTCGATTTTGAACCCCCTTAGTAAAGATTTTGACTCCGCCATTGATAACTAGTTAGAATTTTTATAATTACTTTGTAAAAATAATAATTTATATAAATATAATAAATTAAGGTGTATATTTATCTTATTTTTCCTCAATTTAACCAGCACTTTTTGGTGTCTATTGTGGATCTGGCCCAACCAGTTTAGAACTTTTGATATTATTTTTTGGTTAAGAAACACATTGCGGTTCTTGCAATTCAATGTCACTGTTAGGTATTTCTTTTTTTAAATTGTTTTTCTTTACGACAAATTACATCAACTCCATATTTGAGAGATTATATTACTTAATATTCTTTAATTTTTTAAAATTTACATAAAATTTTGATTTTTAACTTTACTCTTGATATATATCAACAAAATCACACATCATATTTTTACTCCACCATTAACTCATTCAAGCTATTTTTTTTTAAAGATTTTCTTCCCTAAAATACCTCCGCGTAGTCAGATGTCGACATTGATTGAAGCAGATGTTGGAGAGAAGGCACCAGTCAGACCTGCAAGCACGAACCCCATACCCCTATGATAATGGTAGAGTCAGGGGTGGCCCCAAAGCGGAATTGATTGGTGATGCTTGGTCGAAGCTCCAGTAGGCAGCCACTCCCTTCTCCAACCAGCTTTTTTGAAGATGTCTGTTGCGGATATTTCCTATGGTTTACGGGCGACTCCCTTTTAACCACAACTAAGTGATACTCCACTTGACTCACTGCTCGGGAGGTGAAAAAATCACCCACCTCGACTTATTCACATGTCAACCTCACAAGAAAGGAGTGTGGAACCTAAATATGCCACCATATTTAAAAAGGAATCAATTTATGTCATTGATTTAAAAAGTTACAAAAATGGGTTGTTTGCACAAAATAAGTGCACAGTATTCTTTTTTCCATCTTGACACCGTTAAAAAAGGATAGTGCACTAAATAAGTGCACTATCCATTTTTTATATGGATAGTGCACTTATTTAGTGCACTATCCATCTTTTATATGGATAGTGCACTATCCATTTTTTATTGGATAGTGCACTAAATAAGTGCACTATCTTTTTTTTATGAATAGTGCATTAAATTAGTGCACTATCTATTTATTTTATAGATAGTGTGCACTATTCATTTTTTATTGGATAGTGCACTAAATAAGTGCACTATCTTTTTTTTATGAATAGTGCACTAAATTAGTGCACTATCTATTTATTTTTTAGATATTACACTTCTTTTCTGCATTATTCTCCTTTTTCTATAGTTTAGTGCATTTTTTAAGTGCACTATTCACAAAATAAATGAATAGTGCATTAAAAAAGTGCACTATCAATTATTTTGATATCTTGCACTTCTTTTGTGAGATGAAATTTTACGTATTTTATTGTGAGATGAAATTTTATTTTTTTTATAATACAAAATTGCAACATAACGTACAATGAAAAAGTTACATATTTGTATGTCAATGAATGGTGTAATTTTTTGTGAGATGAAATTTTACGTATTTTATTTTGAGATGAAAGTTTATTTTTTTATAACACCAAATAGCAACATAACGTACAATGTAAAAAATTACATATCTTCTTCGTCAGTTTCAGAAACTACGTCGAATTCATGTTGTGTTGGCTCAACTAAACTCAATTGTTTTATACAACAATATGACACTCCAAAATTTAATGTTTGGTGTAAATGTTTTTGAAGGTCTATCCATTCGTTAACAATTGGATATACTGGATAGGTAGAATCTCGATGTAGTCTCTGATTTTCAAGTACTTTCCAATGCTACTCTTCATCTGTTCCTTGAAAGATAAGATCATCTAATGTATGAAAAAAGCTTTAATGTTTTTTTCATTTCTGATATTTCCTTATTCAAGTGTTCAATAACTTGTGCGTCATCCCTGAATTTACATATCTGAAATGTTGCGGATTGTGTCTGTGGAACGGTCAAACCATGCCATCGACATAACACCTCATAATCACACCATTTAGAATATAGTTGAGTCCATTGAAGTGTTTCTCCCCAAATAATAAAATCATCAGCTTTAGAGGAGTATGTTTCTCCGACAATGATGTGTCCAACAATTTGTAAATCATGATAAATAGAAATAGGTTTATTTTTTAAGGGACAAATTCGATCATATCATTTTTTTCCGGATAAATTTGTATAGCACCCAAATACTTCTTGCAACATTTTTTGAAATTCTCTCATTTTTTATTTTTCTAATATCAAACCAACTTTTCATTGAAGTTTGGCGTAATGTGTTATTTGTAATGAGTTGTAAGATGTTATCTCAAAATAAAATACGTAAAATTTCATCTCACAAAAAATTACACCATACATTGACATACAAATACGTAACTTTTTACATTGTACGTTATGTTGTAATTTTGTATTATAAAAAAATTAAAATTTCATCTCTTAATAAAATACGTAAAATTTCATCTCACAAAAGAAATGTAAGATATCAAAATAATTGATAGTGCACTTTCTTAATGCATTATTCATTTATTTTATGAATAGTGCATTAAACTATAGAAAAAGGTGAATAATGCACAAAAGAAATGCAATATATCAAAAATGATTGATAGTGTACTTTTTTAGTGCACTATTCATAAAATAAATGGATAGTGCACTTATTTAGTGTACTATCCATATAAAAAATGGATAGTGCACTTTTTTATTGCACTATCCTATTTTAACGGTTTTAAGACGGAAAAAAAGGATACTGTGCACTTATTTTATGCAAATAGTCCATTTTTATAACTTTTAAAATCAGTGGCATAGATTGGTTCCTTTTTAAATATGGTGACATACTTAGATTCTGCACTCACAAGAAAGAGATTTCCACAAACCTAACTATCAAATATTCAACAAGGAATTATTATCAACAATTAAATCATCTTCGTTCCTGATTTTTTCTCCTCCATTAACGCTTAAATCATCTTCCATCTTGATTTTTTCTCCTCCATTAACGCATGCAACTTTTTTTTTCCTATCGTAAAATCTCTCTCATTTTTTTTTAAAAAAATCTATTGATACATATATAAATTTATTTAGTTATTCATACATGTTTATTCTTTTAATGGTGATTCATATGAATGATAAATATGATGTCATTATATGGATATTATGGTGATTCATACAATATATACAGTTTGTATGATTTTAACGGGTGATACATATTGTATTATGGTGATTCATATGGTAGATACAGTTATTTATTTCAATTATTGGGTGATTCGTATGATATTAATGGGTGATATATATGGTATTATGGTGATTCATATGATAGATACAATTATTTATTTTAATTATTGGGTGATTCATATGTTATTAATGAGTGATATATTTTTTTTACACTATCTAAAAATGGAGCGGCCATCTCCATCACCGGAGCTCACTGTTTTGGTGAACCAGTGTTGGTCCACTAAAAAAAAGATCCATTCACCACTGAAAATCCTCATAAAAGCCTACAAAAAAATAACCCCACCGACGTCATCAATTATCGGGTGATATAAAACATATCAACCCAATCTAACTTTTGTTCTTAAGATATCACAAAGGTTTGACCATATCCTTCAAGATCTCCTCCTCTTTGCTCAAACTTCTTTTTTTCTTCCATTGGTAGCTCGAAAAATGTTCCCATTTCTGACTTCACCTTCTCCAGTAATGATAGTCAGCAGAGAAAGTGGATGGGATCATATTGGATTGAATTGTGATTGACAAAAATTAGGGTATTGAATTTCTTTTTGAATCTGGTTAATTTATTGTATAACTGATTATGCGTGATTTGCTCCACAGAATAAAAGAGAATCTATTATTTCTTTAAATAATTTTTTTTGTTAGTTTCAAATGTATCAATTTTTTATATGTATCACCGTATAATATATGTATCACCATTTCAAAAAAAAGGGGATAAAATATAATTAACAAAATAGTCGAAATTTTAAGTAATATCACTTAAAGATTCAGGAATTTATGTAAGTTCTTTAAGTCGAGATGGTATATAAAAAACAGTCCCCTTATTTCCAATCTCAAATATCATATTAATATTTGTGTTCGAAAGTTAACAAATTCATCTCTAATTAAATATGTAAAAACAATTACAATATTTACTTGTGATAATATCCTTTAAATATTTATCGCTTTGTGATTTCAAATAAAAAAATATCCATTATGTTTGTGATGGACAAGATTAGCAAAGTGTGGTTAAGATGATTTGAACATGTGAAGAGATACGTAGACGCCTGAGTGAGAAGGTGCGAGAAGTTTGAATATAGTAGGTACAAGAAGAGGTAAATGTATATTGAAGAAGTATTGAGGAGAGCTAATTAGACAGGACATGACACAACTTCGAATAACGAGGACATAACCTTAGATAGGAGGGAACACGTACATTAGGGTAATATTGTCTTATTTCGAGAATTTAGGCTTGTCAGTGTTTGCTGTTGTATACTACACGTATTTTTGCAGTCCTTGCTTTTGATATCTATCTTGTTTGTTGTTTATTGTGTTACGGTCATCACGCTACTTTCATGTTGTTCTTGTTTATTTTTTATAGGCTTTGCACTACTTCCCTTATTAGTTGTTATGTTTCCTTCAATGTCCACTGATTCTGCGTGCATAGATTTGTTGCATTTGAATTAAGGGTCGTCCGAAAACAACTGCTCTATCTCCACGAAATATTGATAAAATATGCATACACGTTATTCTTTCTTACATCCCACTCGTAGAATTTCAGTGAATATGTTATAACTGTACTCCATTCAATTCAAATCTATTATATTTCCTATTAGGGTTGCTTATCAATTGGATAATTATGCTTAGCGGTCTGATTTATTGGTTATCAATTTTTAAATGTACCAATCCACTAGCCACCCAATAAGATAACAATTGGTTCGGTATCGGATTAACAATTAACAAACGGTTATCGGATGGTGTAACGGATAAATTTAAGAGAGAATGAAATATCGAGCGATTATTGATAGTTCCTCTGTTTCTTCACCGACTAAGTTGTTTGTATACTATGATTGATATATTTATCAATCTTTTAGACTTCTTGAATTTTGTTCGTGTAGTTATTTAATAGGTTAAAACATCGAATCAAATAAGAATTTTCTTCTAGACCTAAATGTTTGTAGAAACATTTTTAATTACTGAATTGATTGAAAAAAAATTAAAATTTTAATATTATTTGAATTTTTATGTTTTATATCAAACTTTGTGAAGGACACATTTGGGTTGTTTCATTTTTATTGCAGTCCTTTGTGTTGTCAAGAATAATTTATGTTTTGGTTTAAAAATTAATTTCAGATTTTCTTTACATTTTAGGGAGTCTGACTGCACTTTATGGTTAGATATCACAAGAAGTGACATGTTATTTTCTAAACTAAGAAGTTAATAGAATAATAAATGGAGTTTTATATGTTGGATAGACAAAAGATACTTAGATATCTAGGGGTAAAAATATAATTATAAGAATTCTTATTGGGTTAGCGGTTTACTCGATAAGAAAATTGAGTAATCCGTCCCCACATCAATAAGCCATTAATTATAAAAAATTTATCCGTTCTCCAACCACTAATCCAATAACCCATTATCAATTAGCCAATAAACTAATTTTGCGGTTGGATTAACGATGACGATTCGATTTTGAACAACCCTATTTCCTATTATATATTTTCTACGTTTCAATATTTTTGTTTTATTTTTTTTTAGTCCATTTCAAAAGGTAATTTATTTATCCTTTTTAAGCATTTAAAATTTTTTAACTTTCCACCAACATTTTGATATTAAAATTTTTCTTATTTTTAATTAATTTAGTTGCTGGCACAATTAGCTTTGACTCCAAAAAAGAAAAAAAAAAAAACACAAACCATAAACCTCCCTCCTTTAAACGTACAATTTTCTCCGGAAAAATACAGTATGGCGGCGGCGGCGGCGGTGGCTAAAGGGGCGGTGCTGCCACGGCCAGTGACATTTGTTACCGGAAATGCAAAGAAATTGGAGGAAGTTAGGGCAATTCTTGGACAATCTATTCCCTTTCAGTCCCTTAAACTTGACTGTAAGTATTCACAATTTATTTTTATTTAATTTATATGTATTATTTGTGCTTAATTTTGATAAAATTTCAATATTTATGTTAAAGTAATGAACCCCTTTATGTCAAAATTTGATCTTTTAGTGCCAGAACTTCAAGGTGAGCCTGAAGATATATCCAAAGAAAAAGCAAGAATTGCTGCCAAAGAGGTAGTTCACTGCTCTGGCTTTAGCATATTTACATATGTGTATATATTATGCGTGTGTATTACTCACTTAGTTTCATTTTACGTGGCCCCTGTACCAAAAATAGATGTTTGAGTTTACTTGTCCATTTTAGGAAATCAAGAGAATCATATTAAGCTTAGTAGTATTATATAACTACATAAAGTGTATTATTCAAATTTAGAGGTCGTTTGGTTGGGAACCAGCATGTATATGGGACAACCTATCCCATCACTATGGTAGGATAAATAGGGACTGCCTAATACCTCCAACCAAACGCAGGATAAAATAATCTTGCATTTTATCCCGGGATTATAATACCTTATACCTCACATCAAACGACCCCTATAGAGTTCTAAAGTATCATTAGTAAGGTTAGTTTGATAAAATACAGGGATGTGCCAGGTCAACACGGGCAAGTAATATGAAATAGAGGGAGTATATGTTTTGTATGTATTATAACGGACCAATTCCCCTTCATTAGATTCTAGTTGAATCCGATCTTACCAAAATAAAATGGTCAAGTTAAGTACTTCAGGTGTTTATCTTGCTTATTATTTTAATCCTCTGGAGTATCTATCTGTATGATCCTTTCAACCTAGAGTCCAGGTCACCTTGTGCGCTCCTTGACTATTAGACGAGGTATCTGCTACTTCCACCAGCCAAACACAGGCACCTTGTGACTTTGCTCTCCACTCAAATGTTTATTCAATAAGTGCGGTTTTCTGTGGGTTGCATTCTGAATGAATTTGTCTTTTTATTGTTCCTGCTTCTTTAGCCCAAGGTTCTATCGATATTGAGAACTTATGGTATCTCGTATTCATCTTGACCGAAGCATTTGCAATGTCTTGATATTTTGGTATCATGATATGAGACAAGTGACATAACACTAATGTTTCAATATTCAATTAAATAGTGCTAAATACACGAGCCGCCACACATTTGGATATAACACTTGCTGTCACTTTATATTTGTCCACTTATCTTTTTCTTTGCTCCATCTATGAGAGATACCTTTCGAATGTACTGTTTGTGTATGGTTGGGCAATTGACTGAAATTTTTTTCTTAGGTGAATGGACCAGTGCTAGTTGAGGATACTTGTCTTTGCTTCAACGCCCTTAAGGGCCTCCCAGGTATGTGACAAACACATATGTGCACGCTTAGTATATGTGTTTGTTTGAGTTGTGACAATGAACTAAGGTGCTGATTTTTTTTGTTTTTTCTTTTGCAGGGCCTTACATGTAAGTTCATCCCTTCTCTTATCACTCTGCTCTTGAGTTACGTGCTTTCTTTTCTTTTATGTGTCCTAGAAAATCCTTCGTGATACATAGTGATGCTTTTCGATTAATATGCAGTTCTGTTAAGTGCACTCTAACTATATTGTAATCCGCTGTGCCATTTACCCAATATGAAGCCTATAGTTCTCAATTGTTCTCTGTTCACAGATGAACTAAAGCTAATAAACTTTACGATGTGTGAAATATTGGGGTTTTATTTATAGTGATAAGTTATTTCAGCCTTTTAGACTTCTGTTAGTACTTATAGGCTGCTTCCTTACTCGAGGAATGTGCTTTATAAAGTCTAGTGTTCTCAGAATACAAGTTGTGTTTGTTTGTTGATAGTGTTTCGTGAAGGAATTTTTTCACACCAAATAGGGAAAATTGACTTACATTCATGTGCGTGAGTCATTACAATTGTACCAATATATAACTATTTTTACCTTTAATTCTCAATATTATCACAAAAGCATCTCTCAATCTCCCAACTGCACATATGCTATATGATGAGTTTGTGTGATGTAAACCGTTTGTATGACAATATTTCAATGTTTACTGCGAAACTGTTTTCTAGATCAAGTTCCAGTATTGGGTATTAAGGTAGGTAACTTATTTTAAAGGTGAAACATAGGCAGCACAAGGTTTCTACTTTTAAGAATGTAACCTCCAAATGAATAGGCAACATACAATGAAATTTTAATATGTCAAAAGATTATCATGTAACAATGTGCTGATGAACCAAGTCCTTTATTTTTTTTATTTTTTTTTATTTTTTTTTGGTGAAGTGAGGTATCGTATTAAAAAGGCATCAAGGAGATGCAAAGTAGATGAGCCAAGTCTTTGAAACTTATGCTTTCCCTTTGAATGAATTTCTGCTCCTATGCATATCAAACCTATAATATCTTTATTAAGTAGAATTCTCTCGACGTTTTAGTTCATTGTGCAGTAGACAACCTTCTGTTTTTACTTTTGCAAGTTTTTCGCTTTTTAAATTTTTTACTAATTGATCAGCTGTAGCCTCAACGTTCTGTATTTCTTTTCCCTTTTTCATTTGGTGATCTTTTGGGGGTTGGGACTGGAATTAATATTATGGCCCAAGTGTATTAAAAAACTTTAAGTTTCTGGGAGCCTGAGTTGGGGCTTGTTATTACTTAGATGCATTTTGTTTGCAAGTCTGGAGGTCACCCTCTTGATCTGGGAGTAAATACAGAACATTTATTTTCCTTCATTGAATATCTTGAAGGTTGAATTCACAGCCTAATAATTGGGTCGATTCTTGTGAAATAGCTTCCCCGAGAGTATTGCTCCAATTCAAACGTAAAGGCTTATCTTTCAGCAGGACAGTCTTTTTGCTCAATACTAGAATCTTACTCGGCATGCGTCGTGTTACCATTTATTGGTCCAATTTTTATCCATGAAAGCTCGAGAGGACATGATAATTTCATTTTCCATTAAAGGACCATAGAAACATGCATTTGCGTCAATGACTCCTTATCAAAGTGGAAAAATTATAAACTAAAATTTACCACAACTAGACATGTGTCATTCCATCACCTTTGAAAGGAGTGCTTGTCGGATGAGCATAAAAATGCATAACTATGAGGAGGAAGATAAATTTGCTGCAATTGCTAGTCAGTGGCTATTAGGCAGATTCTTGTTTTAGTAGGGCTTTATCAGATTGTTCTTTTCTCTCGTAAATAATATTTGGAGTTTAGGTGACCTCTTACATTGAAATTGCTGATGAAAGTGACGGTAAAGCTCATACTGTCGTACAAAATAGTGGGAACTCACCTTGAGAATGTACCCTGCATATATGATTTATCTAGATGGAGCACTTTTTTCCTACTCCTTAATAATCCTGCTACCTTAAACATGCCATGAGAGACACTTCTATCTAGAAGAATTCTTTTTTTATCTCCAGGTCTTTTATTCTTATTTAACACTCAATAAAAGTTCAAACCTTACGTTAGCACCGATGGCCAGTTAAAGTCTGACGCTTAAAATGGATAGAACATTGGACATTAGCGAATTGAGGCGAACTTATTAAGAGTTTGGAATTCTGTCCACAGATTTGACTTACCTTGGATCATATGCAATCTTAATTTTAAAATATTTCTCTCCCTAACTCCCTTTTAATGGACATGCCAAATACTCAATTTTTGTATATGCTGTTATTTGCCAATTCTCGTTACGTTTTTTACTATTGACATAATATACTTTGTAATTGTTGCTTAATGTTGGGATTGCATACCAAATTACGCTCTGCAGCAAGTGGTTTCTGCAAAAGATTGGTCATGAAGGTAATTGCTTAGCTTGTTTTTTCATATACCATTGCCTTGGACTTATTCACTTATGTTCTCCTTTTCTGTGAAATAACTCTATTTTTCTGATCGTTTTTTTTTTCTCCTGGACATTTTTTAGGTCTCAATAACTTATTAATGGCTTATGAGGATAAAACAGCATATGCCATGTGTATCTTTTCGCTTGCTCTTGGGCCAAATACAGAGCCAATGACTTTTGTAGGAAAAACGCTGGTAAGTATTTGCTTCTGTAATCCATGAATTCTTCCTTAAGACTTTGTGTTCAATTTTTCCATTATTATATTTGCTGATCAGTGTTATGTTTCAAGCTAGAATGATCCGTGGTGGTTATTGCATGAATATTTTCCAAAGTAATAGCCATAGTGCTGGTTATCTCGTTTTATATTTAGTTCCTATATTTCTTACAATGGTGCTTCTTTTTATGTTAGTTCGACCATGAAATCAACTTCCTCGCGAAAGTGGTTTTACCTTCTCTTCTTGTTTTTAGATGAAAAATAATCCTAGGAGATAGGCATGTCTAGAGGCTCCCAAACTCTCTTCCTTAGGTCCAAGATGGAAACAAATTCTGAGATTCTGGTGACTTTCTTCCCATGTTTTTTAAGACGCAAGATTTCCTAGGTGAAATAAGTGACTGTTCCTCCTATAATACAGCAGACACCTTAAACTTGTCTGTTTGACAAGCTTGATGGTTCTGCCGCAAGACAAGCCTGTGTTGCTTATGAATATGGATATTTGGTGCAAGACAAGCCCGTCGCTCTTGTCATCTGGCTTTGTGTTTTTTCCCCTCAAAATCCCTATACTAACATATAAAATTAAAGAGTTGTTTTGGCAGTCTTATCATCTGGTTTTATGTTATCACTCCAGTTGCTTACATACATTAGAGTTTTGTCCAAAAATCCCTGCATTAACAACCTTACGAAGACCAATAAGTTTGGATCCTATCCTAAAATGTAGTCACGGAACTTGATAGATTTTTCAATGTTTCTTTGTTAACATTGCAAACATGGCTCTTCAGGGCAGGATAGTGCCAGCAAGGGGACCCAATGATTTCGGATGGGATCCGATATTTGAACCTCATGGCTATGACCAGACGTAAGTCCTTTCCTTTGAATATTTTCCTATTGAACGTGAGAACATCTGATGTGAAGAGAGTGCTAACTTATACAACTGTGTTGCAGTTACGCTGAGATGCCCAAGGAAGAAAAAAACAAGATCTCCCACCGTGGTAAAGCTCTTGAACTAGTGAAGTCACACTTCGCTGAGGCTCGGTACACTTTCCAGACGGACTCCACTGCCTAAGACTAGGGCGTACGCCTCTGTAGTGACATAATCTTCGTGTTCTTGCTCAAGAGCTATAATTGATGACAGTGTAAGCTTATTTTTACTCTCCCAGATAGAATTGGGTGAAGGATGAGATACACGAAATTTTGGACCTTATGATTGTTCTTAATAGGGTTTATGATATAGCACAACTTTCCTTTTTATTTCTATTCAATCCCAAAAACTAGCATGAAACCGGAATCGCCCATGACTATTTGAGGCGATAACAGTCATTTCCTAAACCAGTTCATGATATTCTATGATTCTCCCATGCACGTTCAGGACTGGACATTTGGAGTAAACGTTGGGTAAACCATGAATATAAACGGATTGCACTTGTTACATTATTAGGAACTTGTATCGTACATCTAACTCAATTTAAAAGCTAGCTTACGAGGTCGCCATAGTCCAAGATCATGTTCTATAGACAACAATTCCTTCTTTGGACTTGGGAGAAAGCCACTTTGACATTGTTAGAGTTTTACGAGATAAGCGTTCAGTACCCTTTCGAACTGTGACTAAAGTTGCTGCGACACACTCCAACTTCACATGGGTTCTATTGTCATCCTTTTGTGTTGACGTGGCACCTTTATTACATAAAATGGAGCTCACATCAAAGGTGTCACGTCGGCTAAGAAGGGTGACAAAAGGTGATTGTGCTGACGTGACACCTTTATTACATAAAATGGGGCCCATGTCAAAGGTGCCACGGCAGCTAAGAAGCGTGACAAAAGGTGTCATGTTAGCTAAAAAGATTGACAAAAATACGCTAAAATTTAGTGGTAATAGGACCTCGGTGAAAGAGATGACCTTCTTTCCTGCCTAGAGATGACCTTTCTTTTCATAGCTTATATAAAGTGTTGTGTTGTTTAAGCGACAAGAGGGAGCTGCTCGCATGGTAAGCACCCACACTTCCCACTCCAAGATCGTTAGTTCGAATCACCAGCTCCTAATATGGGTGTGGGGGGGGGGGATAGTGTTATTTAAGCAACTTAAAGCAACTACAATTAAACAGTTGGTACCATATTGTACAGAAGTTGGAAGGCATCCAAGGTAACAAGAGGAACATGATAATTTCTGTTTTTCAATTATGATAATTACTTATCATTTTCCTCTCAGCCTGGAATCAACTTACCAGCATAATCATTTTGGTTAACCAAAACAAGTTACCAAATTTGATCTTGTCTCATTTCTATATAATAAAAAATATATATATAGTATTGCTTTTTATCACATAAAGGATGGGTGTTAATTATACCACTTGATCTTTTGTCCAGCTAAAGGTCTTTCTATTGTACCTTAATCTTTTTATCAACTTTCATATTAATTCATGAAACAATTAAGCATATGATGGATTAACATTGGGGTTTGTATAATTGTATTGAGTGTGACATCTCCAAATTAAAGCTTCATCTCTTTATATTACAACCTATATATTATATAACATGTAACATGGGTATACATGTGGTAAGTTGGTTATCTCATTAAGAATAATATTGAAAGACACCCACCCCTCTTTTCAACCCTACAATAACAGTTTTTTCAATTGGGGCAAAATTAAAGAATAGGATCACATGCCCTATGGGGTCCATACTCACATGCATTGAGTAGCCCTATGGATTTAATTCCTTCCTTCTACCCCCATAATGTGAAATTGAGACTATTTAGGTTATTGTCCAATCAAGTCAATGTAGCAAATATGTCATGTTCCTTTAGCACAACAAGTGAAATTCTTTTCTTCTTTTTTTCTTCAAATTTTATGATATAATATTGAACTAAGATGAATGTGAGTAGAGCAAACATGGATACAATGAGAGTGAGTGCATGAGTGAGTATTCATATTGTGATCCTAATTTGTTTAGAATTGAGGTATAGTAGTAGTTGTTGTTCGATTTAATGATATTTGAATCTAACTTTAGGACAAGTTGTTATGTTGAGTCATCTTTTGTCAAAGATGAAAAAAGAAGGTTGTTAAAGAGTGTAAACCATTACAAGAATAGTTGTCACTTGTCAAAGGAGTGTAAACCACTTTCTTCTTTCCTTTTTTTCCTTAATCTATAGAATATAGAAAGGGAGCCCGATGCACTAAGTTCTCGTTATGTGCAGGGTTAGGGAAGGGCCGGATCATAAGTGTTTGTTTTATGCAGCCTCATCTTGTATTTCTGCAAAAGGTTGTCTCCACCTAAGTTGTTTGGACTCTTCACTTTTGATGCCGCACCCGTGTCGGATTCTCCAAAAATACACTAGTTGTGGAGAATCCGGCACGCACCCGTTGACATTTTTGAAGAGTCCGAGCAACATAGGTCTCCACGATTTGAACCTCTGATCACATGACAACAACTTTACCTATTTCTACGAGCCTCCCCTTAATCAATAGAATATGTTTTATCTTAATATTTCAGAGATAATATATTTTATTTTATCCTAAATGACATAGCATTATCTCTCCAACAATGTTGCTACTGTCCCAACTATCAGGTGATTTGTCAAAATTATAGGAAGTTGAAGAAAAGTAACCCCATGTGACAACTGACAAAAGATCATTTTCATCATTAAATATTAGATTATGCTTAAGTGGAGTGATTTAGTGCATTTACGAAATCACAAGGTAAGTAAATCTAACAAAGTTTTAACGGTATCATTACTTCAAAAGACAAACTCATTAGTTAGTCATTACTAAAGTTGGTTACTGCACTCTTTAACAATCTTAAGCACATGCTGCCACCATTATGGCAAGTACCAGCAGGATGAAAAGCAAAACTTGGACTAGTGTAATTGATATCAAATTATACTATATGATATTAGCACAACAAAACGAGGCACAACCAAGATGATATTAATGTTTGCATTGACAAAGACAAAGCAAGAAAGTAAAAGGTAACAATCATAAAGGTACTAACTTTGCATCATTTCAAACAGAAAGGTTCTTTTTTCTTCTTTCCCTTCCAATAACATTTGTTTGACAATTCACACTATGTAGCTTGTATGACTCAAAAAGCTAAAGAAAAAACTTACAAAATCATTCACTCCTATAGTAAAAAAGGGGAAAACACAACAGCCAAAGCACAATATTGCAGACTAAAGACTCAAGACAGCATCACAAAGATAGAATGGGGATCGACAAAGGGTTTGCTGAGGACTCTCGAGATTGGGAAAAAAAAAAAAAAGATATTGGGCATGGACAACGCTTCTGCGCCTGGTTCAAGAACAGATATTGGCTTTTCTTGAATTGAAATCAGGCCGAGGTTGCACAACGCTTTGAGATAGGATGAATTGACAGTGTAAAAAATGTACACTTGCCAGGAGGAATAGAATAGATGATTAATGGACTGATTAACAAACAATGGGATATAACTTTGATTTGGGAGGACTATAGACTATAGAGTACTTCTTTTTTTAGAGTAGTAAGAATGGAAATCTACTAGTGGAAAAAGCAAAAAGGGAAAAAAGGGACACTTTCTTTTGGTAAATCTGTATAGTAAATGATGAGTGAAGCTGGCTGTACTAGCAAGTGCGGCTTCTACGGCAAGCAAGGGGACCAGCACTTGCAGTCATGGCACCGACCATTGAAGAGGACTTGGCACCTAAGCTCGAAGCTCTTGCATAGCTTGCTGAAGCTCCAGCACCTGATGGAGTGAAATAGGCACCATTAAGCATCAAGTCTCCTGATGATCTCCAGTTCCAGCCTTTCCATTGACCTGCTGCTGTGTCAACCCTTTTCGTTACCTGTGTTTCAACAGTTCCAATCAAATTAGTACTTTCGTTAGTTCACTACATTATGAAGTAGCAATTCATTTACAGTTTTTGGATGTTAATTACCTCTTTTGCAAAAGCATTAGTTGGGGCAAGGTATCGGTTTCCTTGGCTGTTGATGGTGGGGTTAGCACTTCCACCAATAGCATACATCTCCCAGTGAGTGTAGTCATTGTTCACCACATGGAAGTAGCCATGTCTGCACCTGCAATTATTCATAAGACGCAACACTATTAAACTTTTTCAAAGGAGATTCAGATCTTTTGTTTGACAAGTAATGGTAATTATGAGTTCTTGAAATAACAAGAACAAAAGCAGAAATTACCTAGGCATTCTTTGAATGAGACCCTCTCCAAAGTGGTTGTATGCAATTGTCACTTGCATCTGCTTGTCTCTAGTGTAGGAGTCACTGTGGCCCAATAGCATGACCTGTTTTTGCATTATAACAAAAAGAGACCCTGAAGTTAGCTCAACAGCTCTGGACAGCAGAGATAAAAATCTAAAATTAGTTTCAAGAATTTAAAGCACCTCATTATGATGGGCGAAATGATTGTTAGAAATAGTAATGGCAGTTGAGCCCATTACAGCATCAACAAGACCATCAGCACAGTGAGAGAGTGAGTTATGATCAACCCATATGTGGCTTGAACCAAAGATAGAAATGGCATCACCATCAGCCATTGTCCTCCAGCCGAAATGGGTCGTTGAGCTCCTCACCATGGCGTTTCCAGTTGGCTTGCAGTCATGAATGTGGAGGCCATGGATAATAATATTGGTAACAAACTGGACCGTGATACAAGCTCCATTGGCAATGTGAACATTGTATCCACGGGCATCAATGGTCTTGAAACTGTTCATGATGAGCTCCTGTTTCAACTGTATGACCATGTCGCGGCTGAACACAATCCACAAGGGCTCCTCCTGGATAACAGCATGACGAAGAGTACCAGGCTTTGGGTTAACAGGGTCATCGTCACGAGAATCAGTGACAACATAGTAATGACCATCACGACCACCAATGGCATTACGCCCAAATCCAATGCCACAATCAGCAAGACGCTTGCGATTCTTTTGCCAATTGGGGTCACATCTCCAGCAGTCATCAATAGGATTTCCTGTCCCACAAGAGAAATATCCAAGTTTTCGCCTTTCAGTACTGTTCCTGATGCTCCTGTTTTTTAACACCCAAAACATTAGTTAGTTAACACAAATAAATTCAGTAAACGGTACTATTGTAGAAACATGTCACTTTCCATTCCTTAAGCAAAATTATTGTATCCAAGAACAGGAGATTTCATCTTTTTCCTAGGAATGGAAATACAATGGTCAAAATCAAATACTGTTTGTGGTTACTTTTAACAGTGTCGGTGGACATAACTAGCCTAGGTTACATATATTTCCTTGGCAATGCTATACTGCTAGAAATGTAGGGGACCATAAGCTTGGAGCCAGTGAAAATGCATTAAAGCATTTTGTCGTTGCACAAGCATTTTTTGGCAAAACACAATAATTTTTTGAGGTACTATAGTCTAAAAAAAGGCCAAAGACAGGGGTCATGCTGCCACGTGAAAAAAAGATAGAGAGTAATGTAAGCAGTATAATCTGAGTGACCAATGGTACAATTGTATTTTAGTAGTAGCATTGCACCATTAAGTTTGCTCTGTCATTCTGATACTATACATTTTCTTGAATGCACATGCAGTAGTGAAAAATGTCACTACTCCCATGTGTAACAATCAATTAATGACAATGACTTCTTACAGATTGTAAATAAAAATACCGACAGTAAAGTTTTAAGAATATAATCCACCACCAATTGAAAGACCTCCCCTTTTCTTTCAAGGACAAAATAGAAGATATACTAAATAAAATATAAGGGATGAAAAAGACAATATATCATATTTAATTGACTTCCCATATAAACTATTGCCAATTTTATTTTATTTTCATTTTAATTAGAAAAAGGATAAGGATACAATAGAGATCTTACTATAATTACAAAAACAAAATCCAGCCAAGGGTCTATACATTTTTAATGCTGAAAATGCCTAAGTATTTGCTCCACTACTTATCAAACAAGAACCAGAAGTACTAAAAGTGGCCAACCCAATAAACAGGACATACACACTTCTTGTATTTTAAGACACTTTCAACTGTATAAATATAGATTCATTACCACCCCCAACCCCCTATAAAGCAGGGGTGTCGGGGTTAATGTAGGTGGGGGGATTGAGTAGGTCTGCCATAGAGGAATCGTTTAAAGGACCACAACAAATGAGCTACTCCTAACTACCGAAAAACCTATAGTGAGTTTAATGCAAACTTTATTAAAAAAGTAAAATTTTGCAAAAACAAACACACAAAGAACACAAAGAAAAAGGCAATACTAAGACATATAAGGTAAAGGTAACCTACTCTGCAACCATGTTAACAACTTCTTCTGGATCATCCACTGCATGTTGGCTCAATTTCTCCTCAACCTCTTCCAAACTGATATGGAAAAAAAAAACACAAATAATTATCATCAATCAAACAACCCCTTAACCCTTTTTTTTTTTTTCTCTGTATCATCAAAATATTGAAGAAAAAAACTAGGGGTATATTGGGAATTTCAAGCTAAAATATATAGCAACCGACATTTATCCACTATTTCATGCAGCTAAAGGTGGAATGACACAAAGTACATTGTTGAAAAGTAACACACACACTACACTTTCAGTGCGTGTTTTCTTTACACTGCTCAAGGTGGGAAAATGCTACTCATATTTTAGAAATTTACCTTGTCGATGAGGATGATTCTCGCATTATAATTTCAGTTATTTATTTGTTGTTTAAAAAACTATGCATACACTCTCCCCTATAGGCATATATTAATTAATACATAATAAATGAATATTAATACATAATAAATGACAAAACCGTCAATGAAGTGCAACGAACAAACTACGATAGTAGAGAGAATCTGTTAAATGAGGCGAATCGTTAACAGGAAGTAAAATGACTAAAATGCCCATTAACTTCACTATTACTACCTAGTAAATCTGTAAATTAGGGAGTTTAACAGGGGTAGTATTGGAAATGCATGCAGTTAAGGAACCGATGAAGATTTTCTGGTAAAAGAGCAGAGGTATCCAATGAGAAATGAAAGTTTAATAACGAATTTAACGGTTCAGATCTATTGAAATAAAAGGAATCTCAGCGGCTGAGATTGTTTCTAATACAAAGTACTTGGATCGACATAGTGAGAATATTAGATCTGACGGTGGATATTGAACGAGTCGTTTTGGAACCAAAAACTAACGGCAGAGATTTATCGAATGTACCTGACCGCCATAGTTGAGTTCTCAGAGCTCTGCAACTGCGATTTTTCCACAGTTCTGTTAAAGCAAAACAGAAATGTAGCGTTTATTAGCTAAAATATGGAGAAATTTTTGAATAAAGTAGCTCAAAAAAGCTTAAACTATAGTGTTTTTGTGTTGATTTAGAGGTTCAAAAAAGGAAAAACTCATAGAATTTTCTGGGAATTCTGAAAAAATAGAGTTTCTAGAAGAGTCTAAACGAGGAATTGCATGGAATTCCTCAGAAATCTGCAAGTTTAAACGAAGAAAATTAAGGAGAATATCCAAAAAAATACGGAAAAAAAAAATCAGAACAGTAAAATTCAGCCCAGAAATCTGAAAAAAACAGTCCAAAAGAAGAAAATTATGGAGAATATCGCAAAATTACAGCGAAGAGTCCAAGGAGCTGGAACTCAAAGAACTTTGTGAGAAGCTACAGAAACATAAATTTTGTTTAAATTTTTCCGAAAATGCAGCTGAATTTTGCTGCAGAGAAACCAAAAATACACTATATTTTTACTAAATCTTCACTTTTAAAACTCCTACGAAGCTTCAGACAAAGAAGAAACAGAACTGAAGAAACAGTAAAATACATAAAAAGAGTGAGGAAAGGCATGAAAACACAAATTCTGTTTAAATTGTCCGAAAATGCAGCTGAATTTTTCTGCAGAGAAGCCAAAAACACACTCTAATTTTACTAGAATTTCATTGTTAACACTTCTACGAAGCTTCAGACACAATTTTTTAGCAAATAAGCCAAAAAAGAGTTTTAAGAAAAACCATGAAAACACAAAATTTCTTTAAATTTTCCCAAAATGCAGCAAAAATTAGCATCAGAGAAGCCAAAAAAGAGTGAAAAAAAGCCATGAAAACACAAATTTTGTTTGAACTCATAAAAAATGCAGCTAAACTTAACAGCAGAGAAGCCAAAAAAGAGTGAAAAAAAGCCATGAATACACAAATTTTGGTTAAATTCTCCAAAAATGCAGCTAAATTTAGCAGCAGAAAAGCCAAAAATACACTCAACGAAGCTTCAGAAACCGGAAAAAAGTGAATATCGGAAAAGTTGAACCGGACCTGGAGCCGGAACCGTCGTTAGTTGCATAAACTCCGACGAGAACCAACAGAAGTAGCAGAAAACCGAAGCTAAGCGAAAGCCATTTCTTGGAAACCAACGCCATTTTCACAGTACACAACTTTCTCTCTCTACAAATTTCTCTCTTTCTCTCACTACAAAAAACAAATGGGAACAGAGAAAGAAAGAAGAAGATGGTGCACTGCGCCCAATGTAACGGTCTCTGAAGCTGCTTTATATAGACCCTCTTAACAGAAACCGTTAAATTTAACGGCCGTTTATTAACTAATTTATCCTCCCATTTTTTCTAACCATGGTTAGTGGATTTGTTTTTTTTAACCTAACTACTAACCACTTTACTAACCGCCAGTAACAGCTTAAGTTAAAGTTTGGCTATCCCTTTTTCTAAATAACTTTAATGCTAGCTTCTTTCTTTTAAAAAAATAATAATAATAACATAAACATATACCGTAATTTATTATATTTAAACAAATTTCTATTCTTATAAAGTAATTATACAAATCGCAACTAATTATATATGTTCGTTAGATGTATCGGGACAAAAATATATTGAGAGCTAATAATGTATCTTTACAAAGTATCTTCACTAAATATATTATGTATCTCGACAGACACAAAATTGAAAAAAATGTACGAAAGCTAATTATAGTATCTTTACAAAGAAAAAAATATATTTTCGTTATATGTATCGGGAGCTAATTATGTATCTCAACAAATCCAAAATCGAAAAAATATACCGGAAGCTAATTATGAATCTTTAAAAAGAAAAAATATATTTTCGTTGGATGTATCGCGAGCTAATTTGTATCTCGGCGAACCCAGAATTGAAATTTTCAGTAATTATGCAAAATGTTGAGGCTTTCTGTGATTAAACTTCAAATTGTCGGGATTTATGTTGTGTATCTTTTTTTTTTAGGGGAGAGGGGGGGGGGGTGAAAAAGAACTAAAATATTAAGGGCCCGTTTGGCCATGAAAATTTTTGTGGTGTTTGGCCATGAAAATTCAGAAAATAATTTCGGAAAATTTTTCTGAAAAGGGAAAACTATTGGAGAAAAAACTGAAAGAAGAAGATGACTTGTGAAAAAAATTTCCTTCTCTGTATTTCGTCATCATTGTACATGTATAAATATAAGTAAAAGGAATCACATTCTGTTAGGCCTACGATAGCTGTACAAATTCTATTTGTCTAACCTATAACTAAATGAAAAATAATAAATTGCTTACATTAACTGATTAAAATTGAAAAAGAAAACAAGGTTCCACAACTTAATGACTCATGCAGTCCATGTGTCATGTTTGATCTAAAATCGATGGTCCAGATTTAATCTCCCTTAAACTGTGGACTTTTCTTCATTTCCTCAGAGTTCAAGTTTACTTCATCTTCATTATCATTACAAGTTTGAGGTTTGCTAACACCAACATCCCCCCTCAAGTTGGAGGGGGACGAAGTAACACAGATAATGGTTTGGTGAAAATGTCAGCGAGCTGAGATTGAGAAGGAAAATAGGAAAGAGAGATTAGGCCAGCGAGGAACTGTTGTCGAACGAAGTGACAGTCAAGTTTGACGTGCTTTGTTCGTTCATGAAAAAATGAGTTTTTCGCGATGTGAATCGCAGCCTGGCTATCGGAGTGCAAAGTGACCGGCAAAGAAGGTGTGATGGATAAATCGACAAATAAATGAACCAGCCAGGTAATCTCGACAACCACTCTTCGCATAGAACGATATTCAGCCTCCGCCGATGATAAAGAAACTAAAGATTGTTTCTTTGATTTCCAGGAAACAGGAGATCCCCCAAAACTGATGTAATATCCACTCACTGAGCGTCGAGAAACAGGGCAAGATCCCCAATCGGAGTCACAAAAAACCAATAAATTGAGGCAAGGACCAGCATTCATGAAAAGCCCCAAGTTGGGGTCTTTAAGAAGATAGCGGAGACAGTGAAATGCAGTATCCAAATGAGATTGGCGGGGGTCTGCATAAACTGTGATAGATGTTGCATTAAGAAGGAGAGATCTAGGCGAGTGTGTGTTAAAAAATTTAGCTTGCCCAACAATCGCCAATAGACAGTCGGATCCGAAAACAACTCACCTTCATCCGAATGAAGCTTATGAGTGGGATCAAGAGGAGCAGAGGCAGGATGGAGATTGAAGCAATTGAACTCTTAGAGCAACTCCATGGTGAATTTCTTTTAAGTATCAAACCAGTTCTATTAGAAAATGAGAAAATATGAGAAGTGATGGGAGCAGAAAAATAAGAAGTGGTGATAGGAGAGAAAAAAAATGAATTACAAATGTAATCCTGAAGATAACTGGAGGGCTTATGAATTCTTGTAGAAGTTCTAGTAGGAGGAGGAGGAGGAGTGGGGATAGGAGTAGAAACATCTGCAGTAACAGAGAGAGTTGAGATAGAGGAATCAATAGAAGAGGAAGAAATGAGTTCATCTGAGTTAGTAAGGGAATGATCATGAGAGTGATTAATGTGATAAAAAATTGATGTATCATCAGATGAAGTTGGAGATGATATAGTGGAAAAAAAAATTAAAGTTAGTAGTGTGATGGATGTAAGGGAAGACAGTTTCGTGAAATTTGACATTTCTGGAGACAAAAATTTTCTTTGTTTCAAGATTGAGAAGTTTGTAACCCTTCTTACCAGTTGGATAACCAATAAAAATGCAGGGTACAGTCCTAGGATCAAGTTTAGATCTATGAACAGAGATAGTGCAAGCATAAGCAAGAACCAAAAGCCTTTAGGTAATGATAGGAAGGTGAAACACCAAATAAGACCTCATAAGGGGTTTTGTGATTGAGAGTGGAGGAAGGGAATCGATTTATGAGAAAAGTTGCAGTCAATAAACATTCACCCCAAAAACAGATAGGTAAATTAGATTGATATAATAGTGCCCTACAAGTTTCTAACAAGTGCTTGTGTTTCCTCTCAACAACTCCATTTTGTTGAGGGGTGTATACACAAGTAGTCTCATGTAGGATTCCTTGGGAAGAAAAAAAAATGAGACCCTGCATAGCTACTCCCAAGTTCTAGGGCAGTGTCTAGTCTAATTCTCTTCACTTTTTTTCCAAATTGTCTTTCTACCATGACCAAGAAAGATTTAAGAAGAGTAAATGCATTGGATTTGGTGGTAAGTAGATAAGTCCAAGTCCCCCTACTAAAATCATCAACGATGGTTAAAAAATATTTGAAACCATCATGAGTATATTCTTTATAGGGTCCCCAAGTGTCAATGTGTATAAGTTCAAATATGCTTGAAGTTGAAATAATGCTAGAAGGAAAAGGTAATTTGACTTGTCTTGCTTTTGCACAAATAACACATTGATCAAGTAAATGAGAAGAAGAACATAGAATGGAAGAAATATTTCTCATATTAGATAAGGGTAAATGCCCCAAACGGTTGTGCCACAACAGTACATTTGATGAAACAAAACTTGAACATGAAGTAGAAACTAAAGGTTGTAAGCCATTACAACTGAAGGAGGATGGACAAGAGTCCTTAATTTTCTCTAAAGAGCTAAAACTAGGTTTGAAGGATTGGAGTAGATAAAATCCCTCTCTTTGTCTACCAAGAACCACTGGCCTCTTCATTGAAGGGGCCTGCAAAATAGCACAAAAAGGAGAAAAAATGAGAATACCATCATCTAATTGACATAATCTATGGACGGATAATAAATTAAACTTGAAGATAGGAAGGAATACGACATTTGAGATAGTGAAATCAGGAAAAATATTAACAGATCCGGCTTGAGTGACTTTAACTCTTTGAAAATTAGGAAGATTGACAAAAATTAGTTTAGAAAGAGTTTTAATGTTGAATAATAGACTCATATCACATGTCATATGCTCAGATGCACCTGAGTCTAAGATCCAAAGAATAAGGGAAGGTTTAATGGAGGAGTGCTTAGATATATCAACACAATTAGCACTGACTGTGACTTCAGAATTGATTTCCTCTGGGATCTCAAATTTTGCTTGTTGAAGAAGGTGACAGATGTTGTGATATTGCTCCTGAATGATTCCGTTATGGGATGTTGAGTTAATTCCTTCAGGATCAATTCCAATTGTTGTATTTCCAAAAACATGACCAGGGGGATTCCTTTTACTCTTAGTGAATTTGAAGTCTGCTGGAAATCCTATTAGTCCATAGCATTTTTCAGCAGAGTGGCCAGGTTTCTTACAGTGAGAGCAAATCAAATTATTTCTCTTACCATCATAGGTCTTAGGATTGGTGAACCTCTGATTTCTAGTTCCTAGGAAAACAGATTCAGCTGGGTGTTGAGCAGCTTTGATCTCCCTTTGTTTTTCATCTTGAACCAAAAGGGAGTAGGCTTGATTAATGTTGGGCAAGGGAGAACACATGAGAATGTTACTTCTCACTCCTGAATAAGTATCATTTAGCCCTATTATAAACTGAATCAACCTTCCCACTTGATGGGATTTGGAGGTTTTTTCTTTACCTCTACAAGTGCAATCACAAGTGCAATGATTGAAGGTATCAACGCTATCTAATTCATCCCATATACTTTTAACCTTGGTATAATATCCTGCAACATCAGAGGCACCTTGTTGCAGATCACTGAGCTCTTTTTGAAGTTGATATAGCTTAGGTCCATTGTTTTGACCAAATCTGTCTTCCAACTCTTTCCAAATCTCTCTTCCAGATCTGGAATAAATTACACTTTTAGTAATTTCCCTGGATAAAGAATTGAAAAGCCAAGAGATAACCATGTCATTGCATTTATTCCATGCTGGAAATAAAGGATCAGAAAGCTTGGGCTCCAAAATAGTTCCATCAATAAGCCCAAGTTTGTTCTTAGCGGACAAAGCGATGAACATGGCCTTCTTCCAAGCACCATACCAGTTGCCATTAAATTGAGCATTCACCAGCAACATACCAGGTGAATCAGAAGGATGTAGGTAAAAAGGGTGTTCATGTTGTTCATTGTTGATGGTAGCTAAGGGGCTACCAACAGTTAAAGTAGATGAAGTCTCACTGTTTGTAGGAGTTTGATTACCAGGTGGATTCATCATGATGAAATCATAATAAAAATGAAGAAAGAGCAAGAAAGATCTACCGCTCTGATACCATATTGGAGAAAAAAACTGAAAGAAGAAGATGACTTGGGAAAAAAATTTCCTTCTCTGTATTTCGTCATCACTGTACGTGTATAAATATAAGTAAAAGGAATCACATTCTGTTAGGCCTACGACAGTTGTACAAATTCTATTTATCTAACCTACAATTAAATAAAAAATAATAAATTGCTTACATTAACTGATTAAAATTGAAAAAGAAAAGAAGGTTCCACAACTTAATGACTCATGCACTCCATGTGTCATGTTTGATCTAAAATCGATGGTCCAGATTTAATCTCCCTTAAACTGTGGACTTTTCTTCATTTCCTCAGAGCTCAAGTTTACTTCATCTTCATTATCATTACAAGCTTGAGGTTTGCTAACACCAACAAAAACAGGTTTTTGTTGTTTTCACAATTTTCCAACTCCAATTCCAACTTTTATTATTATTACATATAACCCCAATCTTTTAAATTTTTACATAAAACTCTCCTTATAACTTTACTTTTTCAATATTAAGTATATATCAGTTTTAAAGAATAAGATAATTATAATTTCAAACTTAATGTTATCCTAATTAATATATGTCTCTTTTTCTTTCTCATCTTTATTTTTATCCCTTATTTAATTTTCTCTCTTATTTAAGATATTATTTTACTGACAATTTATATTTATACCCATAAATATATAAAGTATTATATTTATAATAGAAATATACAAAGTATGTTATATATAAAGTTTATAACATGCATATACCATATACACAGATATATAAATATACAAAGTATGTTATATATGAAGTTTATACCATGTATATACCATATACACACATATATAAAAATACAAAGTATAAAGAAACATACTAAGCATATTTATATATTTATGGTATATGATATAATATACCATAAATATGCAAAGCATGTTTTACATAGAAATAATTTATTCACACACAATAAAATCCTCCATGTATAAGAAAATTAAAGAAATAAATTAGCGGCACCCTAAAATTTAATAGCAACTCATCATTTCCTATTTTTTATGAACGAAAAATGAAGGAAATAAATTAAATAAATTCCTAAAAAAATAAATTTGTTTGAAAGATAATATTTGTTACCTAAAAAACAGGAATCAGTGATCTGTTAATATAACACCCATATTTAAAATTTTCAAATATGAGAAAACGGCTATTAATGTAAATATTATATATGTCATAATTGAAATTCATTAACTATGGCCATATATATGTAATTATTTTTATAATAGTGACTAATTGTGTTCTTTTTCCATTAGTAGGTAAATTTTAGTTGGGTGATTTTGATAGTTTGTAAAAGTTAGGGTATAAAATCATATTTTAAAAAGTTTTTTCAAAAGTCAAATTTTTTTTTTCAAAAAAGACATGGCCAAACACAACTCCAACTCCAACTCCAAATTTTTTTAGTTTTCATGGCCAAACGACTACTAAGTAACTAGCTAGTATGAAATTAAACGGGGGAACGAGACTCCAAAAATATCGAAGGAGCATGTGATGATGTGAATGTCATTCAACTCTTTCGCACGTTGACAACTCAAACCTACGAGTTGGGGTCAAATTACCATTTTACCCTCAAAAAGAAAATTTCAAAGTTCAGCTGGTATAGCTAAATACTTGTCACCCCCTGAATACAACTCGATCTTCCATAAATACAAGCTATAATTACGTTATCGTAACCACCCTCTAACTATAGTTAGTTATGAAATTTTCTCATGATTTAACCATTGAAAGTACTCTTATAACCCAAGTGACAATGTTAGTTAGGCTCAAAGTAGCAACATTCTGAGGGAAGGGAACAAGATTCACGGGGATTACCTAATTCTACTGTGTTATAATTATTTTTATTCCAAGCAAAGAGAATTTCTTTGTCATTTTATATTAAAAAATAAATTACTATATAAATAAAGTGGACCAGAGAGAGAATTAAATAAAGTTAAGGGTGGAAAAAATGATAATAATAAAGAATTATGGGCTATCCGCGGGAGTCTCGGCGGAGTTCATTGAGGAAAATTTTGTTGGGTGAGTATTTATTTTATTTCACCCTATGGATAAATATTATTTTAATTTATTTATCCAATATATAAAATTAAGAGAATTTTATTACATACGTAATACTCCCTCCGTCTTATATTAGTTGACATATTTTTTTAAGAAAATTGTTTCAAATTAATTGTCATGTTTTAAGAATCAAGTATAATGGGACATCTTTTATCAACTTTACGCTTAGTAATTAAATCAAAAGTAATTAACTCTGATAGGTAATGACAATATTTAACGCGAGTTTAGGAGGATCATCTTAGTCAATTTGCATTTCTTATCAAATTTTCTTTAAGAATTGTGTAAAAGGAAAAGATGCCAAGTAATATGAGACGGAGGGAATAACAGTCAAATTTACAAATTCAAAGCATGAAGATTAATTTAACAAAATGTACTCAAAATTATTATTTTTTTAAGAGATATTGTCATCAAGTAAAATGAAACGGAGGGAATATATTGTTGTCGAACAGACTATTTAAAAAATAAATAAAAAATGACGTGTGAATTAAGTTACATTTTTTCAGTTGGAGGGTAATTGGAAGCCAATCAATCTAGTATCTTATAATTCATCTTTGTCTACATCTTCATGAATTTTTGCTGCCATGTTTTCAGCTTATTTCCTTGTATTTTCAAATTCAATTTTCGAAAAAGTAACATCGATATACATCTTAATTTACTATATATATACAATTCTTATAAAAATCCAACTAATTATATATCTTCATTGGATGTATAGGGAGTTAATTATGTATCTCGACAGACTCAAAATTGAAATTTTCAGTAATTATGCAAAATGTCTGAATTTTTTGGTAAGAAAACTCCAAACTGTCGGGATTTATGTTGTTTGTACTTAATTTTTTTTTTTCATTTAGTTGGTAGTGATTAGGCTCAAATGAAAGTTTGTTTATGTTGCCGGTCTCAAATCTGATTAAAGAGGGAGGGTTGTGAATTTGTAAATTAATTCCTCCGTCTCAAATTATTCGTCTCAGATTTTCTAATTTGATTTCTCATTTTACTTGTCTTTTCTCATTAATCAAAAGAGACGGGAAAAAAAATCATGTTTACCCTTTGGATTAATTACTTTTTCTTCAAATTAAAATGTAAACATCATTTAATAGGGGTATTATGATAAACTAGGCATGTTATTACTTATTTTTCTTAATTAATGTGTCATCTCAATTTGAGACGAGTAATTTGAGACGGAGGAAGTAACAGTCAGCGTAAAACTAATTAATGATGATGAATTAATTCACCATAAATAGGGTCGGAGCCAACTTAGAAGTAGGAGTTCATCCGAACCTCCTTTTGCGAAAAATTACATTATTTATATATGGTTAAAAAAAAAAATTTTATGTATATATAGCAGATATCGAACCCTCTTCAGTTAGTTTGTATTTATTTTTTATTTTTTTATTTTTTCAGAATTTAAACCCCTTAATAAAAATCTTGACTCTATCACGGTACATACTCTATACAATATGAACTTAAACAATGTTCGAAATTCAGAAGAAGCAACATTATGTAAGTTATTTTTAACGCAACTTTTAATGAATAAGGTTATTAGAATTTATGCTAGAAAATTATAATTTAGTATTCAATAAATTATTCGAGGCGTGTACGAGCTAATATTACTTGAAGCTCAACATTGTCAAAAGGAAAAATATGTGGTATTTGCATGAATACTTCCTATGATTTATTTATTTGGATTGATTAATATGATTGTTTTGGATTAAATTTAGGAAATACAAATATCTAGCTAGCTAGTATTTATTTAAACCAGCTAAATGTTAATTAAATTTATGTATATGTTGACTTTAAATTCGAGTTGCATGTTGTATGAGTAGTCCGCAAATTACTCTACAAATTATAGACAAACAGCTAGTCAATTAAAAATATATTCATCATATCAAGTATTTATTAAATCCTATTCATCAATAATTTTTAAACAATTAATAAAACAATGAATCATTTTATTAAATTATTACATGAAAAAGGTTTAATTTATACGATCAAATACATACGAATACATTATTTTCATTCTAAATGAAATAGTTTCTTTTCACGAATAAGATATGTCATTTTTGGTTGTTATTACTTGTTATCAATAGCATAATCATCACCTAATTAATCATAATTAAAATTTACGTCTAACATAATGATTTCCCCCTTTTATTTTATTTTTTAAAACTTGCAATTCAAATCATTAGGGTTACATATAAAAAGAGAGACAACAAATACACCAAAGGAAAATATCACACTTTTGATCCTTTAGTTACAAATCAGTAAAATGCGCTAATAAATAGTCTAGAGGGTTCATAGGGACCCCATAAAATTCAAGTGTGTTACAACAAATTTCGTCAAGTATATTTCAGACCATTTTCCCAAGTAAATAAGGAAAATATTACAGTCTTGATCCTTTAGTTACAAATATATTCTAACTACATAAGAAATAATGCATTAATTAACACAAAAAATCATCAATAATTCAAACCGAAATCCGCAAATATTAAAAAATAAATAAAAATTCTAACTTTCTATTTTAACACATAGAACCAAAAAGAAAATTTCCATAAATTTCTAGGCAAAAGTTAAAATTGGGAATTATTACAAAATTTTAAACTTTGGCTAAAATATTATTGTACTTTTCAGAAGGGAAAAATGAGACAATATTAATTATGTTCACCATGCAACCACCAAGTGACTTCCATCATAGCATTATTTCCACGCCTCTATACACTACACTTTCCCAATCCCAAGTTTTTTTAACCCACCCCCTACCCCCACCCCCACCCCCACCCCCACCCCTCCTAGGGTACTGTGGGGTGGGTGGCTCCATGCATAAAAAGTTACATACATTATACATATAAAAACAATATAATGATATAAACACATTCTAGAGAAATTAATATAGTTGTTCGTAAAGATTATGGTGGTATGATAAGTAGTCAGATCTCTTTATTTCTGCAGACTTGAGCATTGAATATTAAGTCGTTTTTGATAGTAAGAGAACATAGTTTACCTTCAAAGTAATACTACATTACATACATTATACATAGTAATTAGTAAGTCATATCAAGAAAGAATATAATGAGTATGATCATAATTAGAAACCTTTAAAAGTTCATTCAAATGTTTAATATAATTTGAGTTTCTGTTTTCCCATTGTTGAACAAGTTCGATACGAGTCGGTTTTAAGATTTGATCTTTATGAGTTGTAGATTTTATGATAACATATTCAAGTGCTAGTAATTGTTTTGAATTTAACGGGTAAAGTTCAAATAGCCACTTTTAACCATTGTTACGAAGTTTCAAATTTCACACATGAAATTTCAGGATATAATTGTCACGAAAATATTTTGAAACTCCATCACATTGACTATTTTTGTGAGACATGATCAAAAAGTGGTCAAATGACATTGTTAATTACAACACATATACAATATTAAAGTCAAAATTGTTTAGTTATGTCCTAATACTGTAACCTATATTAGGCTACCTTTATTATATTTAATTTGTCGTCCGTAATAATTCAAAAATTACTTTAACAGACATTTCTACAAGTTTAGTGATCATTTGAGAAATTGACTATTGTATTTCAATCTGTTTTGAAAATCACTTTTTTGGAACCTAGAATCTTTCAAAAATAACCTGATCTTTACTCCGCCAAGGTAGGTGCAAGCTAAGCTCTATGTATAGTACCAACTAATTCATTCGGGCGATATATACTATCTATCATATTCAAATTCCATTTATAAGATAAATATGTTATATTATTGTTGTCTAAACACTCGTGATTAACTCAAATAATTAATTAATTTTCTTTTATCATAGGAAAAATCAATTCTTACAGTCAGGGGCGGAGCTACGTGGATTTCAGGGGATTCATTCGAACCCTCTTCTCGAAAAACTACATTGTATATATACATAAAGTTTTTTTTTTTTTTAATGTGTATATATATTAAATTGAACCCCCTTGGATACAAGTAAAAAACTTGATTTAGTGGCAAAGGGGTGCAAACTTTCACGCATAGGGCCTCATGGTCTCGGATTCGAGATCCCCATTCACGACAGGTTTTTAAATTATTATTTTTTGGTTTGTTCGTTTAAACCCCCTTGACAAAAATCCTACCTCCGTCACTGATCACAGCATATGGCATGCCTTTATTTCAACATATATATCTTGACCTACAGGCTACAAGCAAGTAAACATTTTCTAACCATTGACAAGAGTTGTGGGGTTTTGTCACTCAATTCTTTCACTTTTTTTCACTCAATTACTATCTTCTTTTTACTCATTGAAAAAGTAAAAGAGTTGATTATGTAGGCCATTATTATATATACTTTCATAAAAAAAAAAAAAATACCATATATTTGGCGGGTTAAAACCCATTTAAAACCTTTTTTATTTATTTATTTGTTCCATTTAAAAAGCTTTATTTACCTTTACTTTTTTTTCTTTCAAAATGTAGGTAGTGAAATTTGGTCTAAGATTCGAGACAAGTACTAGTCTACTTGTACGTAAAATGACCACTTTTTAGCTCGAATAACGGAGCACCAATCAAGTTCCTAATTTGGGCTACCTCAATAGCACATAATTAATGAGTCGAGGGTTTATCGAAAATAGAGATTATCTACATCGTAAAAATTACGATAACAAGAACACGTTCAGTGTATTTTTTTAGGGCAAACAACATAAATTCCGACAGTTTGGAGTTTAATAACAAAAATTTCCGACATTTTATATAATTACTGAAAATTTTGACTTTGGGTTTGTCGAGACACATAATTAGCTCCCGATATATCAAATGAAGATACAATTTTTTTCTTTGTAAAGATATATAATTGGTTTCCAATTTTTTTTATTTTTTTATTTTGGGTTTGCCAAGACACATAATACTTCCATCGAAGATACATATTTTCCTTGTAAAGATGCATAATTAGCCCTCAATATATTTTTTGCCGATTTTGGGTCTGTCCAGATACACAATTAGCTCCCTGATATATCTAAGGAAGATATATAATTAATTGGTTTTTATAATTACTTTGTAAGGATGAAAATTTGTATAAATATGATAAACTAAAGTATATATTTATGTTATTTTTTCATTTTTTTAAGTGGTGTGTGGATAGGCGGAGTGGTGCATGGGAAGCTTCACTGCCTTCGCAGGATAAAAAAAATGTTATTTTCAATATATCCTCGACTCAAATAAACAAAGAAATAACAAGAGAAAAAAAGAGACAGTAAAATAAAAATACACATAACAAGTACAACAATTAGCAACCAATATTAAAACACATTGGAAAGAAAGAAAGAAAGCGAAGGGAAAAATCGAAAGCACATATATCATATTACATTGGATACCTAAGTCATACTAATAAAATTAAGTACGAAAACACTTAACTATTCATATTACATTAATCATAATTTTTTAATTATTTATGACTCAATGTCAATTGTTTGTATACACATATATCATACTAGGCTGTGCAAAAATCGAACCGACCGATAAACCGAACCGATAAAAATATTATTGGTTTATTGTTATTGGGTTAACGGTTTTTTAATGATTTTGTAAAAAAAACTATTGGGTTATTGATTTGGTTCGATTTTTTCTTATTGGGTTATTGGGTAAACCGATAACCCAGTAAGAATATATATATGACTTATTAGATACTTCTCTTTAATCTCTACAAATTAACAAATCTATTATTTCAATTATACAAACTCTTAATTTCTCCTAACAACATTTAGTTCGAACTTGAAGATTCTTGTAAATTAAAACACATTATGTAGGATTTTGTTTGCAACTAAGATTCAATTATTTTTCATGTTAGTTACTACTATTTCTATTTTATGAGTATTTTTTTATCGGTTAAACCGAAAACCGAACCGTTAAGGACTAAAAACCGATAAAAAATATCTTATTGGTTTGATTATTGATTTAGCATATTTAAAAATCAAAAAACGATAAATCGAACCAGTAGTATGTAAAACTGAACCAAACCGATCGATGCACACCCCTATATCATACATCTATTAATTTACTAAAAAAAAGAAAAAAATTTGAACTAAACCAATACTACTAGTGAAGGATTTTTAAGATAAACTGTTACTATAAGTTTTGCCGTTAATGAAAGTGACATTTGGGAGTAAAAAAAGCCGTTAGAAATAATGCAGAGGCCGTTAATATAACGACAAATTCCCTCACGTGGAATTACTTTTTTAACAGTTTTTGAGGAAATTGCTTAAAGTGGGACCCATTTATATAATTCCATTCATTTTAGTTGTTCACTAGTTTTATTAATTTTACATGTTCAGTCCAACTAAACCATTTTTTAAAAATATTTAGTACAACAAATTTCCACCTTAACATAGAAAATAATTACTACTACTAGTGAAATTTCTATTATTATTATTATATGATGAAAAAATAGCATAAAAATACGCTTTAACTTAACATATTTATACAAATTCTCACCCTTATAAAGTAATTATAAAATTCCCAACTAATTATGTATCGTTATTGGATGAATCGGAAACTTATTGTGTATCTCGACAGACTCAAAATCGGAGAAAATGTATCGATAGATAATTATGTATCTTTACAAAGAGAAAAATGTATCTTCGTTGGATGTATCGGGAGCTAATTATGTATCTTGATAGACCTGAAATTGAAATTTTAAAATAATTATACAAAATATCGAGATTTTGAGCCATTAAACTCCAAACTGTCGAGATTTATGTTGTTTGCCCTATTATCATTGTATGTCCTGGTTTTGTTATCTAATTTCATGTTAATGAAAGTAAATTTGACTGATTTTGTGGTTAATTCAGATATAGATTAATTTGTCTACGTTGTATTTCGGTCGAACGTCCTTCAAAATCAATCTCTTTAAGTAAAATTAAAATTTGCATACATTCTATCCTCTTTAAATTTCAGTTATAGAATTTTACTAGAATATAGTATTGTTGTTGTTGATTTTAAAACTATATCAAATGATCAAATATTGGAGAAAACATGAGTGAAGTTTTGATATTTAGTTTGCAAAAATGTCTTTTTCTTTTTTTTTGAAAAATATGTTCTTTCAATACCAAACACACCTTATAACTTTATAATCCAATTGCATTAGTAGTTTCAAACATGGAGAATACTATGATTCTATATTAAGATTTAGTGCATGGAGATTTCGTTTTTACGATTTCCATACAAAATCGTATTGAGACTCGAATAAATCAAGTTACGATTACCATAAAATCGTATCGAGACTCGAATAAATCTTGATTTGCGTGAAAAGTCAATTGTATGAGAAAATATTTGATTGGTTGTTGCAAGAGAAGAAGCAAAAAATTGTACTTACAACTTTTTTTTTTTCTTGTGTCACTATCTTTGTCACCATGCTCAAGGGACAAGACAACATTAGAAGTTTCTCAGTTGTACTTTTCACTAAAGATTTTTTTTTTTTTCATTAGTACTTAGTAAATATGGAAATTTCCCAAAATTACTGTAATTAACTTGGAGTAAATTATAAAGGAGTTACTACAGTTCAAGATTGTTATATACAAAAAAATAAATAATAGTAATACATACGTTATTGAGCAAAAGACTAAAGAAAGGGGGAATGACAAGCTGTAACAACACACGTGAGGGTCAAAATCGATGTGCGTTATCAATTATAATCTAAAATCAAGTAAAAATCGATGAATTACTTCATGTAATTACTAGTAATAATACATGCGTTATTGAGCAAAAGACTAAAGAAAGAGGGGAATGACTTGCTGTAACAATACACATGAGGGTCGAAATCGATGTATGTTATCAATTATAATTTAAAATCGAGTAAAAATCGACGAACTACTTCGTGCAATTATTAGTAATAATGCATGTGTTATTGAGCAAAAAAATAAAGAGAAAGGGAATGACTAGCTGTAACAACACACGTGAGGGTCAAAATCGATGTACGTTATCAATTGTAATATAAAATAGACTAAAAATCGTCGAACTACTTCGTGCAATTACTAGTACTAATAATAATAGTAATAATACATGTGTATTATTGAGCAAAAGACGAAAGAAAGGAGGAATGACTAGCTATAATAACACACATGAGGGTCAAAATCGATGTATGTTTATCAGTTATAATCCAAATCCGAGTAAAAATCGACGAACTACTTCGTATAATTACTAGTAATAATAGTAATAATACATGTGTTATTAAGCAGAAGATTAAAGAAAGGGGGAATGACTCGATGTAACAACACACATAAGGATCAAAAATAGATGTACGCTATCAATTATAATCTAAAATTGAGTAAAAATCGACGAACTACTTCATGTAATTATACTTTCCAAGAGGTTATGAACCTTCATTACTCTTGACATCAAGAAATTTCCAGGAAGTCTCTCAAAGTGAAAAATTATGAAATAAAGTAGTGAACTTAGGTAAATTAAAGCAAGGTAACTTTTTTATCACAAAAGAATCAATTTGTTGACTATAATATGACATTTATTTTTTTCAATAAATGAGGACTTCGTTAGTTGAGCGAACAATTATCTATAATCTATTAAAAGTGTGAAGAACTTAGAAAGTGATTTGAATTTTTTGTCTTTTCATTAAAAAACTCTTTTTTAGACAAAACTGTATTTTCACTATTTTCTTTAATTTATTATTTAATTATTTTTATTATATTAATTAGACTCCTGAAATATATGGAATTAAGGAGAATCAATTAAGGAAATACTACTAAAATACAGAATGTAAACTTCAACAAAACAGTATGACAATTGAGATATCAAACCTAATCTTTACACCAAAAAATCTCAAAGTCATTCATCTATCACATGTATGCTGTATCAAGCAAAACAGAGTATTAGAAACACATCAAACTATATCAAGCAAAATAAGACATTACAAACACATCAAATCACAGTACCAATCAACACAAAAATAATACAAAGCATATAAAACAAAAGTATAGAAGAATATTAGTTGAAGAACGTCTAATAATTTAACCTTAACAACATAAATAATATCCATATGAATTAGAAATAAAATTTAGTACAAACATTAAAATCTGCTTGAAATGAACATAATGTCTCAATCACATTCTCCATGTGAATCTTTTTTCACTTATACAAGAATATTGAAGAATCAATCAATAACTATTTATACCATTTATTGATTAAAGAACGTCTAATAATATAAAAACTTTTCTCATTATTGAAATAAGCCCTCAAGCAGGCATAATATCTAGAGTAAAGGCATTTAGATGCACAGATAAAGTCAATAATGTCAATTAAAGTCCTCACACGGACAACACACAATATCAAAATCACAAAACAATCACAACAAAATATAAACCCCCACATAGACACACGACAGTAAAATAATTTTGATATATAAATCCCATAATTATTTTTCCTAGAAATCAATTTACTTATTGGAAAAATCCGATAGATGTCCATCGTCTAACTTAATTCGGTTGCATGTCTATATTGGTGGTTACTTAATTTTTTAATCCTCAACTTCTATGTCGGTCAGCTTTGAGAATTTTTTTTTTAGGTAAAAGTTAGATTTAATTGTATTGTTTTTATATCTCTATTTTGAGAAATTTTCTGTGTAAATGTTACGTTTAGTTGTATTATTATAATATTTCTATTATCGTATTATTTTGTTACAGTTTACAGATAGTAGATGAGTGTCAGACGACTTTGAGAATTTTTTTGTGTAAAAGGTTATATTTACAGGTGCTAGATGATTGTCGATCGACTTTGACAAATTTTTTTGGTAAAAGTTAGGTTTAATTAAATAAATTCCCCAACAGATGTCGAATTTAATTATTGCATTTATCTTTGTTATTTAAATAAACATTCTATTTAATATAACGTTTGAACTCAATAAAGTGAGGTACACGCACGAAGTGCGTACACCTAAACTAGTATATATATATATAGAGAGAGAGAAAATAACTGTTTCTTTTTAAGCCAAGAGAGGGTTACTCGGATGCTATACCCCTTTCATCTTCAACTCTAAATTATGAGTTCGAATTATCAAGAAAACAAAAAAGGTGAGAGTTTCGAGTTTTTAAAAAAATCTTTTCCTTTTTCTTTATTTTTCTTAAAGGATAATTTATTGCACATATTAGCTTACTCTTTGCATTTGTGACCAATTAAGGCTATAGTTTTTTAATTGACCCATTTGTCTCCTACCTTCCAAATATATCACATGGAACTCAATTTCAACCAACCAATATTTGATGGAAAAAAAAAAAGAAAAAAAAAAGAAGAAAGTTATATCTTCATGGATAATATTATTATTTAGACACTTAACAATTTAATAATAATCTTCTTGAAATTCATAAAAACAAGATGTGACTTTTCTTTATGCAATTATTATATATGTAGTGCAAAAGAATAACAATTTCATTTGATGTATGTATCACCTCAACTTTATAAAATCCAATATTATCTTAAAAGAGACAAGAAAACTCTAGAGTGTCTAATTCTCAAATTAAACTTGATAAATCAAATCAATAACTGCTTTTAATTATTTGGAAATATTAGTATATGCTACATCTTATATATTACATATTATTTGCTTGAATTTCGTTAGGCATTCTATATTCACCGTCTTTATTCTTAAACGATACTATTTTCTATCAAATCACCGCGATTTATGCTTATGTATATCGACTTTTTCACTCTTGTGTCACAAAAATCTCATTGATATCTTATAGTGTGTAAATTACATGGACACAATCTTTTTTTTTCTTTTTCTAGGACTCTAAAGGGTTATTTGGTATTATGATTTATGAGAAAATAATTAAGCAAGAAATTAATTGTTGTTAGTTATTTAGTTTAATCATGGCCAAACCTATAAAAAAAAATTGTCAAGCAAATGACCCCATTGCCCCCCAACTATATAAATGTAGCACATGCATATGATTAATTTTGAACTTTCAAAAATGATGTATCATCATCCATTTCCAACCATAGGAATAATTATATTAATTATATTGCTCCTCAAATACTCTAGAAATTAGTTGGACACCTTATAGCTTTTTGTCTAATTTTTCTATCAATACACCTAATAGGTTAATTAGGGTATTATTTTTTTTTATATTTTTTGCAAAATGAACCTTTGCATGTGTACTCCATGTGAAAAAATGTGGAAACAATTCTACCTATCACATCATTTTTGTTGATGCATTCATTATTTTCTCTTTATTATATATGTTAGGAGTAATATCTTATTTGCTTTTAGTGGTTCATACTTCAAATTATATTCAAAAATCTCCTCCAAACTCTTCCTATTTCATTTTTTAGATAAGCATCCAATACCCCTTTCAACTATATATGGCCAAAATGCTACGACTCACTCCAATTTTATCGGGATTCTATTATTTTCTGAACTCAATTTTAGGGTATTTTTGACACCTTTTTGTGTTGGCATGGTACCTTTATTATGTAATATAGGCCCCACATCAAATGTGTCACGTCAGCTAAAAAAATTGACAAAAGGTGTCAGGTCAGCACAAAAGGGTGACAAAAATACGTAAAATTGAGTTTAGGCGATAATAGAACTCCCGTGAAATTGGAGTGTGTCATAACAAATTTGGTCATAATTCAAGTCACTCTTCAATTTTTAATTAGGGAAACTCTTCAAGCTTTCTTCATTATAATTTATGTAGTGATCGGTATTTTAAAGCTCGCTAAGCCTCCCTTCTCTCTCCTCATTCAAGCGGGAATGCGTCTAATTAATTATTACTATTTTTTATGTTGTAATTTGTTTGTCTTATTTTTCTATTAGCAGGACTCAAAAAAAAAAAATGTTCCTTTCCTGATTTGATTATTTTTTAAATTTAGTATCTCACATTACATATTATAGACTACAAGATCAAAGAACATATATTTTGATATAGTATACACATCTTTAGTTTAATATCGAATGATTCAAAGTATTATTTATTTTCTTAAATTTTGTGTTAAGTGGAATTAAAACAAACAAATTAAAACCGACGTATAGTTCTTGTATGTACATATAGTAGCATATTGCAATTTCTAGAAGTACCTTATTTTTACGAAGTTTGAATTTATTTTATTTATCAATTGATGTATTTATAGGTAAATAGCAATGCCAAAACATTTTGGCCCCTACGATCATAACATCAATTAATTAATGTTAAATATCTAGTTAGCAATCAACGTCTAGTATATCCACTTGTAATAAATGCAAATATGCAATGACCAAGATATATTATATTTCTTTATTTAGAAATATTATATATGAAGATTACAAATGTGGAATTACCTTGTCCACTGATTTTTAAAAATATAATATGGTGAAATTAAATTCGAAATATGGTCAGTTGTAACTTTTGATGTACTTTGGATAAATTTATAAAAGCATTTAAAGCAGCTACATGAACAAAACAATTACAAACTACAAATACTTCAAACTTTTTTTTATATATATTTTAAATTTTATGTAAAGCAATAGAATAATAAAAAAAAGCTTTAGCTTCAATGTGAAGATTGAAGACTAATAAAGAATAAAAAGACAATTTTGAAAATTTGGTGGGAAATAATTGAGAACTATATATTGGCGCCTTGTGAAGACAAAGTAGAGGGAAAAGACATCATTTTCATCCCAAACTATACCCGAAAAGTCGAAGTCACACCTAAACTATACTAGTGACTTATTACACACCTAAACTATAGAAAAGTGAAACTATTTACACCCTGTCAGGCTACCACCACTTGCATGTGGTGTAGTGTTTTACACGCGCTACCATGTCAGCACCACGTCAGTAAAAAATATTATTTTTTTATAGTTAAGGTGTGTAATAGGTCACTTATATAGTTTAGGTGTGGATTCGACTTTTCGACTATAGTTTGGGGTGGAAACGATGCCTTTTCCCTTAATGTTTTTAGCCGGTTACTTTTGTTATTTAATAGGCTGGACGCACCAAAAATAAGTGTAACACACACGCCTTAGAATGGGGGTCGCGGGGAGGTAATAATATCACTTTTATATAGTTAAGGTGTGTAATAGGCCACTTATATAATTTATGTGTGACTTAGACTTTTCTTGTATAGTATGGGGTGAAAATGATGTTTTTTCCCCAAAGTATACTATAGTGTATTATTTACTCTTTCAACTTTAATAAAATCGAAGTAATTAATTAATTAAAGGAAGTGTATTCAAATTTTACTGATCTGAGTAGTTCGAAAACAACGTCTCTATCTCGTCTCTGAGTTGGGGGTAAGACATATACTTACACTATATTCTCCCTAGTCCTTGTTGTTGTAAGTAGTTTAGCTTCGCATCGGTAGTATTAAAATCGGAAGCAAAATCTTCCTATCAGAAAGTGTTTCATTGCCAAATTAAATCTAAAATGTCTAATCAAGAATAAAGAAATCACAACCATTTCATTAGTGTACTCGTATTTTAAATTTATTACTCCCTCCATTTTAAGACGACGAGGGGCTTTACAATGTGTTGATCAAACTTTCTTTAAATAACTATAGACTATATAGGAAATAATATTGATTACAACTTTTTACAAATTATGAATAGTTATAAGTTATAGAGTATGAAAAAATTGAAAGTCAAAGGAGAATTGTTTGACTGTCCAAATGCATCATATAAACTGAAATTGGAAGAGTAGAAATAGATCATCATGCGATATGGTACAACGAATGAGACTATTTTTTCTTTAATCAGATATTTTAATTTCAAATTCTAAATATAGACAAATTCTTCGTAGAGAACGCTTGCTCCGAACGAGCTCTATACGATATAAATCCCGAGAAGTATAAACAGGAAAATTTACATAGTTTATATTAGCTTACCATAATTAAATTATACAATTAAGAACAAAAGAAAAATATCAATCACGAAATTTAAGTTACATACATCGTTAATAAAAATATATTTTAATATCAAGTCGTCAATGTTATTTAATTTTTTCTTGAAACAAAGTCGTATAAATACAATTTTTTGGTTTGACCCGTTTTCTGAATATTCGGGTTTGGGTGGGCCCCACATATAATTCCACCAATCACGGCTTAGAACGGAGACCATTCACATGGCTCCGATTACGGTAGAGTATAAACGGCTTTTTATAACTTCACATTTTTCTTTTTTTTTGAATTTAAAATCCTTTTTTTAAAGTTTTTTTTTTTTTATATAAAAACTAAATAAAGAAAATCATTTTCTGTTCTTTTTTACCCTTTTCAGCTTTGCCTTCGTGCAGTGATTGGTGGGTTTCTCTTTACTATATGGCACAGTCTCAATTTATATGATCGTGTTTGAGTGATTAGTATGAAATAAATTATTTATTTATTTGTTTAATTAAAAAAATTGAGAGGTAATTTATTTTTATTATTAATTATAGTTATTTTTGAATAAATTTTTTAAAATGTTAAATTTATTATATTCAAAAGATAATATAATAGAATTATCATTTTATTTATTATTTTTTAAAGAATGTGTCAAGTCAAGGGACGAAAAAGTACAATTTTGATAGTTGAAGGTAAAATCAACATTTAAGATTTAACTTGCTCCGACACTAAATATTGAAGTTGTCATTCTTTTTGAAATTGAGTTTTTTTTGTTTTTTTTTAAAAAAAGATTGTCATAAATAAATTGGGATGAAGAAAATATTTTGTATGTAAAGTAACTTTATTTTTGTAATGATCAATTTAGGGGTGTTCACGGTTTGGTTAAAAACCAAATCGAACCGCTATTTAAATCAAACCGATTAAAAAATTAGATATTTGGTTAGGTTTGATTTTGAATTTTAAAAAACTGATACTTATTTGGTTTGGTTTGATTTGGTTTTACTCTAAAATAACCGATAAAATAATCAAATCGAATCGTTTTTTCAATAAAATTGTTTATTTTAGCTGGTGAGCTATCTTTAAGGACTTTAATTTCTTTTTCTATGAGATTTATTTTAAGAACTATATGTCTTTGCATATCTAGGAGATCATCATATATATGTTATAATTATTTAAATATAATTCATAAATACAATATAAATATTTGTTACATTCTATATTTTAATCATGATTTAACTTTAGTCGTAATACATTCAGTCATATGTCTTCATCCAGTTGACAGTACGTACCTTATGAGATTCTAAATTAATTTCGCACTTTGAATGACAAATGATACTAATTTTGAAAATAATATCTTGTTGTACATTGAAATTTACAGCTAAAATTCATTATATTATAGAAAATCACTAATTTTAACTTTCTTTTTGAACCTTGTCGAGCAAGAAGTTTATGTGTTCACCTTGTGCGGGGTTCTAAAAATTTAAAAACCGACTGAGTTGTTTTGGTTATGATTTTGATCAATAACCGATCCAAACCGACCCATGAACACCCCTAATGATCATTCCAATTATTATTGACATTTTAAAGTTTTTATTTTTTATTTTTAATTTCTTCTATATTTCATAATTCTGATATTGTTTTCAAAATATCGAGCTCGACTTATCATAAAATACAAGGCTTATATAAAAAATAAAAAAAACACTTTCTATCAAAAAATTCTATTCCGGCTCAAATCGAGTCCTTAGTTACATGTTTTTAAAATTGCTCTTTATACTAATAATATATTTTCTTTTGACAACATAGAAATCAATCAATAATATTCTTAAAGTATAATTTTTAATATTTTTTTTTATTGCTTCTAATTAGACTTTTGTTTTGACATCCCACGTGATGGTACGGTTTTGTTGTTAAAAAAGACAATAAAAAAAGAGAAAAACAATTCATCCACGAATTTACTTTATTTTATCAGATTTAAAAGGGCCTACCTTAGAATATAATAATAAAATATAACCAACATGAGTTGTGGCGCAATGGATGAGCTGTTCCATCCTTAATCAGAGGTCGAAGATTTGACCCTGGTTATGAAAAAAAATCTGTTGGGGGGCGCTGTCACCTTAATGGGCCCTGCAAAACGCAATTCGAATTAGTCGGGGCTCCAATGCGGACACCGAACACCGGATGAGAACCAAAAAAATAAAATATAATACATAATTAATTAATTAAATAAATGTATGTCATAAATTTGGTGGCAAATTTGGTCCAACTTTTGTGTGACTCACAAGTCACAAGCAAATCCATTTGACCCCACATGCATACTAATGCAACATTTACTTCTTTTTCTTCTTATTTTTTGTTTTATTTAATTACGTAAAAAATTGAAATGTTTTTTTAAAGAAAAAAAATATGATTAATTGTGTTTAAACATTAGTTGAAATATACGTGATTTATATCTAATTTTACATCCATAATTAAATAGTGTATCATTTTTTTCTGATATATAGAGTGTTTATGAAACCTTATAAGTTACACCTCTTAAAATAATATAGTAAATTACAAATCAATTATGATAATACATCTTCTTCTTTTTTTCCATTTAACAAGTACTATCAATTATGTTTAATTTTTCTCTCTCTAATTTTCCCTTCAAATTAATGATATTGTCATTTTCATTATTATACTCTAGCTAAGGAATTAAATGTTGTAAAATATAGAGAGCATTTCTACCTTCTTGAATGAGTGATATGACTTATACTTAAGTGACCAATGATAAGATGGTCGGAAGCCCTTCATCTTTAATCAGAGATCTCGACTTTGAACTTCTCAAAATGAAAACAAATCTTGTAGGAGTGCTTTCTCCCCAAAAAATGAGTCATGACATGCATGAATTTAAATTTAATCAGATTTCAACGAGAATAACGATGCAAATGCAGATTGAAAGCAATAAGAATATAACTTTATTTTTGTAGTTTAAGTTGTCACGCATTTTCTTTTTGTGGAAACATTATTTAAGTAATTTGTGAATATACTCTATATTGTATCTCTAGGGACACTATAGTGGTTGTTGTTTGATTAATTACCTACGATATGATTCTCGAGATCTCTAATTAAAAAATAGGAAGTAGAGTGGACAATTTTTGCAGCTAAACAATAAAAATGTATTGTTAAACCTATTTCTCAACAATGGCAGAGCCACCTTTGCTCCAGGTGTTTCATCCGAACCTCGTTCGACGAAAAAGTATACTATTTTTACATCGTTAAACATATTTTTTATGCATATATAGTAGAGTTGAACACCCTTCAACTAATTGGCATATTTACTTCTGAGCCTTCTCAATGAAAATCCTGACTCCGCCATTGTTTATTACTCCCTTCGTTTCATAGTAAATGGATTGTTAGATTTTGACACATATATTAAGGAAAAAACATTAAAGACATAAATTTAACACAACTTTCCAGTTTTGCCCCAAAAAAAGAAAAAGTTGACCTTGTAATATCTTTTCAAAAGTTAATTGGTTGTCAAATCATAAGGGTGAATTTGAAAAAAAAATTCAATGATTCGCTTATTTTGAAACACCAATAAATACCTCTGTCACCCCCCTTTTTAACGTACTCCAAAATATTATGTTTTGGCGCGAAAGGGCTTTATTATTTAAGCGACAAGAAATGAAAAATTGTTTCGGAAAAGGATTATTTGCATTTTTTACTCAGAGTCGCCACTTGGCATAATCCGGTGTGCCAAGTCACCTTTGGAAAATCCTTTTCGAAACCATTTGACTCTTAAACTGGTTTGCGAACATAGATTCCGGCTAAGGAATTCTGTTGACCGAGAGGAAGGGGTTAGGCACCCCTCAATCCCGTGGTTCAACCACGGTCGCTTGGCAGAGCGTATCGGCTAAATTGACGTTACAAATGCATAAACCAAACAAAAACACATAAAAAACAATCCATCAAATACATGAAACAAAACAAATCCAAAATTAGTGTCCAGTCCAATTATACAGTCCCAAAAATAGAAAATGCATAAAAATAAATCCTATTCTAAATTAATTCGAGACTAATGCTCTACCCGACGCCTCGGGCCTTCATCACGAACATCCTCCAGGTACAAGATACTTCGGGGCATTCCCCGGTGAATAAATATATACAGGTACCTCGGGGCATCCCCCGGCCCAATGAATACATTTCTTAGTGCGGAAAAAAATAAAACTATTCAACAAAATTTCAAACACTCCACAGAATTTCCAACATTCAACCGAAGCCACAAATCCTAAATTTTGCCTACCCAAATTATGTTCGCCTAAACCAATCGTCCTATCAAGATACTACCAAGTTCGATTAACGTTCATTTCGAAGCCAAAAACCCAATGAATCAAACTAATCAAAATTCAACCATTATGCCAAGTTTTCAATTCCCCCCCCCACTCGTTTCATTTTTTATCAATTATACCTTCAAAGTTACTCCGATTCATTCCGCTTATCAACAAAATCACATTGTTAAAATTCTAGCATCATAACATCAACCAAAAATCCAACAATCACCACGGATAATCACAAACGATTCAAATAATCAAAAAATAAAGAACGAGGAGACGGGTTAAAGAAATGGACCTCGATAGAACGTTCTTGTATAATAATAAAGAGACCCGAACACCAAAATAACTTGAACGGAGAACCTCAACTGCGAATCCCAAATCCGAACTCGGTATCGGAAATAATCAAACAGATTGTTCCAAACAGTGAAAACAAACTTTAATAGTAACTCAGATCACAAATGTCGACCCACTTTGAGTTCGAAAACCCTGAGAATCGATATCGACGATGAGTACACAGAAATAGATGAACCCAGCCCAACAACTTGACCGTAAGAGCTGAAACTCGGCATTGACCGAACTCCGGTGAGCTCCAACGACGAAACAGATGGGAACAGACCGGATTCTAGCTGAATCTCATCCCAATATTGGAAGAAAATTAGGGATTTTCGCGACTATAACACTGATTCGACTAACCAAGAGTTGATTCCGGCGGATCTCACTATTTTCCGACCAGATTCTCGCCGGTGATGGCGACGAAGATGTGGTGGCTTAGGTCGTCGGTGGCTGCTGTCAGCGGGGGAGGGAAGGACGACGGAGAGACGACGGCGATGTTGCCGTCGTCGGAACTGAGATCTAAGAGGTCGGAGAGAGAGAGAGAGAGAGAGAGAGAGTGAGACGGCGGAGAGACGACGACGAGGTTGCCGTCGTCGGAACTGAAATCTGAGAGAGAGAGGGAGACGACAACGAGGTTGCCGTCGTCGGAACTGAAATCTGAGAGAGAGAGGGAGACGACGGCGAGACGACGGCGATGTTGCCGTCGTCGGAGCTGAGATCGGAGAGAGAGTCGAGGAGAGAGAGATCGAGATCAGAGAGAGAGAGAGACAAAAATATGCTGATCTTTTCCTTTTTTTGGTATTCATTTTTTTTATGTGTATGTGTGGGTATATATTGTGTTGAGTCTTTTCTTTGTTGACAAGAAAAGAGAGGGGGGGTGGGGTAACGTGGGGTAGGGGTAGTGGTGAGGTGTTATGTTTTTATTGGGTATGTGGTTAGGATAAGATAGGGTTAGTTATTTTTGTCATTTTGTGGAGGGATTATCACACGGGTGAGGGTACACGGTAGGATAGGGTAAACAATAGGTAAAACGATATCGGGGAGGGACGAAATTAGGTGTCTAAATCATGCCACCTTTGAATGTAAACACGAAGTGTTTTCAGGCAAAGAAGTAGACAGCGAGATAGAATTTTGTCCCGACCATTATTCAAAGAAAGAAACAGGAGAACGAAGGACTACCGGGTCTTGAATTAGGAAAGCCTACCCACCCAAGTTATGAAGGGATCAAGTGATAAGTATCTCCAAGGATTGGACGGAGATGGACTATACCGAGTTGGAGAGTCGAGTGAGGTTCCGTCGAGGTTCCGGTCCGCGGCTCTGTTATTACATCAAAATGAAAATTACAAGTAAAAACATAAGTGAAATTACAAAAAATCCTATCTATACAGCTTCTGTTGGTTCTTGACTCGACTTTCATCACCCTGTTCTTCAGGCGGGCTCCTGACTTGCAATTTCATTCCCTTTGTTGCTTGGCTTTCAATTGCTTCACTTTGTTGCTTGACTCTTTTGTTTCTTCACCCTATTCTCCAGGCGGGCTCCTGACTTGCTATTTCATCACTTTGTTGCTTGACTTTTCATTTTCTTTACTCTGTTCTCCCGGTGGGCTCCGAACTTGCTATTTCATCACCCTGTTCTTCAGGCGGGCTCCTGCCTTGCTATTTCATCACCCTGTTCTTCAGGCGGGCTCCTGAAACTCAAAATTAAAACTAGAAAGAAAATTATCCCAAACAAGAATTATAAATAATTAGTATTTCATTTTTTGAAAGCATTGTCCCATTTTCCAGGAGGGTCCTGAGCAGAAAGTAAAAATATCTAAACAGAAACTAAAGTCCCATTTTTTCAGGAGGGTCCTGAACTGAAAGTAAAATCCCATTCTTCAGGAGGGTCCTGAACTGAAAGTAAAATCTCATTTTTCAGGAGGGTCCTGAACTGAAAGTAAATTCCCATTTTTCAGGAGGGTCCTAGACATAAAGTAAAATCCCATTTTTCAGGAGGGTCCTGAACAAAAGTAAAATCCCATTTTTCGGGAGGGTCCTGAGCAGAAAGTGAAATCCCATTTTTCAGGAGGGTCCTGAGCAGAAAGTGAAATCCCATTTTTCAGGAGGGTCCTGAACATAAAGTAAAATCTTATTTTTCAGGAGGGTCCTGAACAGAAAGTAAAGTCCCATTTTTCAGGAGGGTCCTGAGCAGAAAGTGAAATCCCATTTTTCAGGAGGGTCCTGAACATAAAGTAAAATCCCATTTTTCAGGAGGGTCCTGAACAGAAAGTAAATTCCCATTTTTCAGGAGGGTCCTGAACAGAAAGTAAAATCCCTGGATATGCATTTCCAATGGTAGCTGAATCAAGTGAAACAAATTTGCCCCTGTTTCAATCGAAGAAAAATTTGTCAGTTAAAAACTTAGTGGTGGCTTGCAGATCTTGGCTTTTCAGGTATCTGCCCAGCACTCGTTCCTTTCATCTTTGTTCCAAATTGCTAACACTTGTCGTGTCTTGCCGCATCATTGACCTGGATCCAGATTGAGGGAAATGAGTTCTGACTCAAACAATGGGTTTCCAATTTTACCATGCCCCTGAGGTGCACTCTTTTCCCAAATCTGAAATGCTTCTACGAATCCAATAGCCTGTCGGTTGATAGACTTCCTTTGCTTCGTTTTGAATTACGATCATATTTCTTTTCTGTGTTGTTCCTTGGCTTTTCCTCATATAATTGGAAAGACTGGTAGTAAATTTTGAAATCCTTTCTTGCTTGTTTTGACACAGACTTGACTTAAAATGTAAAGAAATGATGGTGACTTTTATTTTGATAAATGACATAAAAAAACAAAAATCATGAATATGTAAATGAAAGAAAGAGGGAAATGTCCCATATTCAAGAAGAAAACTTATCTGAATACGACAACCAACTCCAATGAGTATGACATGCATTTAGGATTAAGCTGCCTGATCTTCCTATCCAAAACTCCCCATTTGTTGTCGAGTTTGTGCCTTTGCCGTTGAGCCGCTTCTTCAAATCCATTGGACTCATACATCACATCCGATTGATGACATCTTAAAATACTTTTGCCAACAAATCTCTTTCTTCTCACTTTTCGCTTTTCTCTTGAACTCTCCATTGCCTTACGGTGCCCATGAGGGTTTTCACCAATAAGACTCTCTCATTTTTGTTTTCTCACAACTCACCACCGCCTTATGGTGCCTGCAAAAGGTTTTCACCAATAAGACTCTCTCATTTTTATTTTCTCACAACTCACCATCGCCTTATGGTGCCTGCAAAGGTTTTCACCAATAAGACTCTCTCATTTTTTTGTATTTCTTTCCTGATTTCTTATGCTGAGGGAGATAAGCGGTACTTCGCAATGTATCGTCATATCCATTGCATGCTTAGCCTTAACACTATCAAAAATTGATCTGAAGGACTTTCTTTGGTTGTAACTTGGCTTTTGGTTAAGGTTAGAAAAGATGGTAAGAGGCTCAAACGATACTTGAAGTGGGGGTGGGACTTACAACTTTTGGAATCGACTCAAACAATGCATTAACTCATGCCCCAGTTTTGTTGACTGGGTGAATCTTAAATCTTTATTTAGTTGGACCGAGCCCGAAATAGGGCAGCCTACGTATCTCACTCCCGAGAGAGGAGAATCAGGTCGCACGTAGTTCCATCAGCTTGTTCTTTGTTTTGATTTGATTTTTTTTCTTTTATTTTCGAACTCTTTCTTTTATTCTTATTTTCTTGACATTTATCTTTGACTCTATTTTGATTCCAAAAGAGGGATATGAAAGAAAAATAAACGAGGCTCAAACGGGTAAACAAAGGGTGACACAATGTTTGGATAGAAGAATAAAATGCCTTCATCATATCAATCTTAAAAAATACAAGTACTAAACATGCAATAAACTCAAACAAAGGATCAAATATCATACATAGTATCTTTTGACCGCATCAGCATTGATAGTCATTTCTGCCATTTTGCCTTCAGTATCTGTCAAATATAAGGCTCCATTGGGTAACACTTTCTTCACAACGAAGGGACCTTGCCAGTTAGGGGTGAACTTGCCCTTCGCTTCAACCTGGTGAGGAAGGATACGTCTTAATACCAACTGACCAACTTCAAAATTCCTGGGACGGACCTTTTTGTTATACGCACGAGCCATCCTCCTTTGATACAACTGGCCATGACACACGGACGTTAGCCTTTTTTCCTCGATCAAACTCAAATGTTCCAGTCGGGCTTTTACCCATTCGTCGTCATCGATCTCTGCTTCTACAATGACCCGAAGAGAAGGAATTTTAACTTCTGCAGGGATGACTGCTTCTGTCCCATACACTAATAAATATGGAGTTACCCCTGTTGAAGTGCGAACAGTGGTGCGATAACCTAGCAATGCAAACGGCAACTTTTCATGCCACTGTCTAGAACCTTGTACCATTTTTCGCAGTATCTTTTTTATATTTTTATTGTCGGCTTCTACAGCACCATTGGCCTTTGGGCGATATGGAGTAGAATTTCGATGTGCGAACTTAAACTGTTGACACACTTCTTGCATCAAATGACTATTGAGATTGGCAGCATTGTCTGTAATAATCATCTTAGGAATTCCAAATCTACAAATGATATTGGCATGGACAAAATCTACCACAACCTTCTTTGTCACCGACTTGAAAGTTACTGCTTCTACCCACTTTGTGAAGTAGTCAATGGCTACCAAAATGAATCTATGTCCATTTGATGCCTTCGGCTCAATCGGTCCAATCACATCCATTCCCCAAGCTACGAACGGCCATGGAGCGGCCATTGCATGCAGCTCAACAGGAGGAGAACGTATCAGATCGCCGTGCACCTGACATTGATGACACTTTCGAACAAACTGAATAGAATCCCTCTCCATAGTAAGCCAGTAATAACCTGCTCGAAGAATCTTCTTTGACAAGACGTGACCGTTCATATGCAACCCGCATACTCCAGAGTGTATTTCAACCATGATTGCCGAGGCTTCTTTTGCATCTACACACCTTAGAAGTCCCAGATCTGGGGTCCTCTTATACAAGATTCCCCCGCTCGAGAAAAATCCACTAGCCAAACGCCTAAGAGTCCTCTTTTGATCGTTGGTGGCATATGTTGGGTATTCTCCTGATTGAATGTACCACATGATATCCAAAAACCAAGGTTCTCCATCGAGCTCTTCTTCAACCACATTGCAGTAAGCATGCTGATCACGACTCTGTACATGCACTGGATCGATGTAGGCTTTGTCAGGATGTTGGAGCATTGAAGACAAAGTGGCCAAAGCATCAGCAATTTCATTACGAATCCTTGGAATGTGCCTAAATTTTACTAACACAAATCGTCGGCATAGCTCCTGCAAGCATTGTCGATACGGGATGAGCTTCAAATCTCGCGTCTCCCAATCGCCTTGAATTTGATGGACGAGTAAATCCGAATCTCCCAACACCAATAATTCTTGGACTCCCATATCAACAGCTAACCTCAAACCAAGGATGCAGGCTTCATACTCTGCCATATTGTTAGTACAGTAGAATCGAAGTTGTGCTGTTACCGGGAAATGTTGTCCCGATTCAGAGACAAGAACCGCACCTATTCCGACTCCTTTCATATTGACAGCTCCATCGAAGAATAACCTCCAACCTGGATCAACATCTATAACGACTTCATCGACACACGACACTTCTTCGTCAGGAAAATATGTCTTTAATGGCTCGTACTCTTCATCGATGGGATTCTCAGCAAGATGATCTGCCAAGGCTTGGGCTTTCATGGCGGTTCGAGTCACATATACGATGTCGAACTCGGTAAGCAAAATTTGCCACTTTGCCAATCGACCTGTCGGCATAGGCTTCTGAAAGATATACTTCAAAGGATCCATGCGGGAGATGAGATAAGTAGTATAGGATGAGAGATAGTGCTTCAACTTCTGTGCTATCTAGGTTAGGGCACAACACGTCCTTTCAAGAAGAGTATACCTGGCCTCATAAGTGGTGAACTTCTTGCTAAGATAGTAAATAGCCTGCTCTTTTTTGCCTGTGACATCATGTTGCCCCAGGACACACCCGAAAGAATTGTTCATGACTGACAAGTATAAGATCAAAGGCCTGCCAGGCTCCGGGGGTACCAACACGGGAGGATTTGACAAATATCTTTTGATTCGATCGAACGCTTCCTGACATTCTTCAGTCCATTTTACCACAACACTCTTTTTCAGCAACTTGAATATGGGCTCACAAGTGTTTGTGAGTTGAGCAATAAACCTGCTAATGTAGTTCAGTCTACCAAGCAAACTCATTACCTCCGTTTTATTCTTGGGCGGGGGCAAATCCTGAATGGCTTTGATTTTCGAGGGATCTAATTCAATTCCCCGACAGCTGACTACAAACCCCAACAACTTTCCAGATGGAACTCCAAATACACATTTTGCCGGGTTGAGTTTGAGGTTATACCTGCGAAGTCTTTCAAAGAACTTTCTCAAGTCTTTTACATGGTCGGCCTGACTTTTTGACTTAATAATCACATCATCCACGTAAACCTCAATCTCCTTATGCATCATGTCATGAAACATAGTGGTCATGGCTCTCATGTATGTTGCTCCAGCATTCTTCAAACCGAACGGCATCACCCGATAACAATAAGTTCCCCATGGTGTGATAAAAGATGTCTTCTCCGCGTCTTCATCATCCATAATGATCTGGTGATATCCGGCATAGCAATCCACAAAAGAGGCAACCTCGTGTTTAGCATAGTTGTCTAGCAAAATATGGATGTTGGGCAGTGGAAAATCATCTTTTGGACTTGCCCTGTTCAAATCGCGGTAATCAACACACACTTGAATTTTGCCATCTTTCTTTGGTACGGGAACAACATTGGATAACCACATGGGATAACGAGCCACTCGAATTACTTTGGCTTCAAGTTGTTTCATGATTTCCTCTTTGATTTTAATACTTACATCTGTTTTAAACTTCCTCAACTTCTGTTTGACAGGGGGGAATGCGGGATCCGTTGGCAATTTGTGAGACACTAATTCAGTGCTTAAACCAGGCATATCATCATAAGACCATGCAAAAACATCCTTATAATCCATTATCGTTTGAATCATTTCATCCTTTAGCTGGGGCAAAACATGTTCACTGATTTTAGTTTCCCTAACATCTTCTTGATCCCCTAGATTTATTGGCTTAGTCTCATTCAAATTAGGATTCGGTTTGTCTTCAAATTGTTCCAACCCTTTGCTTATTTCTTCTAATGCTTCTTTTTCATCATATTCCTCATCCTGCTCCATTACATCTGGATTATTTTGGATTTTAAGACCAGGCTGAAAATTCCGCATGCATGTCATGTCATTAGAATCAGCATAAAGAGAACTGTGTAAAAAGAAAAACAAACTATATTAGACACAAAACAAAAGGGACATTGCATTTCATTAAATAAAAGATAGAATGGTTTAAACACAGACACCAATATAACATAAACAAACTAAAATCTGAATTACAACCCTGAAATAACTCGGATAAACAGAAAGGAAAACAAAATAAACTACTAAAACTCCCTCCTGACGGGGAGAGGAGTGACTTCCCAATTATTGAGCCGGACAGCTGGACCTATGAATTGCACATCTGCCATACTGGTACCTTCTCCTGCTTCAACCATATCAACTTCAATAAAAAAGTTCTGGAGGTCACCCACCAATTCAAATTCAGATTCCACATGCTTCGCGACATCGCTCTTAACGAATGACTCACTGAGTAGTGGCATTGGGCGAGGGAGTGACCATATTTCCTTCTTCCTTCCCCTGATTTTCTTCAGATCTTCAGCTGTAGGCTCAAATCCCAGACCAAACGTGCCCACGTTCTCACTCGGACATATGGGATGAACTATACCATGCAGAGATGCTCCCAAACCTTTTCCTGGTTCAAATCCGTATTTCCAAAGTTCACTCACCATCATGATAGAAGCAGAAGACAATTGCGGTCCCGGTATAGCTTGCCACTCAGGGATACGACTCACTGGCACTGTATCAAAAATTTGATAGACGAATGTCTTCTCTACGTTATTTGCTTCAATAAAGGACAAAGGAGAATCTTCGTAGGCTGATAAATCTCCTTCACCATGAATAACTACTTCTTGCCTGTCATGCTCAAACTTAATCATTTGGTGCAGCGTGGATGGAACCGCCTTGGCCTTGTGGATCCAGGGCCTTCCCAACAACAGATTGTAAGAGGATTCTACGTTCAATACCTGAAACTCTACGGCAAACTCAACAGGCCCTATGGTCAACATTAGTTCTATTTCGCCAATGGAATTTGACTTTGCACCATCGAAATCCCTAACACATACATTGTTGGGCTTGATCCTATCAGCACCAACATTCAGCTTTTGCAAAGTAGAAATAGGGCAAATATTTGCACCTGAACCTCCATCAATCATAACATGAGTGATGTAGAAATCCTCACACTTCACTGTAATGTAAAGACCTCGATTATGCCCTGTACCTTCAACAGGCAATTCATCATCAGAAAAGCTAATCCGATTGACCTCAAAGATTTTTCCCACCATTTTCTCAACCTGGTTGATTGTAATCTCCCTTGGAACATATGCTTCATTCAATACCTTCAGCAAAACATCACGATGCTCCTCGGAGTGCAACAACAAAGATAAAAGGGAAATTTGAGCAGGGGTTTTCTTCAGCTGGTCTAATACTGAATACTCTGGCAATTTCATCTTTTTCAAAAAATCTTCGGCTTCCTCCTCAGTGATAGGCTTTTTGATAGACGACGGTTCACTCACCGTTGGCTTAGACTTTCTTAAGCTTTCAGGCACGAAGCATCTTCCTGACCTGGTCAAACCTCCTACCTCATCTACATCTTGCAAAACTTCATTCCCGTGATAGGTCATCACAGTTCGCCCATAATTCCAGGGAATCCTTTTCATATCAACTATCGGAGGTTGGGTCACCGGTTTTAGGACAGTAGGCGCTGCCAGTGCTCCTTTCACCGTCAAGATAGGCTGACTCAAAGCTCCCACCACTGTCAACTTAGGTTTATCCTGACTCGAATCACCATACCTTCTGGCGCCTTGTACTGTGATCAGGGGCTTCTTTGTGCTTTCTCGGGATTTATCCTCCCTCATTCCTTCCTGACTCAATGACATTGCTTTCAAAGACTCCGCTACATTCACCGATTTCTCCTCAGTGGTTTGTATCTTGACAATAGGCTTATAACCCCTTGAAGACTCTTTCCCATCATATATCAATTCTAATATATTGGCTTCAGCATGGGTTGGCAGCGGATTCTGGTTAATGTTTGGACCCTCCGGGGCTTGGACCAACATCTGATTTGTGTCAATCAAGTCTTGGACAGCTCTCTTTAAATGCCAGCATTTCTCAATATCATGGCCTGGCATATCAGAACAGTACGCACACCTTAAAGAATAATCGAGATTCCTTGGTGGTGGATTTGAAAGCCTTCCTTGAATTGGGCTTAAAACCTTCAACTTCCTCAACCTATCAAACAAGCTAGCATATGACTCCCCAAGAGGTGTGAATTGATTTTTGACCATTTTCTCCTTCTTATACTCGGGCCTAGGCTGAAAACTGGGTCTGGAGGGGTTTTGGTAATTTGGTGGAGCGAATGGGCGATTTTGTGAAGTTTGCGCGCGCCACTGCGGGTAAGAAGGGGTTTGGGCATATGGTTGCGCACTATATACTGGGTAAGAGGGTGGTGGAATGGAATATAAAGGATTTTGTGGAGGGTAGTAATGGTGGGGAGGAATATATGAAGCTTGGGCGTAGACTTGGGCTTGGGATTGGGGATAGGGGCGAGGTGGCCTTTTAGGATAAGTATGGGTTCCGGCTACGACAATCGCAACATCCTCTTTCTTCTTTTTTCCTCCAAATGCGCCAGATCCACCTTGAATCGCTTGTGTGGTAGCTTTTAATGCAGCAAAACTCACTATTCGACCGGTCTTAATCCCGTCCTCTATCATCTCCCCCATTTTGAGGACTTCCATAAAAGACTTTCCCATTGCCGGAAGTAAATGTTGAAAATAGGTCTCATCCTGCGCCTGAATGAAAACTTCTACCAACTTACTTTCCTTCATTGGAGGCTTTACCCTAGCGGCCTGTTCACGCCACCTTATAGCGTATTCCCTAAAACCTTCAGTGCTCTTTTTCTTCATGTTGACCAAAGATTATTCGTCCGGAATCAAGTCGATGTTGTACTGAAAATGTTGAACAAATTCAGAAGCCAAATCATCCCAACTGTTCCATTTATCGATATCCCGATCGATGAACCATTCTGAAGCCAGATCTGAAAGACTCTCGCCAAAGAAGGCCATGAGTAGTTCTTCCTTTCCTCCTGCAGCCCTCAACTGGTTGCAATAACGTCTCAAGTGTGCAACAGGATCACCGTGCCCTGCGTACTTCTCGAACTTAGGCATCTTAAAACCGGGGGGCAGGTTGATGTCTGGGAACATGCACAGGTCTTTATAGGAAACACTTCTATAATCTCCGATTCCTTGCAAATTCCTCATAGCTTGCTCTAAACTGTTCACTTTCTGGGCTATGACATCCTGTTCCTCTGTTGCGACAGGTTTCTCCGTATCAAATGGAAATGCAGGCGGCTGAGTGTACCCATACGGTTCACTCAATTGCAGAGTAGGCTCCGTAGCATAATACTGACCATCTGAAACCTTCAGTGCTGGCTCACTGGAAGACCGAGGAAGCCTCATTGTGGGACGCACAGCATATATGGGAGTTTCTTGTGGTGGCGGGGCCACGAATATCGGTGTGATTGGTGGCGTTGGCTGAGCAGCTGGTCTTGATTGGGGAGCTGCCATGGGCACACCAGAATTGCCAGGATAATAATGTCGCGGAGTGAATCCTGGCGCGTGCTCAGGTGACTCAGTAGGAGCAGAGAATTGTGCCTGAGTGAGCGGTGGGCAATTAGAGATATTCCCAAGACCTTCAGGGAGCGGAGGAGGAGGCATTCCGATGGCCCATGCCCGGTGCAAATCTATCAATTGTTGCCGGAGCCTTACTATCTCATCATTGTGTTCTGAACTTTCTTCCCTGTGATCCTGATCCGGGTCAATGAGCGAATTTTCAATCTCCCTGCTAGCCATTGCGAGCTTTGCTTTGGACCTAGTGAAGTATGGGTGACTAGCCAGAGTGCTGCAAACCTACCACTGTTATCTGAAAGAACATGCTCATCAAAGACGACATCCGTTAGGATTAGGGTATACCAAAAGCATGGGAATCACATTGGTAAAATTGCCCTAAGTTCATGTTCATATCTACCAGCTTTTGAGGGTAGCGAGGTCATTTCAACATCATCCCGATTTTATTTACACACTTTTTTTTTGGTATCAATATCTGTTCTTTTCCTCACGTTATCTACCTTTATTTTATCATTCTTTATGGCTTTTGTTTTCCTTAAAAGAGGAAAAAATAATGAAAAACAACGAAACAAAATGATTAGATCAAACCCAAAAGTAGGCTGCCTACGTATCATGTTGTACATGAATCAGATCTTGCGTAGTTCGGGCAGCTTATGCATAAACATTACACAATTGAAGATTTTTTTTTTTCACGAAACACGAAAACAAGTAAACAAAAGAAAGACGTAACATCCTAACATTTCGATGAAAGATAGCAAAACATACAACGAATTTAGGACCACTTTAAAACTAAACAACAAATACAAAATAACACTTTAAACCCCTAGCGATATGCGTGCAATAAATACCCGAATATCAAAAACAACTTAACTCCGACTTAACACAGACACCAACCTACAATGACAGAAACATAAAAGACTCAAACTACATAAAGATAAGACATGTTCTTTCAAACTGGTGCTCTGTGTGATGTCCCCGGCTGAGATAAACCCATCTGTGAAGTCCCCATTTTTCCACTTAGACTTTGCAACATGTCCTGCAACGACATTTTGATACTCGAAAACAAATTTCTTGCCCGTATCCCCGCCTCTTGGAGAGTACACCCGCAAAGGTTTCTCTGACACCCATCCACAGTTGTGATCAAACGCGACAACTGAACTCTCAAAAACTCCACCTTGACACCCGGATCTTCCTGCTCATCATCTTCTACCATGATTGCTTCCCGTATTCGCCCTCTAAGTTGGGCTGGTAAGGGTCTACTAATGCCACGGGGCAGAGATTGTAGCCAGATTTCATAGTTTTGAGTGCATCCTGGACTTTCCTCGAAAGTATCGACACCCAACTTTATCGCGTTATTCCAGAATTGCTCATATTTGCTTTCCCCTATGGCTTGGTCTTTAAAGTACTCTACATCCTTTAGAAGGTCCATTATTGGGGGGACGTCTTGCATTCTACCCAACTGACGCATCACCCTTCTTGGACTGTAAGGCCTAGTGCAGTTAAGTCCTATCAAAACTAGAAAGAGTTGCATTTGAGATCCGATCAAGATTTTCTTAGGACAAAACCACATATAACACCAAAGAATGTTGTTTGGAGTTCTTGATCCGAGAAATTCGATCCAAGAATCGACTCCAATAGGAAAAGAAAATTTGTCAAAACGCATTCTTTCTTGCATGGCTTGCACTCGATCATTCAGACAACGGTCGATCACATCTGCTCTAATCAAAGAAGGTGTATGCAAGTGCTCCATCATCCACAACTGCAATATCAGATTACTCCCCTCAAAAAATCGTACCCCTCCTTTTACTTCAGTTAAAGCCTTATATATTTCTGTTAGGATCATTGGTACAATGGTGACCTCATCTTTTTTCTTGAATAAAGCTATCACCACTGATTGTAGACGAGTATTGATACACCTCTCATCTAACGGAAACACTAAGATACCCAACAAAGCCAGACAGAAAACCTCCAGACGACGTTGTTCCCAGATTTTTTTGGTAGTACAGAATTCATCCCAAAAACAGTCGAAACCCTCTAAAGACCCAAATCTAGCAAACAAATAGTCTAAGGAAATCCAAGATTGTTTGAGACATCCCAGATGCTTGTTATCTTTTAATCCACAGAGTCGAAGGAATTTCTTACGAGTATGATTGCGGGCTAAAATCATCTGCTGGTCCATGTAAGTCAACCGAAACAAATAAGATATTTCTGCCAGGGTAGGAGTCAATTCACAACTTCCGAACCTAAACACCAAATTATTTGGATCCCAGAAAGTCAACGCAGCTTCTATTAAATCCGGACGAGGCGTGAGATCCATGAGTGTTACAAGATTGCCTAACACTTTCCTCACTTCGTGCTTTTCGGAGTAATTGAACGTGCCCCACCACTTGATCAACTTTTTGGGTACCTTGACAACCATAAGGACTCTAGACTTTGTGGACAGGTCCATCCTGTAGTAGCAAATAAGAAATTGTCTCAAAATTTGATAAGAGCAAAAGGTTCCCAACCAACGGGAATTTGATGCGGACATACGTCGATGGGACAGACCGCTTCATGACTCCAAATCGCCGAACAGTAATGCTGAATAAAATCAGCCTACTTGGCTAACAACTCTAGGTTACGGAGTAAAAGACCTAGCCTAAGACTAAGACGAAGACCAAAATAAAGGTTACCGGACCCACCGAGGGTTGCCTACGTATCCCGCCCCGAGGGACGGAAATCAGGTATGCGTAGTTCATCCAGTTTGGACACTTAACGATTAACTAATAAATTGACCCTAACTTAAGAGACAACCAAAAACAAACGAGTGAAAACATTTTGGATTTCAACTAGACATTTCAACTAAGACTGACACCACCAATTATAAAAAAATCTTTTTGGTATTTTGTTTTTGACAGATAAGTAGACAAAGCAAATAAAACCCTCTTTTTTTTTATTCAACTTTTTTTGAACTTACGGTACTTTGAGAAGATAAATGCAAAAACGTAAAAAAAATCTTTTTGAGTTTTGGGATCGTGAAGAACAAAAGCCATAAAGAACTCTAAAATAAACTTCGACACTCCTTATGATTCATTCTTTTCGACTCACTTTTTTCCTCTTTTTTTTTTCTTTTTCTTTTTTTTTTTCACACTTTACTTCTAACACATGTTTTCCCCAAATCGGTCCGTCAAATGACCACGTTACCCTCAAATATGCAACAGTTAGCACGTAGGGATGCTTTAAAGGCGAGTCTCCTGCAAAGGACCGTGTAGGCCCCGCTAGGTCTCAATAAGATGCACATAAGAATGACCTAAAGGCTGACCTACGTTGTGGTTTACTAACAAGGCCGTTCGGGGGAGCATATGGTCGATAGTGGCTGCTTTGCTTTCCACCTACTCCATACATCCAACGGCTCCCCCCTAAAATAAAGGTGACTCAACTAGATTTCGTGCGCACGACGTGCGCTCCGAGACTTGTTGCAGAAAGAAGGCCGGGGGGATGGACTCATGATGACAGATATAAATCGGTAACACATAGGATAAATACTATAAACAAAGAGCACGAAAACGCACAAAAGTGAAAACAATAACAAAACAATAATCACAAACAATGCTTATACACTCGTAATGCCAAACAAAGCTGATACGACTCAAAAAATAAGCTCGAATTCTGAAATGTCCCCAGCAGAGTCGCCAGAGCTGTCACCCCCCTTTTTAACGTACTCCAAAATATTATGTTTTGGCGCGAAAGGGCTTTATTATTTAAGCGACAAGAAATGAAAAATTGTTTCGGAAAAGGATTATTTGCATTTTTTACTCAGAGTCGCCACTTGGCATAATCCGGTGTGCCAAGTCACCTTTGGAAAATCCTTTTCGAAACCATTTGACTCTTAAACTGGTTTGCGAACAGAGATTCCGGCCAAGGAATTCTGTTGACCGAGAGGAAGGGGTTAGGCACCCCTCGATCCCGTGGTTCAACCACAGTCGCTTGGCAGAGCGTATCGGCTAAATTGACGTTACAAATGCATAAACCAAACAAAAACACATAAAAAACAATCCATCAAACACATGAAACAAAACAAATCCAAAATTAGTGTCCAGTCCAATAATACAGTCCCAAAAATAGAAAATGCATAAAAATAAATCCTATTCTAAATTAATTCGAGACTAATGCTCTACCCGACGCCTCGGGCCTTCATCACGAACATCCTCCGGGTACAAAATACTTCGGGGCATTCCCCGGTGAATAAATATATACAGGTACCTCGGGGCATCCCCCGGCCCAATGAATACATTTCTTAGTGCGGAAAAAAATAAAACTATTCAACAAAATTTCAAACACTCCACAGAATTTCCAACATTCAATCGAAGCCACAAATCCTAAATTTTGCCTACCCAAATTATGTTCGCCTAAACCAATCGTCCTATCAAGATACTACCAAGTTCGATTAACGTTCATTTCGAAGCCAAACAACCAATGAATCAAACTAATCAAAATTCAACCATTATGCCAAGTTTTCAATTCTCCCCCCCCACTCGTTTCATTTTTTATCAATTATACCTTCAAAGTTACTCCGATTCATTCCGCTTATCAACAAAATCACATTGTTAAAATTCTAGCATCATAACATCAACCAAAAATCCAACAATCACCACGGATAATCACAAACGATTCAAATAATCAAAAAATAAAGAACGAGGAGACGGGTTAAAGAAATGGACCTCGATAGAACGTTCTTGTATAATAATAAAGAGACCCGAAGACCAAAATAACTTGAACGGAGAACCTCAACTGCGAATCCCAAATCCGAACTCGGTATCGGAAATAATCAAACAGATTGTTCCAAACAGTGAAAACAAACTTTAATAGTAACTCAGATCACAAATGTCGACCCACTTTGAGTTCGAAAACCCTGAGAATCGATATCGACGATGAGTACACAGAAATAGATGAACCCAACCCAACAACTTGACCGTAAGAGCTGAAACTCGGCATTGACCGAACTCCGGTGAGCTCCAACGACGAAACAGATGGGAACAGACCGGATTCTAGCTGAATCTCATCCCAATATTGGAAGAAAATTAGGGATTTTCGCGACTATAGGACTGATTCGACTAACCAAGAGTTGATTCCGGCGGATCTCACTATTTTCCGACAAGATTCTCGCCGGTGATGGCGACGAAGATGTGGTGGCTTAGGTCGTCGGTGGCTGCTGTCAGCGGGGGAGGGAAGGACGACGGAGAGACGACGGCGATGTTGCCGTCGTCGGAACTGAGATCTGAGAGGTCGGAGAGAGAGAGAGAGAGAGTGAAACGGCGGAGAGACGACGGCGAGGTTGCCGTCGTCGGAACTAAAATCTGAGAGAGAGAGGGAGACGACGGCGAGGTTGCCGTCGTCGGAACTGAAATCTGAAAGAGAGAGAGAGGGAGACGATGGCGAGACGACGGCGATGTTGCCGTCGTCGGAGCTGAGATCGGAGAGAGAGTCGAGGAGAGAGAGATCGAGATCAGAGAGAGAGAGAGACGAAAATATGCTGATCTTTTCCTTTTTTTTGGTATTCTTTTTTTTTATGTGTATGTGTGGGTATATATTGTGTTGAGTCTTTTCTTTGTTGACAAGAAAAGAGAGGGGGGTGGGGTAACGTGGGGTAGGGGTAGTGGTGAGGTGTTATGTTTTTATTGGGTATGTGGTTAGGATAAGATAGGGTTAGTTATTTTTGTCATTTTGTGGAGGGATTATCACACGGGTGAGGGTACACGGTAGGATAGGGTAAACAATAGGTAAAACGATATCGGGGAGGGACGAAATTAGGTGTCTACAACCTCAATAATTCACTTATTCTGAAACGGAGGGAGTAATAAATTGTTAAAAAATAGGAAGTAGAGTGGACAATTTTTGCAGCTAAACAATAAAAATTTATTGTTAAACCTATTTCTCAACAGTGGCAGAGCCACCTTTGCTCCAGGTGTTTCATCCGAACCTCGTTCGACGAAAAAGTATACTATTTTTACATCGTTAAACATATTTTTTATGCATATATAGTAGAGTTGAACACCTTTCAACTAATTGGTATATTTACTTCTGAGCCTTCTCAATGAAAATCCTGACTCCGCCAATGTTTATTACTCCCTCCGTTTCATAGTAAATGAATTGTTAGATTTTGGCACATATATTAAGGAAAAAACATTAAAGACATAAATTTAACACAACTTTCCAGTTTTACCCCAAAAAAAGAAAAAGTTGACCTTGTAATACCTTTTCAAAAGTTAACTGGTTGTCAAATCATAAGGGTAAATTTGAAAAAAAAAATCAATGATTCACTTATTTTGAAACACCAATAAATACCTCAACAATTCACTTATTCTGAAACGGAGGGAGTAATAAATTGTTAAAAAATAGGAAGTAGAGTGGACAATTTTTGCAGCTAAACAATAAAAATTTATTGTTAAACCTATTTCTCAACAGTGGCAGAGCCACCTTTGCTCCAGGTGTTTCATCCGAACCTCGATCGATGAAAAAGTATACTATTTTTACATCGTTAAACATATTTTTTATGCATATATAGTAGAGTTGAACACCCTTTAACTAATTGGTATATTTACTTCTGAGCCTTCTCAATGAAAATCCTGACTCCGCCATTGTTTATTACTCCCTTCGTTTCATAGTAAATGGATTGTTAGATTTTGACACATATATTAAGGAAAAAACATTAAAGACATAAATTTAACACAACTTTCCAGTTTTGCCCCAAAAAAAGAAAAAGTTGACCTTGTAATACCTTTTCAAAAGTTAATTGGTTGTCAAATCATAAGGGTGAATTTGAAAAAAAAATTCAATGATTCGCTTATTTTGAAACACCAATAAATACCTCAACAATTCACTTATTCCGAAACGGAGGGAGTAATAAATTGTTAAAAAAAATTGTTAGCTAGTATAGCTATTTGGTGACATTTTCCCACGGTCAACAATTTTACTTTTATTACCATCATTTTCACCTTTTTATTTCCTTACGTAAAAGTCAACCAAATTATTAAAAAGTTGTTTGTACGTTAAGTCAATTTAAGTATGTCCCTAAGCAAAATAAATAAATGAATAAATAAATTTAAATATGTATTCTGCAATTTTGTACATAGACAAGTAACTGATAGTATTATTTGAAAATGATAACCATCAAAAATTGTGATATACCGATAAATATTTCTCCATTCTCAACTAAAAATTTCAAGTTCGAGCTATGAATATAATATGAAATTGCTTTTGATAAACAATGTTGTATTTTGGAATTTTTCAATGTGAACTCGAATTAATCTGATCTCAAAATAGATATTGAACATCAAGATAAAAATAAAGAAAAAAATATTGAAAATGATATAAAGAATTAGTGCATGTATGATGAATAATGCTTAGCATCAATGTGCAATCATTAATTTGTTTTATAATTAAAAAGGAAGCTGCAAAATTCACTTTTTTTGCACTTTTTTAAAAGAAAAAAGATATATGTACTTTTTTTTTTTAATACAATGTCTTCCTCTTCCATTTGAACATTTGAAAAAAGAAGTCCTAAAGAGCTCTCTAGTCTTTTTTATCTAGATAATAATAATAATAAAAAAAAAAAAGTACAAAATTTGGACCAGAAATGATTTTGCTTTAGGTTTTGTTATGTCATGAATATATTTTAACTTTAATTTTGCTTTTATATATTTGGGTAAACAATATAAATCCCGACAGTTTGAAGTTTAATCACAGAAAATCCTAATATTTTGCATAATTACTGAAAATCTCGATTTTGGGTTTGTCAAGATACATAATTAGCTCTTGATGTGAAGATACATTTTTTTCTTTGTAAAGATACATAATTATCTCCTGATACATTTTTTTTCGATTTTGAGTCTTTCAAGATACATAATACATCCAGCGAAGATGCATTTTTTTTCCTTTGAAGAGGTACATAATTAGCTTTCGGTATATTTTTTCTAATTTTGGATCTGTCGAGATACATAATTAGCTCCCGATACATTCAAATGAAGATACACAATTAGTTGGAACTTTCGTAATTACTTTGTAAGAATGAAGATTTATATAAATATAATAAGTTAAGGTGTATATTTATGTTATTTTTTCCTTATATTTACGAGTATCTTTGGAGGTAGTTTTGTACGATTCATGCAAGAAACTCTCCTTGCTTTTTCTTGGTTTTCTATCCAAAGACTGATATTCGATTGAGGCCTTGATTAAATTTGGACTCATACATTGCAGGGCTTAGTTCTTTTAGGCGCGGCTCCCAACAAAATATTTTTCATTTTCAAAGTTTCGAATCCAATATCTCTAATTAAGGGCGAAGAAATCTCAATCGTCTTTATTATCCCAAGTTAATAACTCTCCTTGATCTAAAATTTCCGTAAGACTCACATATGGTGTTTATTTATATAGGTGATTCATCAGGGTTTGAAAATGTATGGATTTTTTTTAGCAACGACGATTTCAAGTTAGTATTACGTATCGAATGGTATAATTGGATGAACGGTATTCCTCAACTCATCTTTAACTAAATGTCTCGGGTTTGATCATCTTTCGAAATAGAGAAACTCGTAGCAAAAAAAAAAAACTTCATCTTTTAACGGACCTTACCTTATTGCACATCATGAATTTCCGATCTCCGATGATAAAACAAAAAAAACTCTCAAAACTAAACACAGAGATGGTAAAAACGGTAAAAACTCACCGCACTCGGTGTTTACATCAAATCAGTAAATACATGTCGATCATATGTTTATCATGATTAATTAATATTTTATTTAATTACTTAACCATGATAAATTAATATAGTTCGATGTATAACGGAGTACAATATATATATTATGGTAGTTAATAATAAATCAAAATTGTTTACCAAACAAAAGAACAAATTAAAGCCGTGACATGCGATACAAATTATAATTACTACGACGTGTTCCATTGACTAATTAAAAAGTCTTCATTACAAATTTTGCAGCTGTAAATCAATAGGCTAATTAATTATTACCCTACTTTTCAACTCACTTTCTAATTTTGAATAATTAATTTTGTTTTAGTCAAATCATACTATCATTTTCTTAACCTTTATTGGTCTTAATCCTATACTTTCTTTCACTTTTTGAAGCTTACAACTTGATTTAATTTGTCAACTTTGTTGTTGATGTATAAGTTTTTGGGGAAATAAAAAAAAGAAATTAGAGGAGCTATAAGTAATGCAGAAAATATTATTATTCAAAAATATTTCTACAATTTAGACGAACAATATTGAAATATTGTCTACGAACAAGGAAGCCGTAAGTAATGCAACCATGAGTCTCATACAAAATTCGATCTTGGATCAGAATGAACGTTGGCGGCATGTTTAATACATACAATTAGTTGGACCGAAAGTGATGTTTCTAGTGGCGGATGAATGAGCAACGCGAAAAAGCTAATAATACGTCGTTGCTAATCTAATTCCTTCAAGGCGAACCCTAACCGAAAGGCTCTATACAGACTAAGGGCAAACAAGATAAAGAAAGCGACTTTATCTTGTATGAGAATAGAGAAAAGACAATCAACGTAGAATGCTACTTGTGGTCTTATGGAATTTGTTTTCTCTAAATCAAACATGAAAAAGTTTGAAATCACTTCTTTTTTTTTACTTTTTACCAAACACACCCTAATTAATTAACCCTTAATCAAGGCCTTTATTTCATGGAAATGGAGGAGAATATGTTGGTGTTTTTTGTAACATTTTCAAGATGTTTCCCTGTCTTAACGTGTTTGTTGAAAATGTGTTGAAACATCACATGCTTCTATAGTCAAAGTTTGCCAATTAGAAATTGAAGTACTTGGTAGATTAGGAATGTCTATGGACTAATTTGATGAAGTCTTTTTAGAACACTTGCCTGATGTTTTTCCGGAGCTGGTGGAACAACGCATTCGTTGGAGAGGCCAGGGAAGATGGATTGGATCGAGCAGGCGTACACTGCCGATCTCCTTTGCAGATCTGGGTTGATTGGTCCGCAAAGTCATGGGAGAGGCAGACTCAGTAAAATGATATATTTTTCTACAAAGACACTCGGAATGCAGTTTGGTCACAATCAATGAGAATAATACAACATTTATTTTTCCGGAGCTGGTGGAACAACGCATTCGTTGGAGAGGCCAGGGAAGATAGATTGGATCGAGCAGGCGTACACTGTCGATCTCCTTAGCAGACCTGGGTTGATTGGTCTAGAAAGTCATCGGAGAGGCAGACTCAGTAAAATAATATACTTCTCCACAAAGACACTCGGAATACAGTTTGGTCAAAATCAATGGGAATAATACAACATCTGTTTTTCCGGAGCTGGTGGAACAATGCATTCATTGGAGAGTCCAGGGAAGATGGATTGGATCGAGCAAGTGTACACTGCCGATCTCCTTAGCAGATCCAGATTGTCTGGTCCGGAAAGTCATGGGAGAGGCAGACTAAGTAAAATGATATACTTCTCTACAAAGACACTCAAAACGCAGTTTGATCACAATCAATGAAAATAATACAACATGAAGACAGATAATACAACATGAAGATAGGACGCATGAATATTCACAAACAAAGACGATACTGAATGGGCTCCCCCATTTCACCGTACTACTTGCTTGAAAACCTAATTGGATGGCGCGAGATACGATACGCTTTGCTTTTGAGCGGCCACCGGCCAGCTACTTTCGTACATAAATATAGATTCATTCCTCATACCTGATCCAGCCTCAAAATCCTTCGCTGGTTGGTAAAAAATCGATCTTGTTTGGTAAGACGGAATTGGACAAAGAAAAGAGAGTGCTCAACCGGAACTCAGAAGAAATATTTTCCCTTTCATTAATGACTTTATTATTTCAATTGCTATGTAAACTTCACATATCACAAGCAGTAAATTTGATCTGATTCAACATATATGATTAACCACAACCTACATGTACCTCATTCCCAGCAAAATCTTGACATATTAGCAACTTGCATGTTCTTTTCTTCAACTTATACAATGGAAAGAAGCGCGATTTAGGCTCGCGCACGCGTGTGCATTGAGGGGTGGGGGGTCATGGATCATGTCATATCTGCAAATATTATGCATGACAAGTGTACTCAAATGTATAATTTAAACATCATACATTACAATAAAGTTAAGATAAAAAGTTCAATCAAGAATTCATATCATTTGGCTGATCAAAAGTCTTGTTAGAGTTTCCTTGTTCCATTTTAATCTGTCCACCATCAATCAATGCAGAACCTGAATTGCAACCCTGATTAAAACAACATTCAATGCGAAAACTTGTTAGATCTAATGCTTTGCAACCATTTTTTACGGTTTATAAATGCGAAATATAATGCTCTAGAAACCTTCAAACTTGTCGACTCTGCAAATGTCGACTCTACTTGTCTTAGGTGATCTTCTGTTTTCATATCGTCCTGATAATTTGAACGAAACAAACTTTTATTACGGTTTCATATGGTAATAGTAGAAAATGAACGATAAGGGTTAAGCAGGAACGAGAGAAGAGTTGCTGGATGCAATAGAAGCATATGGTTATACTAGTTAATTACTATAACTAGTTTCTACCAATTAACAGTGGTTAGAATCGTTGTCAATCTACCACAAACCTTTCTTCACCGACAACTACTACTAAGGCTAACTAATGCCTGCACAGAAACAACAGACACCAAATCGAATCATTGACACATACATCAACCTTGTTACAGATACAAAGTAAAGGCTGGTGCATACCGTATTTTTTCCTTCAGGTTCAACATTGTCCCTTCTCGCTCTGCTAGGAATGGGCTTACTGTATGAAAGTAACATGGCATGAATAACCCTTTACGTAATAAGCAAGATAACAGGATGCAGGTTGAAGAACAAATATATCTCTGTCAAGATGAATAAAAATAGAAAACGTGAAGTACCGGTCTTCGTCATTTGTGTCAGAATCGGCATCCCATCTTGAATCTGCATCCTCTTGATCTTCATCAGCCTGCGTTGTAAAAACACATTAGCATCTTCCAACAGAAAATCCAACAACTTTTTTTTAAAAAAATATCAGATAAATCTCCCGTTTGCTTCTAGTCTGAGTCCAGTTAGCTAACATGTTCAAAATCCTAGGGAGTATGGGGTCACTACCTCCTCCTAACTTAATTACAAGGCTTTTTTTTAATGGTTAACTTCGTTACAAGGCTTAGTCAACGGTAGTCGGTAGGGTTTGAACGAGTGATGTGTGCTTAGCCTACACATCAGGTGTTAAGTCCTTACCGTCGAACCAAAGCCCTGCGGTGCAAAACCCAACAATATTCTTACCAAAGGCAGAAATATGAAAGCCTATCATACATGGGGCAAATACGGAAACAAATAGCAGTTCGGAACCAATGCATTTTCCCAAATTATAACCCAATCTTAGCTAATGAAACTCGAACACCTAGTAGAAACTGGCAATGTTTTTAAGAGCAATGTTAGGGAAATGAAACCTCGGGCAATTCAGTATCCGGGGGTCGCTGCTGGAACTGTACACTTGGTGCATGCTCAAGTTTTGAAAGATTATCAAGCAGCTTTGATCTTATATCTTCTAAAATCTGACGCGAGTTTTTGTTCTCCATGTTACTTGGAGCAACATGCAAGGTATAATCTGGACCAAAGTATTCATAATATTCATGCTGCGGCATCTTATCTTCAAGCTCTATTCCTAATGCAACTCCTGTCTGCTCAAACACAAGAAGAACAATTCACAAGTATTAGAAAATCACAACAGGCATTACAAAGTAGAGTCAGCTGTTACGATTTTTAAAAGAAAAGGTCCAATATGATTCTTGGGAATACAACATTCTCCTCCACGACATGGTTGGGATATCCCTTTTTCAGTAGCTTCACTCATTTTAATAGACATACTTTACTGAACTCGCATACTCTAACATGTTCACGGCATAAAATGAAAGCATCATAACAATGTGAGCCTTTGGGTTGATTTTATTTTTAACCAAAAACTGATCAAACCGAACCATGACCATCCCTATTCATAATAAATGGGATCTTTTATCGACATTTAATTTTATAAATCTTATTTAGCATGATGCTGATATGAAGTGAGCTTAAATGAAGAAGTGGGGATTCATATAGCCAAATCCAACTTAATTGGGACTGAGGTATAGTTGGTTGTTCTTGTTTTAATTCTTAATACATCTACGGAATTTGGCAAGTTAAATTCGAGATTCTAATCATCATCCTCTCCCTGATGGTCTTTCTTTCTGTTCTACATTCAGGGATGAGGCTGTATGTTGTCAAACCAATGTAGTCAAAAAACGTTGTTCTTTTTGTTTCCTTTTTTTCTCTATTTGGTAGGTTACTTCACCAAAAACATATCACAATCCAAATGATACCGGAAAGAAGAAAAGTCAGCCTAAAGCAATCATCACCCATTAGATGTATGCGCAAACTGATAGTGTAAACAACTTGCTTACTTCATAACACCAGCAACGAGCAACATTGCGTATTGTGTAGCCACCTCCACCAAGCAACAATAGAGGCACATTGAAAGACCTCATGTATTTGACACATTCTGCATGACCTTTGATAGAGAGATTAAAGCAGCCTAATCTGTCGCCAGACAAGGAATCTGCACCACATTGTAAGACCACAGCACCAGGCTTAAAAACTTCCATCACTTTGCCCATTATTGGCTTAAAGAGGGACTGATAGCTCTCATCATCAATTCCGTCATCTAGTGGAACATTAAGAGAGTAGTATTTTCCACCTCCAAATCCAATATCACGTATATCCCCGGTACCAGGAAAGTAATCTCCAAACTTATGAAAAGAAACTGTCATGACCCTATCTGTAGTATAAAAGGCCTCTTCCACACCATCACCATGATGGATATCAATATCCACATACAACACTCTCTGCAACAGTAACATAAACAAGGCAAATTAACAATGAAGAACTTGTACGGCTTAGGAATGTTAATAAGATTGTTAATGTTTGGATGCATACATGTGTTTTAACACTCTGTTAATAATTGTAAAGCTAACACCATGTTGTTTTGTTGATAATTCTTAAGATACTACGCCCATGTCCTAGTGAGTTAAACTGAAATGGAAGGAAGAGTGAAAGTTACGAGAAGTTGACGTCATTTACCTCATTTTGTAAGGACGGAAAGGGGTAGGGGGTTGCACACAAACAACATTACCACAAATTTATCCTACCCTTGACAGAAGCACAAAAATTTGTTTTCTGCCCTTTCTATCACACCAAATATTTAAGGGACGGTAAACACCTTGCTTGCAATCAATAAGTTTTTGTCTACCCATGTGAAGAGTCATGGGAGATGAACTTCCAGATGGGCAAGAAATTGAAGCCGTCATCAGTTGTACATTTTTTTATTTTTGGTCTAACAAGATTTGTCAACGTGTCCTTTATAAGCCAAAGCAATCAGCAAAGGGTCTAGACTGAATTTGCGTATTTTATGTATCTCTAGCCTGGCCATAGGATGGTTGGATGTCTGATTATCATAACATAGCTCGTTGACAAGATGACAATGTGCGAAATGTAAGTGAATAGTGAGAAAATGTGAAAAATGTGTGCTGACAAATTTTGTCTGAGAATTTAAATCACTCGATCAACCTCCATTCAGAAAAGTAGGACAGATATAATGAAGCGAACCTCATGGACTTTGAGTAGCTCCAAAATGGCAAGTACAATATCGTTCACATAGCAGAAACCTGATGCTTCACATTTCTTGGCATGATGTAATCCACCAGCCCAATTTACGGCAATATCACAGTGTCCATGGTTTAACTTAACTGCCCCACCAACAGAACCTCCAGCATAGGTTTGGCAAAAGGAATAAAGTCCATCAAAAACTGGACAGTCCTCCCCGACATTGAACCTCTTCAACTGCCTCAGCTGATCTTGCTGTGTTTCTGGGGTTACGCTTCTCAAGAAAGCAATATAATCATCGGCATGAAACCTACAGAGATCCTTGTCTCTAGCAGGATTGGGCTTCAGAACATGCATATGTTGTAATAGACCATAGTGAGCAAGAAGAGCATGTGTCATCCGCATTCTATGCGGCTTCATCGGGTGGCCTTGTCCATAATAGTAATTGCCAACTTCGGGATCATAGAAATAACTCACTTTTCTCTTCTTTCCATCTGCACCAGATGCTAAGGAATTTCCTCCAACATCCATCGCCCAAGCTATAAATTAGTAACGCTAAACCTATAACAGATGGAAAGCAAAGGCAGGTGGTCAATTCAGCGATACAAAATAAATCCCAACACAGATTGACAACCAGCTAACTCAAGGAGACGAAAATAACTAGATTTAGATCTTTTCTCTTTAAATAAAGAATATACATTCTCAAAGGAACCAATGAATAAGGCATAATTTGATGTGGACGCCAAAACAGAAACAGAAGACAGGGCGATAAACAAATACTAAGAAGTGTGTAAAGCCAATACGACCTGCCAAATTAGGTTTTGTTTGGAATAATTAGCCCCAAAAAACAACAATAATAAGAAAACCACTTCGCCTCAATCCCAAACTAATCAGGGAAATAGTCAAAAATAAGCTTCAAAAGTGGAGAAAATTTAAGTAACAGTCTAAGGGTCAATATAAGACAACAAAAACAACAATCGGGAAGAGCTATGATAATATCTTGTCATCTTCAGCAACCAAGATGATTTCTTCATGTGATCGTACAGAACATGTCAGCTTTAAAAAAATGCATTCATCCGGCCTATAGAAACTAAAGATTGAATTCAATCACTATAACACTAAGTACATCAACCATAATGAAAGAAAAAAATTGTTTTAAGTATTTCTCTTTTATAATAATAATAAAAAATAGCACTTCTCCATAGACAGAAAAAAGAAGACAAAAAAGCCATAACTAAAGATATAAAATGCAGAAATAAGTCTCTCAACAGTAGATGTGAGCAAATCTATCCAGAATCCAAAACATAGTCAACTTTACTTCACGAATCGTGCATGAGGTTAGGAAAATATAGTAACTCCTTATACAATATGCAAACATGATACCCACCACCCAACTATCCACCAAAATAAAAAGTAAAAAGAATCAATTTTGTCGCATCTTCATTTAAAGTTCAGAACTTCTATAGAAACAAACAAGGAGCAAGATTCGACAAAAAACCATCATACATGAACAGTATTTGAAGTATATCGAGTACAACCCACTTATATTCAAGCTGAGGGTCCATAGGAAACAACCTCTCCAGAGGTCTGCGTAGACTCTACCCTCCCCACACCCCACTTGTGGCATTCCACTGGATATGTTGTTGTTGTACTCATACCCCACTTATCTTTATTTAAATCTCTTCAACTAAACAACCCATATAAGCAAAATGCAAGAATCAATAAACAATCGCGGCCAAGATAAAATTTTAGCTCCAACACCCAATAGACAAAAGTGTATTCAGCTAAACCAAAGGGCATCTCGGTGCACTAAAGAGTATTCAGCTAAACCATTTACCTAAAAATAAGGCATAATTTGATATGGACATCAAACAAAAGACATCACCATAAACAAACACTAAGAAAGGTGTAGAGCCACTATGACTTGCCAACTTAGGTTCACTTTGGAAGAATTAGCCCCAAAAACAACAACAACAACAGAAAAAAATAGTAGCTTCTCATATAATATGCTTCTCATACAATATGCAAACATGAACCCCCAGTCCCACCGACACCCAATCCACCAGAGTAAAAAGTAAAAAGTATCCATTTTTTAGAATCTTAGAGTACTTAAAAGTTCAAAACTTTCGATAGAAACAAACAAGTAGCAAGATTCAACAAACGCCATCAGACAAATGAATAATATTTAAGTTTCTTAAACTACACAACCCAACAATAACAACAACATATCCAGTGTATTCCCACATATTGGGGTTTGGGGAGGGTAAAATGTATGCAGTTCATACCACTAACTCCGAAGAACAACAACATATCCAGTGTATTCCCACATATTGGGGTTTGGGGAGGGTAAAATGTATGCAGTTCATACCACTAACTCCGAAGAACAACAACATATCCAGTGTATTCCCACATATTGGGGTTTGGGGAGGGTAAAATGTATGCAGTTCATACCACTAACTCCGAAGAAGTAGAGAGGTTGTTTCCGATAGACCCCCGGCTCAGGACAAAAAGACAGTAAACAAAGTCGTAGTAAAACATGAAACAAGATTAAACTAGACAAACCATATGAGCAAAATGCAAGAACCAATTAACTCATCATCACCAATACCAAACTTTAGCTCAACACCCAATAGCCAAAAGAGTACTCAGCTAATCAATTTACCCAAAAATCTGTACAAGAAAATCAGAAGTAAAAGCAACAACTTAGAGTACTTCTAGTTCAAAACTTTAGATAGAAACAAACAAGCAGCAAGATTCACAAACCCCATCAAACAAATGAATAATATTTTTTTTTATAACGATGGTATCCGGGCCAGCTTTCGCGCACCTTGACTATATCCACGGGATACCTGCCACCTTCCATCCACCTTCCACCGGCAACAAATTTTTAAGTATACAAAATTTTTCAAAACATTTTTTTTTAAAAAAAAAAAGACTCATACCCCATTTATTTTTACTTAAATCTCCTCAACTAGACAACCCATGTAAGCACAATGCAAGAATCAATTAACCAATCATGACCAACACAACAATTTAGCTCAAACACCAAATAGCCAAAAGGGTACTCAGCTAATCCACTTATCCAAAAATCTGTACAACAAAAACAGTAAAAACAACAACTTTACCATTCTTTTTCCCCTTTTTACTAATTAGTTATTAATTCAAGAAGCCAGACAATTAAAGGGGTTGTTGTTGTTGGGTATGGGGGGGGGGGGGGGGGGGCGGGGGGGGGGGGGGCTATAACAATTTATCCCATCTACCAAATGCAGTATAAATCTTATCCCAGTCTTAATCCTAAGATATCCCGCATTATCTCATCCAGCTTGGGACTATATAATTTAGTCTGCTTACCAAATGACTCCTTAAAGTTCAAAACTTTAGATAGCAACAAACAAGAATCAACAAACCCCATGAACAGTATTTTAAATATCAAATTTTCCAACCCAATTTTTTTTTTATTTTTTTTAAAAGACCAATATTCAACTAGACAACCATATAAGCAAAATGCAAGAACCAATTAACCAATCATGACCAAGACTAAATTTTAGCTCAAACACACAATTAGCCAAAAAGGGTACTCAACTAATCCATTTACCCAATAATACTACACAAGAAAAAACAATAAGCAAGAAGCAAGATTCAACAAACCCCATCATACAAATGAACAGTGTTTTAAGTATCAAATTTTCCAACCCAATTTTTTTTTTAAAAAAGGACCAATATTCAACTAGACAAGCATATAAGCAAAATGCAAAAACCAATCAACCAATCATGACCAAGACTAAATTTTAGCTCAAACACACAATTAGCCAAAAAGGGTACTCAGCTAATCCATTTACCCAAAAATCTATACAAGAAAAAAAAATAAGCAAGAATTAAGATTCAACAAACCCCATCATACAAATGAACAGTACTTTAAATATCAAATTTTCCAACCCCATTTTTTTTTTTAAAAAAAAAACACCAATATTCAACTAAACAACCACATAAGCGAAATGCAAGAACCAATTAACCAAGACTAAATTTTAGCTCAAACACACAATTAGCCAAAAATCTATACAAGAAAAAACAATAAAGGCAACAACTTTACAATTTTTTTCTAACTAAGTTGTTAATTCAAGAATTTAAAGTTAGAGCTAATAAAGGGGGTTGTTATTGTTGTGGGGGTGGGGGTGGGGTGGGTGGGGTGGGGAGGTAAGGGGGGTGGAAGAGCTAACCTGTAAGTGAAAAAAACACAAGGTGCGGCCACTACTGTAGAGAGATCTTTTAAGGATGTTTTTTGAGTAGAGAAGACAGAGCTAGATGTATAATATTTTGTCTTCAGAGAAATGGGAAAGGGACTTGGTGATGCAATAAAGAAACTATATACTATAATATTGTCTTCATAAAAATGAAAAATTTAGGGGAATTTAGTGTCTATTTTTTTTAATTTTATTTTTTGGAATATGGATCAATTAATGATGACTCAATTCTAAATAAGATTGTAAAGTTGAAGTTAGTTACTATGAATTTTGGAATTTTTTTATACTTTTTTCCTAATGTCAAATTATTTTAGTATTTATTTTTCTCTAAGATACTTGATAGAGATTATTGCATTCAGATTTCATATAGTAAATTAATTTCTATATGTTTTAAATATCAATCAATTGTCAACATCTTAATTTTAATAAATGGAGTTACGTATAAATAATATGAAGTTTTTTCTATTTATTTTTTGGTCAAGTCATTTTAACATAAAATTTATTGGAATTAGATTTCATATAGATTTTGTGTTTATTTTAGATGAGCCTATGTTTCTTTAGCGCATTAAAAAAAAAAAAAAATCCTTTCAAGTCAAATCAGTGCTAGTAATATCTAGAATGTACTTATAAAGACTCTCTAAATCAATTTACTTGATATGTCTACATGGAATTTGAGTTATGTTATGTATATCCTTACCTAAATTGTCATAATTTCCCGGCCAAATCCATCGAGAGTCTCCTCAACTTGACACTATTATTCACTTTGACACCTCAAGTAGATATTCGGGTGTTATTTTGACACTTTTATTAAATCAGCAAAAATATATAGTGTGCATATATTACACGCGCCAATGACGTGTAAAGTGACCAATAATATTATGACATTTGTTATTTTTCTTCAAATTAATTGTTAAATAACTATTTTTAATTAAAATAAAAAAATAGCAATCAAATATTGACACTTGACAATTTTTTAACTCAAATAATTATAAAAAAATTTATAAAATTTAATCCCACCCCCCACCCCTCACCCCCAAATTCCATCCATCTTCTCCGGCCCACCCACCCCCCTCACCATCTGCCGATCCTCCATCCCTCAATTATCTTCTCCAGCCTGCAACCCCTCCCCCCCCCCCCAAATCCTCATTCGTCTTCTCCAACCCATCCACCCTCTTTCCCGCCTGCTTCCCCACCCCTCAATTTTCTTCTTCAATGTCAACCACCATATGATCTCCATTTTTTATCGATTATTATTTCTCCATTTTTGCAGACTCCCACAACACCCATTTCCAACAAAATTGTTTCTTCAACACATCCTTTTAATCACCATCATTCTTGAGTTTGTTTTCAAACTCAAAAATCATAAAAAGCTTGAAAAGCTAAAAATAAAATATGAGTATGAAAAAATTCGAGGTTTGGTATATCATATCGATCGTTGACATTAATATTTGTAAGATTTGATTTTGAGTTATTTAATTACTTGCAAATCAGAATAATTTTCTGGAATTCTGAAATTCTGAAATTTTTGGAACCATTTTTCTTGCCAACCAAATTTTGTTGATAGACTTGAAAAAAAATTACAGGCCCTAAACTCTTGATTTGTTTGATTGAATCATCAGCCTTCAACACAAAATGTACAAAAATTCAAACAATTTCACTATTGAGAGAATATGACAAAATTCAGTATGTATAATAGGAAAAAATTCACTCTATTTTTTAGCATTAACTTGGCATGCTTTTTTCTTTTATGATGAAAAGATGATTTTCTAATGAAAAAAAATAAGAAATAATAGTGTTGGGGGGAAGGGATTAAAGTAATTGAGAGAATTGAAGAGTATATTTCAATTTAAGCTTGATGTAAAGGTGAAAAAATGGTTGAAAAAGTTAGAAATAATGGCTGAAAAACTTAGGAAGAAGAAGAAGAGAAAAAAATAAAAAATAATTGACTAAATCGTCATTTACGCATCTATTAGAGAGTGTAATTAACTCACTATGCCATGTAAGCAAAAAGTGCCAAAATAACACATTCGTATGCTACTTGAGGTGTCAAAAGTGAACAATGTTCACTTGAAGTGTCAAAGTGAAAGATGGTGTCAAGTTCAGGGGGTTGTTGATGGGTTTGGCCTAATTTCCCTCGATTACAAAACGAGAACAATTTTAATCTATGAGGCATAGAGGTAGTTGGAAGAAATATTAGATGGAGTGATTAGATATGACATGGAACAATTACAATTTATTGAGGACACGATCCTAGATACGAAGATGTGGAAGACACGAATTAGGTTAGAATGAGTGCTTCTTTTGTAGCTGTGACGGTAGTCGTAGTGTTATGCGAGCGTCTTGTAGTTTCTTATTCATGGTATTTTGGTGATGTTTGTAATTTCAGATAGATAGTTTAGCGTATTACTCTGTGGGTATCTTGTTTCTTTTATTATCTATTAGTGTGTTAGCATATTTTATTTTTTGTTTTTATGTTTTTTATATTGTTATTTATCCTGAATCGGGGGGGTCTATCAGAAACAACCTCTCTACTTCATCTGAGATAATAATATAAACTGCATACGCTGAGTTTATTATTATTGTTGAAGATAAAACTAAATAATATTCACAACTTATACTCAATGGACATAAAAGTCATCTTGTTTGTGAAGCTATAAACCTCATTCAATCTTTTTTGGACTCAAGGAAGAGGCGCAAAGGCTTCAAGGAATATAAGACCAAATCATTTCTTAATCCAATGCTAGTTATACTTGGGCCAAGTTCATAAATGTCCTTAAAATGAGTTAGATTTGATATTTTATTTTTGGAAAATTGTATAAAATCACAAACCTAAGATATTTTATTACTCAAAATACCTGACATTTTAAATAATTACTTAAAAATCAGGATTTAATATTTTACTATTGATACATATAAACAAAATCCCTTATCCTACTTTTACTCCACAATTGATGCATGCAATCCATTTTTTTTTTCAAAAATTTTATTCCCTAAAATCTCTTTTAAATTATCATCATTTGATACAACTTCCATCTCCATTACTGCGACTTCTTCACCAATTTCATTATTTTTTAAAAAAAAATTATCAACTTTTCTTTTATCAATTTTGAATTTTTTTTCCCAACATTTAAGTCAATACCCATTAACAAAAAAGGAGAAATTGAACAATCAGTTGTTAGATTTTCGACGAGAACGATCAAAGTGGCGGTGGTGGTGAGAATGAACAACGCAGGGGGTGGGGTAGCCAAGGTGGAGGTGATGGTGCGGACGAACGCCGCAGAGGATGGTGATGGTGGATTATATGTATCAATCATAAGTATATTGAACAATCAGTTGTTAGATTTCCGTCGAGAACGACCAAAGGGGTGGTGGTGGTGAGGACAAATACGGAGGGTGTGAGGTAACCAATGTGGCGGTGATGATGCAAACGAACGATCGGGGGAGGGGGGAATTGGATTATACATATCAATCATAAGTATCATGGCATATACATATGTATCAAATAAATGTATTTAATACATATATAGGTACATATCAAAAACTTGTATACTCTTTTTATAATTTTAAGGATGATGCATATGTTTTTTGGTCATTTAATTGTTTTACCATCCTCGTTCAGTTTGGATATTTTTCAATTGATACATATGGTATATTACTTAATTTCGTGATACATTTTATACGTGCATCATTGGTACATTTCATCTCGTGAGAAACGACATCTGTGACACTAATATAATAATATAAAAAATATGTATTGGTGTTGTTAATCAGTTATCAAAAATATATACATTACCAATGTGATACATTTGTTGTTGGAATACTAGTGATACATATGACAAATACTTTGTGATAGTGATTCATATTTTTGATTTATTTATAAATGTTTGATACATTTAACATATGTTTGACATATGTAAACTATTTATTTTTGTGTGAGATTGAATTTTTAATGAGTATTGAGTAAATTTTACCAAATGTATCATTATGATACATCTGAAACCAGATGTATTTATACCATGATTTGCGCCTAATTTAACTCCCCGTAATAATTAAAAATTAGTTACTTCCTTATTTAACTAACCTCTAAATGACAAATGTATCACAATGCATAAGTATCAAGGCTAAGGATATGTATCACAAACATCAAAATTCGGAATATCATGTAATTAAACAAAGTTATAAAAAAAAATGTTAGAACCCATTAAAAGTTCGAGATTTAAAGGGTACTCTTGATTTTTGGCACCGCTAAATAAATTTTACCAACAAATGTTCAAACTTTTGCCTACAAATTGGGGAAATTTAAGATAGTATAAGATAATGAATTTGTATAATTAATCAAACGATTTACTTATTTGCAAAAATTAGAACTTGAGTATGTTGTTCACTAAACATAAGATTTAACCTTTACCCATAATACAAATATTCAAAACATTCTAAGACAATAAACCTACTTAATTAACCAGAAGTTTTGCCTTATATACGAAAGTTAAAACGTACATACATTACCATTAGATGCAGGTGTTAATTTCTGCTTGTGAGACAGAAGCTTAGAACATATTAAAATCGTAAATCAGTTCAATTGGTCCCAAGTTTTTCCTTAGACAAACGTTAGAGTTTTCCTCGTCCTACTTTCCTTATCCTAATATAAATTAACGACCAAAAACTTTGAGCGCACTAGTACTGCGATCCTCGCCATTCTAGGCCCAAAAACTCAACATATATATAAACTCAAAATACTCGATCAAATCTCCTTCTTTCTTTTTCAACCTGAATACTTTACAATGGCATGTTCAACTGATCCCAAATTCTGTCTTAAACAAGCATCAAACTTAAATTCGGGAATAAAAAGTAAAATTTAAGGAACAAAAATTCAAGACCAAAAACTTTGAACGCACTAGTCCTACTTTCTTCGCGATTCTAGGCACAAAAACCCAACATATGTATAAACTTAAAATACTCGATCAAATCTCCTTCTTTCTTCTTTTTCAACCTGAATACTTTACAATAACATGCCAATTGATCCCAAATTCTGTCTTAAAACAAATATCAAAATTTATAATCGAAAATAAAAAGTGAAATTTGAGGGCCAAATATTCTACCAGAAATTTTGAGCGTACTAGTCCTACATTCCTTATCATTCTAAGCCCCAAAACCCAACATATATATAAACTCAAAATACTCAATCAAATCTTCTTTCTTTCATTAACCTGAATACTTTACAATAACATATTCAATTAATTCCAAATTTTGTCTTAAATAAACATCAGAACTTATAATTGGAAATGAAAGTAAAATTTGATGGACAAAAGTAATTAATTTGAAATTCTATCTTAAACAAATAAAAGAACTTATACTAAAGAATAAAAAATAAAATTTGTATGAGAAAAATTCAAAATCCCACACTTTGAGTAACACTAGTCTTACTTTCCTAGCCATTGTTGGCCCAAAACCCAACCTATATGGGTGCGTTTGGTATCATGGAAAATATTTTTCATGAAAAATATTTTCCTGAAAAATAAGTTGGTTTTTTACTTATTTTCTCATGTTTGGTTGGTGCCTGAAAATATTTTTCGAAAAATATTTTATGGTGTTTGGTTGGTGAGTAGAAAGTATTTTTTAGAAAAATATTTTATAGTGTTTGATTGTTGATTGAAAAAATATTTTTTAGAAAATACTACTAACTGTTAACTAGTATATCAATCTCTCTAGCAACTCAATAATTTGTAAGAACCAATTTAAGCATAACAAATAATATCAGTATCGAATAATAAAATATTACAATCACTAAATTTAAGCAACTATTAATTAGCAAATATAAGAGACATTTTTCAATATTTTGTCAGAACATCTCAAGATATTACAATCAATAGAAATATAACGGAACGACAAACTTATTCAACCTCGTGAAACAAGTTACATCGATGACAAAATGAAATATGCAATTAACAAAAGTAACATAGGTAAGTCTTCCTCTATGCATATGAAAATAACAATACATTCAACGAACATTGGAAATAGAAAAAATTCGGAAATCACTATTTTTTATTTCAAACAATGAAAAATTAAAGCAAAATACAGTAAAAAATATTTTCGAGTAACATAATTTTTTGAGAAATGTAAATTTTTTAAGTCATGCGAATATGATTGTTGTTGGGGTGGAAAAGAGGGGTGAGGTGGGGCATAAGTCACATTTGTCATTTTTTAAAGAGTTAATACATAAAATTGACCCTAAACTTGACACCAAATTATAACTTTGACCTTAAACTTTAACAGTGCACAAACATGACCTTTAACTATTCAAAACTGCACAAATATGACCTCAAATCCTACGTGGCAAAAAGCATGACCAACACGCAAAACTGGGCGCGTCTAGCTTAAAATCTAAAGGCATAATACATAAATATGACCTTAAACTTTGACAGTGCACAAATATGACCATTAACTATTCAAAACTGCACAAATATGACCTTTAAATGACTCTTCACTATTATTTTTTCATTATTTTCGGCTCAAAGATGAAAATGACATCTAATTTCTTTTGTCATTGCGAAAAAAGAGCAATATTGAAGATTTATTAATTAGGCGGGTCAGCCTCATACGAAAAAATCGAGCAGGTATGTATATATATTATAAAGTAGAGGACGAATTTAAGTTATATATTATATCTAAATATTATTTATTTAAATATTAAATTAAAGATGAAACTATCCTAATAATAATAAACAAATATAGTTTTAATAAAACGTTATTAAATTAATGTTATTAAGGATAGTAGTAGTAGTAGTAGTATATTAAATTAACGTTATCAAATTAACGTAATTGAAATGTTATTAAATTAACGTTATTAAAACGTTATTAAATTAACGAGAGGCGGACCTACGTAGTTGCCATGGGGTTCACCCGACCCTCCTCGGTAAAAAAATTACGTTGTATATATATAAGATAGAAAATGTATATTTATGTACGTATATTAATGTTGAACCACATGAAACAAGACACTTAGATAGTCCAGTGGTGTTATTTGCTCTTCTTGGACGCTTCCTTTAGCCTACTGTGCGGGTTCAATCCTTGCTAGTGACTGTTTTTTTTAATTAAAAATAATAATAATATTTTTTTTTAATTTTTAAAAAGTTACGTGCTGCTACTATAGATATAAATAAAGAAATAATAATAATAATAATAAATAAAAAAAAAGGCGTCGTATTAAGACAAAAAGCAAAACTTTGATAGTGCACAAATATGACCTTTAATTATTCAAAACTGCACAAATATGACCTCTCTTCAAGTCAGCCCTTTTAACGACGTGGCACCGTATGATTGAATTACATTTTCACGTAGGCGCGAATAAGACTCACGCATAGAGTTGCAAAATTGGAGGTCATATTTGTTCAGGTTTAGAATAGTTAAATGTCCTATTTGTCCACTATCAAAGTTTAAGATCAAAATTATAATTTGATATCAAGTTTAGAGTCATTTTCATGTATTAACTCTTTTTTAAAACATAACTTCCTTTACTCCATGAAAGAAGTTATTTTGCTCACATCGAAAAAAATGAGTTATCTTGAATAATATTTTTCATATTTTACTATAATCAAACAAGCAAAAATATGTCATTTTTCGGAAAAAACATTTTCCGTCGTACCAAACACACTGATAAAATAAAAAATACCCAACAAAATCTTCTTGTTCCAATCCCACAAGAACCAATTCAAAATTCAAAAAGCTCCCCAAAAAAACAAACAAACAAACCAACAACAATGGCATCAAAATCAAGCATGAAAGGATTCTACAAGCAAAAGAAGAATACTGGTAGCATCACAAAATCAAAATCCACAAAACCAAAAAACTCAGCAGCAATTGGCTCTAATGTTACTCAGCCATCAGCACTCATCTCTCATGGCTCTCTTGATTTGAAAGGTCACCTTTTTTTCCATCTAAAACACCAATTCCTTTCGACCCTTTTCGAATTTGAGTTTTTCGCATATTGGGTATTTTTTATTTTTCGGTTTTAGGGTTTGTTTATTTTTATATTATTATTTTTTTCCTTTTTGGGTATTTATTGTTTGAGGTTGAGTTTGGTTACTATGTGCTCATTTTTTGTACTTTGATTATCGTATTATGTTGTTTTGATTATTGTTTAGGATAGATTTGTCAGGTTGTCTATAGTATTTTGTCATGGCTTCATTATTTCCATGCTTCTTTGTATGTATTGCTTTGGATTGTTTTTACTTGAAGGTCTGCTACACTCTACCCTCCCCAGACCCCACATGGTGTGGGATTGTTCTTTTAATGTAAATTGGGAGTTCTATTTTGTTCACATGCCTGTGCTCTGGGCTTTGGTGACCCTTTTGAGTCCTTTATTTTGTTTGTTTGGTTTTGAATTGACACGGAGTTTAAGGAAGTAAAAGGAGACGCACATTATGCTCTTGGCTTATGAATTAGTTGCCATGTATTTAGCTATTGTGCCGCAAAGTTTATGTTTTTATGTGATCGCAACATCAAAAAGAAAGTCTGGATTTTCTACAACACTTTTGAATCTTGTGGTTCAAAAGGGAATGAAAAAACATTATTTTTCTGTAAAATTTTAGGGAAGTCGATACTTGTGTTTAACTGTTATACTATATTATCTTTTTACTCATTAGAGTTAAGAGAATCTCCTTTGAGTGAAAGTTCAAGCTCGATAGTGGTCTGTGGTTCCCAACTTTTAAGTCTCCATCTTATATTGTCCAGTCTTGGGCGTGCAGTCCCTCATCGGCTCAGGGAGGGTTAATTGGTCGCTTTATATAATCATGGGCAATCCACACCTTTTGATCTAGCATATGGGATTGAGTTAGGCCCAAGGTCCAATCTTTATCAGCGTGTGCACCTTTTCTAGTATTCAGTATTGACTGGCTAGGGACTAGGAGTACTCATTAGCGTTTTGTATAGTAGTCCATTCAGTAAGTAAGGTGGTATAGTCGAGGTGCACTTTCGTTGTTGTAAGAAGACACTTTCTGTATAGTAGTCACATGGTAAAAAAGGAAGTATAAAAGGGGTTTACTCCAATACGGCAACAGTTCCCAAGATCTGATTATTGTGAGATTAGAATAATTAGTATTTTGTTTCCTCCACTTTTATCCAATTATCTCATCTCAAAAGTTCGTTCTTTGTTTTGTTTGAATATCTTATTTACGATACTTTATTCCTCTCGAATATTATAAGTCATATTCCTGATGACTAATTGAAAATGGTTTGAAGAGTGTGCTTACACAAAGATTTTCAGTAGAAAAATACGTCTATATTTTTGTGGATTCAATGATGTTGAACACGCTAAGAAACTGGCATCTGTCTTGTTGAATGCTTGCATAATTCCTTATTCCTATGCCTTGCCATACTAACATTAGATGTTCATACTTTTAATTAATTAGCAACATCTATGTTGCTTGGACTCTTGGTGACGGGTGCATGTCGGATCCTCCAAAAGTAGAGCATTTTGAGAGTATCCGACACGGATTCGGCATCAGTTTTAGAGAGTCCGAACAACATAGAGCAACGTCATATATGAAATTTGTGATTCAATAGAACCAATTTGTCAAGATTTTTTGGGCAAAATGATATCCTATGGAACAATGTGCCGTATTCCCTTTCGGGGTGGGAAAGGTCGAAGTTGTTAGTTTCTTGTTTTTAATCATTAATCACTACTATAGATGTCTTTAAAACATGGCTGCTGAAATTGGCTTGTCATTATGTCTATATGATTTAGCAAGAAAGGAACTCGGGCTGTGGAATGATATAATCAAACCTGATAAAGATGGAAACATCTGCCTACCAAGCACAAAATACTATTAACTAAAGTTACTGGGAATTATATCACCATTAGCGACTTCCCTCAGAAACGTATAGCACGTATTGTGATGGGAAGGTTTTCATATAGTGATTCAGGGGCATGACCGCTGAAATATATTTCTGTTTCATTGGTGACAATTTGAATTTAGTAGCTTTGGAATGAGTTACGACACTAACACTGAATCTTTCTGTTCTTTTGGTATTGAGTATTGACTTATCGAAGGTTTTTGCTTTCTCTTTCTATTTTCAGCCTAATGTATTCTGTGATCTGAAAGAGGTTGCTTTTTGTGTACCTTGCTATTACCAATCTGCAGATAATTATGATCAGAATGAGGAAGTGTTGAGGCAGTTCGACATGAATGTGGTTTACGGGCCATGCCTTGGAATGAGTAGACTGAACCGGTGGGAGCGTGCCAAGAAACTTGGTTTGAACCCTCCAACAGAAGTGGAGCGCCTTTTAAAGTCGACCAAAGTAGGCAAAGAGTGCCTGTGGGATGGTCGCGTTTAGCCCCCTTCTGCATTGTTCCAGTCTTTTGGTTTACGTCTAGTTGCATGGTGTCTGTGTTGTCGTTTTCTTCTTTCGGGTGTTTGTAGGGAAAGGTATCATCTGTACAAGAAGATGTACAACAGCTGGCAGTATCTTAGACATGCTCTACTTGACTGTAACTTAAATGTTATTCGCCTCGACGTTTTCCTTTTCTCATGTGTGATTAATTTGCTGCTGAAAGTCTTGGTGCAAATCTTTCTTATTTTTTCATAAAATCCATTGACTAATCTTTAGATTACTAAAACAACAAGTATATCAATGATTTATGAAGATGCTACATTGTCATTTAACATTAATCTTTAGTTGTTTTTATTAATTATGACATTAACATTGCACACCTAACTTGGGCTTGTAACCCAAATGAGGGTATCAGAGTGGTGGAACGTTGGGCTGTTCCCAGAAGGTAGGGCTTGATGGGCTATTTCTGGCTTGCCCTGTCCAAGGGCAGAGTTGGATCACGGGGCCTAATGGAAAGCACGAAAGCGGGATGGACTGCATGAGGCTGGTTCCACAGAGCAATGAACAGCTCCCGCTCTGTGCAGTGGAAGGATAACGGGCTGCTGTTCTTCAAGTCCAACAAAGGCCTGATGGGCTGTCCAGTTAAACCACCATTTTTTTGTGTGTATTCTTAATTAAATGTCATTATAGCATAGCAAAGTCTTAACATCAAATAGAGAAGTTTGTTGTTTTTGTAACATGAACAATGAATTTATACTGTAAATTATCAAATATAAAAGGACATCAATGAGTGAGCTTGGAGTTCTCAAATTGGTAAAATCAATCATTGTACATGCCACAAAGGAATAACAACAATAACATATCAAACACCTATGTATATTTTCCAGAAGATACAAACGAATGGTTAGTTTCTTGCCTTTCATATATTTTGGAAAAAGAAGAAGACCAAAGCTAGCTATGTACTTACAAAAAATATCATAGGTTAAACTGTCAAGTTATTTCATATGTAAGGTGTGTGGTACTCATAACATACCTTACATATTATATGATATGTCCTGGGTTGTGGGGAGTTGGGTCTCGAGCTAGAAAATCAGGTTCTAGATAGGGGCAAGATCCGGAGTTGGTTTCACAGTCAAAATCAGGGCCAGGGTCAAGAATTCAATCAAATCTTGGGTCGGAACCGAATCCCAATCTTGACCCTAATCAAGGACTTGAGTTCGCGATCCCAACCCCGGTTCAAGACCTAATTGTCGACCCTAACCCAAGAACCAACACTTGAACTCAACCTTGACCCCTACCCAAGATTCCGACCTCAAACCCGACGCTATTCCCAACTCTAACTCGAAACCCAATTTCCAACTCTGAGTCAATCTCGACTTTTGATCCTAACTTGAAACCTAATTACCTCGACCTTGAGACTCGGGATTAACCTCAACCTAGGATCCGACTCCGACTCGATCTGGTATCTGAATCTTGATTTACGACCCAATACCTAACCCCTATTTAGATTGAGGTTAGGCCTTGAGTCGGGATCGGGTGTTGTGTCCCAAGTTGAGATCGAAATCTGGGTTAGAGTCGGATGAGGTTGAAAGAAAGTTATGAAAAATATTTTCTTATATGTAGAATAGTCATCGCCTACCATCAGCAATCACCCCATTCCTAGTCAAAAAATCCATTGCTTGTCAATCACTATAGTCAATCAACTTAAGAGCCCATTTGGACAGTGTCGAAGCTAGAATTTTCATCAAAGAGGTTTATAAGTGAACGTGCAAACTAATCGAAGGGGGTCTACATCTACTATATATATATATATATGTGTGTGTGTGTGTGTATGTAGTATAATTTTCTATCTAAAGGGATTCAGATGAATCCACTATGACAAGTGTAGCTCCATCCCTGCATTTGGATAATATTAAAATCAAAAGCAAAAAGTGAGAAGCTGGTTACCCAAACTTTTTACATTTTAAATTAATTTTTTTTTAGGTTTAAACAAAACATTTATCTTCTTATCCCTTATATTTTTCTCCAATTCCAACAATACCTTAAACTTGTAGCCTTAAATATATGATTTTTCTTTCTTTTTCTCTGTCTCTTTCCTCCAATTTTTCTTCATCTTTCTCCTATATTTTTAGCGAAATCATCATTACATGGAAGTTTGCTTAAAAAAATTATTTTAAAATAAAAAAATTATAAATAATTCACTCTATTCTTATGGTGTTAATAATTTTAAAGACATTTAAGTTATTTTGACGATAAAAAGTGCTTAACATCACTTGTTGACCAATCACATCAATAATTTCAGCACTCCTATTTAAACACTTATCTGCTTAATTTAATTTACAAGCACTTATTTTAAACTTTTAATCACTAAACTCAAAGACTATTTTTTTTAATTCTATACTTTTAATCACTAACCACCAGTTGCTACAAACAATCAACACTATATAACGCCAACCATTGTGATTTACCATCACTATCATCCACCACAACTATCAGCACTACCACCAACTACCAACATCATCCACTGTTCCAATCACCATTACCACTAATTACTACACATCTTATCATCCCTAATCTACACTCAAAGCTACCGGTGCTAGCCATTACCACCAACGTCGATCATAATTTTTTAAAAATACTTATATAATATTAGATAGTATTTTAATAAAAATAGATAAAGTTCAAGAATAATAAATAAATATTTTTTAATATTCTTAAAATTTATGTTCGGCAAAATTAAGACACGTAAAATGAAACTAGACTCAATGACGGCTTTGTCGTAGTTGTTTGCGGAAGGGGGGTGTCCAGGGGGGATATTCATGATATAATAAAGACAAGTTTTATAAGTTTCATATATATTCAGATGCAAACGTGTTAATCTTAATAAAAATAAACGAACCTCAAGAATAAACATCCAAACACATTTAATTTTGCCAATCGTTAAAATTTGTACGATAAAACTAAGACACATAAAATAAAACAGGATGACGGCTTTGTGGTAGTTGGAGGGATATTCATAATATAGTTATATCCTAAGTTGATGCCGCGTAATTCTATGCAAATGGTGCTCTCCCACTTCTCTCTCTTTTGATATTCCGAAAACCTCTGCATGTTTACAACATCCTCTTCTTCTTCTCTCTCTTCTTCTTCATCATCGTCAACCTTTACCTCACATATCAAGAATATCCATTTTCATCTTCCATTTTTGCATCTTTTGCAACCCCTTTATTCCAAATATAGCATATATTCAAAGCCTCAAAAGCCAGGTTCCATTTCAAGAACCACACACAAAAAAAAAGATATAGGTATTTTGTTGCAGATTCTTTATTTGTAAATTCTTGGAGTGTTCATATTGCAATTTATGGAAGGAGAGCCTTGGAGTAACGGGTAAAGCTGTTGCCATGTGACGTGGAAACAGCCTCGGGCAGAAAATGCAAGGTAAGGCTGCGAACGATAGACCCTTGAGGTCCACATAGCGGGAGCTTTAGCGCACCGGGCTGCCCTTTTCTTTTTACGTATTGCATTGTATGTTTGTGGGGTTTGAAAAAGATTGTGTTTTGATCAATTGTTAGCTGACTTTTTGTCTTTAATGTTTATTGAAACTGTTAAATTTTCTTGGTGGTGTGTCAGAATTTTTTTGTTGTGATTGGTGAGCTTGTCCATTCTTGTGTGGTAATTGATCATTTTTTTGTGGGCAATTTGTGTTTTAGGTATTTATAGTTGCTGAGGACTCACATTGTGCTGTGAACATGAAGAATATTTTGTGGGGTAATTGTGTTTTGGGTATTTAGAGTTGTTGAGGACTCACATTGTGCTATATGAATATGAAAAATATTTTCTGGGGTGTTTGTATTTTAGGCATGTATAGTAGTTGCTGGTAAGAAGGGAGGACTTACATTGTGTTGTGAATGTACTATTTGTAATGAATGTAGACTCTAGTTGAAGGGGAGCCTTGGCTTAACTGATAAAGTTGTTGCCATGTGACCATGAGGTCACAGGTTCGAGCTGTAGACACAGCCTCTCGCAGAAATGCAAGGTAAGGCTGTGTACAATAGGCCCTTTCTCTGACTCTGCGCATAGCACGAGCCTAGTGCACGGGGCTGCCGTTTTTCAGTTTAGATTCCATTAGACCAAACTTTTAGTGATTAACCTTTTGTTTCTGGTTGTTCAGTTGATTCTCATGTGGTGTTTGAGGTGTTGGAAACATAGAGGCTAATTCCACAATATCCTTTTGGATTTAGTTTGTACATAGACTAATTTATTTTGAGGTCACGAGCTAGCTCGTAGCAGAAGTTTCGAGGAACTCTTGTACTGTTGGTTATGAATCTGGTAAAATGTTTGAGAAGTAAAGGTGAAAGTATAAAGAGAGGATATTATACAGCCAAGTTTAGACCATGACTAGTGAGCCGTGTGGAATTTCAGGCCAAAACGTTGGCAATGTTGTTCCGCGTGATGAAAATCATGATGACCGGCATAGACATAATGTATCTATGCAGACAGGCGAAGAGTTTTCAGAAGAGTTTCTTAGGAAAAGTTTGACACCAAGAAAAGCGAACATAAAAAGAGATACCGAACAAAATCAGCCAGTTAGAGGTGTTTCGAATCTGTCTCAAAATTGCCATGTTGTCTCTAAGGAGCTTCACGACATTCTTGGGATAAAGAGAAGTGAGTCTGGCTGCGATGCTGAGTTTTTGGATTATTCTCCTAGGATAGCGTATGCACCGGAAGGAGAAAAAAGGGCTTATGTCGATACAACAGGCAGATGTAACAGGGAATATAATATCAGCGGACAGCAACCATCAAGATTCTCGGATGAGAGGAATAGAGATATAGTAGCTCCTTGCACAAATGGTCGAGATGTTCAAGCATCAGAGTCCCCTCATTCACATCAGATCCATAACCCCGAGGCAGGATCTTCTGAGAGCGGTGGCAATGGAAAGATGAGATTACTCTGCAGCTATGGGGGTAGAATCTTACCAAGGCCGAATGATGGGAAGCTTAGATATGTGGCTGGCGAGACGAGAATTATATCAATTAGGAAGGACATAACTTTCAACGAGCTTGTAAGAAAGGCAACAGCAATTTGCAATCAACCTCATACAATTAAGTATCAGCTTCCTGAAGAAGATCTTGATGCACTCGTATCCGTTTCATCCGATGAGGATCTTCAGCACATGATTGAAGAACATCATGACTTGGGAAAAAGTTCTCAAAGGATACGGTTGTTTCTTGTGCCTTCTGCTGATTCTGAAGGCTCTTGTTCCTTCGAGGGAATGACATTACAGCAAAGTGAAGCTGACTATCAGTACGTTGTTGCAGTAAATGGAATGCTTGAGCCAGGTCATCGTAGAAGCTCTAGCAGGGAAACCTTTGCAAACCAAGCAAGTCAACTTGGAAATGCTTTGGACTTTAGTCCTATTAGCCAAAGAGATTCCCCAACTTATCTCCCGTTGGAGAACCGTAATGGAGGTAATTCACCGAATGTGAAGTTTCTGCTCCGAACTCCCAGTTTTTCTTATGTCAACGTACCTCAGGCCCCCTCTAATTCGTATGTTCAATCGACTCCTTTATCTCCAGCGACATTTCAGATCAAAGATCCTAACCATTCCCATGTCCTTTTATATGATAATGTTGCAAGTGCTGACTTTCCTGATGCCGCTAGTCCATATGCAGTAGAGAAACCACTATATGATAATTCCTATCATGTCGACACCACAGGCTACTATTATAATTGTCCCCCTGAGACCACTCCAAAGACAAATTACCCCGGTAAACAGTCTGTGTCTTCTGCACAGTCTGGTCAAACAGAGTTGGATTCTAAGAGGCTAAACCATCCTCAGGATATAAGAATGTCTCCTGGATCTGATATTCAAGCTACATCTGGTTTCATCATGCTTCAAGATGCTACTGAATCACGATTGGGCGAGAGGCCCAATTTATCCAGAGAAGAATCAATAAGCTCCCCCCCTTCAGATTTTCTACCGGAAAAATCTCCATCACTTGCAATGTCGTCTTCATCACATGAATGGTCAGCGAAAGAGCACGAGGTGAGAGATGAAAATCAGCTAATTGCCAAGAAGGAGAATCAGCCAAATCTAGAAGCCAGAGAACACAACCAAGAGTATGGTGCATATCCTCTTTTCAACGAGTGCAGTAGAGGATCTGATGTTAATGCAAACAATATACCAATTGTTAATATCACGGAACATCAGTTGAAATTACCAAAGATTCTATGCTACTCGGAGCCGGAACTTAGTATCTACACATCATCATCGGATCCCAAATTACAAGTGGAAAGACACACTTCTTCGCCACCTATCCCTCAAAAGAGTTCAATAGCCATTTCAAAATGGCTCCACGTGGATGACGATATAATTCAAATAACAGCACCTTATAGTCAAGCCCATGGAGGCACAAAAGATGTTGTACCATCTATTTCTCATGAATATTCAACAAATATTACTGGAGGGAGTTATGTTAATTACAACTTAAGTCCTTCAACCCCTGGATGTCTCGTCAAGGACCAGAACGGATCCAAACATGACCATCATGTTGTGGCTACAACCACGAGCTACGTAACGGACTCCTGCAGCTATTATGAGCTGCAGCCTTCCATAATAAAGGATAGTAATGACCTCCAAAACATACAAACTGTTCCATTTTCATCAGAGGAGTCTAGTTTTTATTTACATTGGAGAAATCCCCCTACCGATGATCTATCAATTCCAAATTCAGCTACAGATGTGGCTTACACTCATGAGATCTCTCTCCATCAGAAACTTGCAGATGATCCGCGTAAGTTTGTGGTAAAGGGAAATGCTGATAGAACTGCTTTTGAAAAGGCAGCATCCGGGAATGCTTCATTTCTCCATTTGCAGCAGTCAGATGATTCTTATGACATCAAATTACGAGAGATTGCTGTTATTGTGGAAGATGTAACTGATAGTGTACCTCCTGAAATACCCTTATCTTCTCCAGTAGTTCCACATGTGCAAGAAGAACCGAGTGATGTTCTTCCATCTGCTGAAGAAGAAAACGACGTCGAGAATGTTATTGAAGAATCTTATTATGAGGTAATAACATCTTTCTTGATTCATTGGCATCAGTTCTCATTTAGTTTTTGAAATAAACTTGACCAGTCCATGAATCTGTAGGATCGCAAAAACGGTTCTAATGGAAAGGAAGAATCTGTCTCCGATTCTGCAATTATCGAAAAGGAGGCAGGGATCTATGGCTTGCAGGTTCAAACCTAATTCCATTAAAACATTAAATCTAATATTTGTTTTTGATATATAGTGAATGCTACTTTTCTTATCCCTTCTTGCTAAATAAATATGCTTCCCGAGGCACAAAGTGCATTCGGTCATTCAAGTTCAGTACTTTACCTACTCGCAGATCATAAAAAACAGTGATCTTGAAGAGCTACAAGAATTGGGATCTGGAACATATGGAACAGTATATTATGGAAAGTGGAGGGGAACAGATATTGCTATCAAGAGAATAAAACAAAGTTGTTTTGCTGGGAGTTCATCTGAGCAAGAACGACTGGTAGGCGTTACTCAGATTCATATAGTCAAGTTACATTCCTAAAGCATGCTAAGAGAAGTTGCACATAAAGAATCAACCACACAGTACTAATTCTTTGTTGAGTTAAATAATTCTAAAGAGAAGAAAAAATGTTTCTCGTAATTTTCTATTTGGTAAATATCTTATTGTTTGTGCAGATCAAAGAATTCTGGAGAGAGGCTAAGATTCTCTCTAAACTACACCATCCGAATATAGTGGCACTCTATGGGGTGGTTCCAGATGGACCTGGTGGAACGGTGGCTACAGTTACTGAATATATGGTCAATGGGTCACTAAGGCATGTCCTGGCAAGGAAGGATCGGTGAGTTTGCTGCTTCTAGTTTCCACTTATTCGTACTTTCAATAATTTTTGCCCATGACGCTAGTCACATTCGAAGAATTTGATCAAAGAAAGTAGTTGCCTTTTTCCAGAATATGACCCATGGAATTACTCAGTTCTTGCAGAGCGCTTGATCGGCGAAAAAAACTTATGCTTGCATTAGATGCTGCTTTTGGCATGGAGTACCTGCATTTGAAAAATATTGTTCATTTCGATTTGAAATGTGAAAACTTGCTTGTCAACTTGGGAGATCCACAGCGTCCTGTGTGCAAGGTAACGGTTCAAATGTGCGTCTGCTTTTATCATAAAACACCAAACTCCTATCAAGTATCACTTTATCTGGTATATAGCCAGTAGCCAGCAAATTTAATTTTAAGTTCTGGAAGATGTAAACTGCTTCATGTCTATTGCGACGTATTAGTTTCAAGATCATTTGGTTAGCAGTGTTCCTTCTAACCATGTATCCGGACACTTAATGTTTCAGGTTGGTGATTTTGGATTATCACGGATTAAGAGAAATACCCTTGTTTCCGGTGGTGTTAGAGGAACACTTCCATGGATGGCACCGGAGCTATTGAATGGAAACAGCAGTCGGGTTTCAGAAAAGGTAAGATCTCTATTTTGATATGCTTAACTTCAAACTGGACCATGAAGAACGTTTATATCCCAGCTACGAAGTAATTTCATTAATCCGTTTGGCAGGTTGATGTGTTTTCGTTTGGCATCACAATGTGGGAGATCTTGACAGGAGAGGAGCCTTACGCTAACCTGCACTGTGGTGCTATTATTGGTAAACTTCTACATGCTACTCAAGCTATTTAATGCCTTTGGATGATAAAGCACGGTTTTACACGGTCAATAACTCCAAAGTTCCATTCTTATTGTCCGATCTTTGACAATTTGGTTCACCCTTTCATAAGCTGATGATCATGGAAAAGTTCTGTTTGCAGTCGCGCTTTATATTGTAGTATAGTGTCATCGCTTTAATGCATAATAGTATATACAGGACGGTGTTCAGTGGTGAAAAAAAACACCTTTGAAGGATTCATTTCTCCTCTCTGTATGCATCGTTCACCTCCTTTCCTCTTCGTCATTCTTTTTTTCTCTGTTCACTTCTTTCGAGGAGAGTAGGTGATTAAAATATTTGCTTCGTCGTGTCTATCCCTAAAAAACGCAGGGTTCCTGCTTTTCAGTGGAGTCTGGAAGTCCATCATCAGTAGTCTGCACTACCAAACTCGTCCATCATTAGTGAAACGTTAAAGAAACTGTTAGGAAGCAACAGTAACATGGATAAACAACTTGGAGTATCGCGTAAAACATTTCAAGTAATCCAAGAACTTCACTAAATCTCCCAATTACATCCCTTTACACATTTCTAAAATAGTTTTCACTATTAAAAGTAGTGCGTTATGGTACATCTATGTAGTTTCTAACTATGTAAATTTCATTCGAAGACATTTTGAGTGATCAATATCTCAAATTTCATAAGAAATTAGATGCATTGACCTTGCTCACCATTATTTTTGGCATGGAAGGCGTAGTTGCTCGCTTGTAAGATAAAATTCCACACGCATGAAGATGAATGAATAGTACATTCTCCCTACTGCTGCATGACAATTTGAGAGTTTTTGTGCAAGCTTGAAGATTGAACTAGTTTTATAAATTGTGGATGAAGGTGGAATTGTAAATAACACACTCAGACCTCCCGTCCCACAACGTTGTGATCCTGACTGGGGAAAACTCATGGAAGAGTGCTGGTCACCTGATCCAGAAGCAAGACCATCATTTACGGAGATAACAAACAGACTGCGCGCCATGTCGCAAGCGCTCCAGCCAAAGACTCGAGTAAGGACATGAAATTGTACAGCTGAGCTCATGCAAGTGTAAAGAATAGTTTTATAGAAACAAAAAAGAATAGTCATTGTCCTTTCTGTTAAAACATTCAGCTTCCTATGTGTGTAAATGATGAAGAGCACATCATTTTGAACATTGGATGTATATTGATATACGAGCCTAAAGAGGGCAGCTCGGTGCACTAAAAGCTCCCACTATGCGTGGGGTCCGGAGAAGGGCTGGACCACAAGGGGACCTCCTGGTCGCGTGACTACAACTTTACCAGTTATTCCAAGGCTCCCCTTTATAATTGATCAACGAGATTACGTCTCCAAATTCAATTACTTCACTTGCCCCTCATTGTTATTGTCATTGTGTTTTAACTTGACATGCAATTGTGCAAACTGCACAAAATTTTTACTCCTCCATAGTTCTTCTCAAGTCCTGGCTTATCACATTATGCCAATGTTTGTACACCACAAGAAGGTATTTAATTCGAAAAAATGGGAGTTCGTTAGAAAGAAGGGTAAATATGCTCTATTTGTTGGACGACAAACGTATATGCAAGCCATTTTTTATACGCAGGATATATCAGCTCTAAATCGCAAAGGTAAGGGTATATCAGGATCTTTTCCTTATATTATATGGCCAATTTATGTCATGTTCGCTACTCCCTCCGTTCCTTTTTACTGGTCATAGTTTCGAGTCAAATTATATGAACTTTGACTAACACTTCTAAAAATATTTTTTCAACACATTGATATGAGAAAAATTATAACTTAAAGTGCTTTTCATATAGTTTTTTGAATATTCAAATTTTAATTTTAAAATATTAACTTAATTTAACTTTGCATATTATTCAAATCGACTCTCGATTAATGAAACAGGACAACTATTTTGAAATGGAGTATTGAGTAGGGTTAAATGTATAATATGCAATATATAAGATATTACACTCTTTAATATAATATGCAATAATATATTACGCACGGTATATAAAGTAAACAAGTAATTCTCATACTACACTTATATTAAATAACTCCATAAAATAATAATCATCAAATCCAGAAATTCCAAAACATCATAAATAAAATTAATCTAGTTAAAATACACATCAAATTAATTTATTTTAAAGATATGTCTTAGGTTAATATAATAAGGTAAAAGTAACTGAAGAAAATATTTAGAAAAATGTCGTGAATTTATCTTTTGGATGTGTATTTTTACTAGATTAATTTTATTTATGACTTCTTTTTTACTTTAAAGATAATATAATCTTTTCATAATTTGAAAAGATTGAGATAAACATCCAATACTCCTGAACTACCGCCACTCCAACTTCACAACCTATTACCCTAAACTCAATTTTAGCATATTTTTGATACTCTTTTTTGTGCTGATGTGACATATTTATTATATAAAATAGGCCCAACGTCAGCTAGAAAGGTTTACAAAAGTTGACACGTCAGCTAAAAAGGTTGACAAAACACGCAAAATTTTTATTCGGAGTAATAGGATGCTGGAGTGTGTTATAGCAAATTGTACTAGTGCTTATAAATAATATTTTAATATTATCCGTGAACATACAAATCCTAATGCTACTATAATTGTATGTACTTATCTTTGTTACAGTGGCTATAAAATCCCCTGCATGTTTAGGGTTTCTTTCAATCAGTTGAGTTGAGAACATGGCTGACAGATTACCTGAATGTCTCATTCACAAAATACTTTGTTTTCTTGATTTTGAAGAAGCAGCAAAGACGAGTATTCTCTCTAAAGCATGGTTACAACTTACAAGCCTGGTTTAATGACTCTTTCCACCTTGAAATTCAAAATTGATGGTTGTAGATACCAAGTGAAAAAGATTGATCAAATTCTGAAAAGATATAGGGAGACTAAAATCCCTATCGAAAAGTTTGATCTTTTGAACTATTCAGATTCTGGTGGAGTTTACCCTATGATTGATAAGTGGCTCGACATCGCACTTAAGAATGGTGTAAAAGAGGTTAAGTATACAGGTTTTGAATCTTGGAAACTTCCAAGGGAACAACGATATCCTTTCCCTATTGTTACAGTCTTGGCAACAACAAAATCTCTAAGAGAATTGGTTCTGCAGTGTTGTAATCTAGAGAGTGTTACATTGTGTACTAGTCATGATAAGGGGATCAAGAACTGTGATTCTTTGAGAAAGCTTTGGCTAACTGACGTCTATTTAGACAATACTGATAAAATCTGCTACATAACGTGTGTACTCACACTACTTCATAGCTGGAATAGCTCACAAGAGAAAGAAGAAGAAGATCAAAGTGTTTATTGATGTAATGGTGAGAATTGGAAGTTACAGTTTCTTTTCCTAGCTAACTTACTGTCTTATTTATAGAGTTCATACAAAGTATCTAGAAGCATCTGGAAGCTTCTCAACTCGTAGTGTCCTAGCTGGCAATTAGTTATAACTAACTAACTACTCCTTGCAACTAATTAACTACTTCACTATTGGACAATGCAACAGACTTAAGCAATAACCAGTAACCATAGTGCTAGTATCGGCTGCTTCCACTTCATCCATATGTGTTGGTAATCTTTAACACTCCCCCTCAAGATGAAGGGTGCAAAATGTTGAGCAAACCAAGCTTGCTAAGAAGATATGAATGTTGCTCATAACTTAAGCTCTTGGTCAATATATCAGCCACTTGATGCTGCGTAGGCACATGAACTGTTTTGGCTAATCCAGCTTTGATCTTGTCCCTAATAAAATGACAATCAATCTCTATGTGTTTCATTCTTTTATGGAATATAGGATTGGCTACCAATTGAATGGATGATTTGCTATCACTCAATACTGTGATAGGGTTGTGAATGAGGACATCTAGTTCTGAGAATAATCCTTCCAACCAAGTTATCTCTGCCACTGCTGAGGCCATGCTTCTATATTCAACCTCAGTTGAACTTCTAGAAATCGTGTGTTGCTTCTTAGATTTCCATGATACTAGCGAGCCTCCAAACTGTATCACATACCTAGTGACAGATCTTCTAGTGTTAGGGCATGCAACCCAATCAGAATCACACCAGCAGGTTAGATCTGTATTTCCCCGTGACTTCATCCAAATACCTTGCCTTACTGACCCTTTCAGATATCTAACAACACTGTATGCAGCCTTTAAATGAGATCTCTTATGTTGTTGTATAAACTGACTCAAAGTTTGGACTGCGTAGCAAATATCAGGCCTTGTGATTGTGGCATACATAAGTTTTCCAATCAGTCTCTGATAAACAGATGCATCTCTTAGAACCATATCATTAGTGATTTCAGCAGCTTCATCAACCTCTACCGAAGTCAGTTTAATGTTGGATTCTAGTGGTGTGGGTGCAGGTTTTGCACCTGCAAGGCCAGTCTCTGAAATCAACTCAAGCAAGTACTTCCTTTGATTCATAATAATCCCCTTCTTTGATCTTAGCATTTCAATGCCTAAGAAATATTTAAGCTCACCTAAGTCTTTCTGCTTAAATTGTTGATGCAGTGTTGTCTTAGCTTCTTTGATCATAATATCATTGTCACTAATTATAAGCAAATCATCCACATAGACTAGAATGACCACCATTCATCTTGCTTCTTTTAAGGTAAATAAAGAATAGTCATATGTGCTTTGAGTGAAATCAGTCTTCAACAAGGATGAAGTGAGTTTGATATTCCACTGCCTTAATGCTTGTTTAAGTCCATATAATGATTTCAGTAACCTGCAAACCTTATGTTGTCCTTTCTGCTAAAAACCTTCAGGTAGGTGTCATCTAAGTCACCTTGCAAAAGAACATTATACACATCCATCTGGTACAAACACCATTCTTTTGACACTGCTAGAGCAACAACACACCTGACAGTTACCATTTTGGCAACAGATGAAAAAGTATCATGATAGTCCAACCCCTCCTGCTGGCTATAACCTTTGGCTACTAGTCTAGCCTTGAATCTTTCAACATCTTCATTTGCCTTGTACTTGAATTTGTATACCCATTTAGAACCTATAACATTCTTACCTGGTGGTAAGTCCACCACTTCCCATGTATTATTGTCTTCAAGAGCTTGTATTTCCAACTTCATGGCTTGAGTCCATCTTTCATCTCCAGCTGCTTCACTAAAGTTTTGTGGTTCCACCAGAGCAGAAAAACTATCAACATAGCATTAGTATGCAAGTGAAGTAATATCATAAGATAGATAATAAGCAATTGGGTATCTGGTACCCTTCCTTTTTCCTGCTGTAGTATAGTCTTTCAACCAAATAGGCTCTTTAGTTACTCTTAGAGTTCTTCTAGGTGGAGGTTGGATATCTCTTATCTCTGTAGTAACTGGTGCATCGTTATTTGACTCTTGATGTGGTAGAACTTCAGCCAAGTGTTCAGGTTCTAAACCACCTTATGGTGATCCATCTGTGTCTGCAGAAGGACTGATTACATAATCTTCAATCTCATCAGGCTCTGTCTCACTGTGGTAGTCATGCATTTGTAGAAATCCAGCTGCCTCATCTTTATCTTGCCTGTTGGCAAATCAAAACACATGCTCTTGGAATAAAACATCTCTGCTAACAAACAATCTGTTGCTATCTAAATCCAGTGGCAAATATCCTTTTTATGAAGTAGAGTATCCCATCATCACTGCTGGTTTAGCTCTTTCTGCAAACTTATCACCTTTAGGTAATACTGAAGCATAACACAGATAACCTACTACCTTTAAATGCACCAGTGAAGGGATTTTGGAAAATAACAACTCATAAGGGCTTTTGTTACCAATTGATGATGATGGTAACCTGTTTATCAAATATACTGCAGTTTGAACCAAAACTCCCCAAAACTTGATAGGTATGCTAGATTGAAATCTAATAGCTCTAGCAATGTTCAATATTTATCTATGTTTCCTCTCTACCACACTATTTTGTTGAGGTGTATAAGGAAAACTACTTTGATGCAAAATCCCTAAAGAGTTAAACAAATCTAAGCATTTTGAATTAAAGAACTCTCTCCTATTGTCTGACCTTATGACCTAGACAGTGTCTCCAAACTGATTTTTGATCATGACCATAAAATTCTTAAGAGCCATTATGGTTTCAGATTTTAACTGTAATAACTGGATCCAAGTGTATCTGCTGCAGTCATCAACAATAGTTAAGAAATAAAACTTCTTATCAAAATTTAGAGTTTTATAAGGTCCCCAAAGATCCATGTGTACCATATCAAAACATGCTTTAGACTTAATATCACTAACAGGAAAAACCAACCTAGTTTGTTTGGCCATTGGACATACAAAACATTTATGTGAATCTCAACATTCTTATTGTGACCTAAGATATCTAAAATCTTTAATACTTGATCAGATGGATGGCCAAGTCTGTTGTGACATATACTGCTGTCCTTCACACTGACTTCTGCAACTAAATTTCCTTGTTTTCTTTGCACTTTTGATGGATTGTTGTCTTCATGTCCACTTCTGATCGTATACAAACCTCTTTTTTCTCTACCAATCCCCCTTACCCTGCCATTGTAAAGATCTTGAAAGACACAAAAGTCAGGGTAGAAGGATATAAAACAAGACAGTTGTCTAGTGACCTTGGATACTGATAGCAAATTGATTTTGAAATCAGGTACAAACAATACATCATCTACCACTGCATTTTGAAATATTGTAGCTTTACCAGTGTGTGAGACATCAGCTTTAGTACTATTTGGGAGATTCACCTTGCTTATTCCTGGCCTAGCTACTGTACTTGTGGATAGTACAGTCTTATTTGCAGCTATGTGGTGAGTAGCACCGGAATCTGCTATCCATTCTTGAGTTTTATTATGAAACAATGAGCATGCAGTCATACCTGATATGTTTGCCTGCTTCACATCTTGAGGATCTTTGTTTAAAAACTCCATGATCTGTTTGTACTCATCATTTGTGAAGCCTTATCCCTTGCTCAAGACTGTATTATGTAACTCTTTGTTCCCTTCATGGCTTGCTGAACTTTGCCCTGCATCAGTAAGGTTAGAGTGAGAATTGTATGTTCCTGCATACTGGTTTCCTGCATACTAGTTTCTATGTCCACTGTTTCTCCCATATCCTTGATTATTATATCCTCTTGATCCTCTATTGTTATAATTGTTCTTATTCCTTAGCTTCCAATCATTTGGATAGCCTATCAGCTTGTAGCAGTTCTCTTTGGTGTGTCCACCAAAATGGAAATAGTCACATTTCTTTTCTTTATATCCTTGAAATGCATAGCTTGGATTTGGTCCTCTATTCACCTGCATAGAAATAGGATCTGATTTCTCAGTACTTGCAACCATATTAGTCAAATATTGCATCTTATCCTCCATTATCATGGCATATGCCTGATTTAGTGTAGGTGTAATTCCCTTTAGTAGGATCTACCTTCTGGTTGAGTCATATGAGTAATTCAGTCCACTTAGAAATTGAATTAACCTTAACTCATACACAGGATCTGTATATTCCTTTGATTTTGGGCAAGTACATGATGGAGTAAAAATCATAGCATCATACTCATTCCATAAAATTTTCAGCTTTGTGAAGTAAGCTGCCACAAAATCTGTTCTTTGGGACAAAGTACCGATCTCTCTATGTAACTGATACAACCTCATTCGATTAAACTTGTCAAACCTCTCCTTCAAATCCTCCCATACGTCAACTTCACTAGTTGCATATATAATTTCAGTTAATAACTCTGCACTGACAGAGCTCATCAACCATGAAAGTACAATTGCATTGCAGGTTTCCCACTGCTCATGCAATTCTTCTCTATAATTACTCTTGCTACAAGCTCTAGTTACAAAACTAAATTTTTATTTTCCTAACAATGCTATTCTCATTGAACAACTCCAAACACCATAATTCTCTGAACCAGTTAACTTGACTGGGATTAAAGTTGCACCAGACACTTCTGAAGGTCCAATATACAGTAGATCTCTAGAATCTATATTAGGTACTATTTTAACCAACAAATTTACAGAATTTCACACTGATCTATATCTTACTTTTAACAATTGACACAATTGATCTAGGCAATCGAAGAAACAACTCAAAACAACTTAAAAGGAACTGTAATTGAACAGAGATATCTAACCAATAAAGCTTTCCTCAACTTGCTCTGTAGATAGAAACTCAGAGATCTAAACTCTGTTGAAGCTGTATCTCAATCAGCATTGCGGCTACAATAAACCTGAGCTCTGATACCATGATAAAATCTGCTACATAACGTGTGTACTCACACTACTTCATACCTGGAATAACTCACAAGAGAAAGAAGAAGAAGATAAAAGTGTTTATTGATGTAATGGTGAGAATTGAAAGTTACAGTTTTTTTTTCTAGCTGACTTAGTGTCTTATTTATAGAGTTCATACAAAGTATCTAGAAGCATCTGAAAGCTTCTCAACTCGTAGTGTCCTAGATGGCAATTAGTTATAACTAACTAACTACTCCTTGCAACTAATTAACTACTTCACTATTGGACAATGCAACAGACTTAAGCAATAACCAATAACCATAGTGCTAGTATCGGCTGCTTCCACTTCATCCATATGCGTTGGTAATCTTTAACAAATACCATGCTTCAGACTTTGCTAGCTAGATGTCCCTTGATTGAAACTTTTATCATTCGGCATTGTAGTGGGTTGACAAAGATTGAGGTGTCGAATCTTGAAAAGATCAAGTCAGTTACCATTGAGATATTTTATAACCAGTGCGTTAAAATCCATACACCAACTCTTGAATATTTATCTTACACTGGGTATACAAAAAAGTATTCTAAGTTGGATATTGTTGTTGAATGTTGGAATCTGAAATCTTTCGAGGTTGCTCGTGAGATAATATCTGATGGATTTCTCGAGAAACTTATTTCTTAGTCACAATTTCTTGAGACTTTGATTTTGCGTAGCCATAATGAACGGTTGGAAAGGTTTAACCTTCGCGGGAGTCACTCGTTAAAGTTCTTGAAGATTGTGTCTTGTAAGGGCATTGGGGAGATTAATGCTCCAAATTTGGTAACACTTGAGTATGATGGAGATCGAATTCCCGAACTTAAACTTGAAAAAGAGTCGAGCCAATTGGAGCACTCGAAATTCGTTCTTTATTCCAACAATTTAAATGATGCATGGTTTTGTAAGCTCAGGAAATTCCTATCAAATGCCAAGTCCTGGTCTCAAGTTACCCTTAAGCTTTTGGACTGTGACGTAATCTGCAGGTACGAGTTGAAACTGAACCATGCAGTTGCTAATGCCCAAGTGGACCCTTACCCGCAAGTGGATGTTTTAAACGTAGAAATAATTGTGTCTGGGCAGTACCAAACTTTTTTGGATGCTTTACTATGGAGTTGTCGTCCTAGGAGACTCAGCTTACTATCAAATGGTGAAATGATTAAATGTTTCATCGATAATTTAACCGACAAGAAGTATAGTTCAGCTTATTATCAAATGGTGGAATGATTAAATGTTTCATCGATAATTTAACTGATAAGAAGTATAGTCATTCTGTTTGAAACAAGTCATGATATAGATGTTAGCATGATGTAAATATTGTATATTAATGTAATCATATATTGTTGTATATTAGTGTAATTACATAAATTTGATTTAGTAGTTAAAGAGAATAGTAGTGACTTTAGTAAGAACAAATTTGGTGGGATAGAATAGTGGATTTAGAGGGATAGAAAAGCTGATCTTTAGGGATAGGAAGACGGATATTTAGGGATGTAATCATTGAATATTTTATATTTAATGAAAAGACTCTCAATATTGAGAGGGATTCAGCAGAAAATTGACATGGTATCAGAACCAGGTCCATTTCCGTTTTGGGCTCTCGATCCACGCGCTAGTGCCAGTTGGTCCTGGGTGTGAGGGGGGGTGTTAGAGTGGGTAAAAGTTCCACATTGGTTGGAGAATGGACTAGTGGTTTGCTTATATGAACTTGGGTAATCCTCACCTCTTGACCTAGCTTTTGAGGTTGAGTTAGGCCCAAGGTTCATTTGTGGTTTCTTTCAAAATTTATTTTGAAAATTTCAGTTTTTGTTGATTGTTCCTCGACAATTAACACCTAGGACTTTGATCTTGGTCATTTTGGTTGTTCTTTTTGAGTTAGTGTTTCTAGTTTTCATAATTATGAGTTTATATCAGTTTGAATCATTCAGTGTTCGTTTCACTGGATTTTTTTTTTCATCATGGGAGTTTTAGTTTCAGTTTTTTGTCACCGAAAAAAACTATGGGGCCATATAGATGGAGCCGATCCTGCTCCTACTGATCCTACAAAGTAACGTGAATGGAAGATTAAAGATGCTCGTGTTATGACATGGCTTTTAGGGTCAATTAACCCTCTTATTTTTTCTAATCTTAGGCCTTACAAGACAGCTAAGACCATGTGGGATTATTTACAAAAGGTTTACAACCAAGATAATAGTGCCCAACGCTTTTCACTTAGAGTATGAAATTGCTAATTACTCTCAAGGAGGTCTTTCTATTCAGGATTCAGAACTTATAGGCTGAATTTACAGATATTGTTTATGAGATAAAATCTCTGCATGAAAACCACACTTACGAGTTGGTGAAATTACCTAAGGGCATGAGAGCTTTAAAGAATAAATGGGTGTTCAAAGTAAAATATGAAGACAACTTGAAGCTCAGGATACAAAGCCAGATTGGTTATCAAGAATTTGGTCAAAGAAAGGGTATTGATTTTGACGAAGTATTTTCTCCCTTCGTCAAAATAACCTCTATTCGTATAGTTCTTCGATTGACTGCTAGTTTTGATTTAGAGATTGAGCATATGAATGTGAAGATAATTTTTCTTCACGGTGACCTCGAAGAGAAGATCTGTATGGAACAACCTGAGGGTTTCAAGATAAAAGGTAAAGAAAACTATATGTGCAAACTTAAGAAGAGTATTTATGGATTGAAGCAAGCTCCTAGACAGTGGTATAAGAATTTTGAATCTGTCATGGGGGAGCAAGGCTACAAAAAAGACTTCTTCAGATCACTGTATATTTGCACAAAAAGTTTTTATGATGATTTTATCATCCTCTTGCTATATATGGATGATATGTTGATTGTGGGCAAGAATGCTTCCAGGATTAACGAGTTGAAGAAATAATTATGCAAGTCTTTTGCTATGAAAGACTTGGGTCATGCTAAGTAGATTTTGGGCATGAGGATTAATCGTCTCAGAGATGAAAGAAAGTTTTAGTTGTCACAGGAAAGGTACATTAAACATGTACTGGAGCACTTCAACACGAAGAATGCTAAGGTTATTAACACACCCCTTGTTGGTCATATGAAATTGAGCAGGAAAATATGTCCTACAACGAAGGAGGAAAAAAATGCATTTCTAAAGTTCCATACTCCTCCGTTGTTGGAAGTTTAATGTATGTAATGGTGTGTATCAGACCCGATATTGCTCATGCAGTTGGTGTTGTCAGCAGGTTTCTTGAAAATCCAGGAAAGGAGCATTGTAAAGCAGTCAAATGGATATTGAGGTACCTAAAAGGAACCTTAGGTGATTGTTTATGTTTTGAAGGATCTGATTCAATCTTGAAGGGCTATACAGATGCTGATATGGCGGATGACCATGATAGCAGAAAATCCACTACTGGTTTTCTATTTACATTTTCAGGGAGGGTTATATCATGAAAGTTGAAGTTGCAAAAGTGTGTCACACTATTTACAACTGAAGCTGAGTATATTGAAATTAGTGAAGTTGACAAGGAAAGGATATGGTTCAAGCGATTCCTTCAAGAACTTGGATTGCAATAAATAGAGTATGTTGTCTATTGTGACAACCAAAGTGCAATAAACTTGAGCAAGAACTTCATGTACCATGCAAGAACAAAACACATTGATGTGAGGTACCATTGGATTCGTGAACAAGTGGAGAACGAAGTTCCATGTTAAGAAGATTCATATATGAGCGAAAATCTTGCGGATATGCTGACAAAGGTGGTGCCAAAAGATAAGTTCGAATTGTGCAAAGAACTTGTGGGCATGGGCTCTCTCTGAAAAGACGGAGATACCTATACATCGGACTGGAGGGGGAGATTTATGGGGTCCATCCCATTCCTTAATTTTCCTCATTGGCTGCAAGGGTGAAAAATTTGGCAAGATGAAATGTCAAACAAAATAACATTTTCTAGTTGGCAGAGATGGATCATTAAATGTGTTCATTATGAGCACTTTGAAATATTATTTTTTTTCAGTGATGTCATTGCTGACATCGATAGGGGTTGGATTTTCCTATAAAAGAAGATTCTCAGCTTATTTGTTAAGCACACCAAACAGAGAGAAGAATAATATATAGAGAGCAGTGAGGTATTCCACGGACTGTGTGATAAAAATAGTCTGTGAAAGAAAAATTAGAATGAGTGATATTTTAGTAAGGTGGAGTCAAAAGGAATTATTTTTTTTGAGTGTGTAGTAGTCATTTTGAGTATTGTATTTGTGACTACAGTGTAAAATTCCTTACTATAATAATATCAATGGCTCCTCTTGATTCATGATTTTTTTCCTTATTTAAAAGGATTTTCAAGTAAAATCCTAGGTGACATTATTTTCATTTATTTTCCTATTATTTTGCCACAAATATTTTTGTTGTTGTTCCGTGTTTACCCAACAATGCGTAGCTAAAGTTTGGGTGCACCGAATTGGTAAACCCCTTTTTTTTTGGTAAAATTCTTATTTCTTAGTAATATTCCTAATATTTTAAGTCTTATTCTTTTTCTTTGATCTCCAAATGCCCTTTTTTATATATAGTTAATGCCTATTGATATAATTTTAATGTTTATATCCCATTGAAGTAGCATAAAGAAAAGAGATAATTAGCCAAATCACCATAATGCTCATTTGAAAGAGTCATGTTGATTGAAATTAGCATATCAGACATAATAGGTCAACATCGGAGATCGGAGAATATCTTGAGTTAGAAGAGTGATTAGTTCGAATCTGAGGCTTTTGATGTGTCTTTGAGCGTTTATATGGGATCTTTGAAAGTTAAGGCCCAAATACAAGTTAAATAGCTATTCTAGACATCTAAAAATATAAGTTATATGTCAATTTATAGGACATGAGTCTGAGCAGAAGATGAATATAAATGAAGGTACTTGACGTCCATTAATTTAATGCACCTATTATGGCTTCTTATCCCTATAGGGATAATATCTTATGGACGTCAGAGGACGATGTTGCTTACTATTGGCCTCCCCCTCGTGCGCCCCCTCCCCCCAAAAAAAAACTTCTCAATTGGAAATTGTTAATAAAAAATACACGATAATTTATTACTATAATAAGAAAACATACTAAAATTCTATACTACAAACTTAAAACACAACCAATAACATACTTATCCAACAAAAAATATAATTACTAATACTACCTACAATCCTCAACAACCTAATAAAGCTTTAGCCAGGGTTAGTAAAAGACTTATTACCTTGACTATAGTATAGGGCCTTTGTTTCTTCAACAACAATCAACATGCTTGTTTCATTTGATTGAAATTTTTAACCGAAAGAAAAAGCTAAATGATAATAACAAATGCAAGAGGAAGAGTTGAATCAATATCATCAAAATAAGAATATAATGAAAATATTAAATATAAAAGTAGAAAAAGTGTATCTTACGTTTTTGTAAAGTTTGACCCAAAATAATTAGTAGTTAAATAGGATTCGGAGAAGTTCAAGTTATAAAGTTTTAATTAATGTAGAAGTGTTAAATACAATTCTTTACCTATTATAGTATAGTATAATTTGAATTTTTACTTTTGTAATTCTTCTATTTGGCTTAATTCCTATAGGTACTCCAACTCTTACCTCCAAATTTACTTTATACGTTTCTTAACGTTCAAATCCAAATTAAAGAGGGATTGCTTTGATAAAGTTTGTTTCCTAGTCTAACTTCATTTCTTATATTTGGGACTTTAATTAGAAAGAATATTTTTTTGTAGTTGTTTGATTAATGTTTTTAGGAAAATAGTGAAATTAAATAATTAATCTCGATTCCCGAGCAAACTAGCCCAAAATGTACGTAGCTATAAAATCCCCTGCATGTTTAGGGTTTCTTTCAACCATGGCAGACACGTTACCTGAATGTCTCGTTCACAAAATACTCTCTTTTCTTCGTTTTAGAGAAGCATTCAAGAAGATTGGTGTCTCTAAAACATGGTTACAAGCCTGTTTGACTCTTTCCTCCTTGGAATTCAATTATCTTGGTTTTCCTAGAGAAGGGAAATTAATTGATCAAATTCTGGACAGATATAGGGACGGGAAAATCCCTATAGAAAAGTTCGAGTTTTTGAACCAGTCAGATTTTAGGCACGTTTACCCTAGGATTGATAAGTGGCTTGACGTAGCACTTCAGAATGGTGTAAGAGATCTAACGTACAAAGGTATGGGATCTTGTAATCTTTATGATCCTCAATTGTACTACCCTTTGCCTATTCTTACAATCTTGGCAACAACCAAATCGCTAAGAGAATTGGCTTTGTGGTATTGTAATCTGAAGGGTGTTTCATTATCCACTAGTCATGATATGGTGATCGCGAACTACTGCTGTTCTTTGAGAAAGCTTACTCTTAATATCATCTATTTAGACGATAACATGCTCCAGACTTTACTAGCTAGATGTCCCTTGATTGAAACTTTAATCATTCAGCAATGTACTGGGTTGTCAAAGATTGAGGTGTTGAATCTTGAAAAAATCAAATCACTTACCATTAGGTTGTCAGGTAACGCGTGCGTTACAATCCATGCACCAACTCTTGAATACTTGACTTATAACGGGTCTACAGATGAGCGTTCTATGTTGGGTGTTGTTGAATGTCGGAATCTGAAATCTCTAGAGGTTGCTGATGAGATGATATCTGATGGATTTCTCGAGCAACTTATTTCTAGATCCCAATTCCTTGAGACTTTGATTTTACGTAACCTTAATACACGGTTGGAAAATCTTAACCTTTGCGGGTGTCAATCCCTAAAGTTGTTGAAGATTGTGTCCTGTAAGGGCATTGAGGAGATTGGTGCTTCGAATTTGGTAACACTCGAGTATGAGGGAGATCATGTTCCTCAACTTAATCTTGCAAAAGAATCGAGACAATTGGAGCACTTGGAACTCTTTCTTTATCCCAACAATTTAAATGATGCATGGTTTCGTAAGCTCAGAAAATTCCTATCAAACTCCAAATCTTGCTCTCAAGTTACTCTTAAGCTTTGGAACTGCCATGAAATCAACTGGAGAAAGTTGAAGCTGAACCACAGAATTGCTAACGACCCCCAAGTGGACACTTACCCGCAAGTGGATGTTTTAAATGTAGGAATAGATGTGTCCGGTCAGCACCAAATCTTTTTGGATGCTTTACTATGGAGTTGTTGTCCTAGGAGAATCAACTTAGTATCAAGCGGCAAAGGCAAAATGATTAAATGTTTCATCGATAATTTAACAGACAAAAAGAATAGTCATTCTGTTTCTGGCGGAAGCAAGCCATGGCATAGTCAATTAAAAAGTTTCATTGATCATCTAATGTATTTGAGCAATTGGGATGATGGAAGCAAGCCTTGGTGGCATCGCCAATTTAAAGAAGTAAAAGCCTGCCGATATCCCAGGGAACAGATCCCAACTTGGGTTCTATTGACGAAGAACCTTGACAGTGTTTCTTTTATTTTAGATTGCTCATACAGTTAGTTTATCTCTATTGCATGTGGGGATCTGGTAAGGAAGAACCTTTCGGGGATTGACAACATTTCTTTTATATTAGATCGCTGATACAGTTAGTTTATGTATTGCAGATTGAGCCACATTCATTCATTATTAAAGTTCATTAACCGATATTCTCAAGATAGATTGCACATACTTTTTTTTTCGGGAAATCAAGGAGAGATTTTGATACTTAGATATAATTTGATTTTTTAAGGTTAGCTGTTAGGCTTTACTTTATGGGAAGGCATTGCTGATTTCATGAGTTACTAACCAGATTACAACACCATAGGGTGGCTAGTGTTTTAGAACTTGCTAATGTTTTCTTTTCCTCATGTATATGTTTCCAAGTCTCAATATCCTGTTTTAAGAATTTTTTTTCTTTTGCTCATTGTTTGTCTGTAATTCGTTGGTCCTATGATTTACATGGTGGTACATAGGCATAGTTGAGTTAATTTTCACATTAGAATTAGTATTATAACTTCCGTGCTACCTGAAAGTTGATTGACTTATCTGTGAAAATTAATCCCGAAGTAGGGAGTCTAGCGAAATAATACCATTTACTTGGTTGATAGTTGGTCAGACTTGGTTGTTCTTGTTTACTATCTCCTCTTTGTTTTGTGAACTCTATTTATCTCCAAATGTAAAACCTCTCTTATTTCTGATTCAACAAGGAAGTGATCAATGCCAGCTCCGGTGGACAAACGTGTAGGTTATGTAAACCAGTGATTTTATCTGCTTGTTGGATTGTTTAGTTCTTTCAGAATTGGCGAATTCCAATCTCTCAACTTCCTTGGCTAGTCTAGAAATAAACTTTAAGGTCTATTCGGACTTATCTTTCTGTTATGCCAACTCGGAGGCTTGAATTTGTCATATAATCGCGTCTCTAGCAGAATCCACCCGCAGGAGGATGAGATCATCGCGCATTGCTCATTGTTCATGCTGTTAATACATGAAAGTTGTTGTTAATCCTTGTTAGGGTGCGTAATTGATTCAGATGCATTCTTGGTTCGTCTGCTTACTCAACTATTTTCTCTTCGTTTAACTAACCTATTTAATCTGCTTAGAATGTTGCTGCATCTCTATGTGCTACCATGACCGCTCACCTACTCTTCACTGCTCAGTTATTTCCATGGCAAATTATAGGCTGGATCTGGATGTTAAGTGTCTACCGACAGAGATATAAGTGTTAACGCGGAGCTTTTTATTTGGTTGTATATTGCTGAAGCAGCTATGCTTCAAAATAGCTTTCACTATAAAAGTCGTGACTCTTTCCACCTTGAAATTCAAAACTGATGGTTGTAGATACCAATTGAAAAACATTGATCAAATTCTGAAAAGATATAGGGAGACTAAAATCCCTATTGAAAAGTTTGATCTTTTGAACTATTCAGATTCTGGTGGAGTCTACCCTATGATTGATAAGTGGCTTGACGTTGCACTTAAGAATGGTGTAAAAGATGTTTAAGTATACAGGTTTTGAATCTTGGAAACTTCCAAGGGCTATTATTACCGTCTTGGCATCAACAAAATCTCTAAGAGAATTGGGTCTGCGGTATTGTAATCTAAAGGGTGTTTCATTATCCACTAGTCTCGATCAAGAACTGTGATTCTTGTGTATATGTTTTCAAGTCTCGATATCCTGTTTTACGAATTATTTTCTTTAGTATGTGCAACCGTTTGTTTTAGCTTGCCTATGATTTAAGGTAAGATACAGCCAATCTTAAGCTGTGAGGTTCCATTGAATGACCAGAAAACTGAAAGTTGATTGACAATATGTGAAATTAACCCCGAAGTAACAAGTCTAGTGAAGTAATATCATTTTGGTCAGACATGGTTGTTCTGAGTTTACTATCTCCTCTTGGTTTTGTAAATTATTTATCTCCAAATCTTCAACCTCACTCTGTCTGAAATAGGTGGAAGTCAATACTCATTGCTGACATAACAAGGAAGTGATCATACCAGCTCCGGTAGAAAAAAAACGTGTAGGTTATCTAATTCATTGAGTGATTTCATCTGCTTGTTGGATTGTTTAGTTCTAGTCGTTCCAAGAAAACAACTTTATGATTTAGTTCTTTCAATTTCCTTGGCTAGTCCAGCAATCAACTCATCGGTCCATAATCCATTCTGACCTGTCTTTTGGGTATGTCAACTTGAAGGCTTGATCGAATTTGTCATATAATCACAAGCAGAGCATTGTATTGACATGCCTGAATCTATTGTTACCAATTTCGAAAAACATATGACTAGCAAAGCAACAACAACCAAAAATCGAGTCATGGTTCTAAACAACGGTACCTAATATAAATAAATTAAAGTATGTTGCACATATGGCTAGCAACCAGAAATCGAGTCATGGTCAAACAACCGTACAAATCAAAGTATGCTTTAAGCAACAACAACCAAAAGTCTAGTCATGGATCCAAACAACCGTACCTAAAGAAATAAGTCCAAACAACAGTAGGAGATTCAAATGTTCCCTTGACGCTTAGACCCATTCCCTTGACGCTTCTTCATATACAGGGAGACTACAATTCCTCCAACTAGTCCCGCTCCAAACAAGAGAAGTCTCCTCTTCAACTTTGATGTCCACGGTTCCTGCACCCAAAAAAAAATATTAGTTAACTGATTTTAGTGAGTACTTAAGAGGGGTCGAAATGGACAAGTAAAAGTAAATCAAGGTAATAATTATAGGGAATAGGAAAATCGTACATTGAGAATTATGTCGCTCTGCTTGTATTCATAGCACTTTTGGACATGGGTTGAGCCTTGATTTATTGTTGCCTTTACTAAACTTGTGGATCTATCAATTATAGTCAGGCTTTGATCTTCTGTAACTACAACCAAATCTCCATTTTCGAGAGGATTTATGAACCTTGAAATGGCTAGAGTGAATACCATGTTTCTGCCTATCATCCAGTGACCATCCTCATCCAAAATCCAAGAATGACAAGTCCAAGTGTAGGGGGGCGTCGGTTGGTCGTCCCTAACAAGTATGGCTAGCTTGCCACGTAGGCCATATAGAGATATAGGAAAGTCATTTCTTTCTCTCTTTTTTCTTTCTTTCTCTTCTGTTTCATTCTCTTCTCCTTCGATCTCTTCTCTTTGGATCGTCCGCGGAAGTCTTATCTCCTCAAACATATTTGTTTCCACGTCAAATTTGATACAAGAATCTCGTCTCGTTTCTCCAATCCAATAAGGCGTGCCATAAACGATTGTGTCACAAGCACCATCTTCATTTGCAATACCAATCTTCGTGTCGTTTCCAAGACTTATCCACCTAGACTCTTGTAGCGAGAACATCACAACATCATCAACAACATCACCAAGATATATCTTTATGACAACAATTTGATTATTAATCCACGCCAACCCTATCGATGTCGCCATGAACTCCGAGCGATGATGTCTAGGGAGCTCTAACGTTTGTTCATTTGCGGGATTCCAAAGGGCAATGGAATCTCCATTGCAAATGCATACAATCCCCTTCATCACTGTAGCAATCCTCATTTCGACTTTATAAAATGTTCTAGCCACCAATTCTTCTTCACCTGCTGTGTACAATGAGTAGATGTGATGTTCCGTCTCAAGACATCGAGAGCGCATAATGCAGGAAGAAGGCTCCAAGGAATGAAGAGTGTCGTCCCACTCAGAGTTCACGGACCTAAATCGAGTGCATGACTTCATTGGCAACTTTTCAAACACCTCTATTAATATGTCCTCCGGTAGACTCATATTGTAAGCTGCCAGGACAGTGCAAAAGAAACATTAACACATTGTGACAATGAATATTTATATAGATATAAGATATTTTCACATTTTCTTCGCTGCAAATCATCAATAGAAATTCAACATTTTAAGATTGCATACGTCCAAAACCACCCATTTAAATTACCCACGTTAGGAATACAAACTTGGCCCATGATCCTCAAAATGCCATAAATTACTTACTTAGTCTCAGTCTCACCATTCAATCTGTCATCATCAAACTAATATGCTTGAATCGACTTTAATAAGATGGATCTAACCTCCACACAAGCAAGAACCTACCCAGGTTTAGAAATATCAATCAGAAAAATTGATTGGCTAATTATTTGATTCCCACAGTTATAGGTGGCTCGTCAGCCACAAGGAAAGCCAAACTCAAAATCCTCTGGCTCAAGGCATCAACAACTACATTTGCCTTTCCTAGGTGATAAAGGATAAAAATATCATAGTCCTTGAGCAACCCCATCTACCTACGATGTCTCATATTAAGATCCCTATGGCTAAAGATGTACTAAATGCTAATATATCAGTAGGAATCTGACAATGTACTCCATATAAATAATGTTATCATAACTTCAAAATGAATCTTATACTGCCTTACCTTTTTACATCAAAACACCACCAATTAGGCCTACTCTTAAAGCATCACAATACATAGTATAGCCAAGCCAAGTCAAGGTAGGCACAAAAGTCAATTATTCCTCACACTCAATGGACCACTACTGATAAGTAGTAATCTCTTGAGTAACGCCTAATGAAAGAGATATAATAATAGAGAACTATTTAATTTGTAGCAGCCACCCAACACAATAAATCTCTAGATCTTGGTAGGAGAATCACAAGCTGTTTCAACCTCTAAAGCATAATCTTTAAATGATTCATAGGACCTGCCATGCACATCCTTGGAATATACCAAGATATCTTAAAGGAACACATTCACAAAGGAATATAGATATAGATGAAACACAACATTTTAAGAAAAATGTAAACATTCAAGCCTCACACCAAGAAACTACAACTTTGCAAAGTGAGAGATCAAAACAAGCTAGCTTTAACATCTACTATTAACTATTATAAAGGAAAATAAATAAACCACTCGTAGAAAAAAAACACATTTACTTCTTCAAACATTCAAGAAAAGTGTAGACCACTCACCAACAAACTACAACTTTGCAAGGCGTAGAGAACTATTATATTATGGGACGAGAGCAGTTCGATTCCTGCAAACACAAAAAAATTACCAACTAGCTAAGCAAATGGGGTTTGTGAGAACAAGCTAAGGGGATATGGTGTTTGTGAGGAAATATCAACAAGCTAAGAAAATGGAGTTTGTACCTTGTTTTCTCTACTCTGTAACAACCAGACTAGCTGTGAACTGCCAGCGCATAGTGTTTTCTTGTCCTTTCATTTGTTTTTCAAAATTGTTATTTTGATGATAGAATTGATGTGTTTTTTTTGTTATATAATTAATTAGAAACATATAATCAATCATATTAAAAGAGATAATGCTAAAGTAGTATGCAAATAAAGTGGAAGACTTCGGATATATTTCTATGGGTACTAAGAAAAGTGTAGATTTCTCGTGACCAGAGGCGAAATCAAGATTTCTGCTGAGGGGTTCAGAAAAGCTCATCCAATGAGGTTCAACATCTACAATATATACATAAAAATTATTTTAATCATGTATTAATAAAATAATTTTCCATCGAGGGTTCGGACGAACCCCTATTACTAGGTTGGTTCCACCTCTGCTCGTAACTAGTATTTTAAAAGATAGCCGGGGCTCGCTTTGAGGCTTGTCTCGAAGGGAAGCATATTGCCTCAAGGCATTGTGGGGAAGCAGAAGTATCGAAAGGCAAAACGCCTCAAAATTTGAGGCTTTCGCCTGAACATTGGGGTGTTAGCCTAAGCGCGAGGTGCAAATTAGACATAAGCCTAGATGCCTAGATAACTTTATAAAGTAAAATGATATTTTACTATTAAATATCTAATTTAAACTTAATACTAAAATATCTGATTGGTAAATACTTAAATACTCAAATCAAAAGTAAAAAAAATAATAAAAAAAAACTTAAAATCTGCACTTTCGAACGTATTTGTCGGTGTGTCTCGATGACACCACTACTCAAGAAGGTATTGGGTGTAGTTCATTTCTTTTCTTTTAGTACTTCTTTTCAAGTCGCATAGTGACGAGTTATTCTAAGGTTCTCTTTCGTAATCACTATCTCATCATTTTTAAACGATCGGGAGGTAAGAGAGTAAAAATGAAGTGCGGCCTCCTTACGAAAAATATATTCTTAGAAAATACTTATTTCAAATTTTTTGTTATGTTATTATTTAAAGAATAATTATATACGATCTAAGTTAGAGTCGAATTCAAAATTTTAAGTTTATGAAACACTATTGGGGTAAAGGATTTGGCAGAGGGAAAGTTAACCCAAAAAGTGAAAAGTTTGTCCCTTCCTAATAACCTCTAGTACTCTCAGTAGACCATAAATTTCAAAATATTTTTTACTTTATTTGAAAATTATGGCGTTGAAGTTGAAAATGTAAGTTGATTTGATAAAATATTGAGATAAGGCAAAAACTCCTCCTTAATTATATCCAAAATTATTATGATACACCTAAATTTTATGGGGTTCTATCCATGGAGGAGTCAGAATTTTCGCTAAGGAAATTCATTAGTGAATATAAGAACTAATCGAAGGGGTTCAACATCTGCTATATATACATAAAAATAAAAAATTTTAACCATTTATATATACAACATAATTTTCCACCGAAGGGGGTTCGGATGAACCCCCTACCCAAGTGTAGCTCCGCCCCTGGGTTCTACTACCCCATAAATTCATTTTTTTTTGTTGACATGACCGTCATGTAGCAGAATATTTTTGTGCTCATGACTCGACAATCCCGTAAGCACACAAGGAGCTAAAAAATACTGAGAAAATGAATTTACGGGTAATAAAACCTCCATAAAATTTAGATGTATCATAACAACTTCGAATATAATTTTTCGGGATTAGGAATACTATAGTATTCATATTTGAGTGTACTGAGGGCTCGTTTAGTCTTCTATCATTTCAATCAACGTGACATTTCAAATTAGCAATTTAACTTAGCTTTCAACTTTCGAGGAACTAAAGCCAACGATTGTAAGCATTATATTTTGGTTAATAATGCTTTCCACCATTTAGTAGACAAATGACTCAGTACATGATGCTTCTTCAATTCGTTCGACTTCACATCAAAATATATGATTGTAGATGCATTATCTATGAATGGATTTTAAAAAAAAAATACCATCTGGACACCAATATATACGAACCTCTGTCTATAAAATATGCACACAACATGTTTTGGTGGTGTATAGTTTTACTACAATTAATGATATACCCACTGTAGCTCCACGCAGGTAAGATCCAGGAATGGTAGGATGAAGGGGCGGATCCAGGATTTCCAGTGAGGGGGTTCAGCAGTACATATACGGATTAGTCGAAGGGGGTTCAGCCTCTATTATTTATACATAATTTTTTTTTTTTTATCATGTAAAAATAGTATAATTTTTCGACGAAGGGGATTCAGATGAACCCCCTGGAATACATGTACATCCGCCACTGGTAGGATGTACTCGACCTTAACCACTGTCGTCAACGCTGTTGCACGAATACTCCGACAAACCCCTACCAAGAGTATGACTTGGTAAAAGGGCCCCGTCTTATTTCCAGAATTTGAGTTTGACCTCTTTTTTTTTTTGGAGGGGGCAAATGAAGTGCGGAGCCAAAAAGGCTAATCTTTTTTTTTTTTTACCAAAATTCAAAAAGGGACAATTGATTTGGAAAGAAATTAAAGGGGACAAAACGCTTTTGACTAAGCAATTTGTCCCATGATAGTGTTGGCAGCACTGACAAATTGCTTGGTGTCCATCGATTTGCAAATAGAGGCAAAGTCATCCTAGTAACAGGGGGTTCAACGGAAAATTATATTATTAATATATGATTAAAATGATTTTTATTTATATATTGTAGATGTTGAACCTCCTTCGATGAGTTTTTCTTCAGATTTTGATCCCCCTCAGTAGAAATTCTGGCTCCGCCTCTGTGCAAATCAGTTTGTGTCCAGCGGACGTGAGGCATCGTCTAGTGATAACCACTACATCTTCCGGATCACTTGTACCCATTTTGTTTCTGAGTAAGCGTTGCGATCGCTCATATGTAAGACATAATGGAATCATTTGCACAACTAAAGGCCGCCAACTATATATTACAGAATCAACTTCATATAAAACTGTACCGCCAATATAAATTTACTCTTATTGCAGCTTCATTCATTTTTATACAAAAACGAGAGTAAGCTGAAACGAGATTAAGCTGAAACAAGAGTAAATTGTAAAATTTTACTATTGTAGAGATGAAACGAGAATAACTCAAACACAACAAGAAACCGTGAAGAAAAAAATAAGAGCAAATCGTTGGACACCAAGTGACTTAGCTTGTAAAAAAATAAGAGCAAATCGTTGGACATCCAGTGACTTGCAAATAGCTAGACATTCAATGTTTTGCAAATCGCTGGACATCAAGCGATTTATCAGTGTTGCCAACACTGTCACAGGACAAATTGCTCAGTCAAGAGCGTCTTGTCCGCCTTTAGTTTATTTCCAAATCAATTGTCTCCTTTAGAAAATTTGACCAAAAAATTAGCCCTTTTTGCTTCAAACTCTTGTTTATTACATATAGTTCGAAGGGTTCTTTTCCTATCAAATAGAGGGAAACAGATAATTAATTATAATTAGTTTTCCTTCCTCAAATGTTTGGTTAAAAAAGATTTTGAATTCGCTGGAAAAAAAAAAGTAAATTAAAGGAAAAATATATTCGAACTTTGTACCAATTTGATGAACAAAGGCAAAAATAAATAAATTGGATTTGTCTATTTCGTATGAGTTAATCTGAAAAAGGAAAATAGATCTCATCTGAACTATCACCAAAAGCACATTTAAACTTGCAGTTTAGGGGATATTATTGAAAATTATAAAAATTTGATATGTTAAATCGAAAGTCAAATAGTTATAGATATTTTTTAAATTTACAATAACAACAAAATACCCAGTGTATCAAATTTCTTAAATTTGATATGTTAAAAAAATGATTTTATAAGATACTACCAAATTAAAGATTATAAAAGAACAAGCTAAGTAAGTAATTTAAACTTCGTTAGAATTGAGCAGATTGAGTTTGATTCACTTATTAGTCAATTTCAGCCCAAGTAAATATTGGACGAGCCATTAACCCATTTATTTATTAATTCAGTCCATTTGATTTTCATATCTTCCATTATATCATTCGGGGTGTGTACTCTCTTATAATTGACAAGTTTTGGTGTAGCAAAATCACTAACAAACCCAACTGTAGCTTGTAGTTGGGTAAAAACACGATTTTTCAATGGAATGTGTGAACATCTTGGAAAAATTTTACTTTAAATAGTTCAGTACCCTGTCGAGCTTATGCTTTAAAGATCCAAACACAATCCTCCGAACGACATTGAAGAACATAGCTGAATCAACGATAACAAAATTCAAACAATTTTTCTTACTAAAAAATTGACAACACGGATTTCTATATTCATTAACACCATTGCATACTTCATTAATATGTATCTATAAATTTCACATCATGTATCTAGGTCAACAATATTTACCATTGACATTTCAAATATTTATAAACAACATTTATATGTATCTACCAGATTTTTTATATATATGTGCAACTAAATCTCAACAAACATAATTAACCAAAACATCATACCCTGACATTCACTATTAGCTAAACGTATCATTTTCAAAATAAAATGTATCTCATATTTACAAGCATAACAACACAAAGCACAACCTGTAAAATAATCCTCAACCAAACTTTGAATACACATTACAATTAACCTACACAAAACTAACAGCACCTGCAACAACAACAAAAAAAAAAAATACCTTTTCTTGTCCAATCTTTTCTCATAGTAATTCATACAATGCTCAATAGCAAATCGCGCCATAACAGATATGAGAGTCGACTTGTCTCTGTATATTTGTCCAACCTTCACATCACTACGTTTGGAATCATTAATGATCTGGTTCCCTTTCACGTCCAACAAAGGCATTCGAAATGTAGAATTACATTTCGAAATAATTGTCTCTTCAATAATTTTAGGCAGACATTCCAAACACATTACAACACCAACTTTCCCATCAAAAAACATTTCACCACAAGACTTATCTAATGTAGTAATGACAAGAGGATACGTCCCAAATCCACGCTCTGACTTTTTAATTTCAACATAGAGCTTCACACTCATTTCATTACGAATGAACAACGGACAAGCATTACCTTCAACAATGTAGCAAGCTTCTATTCTTTTCCCTGACTCGTCGATTTCAAGTTCTACCTCATTTGTTGAAATCAGTTTATCATAACTAACATGTTCACTTACCACAATTCCATCACTCGTATAACCAACATACTCAATTTCGTTAATCCAAACACCTGAATGACGTAAAAGCATCGAAATATTCATATCAATATAAACGAAATCAACAAACCAGAAAAACAAAATAAACGTATTCTTTGTGTGAAAAAGAAGAATGAAATTTTTTGAATTTCAACTTCAAAGATTGTATATTAATAAAGGGGTGATTCCCACTAATTGTGGGATTTAATTTTTCTTTTTACCTTTACTGGTGACCTTTACTTAAAACTTTATGTAAAGTTATCAATTATCACCCTGAAAACGTGGTTTAAAACATGTATCTGACAAATGTATCTATTGTTAGGACCTTGTATCATAGAGGTTATTTGTTGGGATTTTCTGATATTTTCAAACTTGTTGGGATTTTTGGTAATTAGGACTAAACATGTTGGAATTTCTGTAACTTTCCCTATTAATATAGTGGAGAAATTGGTTACTACTTGGATTCATTACATATATTTTAATTGATGTATGACATACATCTATTAATATTGTCTCAGATGATAATGCTCTAAAGTCAAGTTATAAACCATGATTGTGTTAGGTTGAGAGAATTTACTTGTAAAACAAAAATGTTACACTACTAATTAGTATTTGCAATTATCCCTAAAAATATTTATTCAATATTCCCTTTGCAATGCTCTTATAAACGAAAAGTTGTTTATTTCATCATCAAGGACTGCTAAAACGATATATGCTTATTTATTTAAATATATATATATATATATATATATATTCAATTTGAATCTTGAGATTATATATATATTAAACAAAATTTAGATCGCTAATACAGTTAGTTTATCTCTATTGCAGATTGAACCACATTCATTCATTATTAAAGTTCACGAATTAAGGAAGGGAAGGGTATTGCTGATTTCATGAGTTACTAAACAGATTATAGCACCACAGCGTAGTGCTTTAGAACTAATTCTTAAAACAGGATTAGTTCATGAAATCAGCAATACCCTTCCCTTAATTCATGAACTTTAAATGAATGTGGTTCAATCTGCAATAGAGATGAACTAACTGTATCTGCAATCTAAAATAAAAGAAACCATGTCAAGGTGCTTCGTCGATGGGTCCTAAAGAGACTAGTCAAGTAAAGAGACTAGTCAGTTAGGTTGTTGTAGTTTGTTAGAAAAGAGAGTGGTGTACAGCTGGTGTACAACTGTCAATGTTAGTGGAGTTGGATGTTAGTGGAGTCAATTATTTTCTCTATAAGTAGGGATTGCATCACTAACAATGTGAATTAAAACAGATCATTTTCAATCAATAAAGCTTCTTCATTCTTCTAAGAACCATATCAATAAACTTGGTCCAACAGCTCTAGGGATTTTATCATGGTATCAAAGCAGTGATCCACAAGCTGCTGCAGCTACACACCGGAGTATCGTCAACAATGGCGGACAATGCAACAGATTAACTACTTCACTATTGGACAATGCAACAGACTTAAGCAATAACCAATAACCATAGTGCTAGTATCGGCTGCTTCCACTTTATCCATATGCGTTGGTAATCTTTAACAAATACCATGCTTCAGACTTTGCTAGCTAGATGTGCCTTGATTGAAACTTTTATCATTCAGCATTGTAGTGGGTTGACAAAGATTGAGGTGTCGAATCTTGAAAAGATCAAGTCAGTTACCATTGAGATATTTTATAACCAGTGCGTTAAAATCCATACACCAACTCTTGAATATTTTTCTTACATTGGGTATACAAAAAAATATTCTAAGTTGGATATTGTTGTTGAATGTCAGAATCTGAAATCTTTCGAGGTTGCTCGTGAGATAATATCTGATGGATTTCTCGAGAAACTTATTTCTTAGTCACAATTTCTTGAGACTTTGATTTTGCGTAGCCTTAATGAACGGTTGGAAAGGTTTAACCTTCACGGGAGTCACTCGTTAAAGTTCTTGAAGATTGTGTCTTGTAAGGGCATTGGGGAGATTAATGCTCCAAATTTGGTAACACTTGAGTATGATGGAGATCGAATTCCCGAACTTAAACTTGAAAAAGAGTCGAGCCAATTGGAGCACTCGAAACTCATTCTTTATTCCAACAATTTAAATGATGCATGGTTTTGTAAGCTCAGGAAATTCCTATCAAATGCCAAGTCCTGGTCTCAAGTTACCCTTAAGCTTTTGGACTGCGACGTAATCTGCAGGCACGAGTTGAAACTGAACCATGCAGTTGCTAATGCCCAAGTGGACCCTTACCCGCAAGTGGATGTTTTAAATGTAGAAATAATTGTGTCTGGGCAGTACCAAACTTTTTTGGATGCTTTACTATGGAATTGTCGTCCTAGGAGACTCAGCTTACTATCAAATGGTGAAATGATTAAATGTTTCATTGATAATTTAACCGACAAGAAGTATAGTTCAGCTTATTATCAAATGGTGGAATGATTAAATGTTTCATCGATAATTTAACTGATAAGAAGTATAGTCATTCTGTTTGAAGCAAGTCATGATATAGATGTTAGCATGATGTAAATATTGTATATTAATGTAATCATATATTGTTGTATATTAGTGTAATTACATAAATTTGATTTAGTAGTTAAAGAGAATAGTAGTGACTTTAGTAAGAACAAATTTGGTGGGATAGAATAGTGGATTTAGAGGGATAGAAAAGCTGATCTTTAGGGATAGGAAGACGGATATTTAGGGATGTAATCATTGAATATTTTATATTTAATGAAAAGACTCTCAATATTGAGAGGGATTCAGCAGAAAATTGACATGGTATCAGAGCCAGGTCCATTTCCATTTTGGGCTCTCGATCCACGCGCCAATGCCAGTTGGTCCTGGGTGTGAGGGGGGGGGGTGTTAGAGTGGGTAAAAGTTCCACATTGGTTGGAGAATGGACTAGTGGTTTGCTTATATGGACTTGGGTAATCCTCACCTCTTGAGCTAGCTTTTGAGGTTGAGTTAGGCCCAAGGTTCATTTGTGGTTTCTTTCAAAATTTATTTTAAAAATTTCAGTTTTTGTTGATTGTTCCTCGACAATTAACACCTAGGACTTTGATCTTGGTCATTTTGGTTGTTCTTTTTGAGTTAGTGTTTCTAGTTTTCATAATTATGAGTTTATATCAGTTTGAATCATTCAGTGTTCGTTTCACTGGAATTTTTTTTTCATCATGGGAGTTTTAGTTTCAGTTTTTTGTCACCGAAAAAAACTATGGGGCCATATAGATGGAGACGATCCTACTCCTACTGATCCTACAAAGTTACGTGAATGGAAGATTAAAGATGCTCGTGTTATGACATGGCTTTTAGGGTTAATTAACCCTCTTATTTTTTTTAATCTCAGGCCTTACAAGACAGCTAAGACCATGTGGAATTATTTACAAAAGGTTTACAACCAAGATAATAGTGCCCAACGCTTTTCACTTAGAGTATGAAATTGCTAATTACTCTCAGGGAGGTCTTTCTATTCAGGATTTCAGAACTTATAGGCTGAATTTACAGATATTGTTTATGAGATAAAATCTCTGCATGAAAACCACACTTACGAGTTGGTGAAATTACCTAAGGGCATGAGAGCTTTAAAGAATAAATGGGTGTTCAAAGTAAAATATGAAAAACACAACTTGAAGCTCAGGATACAAAGCCAGATCGGTTATCAAGAATTTGGTCAAAGAAAGGGTATTGATTTTGACGAAGTATTTTCTCCCTTCGTCAAAATAACCTCTATTCGTATAGTTCTTGGATTGACTGCTAGTTTTGATTTAGAGATTGAGCATATGAATGTGAAGATAATTTTTCTTCACGGTGACCTCGAAGAGAAGATCTGTATGGAACAACCTGAGGGTTTCAAGATAAAAGGTAAAGAAAACTATATGTGCAAACTTAAGAAGAGTATTTATGGATTGAAGCAAGCTCCTAGACAGTGGTATAAGAATTTTGAATCTGTCATGGGGGAGCAAGGCTACAAAAAGACTTCTTCAGATCACTGTATATTTGCACAAAAAGTTTTTATGATGATTTTATCATCCTCTTGCTATATATGGATGATATGTTGATTGTGGGCAAGAATGCTTCCAGGATTAACGAGTTGAAGAAACAATTATGCAAGTCTTTTGCTATGAAAGACTTGGGTCATGCTAAGTAGATTTTGGGCATGAGGATTAATCGTCTCAGAGATGAAAGAAAGTTTTAGTTGTCACAGGAAAGGTACATTAAACATGTACTGGAGCACTTCAACACGAAGAATGCTAAGGTTATTAACACACCCCTTGTTGGTCATATGAAATTGAGCAGGAAAATATGTCCTACAACGAAGGAGGAAAAAAGTGCATTTCTAAAGTTCCATACTCCTCCGTTGTTGGAAGTTTAATGTATGCAATGGTGTGTATCAGACCCGATATTGCTCATGCAGTTGGTGTTGTCAGCAGGTTTCTTGAAAATCCAGGACAGGAGCATTGTAAAGCAGTCAAATGGATATTGAGGTACCTAAAAGGAACCTTAGGTGATTGTTTATGTTTTGGAGGATCTGATTCAATCTTGAAGGGCTATACCGATGCTGATATGACGGATGACCATGATAGCAGAAAATCCACTACTGGTTTTCTATTTACATTTTCAGGGAGGGTTATATCATGAAAGTTGAAGTTGCAAAAGTGCGTCACACTATTTACAACTGAAGCTGAGTATATTGAAATTACTGAAGTTGACAAGGAAAGGATATGGCTCAAGCGATTCCTTCAAGAACTTGGATTGCAATAAATAGAGTATGTTGTCTATTGTGACAACCAAAGTGCAATAAACTTGAGCAAGAACTTCATGTACCATGCAAGAACAAAACACATTGATGTGAGGTACCATTGGATTCGTGAACAAGTGGAGAACGAATTGTTCCATGTTAAGAAGATTCATATACGAGCGAAAATCCTGCGGATATGCTGACAAAGGTGGTGCCAAAAGATAAGTTCGAATTGTGCAAAGAACTTGTGGGCATGGGCTCTCTCTGAAAAGACGGAGATACCTATACATTGGACTGGAGGGGGAGATTTGTGGGGTCCATCTCATGCCTTAATTTTCCTCATTGGCTGCAAGGGTGAAAAATTTGACAAGATGAAATGTCAAACAAAATAACATTTTCTAGTTGGCAGAGATGGATCATTAAATGTGTTCATTATGAACACTTTGAAATATTTTTTTTTTTTCAGTGATGTCATTGCTGACATCGATAGGGGTTGGATTTTCCTATTAAAGAAGATTCTCAGCTTATTTGTTAAGCACACCAAACAGAGAGAAGAATAATATATAGAGAGCAGTGAGGTATTCCACGGACTGTGTGATAAAAATAGTCTGTGAAAGAAAAATTAGAATGAGTGATATTTTAGTAAGGTGGAGTCAAAAGAAATTTTTTTTTTTTGAATGTGTAGTAGTCATTTTGAGTATTGTATTTGTGACTACGGTGTAAAATTCCTTACTATAATAATATCAATTGCTCCTCTTGATTCGTGATTTTTTTCCTTGTTTAAAAGGATTTTCATGTAAAATCCTAGGTGACATTATTTTCATTTATTTTCCTATTATTTTGCCACAAATATTTTTGTTGTTGTTCCGTGTTTACCCACAATGCGTAGCTAAAGTTTGGGTGCACCGAATTGGTAAACCCCTTTCTTTTTTTTTTTTTTTTTTGTAAAATTCTTATTTCTTAGTAATATTCCTAATATTTTAAGTCTTATTCTTTTTCTTTGATCTCCAAATGCCCTTTTTTATATATAGTTAATGCCTATTGATATAATTTTAATGTTTATATCCCATTGAAGTAGCATAAAGAAAAGAGATAATTAACCAAATCACCATAATGCTCATTTGAAAGAGTCATGTTGATTGAAATTAGCATATCAGACATAATAGGTCAACATCGGAGATCGGAGAATATCTTGAGTTAGAAGAGTGATTAGTTCGAATCTGAGGCTTTTGATGTGTCTTTGAGCGTTTATATGGGATCTTTGAAAGTTAAGGCCCAAATACAAGTTAAATAGCTATTCTAGACATCTAAAAATATAAGTTATATGTCAATTTATAGGACATGAGTCTGAGCAGAAGATGAATATAAATGAAGGTACTTGACGTCCATTAATTTAATGCACCTATTATGGCTTCTTATCCCTATAGGGATAATATCTTATGGACGTCAGAGGACGATGTTGCTTACTATTGGCCTCCCCCTCGTGCGCCCCCTCCCCCCAAAAAAAAACTTCTCAATTGGAAATTGTTAATAAAAAATACACGATAATTTATTACTATAATAAGAAAACATACTAAAATTCTATACTACAAACTTAAAACACAACCAATAACATACTTATCCAACAAAAAATATAATTACTAATACTACCTACAATCCTCAACAACCTAATAAAGCTTTAGCCAGGGTTAGTAAAAGACTTATTACCTTGACTATAGTATAGGGCCTTTGTTTCTTCAACAACAATCAACATGCTTGTTTCATTTGATTGAAATTTTTAACCGAAAGAAAAAGCTAAATGATAATAACAAATGCAAGAGGAAGAGTTGAATCAATATCATCAAAATAAGAATATAATGAAAATATTAAATATAAAAGTAGAAAAAGTGTATCTTACGTTTTTGTAAAGTTTGACCCAAAATATTAGTAGTTAAATAGGATTGGGAGAAGTTCAAGTCAAGTTATAAAGTTTTAATTAATGTAGAAGTGTTAAATACAATTCTTTACCTATTATAGTATAGTATAATTTGAATTTTTACTTTTGTAATTCTTCTATTTGGCTTAATTCCTATAGGTACTCCAACTCTTACCTCCAAATTTACTTTATACGTTTCTTAACGTTCAAATCCAAATTAAAGAGGGATTTCTTTGATAAAGTTTGTTTCCTAGTCTAACTTCATTTCTTATATTTGGGACTTTAATTAGAAAGAATATTTTTTCGTAGTTGTTTGATTAATGTTTTTAGGAAAATAGTGAAATTAACTAATTAATCTCGATTCCCGAGCAAACTAGCCCAAAATGTACGTAGCTATAAAATCCCCTGCATGTTTAGGGTTTCTTTCAACCATGGCAGACACGTTACCTGAATGTCTCGTTCACAAAATACTCTCTTTTCTTCGTTTTAGAGAAGCATTCAAGAAGATTGGTGTCTCTAAAACATGGTTACAAGCCTGTTTGACTCTTTCCTCCTTGGAATTCAATTATCTTGGTTTTCCTAGAGAAGGGAAATTAATTGATCAAATTCTGGACAGATATAGGGACGGGAAAATCCCTATAGAAAAGTTCGAGTTTTTGAACCAGTCAGATTTTAGGCACGTTTACCCTAGGATTGATAAGTGGCTTGACGTAGCACTTCAGAATGGTGTAAGAGATCTAACGTACAAAGGTATGGGATCTTGTAATCTTTATGATCCTCAATTGTACTACCCTTTGCCTATTCTTACAATCTTGGCAACAACCAAATCGCTAAGAGAATTGGCTTTGTGGTATTGTAATCTGAAGGGTGTTTCATTATCCACTAGTCATGATATGGTGATCGCGAACTACTGCTATTCTTTGAGAAAGCTTACTCTTAATATCATCCATTTAGACGATAACATGCTCCAGACTTTACTAGCTAGATGTCCCTTGATTGAAACTTTAATCATTCAGCAATGTACTGGGTTGTCAAAGATTGAGGTGTTGAATCTTGAAAAAATCAAATCACTTACCATTAGGTTGTCAGGTAACGCGTGCGTTACAATCCATGCACCAACTCTTGAATACTTGACTTATAACGGGTCTACAGATGAGCGTTCTATGTTGGGTGTTGTTGAATGTCGGAATCTGAAATCTCTAGAGGTTGCTGATGAGATGATATCTGATGGATTTCTCGAGCAACTTATTTCTAGATCCCAATTCCTTGAGACTTTGATTTTACGTAACCTTAATACACGGTTGGAAAATCTTAACCTTTGCGGGTGTCAATCCCTAAAGTTGTTGAAGATTGTGTCCTGTAAGGGCATTGAGGAGATTGGTGCTTCGAATTTGGTAACACTCGAGTATGAGGGAGATCATGTTCCTCAACTTAATCTTGCAAAAGAATCGAGACAATTGGAGCACTTGGAACTCTTTCTTTATCCCAACAATTTAAATGATGCATGGTTTCGTAAGCTCAGAAAATTCCTATCAAACTCCAAATCTTGCTCTCAAGTTACTCTTAAGCTTTGGAACTGCCATGAAATCAACTGGAGAGAGTTGAAGCTGAACCACAGAATTGCTAAAGACCCCCAAGTGGACACTTACCCGCAAGTGGATGTTTTAAATGTAGGAATAGATGTGTCCGGTCAGCACCAAATCTTTTTGGATGCTTTACTATGGAGTTGTTGTCCTAGGAGAATCAACTTAGTATCAAGCGGCAAAGGCAAAATGATTAAATGTTTCATCGATAATTTAACAGACAAAAAGAATAGTCATTCTGTTTCTGGCGGAAGCAAGCCATGGCATAGTCAATTAAAAAGTTTCATTGATCATCTAATGTATTTGAGCAATTGGGATGATGGAAGCAAGCCTTGGTGGCATCGCCAATTTAAAGAAGTAAAAGCCTGCCGATATCCCAGGGAACAGATCCCAACTTGGGTTCTATTGACGAAGAACCTTGACAGTGTTTCTTTTATTTTAGATTGCTCATACAGTTAGTTTATCTCTATTGCATGTGGGGATCTGGTAAGGAAGAACCTTTCGGGGATTGACAACATTTCTTTTATATTAGATCGCTGATACAGTTAGTTTATGTATTGCAGATTGAGCCACATTCATTCATTATTAAAGTTCATTAACCGATATTCTCAAGATAGATTGCACATACTTTTTTTTTCGGGAAATCAAGGAGAGATTTTGATACTTAGATATAATTTGATTTTTTAAGGTTAGCTGTTAGGCTTTACTTTATGGGAAGGCATTGCTGATTTCATGAGTTACTAACCAGATTACAACACCATAGGGTGGCTAGTGTTTTAGAACTTGCTAATGTTTTCTTTTCCTCATGTATATGTTTCCAAGTCTCAATATCCTGTTTTAAGAATTTTTTTTCTTTTGCTCATTGTTTGTCTGTAATTCGTTGGTCCTATGATTTACATGGTGGTACATAGGCATAGTTGAGTTAATTTTCACATTAGAATTAGTATTATAACTTCCGTGCTACCTGAAAGTTGATTGACTTATCTGTGAAAATTAATCCCGAAGTAGGGAGTCTAGCGAAATAATACCATTTACTTGGTTGATAGTTGGTCAGACTTGGTTGTTCTTGTTTACTATCTCCTCTTTGTTTTGTGAACTCTATTTATCTCCAAATGTAAAACCTCTCTTATTTCTGATTCAACAAGGAAGTGATCAATGCCAGCTCCGGTGGACAAACGTGTAGGTTATGTAAACCAGTGATTTTATCTGCTTGTTGGATTGTTTAGTTCTTTCAGAATTGGCGAATTCCAATCTCTCAACTTCCTTGGCTAGTCTAGAAATAAACTTTAAGGTCTATTCGGACTTATCTTTCTGTTATGCCAACTCGGAGGCTTGAATTTGTCATATAATCGCGTCTCTAGCAGAATCCACCCGCAGGAGGATGAGATCATCGCGCATTGCTCATTGTTCATGCTGTTAATACATGAAAGTTGTTGTTAATCCTTGTTAGGGTGCGTAATTGATTCAGATGCATTCTTGGTTCGTCTGCTTACTCAACTATTTTCTCTTCGTTTAACTAACCTATTTAATCTGCTTAGAATGTTGCTGCATCTCTATGTGCTACCATGACCGCTCACCTACTCTTCACTGCTCAGTTATTTCCATGGCAAATTATAGGCTGGATCTGGATGTTAAGTGTCTACCGACAGAGATATAAGTGTTAACGCGGAGCTTTTTATTTGGTTGTATATTGCTGAAGCAGCTATGCTTCAAAATAGCTTTCACTATAAAAGTCGTGACTCTTTCCACCTTGAAATTCAAAACTGATGGTTGTAGATACCAATTGAAAAACATTGATCAAATTCTGAAAAGATATAGGGAGACTAAAATCCCTATTGAAAAGTTTGATCTTTTGAACTATTCAGATTCTGGTGGAGTCTACCCTATGATTGATAAGTGGCTTGACGTTGCACTTAAGAATGGTGTAAAAGATGTTTAAGTATACAGGTTTTGAATCTTGGAAACTTCCAAGGGCTATTATTACCGTCTTGGCATCAACAAAATCTCTAAGAGAATTGGGTCTGCGGTATTGTAATCTAAAGGGTGTTTCATTATCCACTAGTCTCGATCAAGAACTGTGATTCTTGTGTATATGTTTTCAAGTCTCGATATCCTGTTTTACGAATTATTTTCTTTAGTATGTGCAACCGTTTGTTTTAGCTTGCCTATGATTTAAGGTAAGATACAGCCAATCTTAAGCTGTGAGGTTCCATTGAATGACCAGAAAACTGAAAGTTGATTGACAATATGTGAAATTAACCCCGAAGTAACAAGTCTAGTGAAGTAATATCATTTTGGTCAGACATGGTTGTTCTGAGTTTACTATCTCCTCTTGGTTTTGTAAATTATTTATCTCCAAATCTTCAACCTCACTCTGTCTGAAATAGGTGGAAGTCAATACTCATTGCTGACATAACAAGGAAGTGATCATACCAGCTCCGGTAGAAAAAAAACGTGTAGGTTATCTAATTCATTGAGTGATTTCATCTGCTTGTTGGATTGTTTAGTTCTAGTCGTTCCAAGAAAACAACTTTATGATTTAGTTCTTTCAATTTCCTTGGCTAGTCCAGCAATCAACTCATCGGTCCATAATCCATTCTGACCTGTCTTTTGGGTATGTCAACTTGAAGGCTTGATCGAATTTGTCATATAATCACAAGCAGAGCATTGTATTGACATGCCTGAATCTATTGTTACCAATTTCGAAAAACATATGACTAGCAAAGCAACAACAACCAAAAATCGAGTCATGGTTCTAAACAACGGTACCTAATATAAATAAATTAAAGTATGTTGCACATATGGCTAGCAACCAGAAATCGAGTCATGGTCAAACAACCGTACAAATCAAAGTATGCTTTAAGCAACAACAACCAAAAGTCTAGTCATGGATCCAAACAACCGTACCTAAAGAAATAAGTCCAAACAACAGTAGGAGATTCAAATGTTCCCTTGACGCTTAGACCCATTCCCTTGACGCTTCTTCATATACAGGGAGACTACAATTCCTCCAACTAGTCCCGCTCCAAACAAGAGAAGTCTCCTCTTCAACTTTGATGTCCACGGTTCCTGCACCCAAAAAAAAATATTAGTTAACTGATTTTAGTGAGTACTTAAGAGGGGTCGAAATGGACAAGTAAAAGTAAATCAAGGTAATAATTATAGGGAATAGGAAAATCGTACATTGAGAATTATGTCGCTCTGCTTGTATTCATAGCACTTTTGGACATGGGTTGAGCCTTGATTTATTGTTGCCTTTACTAAACTTGTGGATCTATCAATTATAGTCAGGCTTTGATCTTCTGTAACTACAACCAAATCTCCATTTTCGAGAGGATTTATGAACCTTGAAATGGCTAGAGTGAATACCATGTTTCTGCCTATCATCCAGTGACCATCCTCATCCAAAATCCAAGAATGACAAGTCCAAGTGTAGGGGGGCGTCGGTTGGTCGTCCCTAACAAGTATGGCTAGCTTGCCACGTAGGCCATATAGAGATATAGGAAAGTCATTTCTTTCTCTCTTTTTTCTTTCTTTCTCTTCTGTTTCATTCTCTTCTCCTTCGATCTCTTCTCTTTGGATCGTCCGCGGAAGTCTTATCTCCTCAAACATATTTGTTTCCACGTCAAATTTGATACAAGAATCTCGTCTCGTTTCTCCAATCCAATAAGGCGTGCCATAAACGATTGTGTCACAAGCACCATCTTCATTTGCAATACCAATCTTCGTGTCGTTTCCAAGACTTATCCACCTAGACTCTTGTAGCGAGAACATCACAACATCATCAACAACATCACCAAGATATATCTTTATGACAACAATTTGATTATTAATCCACGCCAACCCTATCGATGTCGCCATGAACTCCGAGCGATGATGTCTAGGGAGCTCTAACGTTTGTTCATTTGCGGGATTCCAAAGGGCAATGGAATCTCCATTGCAAATGCATACAATCCCCTTCATCACTGTAGCAATCCTCATTTCGACTTTATAAAATGTTCTAGCCACCAATTCTTCTTCACCTGCTGTGTACAATGAGTAGATGTGATGTTCCGTCTCAAGACATCGAGAGCGCATAATGCAGGAAGAAGGCTCCAAGGAATGAAGAGTGTCGTCCCACTCAGAGTTCACGGACCTAAATCGAGTGCATGACTTCATTGGCAACTTTTCAAACACCTCTATTAATATGTCCTCCGGTAGACTCATATTGTAAGCTGCCAGGACAGTGCAAAAGAAACATTAACACATTGTGACAATGAATATTTATATAGATATAAGATATTTTCACATTTTCTTCGCTGCAAATCATCAATAGAAATTCAACATTTTAAGATTGCATACGTCCAAAACCACCCATTTAAATTACCCACGTTAGGAATACAAACTTGGCCCATGATCCTCAAAATGCCATAAATTACTTACTTAGTCTCAGTCTCACCATTCAATCTGTCATCATCAAACTAATATGCTTGAATCGACTTTAATAAGATGGATCTAACCTCCACACAAGCAAGAACCTACCCAGGTTTAGAAATATCAATCAGAAAAATTGATTGGCTAATTATTTGATTCCCACAGTTATAGGTGGCTCGTCAGCCACAAGGAAAGCCAAACTCAAAATCCTCTGGCTCAAGGCATCAACAACTACATTTGCCTTTCCTAGGTGATAAAGGATAAAAATATCATAGTCCTTGAGCAACCCCATCTACCTACGATGTCTCATATTAAGATCCCTATGGCTAAAGATGTACTAAATGCTAATATATCAGTAGGAATCTGACAATGTACTCCATATAAATAATGTTATCATAACTTCAAAATGAATCTTATACTGCCTTACCTTTTTACATCAAAACACCACCAATTAGGCCTACTCTTAAAGCATCACAATACATAGTATAGCCAAGCCAAGTCAAGGTAGGCACAAAAGTCAATTATTCCTCACACTCAATGGACCACTACTGATAAGTAGTAATCTCTTGAGTAACGCCTAATGAAAGAGATATAATAATAGAGAACTATTTAATTTGTAGCAGCCACCCAACACAATAAATCTCTAGATCTTGGTAGGAGAATCACAAGCTGTTTCAACCTCTAAAGCATAATCTTTAAATGATTCATAGGACCTGCCATGCACATCCTTGGAATATACCAAGATATCTTAAAGGAACACATTCACAAAGGAATATAGATATAGATGAAACACAACATTTTAAGAAAAATGTAAACATTCAAGCCTCACACCAAGAAACTACAACTTTGCAAAGTGAGAGATCAAAACAAGCTAGCTTTAACATCTACTATTAACTATTATAAAGGAAAATAAATAAACCACTCGTAGAAAAAAAACACATTTACTTCTTCAAACATTCAAGAAAAGTGTAGACCACTCACCAACAAACTACAACTTTGCAAGGCGTAGAGAACTATTATATTATGGGACGAGAGCAGTTCGATTCCTGCAAACACAAAAAAATTACCAACTAGCTAAGCAAATGGGGTTTGTGAGAACAAGCTAAGGGGATATGGTGTTTGTGAGGAAATATCAACAAGCTAAGAAAATGGAGTTTGTACCTTGTTTTCTCTACTCTGTAACAACCAGACTAGCTGTGAACTGCCAGCGCATAGTGTTTTCTTGTCCTTTCATTTGTTTTTCAAAATTGTTATTTTGATGATAGAATTGATGTGTTTTTTTTGTTATATAATTAATTAGAAACATATAATCAATCATATTAAAAGAGATAATGCTAAAGTAGTATGCAAATAAAGTGGAAGACTTCGGATATATTTCTATGGGTACTAAGAAAAGTGTAGATTTCTCGTGACCAGAGGCGAAATCAAGATTTCTGCTGAGGGGTTCAGAAAAGCTCATCCAATGAGGTTCAACATCTACAATATATACATAAAAATTATTTTAATCATGTATTAATAAAATAATTTTCCATCGAGGGTTCGGACGAACCCCTATTACTAGGTTGGTTCCACCTCTGCTCGTAACTAGTATTTTAAAAGATAGCCGGGGCTCGCTTTGAGGCTTGTCTCGAAGGGAAGCATATTGCCTCAAGGCATTGTGGGGAAGCAGAAGTATCGAAAGGCAAAACGCCTCAAAATTTGAGGCTTTCGCCTGAACATTGGGGTGTTAGCCTAAGCGCGAGGTGCAAATTAGACATAAGCCTAGATGCCTAGATAACTTTATAAAGTAAAATGATATTTTACTATTAAATATCTAATTTAAACTTAATACTAAAATATCTGATTGGTAAATACTTAAATACTCAAATCAAAAGTAAAAAAAATAATAAAAAAAAACTTAAAATCTGCACTTTCGAACGTATTTGTCGGTGTGTCTCGATGACACCACTACTCAAGAAGGTATTGGGTGTAGTTCATTTCTTTTCTTTTAGTACTTCTTTTCAAGTCGCATAGTGACGAGTTATTCTAAGGTTCTCTTTCGTAATCACTATCTCATCATTTTTAAACGATCGGGAGGTAAGAGAGTAAAAATGAAGTGCGGCCTCCTTACGAAAAATATATTCTTAGAAAATACTTATTTCAAATTTTTTGTTATGTTATTATTTAAAGAATAATTATATACGATCTAAGTTAGAGTCGAATTCAAAATTTTAAGTTTATGAAACACTATTGGGGTAAAGGATTTGGCAGAGGGAAAGTTAACCCAAAAAGTGAAAAGTTTGTCCCTTCCTAATAACCTCTAGTACTCTCAGTAGACCATAAATTTCAAAATATTTTTTACTTTATTTGAAAATTATGGCGTTGAAGTTGAAAATGTAAGTTGATTTGATAAAATATTGAGATAAGGCAAAAACTCCTCCTTAATTATATCCAAAATTATTATGATACACCTAAATTTTATGGGGTTCTATCCATGGAGGAGTCAGAATTTTCGCTAAGGAAATTCATTAGTGAATATAAGAACTAATCGAAGGGGTTCAACATCTGCTATATATACATAAAAATAAAAAATTTTAACCATTTATATATACAACATAATTTTCCACCGAAGGGGGTTCGGATGAACCCCCTACCCAAGTGTAGCTCCGCCCCTGGGTTCTACTACCCCATAAATTCATTTTTTTTTGTTGACATGACCGTCATGTAGCAGAATATTTTTGTGCTCATGACTCGACAATCCCGTAAGCACACAAGGAGCTAAAAAATACTGAGAAAATGAATTTACGGGTAATAAAACCTCCATAAAATTTAGATGTATCATAACAACTTCGAATATAATTTTTCGGGATTAGGAATACTATAGTATTCATATTTGAGTGTACTGAGGGCTCGTTTAGTCTTCTATGATTTCAATCAACGTGACATTTCAAATTAGCAATTTAACTTAGCTTTCAACTTTCGAGGAACTAAAGCCAACGATTGTAAGCATTATATTTTGGTTAATAATGCTTTCCACCATTTAGTAGACAAATGACTCAGTACATGATGCTTCTTCAATTCGTTCGACTTCACATCAAAATATATGATTGTAGATGCATTATCTATGAATGGATTTTAAAAAAAAAATACCATCTGGACACCAATATATACGAACCTCTGTCTATAAAATATGCACACAACATGTTTTGGTGGTGTATAGTTTTACTACAATTAATGATATACCCACTGTAGCTCCACGCAGGTAAGATCCAGGAATGGTAGGATGAAGGGGCGGATCCAGGATTTCCAGTGAGGGGGTTCAGCAGTACATATACGGATTAGTCGAAGGGGGTTCAGCCTCTATTATTTATACATAATTTTTTTTTTTTTATCATGTAAAAATAGTATAATTTTTCGACGAAGGGGATTCAGATGAACCCCCTGGAATACATGTACATCCGCCACTGGTAGGATGTACTCGACCTTAACCACTGTCGTCAACGCTGTTGCACGAATACTCCGACAAACCCCTACCAAGAGTATGACTTGGTAAAAGGGCCCCGTCTTATTTCCAGAATTTGAGTTTGACCTCTTTTTTTTTTTGGAGGGGGCAAATGAAGTGCGGAGCCAAAAAGGCTAATCTTTTTTTTTTTTTACCAAAATTCAAAAAGGGACAATTGATTTGGAAAGAAATTAAAGGGGACAAAACGCTTTTGACTAAGCAATTTGTCCCATGATAGTGTTGGCAGCACTGACAAATTGCTTGGTGTCCATCGATTTGCAAATAGAGGCAAAGTCATCCTAGTAACAGGGGGTTCAACGGAAAATTATATTATTAATATATGATTAAAATGATTTTTATTTATATATTGTAGATGTTGAACCTCCTTCGATGAGTTTTTCTTCAGATTTTGATCCCCCTCAGTAGAAATTCTGGCTCCGCCTCTGTGCAAATCAGTTTGTGTCCAGCGGACGTGAGGCATCGTCTAGTGATAACCACTACATCTTCCGGATCACTTGTACCCATTTTGTTTCTGAGTAAGCGTTGCGATCGCTCATATGTAAGACATAATGGAATCATTTGCACAACTAAAGGCCGCCAACTATATATTACAGAATCAACTTCATATAAAACTGTACCGCCAATATAAATTTACTCTTATTGCAGCTTCATTCATTTTTATACAAAAACGAGAGTAAGCTGAAACGAGATTAAGCTGAAACAAGAGTAAATTGTAAAATTTTACTATTGTAGAGATGAAACGAGAATAACTCAAACACAACAAGAAACCGTGAAGAAAAAAATAAAAGCAAATCGTTGGACACCAAGTGACTTAGCTTGTAAAAAAATAAGAGCAAATCGTTGGACATCCAGTGACTTGCAAATAGCTAGACATTCAATGTTTTGCAAATCGCTGGACATCAAGCGATTTATCAGTGTTGCCAACACTGTCACAGGACAAATTGCTCAGTCAAGAGCGTCTTGTCCGCCTTTAGTTTATTTCCAAATCAATTGTCTCCTTTAGAAAATTTGACCAAAAAATTAGCCCTTTTTGCTTCAAACTCTTGTTTATTACATATAGTTCGAAGGGTTCTTTTCCTATCAAATAGAGGGAAACAGATAATTAATTATAATTAGTTTTCCTTCCTCAAATGTTTGGTTAAAAAAGATTTTGAATTCGCTGGAAAAAAAAAAGTAAATTAAAGGAAAAATATATTCGAACTTTGTACCAATTTGATGAACAAAGGCAAAAATAAATAAATTGGATTTGTCTATTTCGTATGAGTTAATCTGAAAAAGGAAAATAGATCTCATCTGAACTATCACCAAAAGCACATTTAAACTTGCAGTTTAGGGGATATTATTGAAAATTATAAAAATTTGATATGTTAAATCGAAAGTCAAATAGTTATAGATATTTTTTAAATTTACAATAACAACAAAATACCCAGTGTATCAAATTTCTTAAATTTGATATGTTAAAAAAATGATTTTATAAGATACTACCAAATTAAAGATTATAAAAGAACAAGCTAAGTAAGTAATTTAAACTTCGTTAGAATTGAGCAGATTGAGTTTGATTCACTTATTAGTCAATTTCAGCCCAAGTAAATATTGGACGAGCCATTAACCCATTTATTTATTAATTCAGTCCATTTGATTTTCATATCTTCCATTATATCATTCGGGGTGTGTACTCTCTTATAATTGACAAGTTTTGGTGTAGCAAAATCACTAACAAACCCAACTGTAGCTTGTAGTTGGGTAAAAACACGATTTTTCAACGGACATGTGTGAACATCTTGGAAAAATTTTACTTTAAATAGTTCAGTACCCTGTCGAGCTTATGCTTTAAAGATCCAAACACAATCCTCCGAACGACATTGAAGAACATAGCTGAATCAACGATAACAAAATTCAAACAATTTTTCTTACTAAAAAATTGACAACACGGATTTCTATATTCATTAACACCATTGCATACTTCATTAATATGTATCTATAAATTTCACATCATGTATCTAGGTCAACAATATTTACCATTGACATTTCAAATATTTATAAACAACATTTATATGTATCTACCAGATTTTTTATATATATGTGCAACTAAATCTCAACAAACATAATTAACCAAAACATCATACCCTGACATTCACTATTAGCTAAACGTATCATTTTCAAAATAAAATGTATCTCATATTTACAAGCATAACAACACAAAGCACAACCTGTAAAATAATCCTCAACCAAACTTTGAATACACATTACAATTAACCTACACAAAACTAACAGCACCTGCAACAACAACAAAAAAAAAAAATACCTTTTCTTGTCCAATCTTTTCTCATAGTAATTCATACAATGCTCAATAGCAAATCGCGCCATAACAGATATGAGAGTCGACTTGTCTCTGTATATTTGTCCAACCTTCACATCACTACGTTTGGAATCATTAATGATCTGGTTCCCTTTCACGTCCAACAAAGGCATTCGAAATGTAGAATTACATTTCGAAATAATTGTCTCTTCAATAATTTTAGGCAGACATTCCAAACACATTACAACACCAACTTTCCCATCAAAAAACATTTCACCACAAGACTTATCTAATGTAGTAATGACAAGAGGATACGTCCCAAATCCACGCTCTGACTTTTTAATTTCAACATAGAGCTTCACACTCATTTCATTACGAATGAACAACGGACAAGCATTACCTTCAACAATGTAGCAAGCTTCTATTCTTTTCCCTGACTCGTCGATTTCAAGTTCTACCTCATTTGTTGAAATCAGTTTATCATAACTAACATGTTCACTTACCACAATTCCATCACTCGTATAACCAACATACTCAATTTCGTTAATCCAAACACCTGAATGACGTAAAAGCATCGAAATATTCATATCAATATAAACGAAATCAACAAACCAGAAAAACAAAATAAACGTATTCTTTGTGTGAAAAAGAAGAATGAAATTTTTTGAATTTCAACTTCAAAGATTGTATATTAATAAAGGGGTGATTCCCACTAATTGTGGGATTTAATTTTTCTTTTTACCTTTACTGGTGACCTTTACTTAAAACTTTATGTAAAGTTATCAATTATCACCCTGAAAACGTGGTTTAAAACATGTATCTGACAAATGTATCTATTGTTAGGACCTTGTATCATAGAGGTTATTTGTTGGGATTTTCTGATATTTTCAAACTTGTTGGGATTTTTGGTAATTAGGACTAAACATGTTGGAATTTCTGTAACTTTCCCTATTAATATAGTGGAGAAATTGGTTACTACTTGGATTCATTACATATATTTTAATTGATGTATGACATACATCTATTAATATTGTCTCAGATGATAATGCTCTAAAGTCAAGTTATAAACCATGATTGTGTTAGGTTGAGAGAATTTACTTGTAAAACAAAAATGTTACACTACTAATTAGTATTTGCAATTATCCCTAAAAATATTTATTCAATATTCCCTTTGCAATGCTCTTATAAACGAAAAGTTGTTTATTTCATCATCAAGGACTGCTAAAACGATATATGCTTATTTATTTAAATATATATATATATATATATATATATTCAATTTGAATCTTGAGATTATATATATATTAAACAAAATTTAGATCGCTAATACAGTTAGTTTATCTCTATTGCAGATTGAACCACATTCATTCATTATTAAAGTTCACGAATTAAGGAAGGGAAGGGTATTGCTGATTTCATGAGTTACTAAACAGATTATAGCACCACAGCGTAGTGCTTTAGAACTAATTCTTAAAACAGGATTAGTTCATGAAATCAGCAATACCCTTCCCTTAATTCATGAACTTTAAATGAATGTGGTTCAATCTGCAATAGAGATGAACTAACTGTATCTGCAATCTAAAATAAAAGAAACCATGTCAAGGTGCTTCGTCGATGGGTCCTAAAGAGACTAGTCAAGTAAAGAGACTAGTCAGTTAGGTTGTTGTAGTTTGTTAGAAAAGAGAGTGGTGTACAGCTGGTGTACAACTGTCAATGTTAGTGGAGTTGGATGTTAGTGGAGTCAATTATTTTCTCTATAAGTAGGGATTGCATCACTAACAATGTGAATTAAAACAGATCATTTTCAATCAATAAAGCTTCTTCATTCTTCTAAGAACCATATCAATAAACTTGGTCCAACAGCTCTAGGGATTTTATCATGGTATCAAAGCAGTGATCCACAAGCTGCTGCAGCTACACACCGGAGTATCGTCAACAATGGCGGACAATGCAACAGATTAACTACTTCACTATTGGACAATGCAACAGACTTAAGCAATAACCAATAACCATAGTGCTAGTATCGGCTGCTTCCACTTTATCCATATGCGTTGGTAATCTTTAACAAATACCATGCTTCAGACTTTGCTAGCTAGATGTGCCTTGATTGAAACTTTTATCATTCAGCATTGTAGTGGGTTGACAAAGATTGAGGTGTCGAATCTTGAAAAGATCAAGTCAGTTACCATTGAGATATTTTATAACCAGTGCGTTAAAATCCATACACCAACTCTTGAATATTTTTCTTACATTGGGTATACAAAAAAATATTCTAAGTTGGATATTGTTGTTGAATGTCAGAATCTGAAATCTTTCGAGGTTGCTCGTGAGATAATATCTGATGGATTTCTCGAGAAACTTATTTCTTAGTCACAATTTCTTGAGACTTTGATTTTGCGTAGCCTTAATGAACGGTTGGAAAGGTTTAACCTTCACGGGAGTCACTCGTTAAAGTTCTTGAAGATTGTGTCTTGTAAGGGCATTGGGGAGATTAATGCTCCAAATTTGGTAACACTTGAGTATGATGGAGATCGAATTCCCGAACTTAAACTTGAAAAAGAGTCGAGCCAATTGGAGCACTCGAAACTCATTCTTTATTCCAACAATTTAAATGATGCATGGTTTTGTAAGCTCAGGAAATTCCTATCAAATGCCAAGTCCTGGTCTCAAGTTACCCTTAAGCTTTTGGACTGCGACGTAATCTGCAGGCACGAGTTGAAACTGAACCATGCAGTTGCTAATGCCCAAGTGGACCCTTACCCGCAAGTGGATGTTTTAAATGTAGAAATAATTGTGTCTGGGCAGTACCAAACTTTTTTGGATGCTTTACTATGGAATTGTCGTCCTAGGAGACTCAGCTTACTATCAAATGGTGAAATGATTAAATGTTTCATTGATAATTTAACCGACAAGAAGTATAGTTCAGCTTATTATCAAATGGTGGAATGATTAAATGTTTCATCGATAATTTAACTGATAAGAAGTATAGTCATTCTGTTTGAAGCAAGTCATGATATAGATGTTAGCATGATGTAAATATTGTATATTAATGTAATCATATATTGTTGTATATTAGTGTAATTACATAAATTTGATTTAGTAGTTAAAGAGAATAGTAGTGACTTTAGTAAGAACAAATTTGGTGGGATAGAATAGTGGATTTAGAGGGATAGAAAAGCTGATCTTTAGGGATAGGAAGACGGATATTTAGGGATGTAATCATTGAATATTTTATATTTAATGAAAAGACTCTCAATATTGAGAGGGATTCAGCAGAAAATTGACATGGTATCAGAGCCAGGTCCATTTCCATTTTGGGCTCTCGATCCACGCGCCAATGCCAGTTGGTCCTGGGTGTGAGGGGGGGGGGTGTTAGAGTGGGTAAAAGTTCCACATTGGTTGGAGAATGGACTAGTGGTTTGCTTATATGGACTTGGGTAATCCTCACCTCTTGAGCTAGCTTTTGAGGTTGAGTTAGGCCCAAGGTTCATTTGTGGTTTCTTTCAAAATTTATTTTAAAAATTTCAGTTTTTGTTGATTGTTCCTCGACAATTAACACCTAGGACTTTGATCTTGGTCATTTTGGTTGTTCTTTTTGAGTTAGTGTTTCTAGTTTTCATAATTATGAGTTTATATCAGTTTGAATCATTCAGTGTTCGTTTCACTGGAATTTTTTTTTCATCATGGGAGTTTTAGTTTCAGTTTTTTGTCACCGAAAAAAACTATGGGGCCATATAGATGGAGACGATCCTACTCCTACTGATCCTACAAAGTTACGTGAATGGAAGATTAAAGATGCTCGTGTTATGACATGGCTTTTAGGGTTAATTAACCCTCTTATTTTTTTTAATCTCAGGCCTTACAAGACAGCTAAGACCATGTGGAATTATTTACAAAAGGTTTACAACCAAGATAATAGTGCCCAACGCTTTTCACTTAGAGTATGAAATTGCTAATTACTCTCAGGGAGGTCTTTCTATTCAGGATTTCAGAACTTATAGGCTGAATTTACAGATATTGTTTATGAGATAAAATCTCTGCATGAAAACCACACTTACGAGTTGGTGAAATTACCTAAGGGCATGAGAGCTTTAAAGAATAAATGGGTGTTCAAAGTAAAATATGAAAAACACAACTTGAAGCTCAGGATACAAAGCCAGATCGGTTATCAAGAATTTGGTCAAAGAAAGGGTATTGATTTTGACGAAGTATTTTCTCCCTTCGTCAAAATAACCTCTATTCGTATAGTTCTTGGATTGACTGCTAGTTTTGATTTAGAGATTGAGCATATGAATGTGAAGATAATTTTTCTTCACGGTGACCTCGAAGAGAAGATCTGTATGGAACAACCTGAGGGTTTCAAGATAAAAGGTAAAGAAAACTATATGTGCAAACTTAAGAAGAGTATTTATGGATTGAAGCAAGCTCCTAGACAGTGGTATAAGAATTTTGAATCTGTCATGGGGGAGCAAGGCTACAAAAAGACTTCTTCAGATCACTGTATATTTGCACAAAAAGTTTTTATGATGATTTTATCATCCTCTTGCTATATATGGATGATATGTTGATTGTGGGCAAGAATGCTTCCAGGATTAACGAGTTGAAGAAACAATTATGCAAGTCTTTTGCTATGAAAGACTTGGGTCATGCTAAGTAGATTTTGGGCATGAGGATTAATCGTCTCAGAGATGAAAGAAAGTTTTAGTTGTCACAGGAAAGGTACATTAAACATGTACTGGAGCACTTCAACACGAAGAATGCTAAGGTTATTAACACACCCCTTGTTGGTCATATGAAATTGAGCAGGAAAATATGTCCTACAACGAAGGAGGAAAAAAGTGCATTTCTAAAGTTCCATACTCCTCCGTTGTTGGAAGTTTAATGTATGCAATGGTGTGTATCAGACCCGATATTGCTCATGCAGTTGGTGTTGTCAGCAGGTTTCTTGAAAATCCAGGACAGGAGCATTGTAAAGCAGTCAAATGGATATTGAGGTACCTAAAAGGAACCTTAGGTGATTGTTTATGTTTTGGAGGATCTGATTCAATCTTGAAGGGCTATACCGATGCTGATATGACGGATGACCATGATAGCAGAAAATCCACTACTGGTTTTCTATTTACATTTTCAGGGAGGGTTATATCATGAAAGTTGAAGTTGCAAAAGTGCGTCACACTATTTACAACTGAAGCTGAGTATATTGAAATTACTGAAGTTGACAAGGAAAGGATATGGCTCAAGCGATTCCTTCAAGAACTTGGATTGCAATAAATAGAGTATGTTGTCTATTGTGACAACCAAAGTGCAATAAACTTGAGCAAGAACTTCATGTACCATGCAAGAACAAAACACATTGATGTGAGGTACCATTGGATTCGTGAACAAGTGGAGAACGAATTGTTCCATGTTAAGAAGATTCATATACGAGCGAAAATCCTGCGGATATGCTGACAAAGGTGGTGCCAAAAGATAAGTTCGAATTGTGCAAAGAACTTGTGGGCATGGGCTCTCTCTGAAAAGACGGAGATACCTATACATTGGACTGGAGGGGGAGATTTGTGGGGTCCATCTCATGCCTTAATTTTCCTCATTGGCTGCAAGGGTGAAAAATTTGACAAGATGAAATGTCAAACAAAATAACATTTTCTAGTTGGCAGAGATGGATCATTAAATGTGTTCATTATGAACACTTTGAAATATTTTTTTTTTTTCAGTGATGTCATTGCTGACATCGATAGGGGTTGGATTTTCCTATTAAAGAAGATTCTCAGCTTATTTGTTAAGCACACCAAACAGAGAGAAGAATAATATATAGAGAGCAGTGAGGTATTCCACGGACTGTGTGATAAAAATAGTCTGTGAAAGAAAAATTAGAATGAGTGATATTTTAGTAAGGTGGAGTCAAAAGAAATTTTTTTTTTTTGAATGTGTAGTAGTCATTTTGAGTATTGTATTTGTGACTACGGTGTAAAATTCCTTACTATAATAATATCAATTGCTCCTCTTGATTCGTGATTTTTTTCCTTGTTTAAAAGGATTTTCATGTAAAATCCTAGGTGACATTATTTTCATTTATTTTCCTATTATTTTGCCACAAATATTTTTGTTGTTGTTCCGTGTTTACCCACAATGCGTAGCTAAAGTTTGGGTGCACCGAATTGGTAAACCCCTTTCTTTTTTTTTTTTTTTTTTGTAAAATTCTTATTTCTTAGTAATATTCCTAATATTTTAAGTCTTATTCTTTTTCTTTGATCTCCAAATGCCCTTTTTTATATATAGTTAATGCCTATTGATATAATTTTAATGTTTATATCCCATTGAAGTAGCATAAAGAAAAGAGATAATTAACCAAATCACCATAATGCTCATTTGAAAGAGTCATGTTGATTGAAATTAGCATATCAGACATAATAGGTCAACATCGGAGATCGGAGAATATCTTGAGTTAGAAGAGTGATTAGTTCGAATCTGAGGCTTTTGATGTGTCTTTGAGCGTTTATATGGGATCTTTGAAAGTTAAGGCCCAAATACAAGTTAAATAGCTATTCTAGACATCTAAAAATATAAGTTATATGTCAATTTATAGGACATGAGTCTGAGCAGAAGATGAATATAAATGAAGGTACTTGACGTCCATTAATTTAATGCACCTATTATGGCTTCTTATCCCTATAGGGATAATATCTTATGGACGTCAGAGGACGATGTTGCTTACTATTGGCCTCCCCCTCGTGCGCCCCCTCCCCCCAAAAAAAAACTTCTCAATTGGAAATTGTTAATAAAAAATACACGATAATTTATTACTATAATAAGAAAACATACTAAAATTCTATACTACAAACTTAAAACACAACCAATAACATACTTATCCAACAAAAAATATAATTACTAATACTACCTACAATCCTCAACAACCTAATAAAGCTTTAGCCAGGGTTAGTAAAAGACTTATTACCTTGACTATAGTATAGGGCCTTTGTTTCTTCAACAACAATCAACATGCTTGTTTCATTTGATTGAAATTTTTAACCGAAAGAAAAAGCTAAATGATAATAACAAATGCAAGAGGAAGAGTTGAATCAATATCATCAAAATAAGAATATAATGAAAATATTAAATATAAAAGTAGAAAAAGTGTATCTTACGTTTTTGTAAAGTTTGACCCAAAATATTAGTAGTTAAATAGGATTGGGAGAAGTTCAAGTCAAGTTATAAAGTTTTAATTAATGTAGAAGTGTTAAATACTATTCTTTACCTATTATAGTATAGTATAATTTGAATTTTTACTTTTGTAATTCTTCTATTTGGCTTAATTCCTATAGGTACTCCAACTCTTACCTCCAAATTTACTTTATACGTTTCTTAACGTTCAAATCCAAATTAAAGAGGGATTTCTTTGATAAAGTTTGTTTCCTAGTCTAACTTCATTTCTTATATTTGGGACTTTAATTAGAAAGAATATTTTTTGTAGTTGTTTGATTAATGTTTTTAGGAAAATAGTGAAATTAAATAATTAATCTCGATTCCCGAGCAAACTAGCCCAAAATGTACGTAGCTATAAAATCCCCTGCATGTTTAGGGTTTCTTTCAACCATGGCAGACACGTTACCTGAATGTCTCGTTCACAAAATACTCTCTTTTCTTCGTTTTAGAGAAGCATTCAAGAAGATTGGTGTCTCTAAAACATGGTTACAAGCCTGTTTGACTCTTTCCTCCTTGGAATTCAATTATCTTGGTTTTCCTAGAGAAGGGAAATTAATTGATCAAATTCTGGACAGATATAGGGACGGGAAAATCCCTATAGAAAAGTTCGAGTTTTTGAACCAGTCAGATTTTAGGCACGTTTACCCTAGGATTGATAAGTGGCTTGACGTAGCACTTCAGAATGGTGTAAGAGATCTAACGTACAAAGGTATGGGATCTTGTAATCTTTATGATCCTCAATTGTACTACCCTTTGCCTATTCTTACAATCTTGGCAACAACCAAATCGCTAAGAGAATTGGCTTTGTGGTATTGTAATCTGAAGGGTGTTTCATTATCCACTAGTCATGATATGGTGATCGCGAACTACTGCTATTCTTTGAGAAAGCTTACTCTTAATATCATCCATTTAGACGATAACATGCTCCAGACTTTACTAGCTAGATGTCCCTTGATTGAAACTTTAATCATTCAGCAATGTACTGGGTTGTCAAAGATTGAGGTGTTGAATCTTGAAAAAATCAAATCACTTACCATTAGGTTGTCAGGTAACGCGTGCGTTACAATCCATGCACCAACTCTTGAATACTTGACTTATAACGGGTCTACAGATGAGCGTTCTATGTTGGGTGTTGTTGAATGTCGGAATCTGAAATCTCTAGAGGTTGCTGATGAGATGATATCTGATGGATTTCTCGAGCAACTTATTTCTAGATCCCAATTCCTTGAGACTTTGATTTTACGTAACCTTAATACACGGTTGGAAAATCTTAACCTTTGCGGGTGTCAATCCCTAAAGTTGTTGAAGATTGTGTCCTGTAAGGGCATTGAGGAGATTGGTGCTTCGAATTTGGTAACACTCGAGTATGAGGGAGATCATGTTCCTCAACTTAATCTTGCAAAAGAATCGAGACAATTGGAGCACTTGGAACTCTTTCTTTATCCCAACAATTTAAATGATGCATGGTTTCGTAAGCTCAGAAAATTCCTATCAAACTCCAAATCTTGCTCTCAAGTTACTCTTAAGCTTTGGAACTGCCATGAAATCAACTGGAGAGAGTTGAAGCTGAACCACAGAATTGCTAAAGACCCCCAAGTGGACACTTACCCGCAAGTGGATGTTTTAAATGTAGGAATAGATGTGTCCGGTCAGCACCAAATCTTTTTGGATGCTTTACTATGGAGTTGTTGTCCTAGGAGAATCAACTTAGTATCAAGCGGCAAAGGCAAAATGATTAAATGTTTCATCGATAATTTAACAGACAAAAAGAATAGTCATTCTGTTTCTGGCGGAAGCAAGCCATGGCATAGTCAATTAAAAAGTTTCATTGATCATCTAATGTATTTGAGCAATTGGGATGATGGAAGCAAGCCTTGGTGGCATCGCCAATTTAAAGAAGTAAAAGCCTGCCGATATCCCAGGGAACAGATCCCAACTTGGGTTCTATTGACGAAGAACCTTGACAGTGTTTCTTTTATTTTAGATTGCTCATACAGTTAGTTTATCTCTATTGCATGTGGGGATCTGGTAAGGAAGAACCTTTCGGGGATTGACAACATTTCTTTTATATTAGATCGCTGATACAGTTAGTTTATGTATTGCAGATTGAGCCACATTCATTCATTATTAAAGTTCATTAACCGATATTCTCAAGATAGATTGCACATACTTTTTTTTTCGGGAAATCAAGGAGAGATTTTGATACTTAGATATAATTTGATTTTTTAAGGTTAGCTGTTAGGCTTTACTTTATGGGAAGGCATTGCTGATTTCATGAGTTACTATCCAGATTACAACACCATAGGGTGGCTAGTGTTTTAGAACTTGCTAATGTTTTCTTTTCCTCATGTATATGTTTCCAAGTCTCAATATCCTGTTTTAAGAATTTTTTTTCTTTTGCTCATTGTTTGTCTGTAATTCGTTGGTCCTATGATTTACATGGTGGTACATAGGCATAGTTGAGTTAATTTTCACATTAGAATTAGTATTATAACTTCCGTGCTACCTGAAAGTTGATTGACTTATCTGTGAAAATTAATCCCGAAGTAGGGAGTCTAGCGAAATAATACCATTTACTTGGTTGATAGTTGGTCAGACTTGGTTGTTCTTGTTTACTATCTCCTCTTTGTTTTGTGAACTCTATTTATCTCCAAATGTAAAACCTCTCTTATTTCTGATTCAACAAGGAAGTGATCAATGCCAGCTCCGGTGGACAAACGTGTAGGTTATGTAAACCAGTGATTTTATCTGCTTGTTGGATTGTTTAGTTCTTTCAGAATTGGCGAATTCCAATCTCTCAACTTCCTTGGCTAGTCTAGAAATAAACTTTAAGGTCTATTCGGACTTATCTTTCTGTTATGCCAACTCGGAGGCTTGAATTTGTCATATAATCGCGTCTCTAGCAGAATCCACCCGCAGGAGGATGAGATCATCGCGCATTGCTCATTGTTCATGCTGTTAATACATGAAAGTTGTTGTTAATCCTTGTTAGGGTGCGTAATTGATTCAGATGCATTCTTGGTTCGTCTGCTTACTCAACTATTTTCTCTTCGTTTAACTAACCTATTTAATCTGCTTAGAATGTTGCTGCATCTCTATGTGCTACCATGACCGCTCACCTACTCTTCACTGCTCAGTTATTTCCATGGCAAATTATAGGCTGGATCTGGATGTTAAGTGTCTACCGACAGAGATATAAGTGTTAACGCGGAGCTTTTTATTTGGTTGTATATTGCTGAAGCAGCTATGCTTCAAAATAGCTTTCACTATAAAAGTCGTGACTCTTTCCACCTTGAAATTCAAAACTGATGGTTGTAGATACCAATTGAAAAACATTGATCAAATTCTGAAAAGATATAGGGAGACTAAAATCCCTATTGAAAAGTTTGATCTTTTGAACTATTCAGATTCTGGTGGAGTCTACCCTATGATTGATAAGTGGCTTGACGTTGCACTTAAGAATGGTGTAAAAGATGTTTAAGTATACAGGTTTTGAATCTTGGAAACTTCCAAGGGCTATTATTACCGTCTTGGCATCAACAAAATCTCTAAGAGAATTGGGTCTGCGGTATTGTAATCTAAAGGGTGTTTCATTATCCACTAGTCTCGATCAAGAACTGTGATTCTTGTGTATATGTTTTCAAGTCTCGATATCCTGTTTTACGAATTATTTTCTTTAGTATGTGCAACCGTTTGTTTTAGCTTGCCTATGATTTAAGGTAAGATACAGCCAATCTTAAGCTGTGAGGTTCCATTGAATGACCAGAAAACTGAAAGTTGATTGACAATATGTGAAATTAACCCCGAAGTAACAAGTCTAGTGAAGTAATATCATTTTGGTCAGACATGGTTGTTCTGAGTTTACTATCTCCTCTTGGTTTTGTAAATTATTTATCTCCAAATCTTCAACCTCACTCTGTCTGAAATAGGTGGAAGTCAATACTCATTGCTGACATAACAAGGAAGTGATCATACCAGCTCCGGTAGAAAAAAAACGTGTAGGTTATCTAATTCATTGAGTGATTTCATCTGCTTGTTGGATTGTTTAGTTCTAGTCGTTCCAAGAAAACAACTTTATGATTTAGTTCTTTCAATTTCCTTGGCTAGTCCAGCAATCAACTCATCGGTCCATAATCCATTCTGACCTGTCTTTTGGGTATGTCAACTTGAAGGCTTGATCGAATTTGTCATATAATCACAAGCAGAGCATTGGTATTGACATGCCTGAATCTATTGTTACCAATTTCGAAAAACATATGACTAGCAAAGCAACAACAACCAAAAATCGAGTCATGGTTCTAAACAACGGTACCTAATATAAATAAATTAAAGTATGTTGCACATATGGCTAGCAACCAGAAATCGAGTCATGGTCAAACAACCGTACAAATCAAAGTATGCTTTAAGCAACAACAACCAAAAGTCTAGTCATGGATCCAAACAACCGTACCTAAAGAAATAAGTCCAAACAACAGTAGGAGATTCAAATGTTCCCTTGACGCTTAGACCCATTCCCTTGACGCTTCTTCATATACAGGGAGACTACAATTCCTCCAACTAGTCCCGCTCCAAACAAGAGAAGTCTCCTCTTCAACTTTGATGCCCACGGTTCCTGCACCCAAAAAAAAACATTAGTTAACTGATTTTAGTGAGTACTTAAGAGGGGTCGAAAAAAAACATTAGTTAACTGATTTTAGTGAGTACTTAAGAGGGGTCGAAATGGACAAGTAAAAGTAAATCAAGGTAGTAATTATAGGGAATAGGAAAATCGTACATTGAGAATTATGTCGCTCTGCTTGTATTCATAGCACTTTTGGACATGGGTTGAGCCTTGATTTATTGTTGCCTTTACTAAACTTGTGGATCTATCAATTATAGTCAGGCTTTGATCTTCTGTAACTACAACCAAATCTCCATTTTCGAGAGGATTTATGAACCTTGAAATGGCTAGAGTGAATACCATGTTTCTGCCTATCATCCAGTGACCATCATCATCCAAAATCCAAGAATGACAAGTCCAAGTGTAGGGGGGCATCGGTTGGTCGTCCCTAACAAGTATGGCTAGCTTGCCACGTAGGCCATATAGAGATATAGGAAAGTCATTTCTTTCTCTCTTTTTTCTTTCTTTCTCTTCTGTTTCATTCTCTTCTCCTTCGATCTCTTCTCTTTGGATCGTCCGCGGAAGTCTTATCTCCTCAAACATATTTGTTTCCACGTCAAATTTGATACAAGAATCTCGTCTCGTTTCTCCAATCCAATAAGGCGTGCCATAAACGATTGTGTCACAAGCACCATCTTCATTTGCAATACCAATCTTCGTGTCGTTTCCAAGACTTATCCACCTAGACTCTTGTTGCGAGAACATCACAACATCATCAACAACATCACCAAGATATATCTTTATGACAACAATTTGATTATTAATCCACGCCAACCCTATCGATGTCGCCATGAACTCCGAGCGATGATGTCTAGGGAGCTCTAACGTTTGTTCATTTGCGGGATTCCAAAGGGCAATGGAATCTCCATTGCAAATGCATACAATCCCCTTCATCACTGTAGCAATCCTCATTTCGACTTTATAAAATGTTCTAGCCACCAATTCTTCTTCACCTGCTGTGTACAATGAGTAGATGTGATGTTCCGTCTCAAGACATCGAGAGCGCATAATGCAGGAAGAAGGCTCCAAGGAATGAAGAGTGTCGTCCCACTCAGAGTTCACGGACCTAAATCGAGTGCATGACTTCATTGGCAACTTTTCAAACACCTCTATTAATATGTCCTCCGGTAGACTCATATTGTAAGCTGCCAGGACAGTGCAAAAGATCTTTAAAGGCAAAAGAAACATTAACACATTGTGACAATGAATATTTATATAGATATAAGATATTTTCACATTTTCTTCGCTGCAAATCATCAATAGAAATTCAACATTTTAAGATTGCATACGTCCAAAACCACCCATTTAAATTACCCACGTTAGGAATACAAACTTGGCCCATGATCCTCAAAATGCCATAAATTACTTACTTAGTCTCAGTCTCACCATTCAATCTGTCATCATCAAACTAATATGCTTGAATCGACTTTAATAAGATGGATCTAACCTCCACACAAGCAAGAACCTACCCAGGTTTAGAAATATCAATCAGAAAAATTGATTGGCTAATTATTTGATTCCCACAGTTATAGGTCGCTCGTCAGCCACAAGGAAAGCCAAACTCAAAATCCTCTGGCTCAAGGCATCAACAACTACATTTGCCTTTCCTAGGTGATAAAGGATAAAAATATCATAGTCCTTGAGCAACCCCATCTACCTACGATGTCTCATATTAAGATCCCTATGGCTAAAGATGTACTAAATGCTAATATATCAGTAGGAATCTGACAATGTACTCCATATAAATAATGTTATCATAACTTCAAAATGAATCTTATACTGCCTTACCTTTTTACATCAAAACACCACCAATTAGGCCTACTCTTAAAGCATCACAATACATAGTATAGCCAAGTCAAGGTAGGCACAAAAGTCAATTATTCCTCACACTCAATGGACCACTACTGATACGTAGTAATCTCTTGAGTAACGCCTAATGAAAGAGATATAATAATAGAGAACTATTTAATTTGTAGCAGCCACCCAACACAATAAATCTCTAGATCTTGGTAGGAGAATCACAAGCTGTTTCAACCTCTAAAGCATAATCTTTAAATGATTCATAGGACCTGCCATGCACATCCTTGGAATATACCAAGATATCTTAAAGGAACACATTCACAAAGGAATATAGATATAGATGAAACACAACATTTTAAGAAAAATGTAAACATTCAAGCCTCACACCAAGAAACTACAACTTTGCAAAGTGAGAGATCAAAACAAGCTAGCTTTAACATCTACTATTAACTATTATAAAGGAAAATAAATAAACCACTCGTAGAAAAAACACACATTTACTTCTTCAAACATTCAAGAAAAGTGTAGACCACTCACCAACAAACTACAACTTTGCAAGGCGTAGAGAACTATTATATTATGGGACGAGAGCAGTTCGATTCCTGCAAACACAAAAAAATTACCAACTAGCTAAGCAAATGGGGTTTGTGAGAACAAGCTAAGTAAGGGGATATGGTGTTTGTGAGGAAATATCAACAAGCTAAGAAAATGGAGTTTGTACCTTGTTTTCTCTACTCTGTAACAACCAGACTAGCTGTGAAAATAAGCTGACTGATAGTGTTTTCTTGTCCTTTTCTTTTGTTGTCCTTTCATTTGTCTTTCAAAATTGTTATATTTTGATGATAGGAAAATCTAGTATTGATGTGTGTGTTTTGTTATATAATTAATTAGAAACATATAATCAATCATATTAAAAGAGATAATGCTAAAGTAGTATGCAAATAAAGTGGAAGACTTCGGATATATTTCTATGGGTACTAAGAAAAGTGTAGATTTCTCGTGACCAGAGGCGAAATCAGGATTTCTGCTGAGGGGTTCAGAAAAGCTCATTCAATGAGGTTCAACATCTACAATATATACATAAAAATCATTTTAATCATGTATTAATAAAATAATTTTCCATCGAGGGTTCGGACGAACCCCTATTACTAGGTTGGTTCCACCTCTGCTCGTAACTAGTATTTTAAAAGATAGCCGGGGCTCGCTTTGAGGCTTGTCTCGAAGGGAAGCATATTGCCTCAAGGCATTGTGGGGAAGCAGAAGTATCGAAAGGCAAAACGCCTCAAAATTTGAGGCTTTCGCCTGAACATTGGGGTGTTAGCCGTGAGGTGCAAATTAGGCATAAGCCTAGATGCCTAGATAACTTTATAAAGTAAAATGATATTTTACTATTAAATATCTAATTTAAACTTAATACTAAAATATCTGATTGGTAAATACTTAAAGACTCAAATCAAAAGTAAAAAAAAAAAAAAAAACTTAAAATCTGCACTTTCGAACGTATTTGTCGGTGTGTCTCGATGACACCACTACTCAAGAAGGTATTGGGTGTAGTTCATTTTTTTTCTTTTAGTACTTCTTTTCAAGTCGCATAGTGACGAGTTATTCCAAGGTTCTCTTTCGTAATCACTATCTCATCATTTTTAAACGATCGGGAGGTAAGAGAGTAAAAATGAAGTGCGGCCTCCTTACGAAAAATATATTCTTAGAAAATACTTATTTCAAATTTTTTGTTATGTTATTATTTAAAGAATAATTATATACGATCTAAGTTAGAGTCGAATTCAAAATTTTAAGTTTATGAAACACTATTGGGGTAAAGGATTTGGCAGAGGGAAAGTTAACCCAAAAATTGAAAAGTTTGTCCCTTCCTAATAACCTCTAGTACTCTCAGTAGACCATAAATTTCAAAATATTTTTTACTTTATTTGAAAATTATGGCGTTGAAGTTGAAAATGTAAGTTGATTTGATAAAATATTGAGATAAGGCAAGAACTCCTCCTTAATTATATCCAAAATTATTATGATACACCTAAATTTTATAGGGTTCTATCCATGGAGGAGTCAGAATTTTCGCTAAGGAAATTCATTAGTGAATATAAGAACTAATCGAAGGGGTTCAACATCTGCTATATATACATAAAAATAATTTTTTTTAACCATTTATATATACAACATAATTTTCCACCGAAGGGGATTCGGATGAACCCCTACCCAAGTGTAGCTCCGCCCCTGGGTTCTACTACCCCATAAATTCATTTTTTTTTGTTGACATGACCGTCATGTAGCAGAATATTTTTGTGCTCATGACTCGACAATCACGTAAGCACACAAGGAGCTAAAAAATACTGAGAAAATGAATTTACGGGTAATAAAACCTCCATAAAATTTAGATGTATCATAACAACTTAGAATATAATTTTTCGGGATTAGGAATACTATAGTATTCATATTTGAGTGTACTGAGGGCTCGTTTAGTCTTCTATGATTTCAATCAACGTGACATTTCAAATTAGCAATTTAACTTAGCTTTCAACTTTCGAGGAACTAAAGCCAACGATTGTAAGCATTATATTTTGGTTAATAATGCTTTCCACCATTTAGTAGACAAATGACTCAGTACATGATGCTTCTTCAATTCGTTCGACTTCACATCAAAATATATGATTGTAGATGCATTATCTATGAATGGATTTTAAAAAAAAAAATACCATCTGGACACCAATATTCCAGTGAGGGGGTTCAGCAGTACATATACGGATTAGTCGAAGGGGGTTCAGCCTCTATTATTTATACATAAATTTTTTTTTTATCATGTAAAAATAGTATAATTTTTCGACGAAGGGGATCCAGATGAACCCCCTGGAATACATGTACATCCGCCACTGGTAGGATGTACTCGACCTTAACCACTGTCGTCAACGCTGTTGCACGAATACTCCGACAAACCCCTACCAAGAGTATGACTTGGTAAAAGGGCCCCGTCTTATTTCTAGAATTTGAGTTTGACCTCTTTTTTTTTTGGAGGGGGCAAATGAAGTGCGGAGCCAAAAAGGCTAATCCTTTTTTTTTTTTACCAAAATTCAAAAAGGGACAATTGATTTGGAAAGAAATTAAAGGGGACAAAACGCTTTTGACTAAGCAATTTGTTCCGTGATAGTGTTGGCAGCACTGACAAATTGCTTGGTGTCCATCGATTTGCAAATAGAGGCAAAGTCATCCTAGTAACAGGGGGTTCAACGGAAAATTATACTATTAATATATGATTAAAATGATTTTTATTTATATATTGTAGATGTTGAACCTCCTTCGATGAGTTTTTCTTCAGATTTTAATCCCCCTCAGTAGAAATTCTGGCTCCGCCTCTGTGCAAATCAGTTTGTGTCCAGCGGACGTGAGGCATCGTCTAGTGATAACCACTACATCTTCCGGATCACTTGTACCCATTTTGTTTCTGAGTAAGCGTTGCGATCGCTCATATGTAAGACATAATGGAATCATTTGCACAACTAAAGGCCGCCAACTATATATTACAGAATCAACTTCATATAAAACTGTACCACCAATATAAATTTACTCTTATTGCAACTTCATTCATTTTTATACAAAAACGAGAGTAAGCTGAAACGAGATTAAGCTGAAACAAGAGTAAATTGTAAAATTTTACTATTGTAGAGATGAAACGAGAATAACTCAAACACAACAAGAAACCGTGAAGAAAAAAATAAGAGCAAATCGTTGGACACCAAGTGACTTAGCTTGTAAAAAAATAAGAGCAAATCGTTGGACATCCAGTGACTTGCAAATAGCTAGACATTCAATGTTTTGCAAATCGCTGGACATCAAGCGATTTATCAGTGTTGCCAACACTGTCACAGGACAAATTGCTCAGTCAAGAGCGTCTTGTCCGCCTTTAGTTTATTTCCAAATCAATTGTCTTCTTTAGAAAATTTGACCAAAAAATTAGCCCTTTTTGCTTCAAACTCTTGTTTATTACATATAGTTCGAAGGGTTCTTTTCCTATCAAATAGAGGGAAACAGATAATTAATTATAATTAGTTTTCCTTCCTCAAATGTTTGGTTAAAAAAGATTTTGAATTCGCTGAAAAAAAAAAAAGTAAATTAAAGGAAAAATATATTCGAAATTTGTACCAATTTGATGAACAAAGGCAAAAATAAATAAATTGGATTTGTCTATTTCGTATGAGTTAATCTGAAAAAGGAAAATAGATCTCATCTGAACTATCACCAAAAGCACATTTAAACTTGCAGTTTAGGGGATATTATTGAAAATTATAAAAATTTGATATGTTAAATCGAAAGTCAAATAGTTATAGACATTTTTTAAATTTACAATAACAACAAAATACCCAGTGTATCAAATTTTTTAAAATTTGATATGTTAAAAAAATGATTTTATAAGATACTACCAAATTAAAGATTATAAAAGAACAAGCTAAGTAAGTAATTTAAACTTCGTTAGAATTGAGCAGATTGAGTTTGATTCACTTATTAGTCAATTTCAGCCCAAGTAAATATTGGACGAGCCATTAACCCATTTATTTATTAATTCAGTCCATTTGATTTTCATATCTTCCATTATATCATTCGGGGTGTGTACTCTCTTATAATTGACAAGTTTTGGTGTAGCAAAATCACTAACAAACCCAACTGTAGCTTGTAGTTGGGTAAAAACACGATTTTTCAATGGACATGTGTGAACATCTTGGAAAAATTTTACTTTAAATAGTTCAGTACCCTGTCGAGCTTATGCTTTAAAGATCCAAACACAATCCTCCGAACGACATTGAAGAACATAGCTGAATCAACGATAACAAAATTCAAACAATTTTTCTTACTAAAAAATTGACAACACGGATTTCTATATTCATTAACACCATTGCATACTTCATTAATATGTATCTATAAATTTCACATCATGTATCTAGGTCAACAATATTTACCATTGACATTTCAAATATTTATAAACAACATTTATATGTATCTACCAGATTTTTTATATATATGTGCAACTAAATCTCAACAAACATAATTAACCAAAACATCATACCCTGACATTCACTATTAGCTAAACGTATCATTTTCAAAATAAAATGTATCTCATATTTACAAGCATAACAACACAAAGCACAACCTGTAAAATAATCCTCAACCAAACTTTGAATACACATTACAATTAACCTACACAAAACTAACAGCACCTGCAACAACAACAAAAAAAAAAAATACCTTTTCTTGTCCAATCTTTTCTCATAGTAATTCATACAATGCTCAATAGCAAATCGCGCCATAACAGATATGAGAGTCGACTTGTCTCTGTATATTTGTCCAACCTTCACATCACTACGTTTGGAATCATTAATGATCTGGTTCCCTTTCACGTCCAACAAAGGCATTCGAAATGTAGAATTACATTTCGAAATAATTGTCTCTTCAATAATTTTAGGCAGACATTCCAAACACATTACAACACCAACTTTCCCATCAAAAAACATTTCACCACAAGACTTATCTAATGTAGTAATGACAAGAGGATACGTCCCAAATCCACGCTCTGACTTTTTAATTTCAACATAGAGCTTCACACTCATTTCATTACGAATGAACAACGGACAAGCATTACCTTCAACAATGTAGCAAGCTTCTATTCTTTTCCCTGACTCGTCGATTTCAAGTTCTACCTCATTTGTTGAAATCAGTTTATCATAACTAACATGTTCACTTACCACAATTCCATCACTCGTATAACCAACATACTCAATTTCGTTAATCCAAACACCTGAATGACGTAAAAGCATCGAAATATTCATATCAATATAAACGAAATCAACAAACCAGAAAAACAAAATAAACGTATTCTTTGTGTGAAAAAGAAGAATGAAATTTTTTGAATTTCAACTTCAAAGATTGTATATTAATAAAGGGGTGATTCCCACTAATTGTGGGATTTAATTTTTCTTTTTACCTTTACTGGTGACCTTTACTTAAAACTTTATGTAAAGTTATCAATTATCACCCTGAAAACGTGGTTTAAAACATGTATCTGACAAATGTATCTATTGTTAGGACCTTGTATCATAGAGGTTATTTGTTGGGATTTTCTGATATTTTCAAACTTGTTGGGATTTTTGGTAATTAGGACTAAACATGTTGGAATTTCTGTAACTTTCCCTATTAATATAGTGGAGAAATTGGTTACTACTTGGATTCATTACATATATTTTAATTGATGTATGACATACATCTATTAATATTGTCTCAGATGATAATGCTCTAAAGTCAAGTTATAAACCATGATTGTGTTAGGTTGAGAGAATTTACTTGTAAAACAAAAATGTTACACTACTAATTAGTATTTGCAATTATCCCTAAAAATATTTATTCAATATTCCCTTTGCAATGCTCTTATAAACGAAAAGTTGTTTATTTCATCATCAAGGACTGCTAAAACGATATATGCTTATTTATTTAAATATATATATATATATATATATATATTCAATTTGAATCTTGAGATTATATATATATTAAACAAAATTTAGATCGCTAATACAGTTAGTTTATCTCTATTGCAGATTGAACCACATTCATTCATTATTAAAGTTCACGAATTAAGGAAGGGAAGGGTATTGCTGATTTCATGAGTTACTAAACAGATTATAGCACCACAGCGTAGTGCTTTAGAACTAATTCTTAAAACAGGATTAGTTCATGAAATCAGCAATACCCTTCCCTTAATTCATGAACTTTAAATGAATGTGGTTCAATCTGCAATAGAGATGAACTAACTGTATCTGCAATCTAAAATAAAAGAAACCATGTCAAGGTGCTTCGTCGATGGGTCCTAAAGAGACTAGTCAAGTAAAGAGACTAGTCAGTTAGGTTGTTGTAGTTTGTTAGAAAAGAGAGTGGTGTACAGCTGGTGTACAACTGTCAATGTTAGTGGAGTTGGATGTTAGTGGAGTCAATTATTTTCTCTATAAGTAGGGATTGCATCACTAACAATGTGAATTAAAACAGATCATTTTCAATCAATAAAGCTTCTTCATTCTTCTAAGAACCATATCAATAAACTTGGTCCAACAGCTCTAGGGATTTTATCATGGTATCAAAGCAGTGATCCACAAGCTGCTGCAGCTACACACCGGAGTATCGTCAACAATGGCGGACAATGCAACAGATTAACTACTTCACTATTGGACAATGCAACAGACTTAAGCAATAACCAATAACCATAGTGCTAGTATCGGCTGCTTCCACTTTATCCATATGCGTTGGTAATCTTTAACAAATACCATGCTTCAGACTTTGCTAGCTAGATGTGCCTTGATTGAAACTTTTATCATTCAGCATTGTAGTGGGTTGACAAAGATTGAGGTGTCGAATCTTGAAAAGATCAAGTCAGTTACCATTGAGATATTTTATAACCAGTGCGTTAAAATCCATACACCAACTCTTGAATATTTTTCTTACATTGGGTATACAAAAAAATATTCTAAGTTGGATATTGTTGTTGAATGTCAGAATCTGAAATCTTTCGAGGTTGCTCGTGAGATAATATCTGATGGATTTCTCGAGAAACTTATTTCTTAGTCACAATTTCTTGAGACTTTGATTTTGCGTAGCCTTAATGAACGGTTGGAAAGGTTTAACCTTCACGGGAGTCACTCGTTAAAGTTCTTGAAGATTGTGTCTTGTAAGGGCATTGGGGAGATTAATGCTCCAAATTTGGTAACACTTGAGTATGATGGAGATCGAATTCCCGAACTTAAACTTGAAAAAGAGTCGAGCCAATTGGAGCACTCGAAACTCATTCTTTATTCCAACAATTTAAATGATGCATGGTTTTGTAAGCTCAGGAAATTCCTATCAAATGCCAAGTCCTGGTCTCAAGTTACCCTTAAGCTTTTGGACTGCGACGTAATCTGCAGGCACGAGTTGAAACTGAACCATGCAGTTGCTAATGCCCAAGTGGACCCTTACCCGCAAGTGGATGTTTTAAATGTAGAAATAATTGTGTCTGGGCAGTACCAAACTTTTTTGGATGCTTTACTATGGAATTGTCGTCCTAGGAGACTCAGCTTACTATCAAATGGTGAAATGATTAAATGTTTCATTGATAATTTAACCGACAAGAAGTATAGTTCAGCTTATTATCAAATGGTGGAATGATTAAATGTTTCATCGATAATTTAACTGATAAGAAGTATAGTCATTCTGTTTGAAGCAAGTCATGATATAGATGTTAGCATGATGTAAATATTGTATATTAATGTAATCATATATTGTTGTATATTAGTGTAATTACATAAATTTGATTTAGTAGTTAAAGAGAATAGTAGTGACTTTAGTAAGAACAAATTTGGTGGGATAGAATAGTGGATTTAGAGGGATAGAAAAGCTGATCTTTAGGGATAGGAAGACGGATATTTAGGGATGTAATCATTGAATATTTTATATTTAATGAAAAGACTCTCAATATTGAGAGGGATTCAGCAGAAAATTGACATGGTATCAGAGCCAGGTCCATTTCCATTTTGGGCTCTCGATCCACGCGCCAATGCCAGTTGGTCCTGGGTGTGAGGGGGGGGGGGTGTTAGAGTGGGTAAAAGTTCCACATTGGTTGGAGAATGGACTAGTGGTTTGCTTATATGGACTTGGGTAATCCTCACCTCTTGAGCTAGCTTTTGAGGTTGAGTTAGGCCCAAGGTTCATTTGTGGTTTCTTTCAAAATTTATTTTAAAAATTTCAGTTTTTGTTGATTGTTCCTCGACAATTAACACCTAGGACTTTGATCTTGGTCATTTTGGTTGTTCTTTTTGAGTTAGTGTTTCTAGTTTTCATAATTATGAGTTTATATCAGTTTGAATCATTCAGTGTTCGTTTCACTGGAATTTTTTTTTCATCATGGGAGTTTTAGTTTCAGTTTTTTGTCACCGAAAAAAACTATGGGGCCATATAGATGGAGACGATCCTACTCCTACTGATCCTACAAAGTTACGTGAATGGAAGATTAAAGATGCTCGTGTTATGACATGGCTTTTAGGGTTAATTAACCCTCTTATTTTTTTTAATCTCAGGCCTTACAAGACAGCTAAGACCATGTGGAATTATTTACAAAAGGTTTACAACCAAGATAATAGTGCCCAACGCTTTTCACTTAGAGTATGAAATTGCTAATTACTCTCAGGGAGGTCTTTCTATTCAGGATTTCAGAACTTATAGGCTGAATTTACAGATATTGTTTATGAGATAAAATCTCTGCATGAAAACCACACTTACGAGTTGGTGAAATTACCTAAGGGCATGAGAGCTTTAAAGAATAAATGGGTGTTCAAAGTAAAATATGAAAAACACAACTTGAAGCTCAGGATACAAAGCCAGATCGGTTATCAAGAATTTGGTCAAAGAAAGGGTATTGATTTTGACGAAGTATTTTCTCCCTTCGTCAAAATAACCTCTATTCGTATAGTTCTTGGATTGACTGCTAGTTTTGATTTAGAGATTGAGCATATGAATGTGAAGATAATTTTTCTTCACGGTGACCTCGAAGAGAAGATCTGTATGGAACAACCTGAGGGTTTCAAGATAAAAGGTAAAGAAAACTATATGTGCAAACTTAAGAAGAGTATTTATGGATTGAAGCAAGCTCCTAGACAGTGGTATAAGAATTTTGAATCTGTCATGGGGGAGCAAGGCTACAAAAAGACTTCTTCAGATCACTGTATATTTGCACAAAAAGTTTTTATGATGATTTTATCATCCTCTTGCTATATATGGATGATATGTTGATTGTGGGCAAGAATGCTTCCAGGATTAACGAGTTGAAGAAACAATTATGCAAGTCTTTTGCTATGAAAGACTTGGGTCATGCTAAGTAGATTTTGGGCATGAGGATTAATCGTCTCAGAGATGAAAGAAAGTTTTAGTTGTCACAGGAAAGGTACATTAAACATGTACTGGAGCACTTCAACACGAAGAATGCTAAGGTTATTAACACACCCCTTGTTGGTCATATGAAATTGAGCAGGAAAATATGTCCTACAACGAAGGAGGAAAAAAGTACATTTCTAAAGTTCCATACTCCTCCGTTGTTGGAAGTTTAATGTATGCAATGGTGTGTATCAGACCCGATATTGCTCATGCAGTTGGTGTTGTCAGCAGGTTTCTTGAAAATCCAGGACAGGAGCATTGTAAAGCAGTCAAATGGATATTGAGGTACCTAAAAGGAACCTTAGGTGATTGTTTATGTTTTGGAGGATCTGATTCAATCTTGAAGGGCTATACCGATGCTGATATGACGGATGACCATGATAGCAGAAAATCCACTACTGGTTTTCTATTTACATTTTCAGGGAGGGTTATATCATGAAAGTTGAAGTTGCAAAAGTGCGTCACACTATTTACAACTGAAGCTGAGTATATTGAAATTACTGAAGTTGACAAGGAAAGGATATGGCTCAAGCGATTCCTTCAAGAACTTGGATTGCAATAAATAGAGTATGTTGTCTATTGTGACAACCAAAGTGCAATAAACTTGAGCAAGAACTTCATGTACCATGCAAGAACAAAACACATTGATGTGAGGTACCATTGGATTCGTGAACAAGTGGAGAACGAATTGTTCCATGTTAAGAAGATTCATATACGAGCGAAAATCCTGCGGATATGCTGACAAAGGTGGTGCCAAAAGATAAGTTCGAATTGTGCAAAGAACTTGTGGGCATGGGCTCTCTCTGAAAAGACGGAGATACCTATACATTGGACTGGAGGGGGAGATTTGTGGGGTCCATCTCATGCCTTAATTTTCCTCATTGGCTGCAAGGGTGAAAAATTTGACAAGATGAAATGTCAAACAAAATAACATTTTCTAGTTGGCAGAGATGGATCATTAAATGTGTTCATTATGAACACTTTGAAATATTTTTTTTTTTTCAGTGATGTCATTGCTGACATCGATAGGGGTTGGATTTTCCTATTAAAGAAGATTCTCAGCTTATTTGTTAAGCACACCAAACAGAGAGAAGAATAATATATAGAGAGCAGTGAGGTATTCCACGGACTGTGTGATAAAAATAGTCTGTGAAAGAAAAATTAGAATGAGTGATATTTTAGTAAGGTGGAGTCAAAAGAAATTTTTTTTTTTTGAATGTGTAGTAGTCATTTTGAGTATTGTATTTGTGACTACGGTGTAAAATTCCTTACTATAATAATATCAATTGCTCCTCTTGATTCGTGATTTTTTTCCTTGTTTAAAAGGATTTTCATGTAAAATCCTAGGTGACATTATTTTCATTTATTTTCCTATTATTTTGCCACAAATATTTTTGTTGTTGTTCCGTGTTTACCCACAATGCGTAGCTAAAGTTTGGGTGCACCGAATTGGTAAACCCCTTTCTTTTTTTTTTTTTTTTTTGTAAAATTCTTATTTCTTAGTAATATTCCTAATATTTTAAGTCTTATTCTTTTTCTTTGATCTCCAAATGCCCTTTTTTATATATAGTTAATGCCTATTGATATAATTTTAATGTTTATATCCCATTGAAGTAGCATAAAGAAAAGAGATAATTAACCAAATCACCATAATGCTCATTTGAAAGAGTCATGTTGATTGAAATTAGCATATCAGACATAATAGGTCAACATCGGAGATCGGAGAATATCTTGAGTTAGAAGAGTGATTAGTTCGAATCTGAGGCTTTTGATGTGTCTTTGAGCGTTTATATGGGATCTTTGAAAGTTAAGGCCCAAATACAAGTTAAATAGCTATTCTAGACATCTAAAAATATAAGTTATATGTCAATTTATAGGACATGAGTCTGAGCAGAAGATGAATATAAATGAAGGTACTTGACGTCCATTAATTTAATGCACCTATTATGGCTTCTTATCCCTATAGGGATAATATCTTATGGACGTCAGAGGACGATGTTGCTTACTATTGGCCTCCCCCTCGTGCGCCCCCTCCCCCCAAAAAAAAACTTCTCAATTGGAAATTGTTAATAAAAAATACACGATAATTTATTACTATAATAAGAAAACATACTAAAATTCTATACTACAAACTTAAAACACAACCAATAACATACTTATCCAACAAAAAATATAATTACTAATACTACCTACAATCCTCAACAACCTAATAAAGCTTTAGCCAGGGTTAGTAAAAGACTTATTACCTTGACTATAGTATAGGGCCTTTGTTTCTTCAACAACAATCAACATGCTTGTTTCATTTGATTGAAATTTTTAACCGAAAGAAAAAGCTAAATGATAATAACAAATGCAAGAGGAAGAGTTGAATCAATATCATCAAAATAAGAATATAATGAAAATATTAAATATAAAAGTAGAAAAAGTGTATCTTACGTTTTTGTAAAGTTTGACCCAAAATATTAGTAGTTAAATAGGATTGGGAGAAGTTCAAGTCAAGTTATAAAGTTTTAATTAATGTAGAAGTGTTAAATACTATTCTTTACCTATTATAGTATAGTATAATTTGAATTTTTACTTTTGTAATTCTTCTATTTGGCTTAATTCCTATAGGTACTCCAACTCTTACCTCCAAATTTACTTTATACGTTTCTTAACGTTCAAATCCAAATTAAAGAGGGATTTCTTTGATAAAGTTTGTTTCCTAGTCTAACTTCATTTCTTATATTTGGGACTTTAATTAGAAAGAATATTTTTTGTAGTTGTTTGATTAATGTTTTTAGGAAAATAGTGAAATTAAATAATTAATCTCGATTCCCGAGCAAACTAGCCCAAAATGTACGTAGCTATAAAATCCCCTGCATGTTTAGGGTTTCTTTCAACCATGGCAGACACGTTACCTGAATGTCTCGTTCACAAAATACTCTCTTTTCTTCGTTTTAGAGAAGCATTCAAGAAGATTGGTGTCTCTAAAACATGGTTACAAGCCTGTTTGACTCTTTCCTCCTTGGAATTCAATTATCTTGGTTTTCCTAGAGAAGGGAAATTAATTGATCAAATTCTGGACAGATATAGGGACGGGAAAATCCCTATAGAAAAGTTCGAGTTTTTGAACCAGTCAGATTTTAGGCACGTTTACCCTAGGATTGATAAGTGGCTTGACGTAGCACTTCAGAATGGTGTAAGAGATCTAACGTACAAAGGTATGGGATCTTGTAATCTTTATGATCCTCAATTGTACTACCCTTTGCCTATTCTTACAATCTTGGCAACAACCAAATCGCTAAGAGAATTGGCTTTGTGGTATTGTAATCTGAAGGGTGTTTCATTATCCACTAGTCATGATATGGTGATCGCGAACTACTGCTATTCTTTGAGAAAGCTTACTCTTAATATCATCCATTTAGACGATAACATGCTCCAGACTTTACTAGCTAGATGTCCCTTGATTGAAACTTTAATCATTCAGCAATGTACTGGGTTGTCAAAGATTGAGGTGTTGAATCTTGAAAAAATCAAATCACTTACCATTAGGTTGTCAGGTAACGCGTGCGTTACAATCCATGCACCAACTCTTGAATACTTGACTTATAACGGGTCTACAGATGAGCGTTCTATGTTGGGTGTTGTTGAATGTCGGAATCTGAAATCTCTAGAGGTTGCTGATGAGATGATATCTGATGGATTTCTCGAGCAACTTATTTCTAGATCCCAATTCCTTGAGACTTTGATTTTACGTAACCTTAATACACGGTTGGAAAATCTTAACCTTTGCGGGTGTCAATCCCTAAAGTTGTTGAAGATTGTGTCCTGTAAGGGCATTGAGGAGATTGGTGCTTCGAATTTGGTAACACTCGAGTATGAGGGAGATCATGTTCCTCAACTTAATCTTGCAAAAGAATCGAGACAATTGGAGCACTTGGAACTCTTTCTTTATCCCAACAATTTAAATGATGCATGGTTTCGTAAGCTCAGAAAATTCCTATCAAACTCCAAATCTTGCTCTCAAGTTACTCTTAAGCTTTGGAACTGCCATGAAATCAACTGGAGAGAGTTGAAGCTGAACCACAGAATTGCTAAAGACCCCCAAGTGGACACTTACCCGCAAGTGGATGTTTTAAATGTAGGAATAGATGTGTCCGGTCAGCACCAAATCTTTTTGGATGCTTTACTATGGAGTTGTTGTCCTAGGAGAATCAACTTAGTATCAAGCGGCAAAGGCAAAATGATTAAATGTTTCATCGATAATTTAACAGACAAAAAGAATAGTCATTCTGTTTCTGGCGGAAGCAAGCCATGGCATAGTCAATTAAAAAGTTTCATTGATCATCTAATGTATTTGAGCAATTGGGATGATGGAAGCAAGCCTTGGTGGCATCGCCAATTTAAAGAAGTAAAAGCCTGCCGATATCCCAGGGAACAGATCCCAACTTGGGTTCTATTGACGAAGAACCTTGACAGTGTTTCTTTTATTTTAGATTGCTCATACAGTTAGTTTATCTCTATTGCATGTGGGGATCTGGTAAGGAAGAACCTTTCGGGGATTGACAACATTTCTTTTATATTAGATCGCTGATACAGTTAGTTTATGTATTGCAGATTGAGCCACATTCATTCATTATTAAAGTTCATTAACCGATATTCTCAAGATAGATTGCACATACTTTTTTTTTCGGGAAATCAAGGAGAGATTTTGATACTTAGATATAATTTGATTTTTTAAGGTTAGCTGTTAGGCTTTACTTTATGGGAAGGCATTGCTGATTTCATGAGTTACTATCCAGATTACAACACCATAGGGTGGCTAGTGTTTTAGAACTTGCTAATGTTTTCTTTTCCTCATGTATATGTTTCCAAGTCTCAATATCCTGTTTTAAGAATTTTTTTTCTTTTGCTCATTGTTTGTCTGTAATTCGTTGGTCCTATGATTTACATGGTGGTACATAGGCATAGTTGAGTTAATTTTCACATTAGAATTAGTATTATAACTTCCGTGCTACCTGAAAGTTGATTGACTTATCTGTGAAAATTAATCCCGAAGTAGGGAGTCTAGCGAAATAATACCATTTACTTGGTTGATAGTTGGTCAGACTTGGTTGTTCTTGTTTACTATCTCCTCTTTGTTTTGTGAACTCTATTTATCTCCAAATGTAAAACCTCTCTTATTTCTGATTCAACAAGGAAGTGATCAATGCCAGCTCCGGTGGACAAACGTGTAGGTTATGTAAACCAGTGATTTTATCTGCTTGTTGGATTGTTTAGTTCTTTCAGAATTGGCGAATTCCAATCTCTCAACTTCCTTGGCTAGTCTAGAAATAAACTTTAAGGTCTATTCGGACTTATCTTTCTGTTATGCCAACTCGGAGGCTTGAATTTGTCATATAATCGCGTCTCTAGCAGAATCCACCCGCAGGAGGATGAGATCATCGCGCATTGCTCATTGTTCATGCTGTTAATACATGAAAGTTGTTGTTAATCCTTGTTAGGGTGCGTAATTGATTCAGATGCATTCTTGGTTCGTCTGCTTACTCAACTATTTTCTCTTCGTTTAACTAACCTATTTAATCTGCTTAGAATGTTGCTGCATCTCTATGTGCTACCATGACCGCTCACCTACTCTTCACTGCTCAGTTATTTCCATGGCAAATTATAGGCTGGATCTGGATGTTAAGTGTCTACCGACAGAGATATAAGTGTTAACGCGGAGCTTTTTATTTGGTTGTATATTGCTGAAGCAGCTATGCTTCAAAATAGCTTTCACTATAAAAGTCGTGACTCTTTCCACCTTGAAATTCAAAACTGATGGTTGTAGATACCAATTGAAAAACATTGATCAAATTCTGAAAAGATATAGGGAGACTAAAATCCCTATTGAAAAGTTTGATCTTTTGAACTATTCAGATTCTGGTGGAGTCTACCCTATGATTGATAAGTGGCTTGACGTTGCACTTAAGAATGGTGTAAAAGATGTTTAAGTATACAGGTTTTGAATCTTGGAAACTTCCAAGGGCTATTATTACCGTCTTGGCATCAACAAAATCTCTAAGAGAATTGGGTCTGCGGTATTGTAATCTAAAGGGTGTTTCATTATCCACTAGTCTCGATCAAGAACTGTGATTCTTGTGTATATGTTTTCAAGTCTCGATATCCTGTTTTACGAATTATTTTCTTTAGTATGTGCAACCGTTTGTTTTAGCTTGCCTATGATTTAAGGTAAGATACAGCCAATCTTAAGCTGTGAGGTTCCATTGAATGACCAGAAAACTGAAAGTTGATTGACAATATGTGAAATTAACCCCGAAGTAACAAGTCTAGTGAAGTAATATCATTTTGGTCAGACATGGTTGTTCTGAGTTTACTATCTCCTCTTGGTTTTGTAAATTATTTATCTCCAAATCTTCAACCTCACTCTGTCTGAAATAGGTGGAAGTCAATACTCATTGCTGACATAACAAGGAAGTGATCATACCAGCTCCGGTAGAAAAAAAACGTGTAGGTTATCTAATTCATTGAGTGATTTCATCTGCTTGTTGGATTGTTTAGTTCTAGTCGTTCCAAGAAAACAACTTTATGATTTAGTTCTTTCAATTTCCTTGGCTAGTCCAGCAATCAACTCATCGGTCCATAATCCATTCTGACCTGTCTTTTGGGTATGTCAACTTGAAGGCTTGATCGAATTTGTCATATAATCACAAGCAGAGCATTGGTATTGACATGCCTGAATCTATTGTTACCAATTTCGAAAAACATATGACTAGCAAAGCAACAACAACCAAAAATCGAGTCATGGTTCTAAACAACGGTACCTAATATAAATAAATTAAAGTATGTTGCACATATGGCTAGCAACCAGAAATCGAGTCATGGTCAAACAACCGTACAAATCAAAGTATGCTTTAAGCAACAACAACCAAAAGTCTAGTCATGGATCCAAACAACCGTACCTAAAGAAATAAGTCCAAACAACAGTAGGAGATTCAAATGTTCCCTTGACGCTTAGACCCATTCCCTTGACGCTTCTTCATATACAGGGAGACTACAATTCCTCCAACTAGTCCCGCTCCAAACAAGAGAAGTCTCCTCTTCAACTTTGATGCCCACGGTTCCTGCACCCAAAAAAAAACATTAGTTAACTGATTTTAGTGAGTACTTAAGAGGGGTCGAAAAAAAACATTAGTTAACTGATTTTAGTGAGTACTTAAGAGGGGTCGAAATGGACAAGTAAAAGTAAATCAAGGTAGTAATTATAGGGAATAGGAAAATCGTACATTGAGAATTATGTCGCTCTGCTTGTATTCATAGCACTTTTGGACATGGGTTGAGCCTTGATTTATTGTTGCCTTTACTAAACTTGTGGATCTATCAATTATAGTCAGGCTTTGATCTTCTGTAACTACAACCAAATCTCCATTTTCGAGAGGATTTATGAACCTTGAAATGGCTAGAGTGAATACCATGTTTCTGCCTATCATCCAGTGACCATCATCATCCAAAATCCAAGAATGACAAGTCCAAGTGTAGGGGGGCATCGGTTGGTCGTCCCTAACAAGTATGGCTAGCTTGCCACGTAGGCCATATAGAGATATAGGAAAGTCATTTCTTTCTCTCTTTTTTCTTTCTTTCTCTTCTGTTTCATTCTCTTCTCCTTCGATCTCTTCTCTTTGGATCGTCCGCGGAAGTCTTATCTCCTCAAACATATTTGTTTCCACGTCAAATTTGATACAAGAATCTCGTCTCGTTTCTCCAATCCAATAAGGCGTGCCATAAACGATTGTGTCACAAGCACCATCTTCATTTGCAATACCAATCTTCGTGTCGTTTCCAAGACTTATCCACCTAGACTCTTGTTGCGAGAACATCACAACATCATCAACAACATCACCAAGATATATCTTTATGACAACAATTTGATTATTAATCCACGCCAACCCTATCGATGTCGCCATGAACTCCGAGCGATGATGTCTAGGGAGCTCTAACGTTTGTTCATTTGCGGGATTCCAAAGGGCAATGGAATCTCCATTGCAAATGCATACAATCCCCTTCATCACTGTAGCAATCCTCATTTCGACTTTATAAAATGTTCTAGCCACCAATTCTTCTTCACCTGCTGTGTACAATGAGTAGATGTGATGTTCCGTCTCAAGACATCGAGAGCGCATAATGCAGGAAGAAGGCTCCAAGGAATGAAGAGTGTCGTCCCACTCAGAGTTCACGGACCTAAATCGAGTGCATGACTTCATTGGCAACTTTTCAAACACCTCTATTAATATGTCCTCCGGTAGACTCATATTGTAAGCTGCCAGGACAGTGCAAAAGATCTTTAAAGGCAAAAGAAACATTAACACATTGTGACAATGAATATTTATATAGATATAAGATATTTTCACATTTTCTTCGCTGCAAATCATCAATAGAAATTCAACATTTTAAGATTGCATACGTCCAAAACCACCCATTTAAATTACCCACGTTAGGAATACAAACTTGGCCCATGATCCTCAAAATGCCATAAATTACTTACTTAGTCTCAGTCTCACCATTCAATCTGTCATCATCAAACTAATATGCTTGAATCGACTTTAATAAGATGGATCTAACCTCCACACAAGCAAGAACCTACCCAGGTTTAGAAATATCAATCAGAAAAATTGATTGGCTAATTATTTGATTCCCACAGTTATAGGTCGCTCGTCAGCCACAAGGAAAGCCAAACTCAAAATCCTCTGGCTCAAGGCATCAACAACTACATTTGCCTTTCCTAGGTGATAAAGGATAAAAATATCATAGTCCTTGAGCAACCCCATCTACCTACGATGTCTCATATTAAGATCCCTATGGCTAAAGATGTACTAAATGCTAATATATCAGTAGGAATCTGACAATGTACTCCATATAAATAATGTTATCATAACTTCAAAATGAATCTTATACTGCCTTACCTTTTTACATCAAAACACCACCAATTAGGCCTACTCTTAAAGCATCACAATACATAGTATAGCCAAGTCAAGGTAGGCACAAAAGTCAATTATTCCTCACACTCAATGGACCACTACTGATACGTAGTAATCTCTTGAGTAACGCCTAATGAAAGAGATATAATAATAGAGAACTATTTAATTTGTAGCAGCCACCCAACACAATAAATCTCTAGATCTTGGTAGGAGAATCACAAGCTGTTTCAACCTCTAAAGCATAATCTTTAAATGATTCATAGGACCTGCCATGCACATCCTTGGAATATACCAAGATATCTTAAAGGAACACATTCACAAAGGAATATAGATATAGATGAAACACAACATTTTAAGAAAAATGTAAACATTCAAGCCTCACACCAAGAAACTACAACTTTGCAAAGTGAGAGATCAAAACAAGCTAGCTTTAACATCTACTATTAACTATTATAAAGGAAAATAAATAAACCACTCGTAGAAAAAACACACATTTACTTCTTCAAACATTCAAGAAAAGTGTAGACCACTCACCAACAAACTACAACTTTGCAAGGCGTAGAGAACTATTATATTATGGGACGAGAGCAGTTCGATTCCTGCAAACACAAAAAAATTACCAACTAGCTAAGCAAATGGGGTTTGTGAGAACAAGCTAAGTAAGGGGATATGGTGTTTGTGAGGAAATATCAACAAGCTAAGAAAATGGAGTTTGTACCTTGTTTTCTCTACTCTGTAACAACCAGACTAGCTGTGAAAATAAGCTGACTGATAGTGTTTTCTTGTCCTTTTCTTTTGTTGTCCTTTCATTTGTCTTTCAAAATTGTTATATTTTGATGATAGGAAAATCTAGTATTGATGTGTGTGTTTTGTTATATAATTAATTAGAAACATATAATCAATCATATTAAAAGAGATAATGCTAAAGTAGTATGCAAATAAAGTGGAAGACTTCGGATATATTTCTATGGGTACTAAGAAAAGTGTAGATTTCTCGTGACCAGAGGCGAAATCAGGATTTCTGCTGAGGGGTTCAGAAAAGCTCATTCAATGAGGTTCAACATCTACAATATATACATAAAAATCATTTTAATCATGTATTAATAAAATAATTTTCCATCGAGGGTTCGGACGAACCCCTATTACTAGGTTGGTTCCACCTCTGCTCGTAACTAGTATTTTAAAAGATAGCCGGGGCTCGCTTTGAGGCTTGTCTCGAAGGGAAGCATATTGCCTCAAGGCATTGTGGGGAAGCAGAAGTATCGAAAGGCAAAACGCCTCAAAATTTGAGGCTTTCGCCTGAACATTGGGGTGTTAGCCGTGAGGTGCAAATTAGGCATAAGCCTAGATGCCTAGATAACTTTATAAAGTAAAATGATATTTTACTATTAAATATCTAATTTAAACTTAATACTAAAATATCTGATTGGTAAATACTTAAAGACTCAAATCAAAAGTAAAAAAAAAAAAAAAAAACTTAAAATCTGCACTTTCGAACGTATTTGTCGGTGTGTCTCGATGACACCACTACTCAAGAAGGTATTGGGTGTAGTTCATTTTTTTTCTTTTAGTACTTCTTTTCAAGTCGCATAGTGACGAGTTATTCCAAGGTTCTCTTTCGTAATCACTATCTCATCATTTTTAAACGATCGGGAGGTAAGAGAGTAAAAATGAAGTGCGGCCTCCTTACGAAAAATATATTCTTAGAAAATACTTATTTCAAATTTTTTGTTATGTTATTATTTAAAGAATAATTATATACGATCTAAGTTAGAGTCGAATTCAAAATTTTAAGTTTATGAAACACTATTGGGGTAAAGGATTTGGCAGAGGGAAAGTTAACCCAAAAATTGAAAAGTTTGTCCCTTCCTAATAACCTCTAGTACTCTCAGTAGACCATAAATTTCAAAATATTTTTTACTTTATTTGAAAATTATGGCGTTGAAGTTGAAAATGTAAGTTGATTTGATAAAATATTGAGATAAGGCAAGAACTCCTCCTTAATTATATCCAAAATTATTATGATACACCTAAATTTTATAGGGTTCTATCCATGGAGGAGTCAGAATTTTCGCTAAGGAAATTCATTAGTGAATATAAGAACTAATCGAAGGGGTTCAACATCTGCTATATATACATAAAAATAATTTTTTTTAACCATTTATATATACAACATAATTTTCCACCGAAGGGGATTCGGATGAACCCCTACCCAAGTGTAGCTCCGCCCCTGGGTTCTACTACCCCATAAATTCATTTTTTTTTGTTGACATGACCGTCATGTAGCAGAATATTTTTGTGCTCATGACTCGACAATCACGTAAGCACACAAGGAGCTAAAAAATACTGAGAAAATGAATTTACGGGTAATAAAACCTCCATAAAATTTAGATGTATCATAACAACTTAGAATATAATTTTTCGGGATTAGGAATACTATAGTATTCATATTTGAGTGTACTGAGGGCTCGTTTAGTCTTCTATGATTTCAATCAACGTGACATTTCAAATTAGCAATTTAACTTAGCTTTCAACTTTCGAGGAACTAAAGCCAACGATTGTAAGCATTATATTTTGGTTAATAATGCTTTCCACCATTTAGTAGACAAATGACTCAGTACATGATGCTTCTTCAATTCGTTCGACTTCACATCAAAATATATGATTGTAGATGCATTATCTATGAATGGATTTTAAAAAAAAAAATACCATCTGGACACCAATATATACGAACCTCTGTCTATAAAATATGCACACAACATGTTTTGGTGGTGTATAGTTTTACTACAATTAATGATATACCCACTGTAGCTCCACGCAGGTAAGATCCAGGAATGGTAGGATGAAGGGGCGGATCCAGGATTTCCAGTGAGGGGGTTCAGCAGTACATATACGGATTAGTCGAAGGGGGTTCAGCCTCTATTATTTATACATAAATTTTTTTTTTATCATGTAAAAATAGTATAATTTTTCGACGAAGGGGATCCAGATGAACCCCCTGGAATACATGTACATCCGCCACTGGTAGGATGTACTCGACCTTAACCACTGTCGTCAACGCTGTTGCACGAATACTCCGACAAACCCCTACCAAGAGTATGACTTGGTAAAAGGGCCCCGTCTTATTTCTAGAATTTGAGTTTGACCTCTTTTTTTTTTGGAGGGGGCAAATGAAGTGCGGAGCCAAAAAGGCTAATCCTTTTTTTTTTTTACCAAAATTCAAAAAGGGACAATTGATTTGGAAAGAAATTAAAGGGGACAAAACGCTTTTGACTAAGCAATTTGTTCCGTGATAGTGTTGGCAGCACTGACAAATTGCTTGGTGTCCATCGATTTGCAAATAGAGGCAAAGTCATCCTAGTAACAGGGGGTTCAACGGAAAATTATACTATTAATATATGATTAAAATGATTTTTATTTATATATTGTAGATGTTGAACCTCCTTCGATGAGTTTTTCTTCAGATTTTAATCCCCCTCAGTAGAAATTCTGGCTCCGCCTCTGTGCAAATCAGTTTGTGTCCAGCGGACGTGAGGCATCGTCTAGTGATAACCACTACATCTTCCGGATCACTTGTACCCATTTTGTTTCTGAGTAAGCGTTGCGATCGCTCATATGTAAGACATAATGGAATCATTTGCACAACTAAAGGCCGCCAACTATATATTACAGAATCAACTTCATATAAAACTGTACCACCAATATAAATTTACTCTTATTGCAACTTCATTCATTTTTATACAAAAACGAGAGTAAGCTGAAACGAGATTAAGCTGAAACAAGAGTAAATTGTAAAATTTTACTATTGTAGAGATGAAACGAGAATAACTCAAACACAACAAGAAACCGTGAAGAAAAAAATAAGAGCAAATCGTTGGACACCAAGTGACTTAGCTTGTAAAAAAATAAGAGCAAATCGTTGGACATCCAGTGACTTGCAAATAGCTAGACATTCAATGTTTTGCAAATCGCTGGACATCAAGCGATTTATCAGTGTTGCCAACACTGTCACAGGACAAATTGCTCAGTCAAGAGCGTCTTGTCCGCCTTTAGTTTATTTCCAAATCAATTGTCTTCTTTAGAAAATTTGACCAAAAAATTAGCCCTTTTTGCTTCAAACTCTTGTTTATTACATATAGTTCGAAGGGTTCTTTTCCTATCAAATAGAGGGAAACAGATAATTAATTATAATTAGTTTTCCTTCCTCAAATGTTTGGTTAAAAAAGATTTTGAATTCGCTGAAAAAAAAAAAAGTAAATTAAAGGAAAAATATATTCGAAATTTGTACCAATTTGATGAACAAAGGCAAAAAAAAAAAAATTGGATTTGTCTATTTCGTATGAGTTAATCTGAAAAAGGAAAATAGATCTCATCTGAACTATCACCAAAAGCACATTTAAACTTGCAGTTTAGGGGATATTATTGAAAATTATAAAAATTTGATATGTTAAATCGAAAGTCAAATAGTTATAGACATTTTTTAAATTTACAATAACAACAAAATACCCAGTGTATCAAATTTTTTAAAATTTGATATGTTAAAAAAATGATTTTATAAGATACTACCAAATTAAAGATTATAAAAGAACAAGCTAAGTAAGTAATTTAAACTTCGTTAGAATTGAGCAGATTGAGTTTGATTCACTTATTAGTCAATTTCAGCCCAAGTAAATATTGGACGAGCCATTAACCCATTTATTTATTAATTCAGTCTATTTGATTTTCATCAACCATTTGATTTTCATATCTTCCATTATATCATTCGGGGTGTGTACTCTCTTATAATTGACAAGTTTTGGTGTAGCAAAATCACTAACAAACCCAACTGTAGCTTGTAGTTGGGTAAAAACACGGTTTTTCAACGGACATGTGGGAACATCTTGGAAAATTTTTACTTTAAATAGTTCAGTACCCTGTCGAGCCTATGCTTTAAAGATCCAAACACAATCCTCCGAACGGCATTGAAGAACATAGCTGAATCAACGATAACAAAATTCAAACAATTTTTCTTACTAAAAAATTGACAACACGGATTTCTATATTCATTAACACCATTGCATACTTCATTAATATGTATCTATAAATTTCACATCATGTATCTAGGTCAACAATATTTACCATTGACATTTCAAATATTTATAAACAACATTTATATGTATCTACCAGATTTTTTATATATATGTGCAACTAAATCTCAACAAACATAATTAACCAAAACATCATACCCTGACATTCACTATTAGCTAAACGTATCATTTTCAAAATAAAATGTATCTCATATTTACAAGCATAACAACACAAAGCACAACCTGTAAAATAATCCTCAACCAAACTTTGAATACACATTACAATTAACCTACACAAAACTAACAGCACCTGCAACAACAACAAAAAAAAAAAATACCTTTTCTTGTCCAATCTTTTCTCATAATAATTCATACAATGCTCAATAGCAAATCGCGCCATAACAGATATGAGAGTCGACTTGTCTCTGTATATTTGTCCAACCTTCACATCACTACGTTTGGAATCATTAATGATCTGGTTCCCTTTCATGTCCAACAAAGGCATTCGAAATGTAGAATTACATTTCGAAATAATTGTCTCTTCAATAATTTTAGGCGGACATTCCAAACACATTACAGCACCAACTTTCCCATCAAAAAGCATTTCACCACAAGACTTATCTAATGTAGTAATGACAAGAGGATACGTCCCAAATCCACGCTCTGACTTTTTAATTTCAACATAGAGCTTCACACTCATTTCATTACGAATGAACAACGGACAAGCATTACCTTCAACAATGTAGCAAGCTTCTATTCTTTTCCCTGACTCGTCGATTTCAAGTTCTACCTCAATTGTTGAAATCAGTTTATCATAACTAACATGTTCACTTACCACAATTCCATCACTCGTATAACCAACATACTCAATTTCGTTAATCCAAACACCTGAATGACGTAAAAGCATCAAAATATTCATATCAATATAAACGAAATCAACAAACCAGAAAAACAAAATAAACGTATTCTTTGTGTGAACAAGAAGAATGAAATTTTTTGAATTTCAACTTCAAAGATTGTATATTAATAAAGGGATGATTCCCACTAATTGTGGGATTTAATTTTTCTTTTTACCTTTACTGGTGACCTTTACTTAAAACTTTATGTAAAGTTATCAATTAGCACCCTGAAAACGTGGTTTAAAACATGTATCTGACAAATGTATCTATTGTTAGGACCTTGTATCATAGAGGTTATTTGTTGGGATTTTCTGATATTTTCAAACTTGTTGGGATTTTTGGTAATTAGGACTAAACATGTTGGAATTTCTGTAACTTTCCCTATTAATATAGTGGAGAAATTGGTTACTACTTGGATTCATTACATATATTTTAATTGATGTATGACATACATCTATTAATATTGTCTCAGATGATAATGCTCTAAAGTCAAGTTATAAACCATGATTGTGTTAGGTTGAGAGAATTTACTTGTAAAACAAAAATGTTACACTACTAATTAGTATTTGCAATTATCCCTAAAAATATTTATTCAATATTCCCTTTGCAATGCTCTTATAAACGAAAAGTTGTTTATTTCATCATCAAGGACTGCTAAAACGATATATGCTTATTTATTTAAATATATATATATTCAATTTGAATCTTGAGATTATATATATATTAAACAAAATTTAGATCGCTAATACAGTTAGTTTATCTCTATTGCAGATTGAACCACATTCATTCATTATTAAAGTTCACGAATTAAGGAAGGGAAGGGTATTGCTGATTTCATGAGTTACTAAACAGATTATAGCACCACAGCGTAGTGCTTTAGAACTAATTCTTAAAACAGGATTAGTTCATGAACTCATGAAATCAGCAATACCCTTCCCTTAATTCATGAACTTTAAATGAATGTGGTTCAATCTGCAATAGAGATGAACTAACTGTATCTGCAATCTAAAATAAAAGAAACCATGTCAAGGTGCTTCGTCGATGGGTCCTAAAGAGACTAGTCAAGTAAAGAGACTAGTCAGTTAGGTTGTTGTAGTTTGTTAGAAAAGAGAGTGGTGTACAGCTGGTGTACAACTGTCAATGTTAGTGGAGTTGGATGTTAGTGGAGTCAATTATTTCCTCTATAAGTAGGGATTGCATCACTAACAATGTGAATTAAAACAGATCATTTTCAATCAATAAAGCTTCTTCATTCTTCTAAGAACCATATCAATAAACTTGGTCCAACAGCTCTAGGGATTTTATCATGGTATCAAAGCAGTGATCCACAAGCTGCTGCAGCTACACACCGGAGTATCGTCAACAATGGCGGACACCACCACCACCACCACCACCGCTTCACTCAATTCGCAGAACCCAGCACGAATGGAAGCGCAAATTGATTTTCATCATCCTCTATATCTGCAAAATTCCGATACACTTGGGTTGGTGTTAATTGGAATCAAGTTAACAGGCCCAGAAAATTACACTTTGTGGAGCAAATCGATGCGATTGGCCTTACTAGGGAAAAACAAGCTCAGTTTCGTAGATGGAAGCTGTACAAAACCTCAGTACAGTGGTGATTTGGGGAATCTCCGGGAACGATGTAATGCGATTGTTCTGAGTTGGATTGGAGCTACTGTTTCATCGGATTTGGTTTCTAGCATAGTATATGCGTCTGATTCAAAAAGGTTTGGGACGAATTCAAGGAAAGGTTCGATAAATCAAATCTCACTAGAATATATCAGCTCTGGAAGGATATAGCTACTCTAACTCAAGGTACCGACTCAGTCACTGCTTACTATTCTAAAATACGAGATTATTGGGATGAGATAAATGCCTTAGTACCAGGGGTAGGTCGTAGTTGTCAAGGGTCTAGGGCTTCCACTGACATGCTGAGAAATCAAAGGTTGTTACAATTTTTGATGGGGCTAAATGAGAGTTTCAGTCATGTTCGAAGTGATATTGACAGTTAACCCGTCTAAATCTGTTTCTACTCCAAATCAGCCCACATATAAAAAGTTCCTACAGGTTGTGCTCATTGTGTTTACAGAAACCATTTAACAGAGGATTGCTATAGAGTGGTAGGATATCCACCTGATTTCAAAAGCAAAAAGAAGGGTCAGTATAGTTTCACTAAAGCCTATGCCCGAGGTAATATTGTGGATGTATAAATTAGACCTGTTTCTTCGGGAGAAGGGAGGTACATATCCGAGGAACAATATCAATAATTCATCACAGCAAGTTCCAGTAACACCTCTGGCAGCAATAACACTAACAATACCTCAGGTGATTTTCAGGCTAATATGACAAGTATGCTTGCACATTTATCCAGTTTTTTTTCACATAAGTGGATAATTGATTCTGGAGTATCTCACCATATCACACCATATAAAGAGTGCTTGTTTAGTTTCTTAAAACTTGAGGGTTGTGAGAGAAATAAGGTCCAAGTGCCTACAGATGGTAAATGTAAAGTTACACACAAAGGAAACACTGTCATAGTGAAAGATCATAGACTTAAGAATGTTCTATATGTTCCTGATTTCAAGTACAACTTGCTGTCAGTGTCAAAGATGACAAAAGATCTCTGCTTCTCAGTATGCTTTTACCCAGATTTTTGTGTTTTCCAGGACCTTTACTCTGGCAAGGTCTTGGGGATTGGTAGAAAAAACAATGGTTTATACTTACTGAAGGATGACACAACAAGACATCCTGTAGCAAATTTAACAATTCTTAAAGAAGTTGATGGTGCACTGTGGCATATGAGATTAGGTCATCCATCCATCGGTATTCCAAGTTGCATTCCAATTGTTCAAAATGGAAGAGAAGCACACAAACTATGTGAGATATGCCCATTATCCAAGCAGACAAGGTTACAGTTTCCTCATAGTAACTCACATTCTAGTAGCATTTTTTAGTTGATACATGTTGATGTATGGGGTCCTTTTAAGGTTCCCACTTATGAAAGAAAACATTACTTTGTTACCATTGTTGATGACTGTAGTAGGTATATGTGGACATGTTTGATTCAGTATAAGTCTGAAGTGATTGTTGTTCTGAAGGATTTTTTATTAAAAGTAAAGAATCAGTTTGGTACTACTGTGAAGACATTAAGATCAGACAATGGTAGAGAGTTTTTCAATTCTCAGTGTTATGATTTAATTTCATCCTTGGGCATTATTCATCAAATCTCTTGTCCATACACACCACAACAAAATGGAGTGGTGGAGAGAAAACATAGACACATTCTTGAGGTAGCTAGAGCTCTTAAATTTTAGAGTTCCATCCCTAACAGATTCTGGGGAGACTGTGTTATGACTGCAACATATCTTATAAATAAACTGCCTACACCAATTTTGCAAGGAAAGTCTCCTTATACAATTTTATATAAAAAAACCTGTAGTATATGATCACTTAAGGGTCTTTGGTTGCTTATGTTTTGGATGTACTTTACCTAAAGGAGATAAGTTTGAACCAAGAGACAAAAGAGCAGTTTTTATTGGTTATTCTGAGACTCAAAAGGATACAAGTTATTTGATCTTCAGGAGAACACATGTTGGGTCAGTAGAGATGGGGTATTCAGAGAAAACATCTTTCCTTTCAAGGAAATCACATATGAAGGAACCACTATTTTTGATGTTTCACACTCTGTCAATGATCATTATCCTGACTCTTCTCCAATACCCATGACTGCATCACATGCCCCTGTATATGATGATCCTGCTAGCTCTTCTAGTGTGCCAGAAGTTGCAGATGATATACATGTAATACCCCGTAAAATCCTAAGTCTAAAGTTCAACTCATTAAGCTTTTCCAAGCTCCAAGACTTAGAAAAATTTTGCTAAGTGTTCAAGATTCAACACTTAGTCTCATTTAAGACCTCCGAACTTTGGGGATTTATTTGAAGACCTTACCAACCTTTTTTCTGGATTTTCAAGTTGCGTTGCGATAGGGCAAGGTTGTAGTACATCCCAAATAAGTTTCGGAATTTTTAGAATCTGTTTAGGGCTCGTTTGGATTTGAAAACAGTAGCTCTTCGCGATAAGGGGGCGCCGCCCAGCTTGGAGAGGCTCTCTAAGCAAGGCGCCTCCCTTCTTAGAGAGGGGGTGAGAACAAGGCGCCTCTCTTTCATTCCGGTGGGTACCCAATTTTCTGCATTCTATTTCCGTGTCCTTAAGGGTATTTAGGTCAAATTCCATCCCTTTATAAGCTCTTAAACATGGGATTGAGGCTCTAAAACACTAAAATATTATTGTTATTCTCAAATTCTCTCCAGCAACTCAAGCTAGGGTTTTATAGAAGATTCAAGCACAAGGAATTCTCTCCGTAAAGCTTCTTGAAATCACGAAATAAGGTATGCGTGAGTTGATTCATGGACTCCTTTCGTCCATGAAGCTCAAGAACCATCTTATAAATTATGTATTATGATGTTTATGTTGTTGATGGTTGATGATCATGTTGTTGGAGTTGATGATGCCCAAGATAGGATTTTTTATATGTTTGTGTGAAGCTATGGTGGTATATGATGTATAAATATGTAAAATTTGTGGCTGAATACTTGTAATCTTGATGAATCCACCTATGCCTAAGATGTGCATGTAAGGTGTTTGTGAAAATATCTAAGAGACTAGAAATCATGCTTTTTTGACATAATAGGTCCTAAGTGACTATTCCATGTTCTAAATTTATGTTCAACGTGATTCCCATGCTATTGTCTTGAATTGAAGATGTTGTATGAGATGCTCATGATATTGTTGTGATATGGAATAACCCTGATATTGAAGCCATGCAAGTATATCCATGTTGTGTACACTACCGTCCATGTGATAGTTTGTTGAAAACCATGCTTATTATGAAATCCCTACTTATGATATTGTGAATTGTGGACTCTACTTTTATGATCAAGTCAGTCATGTGTGTGAGTTTCCTTCCATCGAGTCCTGGGGGTACTTGTACCCGAAAACTATAGTTGTGTGCCTAGAGTTAGTGTCATGTTTCAATACATCCTCAGTCAAGCTATGTTCCATAGAATTTACCTAAGTCATGTGTCTCAGGAAAACTTAGAAATCTCAGCAGTTCAGTAGTCTCAGTAATTTCAGTACTCTTAGTCAGACCTCAGATCTCAAGTAGCTTTTCCGTCAGTCAACGAAATTCAGTGAATTCAGCTTAGCTCGGCTAAGAAAAATAGTATCAGCTTAGTTAATCAGTTTAGTCAATCAGTTAAGTTTAGTTAGTCAGTTCAGCTCAGTTAATCTGTTTAGAGTCTTTCAGTTGGGAGTTGGAACTAGCACCGAGCGAGTGTAGGGATGGCGGTTTCCCCGTCAGAGAGGCAAAATCGTTAGCAGCAATTCCTGTACTCCAGAACTGTGTAGCCAGCGCAGGAAAGGAGTCACCCGTCAGATTAAGGCTATACTTGACTATTATATTGCCTTAGGCTTGACTTCCTATTCAGGGTCACCCGTCAGAGAGGCTTAACCATAGCAGAGGTCTCTACCCGTGGCACGGTATTGATACTGTTCCAATCAGGGCAAATATTAGACCCCACCAATTCAGTATCGAGGCATGTCGGTCAGGTGACTACTTCCCACAGTTACAATTTCAGTACCAGTCTTCAGAGTAGAAAATAGAAATCAGGACTGTCAGATACAGTCATCGATCTTAGTGAGGAACTCAGATAGTTCTATTGATTCATGGACCATCCCGTCAGATAGGCTTGGTCTCATATTCATATGCTTATTATTAGATATAGAGATCACCCGACAGTTAGGCTTGATCTCAATCTCAGATTCGGTTGAGTATTCTCATTATCAGTTTTAGAGATCACCCGTTAGCTAGGACTGATCTCAGACTCAGATATTTAGTTACAGTTTGGAACTCAGATAGTTTCCCCCAGAATTAGAACTGTTAGATACAGTCATCCATGTTATCAGTCATTCAGTATCTCAGTATCATGAAACTCATGTTGTCAGAGTTCAAACTCAGTAGTCAGTATCTCCACGAGTTTCAGTAGTAGTTATGTATGTATGTATGTACTCTCACGTTCATATTAGTCAGCATGTTCATGCATATAAACCTCGTGCATTTAGCCTACCCCCACGTATACTCAGTACTTTAGTTGTACTGATGCATTTGCGCTATGATTTTTTTTTTATGTTACACCATAGGTTCTGAGGCGCAGATTCCAGATCAGTAGTAGCAGTTCAGTTAGCAGTGAGTCCTCATCTTTCGAGGACATGATCATTATATTTATTATTCCAGTATTTTAGTTTATTTTTAGTATAGGGAGTTAGTTGGAGACATGTTCCTTCAACTCCTTATTCAGACAGTTTAGAGGCTTTCAGACGATTACAGAGTTTTCAGATTCAAAATTTAGTATTTTCAGTTTGTTTTGATACTGTGATACCACCTTATTTTAGATGTTTTATTGTTCAAGATTGAACCTTACGGCCTTTTATTCATGTTTCTGCATTTTTATATGTATATTATGCAGTTACAGGTACAAATATTAGTCATGGGTTAGCTTGTGGTCCTTCGGGGTCATGAGCACCGTGTAGCATTCCAGTTCAGAAAATCAGGGCGTTACAATACAACATTCCACAGTTGAAGCTGATGAAGTGCCACCAATGGAACATTCATTTCCACTTGTTCCATAACCAACAGACTTAAGAAGGACAACAAGGAGTGCCAATCCTCCTATAGGGTTAAAGGATTATGTAACCACTAAATCTGGTGGTAATTCTGGAGGTGTGACCCTTTATTCCATCTCAGATGTGTTGTCTTATGATAGTGTCTCACCAGCATATCAAGCCTATCTGCAAGCTTTTTCAGCTCAGATTGAACCACAAAACTTTAAAGAAGATGCAACAGATGAACACTGGATTGAGGCTATGCAGCTGGAAATTCAAGCCCTGGAGGAAAATCAAACTTGGGACCTGGTCCCTCTACCACCAGGGAAACATGCTATAGGTTCTAAATGGGTATACAAGATTAAATATAAGGTTGATGGGAGCATTGAAAGATACAAGGCCAGATTGGTTGCGAAGGAATACAATCAACAGAAAGGTTTGGATTATCATGATACCTTCTCACCTGTTGCTAAAATGGTGACAGTCAGAGCTGTGATAAGCCTGGCAGCCTCCAAGAAGTGGGACATCTTCCAAATAGATGTAAATAATGCTTTCCTACAAGGAGATCTTTATGAAGATGTATACATGGAATTACCTCAAGGCTTTCAGAGATAAGGCAATAAACTGGTATGCAAACTGAAGAAATCATTATATGGACTCAAACAGGCTTTTAGACAGTGGAATATTAAGCTCACTAATGCATTGATTGCTGGTGGCTATACACAAAGTAGCTATGATCACTCATTATTTATTCAGAGATCAGGACATGATATTGTAGTGATCTTGATTTATGTTGATGATCTGCTTATCACAGGGAGTAACTCCACTCTAATTCAGCATGCAAAAGACACACTGAACAAGACATTCAAGGTGAAAGACTTGGGCCAGTTAAGATTCTTCTTGGGGATTGAAGTACTCAGGTCTGACAAAGGTGTCTTGCTCAACCAAAGGAAGTATGTGTTGGAACTGATCTCACAAATTGGACTGAGTGGGTGGAAACCATCTCCAACACCATTAGAGGTCAATAAGAAATTAACTTCTGTAGAGTATGACCTCCAAGTTGGTCCATCTGATGATCCAGAAATAGATGACATACTTGGTTATCAAAAGCTGGTTGGGAAATTGCTTTACCTCACTATTACAAGGCCTGGCATTTGCTTTGCAGTACAAACATTAAGCCAATTTATGCAGAAACCTAAAAAGTCTCACATGGATGGTGCACTAAGAGTGGTGAGGTATCAGAAGGGTAATCCTGGACTTGGAATTCTACTTAAAGCAAATGAGATCACATCTATGACTGCCTTCTGTGATTCTGATTGGGCATTTTGTCCCAACACAAGAAGGTCAGTTTCAGGGTATGTAGTCATGATTGGTGATTCTTTGGTTTCTTTATTGGCAGAGCTAGGAGTGACCTTAACCAAAGTTGTTTTGTGATAATAAAGCTGCACTACAAATTGCTGCTAATCCCATTTTTCATGAGAGAACTAAGCACATAGAAATCGATTGTTATTTTGTCAGAGAAAGAACCAAATCAGGTTTACTGCAACCAGTTCATGTTCCCTCCAACATGCAGCTAGCTGATCTCATGACTAGAGGACTTCCAGCAGCTCAACATCAATTTCTTCTTTCCAAGCTGAGCGTCCTTGATGTTTTCCGGTCAACAGCTTGAGGGGGAGTAAAGAGACTAGTCAAGTAAAGAGACTAGTCAGTTAGGTTGTTGTAGTTTGTTAGAAAAGAGAGTGGTGTACAGCTGGTGTACAACTGTGAATGTTAGTGGAGTCAATTATTTTCTCTATAAGTAGGGATTGCATCACTAACAATGTGAATTAAAACAGATCATTTTCAATCAATAAAGCTTCTTCATTCTTCTAAGAACCATATCAATAAACTTGGTCCAACAGCTCTAGGGATTTTATCAGGTCCAAATTGAGATCAGTTCCCTGAGATATCTGCAGGCTTTTACTTCTTTAAATTGACGATGCCACCAGGGCTTTCTTCCATCATCTGAATTGTTCATATACATTAGATGATCAACGAAACTTTTTAATTGACTATGCCATGACTTGCTTGTAAATTATGTCTGAAACATTTAATCATTTTGCCATTTGATATTAAGCTGATACTCCATAGGAAAACATCTATTCTTACATTTAAAACATCCACTTGGGGGTCGTTAGCAACTCTGTGCTTCAGCTTCAACTCTCTCAAGTTGATTTCATCGCAGTTCCAAAGCTTAAGTGTAACTAACATTTCTAAAAAAAAAAATTCATCCCATTGATATATGAGAAAAATTGTAACTTAATTTTCATATAGTTTTTTGAATATTCAAATTTTAATTTTAGAATATTAAATTCATTTAATTTAATTTAATTTAACTTTGCAAATTATTTGAACTGACACAATAAATGAAACACGACAAGTATTTTGGAATGAAGGGAGTATTTAGTAGGGCAAAACATATAATATGCAATATACAATATATTACGCCCAGTACATAAACAATTAATTCTCATACTATACTTGATATTAAATAACTCCATAAAATAATAATCATTAGAGCTAGAAATTCCAAAATATCATAAATAATATTAATCTAGTAAAATACACATCTAATTAATTTATTTTAAAGATGTGTCTTAGGTTAATAAAATACGGTGAAAGTAACGAAGAAAATATTTAGAAACATGTTGTGAATTTATGTTTTAGAGGCAAAAGGTAGAATTCTACGTGACATCCTTTTTACTTTAAAGATAATACTAATCTTTTCACAATTTGAAAAGATTTGAGATAAGCATCCAATACTTCTGAATTATAGCTAAAGTTACTACGACACACTCCAACTTTACAATCTATTACCCTGAACTCAATTTTAGCGTATTTTTGTTACCCTTTTAACGTATTTTTGTCACATTTTTTGTGTTGATTTGACATCTTTATTATATAAAATGAGGCTCATATCAAAGATGCCACGTCAGCTAAAAAGGGTTCGACAAAGGGTAATAATATATACTTCGAATGCGAGTTCACATAGCTATATTTAAATTATTTTAGAAATATATAACATTACTATATATAATTTAGGGAGAAAAACATGTATTCACGTAAATCAGATTACCCCACCTAAATATGACCCTACTGACATAGTATAGTATCAATGAAATTATGGTTTACACATATAAATAATAAGACTTAATTGCAATGATTTATGCAGGGCAGAGATAAACAAGAAGAAATTTTTATGACACAGGGAAAAAAGAATATGTTACAATCATCCAAACAAAGTGTAACTAATACAGTCTCCTAATAATTTTTTTTTAAAAAAGAAAATAATTGTTTTAACTCGAAAAATAGAAGTCCCCTAGATGGAAGAGCAAATTTTCTTTATTTGTTGGACGATAAAAATATACATGAGCCACTTTTTAAACGAAGGCTCTAAACCACAAAGTTAAAGGGTATATCAAGACCCTTTCCTTATATAATATGGACACTTTATATCATGTTAATGTTACTATTAAGTAGGATTAAATATATAATATCTAATATACTAATATTAAGTATATAAACAATTAATTTTTCATAGTACCTTTAATTTAAATAACTACGTAAAATGATAATAATCAAAGTTAGAGCTTCAAACATCATTAATAAAATTAATCTAGTAAATTACGCTTATAATTATAGTAAAAATTTTAAAATGTATCAGGTTAATATAAAACGATGGAAGTAATTGTATGTGTTGACACATTTTTTCGCTTACACTTGCACCGACATATATATAAATTAGTTTAATATACCTGTGTTGCACGTATATCACGCATTAATTAAAAATAAACGTATATCAATTAGGGCAATATAGTTGTATCAATTAGGGCAATAACCAATGGTCTACATGCATTTCTGTTGGTGTAATATATCACAAATTATAATAATCATTACAGTTGAAAATAAAATGAATAAAAGTGAAGAAAATAAAATAGTCTTCTTCTTGGCTGAGGCACGGATATCTCGCTTTCTTTAAGGTATGGGTGTCAAGTGGGCCGGACCGACCCGGCCCTCGTAACTAACCCAGCCCGGTAAGCCCTAGGGCTTTAGGGTTCCGGGTCTCGGGCCGGTTATTTTTTAAAATGGGCCCGGCTAACCTGGCCCGAACCAAGCCCGGTCCAGGCCCGCCGATTAATCGGCCCGGCCCGGATAAATTTAAAAAAAACAAAAATGATATTTTGGCTTTTGGGCCAAGCTAGCCGTTGGCCCAACGGCTATATAGCCGTTTTTGGGTCCAAACGGCTAGTTTGAGCCCATTTATTAAAAAAAAAAAAAAAAAAACTTTAAAAAATATTTTTTAATCCCAAAAAAAATCTATAAATACCCTACAACTTCAAATCATTTTTCACACAATTTTTCACTCTCTCAAATCTCATTCTCTCTCAAATCTCAATTCTCAATTATCAAATATTCAATATATTTAATTTCTTAAAGTGTTCACTTTAATTTTTTAATTTTTCGTTTACAAAGTACGAGCGGAAGTTTCTAAAGTCGCAATCTTCGGATACTTCCAAAATTTGGTATTGTCGTTCCATCTCTTATGTTTAATTTTTATTTATCGTATTAATTGTTTAATATTTAATTTTATTATATTTGTGTATTTTGAATATTTTTAGTTTAATTTAATTTATATTATGGATAAATTAAGAAACCTCGCTACTAAAGGTGTTAAATTTTTTTGTCCCGAAAGCGGTAGTGGTAGTAAAAAGCGAATTACTAGCGGTAGAGGTAGTTCAAGTAGTAGATATACCCGTGTGCCTTCGCCTCCGGTACCGCTTGGTACACTTTTTGAGGAAGAAATAGGTGTAGGTGCTCACGATATGGATTATGTAGAAGCTCAGGAAAATTACGGTATAGAAGAAGAAAATGAAGTAGATGCGGTTAATTTAGACGAAGATAATAAAAATATTGCTGAGACACCCGCAGTAGGAGATGCTAACGTTAGATCTGAATCAGTTAATCTCCCTTTCCGTCCTCCCAGTGCCCCAAAACCTCATAAAAGAACTAGTATTGCATGACAATTTTTTGAACGTATATCAGATATTGAGGTGCAATGCAATATTTGTCAACAAATATATAAGCATAGAAGTGGAGGCAAGCAAGGGGGTACGGGTACGTTAATGAGACATGTAGCTGAAGATCACAAAAGAGAGTTAAATATTGCAAAAGGTGGTGGGGATGTTGGTGGGTCAACGCAAACGAGAATGGACCCAGCAACCGGTCACGTAGCGAAGAAGTATAATAAATTGAGGGACCGGGAAGAAATAGCTAAAATGGTAGCTGTGGGTTGTTTGCCTTTTAATTTTCCTTCTTCTGATGCCTTTATTCGTTATATACAATCAATTTATAATTCTATGTTTAACGGTATTCCTAGAACTACTTGTCGGTCTGATATTTTTAGACTTCATTCACAATATTGTTTTTGTTTATCAACATTGTTGAAAAATATTCAATGTAGATTGTCTCTAACTTCTGATCTTGGTCGTGCTGTAAATAAAAATGATTATTTAACCGTTACTTGTCATTGAATGGATAGTAATTTCGTGATGCAAAAACGTATTCTTGCTTTTTTATATGATGAAGATTGTAAACATACTGGACAATTTATTGTTGATTCTATTGTTAAAATTGTCGGATATTATGGTATCGAAAATAAAATTTTATGTATTGCTTTTGATAATGCTTCTAACAACAACACTGCTATAAAAAAATTAAAATATACGCTATCTCCGCCCTTGCCTGAAATTTTTCATATTAAGTGTGCATGTCATATATATAATTTAATTGTAAAAGATGGTCTTGAGTTTTTTGAGCTTTATATTGAAAATTTTTATCTTGCTGTTGGTTTTATTCAAGGAAATAATCGTAGATCGAGAATTAGAGAATTTAAAGTTAAATGTCAAGAAAATGGACTTACACCGATTTTGATGCCTGAGGAAATTGATACTAGATGGAATTCTACGTATGAATTTTTAAAAACTTGTTATAAATATAGAATTCCTATTACACTAGCTTTTAACCAACATTGCGGTTCATTTGCTGATTCTGCTGATTGCATGCTACATAATTCTTATTGGGTTGTAATTAATGATCTTGTTAAGTTTTTAGAAAATTTTTATGTAGCTACGGTTGAATTTTCCGGTACTTATTATCCTACTGTTTGTAATATTTTGGCATATATAGCCGATATTTCTGGTTTGCTCAAAGAATATAAAAATAAAGAAGGTTATAAAGAAACTGTTGGCGCCATGTTTACGAAATTTAAAAAATATTTTTTCCCGATTCCCCCTATTTACTTGGTTGGTGCTATGCTAAATCCGTGCATGAAATCTAATAATATGTGTCACTTTAGTACTCATATTTATACTAACTTAGAAATAAATACTAACCATGATTCTGAACAAGTACAACCTGATTTGTGGACGGCTACGGCTGATGCAAAGGATTACATAGAAAAATTATATAATCATTATGCTGATTTATTTGATTTAGCCGTACCTACAAATATCACTCCAACTGTCGCTCCTCATCCTCCCGAGGAGCCATCATCTTCTAAAAGGCTGGCACATAGTGGTTTTTCTGATTCGTTTTATGATTTAAATTGTTGGAATAGTGTTGATGAGAGAACTTACATATCAACTTATCGGGAAGAGCTGAAATATTATCTTCGGACGGCACCAGAGGATCGTAGACGACGGATCAACACGTTGGATTGGTGGAGGAGTAATGAAACACAATATCCTGTGCTTTCAAGATTAGCTAGAGATATCTTGAATGGTCCAATGTCAACCGTTGCATCAGAGAGCGCCTTTAGTCAGGGACGACAGCAGCTTGGAGACAACCAACACTCATTGGGAAGCAATGCAATGAATGTTCTAGTTTTCCTCAGAGATTGGATTAGAGCGGAAAGAAGAAACCAAGGAATGGAACCGGAGCCGAGCGACGAGCTGAAACTTGAAGAAATTATGACTTCACGGGATAACTCAACAGAATCAAGTCCAATGCATGGTTTTGCCCCCGTTGACTTCGACTATCCTATGCAAGTTCCCATTAATATTAACATGAATGAGTTGGAAAAATTGATGCATAATTTATAGATTTTTCATTCATGTAAATTATAAATTTTGGATCATTTTGCAATCAATAAAATTTCCCAAATTCATTCACTCCTTAGTCCTTGCTTTTTATTTTTTTTCATTTAATGATTTAAAATTTTAAATTGAATTTCTAGTTTTCTACTTTAAATTAAAAACTTACTTCTAATATATTATTAATTTACTACCAAATATTATTAATTTATTATATTAAGTAGCATATGTTTTGTATATTTGTGCATATATCTTTTATAGAAGTGTATATTTAACGTATACATGTATATATGTTTTATAAATTAGTATATAAGTATATCTATATATATTGTAATATATATATAATGTAGTATATTTTATAAGTAGTAGTATATATACATTGAATGGTGCGTATACACGTGTATATATCTTCTATAGAAGTGTATATTTAACGTATACATGTGTATATGTTTTATAAATTAGTATATAAGTATATCTATATATATTGTAATATATATATAATGTAGTATATTTTATAAGTAGTAGTATATATACATTGAATGGTGCGTATACACGTGTATATATCTTCTATAGAAGTGTATATTTAACGTATACATGTGTATATGTTTTATAAATTAGTATATAACTATACAAATATATATTGTAATGTTTATATATTATAGTATATTTCATTTAAAGTATTACATATACATAGATTAGAGTGTATATATGTGAATAGATCTTCTATAGACGTGTATATTTAATGTATAAATGTGTATATGTTTTATAAATTAGTATATAACTATACAAATATATATTGTAATGTTTATATATTATAGTATATTTCATTTAAAGTATTACATATACATAGATTAGAGTGTATATATGTGAATAGATCTTCTATAGACGTGTATATTTAACGTATACATGAGTATATATATATAATTATATATATATATATATATATATATATATATATATTGTAGTAAATTTTATTTAAAGTTTAAAGTTTAAAGTTTAAAGTAGTACATATATATTTGGATGGTGCGTATATATGTGTAATTGTGTATATATTTTTTAAATTCTAATGTAGTATATACTATATAAATAGTGTATTTATATTGTTTAACTTATTTATAATGTATATAGGTGGGTATATATAATGTATGTTGAAAAAAAGTTTTTTTTTTTTATATTTTTGACCGGGTTTGACCGATTTTTTAAATGGGTTTGACCGGGTTGGGCTAAGTGGACTGGGTTAGGGTGGTTTTTGATTTTTTTACTATTGGGCCTGGCCCGGCCCGGCCCACTTAGAGCTCAACCCGGCCCCGGCCCAGACCTCAACCCGGTTAAATAACATGGGCTGGTTCCGGGTTGGCCCGGCCAGACCCACTTGACAGCCATACTTTAAGGAGATTCAAGACCACTGCGGCATAATCTACACCGATCCAACAGTATATCTCGTGACTTGTCCCCTCCAGGATACAACAGTCCATCAACGATGTACAACTCAAACAACTTCGGATTAGTTGAAGAGTCCAAAGTTCCACCATTAGAACACCTTTCTTCAACATATATTTACTCTCTTTGTATAGTGAATATAGTTGAAGACTTAGAAGTTTTTCTTTGTCTCAACTCTCTCTTTCACTTCACATTTTTTCTTCTACACATCAAAGAAAGAAACACAACTATTTATAGGTGATGAATTCTTCCATGTATTGAATAGGATGAATGAGGGGTAGTAATTTGGGTAGATGAATAACTTTGAGGTTACATATGTTACATGAGTTATAAGACATAAAGGGATGAATAATAGGCAAATAAAGACTTAGTAATTATAGGAGTTTCAAGAAACTCATGACCACATTCTTCCACTAACAAATGTAAGTAATAATACTCATAATACACAATTTATACCAACTAACATATACACTTAATTTAATAATAAATGCATATACACCAACAATTCCTCTTCAATCACGATAGGTATTAGGCACATAGTGCAACACCATAATTAATCCCGCGGATACATATAATTCAGAAGAATATGTGAGTGATTCATACACAACATCTCTTTTCTTTATCAAGGGTTTCATCAATTGATATGTTTCCACAAATAATTGAAATTCAATTTCTTGATCCGTATCTTCAATTTTTGGAAACTTATAAAGTTCTTCCGTCAAAACTTGATCAATGAACCTACAAAATCCTTCAAATTGTATCTGATTAAATCCAGGTATTGTAGATATTCCCTCATTTCCATCCCAGAGCATTTTTTAATTTCCCATTTATAAAAAAATACCACTATTGTCTCATTCTTCATCTAATTAAATAGATTAGATAAATGATCTAGCAATGGTGGCATTTCAATTTTGTTTACCGAATGACATGAAATTTTACCCAACTCCATATCTGGAATGTATGAAATACGTAAGAACGGAGGAAGAAAGATAATTTTCTACTTAAATTGAATTGAAATTTGTTGGAATTTTCAACAGATACAAATGGAAAGAAATTGATGAAACATCCCTAGAAACGGACTTCTGCTACTTAGACTTACTAATTAAGTTTATAGGATTTTGTATAGAATATAAAAACAAAAATAATTCCATTTCTACCATTATTATGATTATACATATTCCAACCTGCTTGAATACCAGAAAAATAAATGGATTGGACATTTGATCTTTTCGCCGAGATAAAGGCATAAAAATAAGAAAGAGAATATATAGAATTAGAATCGATTTTTTAGCATTTAACCCCCTTTTATGTTATGGATTTCGTTGTTCAAAAAATGATTCGCAGTGAAGAGAGAGATTTTGTTTACGGATTTTTGAGTAGAATACGATTGTAAAGTGTATAAGAAAAGAAGGTTTGTATGGCTTAAACACGTGTGGAGATATCTATAATATCCGTCTTTCTTCTCTTTTCTTGTTTTATGGTCGTTCTATGTTCTATTCGGGGCAACACAGGTTGTGCTCTACGAAAACAGAATTTCAATTTTCTATTCAATTCAAAATTAAATTGAAGTATGATACTATTCTTATATCTGATAATTCTATATCGAAAACATATATAAATAATATATATCCGTCTAACAAGTTCTCTTGGGGGGTTTACATATACTCATAATTGTTGTTATAATTATTATTATTAATTATAATTTATAATTGAGAAGGATTTTTTGATTGAAAAAATCCATACTGATTAGTTATATATCAAGTTGTATTTTCTTATGTCATTAGGAAAACAAAAATTGGAGATTCAAATTCAAGAATTGTTCATGCATTCTAAGTCAATAGTTAATGGTTCCTATTTTCATAAAGTTGAATTTTGGGTTTTGCGACTAAAAATCCACATTTGATTTTTCAATAGATTTCAATAGAAAGGTAAGAGAAAGTTTTGAACATTATGAATTTTGAGATAGACTCAATCGAAATTGAAAGGATGAATCAAACCCAATCAAAAGGGAAGAAGGATTAGGATTTCTTTGACTTTTAGGAAAAATTAAGGAAAACAGAACTCAAGGTGCAAGTACGATAAAAAAATAGTTCAGTAATCTGAGAAAGTTTTCATCTATTTTGTATTTGTAGCATTTTGGCGACATGGCCGAGTGGTAAGGCAGAGGACTGCAAATCCTTTTTTCCCCAGTTCAAATCCGGGTGTCGCCTGATCAACAAAAAACTAGAAATCTTTTCTTCTGTTGATATAACCCGCCGAATGATTCCCCAGCAGAAGCAGAGAAGGCAGACTGTTGATACTTGTTTGATTCTAAACATCTGGTCTGGGTTTTTTTCTAAATTTTTTTAAATATCCTTGCATTTCATATCATTGCATATTTAGGCTTAGGCTAGGCTTCAAGGAAATATTCGAATGCTAGAGGGGTTATCAAGACTTCGCAATTACCTTCTACTACATATAAAATTTTTATATTACTAATCCATTGTATAATGACTGGACCTTGGGTTAGATTGGAGAGCCCGATAGGAAATATAAATAGTTATGGAAGGGGGCGGAAGATACTTTATTATATACGAGGAACTCATGAAAATCTCTGAGTGCTCAAGCATCCAATCAATTGAAATGAGGGTCAACAAAAAAAGAATAGGACCTATTATTCCTGCATGTTCTATTAGTAACATTCCTTACTGCGGATTTTGCTTGTGTTTAATCTTTCCCGATTAGAAATCATATAGGAATTTCTTATAAAATGAGCGAATTTATCGGATTGATTTATTAATAGTCTTCGTTCTTTTTGACTTTGTGCCATTGATTCCACTATTATTAGTGAGGAATAATGGAACAATTCCTTTATATTTATAGAGATATGGGACATAATTCATATGGATATAGTAAGTCTTGCTTGGGCTACTTTAATGGTAGTCTTTACTTTTTTCCTTTCACTCGTAGTGTGGGGAAGGAGTGGACTCTAGGGGTCCTACTAATTGAGTTAAGGAAGCAAACTGTATCAATATCAATTGCTTTCTAGATCGTTCTGCAAAACGTTTGGAACAAAATAAAAATATCTTCATTTTGAAATTTCATTGGACTCAACTGGAGTAATGTATTATAGGAATCATCCTCCTTCAATCAAAGAGCTATTTCAACGATTCCCATGTTTGTAGTTCGAAAGGAAGAGGATCCCAGGAAATTTATTCGAACCTAATTCTTTCTAAATTTTCTTGTCCAATCAACGGCCTCTTACTAGGTGATACTGAGGAGGGCCGGACCCTTTTTTAATTTGTTTCTTTCTTTATTGTTCAAAGAAAAAGTTTTTTGTTAAGTGTATACGCACTTTGTATGAGAAAGAAGGGATATAAACATAATGGTTGTCTAACGAGATACTATGCAGAATAAGGTTGTCAGGTGGGTCACATATTGCGCATTTACCGCTTTCGAATTTTTAAATTTGAATTTATACTTTATCGACTTATTTCATATCATGGTTCAGGAGTTAAAAATCAGTGAGGTTTACTCTTCCTTTTCGATGCCCTTGGAACTATTGTCAATGGTTTACTCAATTACTTATTGGGAATGTTAAAAATAAATAAATTACTACCTGATTTTTTGAATATGCCTATATCTATCGTTTTTCCTTCGTTGATTTGATTCTTTCAATAGATACCGAGATTCATATTGGAAATAAAAAATATAGTAGTTCAAACTATAAGACATAAGAGTAATTTAGATTGATCAGATCAAATAGATATAGAAAATAAATGGAATTGGATGCTATGTCACTCCCATATATGGAATTGATATTCACATATATCAAGATAATATTGTGGATTGATCTATAGATCCATATCAAATGCAGCCTCTATCTTTATTTTAGTCTAGGGAGCAGCTACAATCTAAATAATAAATAGTATGGTAGAAAGAAATAGATGAATCTTTATACCAGACTATCTATCTATTAGAATACTGCCGATTCTAGTCCACTCATTTCATTTAAGACATGAAATTGGAATCTTTTTCATTTTATTTCGGCAATTTTGGCTAAGAACTCAGAAGTCAAGTTTCATTCAAATTAGTTAATAATTAATCGTTTTGACTGACTGTTTTTACGTAAATGATAAGTAGAAAAGCGGTAGGAACTAGAATAAATAGTGCAGTAGAAATAAATGCAAGAATATTTACTTCCATAATCTCATCGGTTTTTTACTTCGCAATAACTCGGGATTTAATTCCATAGAGATGATAGATCTTTGACCTGTAAATTCAATGAATGAATATTACCTCTCGATGATCTTGAATCGGATCAATATCATGAATAACAATATCTGAACTATCAAATCAATTCGTCGTCGAGAATTGAATAGTATAACATAGGAAGTTCTTTTATCTATACCACCCCAAACTTGGATTCCTGACCCAATCCAACCAAAATTCCTTTATTTATCATTTTTTATCATCTGTTCTTTTTCTCTCTCTAATCTATCTAGTTTCTTCTTGTACAATCATCTGATGAAGTCTCATCAAACAGCTCTTCCACTTCCAGTGGTCACATAGTTACAAACCCAAACAAACAATAAAAGCTAAATGGAAAAAGAAAGGAGTTTAGATCGAAACTATTTTTGACTTGGAAGACAAAGAAGTGTGATAAAGATGAGACCGTATAAAATGAATATTCATCAAATTTACTATTTTTCAATTTGTTCTTTCGTTGATGGGGCCTTAAAATAAAATAAAAAATCGGAAAAATGATTCATTCCCCTTTCTAAGAGGAGTAAGATCTTTGGTTGATCTGTCCTTCCCCCTCTTTTCTTCGTAGATTATTAGCCCCGGGACACCTATCAGTGTGCAATTTGCATGAAATCTATTTTTCAACTTCAAACTAGTAAGTGAGGTTCCATAAATCCGTATCCAGAAAAATAAATTATTTTTTATTTTTTTGTTTTTTCTGAAAAGTATTTTCTTATATTCAATTTTGTATTGGACAAGAAAAGAATTTCCTTTGTGTATGCGCGCCTCAAAAAGGTATAGTACCCGATTCCATTACATGCATCGGGATCAATCGAAAAAGCCAACATTTCTTGGAATACTGACTATAATGCTACCAATAATTGTACTAATCCAACCTCATATGTCTTTCTCCTACCCAAAGGAAAGAAAAAAGAAATAAGGATTTCCCCTTTGCTTTGACAATAAAATTCTGCCCCTCGTCCCCTTCATAAAAAAGGATAGATTTATTGATATATTTATTGAATCCGTCGGGATTGACGAGGCTCGAACAGGCAGCTTCCGCCTTGACAAGGCGGTACTCTGACCAATTGAACTATAATCTCAGGGAAATACGAGATCTAGAAGAAAATTTGATTCTTTTTTATCTCCGGATCGGCTATTTTTGAAGTACAAAGGGGTTATATCATCTCATGGTGGATTGTCGAATTAATTGGCCGAGATGGATTTGAACCAGTATAGATATATTGCCAACGAATTTACAGTCCGTCCCCATTAACCGCTCGGGCATCGACCCAGGAAGAATTAATTTTAGACTTATTGGTAATCCCAAGATCAACTTTCTTTCGTAGTACCCTACCCCCAGGGGAATTCGAATCCCCGCTACCTCCTTGAAAGAGAGATGTCCTAAACCACTAGACGATAGAGGACCGCTTGACCAACGACCATCATACTATAATCATAGTATGATCAATTTTTTTGAAATTGTCAATATAATCGAATGATTCTATCCGAGGGATCTTTCCTCTTTTCAGAATTGCATAGAATTATTTTTTATTCTGATGAATTATTCATTCTAATCGCCATTAGAAATCTAAAATCTAGTAGTAGTATTTTTTCGATTTTTGAATTATTTCAATTGAATTTATTTCGATTATGTTAGTATTTAGAATTTTATTTCGATTTCTTTCACTTTCATTTGATTCATTGTTAAGACGGGATATCCTTATCTCCCTCCCACCAAGACAGGAAATTAACAAATGAGAAATCTAGTAAGATCAAGCAGAAAATTGTTTTTTATCCAAGAATTTAGTTCAAGAGACAAGTAGAATCTCTTCATTCTATGATTCAATGAAATATCTTGAATTTTATGTTGAATTGCTAGGTGTATGTACATGTATCAATCAAGTGAATTTTGTTCTGGTGGGATCAATTCAATAAAAGAAAAAAAGCAATTCGAGTCGGTCTTGAAACACTTCATTGCATTTTCTCCTAGACTTCCTAGGTAAATCTATGAGCCACTAGACATTATGTATCTACTGCACGTAGTTAATGCATATATACTTATGTTTATAATATATGTACATATAGATATTTTATCCACATAGTGAATAATTCTGGAATTAAATAAAAAAGGACCTTTTAACTCAGTGGTAGAGTAACGCCATGGTAAGGCGTAAGCCATCGGTTCAAATCCAATAAGGGGCTTTGTAAAACTCCAATCTAGTATTCATATTTAAGGGGAGAATTGTATTTTGATTTGTAATAAAAAAAGTAACTAACTGGATAATACATTATCATTATACTTAGTTATAAAGTTGAACATTTGTTTAGTCAATTTTCATTATTATGAATTTCTGAATAATGAAAAGTCACTTCTTGAATCACCCACCAAATATTCCTATTTTCCATTATACCAACCAAATCCATTCGAAAGGTTAGAAATCAACAAAAGAAAAAGGAAGTGGACCTGACCTATTGAATCATGACTATATCCGCTATTCTGATATTAAAATTCGATAGAGATGAAATTGGAGCAGTTGATTTTTTTTATTTCATTTTTTTGTTTTGGACTGCACAAGAATTTGTCGATATTTTCAATTAAATCTTCTTGTTACTATAGTTTCTATAGGAAAAATTATAGGAATAAATTGTTATTCCTTTCCTCTACAGATAAACCTTTCTTCCA